>CM060686.1:151238582-153638582 GCA_030686995.1 Artemisia argyi | reverse complement strand
ATAGGCTCGTAGGGGTGTACTTGGGGTAACGTGTACTAAAAATGAGTACAACGCAAAGGTGTGGGAGAAATTAATTGACTTTGTTAGTCAAGGTAATTGACTTAAATGGTCAAGTAATTATGATACAGGTTTAACACAAGGGTGATCCTAATGCCTCTTATCATGTAGTAAATCCTACTACACGAATGTAGTCTCATTAGCGGTCTCGGGATGCATCACTAACGCAAGTTCTAGAATCTAAGTACTACCGGTACACTCATAAGCACTAATAATGAATGCTTTTCCTAACAAATCTAAAGGCGAACCTCACATATTTGGGTGGAAAATTTTTCTGAGTGGTACGGTTTTTGTGCTAGTCATACAACTCCTATCCATGAGACGCTCATTAAGGCTAAAGCTTCACTCCTAAATGTTATAAAAAAATTTAAATTTGGCGCTAAAATTGCCCTAACAAGTATTTTTCGCAGTTTTATTACACACCTGCTATCAAACAAACAAACTCAAGTGCAATTGTATTCTCTAAGGTATCATTATTTACCCTCCCCTTACACTTAGGCTGAACATTGTCCCCAATGTTCAATAAAAAGTATGTAAAAGTAATGAAGGTAAAAGAATGAAAACAAATGCTCCCCTGATTCGTTCGGTGTGGATAGTATGTCAACAGGGTTAGATCTTCTTCCAAGAAAATGAACTTTGAAAGATTCCCTCCAGAAATATAAATCATCCTCTTGTCTAATGTAACCTGTTAAACCTGAGAAAACAATCAAGGCAAACCTCGCTTAAAATCGGCGGCAATCTATATATGCTAAAAATCCTAGAAAGCAAATTAAGATATAATGCTTGTGGAATGAATGTTTGAAGATTTCCTATAGTTTATAAAACTAAAGAATCAACAAAAACTTTAAGACTCCGGTTTAAACAAAACTCGCAAAATTTTTTAGAATTTTTGTACCTGACGCCGTCAAGTTATAACTACTGACGCCATCAGAATGGTCCTGCAAAAATCTCATGTTAAGTTTCCGGAAAATTTCTGGAAAAACTTATGCCTTACTTCCTAGAAAATCCTACAAAACATCATTATGACTAAATACAAGCATTTGACTCAAACAATTACTAATATACATGTTCATTTAATATTGTTGTTGTTCATGCTCAATTTCGTTCTTATAAACAAATTTGTGTTTCCCTTACACTTAGCTTTTGCAAAATACCTTTATATGTAATTAAGACGAAGTTAAAAACAAAATAAAGCATTTTCACAATTTACTAAGCTTGGAAAAATTGAGCAAGGAAATGAGTGGTGAGATCATCCCAAGAGGTGATGGATCCCGTGGGTAAACGCTCAAGCCATTGACTAGCTTGGTCACGTAGAGAGAATTGGAATAGACGCAATCGGGTCGTCTCTCTAGTTTCAACATCAAGGTCTATGGAGTCAACGATTTTAAGGAAATCCTTGAGATGTTGATTTGGATCTTCGGAACGAAGTCTATGGAATGCACATCCGCTTTGCACAAACCGGATGGTGTCGGATCACAAGGGAGATACATTGGCTCTTTGAGTGAGCTCAATGTGTTTCGATAGCCTTGGTGGCTAGGATGAGAATACTCTCCTAAAGTTCGGGGTCTAGGAGGTTGGTTTGGTTGTGGTGGGTTTTGTGGATGGTTTTGTTGTGGTGGGTTGATAGGGTCAAAGAGATTACCACCTTCCATGATGGCGGATGGTAAAGAGATTACTTATCCTAACACTTTTTGTCTGTCAGCATACACCTTTTTCCTTATCATATAATAAGTGTCAGCAAACATAAATTAGCTACTCATTCACATATAATAAGTGTCAGCAGAAGTTCCAACGGTAAAGGTCTATGGTGACAGACATATGCTGACACATAATGTGTCTACAAATGTTCAGATCTTTGTCTACACATAGTTTGTGTCAGTAAAACACAATCATATACTTTTAGAAACACAATAATACAGAGCATACAACTAGCAGTTCCAGTACCACAATATCATACACAAATCAGAACTTGAAGTATCACACAGAAATTTCATATATTATCGGAATATCATTTAGAAATCGTATTACAATGCATTTTAAATTTTTTCCGGAATAATAGAACTTGTAGGTCTAACACAATATCAAACATAAATCATTATCCAGCATTTGCCTTTCGAGAACCTCATTTTACTTCTTCCAAAGGACTTGAATATGTTTCTTTTCTGTGTTTTTGACATTCGGATGTGCCTACACAGCAAGAGGATCAAATTAAGTACGATTCGCAATCACATTATAAACCTATGCAATCATAATATTTACATAACCTTTATGTTCCACTTCTAAAGCAACTGTCATGAACTAAATTCTGTTCAATGCAGGTTTGTTATTGATTGGCCCTAAACCGTCAACTTATATTGACCAAGGAATGGTCAACAAAGTCAAACTACCTAGAGTCAATGCTCCGCGGAATATAGTGTTTTCCCGGGTCGTTATGTCCCGACGAGGTGTGAATTGTTATCAAACAGGTTTGTGATCGGGTGAATTTGGACAAAAAGGGGTTTGAGATTGGTTATACTAAGGAATTTTGAAAGTAAATAACTTAAATAAGTTATATTAACAAGACTGAAAAATCAGAAAAACCAGAAATGTTTTAAACCTAAAAACGCGTATGTTCGATTTAAAGTTACGTGAACGTACAAAATGAAACACGAGTTTTGTACAAATAAAATACTTACGAATATGAAAATTACATTTTTATAATCCTAATAATAAAAGAAAATTTTTGGAAAATTAAAATTAATTTTTACACTACTTTATTAATTATTATTGATTAAATACTATTTTCTAATTACTTATTAATTATTTAAATTAACCTAAATTATAACTAATTATGAAATTACACTAAAAATATGAAAAATAAATTTGGAAAAATCTAAAATATTATAAAATTAATTTTCAAACTGAAAATATATTTTTCCTACTTTTTTAATAATTATAATTAATTAATTATTATTTATAACTATTCAAAAATACACTAAATAATAAGAAAATGTAAAATAAGCCTAGAAAAATAAAATTAAAACTTAGAAAAATTTGAAATATTATAAAACTTATTTTAAAACTAAAATTATATTTTTCACACTATTTATATAATTATTACTAATTAAAAACTATTTATTAATTATTAAAAGCTAAATTAAATTATGAAAAGTATTAAATAAAAAGAGAAAAATCTGAAAAAATTACTAAAATTATTTTAAGCTATAAGAAACCTAGGAAAAATATAAAAATGGAAATTGCTTATTAAATAAGCTAAGTAGTTTAAATAGAAACTATCACTTATTGTATTTTTTGGATTTTTCTAATTTTTCTTTTACAAATCTACTTGTACACTGAAATAAAGCAACTTTTGTGAAGATACTTTGAATGGAACACAAAATTAAGCACTTTGGGAACCAAAGTGCTTAACAGAAGGTATTTTTAAGCTTATTAGGATTTTTAGCTTAGGAAAAGTTGACCAATAAGCTATCCTTTGGTTCCACAAAGGTACAATAAGCTACTACAGGTTTAGTAACTAGGAATAAGCAAAAGAGAGATGAATAAGCACAATTGATAAGCAGGAGTAAGAAAATAAGCTAATGACCAAAAAAACTGAGTACCAAACAGGTTAAAATGGGCTACTACCAGGCCATGTGGGGCCCACAAGAGGGATTGGAAGCCCAAACTATTTATGGATCCTAAAAGCTTAGCTAATCGGCTTTTCAAAAAGCCAAAGCTTCACCTCTGGGTCCCACAAATGAGTATAGGAGAGGGCTTGGGAGGAAGGAGGTTTGTGTTGATGAACCAGCATACACTCAGGAAATGGACAACTTATGGATGATGCAGCCCATGTAAACAAGCCAGGAATTGGAAAATAAGCCCAGGACCTTGAAGCCAGGCTTAATGGCTTTTCAAAAAGCCAATAATCAACTTGTGGGTCTTACTATTGGGGACAGGGAAAGCACATGAAAGTTGGTGATTGTTCATGGTGTGTGGTGCAGGGGAGGTGCTTCCCCTGCCGGTGTGTTTGAGCCACTAAAATAAGCACTACAAAAAATCTTAAAAATAAGACAAATATACATTCCACAAGTTAAGCTGGGTGACTATATCATATAAAAATTTCAAGTCCTAATTCTAAATACAAAAATCACCAAAAATCACCCAAGATTTGGTTTTTCTGTACAAAGGCAAATTTTGACTTTTGAGTTATTTACACAAGTTTGACTAAAATGAGATTAGGATGATCCTATCTTACTAAAATTGATTAGATAAGCTAATTTGAGATTATAATAAGCTACTACAACTAATTATGAACTAATATGAGAATTTCAATATCAAAATTTTAACAATTAAGCTAAATAGTGAGATTTAAAATAGAATTTGACTTTCACACAAAGGATGAATGGTTTATATAGTTTAACTAAAATATTTAGACCTAAACTAACATGTGTCAACTAAAATTAACCACCAAATCTCACTGTATCTCAGTGAAAGCTACTGAACCAAACACCCTTTTAAGAAGGAGTACATGAAATTTTAAGTTGCAAAAGGATGATTTATGCCAAGATTTCAATGAAACAAGTTGTCACATGATGGAATGAGTTTATTTAAGCCTATAAACACAGATATTGACAGCATTCATCCACAAATTACCAAGAAACAAAATTGGGCAGTTGAAATGAATATGTGGTGAAATCTCAACATATGCAAGAGATATGGATAATAATCTATCTAATAAGCAACAACACACAACAACAAGCAATTGCAAACAGAAAATAAGCTAACTTAAGCACTCTACAGTGAAATGCTAAAACTTGAGAATATGCTTACAATGGCTGTGAGTGTGAAATACACTGAGCAAATGGACCCAATACACTAACCTAAGCCTCCCATGAGGTTCTAAACCCACATTAATCCAAAACACCACAACATTTAGCTTCATTCTTCTTTAAACACCATTTTTTATTTTTCACCTATTTTTCTTATATTTTTTTGTATTTTTGGTCTCTTAAAGTAAACTGCTTCAAATGATTTGAAAGCTTAAGAAAGCTTATAGATAAGCTTAAATGAACTTAAACAAAGGTGACTGACCACTTTTAACAACATTAATTCTAAGATGAGATTTCAAAAGAAAAATACCAAATTCTGAATTTAACTGAGAAAACTAAAATTGATAACTGAATTAGGTTTAGATTACACTGAAAACTTAAGATTACAACTAATGACTAAGTTTTGTAACAAGAAATTGAAATTACATGACCAACGATATTGCTAAACTAAACTAAAACTATTCTAACTAACTAACTAACTCTTTCTTCTTTCTTCTAGACTTATATAGGCCCTCAGGAGTTTCTCTTTTTATCCCACCATCTTTTAGAACCATTGGATGAATAAAATTCATCCTAGCCATCTGTTTTGGTTTAGGCGGGAAAAAGGAGAAGTGGCAGGGTGAGTGGTTTAGGTGAGGTATTAATGAGGGGGAGGGAGTGTTGGTGAGAGTATTAATTGGGAGAGGTGAAGTTGGTGAGGGAATTGTGGAGAGGAGGGGGGATATGGAGGGAACCAGGGAGCGGGTTTTGTGGGAGGAAGGAGGGTGAACAGTGTTCGTTTGACCACTTGTTTGACGCTGGTGTAATATTTGAAGGGGTAGGGTTTTGGGCCAGGGATAATTTTGGGCTTGGGTAAGTGGATTGGGTATTGGATTTGGTTTGGCTTTGGACTTTTATAAATAAGGGTCCGGTTGGTATTATAACACACAAGGACCAATTTTGCAATTTCTCCAAAGTTTAGGGGGTGAAGTAGTGTATTTCCCAAAGTGTTTCCAAGGACCAATTATGCCAAGTATCATAAATCCAAGAACCAATTTTTGCATTTTCCACTTTTCAAAATTCCCAGGGACCTTTTCTGCCATTTTTGAAATCTTAGGGACCAAACATGTAAATTTGGAAACTTATGACCCAAGTATCTTATTTTGTGATTTTAAACTTTCAAAAGACTTGGGTTGACTTTTTATTTCAAAATAAATGCATAGGGACTATTTTTGACAAGTTTTGAAACTTGGGGGACTGAAACTGCCAATATTGCAAACTTTGATCATTTTTCAATTGTTTTTGCTCATTTTGCTTTTAAAACACATAAAACACAATCCCTGGGATAATTTAAGTATTTTGATAACTTTCTGATTGTTTTTGTATGTTTTGGCAGTTTAAATACGACAAAAATGATGAGTGTTTGAGCACTCATCAATCCCCCACACTAAACTATTGCTAGTCCCTAGCAATCTTTTTAGAAAACTTGATGGATTTGAAATCTCTTTACCAAAAGCCATCACTTCTGGAGTAGCCAAATGTTTCGGTTTAAGTAAGAACTATGGTCCACCTGATAACCATGTGATTTTGAGCAAACCACCAGCTGTCAACGGATTTGATTTGTCTTTACCAGAAGTCGTTTGCTTCTGGACTAGCCAACTCTTGATGGACATAGTCAACATCTTGGTGAGCTGATTACCAATTATGGTTTTTCCACTGCCTTTACCACAAGCCATAATCTTGCGGGCTAGCCAACTCTTTCACTTTTTAGGATATGGCGAGTTGAGATACCATACAATTTTGGGCAAATTGTAAGCCATAAATGGATCTGATATATCTTTACCAAGAGCCGTTTGCTCCTGGATTAGCCAATCCTTTTGTCGGTTAGACATGGCGGACTGATAACCACAATAAAATTTTGAAGCTCAAGTGAAAAATTTTTAAAATTTTTGCCAAAAACGGGGGTACTAGATAGTAAAATGTGATAAAATTCGCTAGAATACCCCCTACACTTAGAATGAATATTGTCCTCAATGTTCAAAGTCCCGGCTATTATGCCGACTCTTTGAACGTAAAAGGGCAACATTACAAGCTAAATGTGGAAACACTAATTTTTTTTCACTTTATTTGTAACCACAGTAGGGGTAACTCCCCCACACTTAGGGTGAAAACCCTAAGTAAATGCTACTGTTTTTGTTTACCGAGTCGCTAGCTTGACTCGACCCCGAATTCATTGGTTCTTGGGGAAGCATGATGTGGAAGAAACAATCTCCATCGGACTTTCATTCAAGATGTTTGGACAAACATTTGAAGCACGTGAAAGTTCCACACCGATGAGATATACAGACCCTGGCTTAAGATAGTATAAACTATAAGCGGTGATGCCGGGGTCAAAGATAATGTCTTCATTCCCGAAGGAGTGAAGAATAGGAGAAGTCACCCGGTAGGTGAAGAAGGGAAGAAAGATCTTGATGACAATCAAGATTGACTCATCATCATCAGTAAGAGAATTCATAATTTGTGTATCATGAATCTCATCATTGAAGCTCGTATGATCTAGACATATTATGGGTGGGAGGGTTGGGATTTTGATATCAATCAAATTCTCAAGGTTGAGAATATTTCCCTCCGGGACACAAAGATCAAATTTGTCTAGATCAAAGTAAAAGTTATCATACTCCGGTGGAGATATGATATGAGTGAGTTCACGGGAGAACTCCTCAAAGGTGAATGAATCATATTCGGGGAGAGAAATTTGATAATGAGAAGTGGTACTGCCACTAATCTTCTCTCCCATATAATCAAAAGTAAAGGCTTCAAACTCCGGGATAGGATCATCAGAAAAAATGTCACTATCCTTAATCGAGATAGGAGATGAAATAGGTTTCATATTGAAAGCCTCGATTTTAGAAATAAGGAGATCGACATTCAATAATGTTGCACAAAGTGCTTCATCCTTGATTTCAGTGTCAATCTCAACATTCTCTTCTTCTAAGCTAACTAGCTTAGAAGGTAATTCTTCCATATAAATGATGTCTCCACAAGATAACGAATTGTCATCAGTAGAATCGGAGAACATCTCAACATGATCAGTTGGGAAGAATAGAGGAGGAGGGATATCACACATATGATCAAAAGTTCCCTGTGACTCTCCTGGGATTGGGGCAAGGTTCTCAACACTAGACTTTATGAATTCGTCCGATTCCTTTTCAGGAATAGTGTCAAGATGCTCATCCCCCATGATCAGAGAGTGAGTGTGAACTTCGGGTGTGATAACAGACTGAGGGAGTTGAGAAGGACTAGCAGTTATGGATTCTTCAAGTTCCATTTGATCAACGGCTAGTGACTTCGTCACATTATTTTCTCCCTGATTCTCCATGGAAGGAATCACAATTGATGAATCTGATGAACCTTTACAAAATTGAGAAATATCAAGGGTAACTTCATCATCACTATCATCATCGTCGAGAAGAGAAGCATTGCGAAATATGGCTCGTGTTTTAGCTGCTTGTTCTTAGACTAGCAATTCTTCCATGCTCATTTCGTTTCTAGCATCTCGTTCTTCAGCAAGTAATTCTGCCATAGATTTCTCACGAGAATTTTGAAACAATGTAGTAGACAACTCCTCCTTAAATTCTTTCAATGCTTCAAGAACCTCATGACAAAGGTCTTGCGGGTATTGAGGAGTTGCTTGGTTAATTTGGTACTGTGGAGGTGGGTCTTGAAACGAATAGTCGTAATTGTTACAAGGAAAGGGATTCCCTGTTTGACAATCCGAGCTAAAGTGAGGACCTCCACAGTACTCACAACAGAAAAACTGATGTGGCTGTGAGTCGTAAGTGCTAAAGTCATAATTGTTATCAGGAAACTGCTCATAGACAAGCGTGTTTCCCGATTGACAATCAGAACTGTAGTGTGGGCCACCACAGTACTCACAACAGTAAAACTGTTGAGTCTGGCTTGGTGTATTTTGATACGAAGCATCATTGAGATTTGGATAATATGATTCTTGTTCGTATGAATGTGATGGGTAGTTGGAAAAATTTGAGGAGTCGTTGAATGAGTTCTGATTAGGATCATAAGCAAATGAATTCCTTCAACCACAAAACAAACAACTCCCGTCACGATTATCATTACCACATTGTTCACATGTACACCAACGACATGGAAAACTGGAAAAGCGGCTCACCACAACCGACACAAGGAACAAAATCCGGAGGTGGGACAAGTGGTGTGCTCTGAGAGCTAGGAATTTCCACTACTTCCGTTATGGTCTCTGGTTTTTGTTCTTGATAAACGTGAAGATTAGGCAAGTCGTTCTTTTCAGTCGCTGCCCTAAGCTCTGTACGTTTGCTTGACAAACATTTAACCGTAAACCGTGAAATGTTAGGATCAATTCTTGACGGTTTAGGAGCAATTGTGAGCTTAGATTTTTGGACAACCGTAGGTTGGACGTATTTAGCACTTCCATTGTCAGAGGAAAGTACCGGGTCCTTTGTCACCTTGGTTTCTCGTTCCATTTCCCTCACCGGAGAGGGAATAGGAATCGATGGTCAATCATAATCAACACGACATCTCGAAATTTTTGACAAGGCCAAAAGTTTTTCAACTTTGATTTTAAAGGCCCTTTGTTAAAAGTAATCGTCATCGAGAGATGTCATTAGAATTATGCATGAGAGGGGTATAAGAAGGTAGAATCAAACGAATAGAGGGTAAGGAAAAATATTTTTGGGTTTTTATGAAAAAATTATGAACACGGATGGATAACATACAAAGGAATGAATTCCAAAATCACTAATCAGCAAACCGTTTTTAGAAAACGCGCACAACCTCCCCGGCAGCGGCGCCAAAATTTGATTGGCCCTAAACCGTCAACTTATATTGACCAAGGAATGGTCAACAAAGTCAAACTGCCTAGAGTCAATGCTCCGCGGAATATAGTGTTTTCCCGGGTCGTTATGTCCCGACGAGGTGTGAATTGTTATCAAACGGGTTTGTGATCGGGTGAATTTGGACAAAAAGGGGTTTGAGATTCGTTACACTAAGGAATTTTGAAAGGAAACAACTTAAATAAGTTATATTAACAAGACTGCAAAATCAGAAAAACCAGAAATGTTTTAAACCTAAAAACGCGTACGTTCGATTTAAAGTTACGTGAACGTACAAAATGAAACGCGAGTTTTGTACAAATAAAATACTTACGAATATGAAAATTACATTTTTACAATCCTAATAATAAAAGAAAATTTTTGGAAAATTAAAATTAATTTTTATACTACTTTATTAATTATTATTAATTAAATACTATTTTCTAATTACTTATTAATTATTTAACTTAACCTAAATTATAACTAATTATGAAATTACACTAAAAATATGAAAAATAAATTTGGAAAAATCTAAAATATTATAAAACTAATTTTCAAACTGAAAATATATTTTTCCTACTTTTTTAATACTTATTATTAATTAATTATTATTTATAACTATTTAAAAATACACTAAATAATAAGAAAATGTAAAATAAGCCTAGAAAAATAAAATTAAAACTTAGAAAAATCTGAAATATTATAAAACTTATTTTATAACTAAAATTATATTTTTCACACTATTTATATAATTATTACTAATTAAAAACTATTTGTTAATTATTAAAAGCTAAATTAAATTATGAAAAGTATTAAATAAAAAGAGAAAAATCTGAAAAAATCACTAAAATTATTTTAAGCTATAAGAAACCTAGGAAAAATATAAAAATGGAAATTGCTTATTAAATAAGCTGAAAATAAGCTAAGTAGCTTAAATAGAAACTATCATTTATTGTATTTTTGGATTTTTCTAATTTTTCTTTTACAAATCTACTTGTACACTGAAATAAAGCAACTTTTGTGAAGATACTTTGAATGGAACACAAAATTAAGCACTTTGGGAACCAAAGTGCTTAACAGAAGGTATTTTTAAGCTTATTAGGATTTTTAGCTTAGGAAAAGTTGACCAATAAGCTATCCTTTGGTTCCACAAAGGTACAATAAGCTACTACAGGTTTAGTAACTAGGAATAAGCAAAAAAGAGATGAATAAGCACAATTGATAAGCAGGAATAAGAAAATAAGCTAATGACCAAAAAAACTGAGTACCAAACAGGTTAAAATGGGCTACTACCAGGCCATGTGGGGCCCACAAGAGGGATTGGAAGCCCAAACTAATTATGGATCCTAAAAGCTCAGCTGATTGGTTTTTCAAAAAGCCAAAGCTTCACCTCTGGGTCCCACAAATGAGTACAGGAGAGGGCTTGGAAGGAAGGAGGTTTGTGCTAATTAACCAGCATACACTCAGGAAATGGACAACTTTAATGGATGATGCAACCCTTGTAAACAAGCCAGGAATTGGAAAATAAGCCCAGAACCTTGAAGCCAGGCTTAATGGCTTTTCAAAAAGCCAATAATCAACTTGTGGGTCCCACTATTGGGGACAGGGCAAGCACATGAAAGTTGGTGATTGTTCATGGTCTGTGGTGCAGGGGAGGTGCTTCCCCTGCAGGTGTGTTTGAGCCACTAAAATAAGCACTACAAAAAATCTTAAAAATAAGACAAATATACATTCCACAAGTTAAGCTGGGTAACTATATCATATAAAAATTTCAAATCCTAACTCTGAATACAAAAATCACCAAAAATCACCCAAGATTTTGTTTTTCTGCACAAAGGCAAATTTTGACTTTTGAGTTATTAACACAAGTTTGACTAAAATGAGATTAGGATGATCCTATCTTACTGAAATTGATTAGATAAGCTAATTTGAGATTATAATAAGCTACTACAACTAATTATGAACTAATATGAGAATTTCAATATCAAAATTTTAACAGTTAAGCTAAATAGTGAGATTTAAAATAGAATTTGACTTTCACACAAAGGATGACTGGTTTATATAGTTAACTAAGCTATTTAGACCTAAATTAACATGTGTCAACTAAAATTAACCACCAAATGTCACTGTAACTCAGTGAAAGCTACTGAACCAAACACCCTTTTAAGAAGGAGTACATGAAATTTTAAGCTGCAAAAGGATGATTTATGCCAAGATTTCAATGCAACAAGTTGTCACATGATGGAATGAGTTTATTTAAGCCTATAAACACAGATATTGACAGCATTCATCCACAAATTACCAAGATACAAAATTGGGCAGTTGAAATGAATATGTGGTGAAATCTCAACATATGCAAGAGATATGGATAATAATCTATCTAATAAGCAACAACATACAACAACAAGCAATTGCAAACAGAGAATAAGCTAACTTAAGCACTCTACAATGAAATGCTAAAACTTGAGAATAAGCTTACAATGGCTGTGAGTGTGCAATACACTGAGCAAATGGACCTAATACACTAACCTAAGCCTCCCATGAGGTTCTAAACCCACATTAATCCAAAACACCACAGCATTTAGCTTCCTTCTTCTTTAAACACCATTTTTTATTTTTCACCTATTTTTCTTATATTTTTTTGTATTTTTGGTCTCTTAAAGTAAACTGCTTCAAATGATTTGAAATCTTAAGAAAGCTTATAGATAAGCTTAAATAAACTTAAACAAAGGTGACTGACCACTTATAACAACATTAATTCTAAGATGAGATTTCAAAAGAAAAATACCAAATTCTGAATTTAACTGAGAAAACTAAAATTGATAACTGAATTAAGATTACACTGAAAACTTAAGATTACAACTAATGACTAAGTTTTGTAACAAGAAATTGAAATTGCATGACCAACGATATTGCTAAACTAAACTAAAACTATTCTAACTAACTAACTGACTCTTTCTTCTTTCTTCTTGACTTATATAGGCCCTCAGGAGTTTCTCTTTCTATCCCACCATCTTTTAGAACCATTGGATGAATAAAATTCAACCTAGCCGTCTGTTTTGGTTTAGGCGGGAAAAAAGAGAAGTGGCAGGTTGAGTGGTTTAGGTGAGGTATTAATGAGGGGGAGGGAGTGTTGGTGAGAGTATTAATTGGGAGAGGTGAAGTTGGTGAGGGAATTTGGAGAGGAGGGGGGATATGGAGGGAACCAGGGAGCGGGTTTTGTGGGAGGAAGGAGGGTGAACAGTGGTCGTTTGACCACTTGTTTGACCCTGGTGTAATATTTGAAGGGGTAGGGGTTTTAGGCCCGGGATAATTTTGGGCTTGGGTAAGTGGATTGGGTATTGGATTTGGTTTGGCTTTGGACTTTTATAAATAAGGGTCCGGTTGGTATTATAACACACAAGGACCAATTTAGCAATTTCTCCAAAGTTGAGGGGCTGAAGTAGTGTATTTCCCAAAGTGTTTCCAAGGACCAATTATGCCAAGTATCATAAATCCAAGAACCAATTTTTGCATTTTCCACTTTTCAAAATTCCCAGGGACCTTTTCTGCCATTTTTGAAATCTTAGGGACCAAACATGTAAATTTGGAAACTTATGACCCAAGTATCTTATTTTGTGATTTTAAACTTTCAAGAGACTTGGGTTGACTTTTTCTTTTAAAATAAATGCATAGGGACTATTTTTGACAAGTTTTGAAACTTGGGAGATTGAAACGGCCAATATTGTAAACTTTGATCATTTTTCAATTGTTTTTGCTCATTTTGCTTTTAAAACACATAAAACACAATCCCTGGGATAATTTAAGTATTTTGATAACTTTCTGATTGTTTTTGTATGTTTTGGCAGTTTAAATACGACAAAAATGATTAGTGTTTGAGCACTCATCAGTTATACAAAAGTGATTAGATGATTACTACAAAATGAAATTTGAAACTTTCTTAATGATAACCTACATAGCAATAAGAACCACTATGTGTTGAAATTTTGATTATTTCAAAACAGTAATACTCCATGCTGCACAAAGGAGACCTAACTAATTTATTAACTGAATTAATGACACAAAAACAAATTTACTTGTTGGAATATCCGATATGCTTTATCAAAATATTTTAGACTAAATTTTCAGTTTCAATCGCAATAAGAAACACTTCTAAGAACAACTTAATTAACTTGCAATAATAAACACTATTTGCATCACGCTGAGAAAATGCAATTACCTTTGGACAGACGGCCTTTTGAAAATATCTTTGGACAGACGGCAACAGCCAACCTGCGAAAATGTAATTAAATATATGATTTTTGAAGCCTAGAAACGTATGTAATTTAAGTCCAGTTATAAACTTTACCAGTTATGCACAACAGTCGTTGGATTAAGCTTTTAGCTAAATGTGTTGAAGATGTCTTCCCTATGTAGACATAATTAGAAACTATTATAATGTTGTCGGACCAGTTTTGTAGTGTAAACCACATGGAATCTGCTATCATCAGTAACTAACAGTAATTCCTAGAATTGCTAAGAAATAAAAGACGAATAACTAAGAAAAAACTGAAAACCCAAATGGTAATGAATACATATAATTGTAGCAGAAAATCCACAATACACAAAAAATAATTTGGTGAAAAACCTTGGGCTACTGCAGGTTGACGTCTACCTCTCGTGTGAAAACTGGTACAACCTGCTTGTACTCGTCCGGGCATTCCTATAGCAATAACAACCGTTAGTGTATTAGTATCAGCTAACCCACTACTCTTATAATGTTTAAAAAGAAGGAAAATATCTGATATTTATGATGCGACAAGTGAAGTGTGTCTGAATGTATAAGCTAACTTACTTCTGCCCATTGATTGTGTATGCACATTATCTGCACACAAATCACCATGCATAAACCAATATTTTTCATGCTCGTAAGATTCTGTGTTGATGCCGCGGAGCTAGGCTGCCTAGTTCGAATCTACCATGTAACCAAAAGGGATAAAATTAACGTTGTTTCAAAATGCTTATTAGAGTTTAAATTAAAATATATTTGATACCTTCATAGTTCATATTTTAACTACAGCCTTGCATAAATGGATTTGTATGAAAGTTTGCAACACATATTAGACTTTTATTGGCCTTTTTACAAAAAGAAGCAAAACCAAAGACTATTTTCTGAAGTGCTTATTTCTAAGCAACTTATAAGTACTTATTCATAAGGAGAAGCATAAGCAAAGAGAATTAGCAATCCCAAACACCCTCGAAGTAGTTAAAAGCTGCAAGTTTTATTAGAAAATTATATAAGGTTACTGATTAAGTTGGTGCTCTTTAGAAATTGAGATGCTTTCATATTTTATACTCAATGTCAAAATATAGATGATGAAGGAAAAGTATACAAATGATGGTGAAAATTGATACGATGAACAATGACAATTAATGAATGGTAACTCTCACCTGCTTCAGTGCCCGATGTCAACATCGCATTCATATCTCTCCATCATATAATGGACTTCTTGTTCACTGAATTAATATCAAATAAAAAAAAGTATAAGCAATAAGAAAATGCCTTAAAGCTAAACTAAAAGCTGGAAAATTCAGGGATCGGATAGAATCCTGAAAGGACTCAGATCCCCAATATGTGAAAATAATTTTACAGGTTCAAGTTGAAACCAACCATTTTCTGCTAGTGCCAAAATAGCCAAAAAAGATAGGGTCAGGTCAAAACACAGAATAAAAAAGTTAACAGAATAACATTGGCAACAGGTCAAAACAGCTTTTGGCTGAAACAAACCATCTTTAGTGAGAAACAAAATGGGTTGGATTGACCCGCAAACAGTTTTCCAGTTTTCAGTTACTAAATTATCGATGTATAGGTAATGAGAAAAACATTAATGCTACATAAATAATCTAAATATGAATTTCTTTGAACAATATTCAGCTCATTTGCACGTTCAACCCACTTGACCCATTCCCTTCTATCGCTAAACCAAAGTTGAGCCATTATTAGTTAATGGGTCTAAATTATATAAGTTCAACGCTTAACTGTATATAAATGATGCAAATATATATAAAATTGTAATGTCGTATATAATCAAATTCTCAACTATCATAAGTTAAAACCTGTTGACTCTTCGCCGCCTTAGCTGGCTTTTGCAAGGTTTCACTAGAGACCAAATGTTTTCGCTTCGTTGGTACTAATTTTAGTCCAGTATTTTGTTCACTAATATTTGGTATCATAGTTGGTGGTGTAACCTGTAGAACTGGTTTGCCGTGGCTTAAGCGTTTTCGTATGTCTGATAGTTTTAACAGGTTCCTATATGTATATATAAAACACGGTACATTAGCCATGTATGTAAAACTAAAAAAATCAAAGGTGAATGTTTTATTACTTACCACTATTTCCATTACTCGTATGTTTTCCAAAGTTTCAATGGCCATTGGAGTGGTCACCTGCAATATAAAGTAAGAAATACAATGGTGTTATCATTAGAAAATGAATTTGTTAACAACATAAAAAATGGCTTACATCTGAGTCTAATGGCAGTTTCTTTCTGTAAAAAAAATATGGGAAATGTAAGAAACCAAGGCACTAATAACGCTGCATAATATAAGATCTGCCAACCATGAAACAGTAAAAATATACATGGGTTGGCTTTGGTGACTGAGATGGAGCATACCCATGCCTCGAAAATGAAGTGTGCCAGAAAATCCAGCTGAGGGGATTTTTAGCCAGGCATCCCATGTATCATCCTCACCCGTGAAAATAACATGTAGCCCCTGCAAGAAACAAGTAACGTGATTAATGCTAACATAAAAGACGACAACATCAGATGTCCCAAATATAAATTTAGCCTCAAAAACAAACATACGGGTTGTATATCAACTTGGGCAACGAATAATATACAATTGGTTGCAATTTTATGCAGTGCCAAACGTGGAACGAATAAATGTCAAACACATTACCAAGCAAGCAAATCACTAACATTTGGTACAAATGAAACAGTTTGACAAAAAGCAACCATATTTGAGTTAATTTCCTATATAACAGATGTTATGTTAATCTTTTGATAGATCACTTACGCGACTGCGATAAGCAAACACCAACTGTTCAGCAACATCCTCCCGGAGTGGAAACCAATCAAGACTCCCTTTACGAGCAAAACAGTGGCCTCTTAGAACACGTCGATTGTCTCCATTCCAATAAACTGGAAAACTATTTCATCTTAATAAGTCTACCTGCAACGATTACCACCGCACGAATTTAAAATCAAAAACCTATTTTAGGCTAGTTTAATCCACGAAATCAATGTGGTGGTTATCTCGACTGTGATGGTGGTGGATGTGGTGGTTATCTCGAACCAAACAACCAAAGCAAACAAACTCTCCCATACAGTTCCCTTGTCTTGATGGCGTGGAGGAGCGATGGTTGGTGGAACCACGGCGAGATAAGGCGGTGAAGTTTTGCGGTGGTGTGAGTCGGTTCTAGAGAGAAGGAGAATAGATGAATAGATAGAAGATAGATCTGACTAGTGTAAGTGTTAGTGTTTTGATTTTGGGGGAAAAGGGGCGGGATCTTGAGCGGGAGATTGAAATTTTTGGGGAAAAATTAGGGGCGGATCTTGAGATCTTGAGCGCCTGATTAAAATTTTAGAGATTGAAAGCCTATCAAATGAGCTCGAAATGTTTAATGAGTTGAGCTCAATCTTATATAAGATCGACTCGAGTTATTGTTGAGTTCTCGAGCTTGTAAGTAATATAAAATATGTTTTTTTTAAGTGTACTAAGTGTAAATATTTATTTATGAATGTATCAAGCTTTTCGAGCTGAAGTCGAACCGAATTCAATTCTTAGGTTATATTATATTTCAATTTTAATTTGTGTCAGAAAACACATCTTTACAGATAAATCGACCTTTTCGAGTCAAGCTCAAGCCGAGTTCAAACTTTCTCGATCCCCGATAACGTGATCGAGAGGGTGATGGAGGCTTGACTGTGATGGTGGTGGATGTGGTGGTTATCTCGAACCAAACAACCGAAGCAAACAAACTCTAGAGAGAAGGAGAAGAGATGAATAATAGAGAGAAGATATTTCTGCTGACTAGTGTTAATTAGTGCTTTGATTTTGGGTGAAAAGGGGGTGGGAGTGAGCGGGAGATTGAAATTTTGGGAAAAATTAAGGGCAGGATATTGACTGCTATATTAAAATTTTAGAGATTGAAAGCCTATCAAATATGCTTGAAATGTTTAATGAGTTAGCTCAACCGTATATAAGTTGGACTCGAGTTATTGTTGAGTGCTCGAGTTTGTAAGTGATAAAATATGTTTTTTTTTTTTTTTTTTTTTTTTTTTTTTTTAATTTTTAATATGTAAGTGTACTAAGTGCAAAATACTTATTGATGAATGTATCAAGATTTTCGAGCTAAAGTCGAATCGAATTCAATTCTTAGGTTATATCTCAATTTTAATTTGTGTAAGAAAACACATATTTACAAATAAATCAAGCTTTTCGAGTCAAGCTCAAGCCGAGTTCAAACTTTCTCAATCCCCGATAACATGATCGGGAGGTCCCTGGATACGTTGTGGCGGTGATGCGTGTTGGGTTCGAGAGAGAAGGAGAAGAGATGAATAGAGAGAAGATAGATCTGACTAGTGTCTGGGTTTTGATTTTGGGGAAAAAAGGGCCGGTATCTTGAGCGGGAGATTGAAATTTTGGGGAAAACTAAGGGGCGGGATCTTGAGCGCGACATTAAAATTTTGGAGATTGAAAACCTATCAAATGAACTCGCCGCAATGTTTAATGAGTTGAGATCAACCTTATAGAAGTACGACTCGAGTTATATATTGTTGAGTTCTCGAGCTTGTAAGTAATATAAAATATGTTTTCATCCTAAAAATCCTGCAAAACATTCATTGTGACTCGATACACGCATTTGACTCAAACAAGTACTAATGAGTTAAGGTAGGCATGCAAGTTCATGTATCCGATTTTACAAGGAAACTGCATGTTAAAGAGCGAGATTATTAAGAAAATGATATTATAGCTAGTAGGATCTTACGATCCCGATCCGATCATACGATCATGATCTTGCAAAGACGAAAACTATCATGGGTAGGATCTGATCCCGATCTTGAAAACCTTGCATCTTACCATATGTACTCTTTGGGCCATTTTTAAATACAAGATACACTAAAATACAAATGTATGTACCTTTAATACTTTTAGTTTTTAAACTTTTAATACTTTTATTTTTTATACTTTTAATCATTTTAAACTTATCTATACATCTTATAATGCATCTTTGACTCTCTCTATTCCAATTTTTTAAGATTTTAATTTATACATTTTAAGTAAATACAAAAAATTAAGATATATTTACAATCAATTTAAGCATTAGCACCTACACACATTGACTGGTCAACACTTATAATTAATATATATAACATTTAAAACACCTTTTCAATTAAAAGTATCATTTATAAACGGGTTTTGTCCGTACAATAGCTGTATACTTTCACAAATGTACCGATATGGTACGTGTACTATTTTTAATACCTGTATAGGAGGTCTACTTTCAGTTTCGTGTTAATATGGCCACTTTTTCAAAATTTGACCTGTTTGTAACGTTATTGCTGACGTGGCATGTCCAGTCACCAAAAAATATAACTGTTGGTCCCCATATCTTTTTTACTTATAAATGTCCCCTTTCTCCCCCAAATTAAAACCCTAATTTTTTTACCCAAATTAATAACCCTAAATCCAAACACAATTAACAATGTCTTCATCATCTTCATCATCAAATTGGCTTCGACCTATACCCACCCATTGCTTCTGTCCCTTGCCTGCTGTTGAAAGAACATCACGAACTCCTACAAACCCAGCTAGACGATTCTTATGCTGCCCTAACCCAAGTGTAAGAAAAGCAATAGTTTTCATGTTTTTTGATTGTGTTTGAGTTAATTGTTGTTGTTATTTTGTTACCTTTAGGATTCAAGTAGACAATGTAGGTTCTACTTCTTTATTGATCCTGAGATACGCTATGGTTACTACAAAAATGAAATGCATAGCCTTTATACTCAAGTTCAACAGTTAAGGAGAGAAATGCAAGTGCAAGAGTACACATACAGGGCAAGGATTCATGATTTGGAGGTGGAACTCAATGAAAGAACTACCACTGGTGAATGTTACAAGAAAGCAGTGATTGTGTTTATTTTGCTCGTGTTTGTGATGTCCTTCCTAGCCAAATGATCATAGTGGTTTTAGGG
Source organism: Artemisia argyi (assembly GCA_030686995.1). Taxonomy (NCBI): domain Eukaryota; kingdom Viridiplantae; phylum Streptophyta; class Magnoliopsida; order Asterales; family Asteraceae; genus Artemisia; species Artemisia argyi. Next base: position 153,618,632 of record CM060686.1, on the reverse strand, counting down.
ATGGATGGATTTTGAGGTGTTTGTGTAGATGAAGCTGGCAAGGAGGATGTTTTAAGCTGTTTTTTAAGGTGTTTGATATTGGTATGTAAGGTATTATGTGAATGGTAGGATATGTATGTTAATGGTATGTAAGGTATGATGTTTTAAGCTGTCTTTTGATGTAATTTCCTTTGCTATCTATGAAAAATATATATTAATATATCTGTAATGTGTTGATGCATGTGTCTGATTATTTAAACAATGGGAAGAAACATAAAGTGACCCACATAAACATAAAGTGACCCATTGCATAGATAATAATAGAGTCAATACAGAACATAGCTGTCATATTGTTTAAAGTGACCTACAGAAACATAAAGTGGTCCATGGTAACTAGAAAACATAAAAGTATTGTTTAAATACAGACCCACTACATTGTGTCTAACAAAAACATGGTATTTTGTGGTCTGCAACATTTTTATCCTTTCTCCATTCTTCATTCTGAAACATCAAGTGCTGTATCTGGATGGTGGCCAGGAGCATTTGGGTCTTGTTTCCTTTTTTGATTCCTGATCCTCTCAGATGGTCCCCTAAATCCACCAGGTCCTCTCTTTCTATAAAGACCAAGTCTTTTTGCTTGCTCAATAGCCTCTTCATTATTCTTTCTGTTTGCTTCTTTTTTTGCTTTGTCTTCTGCATCTTGTAGCTCAGCAAGTCTAATAATTTCAGCATCTGTAATTTCAGTATCATTTCTCTGTCAAGAGAAATAAAAAAGTTAGACATGGGTCAAAACAGGAAAACTCATTCAAGTGTTAAAAGTATATGAGATACCTGTTGTTCAACAATTTGAAGTAATCCAGTGAAGCTTTGATTTCCAATTGGATTTGAAGGTGACATAAAAATTACCTTGTGCCCATCTGAGATGACTGTCAAATATGCTCCAAGTGCAAGGTTAAAGTCTTGTGCTAAGTTATGAATAAACCAGCTAAATTTCTATAATCATTCCTCTTAAACCATAACTGATATCCATGTTTTACCCCATAGTTAATCAAACACTCTTTAAGTTGGTCAGGGTGCTCAAATCTCATACCCAATAATGGGGTCATGTCATCCCATGGGACATTAGGATAAAAAACAGGGTAAGAGTAACCTTCTTTCACCTTGAATCTATCATCAACTTCTATTTGCTCAGCTTCATTTTCCCTAGAAGCACTATGATCACCTTGACCTAAGTTAGCAGAACTACTAACATCATCATCCCTAATGTACTTACCACCAACTAACTTGATTAGAAAAGGGTCCTTAAGTTCTATCTTTGGAATCACCACATCCTCTTCACCTACATGTTCTGGTCCTACATATTCTTCTAAGTTTTCTAATTCAATTTCAGATTCAAAACCCTCATCTTCTGATTCACTCATATCTATATGGACTTCTTCTAACACATCATAACCATGATGTTCAACATACAGTTCTACCTTACAACCATTGTCAAAAGCTAATTTGACAAAATTTGCTAACTCACTATCATTCCTTAAAGGTTTCAAATGTGTTTGCAAATCTTGTTTAGGAGCACAAAAATACATACCATGAACAGGAAACAAACAACAATCCTTGACTATCTGCATCAGCCTTGAGTGGTTACACTTACCCAAATCTGCATCCTCAACAATATCAACAGATCCATCAGTGTACTCCAATGGATCAGATGTAAATGTGCCTTCGTGATGAACAATAATTGATATCTTCTTCATGGATTGGGTCAATTTTGAAGTTACATGAATTAGGGTTTGGGTGGATTTGGGGATAAACGGTTTGGGGGAAAATGATTTTAGGGGGGGAAAAGTTGTGTTAAGGATGTTTATTGAGTTGAAATTTCCACGTAGGTATTAACAAAAAAAGAAAAAACATAAAATTTGCTCCACGTCACAGGTTAGGAACATTTTAGCCGGTTCACCCGGTAGCCGGTCAAAAAGTGGCCATATTAACACGAAATTGAAAGTAGACCTCCTATACAGGTATTAAAAATAGTACACGTACCATATCGGTACATTTGTGAAAGTATACAGCTATTGTACGGACAAAACCCATTTATAAACCATAATGTACAAACAAATCAAGCTGCTAAACACTCTCTTCATAAAATTTGTAAGACATTTTATGCATAAGTTTTTTTATAAGTGGACTTGGTCACTCAGATAATATATCATTTTCTCATAACTTCAACAGTTTATCATGCATCTAAAAATATTTTCGCTATCTGTAACGTAATTTTCATCATAAATAAATACTACTAGTAATAGAGCGTTCGCCAAAACTTTAATTACAGGGTACCTCCCGCCGCAACGCGCGTGTGCCCTGCTAGTAATATATAACATATGCAAAGCTTTTCAAACACACATCACTTATAATATATAATATTTACAAAGCTTATCAAACACACTTCACACACTCCAACATATACTTAATACTCTATCTGACACTCACACACAGCTATGCCTTGTTCTTTCTTTCTCTCTCTCACTACTACACCCTAAGTTTGACCCTAAGTTAGATCGGAAGCATATGGTAACATACTTAGATCGCTTCTATATTGACCCTAAGTTTGACAGATGATTTGGTTTATCTGATTATTTAGTTGTTTTTTTTGTTTATCTGATTATTTCATTGTTTGTGTTTATTTAATTAGTGTTATTTAGTGTTAGGGTTTATGTATGATCTGTATATTTGTGTTTTTTATTGTTAGGGTTTATGGTTGTTTTTTAGTTTTAGTGCGAATATTTAGGCTAAAACATCCAAGTATCAAAGATGGAAGAAGTATCAAGGATGGGTGAACCGACACCACTTTCAAGTATGAACATAAACTTGTTCTGGTGTTGTTCATCCATTATTGATTTGGTAGCGTGGGGTTTGCACCAGGCTTTACCTCTCAAGGGATCTCGAGAAGCTTACAACCCCCACCAGGCAGTGTACCTGATCGATGTAGTATAGTTTAATGACAAGTACTGGGGGATTGATCGTTCAGCTAGGAATAGTGTCGCTAGGATTAGAAAACTTAAATACTAGATCTAGAGATGAGGGATGATTCTTTTTGTATTTTTATATTTTTTAATAAAGCAAATTAAAAATCTCGGGTTGAAGGATTTGGGCGGAATTAGTTGCTAGTCAACTAACCCAATACTAAGATGCAATCAAAATAAAATACTAAAATGAAAATAAAACTATATTAAACTAAAGTTGTGAGCAATAAGTGGGAGAAATGTGTTTGCTTAGATTTCACTACTCCCTAGATATCTTTTACACGTTAATTACTTGTTATAGTTGCGTGGATGACGGATTGTATTCCTTAATACCATTCATGGGGTGGCGTACTTACTTCCCCAATCCTATGAGTGCCTACTTCACTCCTATGTCGAGCCTGCAAGAAGCTCCTAACATGGGATCATTAGAATTTACTCATGCATTAAATAAAACCAATAAAACCTAGTACACATCGGTTCATGTTTCCTAAGACGTTCAAGCATGTTACACAATGGAGATCTGCCAGTTTTCTTAAGCCTAACATTGAAATCATTCATCCAATACAACCATAAACAAGTAATCAACACGTAATCAACATCTAGGTTTCATTAGATCTAAGCAAACACAAGATAAATTTAGCCTAGCATGTTGAAATCAAGACAAGCACAAGATATAGACAACCAACACATAGACATATTGATTGAACTAAGAGAAGACTTATCTCAATTGCACATGTAAGGGTTCAAGGGTTGAAAACCCTTGAAAAGCTGTAAAATTCGTACAAGGTTCGGCCCTAGGGTTTCTCCACACTTGTTCCTCTCTTTTAATGAATGAAAATTAGAAAACTATATATAGATTTTAGGAGGTGACGGCGTCAAGAACAAATGTCTGACGCCGTCATCTCGCCGCCCAATAATTCCTCGGACTGCCTTGATCTACATCTGACGCCGTCATGTAGTCCCCTTTTGCAGGCCGTCACACAATTTACTCTTGACGCTCTACTTGTGACGCCTTCTAGTTTCTTCTGGGTCGTCATGGTTTTTACTCTTGACGCCGTTAGGATTGCCTTCTTGACGCCGTCATACACTGTTCCCAGCATGGAAAATTAAGTCTTTGGCGTTTTCTTCACTTTTATGCTCAAAAAATGTCCGAATTGCTTCCTTTTCCAGATTTCACTCCCAAAGTACCTAAAATCACAAAAGGAACGATTTAGGGTAATATTTGATCAAATAAACTCAATTCCTGGCTTAAATGACCCCCCTAAAAGTGGTTCATTTTTCGCCTCATCATGATTCATCTTTGTTCTTTGTCAAGGATGGGTGAACCGACACCACTTTCAAGTATGAACATAATATGTATCTGTATATCGTGTTTTTTATTGTTAGGGTTTATGGCTATTTTTGGGAGTTGGCATTCCCTTAGGGCTATTTTATCTTAGGCTTAGGTTAACTATCTGTTATAAGAATTATGTTGCATTTGTATTGAGAGAATAAGGGAAAAAAGTGGCGGATGTTGGTAGGTTATAGATTCAAGGCTGAATGATATGTTGTTTGGTGGCTAGGTTAGAAAGGATGGTAGTTCATTGCATTGTTATTATAAGTTTAATATGATTTCATTCATGCACGATTAGCTCTCTAATGTCGTAGAATCTACATAATTAATATGTATGTTCGTCACATCTAAGGGAGCAATATAAATGATAGTAAGAATCTGTTTTCTAATAACTTAAAGCTCAATATTAGGGCAAATCTATCTAAAGTTGTAGAACGGTTCCATTACTTAATTTGGAAAACGTCTACTACCGTTATTAGACGGTGTCCAAAAAACAAACCAATGGAACCTTTCTGCAACTTTAGATAGATCTGGCCTGATCATTGAGACGTCTTCAATGTGATGATGATATTGTGTGTATTGTTCATGACAGGCCACACTCCATCATCGCATTCAAGATGAGTGATGTTACTTAGACTCTATTCTTTACTTAACATTTCTAGATTGTTTGTATCACTCTGTTTGCATTCCATTCTTTTTTATGATCTAAATGACTCTGTAATTTCAACATACCTTTCCATTCTCAGTTCCCATACAGTTCCTTTTATTTTTTCAACAATCTAGCAATGCGGCTGGTGCAGTCCTTTGCTCAAAGGGAGTTGAAACGATAAAAGGAGCTGTAGCGGGAACTTAGAAGGGTTACGTATGTTGGTTTATTGGATTCCATTCTTTTTTATGATCTAAAACCAACCATCCACCAAGTAATGTGCCCATTGGAGTTCCAATAACAAAGGTTGTTTCAAATACACCCAGAATTGCAACATTATCTTTTATTTCATTTACACTATATTTTTTAAAATTTTAATATATTTTTTAATTTTTTTTTGCAGAAATCATACATTGACAGCAGTGGCTCAAGTTCATTTCACATATCAAGCAGTTCTGAAGGTCCTCCAAATACATTGGCAGACTACTTTCCAAAGGGATATTCTGGATCAGGCACAAAAAAAGAAGATGCTAGGAAGGTTAAAACTCCAAAAAAGACTGCCAAAGAGCTTTTTGATGAGAGGGTTCATGTGCTAGGCCTGCCCAATGCTAAGACTTGTGAAGAAAAGTGTATAAAACCATGGGAACCAAAAATGCCCAAAGTTTGTTCAAAAGGGAAGGGTAAAAAGAAAATGTATTAGATGAGTTAGGAAGTAATTTGAATAAACCTGTGTAATCCGTTTGTACTACTTTATTTGACTTTATGAATAAACATGTTGTCACTGCTCAATTTTCTCATTAATGAACTGAATATGAATTGGTTAATTTTTGTGGCATTTTATTTTTATCCCTAGCAGCATTAAGTTATGCCAAGCAGCATTAAGTTCTGAGTTACTAGTATTCACCCAAATTCCAATCCAAACCCGGAATTGCCCAAATTCACTTGGACTCTTTCACATTTTCAAATGACAATCAAGTTTGACAATCTTTGTTTGACTTTTAACAAAGCATCATAACATATTCAACAAAGCAACAAAAAGATAACTTGATCATATAGTAATCGATAACTTGATTAACAAAGAAACATAAGATAAATTTTCTTTGAACACAAAAACATTAAACTTCAAAGAAATAACATAATAATGATTAATATCATCTTACATCAGGGTTAATTCATTGAAAATTATACAAACTATTTTGAATGCCTTTGTAAATATCAACAATGTTTCCACGGATTTGTCCTATTTCTTGATTCCGAACATTAACTTTGTTATGATGCACCAGTATGATCTCTTGGTCTTTTTTGTTTTGTTCTTCCAACCGCGCGATTCGTTTGTTGTAAAGTTCAACCAACTATCGTTCAGTACCATATTGGCCTTCAGAGTGGCATTTGTCCCAACACTCTTGGGTTAGGCCGTAGATTTTATATTTTTCTGGCATTGGAGGAGGAGGAGAAGTATCCCTTGAACGTTTTGTTTTTTTTTTAAGCAGGATTTGAAGATGATGAAGCCATTGTAGTTCCAAACAAAAATTGAATACGTAATGAAAAGATGAGAGAAGTTGGTTGTAATTCCTTTGTATTTATAGGCACACAAGAGTCGCAATGTCACAATGTTTAAGTGTCACAACGGTTTACAAAGTGTCACAACGGTTTACAGTTTTTTTTTACAGTTACACCGGTTTACAGTAATTTATGCCTAGCAGCATGAAGTTATGCCAAGCAGTATTATGTTCTGAGTTACTATAACTCTTCATGGTTTCATTTAACTTGATGTTTTAACTTTATTCCGTTTGTAAATACAAGAATTTGTAATTAGATTATAACTTTTACACTATAGTTTAAAAGATTGTTACAAACATTTAATTAGATTATAACTTTTACACTATACTTTATTTGACTTTATGAAGTCAATTTTATAATGTGTTTGTTATACCTCAATTTTATTTGACTTTGTGTAATCCTTTTGCTTGTTCCCTTGTTGTACCATCATGCTTCTCACCTTATTCTTGATTTCTTTCTCAACAAAATCTAAATTCTTATTTCATCTATCAACCAAGTAACATCAAAACAAAGGTATTGGATCTCTTTATTAATCAGGTCATAACAGTGTTGAAGTAAGTTTGCCAATTCAGAGAGTAAACACTGCACAAACACAAATTTTACACAACTAATTACTAGATTAATACCATTATGTTTATTCTTACTATATTTTCTAACATTTGAAACCACTTAGCTTACAATGCTTATTACCATTTAAAGTTTAAAAATAAAATTATAGAATGTTTAGGAGCGCGCATTTAATGTGTAAAATTAAACTGATTACAATTAGGCACGAGTAATTAGTGCATTTCACATGCTAATGTGACGTTAAACTTGGTAAATTGCAATAATCTTTAATGTTGAGACTTTCAAAATTCCCTAGGCGTATGTCGCATCCCTTTTTAAGGCCATCACTTAGCTTTTCAACACACACTTTTTAAACAATCTTTTAAGATTGAAGTTATGGCTGGAAACAAGAAAAGAACAAGTTGCATTTCATCAAAGAAGAATTGTTCAAAGTAAGTACTACTAATTAAACTTTTGTACACGTAAACATTCAAAGTTTGTAAAGATGTTATGTACGTACATGTTGACTTGGTTTTTTTTTTTCTAGTAGAAGTTAGTTAATCCATAATAAATTTGGTGTATTAAGCTTTTATGAATTTATAAAAATGGTTATCAATTGGTAGCTTTAGGTAATCAGTTATGAAATTGTGTTAGTTTACTACGTAGTAGTTTGAATGTTTTATTCCTTATATTTGTTATCTTCCTAGTACATAAGATCCGTGAAAAAAACCTAGCTTTACTCACCCAGCATTCAAAACTTACATCCTAAGAATACCAAAAGGATAATCTTTAATGTTAGAATGTAACATTATTATATCAAAAATTTTCGGTCCCCCAATCAAGACGGTGAAAAGGATAATCTGTATAAATTTATCAAAATGATAATCTTTAATGTTAGAATGTTACATTATATATACATCATATAAGAATACCAAATTAGAAGGATAATCTGTAAATTTATCATCTAATGCTTATTTGATTTCAGAAACCAGAGAAGGTGTTTAACATTGAAGAGTCGTATGAGTCGTGGAGTTCTCAAAGAAACATGGCAAGACGCAAAGCAAGTTTTCTTCATATTAAGAAAGATGAGAAGGAATACAAGCGATCAAAGTCGCGGGTTAGTTTAGTGGAAGAGGATGCGGCTGATGTTGGATTTTTGAGTGAGGAAGAGAGATTCGACTCCATTGACTACGATAATGTGCATTTTTCATTTGATCCGGAGAAATCTCCAAAATTTAATTGTTAAACTTTTTATATGTATGAACTGCTTTATTTTACTTTTGTTATGGATACAAATGTTTTTTTTTGGTTTATTATTATATGAATTTTAACTTTCTTGCTTCATTAAAGCTTGATTAAGCTTGATTTTTCATCTACTCATTAAGCTTGATTTAGGTCTAGCAACATTAATTTATGCCTAGCAGCATTAACTTATGCCTAGCAACATTAATTTATGCCTAGCAGCATTAAGTTCTGAGTTATTAGCATTCACCAAAATTCCAATCCAAACAGCTTTTTCTTTGCCTTTCCTGCAAAATTTTAGTCTAGAAACAATAAAAACACAAGCCATAACATATGCACAATGATCACAACATCTAATTATACTTATCAGTTCTAAGTATAACTAGCAGCATTGTAATGGGGCAAATGAAGAGTCATGATCGACTAATAGTCTGAACTCAATTCATGTAGTTAATATCAAATTAGGCTCAAACTATAGAGACTATAAAATCCATATCTAACCCCTCAAAATTACATAAGTTATCCGAAATGTGTGACTATATGTGTCGAATTGTGACTACACTTAAATAATGTGTGACATAATATGACTATGATTTAGACACCTAGATAAATACTTCATGTGACCATATATAACATCTTGAATTTAGTCACACAAACACTCAATGTGACTAATATCAAGGTTAATGATAACCGAGTTCACATTTTGCTATAAATAATAGTCACATAAATATCACAATGTGACTATTTTGAATGTATTGCATATATAATACCCTTATAATGTGGCAATAAACATAATTTAGATACACATTTGTGATATGGTGTGATTATTGTAAAGCCTATAGTCGCATGATCGTGCTACAATTAAATGTGACTATACACATTAGGTTGTGGCAAGCAAACACACACTAAACTTTAGACACACATATTTACTTATGTGACCATATGTATCAAATTTTCGTTACGCTTAATCATGTTTCTATGGTTTCGTGTGACCATATATGACATTTGGTCACACTCTTCAAGTGTGTGACATATATATTTGTCACTATTAAATGCATATCGTGACTAAAGCTTCAAACTTACTTTTTAGTTGTCACACATTTCAAACGCTATGTGGCTAAATATTCAGCAAAGAATAGCAGTCACGTTTAAATAATGTGTGACAAACTTGACTATATAATTTAGGCACATACACAATTACTTCATGTGACCATATATCTATTTTGGTCACACTCTTCAATTGTGTGATATATATTTGTCACATATGTATATCTGTAGTGTGACTAATGCTTAAAGCTGATTTGTATCGGTCACACGTCCCAAATTAAACATGACTAAATGATAGAAAAATATTTACCAGCTACCCTCTAGTCACATAAATACACAAATGTGTGACATACATCTTCCGAAATGGTCACACAAGTCGGATCGAGTGTGGCTGTTTATTTTATTTTCATACATTTAGTCACGTAAATATGTTACAGTGTGACCGTTTGAAATCGACCATGTGTGACGAAAGGCCATTTTTGTACCAGTGGGCATTTTTAGCCCTTTTTTTGAAAATTCTCGTTATAGCCTGGGTTGCCCTGGGCAACTAACGGTAGCCAACTATAGGATGACACGTGTCCGACCAACCACTGTTGGTACGAGGTACATGCACGTATTGTATTTTGGGCAACTTTTATTTTTTGGGCAAACAATACATGAGCAACTGGGTATTTTGGTCATTTTACTCCTTACTCTCAAAATAGATCTTCACATCTTAACTTACAGATCTGATTTTGTAGCAACTGGGTTATTTTACAGATCTTAACTTAGCGAATTCAACCTCTTTGGTTTCATCTCTAATAAGCAGCATATCCAACTGGGTTATATTAAAGATCTTAACTCAGCGAATTCAACCTCTTTGGTTTCATCAACCAAAACTGATAAGCCTGTAAAAGTTTTTATGAAAGTTATTTTTCACTCCCTCCCCAATCACCTTCTCTCGATTATCTTCTCTCATCTCAGCAAAACTTTGATCTCCTCGATTATCACCAATTTTAATCTAATCTTCTCTCATCTCAGCTTAGGTATGAATCAAACACCACTCTCTCCATCTCAGGTCACCATCGCTATGTTTGAATATTTAGCTGTGTTAGCTTATTTATGATGTTTAATCAAGTGTTTGATTATTTAGCTGTGTTAGTATATGATTATGCAATCGATATGCTTATGCAATCGAGATGTGATTTTAAAGTATTGACTGTATTTGTAGTGTAGACCAACTGTTCGACGAAATGTCTCACTAGTTTCGTGTATTTTATTTTGCTGAAAACGTATTGACTGTATTTTTAGAGTGTAGACCAAGTGTTTGATGAATTGTCTCAATAGTTTCGTGTATTTTTTCTGCTGAAAACATATTGAATTGTCTCACTATTTTAGATCATATGTTTAATTTAGTTTGTTAGGTTAGATCTAATTTAATGGAATGTGTGTTTGGCTTAGCGTCTTGTCAGTTTGTCTCGGGAACTGGATGTGTAGGTAGTTTAGCTTTGGGGATCAAGTGGTTGATTTACGTAAATGTGATATTTAAATTACGTGTTCACTAGCAGAACGAGTAGGAGGTTATTGTGTGTAAGTGTCGTAGTTCTGTGTTTTCTGTGGGATGAGCAAATTATCAAGTAAGCGGAGTCACGCTCTAGGTTTGGAGTTCGACAGGTCAATGTTATACTTTCGTATAACTGTTGCAAGTAATCAATTAGGTGTTTAAGTTTGTAATGAGGATAAAACAAGGAAGTTATTGCGCGTCAATTCGTAACGAGGTTGTATTGTAGTTGAAATTTGAATGTGTAATGAGTGGTTAGCAGAATGTAGTTGTTGTGTCTTATGCAGGATCATCTAGGTTAGTAGATGAGAAACTATTGATGTAATTATTAAGATGGTGCTATACTTTTGGTTGATTTTTCTTGCTAAGAATGACATCGCCATTTTTTTTATAAACAAAGTTTTTTGCTTACGCCCTGTATTTTAAGTAATATTATTTGCTATTTCAGACATTATGATGACAAAGAAGATGAAGCAAAACAAGGATTTTGGAATTGTCCTTGTGTACCCATGCGAGAAAGGTGAGATCCAGTTTGTTTATGCAAGGTTTCTGATTTTTCTTTCAAAATATTCCCTTGTTAATCATATCAGGAAGGAGTGCCACTGCTTGCTTTTCCTCACACCCAATAACGACTTTGCTGGTAACGAGCAGGTAACTACACCATCTTAACTTTATATAAAAGAGCCAAATGGCCTTTGACCTAAAGGTGTAGGTATGGTGCCCCTTAACTCTCTTTTGTGCAGATGTAGGGTGTGTATTAGTTTTCCATTAAAAAATAAAAATCTTTATGCAATTTAAAAGGCAAGGGGAGCAATGTCAACATGCTACATGAGTCAATTTGAGTTATACATCCTTGCTAAAGAGTCAAATGGGCAACAATTAAACTATTTAATATATTAAGTATTTATGAAACTGAAAAAAAAAAAAAATTGATGGAATATACTTCCATCAATTTCTATTTTTGAGATGTACTTCAAAAATGTTATAAGTTTACTAGTATAACTAACTGGTGAATGGATCTCTTATTTGATGATTTATTAGTACATACCTCCTCAAATGGCTGTTTCTTAGTATTCTTTGTTACATTTGCTGCTTGTTTTAGCTGCTCATAATTTTCCAAAGTTCGTAGTTGCTCATAATTATGTAGATAGGAGTATTTTGTTGTAGTTTATGAGTTTTAACAAATGCTTAGATGATTATAGAATGTGAGTCATTGTCTCTGTTTGATTCAAAATGGTACTAGTAGATTTATTCGTCGTTAAGCTTGTTGAATTGCAAGGTACAATCTAAGTATGCGTGCCTCTGTGGCTCTGTGTTCATTGCCATTGTTTTAGTTTGGATGTGATTAGTAAATTGAAATTAAATTTAGAACACTAATCTAATTATCTTAGATATTGTTGTTGCAAATGGTTCATTTATGATCACCTGATTGTGAATGTCTGTTATTAATGATATAGTCAAGCAATCTTTGTAAATACTAAATATATGTCCAATCCTTGTAAGTTGAATTCTGTAAATATCGACTCTAAAAATGCTAATGAGCTAATGACTAAGTAGAATGTGAGTCGTATACTCTTATGTAGTTATGTATTTGTGGGCGAGGTATCATGTGATGTGTAAATTGTGACTTGGTTTGTTCAATTGTTAGTATTGAAACTAAAATTATAGTATAATCCATATTAGAAAGGGTTATGGTAAGATTAGTGTACTTGTTTGTTAGGTCGTATCAGTACATTAATTTCTGCTGTTCACTTGTATCTAGGTGCTTTTGATGTCTTCAGAATCAGTTTTCTCAGCATTGCCCTCTTCACTGCTCGCTGAAGCGCAAATGCTCAGGGATAGCTCTATGAGTCACTATCACGCTCGTACTCGATGCACATCATGTCTTTTAGATAAATTGTCATGCTGCTTGCTATTGTGTTACTGTTAATACCATGATATTCCATAACAATGAATTTACAAAATCCGCCATCGCTATAAAACAAGTAGTTTAGTTTTAGTGTGCTAATATGTTACTGAAACTGCATGTTCTTCTTGATGTGCAGGAAAATTCTAGTTTCAAAGAAGAAGACGTGAATTTGAATTCTGAAAGCTATCAGCAACAAGAAGAAAACAAAGACGTTAATTCAGGAAGGAATCAAGAACTAGAATAGGGCTCGACTGCTGGCGATAATTCACAAGAAAATATCTCTCAGGTTCTTTACAACTCAATCTGCTTTTATTCACCTCTATAATATTTCTGAAAGTTGATACACATCGAGTATTTTAGATCAATTGTTGTCCTACTGCAACTCTGCTACTGTTATTATATATGTCTCATTGGTCCTTTGATTGTATAAGAAATGGTTTATCAAGACTATCTTGACTATTATTTGGTTTAAGTCTTCTATTATGTTACTGTTAATCTCAGCACGTCATTAAGTTTAGAAGATCTACTTAGCACGAGTGGTTTCATCATGGAATAATGAGATATATACGATTGGTTTGTGTAGGAAACTGTCTTGTCGTCATATGGCAAAAAGTTACGGGAACTTCTATAGTATGAAGAACAATAAGGAACTACAGACTGGAGTCCAGTAGATGTTAACACAACTCCAGAACAGGAATCCAATTTGATGCAACAGATGGAAACCGCAATCGAAAAGCTCAAAAAGTCAGAATTTTTGCGTGTTTTCATGGATCAGTTGCAATCCATTCAAGCATCAGAAGATCATTTTAGTCTGCTTGTTGGATCAGAAGAGAAGCTAAAAGTGGTAATCTACGGAATTGGTAGTATCGAATCTTTTGAGCAATCTCGGTTGCAGCTTAGCCTGGTAATCAATATGAAGAAGCATCTTGACTGGATGGGCGAAGTGGAGGTGTTTGATCTTGTTATTTCATTGACAGAGTTAAAAGTAATTGAGAAGCTCGGCTGTTCTGTTCTTTCAGTTAACGAGTATGGCAGGAGAGAAGCTGTGAGCCCTACTTTTTTCTTCATGCCACATTGTGTTATTGAGCTCTATGTGAATCTGCTAAAGACCAACTAGAGACATGATTTGTTAAATCGAATGGTGTTACTTGGAAACAACTTTAAGAGCTATGACAAATCCCGATCCGGGGAAGAGGGCGCAGCTTTGGATGATCTAAGAACACCTATACTTGCTCTACAACCATTCACAAAAGAGTATGAGGTTTCTTTCGACCCAGATAATTTGGGTAATTTAAGAGCTATGACAAATCCCGATCCGGGGAAGAGGGCGCAGCTTTGGATGATCTTCATGTAGTTGTATACAATGCTGCCTCAAAGTTAGACTGCGACTCTCCTACTGAACCTGCAGTAACCAATTCTGAAGATCTTCCTAGCAGTGAAGCTGCTGGTTGTAGAGTTTTGTGTTGTTGAAAAAATTCTTGATGCTTTTTTGTAAATTTTTAGGACACATATGAAGGAAATGAAATGATATTGGATATAATTTCTTGTAGCATCATCTGTCATAAATTTTGTTGTAATTAGATCATGTTTTGATCTTGGGGTTAGTTCTCTATCCTTACATAGTTCTTGTCTTCTGGTAATTTTGCTGATGATTTGATAAGAAGGCGAGTAACTTAACTATTTGTGAATCACATTCAGCTGAAACATATTTGAAATGATTCTCAAGTGTTATTAAGTTTAACTTAACTAAGTTACAAGAACTAAACGTACTACGTACTAGAGTTATCTTTACATGTAAAATGACGAGAGAGAGAGAGAGAGAGAGAGAGAGAGAGAGAGAGAGAGAGAGAGAGAGAGAGAGAGAGAGAGAGAGAGAGAGAGAGAGAGAGAGAGAGAGAGAGAGAGGGAGAGAGAGAGAGAGGGAGGGAGAGAGTGAGAGAGAGGAGGGGTATAGGTAAATAGTGTATAACATGTAAAATGACCAAAAAAACCAGTTGCCCAACAAAAAATAGTTGCCCAAAATACAATACATGACACGTGTCTCCCTATGATGGAAGTTGCCCAATCGTAAAAGTTTCCCGGACTAATACTGGAATTTTCAAAAAAAGGGCTAAATATTTCTAGCCGTAGGGCAACTGGGCTATTCTACTATTTATCCCATATCATAAACTAATTTAATAACTAATTTAAGTTAGGCATATCATCAAACACGTTATATGCAACAACTAACGCAATCAATAACAACGATTTTAGAATTCAAATTCAACGTCTACAAACCTCTAATGAACTAATTAACTAAAATCAAGTAAATTCAATGAATCAGTTCAAATTCACAGATCAAACAGCACAATTTCGGTTCAACAACAACGAAACACAACTTCTATTGAAATAATTAAGTAACAACAAATATCTGAGCAGGTGAGAGCTGTTTTTTAATTATGTGAGAAACATAAGCGGTTTGTTAATACCTGAGAGGTTTAGTGATTTTGAGCAGGTGAGTATGAGCGCTTATTAATTGGGGGAATAGACGTCGAGTTAAATTTATATATGCGATATTATTTATTGTAATTTGTAATGAAAAAAACCATGCCTATTTATTACGGAGTATGTGAATTTTATTCGTAAAATTTTTTGACATTTATTCACACTTTTTGACGTCGACTTAAGAATTACTAGTAACTATCCAATAATAAAAAATAAACTTACTTACATATTTTTGTCTATCTATCTACTAATATTATGTAAAAGTGTGTGTTAAACCTAAACATTTATTCACATTTTCATAAAATGTAGGTAAAATTATGCATTTACCTACACTTGTTAAAAAGTGTAAGTAATACTTAGACATTTACTTTCTCTTTTATATAAGTATAGGTAAAATAATACTTTTGCTCAAACTTTTTAAAAATAGTAAGGCAAATTTCTAGTTTTGCTAACACTTTTTAAAAAGTGTAGGTAAACCAATAACTTTTACTTATACTTTACAAAAATTGTAAGCAAAACTTCATATTTCCTCACACTTTTTCTAAAGTGTACGTAAAACTTACACTTTCCAAAATGTGTGGATGAAACTTAAACAATGCTCATACTTTTTCTAAAAGTGTAAGGATATGTGAACTTTTGCTCACACTTGTTAAATATGTCATTAAAAAAAGTGTCACTAAAAGACCTTTCTCTTGTAGTGCGGGCAAAGTTGGTGCGTTACAACTTGCTCGGTTGTTCGTAGTAAATCTGGCATTCTAAAAAGAAAAATGAAGTTAAAAAGGCTATATGTATCCTTAAGTCATGGTAAATATAAGCCTTAATTTGTCTTCAATGGAATAAAAATAAAATATTTCAATCATGATTTTTGGTACAAAAAACTATTAAAAAAAACTCCGATTAATGCTCTTAAAAGTATACGAAAATTAAAAAGAGTACCAGTTACTTGTTGAGAAAGTCGCCGGCTACGCGGAGTAGGACAAAAACAAGAGTTAATATCATCAATTTGTAAATTTGGTAGGACACTGTAAAAACAATTTATTAGTCCCTAATTTTCTTAACGGGTAGGTAGTGAATAAGTAAATATATGCAACTTGGCATTTCTATTGGTTGATTAGGGCCAAGCAGCCACTGAAAGTCATTAGATTGTCTTTGTTAATTAGGGATATCAACGACTAACAATCTAGATCTGAATAGAGTAATTTTTATATAGTTTGTATAGGAGCACATACACATGTAGATGTATTTGTGCATGCACAGTCATGCATACATCAGTGCAAAGTACATAGTCTGAGGTAGAAGAAAGAAGTTGAACCGTCACATTTTCATTAGTGAAAAAACAAAGATATATTACATTTTCATTTATGGTAGAAATAGGATATGTGATGCGGCGGTCGCGACTCCTAATTTTTACAACTTAATATGCAGTGTACCTAACCGTTGTTGTGGATTATAGGCAGGTTCATGTGTTGCTTGTTTTCTAGAGGAATAATAAGATATGCTCGAAGTGAATGTCGAATTGGTATAAGGATTGAGAGATGATTATTTTTGGTATTTTTTGTTTATTAGATAACAAGTAGACAATCGGGTTTTAAAGGGATGTGATTTTAAAATAATATTAAACTTAAATGCAAAAAATTACATAGCAAAAAAGTAAATTGGTGAGAACTCTTATGCAAGAAAGATGTATTACCTAGGGTGCATTACTCTCTGTGGTCTACTTAACCTATTGAATTGTCACATCCTTGTTAATGTAACATGGTATATTCCTAATCATCTATTGTTGGTTAATCACTCACACACGTATGTAAAAGCCTAAGTGAGTGGCACCTAAAAACGACCAAAAGACCCAATAACTAAGGCACACAAAGAAACATTCATACTAATCAAATACCTAAGATATAATTACCTAATTAGCGGTTTCTATTTAACGTTCAAGCTAGGATGGATTCCCTAACCGGTTTTTAACTCCTAATGCGCACATTCATTAACAAGAGACAATAGATTAAGCATCACGCCACTACATTTCATGCATTCTTAGATAAATACAATTAAGTTTAGCCTAGCATGGCGATAGAGAAACAAGCACAAGAAGAAATCACACAATAAAGAGTAAACATCATTGAATGATTAATTAAAATATACATCTCTTTATACATAGGGTTTTCTCCAGCAAAAAAATGTTCAAATTTTACTAATAAATAACTAGGGTTTGTATCCCAAAAGCTCCACGTGAATTAGTGAAAACAATGCCAAAAATATGTATAGATATCAGTGTGTGATGGCGTCACTAAGGGTTTGTGACGTCGTCACCTCGCCATCGATTCTTAGGGTTTTCTTCCACCAACTTAGTGTGACGTTGTCGGGTTATAGCTCGTGAAGCCATCCTTTTGGTCTTCTGATGCCGTCAGTCAGCAGCCGTCAAGGTGCATTTTATTTTTGCTCTTTCTAGGCACTTTTCACAGATGTCCCGTTCTTCATCCATTCGAGCCCAAAACACGTACAAATCCAACATTTGCATTCCCAAGTATCTAAACTCAAAAATAAAGTATTTAAGGCAATAAACGATTCAAAGTGTATTAATTTAGAGGCTAAATGACCTCTAAAAAGTATACAAATTTACACGTTATCAAATATTCATACACTTGGGATTTGCTTATCCTTAAGTAAATGGGCTTATAACTTAGAAAATATTATAGATTAGAGGGCATTTAGCATTAATATTTAAATAGATTATGACACAACCAGTTTGACAATACACTTCTAACGGTCTTAAGACCGAAAATATAAGACTGGCACCTCACATAATAACTGTTTGGATACTCATATCTCTCGGGTGTATATGATGATATAACGTAAATGAAAAGGGGAAATTCACACACTTACCATGTCATAGTTTATAGATTACCATAGGCTGGATAATTTGGCGTAAGAACCTAGAATTTTACTATCAAAGCGGTCTTTACACAGGGTTATAACATTAGGCATCGGGTAAGGAATACATGGTAAAGGATATAAGGATTTTTTTAACTAACAAGCTAATTATCTAAGTAATTTACATTTACACGCGTTGCTAAGTCAAAACTCGAAACTAATACAAACTAAGCATTGATTCTTTTTGTATTTTTTTCGACTCTTTCTTAATTTAAACATTACCAAGATGACAGTCTGTATATATTTTATTTATTTATTTTTTCATTTTTGTCATACAAACTAATTTTAGGACAAAATACGAAAAATAGGTTAAGTTGGGGCAATTTATTTTTTTCCAATTAATGTAAAACATATTTTGACACATGGAGGATCGCTAACGAGAGTCTATCAACTAGGACAAAATAAGACAAATAGGCGCGTAGCAACTTGCTAGGTTGTTCGTAGTAAATCTGTCATTAAAAAAAGAAAAATGAAGTCAACGAAGGCTAGGTATCCATAAGCCATGGTAAGTAGCATTTGTCTCCACGTTTTTGGGTACTTACTACGTAAAAAGTAAAAACGGTAAAGCACTATTGGAAAAACTCTAATTAAATGCTGTTAAAACAAAAGTTAATATCATCAATTTCTAAATTTGGTAGGACACTGTAATAGTAACAATTACCCTTAGAAGGGTGGCAGTGGGGGCGGCATCACCCACCGGCAAGGTGATGCCGGCGGTGAACACCGCCGCCACCCCACCGGCATCATCAACGGCAAGACTTGAGCGACAAATATTGCCTCGGAGGCATGGGCTTTCCAATGCAAAAAGTAACCGTTGGCATTAAAGTTATTAAAGAAAAAAAAAAGTTGGGAAGTATGAAAAAGGCATGGTTGCCACTAAAATGGGGTTGGGGAGGTATGAAAAAAGTATGAATGAGGTGAAATGAGGTGGAATGATATTATTGGTGGATTTCGGCGATATGAACGATTTCGGAATCATAACTGCCAGTGTCCTTACAGTAATTCCTTATTTTCTTTAGCTGGTAGGTAGTGAATAATTAAAATATCTATATGCAACTTGACATTTCTTTTGGTTAATTAGGGATAAGCAGTACTAAAAGTCATTTGATTCTCTTTGTTAATTAGAGATATCAACGACTAACAAGTAAAATTAATTTTTTATAATGGGACGATTATTTTGGTTAAATTCATTTTATAAATAAGCTAGTTGGGTTCATTATGCACGTGACAAGCTGAAGTAATTAAATCCATTTATGATGTTTATATTTTCAGCTTAGCTAAACAATCTAGAAGATTTAAAATGAGTAATTTTTATATAGTTCGTATGGTAGCACGTATACATTTGTAGATGTATTTGTGTAGGCACAGTCATGCATGCATCCGTGCAAAGTACATAGTATAAGGTAGAAGAAAGAAGTTGAACGGCCACATTTTCATTAGTTAAAAATAACGATATATTACATTTTCATTTATGGTAAAAATAGGATATTTGTTAATTTTGGAGTGCGATTTAGTCTAGAGCTATAATGGAGTTGAGCCGATCTTAAGTTTAACAGGGTTTGAGCTCGGCTCAAAAATTTTAAGATAGGTTTGAGCTTGGTTTGATAGTTTGACTAGCTTTACTCATCCATGCTTGAGCTTGGTTCGAGTAAGGCTCGAAGTCGGCTCGAAAAGCTTAAATTTATATATACCTATTAAATCTAATAGCCAAACACATAAATAAATTTAGGTCAATGTGTGATGAACTCAAAAGCAAAGAGCTTATACAAAACATTCGAGATAATCAGTATTTAAATAGTCTATAAATATTTAATTATTATACTGATATTCAGGTTAGTCTTTAGGTTGTTTGTATAACTATGTATAATAAGAAAGACTAAGGATCAAATGAGAAGAATCTTTAAAATAAGAAGGATGAGAAATAACTATAACTACACATTAGAGATGCATCGATTTGAATTAGATGCATCTCTAATCCTTTAGATGCATCATAACATATTTTTTAACTAAAAATTAGATGCATAAACATATATTAGATGCTTTTTATCAAGTTAGACAAATACCATGTATTTTTCGTCTTCTGCGGGTCAAATTTGTTGCTAGTACTACTTTGCATCGTTTTCACTTCAAAATCACTTTCGAAACTAATTGTGATGCATCTAAATGTATAGAGTTGCATCTAATTCAAGTCGGTACATCTCAAATATGCGGTTATAGTTATTTCTCATTTTTCTCATTTTAAGTTTTCTTTTCACTGGATCCTTTCCCTAATAAGGAAATATATGTTTTTAAAGGCAAAGCTTAAGCTCAAGCTTGGCTTGTTAATGCTTCGAGTTGGTTTATTGGGCTCGGTCTCGGGGTTTAGCTTGATGAAAGCTCGACTCGGTTGAGTCAAGGTCAAGTTTGAGCCCCAGTTGATTGATAAAAGCTTGTCTTATTTGCAGCCATAAGTTAGTTAAATGATAAACATATAAATTACAGTTTAATCGACGATAGTCGTGCTACGCATATAACTAGCATGTTACTCGCATAAAACAATGAGAGTTGCTAGTTGTTTAGTGTTTATTATTATTATTATTATTATTATTATTATCTTATTTGGATTTAATGATATATTATATTTTTCGATGCTTGTATTGGGTAGTGATGTAAGTGATTGGTAGAAAAATGATAGATTATTCATTTTCATTTAAAGATGTAGTCGGCCAATTCAAAGCCCAAAGTCTTTAAGTATATATTTGAGTTAAAAACAACCTAAGTAAATACAAGTCTTTGATCGTTACAATACGTTCAGGGAATCACCTTCAAGAAGTTTTTCATAATCTAAAGAGAAAGGCTCATCACAACCTGAGGCAGAACTCGAGCGTGAAGATAAAGACCAAGTTCATGATGATTGAGTCAGTGTGTGATGACAATAGCACACTGGCTCCCTGAAATCTCCTAAAAAAACTGACGACATTCTAAAGACTTAGATATCTCTAATGAGATTATTTAGACTCTGATAAATAGGCGGGAAACTCTTAGAGAAGATAAGTTGAAAATGCTTATCAAAAGTCAAAGAGTACTATAGTTGGTAAAAGTACAAAGATTTGTCAACGCTGTTCAACAAAAAGTATACCTGATATCATACTATGAATAGAAGCTAAAATACAAAATGTACTTTAGCTTATCACATGTTGACACGTACTTATTACCCTACGGGTATCCATTTTGTCTTTGCCTATAATTAGATTGTTGTATCGAACGAAAAATGCATCTTTTATATTAAAATTTTCTAACACTTTTAAATGCTCATTTTCCCTTCTCCAGATAGAACTAAGTACTAGATTTGATATCTGCATAATTCTTACTTAAATACTTAACTTTGGTTTAGTGTTTAAGTTTAGTTAGGAGATTACACATACATACTTGTCATTCAATCTCAAATTTTATTCCGCAAACATTTGGGTGTTATTCTTTGATATTCTCACAAATCACAATTTCAAATTTGGTTTAGTGTTTAAGTTTAGTTAGTAGATTATACATACATACTTGTCATTCAATCTCAAATTTTATTCCGCAAACAGTTGGGTGTTATTCTTTGATATTGTCACAAATCACAATCTCAGGTCATTTTCGAAACCTCGACAATTTACTATTCATCATTTACTATTCATCAATCAATATTCATCATTTCACTATTCATCGTTTTCGAAGTCAGTTTGAGATTCTGAGAAATGTTTCAAAATTTTACTATTCATGTGACACTATTCATTCCCGGAAGGAAAACACTATTCACGATCATCATTCATCTTATCGTAAACCTAGTTTACGGGTATTCAAATTCGCGTAACCAGTGTGGTTTAGCTGCAAATTCAATCAACATCAGTAAGGACACATCATATAGACTAGAGTAGTCTACATATCATCAGTAACATCATTAGTATATTAGGTCATGCACGGGTTTGTGTGATATTCATTAACGTATGGTTAATTATTTAGTTAACGTTACCACTCAGTTTTTACTACTAACATATACCTGACACTCCCGACCATGATCCTAACATATTTTCATACACATTATAATAATATAAAAATTATATTATTAATTTACTCATTGTTTTCAAATTAACTGCTACATTTTCCGTTAGGAGCTTATAACTCCGCCGATTTACGATATTTCAACCCGATAATTATTCTAACACCCAATTCTTGCTAGGAATATGATTTTTCAACTTTTACAACTTCGTCATATTTTATTTCATCTCGTCATGATTTATTTCTAATTAACTCGGTACCCGGTAACACCTAATACATCTCAAAACCTATCTAAACCTTACAACCACTACACATTCATTAAATAGCACACATACTCCATCTAACCTCCATGTTTCACGCCCCATGTCTTTCCCCTAGGTTCAAAGTGTACTTGATTACTTTAGACCAAGACTTATATCAAAATATCTACACTACTAACTTACCATATTACAAGTAATTAAAAGAAAAAGCTCATCTTTCTCTCCTCTCCATGAGTATGATCGGCCAACAATAATCAAGAAGGAGGATCCATATATTTTTCAACTTCAAGTGATTTTACAACATTAGTATACTTCTATTTTGAGTTTTGAAATAAAAACCAAGAAGTAATTAAGTACCCAGTTACCTTAAACCTCTACATATCACTAGTAAGTATCCTAAACATTTTTCCTAATCTTACATACTATTACTTGATCTATTTTTATGCTCTAGAAGCAAAACATGCAAATATACTTAAGTTGTCATACCACTTTTCAAGTATCTTTACTTATTATGAGTTTATAATTATCATATGATCTTTCTCTTAATTCCTACTAATTTGGTGAAGACTAGGACCCCATGACACCCTAAGAAGGTGTATGGTAAGAATAGATTAGTTTTGTGGTGATTGAAAGTGATTTGGTTAAGTTTGGAACAAGTTTTGAACCTTAAAAATGAGTTTAAACTATATACCAAAACCTACTGTCCATTTTTGTAAAACGTAGAAAGATCAGGGGTTCAGGGGAAATTTTGGATCAAAGATTCAGAAAATACTTTGAAAAACGAATACGTGGCCGCTTGAACGGGTAAAAACCGACTTACGATGAGAAAGTTATGATTTTTCTAAGTTTAACGACGAAAAACTATTTTCTGAAAATAATACGTACTGTATGCCGAGATTCGACGGACAAAACGAGGCGTTAGACGTGATCTAGAGGAGCCGACCTACCGAAAACATGTTAGTACATGTTAATACGAAGCCGTGGATATAAAAAACGTAGAAAACAAGCTTATAACGACCAAGATATACGCGTTTGAAACCCGACGAACCTTATATATTTTTGACAGCTTTAAATGAAAATAAACTCCAAGTGTTAAAAACTATATTTTTCAAGTAACAACAATAAAGAGCCGTATTTCTTACCCGTCGAGGCGCATATGATCAAAATTTTTATAACACGACAATTAGATATCGTTGCAAGGTTTTCAAAAACGCCAAGTTCAAACACTAACACTTAATGCACAATAATTTCCGACTAGTTTTGCGAGACCAAATTGGACATATTTTTTTTTCAAGTTAAGAAAAATATTAAACTACGACGAAAACACTATATTTACCGATGGAACACCAAACGAGGATCGTGGAGTACCGTTTCAACATACTTACATGAAAAGTAGTTTGTAACTGAATGAGACGTCAAAAACGTATTTTTCGACGATAAACATTATTTTCAAAATTTACGAGTGGTATCGATAACATACGTATTTACATGTATAGCATTGTATCATTGCTTACCGTAGATCATATCATTCATAATAGGCCGCGGTTAGAGACCGAGCCTCATTTCATCATATCTACTATTGTCATTGTTACTATCATACCATGTTTGTTTTCATAGCCCCGTTTTTCTATTGTTTATACTATTTCCAAACTCAAGCGAGAATACATACTTATTATTTCAGTACGGACACAAGTGTTAAAAACCATACGGTGCCTAAGTATTCTTAATTTCCGAATATATTCTGAATTAAGTCCCCTTTTCCGAATCATGCACCGTTAATTCCCTGTAAGCGCGAGTTAGTGAATAGATCTATTGACGGTGACTCCTCCATCCGAGTTGGTAGCCCCAACGAGTCATACGGATGCATATCATTTGAGTTCCTTTCCGAGTTGTGGCCTTTCCGAGTTGGTTAAGCTTCGGTGGCATGAGCTTAGTGCAGTTGTATTTATTTTATAAGATATTGTTGTCATATTTTCCATGACCTTGTGGTGGCCGTATAAAATTCCGTTATTTACATAAACCTATGAACTCACTCAACCATTGTGTTGACACTTTAGCATGTATTTTCTCAGGTACTTAAAGACAGCATATCATGGTATGCATGGAATTATATCCCGGTGTTATGGAGATGACGCGTCTTATATTGGATTTTATGCATTTAAACTATCGTTTGATTTGTAACAAACTTATTTCCGCAACTTTGATAATCTTTTGTGACCTGACTTTTGTAACTCAGAATGTTTTAAATT
This sequence comes from Artemisia argyi, assembly GCA_030686995.1. NCBI lineage: Eukaryota > Viridiplantae > Streptophyta > Magnoliopsida > Asterales > Asteraceae > Artemisia > Artemisia argyi. The sequence continues at coordinate 153,593,869 of CM060686.1, read as the reverse complement.
AATCAAACGATGTATTTTCAAAACGACACTTTAGGTCGTTCAATATAACTGTTGATGTGATGCTAGGACAGTCACGCCCCGGGTATTCCATTCTGCTGCAAATCATGTATTTGGGGGTATGACAGATTGGCATCAGAGCAATGGTTATAGAGAACTAGGTTGCATCATTGACCCTAGACTATAACTACACCTTCATAAGCACCACATCATTACATCATAAGTGCATATTCATTATCCATGTTATTTCATATATATATTATGCTGGATATTCAATTCATTTCTCATCAGTTGTCACTGAATCATGTCTTCAGATACCCATCCCATCATCCTTTCATCTGATTCCGACATTGAAGATGCCTTGTCATCTTCCACTACCATTGTACCACTAGTTGCCTATACATTAGACTCACCACCTATAGCATCTGATGCTGAGACCGAACCCTTTTAGGAGGGCGAAGTTATATCTACACCACCACCAGTTGCACTTACACCACCGTTTATCACCCTTGATTTGTCAGGGGAACAGGGTTGTTCCTATCATTCAGCTATACATAGAGTACCGTTTGGTAAGGCATTTAGACTAAATCTTAGTGGACCTATTAGGATGATTATTGCAAGGAAGATAGTATGTTTTCTTTCCCTTACTAGTAGGGCACTCACTACTCATGTACTACCACCACTATCAGCTACTTATAACACTATTGGTCATCCTATAGTGCATACTTCAGTTTTACCTCTTAGATGTTGCGAGATTGCGCGAAAGTGGGTAGTATTTCATTCACTATTATCACCATCATCTCCTAACTCACCAATAGGATTTCATCATCATCAATTTCATTCTCATCATCTAGAGCACCACCAGCACCATCACATCTCAGAGATCCTACACCCATATATGACTTACCTCTTAAGAAGCGCCCACTATTTGACATACCATTACCATCTGCCACACATTACACCATCTTATAGGTTGGAGGTTGGTGAGAGTTCGAGAGCCTCTACTGCTTGACAACCTACTACTCTTCATCATCAGACGATGACCTCTAATTATCTGAGATTACACACGAGTGTTTGGGCGATACACTCTGAATAATATCACAACCCCCACAACCACAACAAGAACAACACCCCACTGACCAATGTGGACACATTAATAATTTTGACGTATAATTACAACTTTGAAAGATGAAAGTGAGACAATAGGATTAATAAAGACGATGATGTCTTTACGATTAAATGGTCATGTTGACCAAGATAAAAATGACTGCCTTAGTTTTCGTGTTTCGGAGATAATAACAATTCAAGTAAGTCAAAGTCTAATTAAATTTTTATACAAACAAAAAGATTTCTTGCAAACCTTAAGAAGTACGAAAAATTATTGATTCTCAATGGTTGGATTAAAAATCATTTTTGTTTAAGCAACAATCTTCTTGAATTCCCTTTTTCCAAAGACATATATGAAATATTGTTTTTATCAAAGTACAAAATATTTCGTAGTCACATCTTTTACATGACTATACTCGCTACAAACTTCAAATAAAGTCACTCCAAAATACATTTATGATCAAATTTTCACAGTGTTTCACTCAAACAATTGTTGTTAACAAATTTTAGAAACCATATCTCCAAGAAGGAACACGCATAACTCATGAACAAATCTCGAAAGCAACCACTATACCTACCTACTATTTAACCTTAGAAACAAAAGAAACACCTCTGCTGGAGATTGTTAATATTGATACATCTTAGTCATGCCTAGAGGGATTAAGCATTTGAGCCTGCAAGCTTTATCTGATATAAATTCTCGAATACTCCAAATCATTGGCACCAATTTCTACCCCTATATCCTTTAACACATAGACTATCATCTTCAGTTAACTGTAGATGCCTAAACGACACGTTCATCCTTCACGCTCTCAATATCACTACCATATTCTCAACCACTTCATAATCATATACCACTACCCTGTTATGAACTAAGTTATTTACATTCTTTAAATAGTGGATTAGTAGACTTTTACCACCCTACAAAAATGTTCTTCCAAGTGTCATACAAGTTGTTTCACAAATTCATTGCAAGTTATTTTTGTTACCATCGTACGTACTATTTCACAATTTCATACAAGCTATTTTATTATCACTCTACAAAATGTGCTACTATTACCCTACAAACTACTTTTGCTATCAATTCATAAACTGTTTTACTATCATGCAAATTGTTTTGACTAGTATTTTACATAGAGGGAGATTAACACTACTTAACTTTTGGGAAACATAATACTATTTTATCAAAACCAAGCATCACATCATTTGTCCTCAATTATACATAGCCTGATCACCTATGTATAATTCAGGAAGAATCATGTCATGATGGAAACAAACTATTTTATCAAAACCAAGCATCACATCATTTGTCCTCAATTATACATAGCCTGATCACCTATGTAGAATTCAGGAAGAATCATGTCATGATGGAAACAAACGTCCTTTCAAACTTTATAAAACAATCTTCATTCAAAACATCATAAAGTCAAAGCTTGTAAATTAAATAAACCATTCATAAATATTTCTTTTATAAACATACTACAAACATTGACACAATTCATCCATCACTCAACCGATGAATTGAGTTCCTTTACCAACAGCCCATCTAGGAAAGACTTTCCATATCATTTACAAGGAGGAATTCTCGATACAAGGAAAACAACGAAAGGATTATAGAACCACCAACCAGGACTAGAAGTATATAGTAAGACAATTCATAACTCAACAGAAATCTTAAGATAACACAAAACCATCCGAACCACCCTCTCTGACGTAGTTGTCCAATTCTATTATTCAAAAGTACTAGCTAGATCAAGTTCAATGTGAATGCACACTAAGCAACACTATAGAGATAAACCAAGCCTCCTAACCAAGACTGTAGAGCATTTCATTTAAACATGGCTTCATCAATATGTAAAATTCCCTGCAATGAGTTTTCCCATAGGATAATTGGGTTAAATTAAGGATATCGATATAGATTCCCCTAAGGCATTGTGTTCTCTAGAAATTCCAAATAACCTCACGTTCATATCAAGAGAGGGATCAAACCCGAACATATCTCCCCATCTACATGTGAAAACAGAACAGACATTCGTCGACATAGTATCAGTTGATATTCACATATTGGCCAGTAGGATAACAATCTAAGACGTGATTCATTTCAGAAATACCTAAGTAAGATTTAATGCTTATGCTTGTAAGCTTTGCCTAAAACATCAACCACGATACTACATCAATATTATAAATTTTGGGTTTGTGATTTGACAACAAAGGACATTGGAAGATTTGATGAAGGAAATTAGGAGAGACATCATCAATCAATTACAAACTTCAGTAATGGAGACCAAGCACCATAGGCAAAGAGAGACACATATCGTAGCATCCGTTAGAACAAAACACAAGGGATCAAAACTGTACCCATATTCTATCTTCTTCAAATAACGCCCTTTTCGAAACACATAACGTTGTGAAAACTAGTCACAAGATTCATTGTACCCATTTCAATTATTCCTGATAAAGGTAATCGATTCACCTCAAACTTCTAGCAATCGTTTTAAGATTTCCCTTGGAACCCAATTAGATATAAACACCGCCTATCATCCTCAGGCCATTGGTCAGAGTGAAAGGACAATTCAAACATAAGCAACATATGCTCAGAGCATGAGTGATTGACTCTAGAAATGGTTGGACTAACCATTTACCATAAATCAAATTCATTTGCAACCATAGTTATCGCACAAGCGTAGAGACTACACCATTTGAGGCACTCTATGGTCGAAGTGCCGACCATCCATTGACGGACCAAAATCAGAAAAAGCCCAACTCACTAGTCCAGAAAATATTCATGAAACAACCAAGAAAATTTTACAGATCAAGAATCAGTTACAAGTGATAAGAGATTTAAAGAAAAGTCATGTCGGTATTTGACGAAGTTCATTAGAAATATGTTCCACAAGTTGTAAACCATTAGAATTTCAAGTTGGTGATAGGGTTATGTTAAAAGTTCCGCCTAGGAAAGGCAGGATACAATTAAGAAAACGCGGAAAGTTAAACCTGATATACAGTGGACCATTCAATATTTCAGACCGAGTAGGCCCAGTGACCTTTAGACCTAGGTTACACAAACATGTTTCACATTTTCAAATCTCAAGAAATGTCTTTCAGATGAGTCACTCATAATCCCATTAGAAGTGATCCAACCCAATGACAAACTTAAACCTTGTAGAAGAACCAGTAGAAGCCTTGGACCGTGAGGTCAAACAATGAAACAAAGTCGAATTCCTATCGTGAAAGTCCGCTGAAATTCTTGAAGATGTCCCGAGTGTACTTGGGTATGGGAAGACCAGATGCAACTCAAATACCCACATCTTTTCACCAAGTCCACCCTAGAGACCAACATCAACTGAATTCAGGGACTGAATTCCTTTTTGGGTGGGCGACTGTCACAAATCACAATTTCAGGTCATTTTCCAAACATCGACAATTTACTATTCACAAGTTACTATTCATAGATCACTATTCATCTTTTTCAGATTCAGTTTGAGATTCTGAGAAGTGTTTCAAAATTTTACTATTCATGTGACACTATTCATTCCCAGAAGGAAAACACTTCATGATCATCATTCATCTTATCGTAAACCTAGTTTACGGGTATTCAAATTCGCGTAACCAGTGTGGTTTAGCTGCGGATTCAATCAACATCAGTAAGGACACATCATATAGACTAGAGTAGTCTACATATCATCAGTAACATCATCAGTATATTAGGTCAAGCACGGGTTTGTGTGATATTCATTAACGTATGGTTAATTATTTTGTTAACGTTACCACTCAGTTTTTACTACTAACATATACCTAACACTCCCGACCATGATCCTAACATATTTTCATATACATTATAGTAATATAAAAATTATATTATTAATTTACCCAGTGTTTTCAAATTAACTGCTACATTTTCCGTTAGGAGCTTATAACTCCACCGATTTGCGACATTTCAACCCGATAATTATTCTAACACCCAATTCTTGCTAGGAATATGATTTTTCAACTTTTACAACTTAATCATATTTTATTTCATCTCGTCATGATTTATTTCTAGTTAACTCGGTACCCGGTAACACCTAATACATCTCAAAACCTATCTAAACCTTACAACCACTAGACACATTCATTAAATAGCACACATACTCCATCTAACCTCCATGTTTCAGGCCCCATGTCTCTCCCCTAGGTTCAAAGTGTACTTGATTACTTTAGACCAAGACTTATATCAAAATATCTACACTACTAATTTACAATATTACAAGTAACTAAAAGAAAAAGCTCATCTTTCTCTCCTCTCCATGAGTATGATCGACCAAGAATAATCAAGAAGGAGGATCCATATATTTTTCAAGTTCAAGTGATTTTACAACATTAGTATACTTCTATTTTGGGTTTTGAAATAAAAACCAAGAAGTAATTAAGTACCTAGTTACCTTAAACCTCTTCATATCACTAGTAAGTATCCTAAACATTTTTCCTAATCTTACATACTATTACTTGATCTATTTTTATGCTCTAGAAGAAAAACATGCAAATATACTTAAGTTGTCATACCACTTTTTAAGTATCTTTACTTATTATGAGTTTATAATTATCATATGATCTTTCTCTTAATTCCTACTAGTTTGGTGAAGACTAGGACCCCATGACACCCTAAGAAGGTGTATGGTAGGAATAGATTAGTTTGGAACAAGTTTTGAACCTTAAAAATAAGTTTAAACTATATACCAAAACCTACTGTCCATTTTTGTAAAACATGGAAAGATCAGGGGTTCAGGGGAAATTTTAAACCAAAGATTCAGAAAGTACTTTCAAAAACGAAAGTGTGGCCGCTTGAATGGGTAAAAACCGACTTACGAAGAGAAAGTTATGATTTTTCTAAGTTTAACGACGAAAAACTATTTTCTGAAAATAATACGTGCTGCATGCCGAGATTCGACGGACAAAACGAGGCGTTAGACGTGATCTAGAGGAGCCGACCTACCGAAAACATGTTAGTACATGTTAATATGAAGCCGTGGATATAAAGAACGTAGAAAACAAGCTTATAACGACCAAGATATACGCGTTTGAAACCTGACGAACCTTATATATTTTTGACAGCTTTAAATGAAAATATACTCCAAGTGTTAAAAACTATATTTTTCAAGTAACAACAATGAAGAAGCGTATTTCTTACCCGTCGAGGCATGTATGATCAAAATTTTTATAACACGACAGTTAGATATCGTTGCAAGGTTTTCAAAAACGCCAAGTTCAAACACTAACACTTAATGCACAATAATTCCCGACTAGTTTTGCGAGACCAAATTAGACATATTTTTTCAAGTTAAGAAAGATATTAAACTACGACGAAAACACTATATTTACCGATGGAACACCAAACGAGGATCGTGAAGTACTGTTTCAACATACTTACATGAAAAGTAGTTTATAACTTAACGAGACGTCAAAAACGTATTTCTCGACGATAAACATTATTTTCAAAATTTACGAGTGGTATCGATAACATACGTATTTACATGTATAGCATTGTATCATTGCTTACCGTAGATCATATCATTCATAATAGGTCGCGGTTAGAGACCGAGCCTCATTTCATCATATCCACTATTGTCATTGTTACTATCATACCAGGTGAGTTTTCATAGCCTCATTTTTCTATTGTTTATACTATTTCCAAACTCATGGGGTGAGAACACATGCTTATTATTTCAGTACGGACACAATTGTTAAAAACCATACATTGCCTAAGTATTCTGAATTTTCAAATATATTCCGAATTAAGTCCCCTTTTCCGAATCATGCACCGTTAATTCCCTGTAAGCGCGAGTGAGTGAATAGATCTATTGAGGGTGACTCCTCCATCCGAGTTGGTAGCACCAACGAGTCATACGGATGCATATCATTTGAGTTCCTTTCCGAGTTGGGGCCTTTCCGAGTTGGTTAAGCTTCGGTGGCATTAGCTTAGTGCAGTTGTATTTATTTTATAAGATATTGTTGTCATATTTTCCATGACCTTGTGGTGGCCGTATAAAATTCCGTTATTTACATAAACCTATGAACTCATTCAACCATTGTGTTGACACTTTAGTATGTATTTTCTCAGGTACTTAAAGACAGCATATCATGGCATGCATGGAATTATATCCCGGTGTCACGGAGATGACGCGTCTTATATTGGATTTTATGCACTTAAACTATCGTTTGATTTGTAACAAACTTATTTCCGCAACTTTGACAATCTTTTGGGACCTGACTTTTGTAACTCTGAATGCTTTAAATTAATCAAACGATGTATTTTCAAAATGATACTTTAGGTCGTTCAATATAACTGTTGATGTGATGCTAGGACAGTCACGCCCCGGGTATTCCATTCCGCTGCAAATCATGTATTTGGGGGTGTGACAGATATCTATCAATAAAGCGTTAAACATTGAAAAAGAGTTGTATTATGCTAAAACTGATTGATTTCATGTAAATGTGTTGCCATTGTTAGTTGACATATTATTTAAAGTGTTAACTCGTAATTAGTTAATAATTAAGTTAACGGAAACAAAAGATGTGTGTCTGACAAGGGTGTTAATAAACTACTCCCTTCATCCTAAATTATAAATCCATTTTTGATTTTTTAAAGTATTTTTTCTTACTTTGACCTTAATTAATTTTTTTTCATGATATATAATAGTTGATGAAAAGTATACAAATGAAATGCATTTTAAACACAAGTCTATTTATATATTTTGCATCAAGTATTATATAGCACGAAAAAAGAAATAATTAAGGTGAAAGTTAGAGTAAAAAGACATTGAAAAAATCAAAATGGAATTATATTTTAGGACGGAGTACGTAGTAAATATTACCATTCCTTTTGACATCTAAGTGATAGATGTGGCATCATGATTAAGTTAATTAACATAGGAGCGCAAATGATAATTTTAGAAGCTATTTCGACTTTCAAATACCTTTGAACTAAAAAGTTAGTGAACTTATAATTTATTCAATGATCATTATTATACATTAGCAGAGAGTACCCGCGTGTTGCGGCAGTTGGTACATCGAAGTTCGGATATGAACAAAATAACAACGACAAGCTCTTTAACCGGAGGAAAAAAATGATCTCGGTACGACCTGGTTCACCCATTTTTACTGGTTCTGACCGGTCATTTCTGTTTAATTTGAAACAGCTCTTATTGGATAGCCGAACCTGTGGCAACTCCAGATCCCAACTGAAGCCGTTGGTCCGATCCGATTTTCAAAATCATATGTACTATCAACTTGTTAGCACATAAATTGTATGAATCTTTGTATGTTTTATTAGTTTGTACAATATGTATGATAATATGTATCTTTTATTTTTGGGGTGTTATAAATATAACATTAATTAATGTATTTGTGTAGTTTATAATTTGTGCTTCAAGTGGTGTAATGCTTAATTTTAAGAAAATTGGTTTCTACATTATATGTCGTGTAGATTTACACCATAAGCTTTGTAACAAGTACCATGAATAGTTATTTTAGAGATGATAACCGTGCATGCATGTATTTTTCCATTAATATTTGGTATATATATATATATATATATATATATATATATATATATATATATATATATATATATATATATATATATATATATATATATAGTGTATCTTTATTTTCAGAACCCTGTTAAGTGCGGGAACTGCGAGAACTCCAATTTTGCATTAAAAAACATGTATGTTTTCTTACATACACCTTAATACACATACCTGCATAACATATATGTTCATATAAAACCCTGTTAAGTGCAAAATATCAATGTAAAATGGTTTTATATGAACATGTATGTTACGCAGGTATTTGTATTAAGGTGTATGTAAGAAAACATACATGTTTTATATGAACATGCATGTTTTCTAATGCAAAATTGGAGTTCTCGCAGTTCCTGCACTTAACATGGTTCTGAAAATAAAGCCCCATATATATATATATATATATATATATATATATATATATATATATATATATATATATATATATATATGTGTGTGTGTGTGTGTGTGTGTGTGTGTGTGTGTGTGTGTGTGTGTGTATGTTTTGGATAAAGTGTTTGACTTTGTTTAGCCTAGGTGGTGTTGAGGTTAATTTGGTAAAAATTCAACTATTGATCTTAGACACGTACACTACAACAAAGCAGGTGATTTTACACCGTTATATTCATATATCCCTACGGTTAAAAGTGCATACAAATTTAAAGTCCACAGTTTCCTTTGCGTGTAGTAAGTTGGCGTCACAAAAAAGTCCACGCTTATTAGTGTTTACAAAGGTTCAAATACTCTACACTAAAAAGGGTGGAGAAAAAGTACACGCTTTTATGCGTGTTTAAACCAATGCACATGTCCACACCAATACGTATTAAAAGGCATCTAAACTACACGCTTTTATGGGTGAAAAATTAGTAAGTGATTAAGAAAGGTTTTTACACACTTTTTTTGTGTCAACCTATTTCTTTTGATACAATTTATCTCATACAACTTGATCTGCATCTATCATACACAAACTCGCAAAGTAATACTAATTTACAATATAAAAAATAACATACTCAAATTGGCACAAACTAATAATTTGTTAACATATTAAAAACCAATAACTAATGATTCACAAACAGCTTAAAAATAGAAGCTAATGATTCACAAACAGATTAAAGACTTTTAAGTATGTTTACAAAGTATCAGTCTTTTCACAACCTGCTCCTCTATCCATTAAAATTTTCTTCAACCTGCTCCTCTATCTTTTGTCTTCAACCTGCTCCTATCTTTTGTCTTCAACCTGATCCTAAACAACACAACAGCTTAAAATAAGTTGTCATCAATAAGCAGTTTAAGAGGCTTAGGGGGTGTTTGCTATTCATATTCTCAGGCTATTGCTTATAATCAAGTATTTTTTTTTCAGCAGATGATATATGCGAATAAGTACAGGCATAAGCTGTTTAAACTTTAAAGATGTAAACCCCAAACATTGAAATGTCCAAACTACCTATCTAATCATGATTGGCAAACACTCAAACAACTACTCACCTTCTAAATACATTTCTTCACACGCTAACCAAATCCAAACATTATCACGCATTGCATCCAGTTACAAAACATTATTTGCCTATTCCTATTTCAGTTATATTTATTTCCAATATATCAAACCGCAATATACAGATATTCATCTCCGCAAACATATATACTATGTTTGGCAAAACTAGCAATAGCTGCAAAAGTAGGTCATAAAAATCTACTCTAAAGTCACATAAAAAGAGTAAAAAAAACTACTCTAATACTAAAAACCACAAGTCTACAACAAGCAAGACTAATTAAAGTAATAAAAAGATACCCGGGTAGTGATCCATGACAGGTGAGTAATGATCCATGACGGGTAATGCGCTAGAAGAGGGCTGAAAAAAAACATATCATCTTCAAACAAGGTACTGAAAGAAAAAAAAATAGTGCAATAAACAATAAACCACTCACTTGTTTGTCACATGTACTAGCAGCAGCAGAAGTAGAAGCAGCATTATATAGATCTGGAAACGCGGTTTGAAAAACTTTCAACATTCCATAAACTTCATTCAGCTGTTTTCCCATATTATTCAGTTGCGAAACTAGAGTGTCTACTTGCTTACTGTATGACTCAACTTTGTTCTGTTGAGTCTCTAATTGCTTTTTTTGAGTCTCTATTTCTTTACTTTGATTGTCTACCTTCTCCAACAGAAAACGGTTTTCATTTGCTAGTACTTCACCCCTCATCATTCTTAGATCGCAAGAAAACTTAGTTATTTGGGATTTTGTCACACCGGCCCCAAAACATCGAGGTTCTTCATTTCCAAACAGTTTGTTAAGAACTTCCCTAGCAATTTCTGCCTCTAAGGCAGGTTCAATATTACCTTCAGGACCTACTAGCTCTAATTTCTTCTTTGATATTTCTTGATTTGCTGTAACCTAAAACAAACAGTGCATACACTTTTAAGTTCATATAAATCAAAGCATGCCATATAAAATTTGAAAAAAAAAAGAATATTCCAGTATGTGCATACCATCATTTCTGTAGTTGCTTCTTGATTATATGTGTCATTAGTCGTTTTATAGCAGATGTCAAATGACTCTACATCATTCGGTGATCTTTTATTTTTCACTTTCTGTAGATTAGATACATAACATCAAATATTGCATAAAAATACAAGTTATAATAGTTTTGAGATTAAATGTTTTGAGCAATAAAACTCACAAATTCATGCCTTCTTCGCGCGAAAGTTTTAGCACCAGTAGTGCGAGTATGGACTTGGTCGAGTCTTGCTTTCTTCCCACATGCTGACAATTTCTGCATTTATTTTTATTGTACCACATTTAGGTAAAAATGGAATTTGTTTATATTTTACTACTAATATTTTCTAATGTACACATTAGCAAGTACCAAAAATCCTCTCCTCAATTTAAGACAAAACTCAGCTTCAAAATAAGAACAATACTTGGGTTAGTAGGCCAAACTTGTACTGACTTCATCATTTTAATATATCATTAATTATCAAATACATCTCATTATCATACTAGGTTTCAAATTACTTTAGTCTCCGTTAATGATCTCCCTAACCTTAGATGAAGTCTGCTAATGTCTACCAGATTGCTACTGAATGGAATGTGCAAATGCAGGACATGTAATATTTGTAACAATAGACTTCTTTCTTAATCAAGGGACACACTAACAAATCAGAGTCAAACAAACTTAATGCACCATGAAGCAAATGGATCAGTTTGCATGAATCCACAAGAATTTCCAAGAAAATAGCAGCTACTGATCATTATCACTAGAAGAAAAGCGTTTTCTTTTTTTTATCACACACATTCAACCAACCGGTTTGTTTATATGTTCTTAACACAGACATAGCTCAGCAGTAATCAGTACCTTAAAACTAATGACAACATACCTACAATTATAACCTGAGAAGGTTTCATTTGCAGCAACAACAGATTAGACACCCGCGTACATTTTAAGTTAAAGTAGTTCAGTTAATAAAAACATGCAGACAGCATAAGCAAGCATGCAACGATAAAAAACAGAACGCAAAATTAAGCTTTGGTAACAAACAAGGTAGTCTCTTAGGTACTGTAGACATAAAGAGTGAAAAATTCATACCTTTGCTATCGGCTTTCTAAGATGACTCTTATACATTTTCCATTGGTGGTCAAGAAAATTTGCTGGTGGTTGGAGTAAATCGAATGCTTCCAAAAGCTCATCTTCGGTATAAACTTTCTCTTGTACATCAAGCCCATTCACGCCATTAACTTCATTCAACTTATTCTTAGCTTGCTCATACAAACTCGCTTTTAACCTATACTTTAAGGTCCTACGCTTCCCTCTAAACATAGCACAAAGAACATTGTTCTATACTTTCCCCATGAAGTATGTGGAATCTCCGATGCCAAAGTTGTCAATAAAGGACATTAAATGGATAATAACAGTAATTAGTAATTGTACTATGAACAAAAAAAAATAAAAAATCGTTTCTTTAGCTGAATGTATTACCCGGAGTTCTACTAGAAGCATAACACCACAACGTTTTTTACATTCTCTCTAGTCCTTGGCATCTGGGGGACATATGTTGGGTTCTTTGAGAAGTAAGGTCATGAATCTTGAACACAACCCCCCAGCATTACCGATAAGCTGATACATTGGATTAACATGAACCAACACCTTTTCACCCTCGTTCAGCTTATATACTTGTTTTACGCACATTTTTTGTGTCCTAAGAATATTTCCATGCCCATCTATAAGATTATCGTACATGTTAGAATATAATCTACAAACGCATGGCTAATTTATATTTTCAACATGATTTTGGTTACCTATGATCTCAACCTCTGACAATAGATTCTGCTCATATTCATCAGCTAGATCTTGATCATGAAGAGAATTTGTGGATGAAGATTCGTGCAAAACTGGCTCGTGTACAGTAGGTTGGGATTGTAATGATTTTGAATGAGAATATGAGGAGGAAGAAGAGTTATGGTGCACGTTTAAAGGAAGAGAAGGTCTGACAGATGCTTGAAGCGAAGATAAGGAAGACGAAGAGTTTTGACGCATATTATAAATGAAAGAAGGCCGAACAATTGCTTGAAAGGCTGATGATGGGTGATTGGTGTTGTCAACTGCTTGAACAGGAGTTTGCATATGTGTGGGAAATGAAGGTCGTACGGTTGCTTGAAAGGCTGATGATGGATGATTGGTGTTGTTAATTGCTTGACCAGCGGTTTGCATATGTGTGGGAAATGAAGGTCGAGCCATTGCTTGAAAGGCTAATGATGGAGGATTGGTGTTGTCAATAGCTTGACCAGCAGTTTGCATATGTGTGGGAAATGAAGGTCGAGCCGTTGCTTGAAAGGCTGATGTTGGTCGACTCATTTGACTCTGTTTTCTTTTATGTTCCTGCATTATTTTTTTAGATTTAAACATCTTGGAAACTGCATCAAATGAAACAAACATATAATTAGTATCAAATGAACTGATAAAAACATAGTGATTTAACTAGGATCTCATGGACTGTTTAATTTAGAAAACTATAAAGTATCTGCCAATGGCGGCCAGCTGGGCTTGCTAGGGTTAATGATTTAACTAGGATGGTAAAGAGACATTTAAGATAAAGATGGTGCCCCTTCTATAGTCAAAATTTTAGCCCTGAAAGTCTGATGTGTGAAGGCGTGATAGACATCAGAATGTGACATGATTTTAGTAACCCGACCTTAGTCAAACATTAGGTGCCATAAACAGTTGTTGGTTTGATTGAGTGTCACTTGCTAGCATGCTTAGTGGTTCCCACTTTTAATGTTCATGTTGCTCCTTGAAGGTTGACATGTTTGTTTTATGGTGTTTGATGTGTTGTGCTTCGGCATGATGTCTTCCATTATTCAAAGGTGTGTCACGAGCAAAACTTATAAAATTATTAGCTCCATCTCTAAAAGTTTTGCTTTTGATCGGAGCATTAATCCAACTTTTATCCATCACTTATACTTACCAAGTTTCCGATACAATGCCTAAAATCATTAGAATTGAAATCTTTTAGTTTTAATAAATTCCAAATATGAATTGAGTACTGACAAAAAAACGTGTATAGAATACACATTTCAATTCATTCATATACTAGATTTATAATGAGGATATAACAAGGCAGCAACTATTCAAATTGACTAATAGCATAAGCAAGTGCCCATAAAAGGCTCAATAAACTAATTATAATATCTCACCCTTAACAAACATATGAAGTGACAAAAATTAAGTTAACAAGCTGAAAGCATTTCCATCAGTATCAATGTATCACCCATATAAAGTCTAAACATTTATATCATAGAACCAAGCTAGGCAATAATTTTCATAATGAAATCAAATAATATGAACAACAAAACCAACTAACATGAAAACACTACAACTAAATTCCTTGCACCATTAAGATCCTTAACGTTATCAGAGATGGTATTTCATTAATATTGATTAGTGAAGAATGAAAAGTTAAGAGGAAGGACAACTGAATAAAATGGGAAAGATGTGATAACGTTCTGGCTTTCTAGTAAGCATCACATGTGGATGCATTGGTAACAAATCAAAGCCTTTTGGGTTTCTTCCAATTTCTAGGTCGGGTCCATAAATCCATTCTTCACAATTCCATGTTGCAAAAAACAAGGAGTCGTCACACCTTTTGGCACATAAGACTAAATGTTAGGAGCTGAAGAGGACATATTTAGCATTAAAATTCTTCAAAGGTGAACCATGGTTGATGCAAATTGAGTTGTGGAGCTAATTTATGATTGAGGTTCACTTAAACTCCAACTTTACTACATAAATAATGACATCATATTCGCGATCACAATGACACATCTAATAGTGACGTATGTGCCTATCTGTTTTTAATGTGTAAATATATGGAAATCGACCTTTCATCTTACTTTGTGGATTCCCAGTGGACCTATTGGCGAATCTGGTAAGTTACATGACCACCATTCACCAATGAATACTGAAGTATGGCAATCCTTTATCCGACTAGAAATTAAGTTAACAAGCTTATATGATATAAGATAACATAAGCTAATAATGCAGAGGCATCTTCAGATTACATTAAAACATTGACGATTTAATTTAAAAAACAGTTAATCACCAAATGAAAGTCAGAAAGTAGTAGTAAATAGTTATCTGAGTACAAAATTTGAATTGCTGATAACAAGCTGGGAGTAGGTGATTAAACGCGATCTAACTACAAATAACGTAACATAAGCTAATAATGTAGACTCATTATTAACAGATTCAACTACACCACACACGAATTTCCTAACGCCATCTTACACCTACTCGTTATTAACAGAAATTGCTTAATAACTTCACAAAATTTCACATTCATCAATAACTCAAACAATTAATTTCACACAAATTTAGTTTTATACCTTTGCTGCTGCAACTGGACCAATGACCGATTAAACTATCAAGTTGAAGCTGAAACCCTAACTGCTGCAACTGGACCGATGGCCGATTAAACTATCAATTTGAAGCTGAAACCCTAACTGCTGCAACTGGACCAATGACCGATTAAACTATCAATTTGAAGCTGAAACCCTAACTGCTGCCACTGGACCGATGACCGATTAAACTAAAAGCTAAATTTATCAATTGGAAATGAAACTCTCATTTTTATAAAAGTGATTAAACTAAAAGTTAAATTTATCTGTAAAAGGATTTATAAAAGGATTGAATCGGAAACTGGAAAATGATTGAAAGTGATTGAATCGGAAACTGGAAAAGGATTTATAAAAGTGATTGAATCGGTGGAAGCTGGAACTCTCATCTATACTACCTATAATGTAAAAATGGTCAAAGGTGAATAGTGAGAAAGTCAAGAAAAGTGAAATGTTGAAAATATGTTTTGCCTATTCTACTCTTGGATTGTTGAAAGTGAAATAATATACAAATGGAATGCACCAATTAACGATATGCTGGGAAAGTCAATATACAAATGGATACATGCATTTGTGTTATGCACCATGCGATACAGCCATGCACAATACACGGAAAGTATTCAAAACTTATCTTTGGCAAGTATTGAATCAGTAATTAATGAAAACAAAGTTTAATGATTTAAACCAAAACTTTCGGAGGAAGCATTCCGTGATTCCATTTAAAGTTTTAAACAATACACCACTATCATCATCATCATCATCATCATCATCATCATCATCATCATCATCATCATCATCTATGATTCTGCATTCGCTATCCAATTTTTCATATAGCTTGTGAATTAAAAATTTATTTTTGTTTTGATATTGCAGGCTCAGAAACCGGTATAAACAAATTATGCATCTTTACCGGCTCCGCTATTGACTTTGTTGTTCTGGAATTTTGAACACAAGTTAGGTATTAAAAATTTTGAAATTTAACATTTATGGTGTAAATTGATTTTAAATTCAATTGCAGGTGAGAAATCATCTTTTTTTAGTTACAAAGGAAATCAAATACCATTCCTCAATCAGGTTGGTTTTACAATATTATTTGAATTTTTACAATATTATTTAAATTCCATTAATTACGTGTTCTTTGATTGTGATTTTTGTATTTTTATTCGAATTTGTATTGGTCTTGAACTGTTTATGCATATGCACATTAAGTGTTCGATTAAAAATTTTGGTCATGTGGATAACAAAAGTGTTCTTATCTTACTACTAATGGATGCGTTTTTTTTTTTTTTTTTTTTTTTTTTTTTTTTTTTTTTTTTCAGAAATGAATGGATATACATGCCCAAAAATTTCATTACTTGCATAGGTACTGCTCAATCGTTTTGTAAAAATTAATGCAAGAGGGGTGAGGACAGTGAGGCAATGGATAAAGTGCTCAGTAAGCGGAAACTGGTTAGTCTGTCATATCGGGTTTCAAGATCATAAACATGTGTCTGCCCATGTGATTATTCATGCTTTTATAAATTTTCATCAATTGGGTGAAGTTTATCTCTTTTCTTATTCTAGAAAAATCACCTTTTAATGCAGAAAATGAGCAACAATTTTAATATGGACAATGAGCAGAAAAGGAAGAGTACTAAGGATGAGACAATAATGTAAGTTACTAACTCAAAGTTCTTTTTAAAATGTATTATGGTCATGGAGGTGGTGGTGGTGGTTTTAGAGGTGAAAGAACACCATTACTTAACAGAAATGTAAGTTACTTATCTTAACTCAAAGTTAGTTATAAATAATTCGTACAAATTTTGTGTGTTTTATATATATATATATATATATATATATATATATATATATATATATATATATATATATATATATATATATATATATATATATATATGCAGGAATAAGGAGAAATAAATGTCGAAAATAGCTTTATTTGATGTTACACGAATAGGGGAGCTGCTCAACATCCTTAAGATAAAGAGATGAAAAATAATGTATTGTTGCTCAACAGGCTTTCCGAGGATACATATATCATTAAAAACGCTGCAACATCATTTGTGTTCGGGTTTAGCTCTACTGTTCAGGTATGTAAGTACACATTGATGCTTTTAAGTACATGAACCCGCAAATAAATAGATACTCAAGCTAAATAGTTTTCTATTTAATCTACTGGTGTTGACGTATGCGTTATCTAGCGGGTCAAAACATGTAATCTATACAACAGGTTAGAAATGGTTTTCAAATGGGTCAAACAAGTTGATGGTTCTGATTTTGTAGATTGGAAAAGTATATGAAAACCAATAATTTTGGTTGGGGTCACTTCAGAGTATTTAAAACATTGGATATGTACATGTTTTGAGTTAATCTTCAGGTTAATGTATGTATAAGCATAAGTTTCTTATTTGGAATTGAACAATATGATGGAACGTTATTTTGAAGTGTCCCATAGATTGCATTAAAGAAATAATTAAATTAATGAGTTTAATAAATTTGTAATGCTACTTTTGGTTTAATGAAGTGTTCCATAGGTCAATACCAAGCCTTGCTTAAGGATTCAAATGAATAACTTGGAATGAATTGTATATGTTCTGGTTTAGCCGTATTTTGGAATGAATCATAAGATTTAAAAATAGCAAATAAGATCAGAGAAAAGTTCACCCATTTACAAACGGAATGAATATATCCAACAATGCAAATTACATATTTCAGGAAACATGCACAATATGCAAATTACATATTACAGGAAGCAATGCAAATATGATTAACGGAATGTTAATGGACCATGCACAATATTTTATGAAACATGCAAATTACATATTAACGGAGAGAAAAATGCATGAGCAAAAATGGGATATGATTATGCATTAATATAAATTATAATCATCATTTAATTCATTCATATCAATTACAAATTCTAATCACGCATTATATGTTTAAATCGTATTCTAAATGAGTTGTTCTCTTCAATGGTTTTCTACACTATATAATTTATCCTCCATTAAATCAAACATTCATCAATTACTTTTGTTTACAACTATCCAATATCGTCTTTCTTGTAAGCTTAAACCAAATGGCAAAGTTACAAAACGGTTTCATCTAATCCGCATGTGATAAACCTTGAAATTATACTTGTGGACGAACAGGTTGGTGGCAATTCTTTTAATTTTATGAACCTTTAATCTCAAGCTTTTTTAAAATAGTATTTGGGCTTATATATGATATCAAACTTTTCTTTGTTATTTAGTTTTTTGTAGGTATGATGTATGGAGACTATATAGAGTTGAAGCCTTCAATAATAAGGTAACTGTTTCAAGTTTTAATTGACTTTGATTTCACTTTTGATTTATTTGGTGATATCAACCTCCTAATATAAACTTTTGATTTCAGAATTGTTACTCATCTACTTTGATAAGATAAGATGAATTTTAGATATTGTAGTACACGTGGATAGTATACGTGAATGGTGATCGAGAAGTTTTGATGCTTTAGTTTTATTCTAATGGAAAGTCGCAAAATTCTTGAATTGAATGAGGTGATTACAATACTTTGGAATGTAATATATAAACTGCAAACAACACTCATTATATTTTATCAAGGTATAAGATTCTTTTTTTTACGTCAATTAATTCTCTCTCAAATCATAATTTGTGAAAATGTTAAATGATTACAGTGGTACGTACATTTGATCTTCAATGGCCCACTGAAGCTCTTGATGATAAAGTACAAAGACGTTTTATAGGGTAACAAGGCACCATGTATATACTACTCTCCTTTGCCTTGATATATTTTGGATGTTTAACATCCTTAAGATAAAGAGATGAAAAATAACGTATTATTGATACGTTGTATCTATCTAGACAATGCAACACAAAGTTAGCCACAATATCACAACTATAACTGTTTGCCGCTAGAAAATCCTATTGCTATGCACGGGTACTCGTCTAGTTTTTATAAAATGGATATAGGGAGGAGATATAAGGGATTTATAAAAGTGATATAAAAGGATTTATAAAAGGGAGGAGATATAAATGGGTCGGAATGACACGTATTAAAACTTTCTCCACGCTTTTAACGGTGGATTTTTCCTTTTTCTTTTTTTTAATAAAATTAAATGTACACGCTTTTGTTTGTGCATTATTTTTCTTTTTTTTTTAAATATATAAAATTGGTTTGTCCATTCTTTTTATTGTGAACCATAGTACTTTTTTACACGTTTATGACGGTGTTTACAATGTGCAAGTCTTCTTTTATCTTGTAAACGCAAATAACCGTGTACTAAATTAATCACACTTATTTTCGTGTGGAATAAAGATTAAAAGTCCACCCTTTAAAAAGGGTGGAAAAATAAGCGTGTATATATTCCCTATTTTTTGTAGTGGTAGTAACGAAATCAGGAATTCCTACCCGTTATTATTTCACCTAATTCATACTTTGAATTTCACTTTCCTCTTATATCCCTTCCAAGTCCCTTTCAGTGTCATCCAATTCATTTCTTCTTCCCCAAACCCTAGTTACCACATACCATCTAAGTATCTAACCATACACCAAACAACTCGTCACAAATGTCACCCCTTTTCAATACACCACCATAGTACCACACCTTCAAACGACAGCCCTATCACCACTACACCTTTGCCATCGTCAAACAACCTCACCATCACCAGTGCATCCAAGCAACATCTGTCACAACCGAGCATCCAACGTATATCTTTTCTTGAATAATCAATTTCATTTCTTAATTTAGGGCTTATTCTTTAGGTTAATGTTCAGGCAACGTGCAAACAGTGTTGATCATTAAAGTTATATTTATTCAGACAGTGAAACCAACCGGTTCTTAAAATAAAAAATACATAAGGGACATTATGGTTATATTACACAAAAGAGAACACAAGTAAACGTACATAGCACATGATCTTCAAATCTTCAGACATTAGCATGATCTTCAGCTGAATCTTCAGAAATTAGCACTTCAGCTGAATCTTCAGAAATTGGCACTGGTGAATCTTGAGACGCTATCACGCAACTGATTATGATAACATAAAGGACCACAAACAAATAGAAACCCACCCAAAAGAATGCCTTAAACAATGCAAACAAAGCAAAAAACATCAACCATTGCAAAAATCCCCACCAATTCGATCCAGATGAGTACTCCAACTTTACGCCCTCATTTTGAACCATAATTCCGGTGTCATAGTTAACCTCGAAAGTAGTTCCAGCCATAAGATGCGATTTTTTGTTTTCAATCGACTTAAACTTCACGTTAGCATCAAAATCCACCCTAAAAACCGCCACTTTCGCTGGACCAGTCAAAGGAACATATGTTTCCTCCAATTTTCGGTGATTGTCTGTCACCAATAAAAAGTTTTTAACCTCCACGGAGTCTTGTACTTGTTTAATCTTTCCATTCCCTTGGTAAAACCCTTGAATGTGGTATTTTGCTATGGTGAGATTTGTGTTTGTGGTTATTGTTGGTGGGAGATAGGTGAACGTGAGAGTAAGTGGATCTTTGTAGTAAACACCCACGAGATAGTTTTCGTTCTGGATCTTGAGGTCAAAGTAGATTTTCGTAGTGTTGGTGGTCGAACCAATATGATAATAAAAAGTGTCGAGGTATATGGAGGGACGATTTCGAGATACTAACCAGAATGATAATAAAAATGAAGTCACCGTGATTATCATCCCGAAACACGACTGACCGCAGCTCGCCATTTGGATTAGACACAAAATGAGAGGAAAAGATGATGGGATAAGAAACCACCTTTAACTTATGTTCTTTTATAGACCAATACATGATGCATGCGCTTATACTTAAGGAATCATTTTCTGACTTCAGACATGCTACTTGTTATAATATATATGAAAAATACGAATAATTGGGTAGGTATTACTAACTAGTAACCAATTAATACATCATAAAAGACTAAGAAAAAAACCTTCAAGTCTCAATTTTAAACTGATGCTGTAAATCTATTTTTGAAATCTACCATATGCAGACTAACTATATTATTCGCTAGCATATATGTTGATGTAGTATGTGATCAAATGTGTAAACTCTATATATATAGCTAACGTAATCCCTCAGTTATATAAGTATATTCCAACATATGTATGGGAATCACTTACATTCAAATAGGTATACGAGGGCCCGGCAATATATGTGACGGGGTAAAACAGTTTGCTACTGTTTAAAAGGATGTCACAGCATTGAAACAAAACAAAAAGGTATTTAGTTTTTTATTTCTTATGAATGAAAACGTAATATAATGATTATTTATGAATATTCGGTCACTATATCCCCACATCGATTATTAAAATCCAAGTAGCCATTGATATTTAGAGACCTAAAGGGTAGAATAACTGGTTTGTTTATTTATAGAATAAGAACAAAAAAATTGACTTGTTATTCTTCCGTCTTATTTACATGGTTCAATAAAATTGATAAGGAAACTGTCTTGTTATGTCAATAAACAAGATTTACAAACACCACTTTTAAAATTTGGTTTGCATGGACAACTGTACACTTTCGTTTCCAAGATAAAAAGCAAAAAAGGTTTGAAGATTGTTATCTATGATTACAACGGCAATATCTCAAATCGTACAACAAACATTATTTACAAAGAAGTACTAAAAGGTTATAATCAATGTTCAACCATTATGTATAAGTATATACACGACATGTTTTATACTTTTTTCTTACTTTCTATATATTGTTATCAACAACTTTCTTTTAGTTTAACTTTTGTTTTTTATATATACTTAGGTGTTTAAGCAATCAACATGGACTAAGTTGTTGACATTGCTTGCATAGCTTTCCAATGTAAGACTATATACCAGTTGAAGAAGATGACACATGCACGTTTATTTTTCTAATAGTTACATACCAATTGTTTATAGTATCATTAGCAGATTACTTATTATTTTCCTCAAAATATAATGTAACCTATTTACGTTCTTTGTTGTTTGTTAATTGATCTACTTACATAACTTCTTAATGAATATGTAGTATATCTTTTCAAAATATATGTGATTATACATGTCTATAAGCTAGTACATTAATATTCGTAAGATCCGCATGTTACTTATTTATAATATGAAGTGACGCGACAAAAATAATAATAATAATAATAATAATAATAATAATAATAATAATAATAATAATAATAATAATAATAATAATAATAATAAATAAATAAATAAATAATAAAACTGCCCACCCTATGGTATAGATTATAAATAAGACATTCCTAAAAAGTTGACTAAGTTTGATTATTGCATATTCACTAAACAAACACTATAATTTGCTTTCTTTCAATTTTTAAATTGGTATAATGTTTACAAAAGCCTCTCGTAAGTAAGCCAACAGTGGTTTATTAGTGTAATTGGATCATTTATATCTAAAAAAAAATCAGTAAGTAATACGTAGAACCTCCATGATACTTGATAAGTAGTACTAAAACGAAAAGGGTTTTGCTAACCACAACCCAATGGGTTGTGTTTAAGTTTTTCCTTAATTGATAAATCAACACTTAATTAACATCACATATTCCATCTTTAATATCACTTTCTATAATTACAAATTTACAATCATCAAAAAGGTATAAATACGAAAATAATGAGTTCATTAAATGTTATTTTACACAAATGATGAGACTTGTGAACCTTATGAGTTGTGGTTAACAAAACCCGAAAAAAAATAAAAATATGTCAATTAATCTAATTTAGACGCCGGTATAGATGTGAACCAAATGTTTTATTTTCACATACAAACCTTTACTGTTATATTAGGGTGAAAAAAAAAGTCCAAATGTATTGACGTAAGATATTTATATATGTTAAATCGATTACTAAAAATCCAAGTGGCCATTGATATTTAAAGACCTATAAAGGGTAGAATAATTAGTTTGTTTATTTATAGAAAAAGACCAAAAGAATTGAATTGATGTATAATTATGGGAAAAATTCAAATACATACTATTATTTTGATGCATATCAGTGGACAAATCTTCACCATCCATCTAGTTTGATCTAATAGTAGAGATTAACCTAAATATTAAATGGAAAACATAAGTCAATTTTTTTTTTTTTTTTTTTTTTTTTTTTTTTTTAAGGTAAATTTATTAAGTAAATGATGCCAACAAAAAGGCAGAACAAGAAAGGTACAAAGTGTACAAACCACACTTTGCACCATAAAATATGGCGTAGGACATACCCTAGCTCAATACAACCAAAAACCACTACAATAACAATACCATATACAATACATATAAACTCAATTCAGTCAGGACAACAGAGATGGCTTGAACTATAGACTACAATATACTCTGAATACATGGGCCAATGCATAGGGACCAACCTATACACCTCCAAACATCACCGTATATTGTAGTCAAATAGCAAGCAGGGTTATCAAGACTAAATAATGAGGTAAATAACATAATATCACTATGCCATCCATAACACATCAAAAACTAATCCACCAGCAGTCATAGAGAGAATACTGCACAGAATCAACCAAATCCAGGAAGTGCCAAGATAGCAGTCTATGTAAATTTGCCTCCTTAAAAACCTTCCTATGAATACATCAGACGTTTTTTTTTTTTTTTTTTAATTCACTTTTATTTAGTTCACTTTTTTTTAGTTCACGTTTTTTTTCTCGCTTTCATATGTTTTTTATTGTTTTCATACGTTTTTGTCCGTTTTCGCCAGTTTTCATACATTTTGTTCGTTTTCATACGTTTTTGTCCATTTTCTTATGTTTTCGCCCATTTTCGCAAGTTTTCGTCTGTTTTCTTACATTTTCCTTTGTTTTTATACCTTTTCATTCATTTTAATACGTTTTCTTTCGTTTTCGTCCATTTTTCATACGTTTTCATCCGTTTTTAGACGTATTTTTACGCTTTTATAGGTTTTTGTCCGTTTCATACATATTCATCCGTTTTCTTACGTTTTAATCCGTTTTCTTGTGTTTTCGTTTATTTTCATTCGTTTCGCCCATTTTCATCCGTTCTTTCATTTTCGTCTTATTTTTCATACGTTTTCTTCCTTTTTCATACGTGTTTTTATGCTTTCATACGTTTTTTTCCGTTTTCATACATATTCTTCTGTTTTCTTACATTTTCGTCGTTTTTATTCGTTTTCGTCTGTTTTTCAATGTTTTTAGCCATTCTCAGACATTTTCATATGTTTCAGAATATCACAAGTGATATTCTGTGATATTCAGAATATCACCAAGTGATATTCTGAATATCACAAGGGATATTCAGAATATCACCCAAGTTTTCATACATATTCGCCCATTTTCATACGTTTTCGTCCGTTTTCTTATGTTTCTGAATATGACAAGTGATATTCAGAATATCACTTGTGATTTTCTGAATATCACTTGTGGTTTTCTTATATTTTCGTTCATTTTTATACATAGTCGTCCATTTTCTTACGTTTTTGAATATCACAATTGATATTCAAAATATCACTTGTGATTTTCTGAACATCCCTGGTAATATTCTGAATATCACTTGCGATTTTTTGAATATCTATCACTTGTGATTTTTTGAATATCACAGAATATCACTTAAGATATTCAGAATATCATTTGTGATACTCAGAATATCACTTGTCATATTCAGAAAATCCCAAAATATCACATGTGATATTCAAATAATCACTTGTGATATTCCGAATATCCCTTGTGATATTCAAAATATCACTAGGGTGAGCCAAAAACTTTGAAAAACGGATGAAACCGAATGAGAATGACGAAAATGTAAGAAAACGGACGAATATTTATGAAAACGGACGAAAACGTATGAAAGCGTAAAAACACGTATGAAAAAGGAAGAAAACGTATGAAAAATAGGACGAAAATGAAATAAAATGGATGAAAATGTACGAAAATGAATGAAAACGAATGGAAACGCAAGAAAACGGTTGAAAACACAAGAAAACAGATGAATATATATGAAATGGACAAAAGCGTAAAAACACGTCTAAAAATGGATGAAAACGTATGAAAAATATCACTTGTGATATTCAGAAAAGAATATCACAAGTGATGTTCAAAAATCACTTGTGATATTTAGAATATCACGGAATATCACTTGTGATATTTTGAATATCACAAAATATCTCTTATAATATTCAGAAACGTATGAAAATGTCTGAAAATGGCCAAAAGCATTTAAAAACGGAAAAAGATGAATGAAAATGGATGAAAATGTATGAAAGTGTAAAAACACATATGAAAAAGGATGAAAATGTATGAAAAAATGGACGAAAATGAAAGAAAACAGATGAAAATGTATGAAAACAAACAAAAACGTAAGAAAACGGATGAAAGCGTAAGAAAACGGATGAAAACGCATGAATATGTATGAAAACGGACAAAACCGTATGAAAGCGTAAAGCACGTCTGAAAACATACGAAAACGTATGAAAAATGGACGAAAACGAAAGAAGATGGATGAAAACGTATTAAAACGAATAAAAACAAACGAAAACGGACGAAAATGTGTGAAAACGGACGAAAACAGACGAATATTGATGAGTGTGTAAATACTCATCATTTTTACCTTTTTTGAGCTGCCAAAATATCTAAAAACACTCAATATTGAATCAAAATAGTGAAAATATCCCAGGAATGTGTTTTATATGTTTCAAATACAAAATAATCAAAAACAGATGAAAAACGTACAAAGTTTGCAAAATTGACAGTTTCAGTCCCTCAACTTTCAAAAATTGTCAAATCTAGTCCCTGGTTGTTCTAAAAACTTGAAAAAGTCACCAAAGGTCCTTTTAAATCAAAAAGTTGCATAATTAGTCCTTTGGTGCAAAGTTTCACAAAATGTCAAGTTTAGTCCCTGAAGTTTGGAAAATTGTCAAAAATGGTCCCTGGGATATTAAAACTTTGAGGAAAACAAAATTTTGTCCTTGTACTTCTCATATATGGCAGGATTGGTCCTTGGTGGAAAAGTTTGATGAAATTACACAACAGGTCCCTGAAGTTTGAAAGTTTGGCAGAAATAGTCCCTGGTGAAATTAAAATGGAAAAATCATATAAGGACCATGTACTATTCATAACTTGGCAAGAAACACCCTTGTGGAAACTTTGGAAAAGTGCCAAAACACACCCTTCAAAATTCAAATAATTACAAAATTGGTCCTTGTGAACTTACAAACCAAACCGGACCCATAATATTACCACCATCCTAAGCCTAGTCCAATCCATCCCTATCCAAAGCCCATCTCCCTCTTTTGGCCCACTCCACAACCAGCCCAACACCCTTATAATAAAAACGGGGTCAAAGGTTTGACCTCAGTCAAACCGAGTCAAACAAACACCCCCTTTCTCCTTCCCTCCCCCACCCCACTTGGTTCTGCAACACCATCACCTCAACCCACCATCTCCACCGCCCAAACCACTCACATACCCCAATTGCACCTAATACAACTAGCCACAATAAATGCTCCCCCCTCCAAGCAAGTTATCAGAAGCCAATTTGCAAAAAAGAGTTTTGGCGCCAAAAACACGTGGCACTCAATCAGAGCATTAGCAATGATCCAAGGGCTCAGAATGGGTTGGGATTTGCTCAGAGACTAAAAGGGAACCCTAATCCAACAGCTATATAATGAAGAGAAGCAAGAAGAAGAAAGTGTCCCAATTTTTAGTTTAAGTGTAATCGTAGAAGTGTAATAGGGCATCTTAGTTTAATTAAAAGCTTTCAAGCAGTGTTTTAAGTTAATTCTGTTGTACTTTTACCCTTTTCAAGTAATAAAATCAAGTTTCCTTAAACCTTATTGTTTATGCAATTTTCAGTTTCATGTCATAATCCTAAATCATATTCTGTTGTTGTGTAAGTTTATATCATGGACTCTTAAGCTCTTGTAGGATCCAAGAAAGCTTATTAAAGCTTTTAGAAACCTTAAAAGTCAGCTTAGTATCAAAAAAATCAAAAACATAAAAAAGTCAAATAAAGTCAAACTTGCAGGTTTCTTGGTGAAAAGCAATTGGAGCACAGTGAATCCTGGATGGCTGTGGGTTAGAACTCCAAGGGGAGTGTTAGGATTGGTTCTTGTGGTTCTGGTTCTAGTTCTGCTTGGCTTGGATGGCATGAAGTAAGCTCATATTCCTATTTCTATCTTTCTATTGTAGCTTAACTTATTTTATTGCTTATTTAGTTTGCTTGTGCTTATTTAGTGTTATTTAGGTATTTTATAACTTAATATATAGCACTTGTTCATCAGAATTTGTAGTTACTAAAACTCATAGTTTCACAGTCAACATAGCTTAAGTGGTGTTCTTGTGCATTTGTGGTTACTTACTGTTTCTAAGGGTCCGCTTGGTTTAAAGTGGGGAAAGGAAAAGGGAAAGGGAAAGGGAAAGGGAAAGGGAAAGGAATGCAAAGGAATGGGTGAGGTGGGTAATCAATACCTTACCCCCCCCCCCCAATTTACTCTATAATGGTTGATTACCCACTACGGGGTAATCAATACCTTACCCCTCCTTTACCAAGCACCATTATTTGCAAAATGTGGGCCCTTTTCAATTCTTTACCTATTCCCCACCCCTCCTTTACCCCCCACCAAGCACCCCCTAAGTACTTAATTAGGCCTTACATATCATAAATAGTTACATTGGATCAGATTCATAGGCCCTAAACCTTCCTTGCTTCACAAATCAGAATACTAGTTCATATTAAGGGGTGTTTGGCACTGCTGAGTTAGGATTGAATTTGGAGGTTTCAGTTGTAGTTTTCTGTTCCTATATGGTACATTAGGTCCTACTAGTCTAAGTAAACTATAAAAACCAGTGATAGTTTGTAAAAAAGTCAAAATCACTTTTAATTTGGCTTAGATTTGTTAACTGTCAAGAGCATGGGATCTAAAACCTTCACAATCCCTTCATAAGTAGTTAAAGTAGCTCAAACAAGTTTTCTTACATCTTAATTTATCAAGTTTAGTGGGTTAGAAAAGATCAAAAGTCATCAAAGTCAACCCTTTGTGATTTTACAAAAGTCAAAAATTCTTAACTGTTAAAAATGTTCAAAGTTTCTTGAGCACCCACAGTGTTGGATTTAGTTTGGAAATCAAAAGTTTTTGTTGTTCTAAGTAGTTTGGTAGCTTGTTTACAAGTTTCAAAAAGGAAATCTCACTTTGGATTTCATTTGCTTAAAAATAAGCACTCTTGAAGTAGCCTAGTTGGACTAAGACCTCCCCTGCATCAGGGGTGTGACATTGATTTCACAAGCTCACCAAGAGCTTCTCAGAGGGCTTGAGCCTTCAAGCCTTGGCTTTTTAGGAACCTTAGCAACCCATCTCACCATTCCAAGTGTTAGTTTGGACTTTAGAAGCCTTTTCCCTAGGCTGCTAGTACCAACAAGTCACCATCATCATACTGAGTATACTGAGTACTCAGTATAGCCATCAACTTTCACAAGCTTGCTTAAAGCTTATTAGTAGTCCTTAAGCTCTGATTCTTGGCTTATTTTAAAGCCTGCCAGACCAGCTTTTAGGTTCTACTTTCACTTTGGACCATTTTGCTTATTTGTGGGCCCCACACAGGCCTTAAGTTGCCCCTTTGGGACTGCATACCACTCAAGTTGAGGTTTTTGGCTTATTTGCTTATTTCAACCTATTGCTCAGTCCTTTTGCTTGTTTTAGCTTATTTTTGGTTTACTTAAGTTGATTAGAGCTTACTGTACCTTCTGTGATCATTGTTTGGCTTATTTCATTTGAAAAATCCATAAATAAGCTAAAAAGCCATCTGTTTTGGATAAGGGGGTGCACACAGCTTATTTTTAAGCTAAATAAAAAGCTGTTTCACAAAAAGTTCCTATTTTCATGTTATTTTTATCTGTCAAAAAGAAAAACACCAAAAAAGCAAACATAAAATTAGTGGCAGCTTCTATTTAATAGATTCTATCATTATCAATTTTCTTTTCAGCTTATTAATAAGCACTTTTCCATTTTTATAATTTTCTTAATTTCCTGGTACCTTTAAGTATTTAAAATAATTTTCTTAGATTTTTCCTAAACAGTTTGCTATTTATTAGATTTAAAAATAATTTAATTAACTAAATAGGTAATATTAGTAATTAATTAGTTTTCTTAAATTTTAATTAATAACAGTAGGTTTTTATATTTTTCCTAGGCTTTATAAATTATTTAAGACTTTTATAAAATATATTTTTAATTTCTACTGTTCATTTTCTAATTTTCTTATTTTAATTATTAAAATTAGATTTAAATTAATTAAAAGGTAAATAATTAGTGAAATAGCCTAAATATAATTTTTAGAAGTTTTTTATAATTGTGTAGGATTCATGTGATGGTTAAATAGTTTTATAAATTTTTTCATAATTTTCTAAGTTAATTTAGTATTATTAGTAATTTAAAATAGTTTAATTAGTTTAATTAATATAAATAATTTTTAATTAATAAAAAACTCATAAAAACACAAAAATATGTATTTTTATTTTTTTATACTTTCTTCAAGTTCTTCTTAAGGTTTAGAAATTATTTTTGCAAATTTTTAGTTTAATTTGTAATCCTTATCATTTTTAGTTAGTTAAAACTAGGTTTAATTTAGATTTTAAATAGTTTTATTAATTAAATAATATTTAAATATTAAAATAATCATTTTTATAATTTCATTTTCATTTTAAATTTTCTTTTTAATTTTAAGTTTTCAAAAGTTCACTTGCACCCCCTGTAGTTTGTAATTTGTCAAAACCCACTTTTCTGTCTGTTACCTGATTTCAAATTGTGAATTTGTGCATATATCTGTATATCTGTTATTGTGAATATTTATATCATTGTACAAATACCAAAATATTAGTAGCAAAATCAATTCCTAATCATCTTGGCTACTGTCCTCAGTGCCACTCATTCCCATAAACGATTTCCTAAAACACCATTTCAATCTCGCTGGGACATAACGACCCGGGGACACACTATACTATCACCCGAGAATTGGAACGGGGCTGTATTTGACTTGTTGACCTTGGTCAATAATATCTGACCGTTTTGGGACCAATCAAATTTTGGTGCCGCTGCCGGAGAGGTTGTTGCGTGATGAGGCGAAAAATGATCCGTTTTTAGGGGGTCATTTAAGCCCGAATCCGACTTTATTTAATCAAATATTGCCCTAAATCGTTCCTTTTGTGATTTTAGGTGTTTGGAGAGTGAATTCTGGAAAAGAAGCTATTTTGGACGTTTTTGGAGCATAAAAGTGAAGAAAACGGCTAAGTACCTAATTTGCATGCTGAAAATACAAGGTGACGGCGTCAAGACCAACATCTTGATGGCGTCAGACATGAAGAATTAAACTCTGAAGGTGGTGACGGCGTCAGAAGGACTCGTGACGGCGTCAAAGTGGCAAAATTAATATACCGTGGGTGGTGACGGCGTCACATAGGCCGTCATAAGTGGATCAAGGCCGTCCGAGGAAGTATATGGCGGCGAGGTGACGGCGTCAGAAGTTACTCTTGACGCCGTCAGACTGTTTTTCCTATATATAGTTTTCTAGTTTTTTCATTAAAAAGAGGGGAAGTTTTGGTGAAACCCTAAAGACGATTTTGGTGCCTCTTTTACAGGTTTTTCAAGGGTTCCAAACCCTTGAGACCTTGCATTGTAATTGAGATAAGTGTACTTTCAATTCAATCAATATGTCTATGTGTTGGTTGTTTATATCTTGTTCTTGTCTCAATTCCATTATGCTAGGCTAGATCTCTTTTGTGTTTGCTTAGATCTAATGAAACCTAGATGTTGATTATGTGTTGATTACTTGTCTATTCTTGTTTTGAATGAATGATTTATATGTTAGGCTTAAGAAAACTGGCAGATCTCCAAATGGTAACATGCTTGAACGTCTTAAGAAACATGAACCGAGGCGTACTAGGTCTTTATTGGTTGTATTTAATGCATGAGCCACTGTTTACAATCCCTATAGTTGTGCTGGGTCATGGTGTAGGAGGAGATAAGAGCTCATAGAGTTGGGGAGTTATGTATGCCACCCCACGAATGGTATTAAGGAATACAATCCGTCATTCATACAAGTGTAACAAGTAATTAACATGTAAAAGATATCTAGGGAGTAGTGAAGTCTAAGTAAACACAATTTCTCCAATTACTGCTCACAACTTTAGTATAATTTAGTTTAATTTCATTTTTATTATTTTATTTTGATTGCATCTTAGCTTTGGGTTAGTTGAATAGCAACTAATTCCGCACACTCATTCAAAACCCGAGATTTTACTTGCTTTCATAAAAATATAAAAAATACAAAAATAATCATCTCTCACCTATAGAACTATTAATTAGGTTTTCTAATCCTAGCGACACTATTCCTAAGCTGAACGATCAATCCCCCGGTACTTGTCACTATACTATACTACAACGATCAGGTACACTGCCTGGTGGGGGTTGTAAGCTTCTCGAGATCCCTCGAGAGGTAAAGCAAGGTGCGATTCCCACGCATCATTGCGTGTTTTTAAAATCGTTTTAAGTTTAGTGGTTTTCAAAACCCTCCCTGTACAAATTTCACACAAATTTGTAAAAAGTTTTTGTAAAAATATCAATCATATCAAAAAGTTCATTAACATTTTTTCTGAAGTGTTAACAACACCAAAAAAATCAAAAACAACAAAACAAACTGTGAAGTTAAATTACTTCGTTTTCTTTAAGATTACAACCTGAAACAGTTGGTTTATGGTAAGTTCTGACATTAAATTGCGAACTGAAGAGGAAACCTATTTACTTCCTCCCGCCAGCCTGTGAGTAATCTTAAAGGGACGATTTCGGTTAACGAATCAGTTCCAAAAATATTTCCCAAAGTTTTCTGCACACACACCCATAAGCCTAAAGCAATTTTTCTGATAATAAATACATAAAATCTTACCACCGCAAACCAAGGCTGAACACCTACCAACTGGGGGTGTGGACATAATAAGTTCCCAAACAAAAGATTAAAACTTGTCTTTATATCCCTGTGAGTGATGTACCTTTTTTTAAAGAAGCCATTCACTTGTGATTATTGGTTTAAGTTCACTGTGGTTTTGCCTCGATCTTGTTTTGAAAAATTGTTTTTAGTGCATGCGCACTCGGTCACAAACAAAACGTAAACATCAGAAAAACGTACACGAGCTACGTACTGTTATCGAAGAACCAAAAACCGAAATGGCCGCTGGGCCACCACCACCACTACCACCCCCTGACCCTCCCAGGGATGACCCAGCTCCCGATCTCCGAACGATGGAGGAGTTGTGCCAGCCTACCATGCAAGAGAGGGGCAAACCTATTGCACCACTCACTATTGAGGCTACGAACTTTGGCTTCAAGCACCACATGATCCAACAAGTCCAAAATCCGTGTCAATTTCACGGATTACAGGGTGACGATGCTAACAAGCATCTTGATAAATACCTTACGGTCACCCAAAGCATGAAACAGCATGGTGTCACCGATGATGCCCTCCGGCTGTATCTCTTCCCCTATTCTCTCACTCATCATGCCACTGCATGGTTTGACCGACTCCCAAAGAATTCTATTCGTACCTTTGATGAAATGGTAACCAAGTTTTTAGCAAAATATTTTCCACCTTCCATGGTTACCAAGTTACGAAATGATATCAGCAACTTCCGGTAACGTCCCGATGAGTCTCTTTTTGAGGCTTGGGAACGTTATAAGCTAGCTATTGATCGGTGCCCTAACCATAATATGTTACAAGTTACCATCATAGATACCTTCTATAATGGTCTGACATTGAGGCACCGAGATATTCTCAATGCTGCTGCTGGTGGGACCTTTATGAAAAGGCGTCCCGAAGAATGCTATGACTTGATTGAGAACATGACTGCCCACCATAACTTTTGGGATTCCTCTGCGGAGAGGGATGAGTCATGTAAATCAGTTATTCCTTCATCATCATCTCCTGAAATAATTGCTCTTACCAAAAAGACGGATGATATTTCTATGGTTGTGTTGAGAATGAACCAAACGATGCAAAATCAGGTTCAAAATCAACAAGTGAAAGCCGTGGCCCGAAGTTGTGAAACTTGTGGGGGCCCACATCTTTATTCCGAGTGTCTAGCTACTGCTGGCTTTCCTCAAGAGAATGTTTATGCTGCTCACGGTTCCTACAACATGGGGGTAATTCTTACCAACCACAAGGGGACCGTAATCTCTTGAGCTATCGTTCCAACAATTTTCTCAGACCTCCCGGTTTTAACCAAAATCAAAACCGTAACTCGAATCAGAATCGAGGAGATTTTAACCAAGGTCAAAACTCAAATTTCCAAAACCCGAACCAAAATCAAGGTCATTTTAATCAAAACAATTTTCAAAATGGCAATCAAAATCAAGGTTTTCAAGGAAATTTTCAAAGAAACCAGAATCAAGGGAATTACAATCAGGGTAATTTCAATCAGAGAAATAATTTTCAGGGTAACAACAATCAAAATCAAGGGAATTTTCAAAACAACCGTGTTCAAAATTTTCCTACTCAAAATCAAAACGTTGTTCCACCCTCGTCTTCCTCCGATGAAGTGCTAAAACAACTCATAAAAGCACAAGAGGAAACGAATCGGTTACTGATCAGCAAGATCTCTGAACTTCAGAAGTCTTTAAATGATCGACCCTCGGGCCCGGGTACACTACCGAGCAACACGATCGCTAACCCGAGGGGCGATGTCAAAGCGATCACTACCCGAAGTGGGGTATCATACAATGGACCCACGATTCCCTCTACCTCTTTTTCTCCTCCTACCAAGGTAGCGGAACATGAACCTGAGGTTACCACGGACACGGTACTTCCTACTAATAACGTCGGTACCAACAACGTCCACCCTCAAGTTGTCCCGGTCCCGACTCATAAGTCGAAAGTTGTATTTGATCCTCCTGTAAGTTCTGATGAAATCCCAAAGAATAATCCTAAGCCTTCAATTCCATATCCTTCACGATTGAATGATCAAAAGAACCGCGAAAGAGCTAATCATCAGATGGAAAAATTTTATCAAATTTTCCAAGAGTTACACTTCGATATTAGCTTCGCGGATGCTCTTCTTCTCATGCCTAAATTTGCTTCAACAATCAAAAATCTGATAAGCAACAAAGAAAAACTTTGTGAGACGGCAAAAACTCCACTTAATGAGCATTGCTCAGCAGTGCTCTTGAAAAAGCTTCCCAAAAAGCTTGGAGATCCCGGGAAATTTCTCATTCCTTGTATTTTCCCTGGGATGGTTGAATGCTTTGCCTTGGCCGATCTTGGCGCAAGCATTAACCTTATGCCTTACACAGTCTGGAAAAGACTCTCTCTTCCTGCTCTCACTCCTACCTGCATGACTCTCGAGCTTGCAGACCGTACTATATCTCGTCCTCTCGGCATTGCCGAAGATATCTTCGTGAAAGTAGGAAAGTTCCATTTTCTGGCAGATTTCGTGATTGTTGATTTCGATGCTGACCCAAGAGTTCCTCTCATTCTCGGGAGGGGATTCCTAAGAACGGGTCGTGCTCTAATCGATGTATTTGAAGAAGAAATCACTCTAAGTTTTGGTGGCGAAGCCATCACATTCAATCTTGAACAGACTTTAAGATACTCCTCCAACTATGACGCTGAAACGGTTAACCGAATTGACATCATCAATGTTCCGTCTGAGGAGTATTCTCAAAAAGTCCTTGGTTTCTCATCCAGTGGCAGTACCACTCTTTCTACTGATCCTATCATTTCCGACTCTTCCCCTTCTCTCACTCCGTTTGAGGGAAGTGACTTCCTTCTGGAAGAGGTCGAGGCTTTTCTTGCTCAAGATAGTTCAATCCCACATGGGGTTGATGAAAACTATCTTGACCCGGAGGGGGACATTCTTCTTCTTGAAAGATTGTTAAATGACGATCCTTCACCCTCTCCGTCTCCAAAAATACTTCATAAAGAGGAAATTAAGTCTATTGAAAAATCTAAAAAATCCATGAGGTTATCAAACAAGAGGTTCTAAAACTTCTTGATGCGGGATTGATTTACCCTATATCTGACAGTCCTTGGGTTAGCCCAATTCATTGTGTTCCTAAAAAGGGTGGCATAACCGTTGTCACCAATGAGGAAAACGAGTTGATCCCAACTCGTTTGGTCACGGGTTGGCGAGTATGTATTGACTATTGAAAGTTGAATTAAGCCACCCGTAAAGACCATTTTCCTCTCCCTTTTATGGACCAGATGCTCGAAAGACTAGCGGGGAATGAATACTACTGCTTCCTCGATGGTTTCTCGGGTTACTTTCAAATCCCCATTGATCCACAGGATCAAGAGAAGACTACCTTCACATGCCCCTACGGAACTTTTGCTTACAGACGTATGCCTTTCGGCTTATGTAATGCACCAGGCACGTTCCAGAGGTGCATGATGTCTATCTTTTTCGACATGATCGGGAAAACCATGGTGGTATTTATGGATGACTTTTCAGTCATCGGGGATTCATTCCAGTCTTGTCTCTCCCACTTGGAACAGATGCTTAAACGTTGCAAAGAAACGAATTTAAGTCTCAACTGGGAGAAGAGCCATTTTATGGTTAAAGAGGGCATTGTCCTCGGCCATAAAATTTCAAAGAACGGGATTGAGGTTGACAAAGCCAAAATCGATGTCATTGCTAAATTACCTCATCCCACCACCGTTAAAGGTGTTAGGAGCTTTTTAGGTCATGCCGGCTTCTACCGTAGGTTTATCCAAGATTTTTCTAAGATTGCCCGGCCTATGACCCATCTCCTCGAGAAGGATGCTCCTTTCATCTTCTCTCCTGAGTGCATCGAAGCTTTTGAAACATTAAAGAAAAAGCTTACCGAGGCACCGATTCTTGTTGCCCCTGATTGGGACCTACCTTTTGAGCTTATGTGCGATGCTAGTGATTTTGCCATAGGTGCGGTCTTGGGGCAACGAAAAGCAAAATACTTTCAGCCTATACACTACGCAAGCAAAACTATGACCGAGGCTCAAAGTCATTACACCACCACTGAAAAAGAACTACTAGCTGTGGTGTATGCCTTTGAAAAATTCCGGTCATACTTAATCCTGACTAAATGCGTAGTGTATACGGATCACTCGGCTTTGAAGTACCTATTTGCAAAGCAAGATGCAAAGCCGAGGCTTCTCCATTGGGTTCTCCTCCTCCAAGAATTTGATATCATTATCCGTGATAAAAAAGGAGCCGAGAACCTTGCTGTTGATCATCTCTCACGATTAGAAAACCCTCATCAGGATGTGTCCGA
Source organism: Artemisia argyi (assembly GCA_030686995.1). NCBI lineage: Eukaryota > Viridiplantae > Streptophyta > Magnoliopsida > Asterales > Asteraceae > Artemisia > Artemisia argyi. The sequence continues at coordinate 153,557,063 of CM060686.1, read as the reverse complement.
GAAACAGGAAATAAATGAAACATTTCCTCTCGAGACACTCAATGCGGTTGCTTTTCGTGGTGACTCTACTACCCCATAGTTTGCCGACTTTGCAAATTACCATGCGGGTAACTTCATCGTGAAGGGGATGACGTCCCAACAGAAGAACAAATTCTTCAAAGACGTTAAACATTACTTCTGGGACGACCCCTATCTCTTCAAAATCTGTGCCGATCAATTCATCAGGCGATGTGTATACGGACAGGAAGCCGCTGATATTCTCAAGGCTTGCCATGCTGGACCCACCGGGGGCTACCATAGTCCTAACTACACCGCCAAAAAGGTGTTTGATTTCGGTTTCTATTGGCCCACGATCTATAAGGATGCCCACGAGTTAGTCAAAGCTTGTGATGCTTGTCAGCGTCACGGGAATATTTCACAAAAGAACGAAATGCCACAAAATGCCATTCAAGTTTGTGATATCTTTGACGTCTGGGGCATTGATTTTATGGGGCCATTCCCATCTTCTCGTGGAAACAAATACATTTTCGTGGCAGTTGACTACTTGTCAAAATGGGTTGAGGCAAAAGCCTTACCCACTAACGATGCCCGAGTCGTTGTGAAATTCTTGAAATCCCTATTTGCTCGTTTTGGAACTCCACGTGCCATCATTAGTGATCGCGGTACTCACTTTGGCAATGATCAATTTGCAAAAGTCATGCTTAAGTACGGTGTTACTCATCGTCTTTCTACCGCGTATCACCCACAAACAAGTGGGCAAGTGGAGGTTTCAAACCGTGATATTAAACGGATTCTTGAGAGGACAGTAGGTGAAAACCGTGCTTCCTGGTCGGATAAACTAGATGATGCACTCTGGGCCTTCCGTACAGCTTACAAAACACCCATCGGGTGTACTCCCTACAAGCTTGTATACGGGAAGGCGTGTCATTTACCGATCGAGCTCGAGCACAAAACCTACTGGGCCTTGAAACATGCAAACTACGACCTTCATAAAGCGGGTGATCACCGTAAGGTTCAACTCAATGAATTAAACGAACTTCGTGATCAAGCCTATGAGAACTCTTTGATCTACAAAGAAAAGACAAAGAAGATTCACGACTCTAAGATTAAGAACCGCGTTTTCAACGTCGGTGACAGAGTCCTTCTTTTCAGTTCAAGGTTAAAGATATTCTCGGGGAAATTAAAAACCCGATGGACTGGACCATTCACTGTGGCAAAAGTATATCCATACGGGACTGTTGAGTTATCTCAACCCGAAGGTCCCAACTTCAAAGTGAATGGTCATCGTTTGAAACATTATTTTGGAGATGACATACCATCCATGGTTGTCCCTGATCTCCAAACTTTCCCCATGGACCAATGAATTCGGGGATCGAGTCAAGCTAGTGACTCGGTGAACAAAAATTAGCAAAATATGGGTTTTCACCCATATCTCTGACTTCTTTCTACTTTCTACCACTCTAGTGTGGGGGAGTGGCCGTCTCCCACCTTTTGAAAAGTAAATATGTATATAAGTTTCAAGTTAAAAAAAAATGATGAAAATGTTTATATGTACAGATAAATAAAGTGAAAAATAAAATCGATATTCCCACAGTTAGTTTCGAATATTAGCTTTTTCCGTTCAGAGATTCGGCATAATAGCCGGGACTTTGAATATTGAGGACAATATTCAATTCTAGTATGGGGGGGGGGGGGGGGGAATTCTTGCGAATTTTATCACAAAATACTTTCTAAGTACCCCCATTTTAGGCCTAAATTTTTCAAAATTTTTTCTCTTTATTTCAAATTTTTTGTGGTAATCAGTCTGTCATGTCTAAATGACAAATGGATTGGCTAGTCCAGGAGCAAACGGCTCTTGGTAAAGACATCTCAAACCCGTTGATGGCTTGCAATTTGCCAAAAATTGTATGGTAAATCAACTCGCCATATCCCATAAAGCGAATGAGTTGGCTAGCCCGCAAGATTATGGCTTGTGGTAAAGGCCGTGGAAAATCCATAATTGGTAATCAGCTCACCAAGATGTTGACTTATGGCGGGACTTGTAACTGAGTGGATTCACGATGCCTTTGCTGTGTGAACATTCTTTTAAGGCTTTTCAACTGTTTTAAGACAAACTCTATGAACTCACCAACCATTGTGTTGACACTTTAGCATGTTTATCTCAGGTTAGTAAGGCGATAGCTAGTGCGTGGAACTTAGAGTCAAGCTGCATATTCTGAAGACTTACGCTTTTTATCATTTACCATTCAAAACACTTTGTATACATTTATGTATCATACTTTGGAATCTCATGTTTGTAACTTTGAATTCATTAATCGAATGGTAACTTTTCAAAACGTCTCATTTAGAGTTCGTTTTCTATAACTTGTACTTTGTATTATGAAGTAGCACCCCTATGACACAGTCTTCCGCTGCGGTATTTTGGGGGTGTTACAGATTGGTATCAGAGCCTTGGTTATAGAGAACTAGGTTGCATTTAGTGCCTAGACTATAACTACTATATACGTTAAGACTCTCCTTTTCATTTGCCTTACACACACTTCATACACATACGCTTTTTGGTAGTTGTTGGTTTAGTTCCACGCTGTTAGATGATGTGACTTTAGTATTATAAGGAGCCCCAGAGATTAGCCGGGTCATTAAAAACATGGAGCTCAGTAATAACTAATTATTTAACTTGATCTTGTGACAGTTCTTGTTTGATGAGACACAAGATTTGAGTTAAATAATATTATTGCTTAGCTTTAGGGATTTGATGACTTGATATCTTACTATCAGCCTCAGAAGGCGGATTTTGTGTCGGAAATTCTTAAGTAGGATGATTTAGAATCTCCTTATTTAAATGGATTGGGACGCCTCTTCATTTAAATAAAGAAATTGTAAATCACCGAACCATAAGTTTATGAGACCTTACTTACATAAATTTGGACGCTTCTTTATGTAAGTAATATGTTATAAATAAGTGGGCTTAATTGTAGCCGATACAACTTCTTAACCAGAACCTTAGACGAATCAGAGTAAACACCACTATATTAGAGATCCTGAATTCTCTTAGACACACCATAAGTAGTTAACATCAACTGAACTTCGGGACGAAGTTCTCCTTAAGGGGTAGAGACTGTAACAATTCGCATTTTCAGGTTAACTTTTATTCCCGAAAATTTTACTATTCACTTTTTACTATTCACTTTTACTATTCACATCAAAAATTTTTATTTTATATTCTCGTAAGTTAAACTATTTTAATGATAATCCGAGAATTTCACACTCGTCGGATCATTTCTACAAAAATCACAAAGCCGTGTCCGAGATTTACTTTTAGGTTTAAACGTCATTCTAGCATCCCGATATGTCCATAAAACATTATAAACAATAGAAATATGATTTTCTCTCATTTTAGGACAATTCCAAAAGTTTTGGAACTTTACGTTTTTCAGTTCAGCGTTTTACGCGAATTACGCGTTTTAGACCCGTGTTTCCAGTTTTTAGCAGGGTTTTAGCACCCGATAGATCCTACCACTCATTTTATATTTTATTATGGAGTATATTGATAAGTTCTAGCATATTTATAAGTTTCATATTTTTAGGATACCCGGTTTTACGTTTCGTGACTTAAAAACTTACGGTTAGCAATTTACGGAGTCAAAACTAGCTACATACTTAGGATATTATCATCCAAAGACCATGACTACTCATCTAGTCACCCTTATCCTTTGTGAACCGCCATATGGGGGGGCATTCACACTTGTGGCATCATCTCATGACTTTAGCCATTAGATCATACTTATTTACAACTTTGTCTCCAAGTTTAGGCACTTTCCTAACACTTTCCTAACCTCCTCATCCTAGCCTATATAAATAACTCATTCATGACTTAGAAAACTCATTCTTCTTCCTTTCTTCATCACCAAAAACGCCACACAACAAACCCTAGCACCATGATCCTTTGATCTTCAAACTATAAGTTACACTACAAAGTTCAAGGTCTTAGTATTCTCTACCTAGTTCTTAAGTTTGTTTGGTGATTCCATGGTTGATTTAGGAGCTACACAAGGTTACTAGGGCTGAAGTTAAATGATTTTCACAAGGGTTAGATCAAGGCTAGCAAGGGTTACAAGAGTTATGGTGAAGGGTTTGCAAGCATAGGTTTAGTGTCCTAGTTCCATACTTGACTTCCTTTCTTAAGTGAAAGCCAAAAGTTGTAAGAAACCCTTATACACTTTCTTGCTCAATATCATTTTCATGCTTATTATGGTTCTTTCATGCTATATATGGTCTTTGTATTATGTTCATGATGTATAAAAACTAGTAAAACAAGTTATGGTATATATATGTTAACTTATGTTGTTTAAACAAGTAAACTAGTGATTTTTATGAAGAACCATGACCAAAATAGTATAACTATGATATTTGACACTTAATTACTGTTATAAAGGACTTCAAAAGGAAAACATAGCAATTTGAATCACCTAAAACGAGTACACGAGTCAAAAGATACGGCCATAAGAAGTTAGCGACACCAAAACGCCGAAACTGCCTAAACCCTACTGTTTTGCATTCTGCCAATTTGAAAGTCACTCTTCTGGTCCGATTCATCAAAAAGTTAAAACACGAAAGTTGTCCGGAACGCTGTTTTCGTTCAGGAACAAAGAAGCTCGAGCCCTGAAAATGCTTTCTAAGTGATAATTTTCTTCAAATTCTTAACAGCCCATTTTTTAGACCAAAGTCACTATATAATAGTTATGTTTTACTAAGACCAAGAGGTCTAATGACCTAAAGCCAAGACTACAACCATGGCTAAAGCCAAGGTTGAGTCTCAAGACCATGGTAACAATGACCAAGGTCACGGTAAAGCCACGGCTAAAGACCATATAACTTTTAAAGATCAAAAACTTATATATATGTTATCAAATACTACAATAGTAGGGAGCCTCATGTGAGGAGTTCATTAAGTAAGCCGTCGAGACGAGTTGTGGATTTACAAATTAAAGTGTCCTGGCTCCTCGAACGTTTACTCCATGACTTCTGAATTATGTCGGCCCGAACGGTAGTAAGAGATATACAACCTATACATGTTTCATAAGCCATTTATATTCAAAGACTTACACATTATACTAAAGTACTACATCATGAACATTATGCAAGACATATATAGGCAATTCTTCGTATTCTTAGACGTTACTCCAAACCTAAGTCGCAACGTTCTATTATAGGCTGCTCTTAGAGACTTTCGCGATTCGACTACCACTATCATTTCTCATTACATAGACTTAAGGTGAGTCATAGCCCCTACTTTTTCATACTTGTTTTAACTCTTTGGGGGAGATACATGCACAACTACTTGCTTACTTGTACAAATATTCAAAACATTTATACTTGATTGCATTATACTTGATTTCATACATACATGACTGTTTTATACTTTGAGAAGTGGCTCCCAGTAATCTTTTATCTTTGGGAAGTGGCTCCCAGTAAACTTTTATCTTTGGGAAGTGGCTCCCAGTTTTCTTTGGGAAGTGGCTCCCAGTTGTCTTTGGGAATTGGCTCCCAAGTGAGGTCTTCGGAGATGAAGTAGAGACTCACTACTAATTGCTTAATTGTTTTGATGAACTTATACATGTCTTATTTATACTATATGTTAGCAGTGGGTTGTGAACACACAGGTTACAAGTCTCTTATGGCGGGACTTGTAACTGAGTGGATTCACGATGCCTTTGCTGTGTGAACATTCTTTTAAGGTTTTTCAACTGTTTTAAGACAAACTCTATGAACTCACCAACCATTGTGTTGACACTTTAGCATGTTTATCTCAGGTTAGTAAGGCGATAGCTAGTGCGTGGAACTTAGAGTCAAGCTGCATATTCTGAAGACTTACGCTTTTTATCATTTACCATTCAAAACACTTTGTATACATTTATGTATCATACTTTGGAATCTCATGTTTGTAACTTTGAATTCATTAATCGAATGGTAACTTTTCAAAACGTCTCATTTAGAGTTCGTTTTCTATAACTTGTACTTTGTATTATGAAGTAGCACCCCTATGACACAGTCTTCCGCTGCGGTATTTTGGGAGTGTTACAATTTTGCTTATTTGTGGGCCCCACACAGGCCTTAAGTTGCCCCTTTGGGACTGCATACCACTCAAGTTGAGGTTTTTGGCTTATTTGCTTATTTCAGCCTATTGCTCAGTCCTTTTGCTTGTTTTAGCTTATTTTTGGTTTACTTAAGTTGATTAGAGCTTATTGTACCTTCTGTGATCATTGTTTGACTTATTTCATTTGAAAAATCCATAAATAAGCTAAAAAGCCATCTGTTTTGGATAAGGGGGTGCACACAGCTTATTTTTAAGCTAAATAAAAAGTTGTTTCACAAAAAGTTCCTATTTTCATGTTATTTTTATCTGTCAAAAAGAAAAACACCAAAAAAGCAAACATAAAATTAGTGATAGCTTCTATTTAATAGATTCTATCATTTTCAATTTTCTTTTCAGCTTATTAATAAGCACTTTTCCATTTTTATAATTTTCTTAATTTCCTGGTACCTTTAAGTATTTAAAATAATTTTCTTAGGTTTTTCCTAAACAGTTTGCTATTTATTAGATTTAAAAATAGTTTAATTAATTAAATAGGTAATATTACTAATTAATTAGTTTTCTTAAATTTTAATTAATAACAGTAGGTTTTTATATTTTTCCTAGGCTTTATAAATTAGTTAAGACTTTTAGAAAATATATTTTTAATTTCTACTGTTCATTTTCTAATTCTCTTATTTTAATTATTTAAATTAGATTTAAATTAATTAAAAGGTAAATACTTAGTGAAATAGCCTAAATATAATTTTTAGAAGTTTTTTTATAATTTTGTAGGATTCCTGTGATGGTTAAATAGTTTTATAAATTTTTTCATAATTTTCTATGTTAATTTAGTATTATTAGTAATTTAAAATAGTTTAATTAGTTTAATTAATATAAATTGTTTTTAATTAGTAAAAAACTCATAAAAAGACAAAAAGATTTATTTTTATTTTTTTTATACTTTCTTCAAGTTCTTCTTAAGGTTTAGAAATTATTTTTGCAAATTTTTAGTTTAATTTGTAATCCTTATCATTTTTAGTTAATTAAAACTAGGTTTAATTTAGATTTTAAATAGTTTTATTAATTAAATAATATTTAAATATTAAAATAATCATTTTTATAATTTCATTTTCATTTTAAATTTTCTTTTTAATTTTAAGTTTTCAAAAGTTCACTTGCACCCCCTGTAGTTTGTAATTTTTCAAAACCCACTTTTCTGTCTATTACCTGATTTCAAATTGTGTATATCTGTTATTGTGAATAATTATATCATTGTACAAATACCAAAATATAGTAGCAAAATCAATTCCAAATCATCTTGGCTACTGTCCTCAGTGCCACTCATTCCCATAAACAATTTCCTAAAACACCATTTCAATCTCGCTGGGACATAACGACCCGGGGACACACTATACTATCACCGGAGAATCGGAATGGGGCTGTCTTTGACTTGTTGACCTTGGTCAATAATATCTGACCGTTTCGGGACCAATCAAATATCACTTGTGATTTTCTTATGTTTTCATCCATTTTCTTACGTTTTTCATACGTTTTTGAATCTCACAATTGATATTCAGAGTACCACTTGTGATTTTCTGAATATCACTTGTGATATTCTGAATATCATTTGTGATTTTCTGAATATCTATCACTTGTGGTTTTCTGAATATCACTTGTAATTTTTCATGTTACAAAACATTAGTTGAAAATCACTTGTGAAATTCAGAAAATCACTTGTGATATTCAGAATATCACTTGTTGGAAACAGTTGCAACAGAAAGGTTGTCGACTTTGGTGATCTTTACGTAATGTTCTCGCACAAAAGGTTCAGACTTATACGCATTCCGACATTCGATGTTCTGGTCAGTTCTATTTCGCATATTAAAAATTATTGGTATCGCTGTTACTTCGTGATGTTGGTTGTCACTATTAAATGACATTTTCATATTGCATGTAGGGAATGCTCTCGACACATACCAGGATGGTGGACAGCGCTGGTGTGATAGGGTTCTGACATTTACGTTTAGTTGTTTGTCGGTTGAAAGCAGATGGACGAAGCAGTTACTACACTTGCTGCCGGTCCGGTGGCTGACACCGTCGTTGAAAAGGAACGTACATACGATGTTGCTGTTACCTTTCCCCTAGCACATATACAGGACATGCTCCTCCATCAGACTCCTTATCAGAGGTTAGAGTTTTGTTGCAATTCGTGACATTATCATCTATCATTGTTGGTAATGTAGTTACAAGTATTTGTTTTCTGAAACAGGTTTACATACACGATATGGACCAGTCGTGTTGGATTTTATGTAATGTCACATGCAAAGCCAGGGTCACAGATGATATGGTCAAGATTGTGAAATTGGTTCTGCTCCGGTCGGCCATATTTGCAGAACACCATCCAGGAAACAAGCACGCCCGGCAAGAGGTAACATGTCTCTAATACTTTTGATCATATTCAAAGGTTATGGGATGTTGCTGCACCATTTATGTGCGAAGGTGTGAGAATTAGTTTATTCTCTGCTTTGAAATTGCAGTCGTGAATTCTAATGGTATATACTCTCATTGCAGCTGACGAAGACTCATCAACAAATGGTTACCATCAAACGAGAATACAGACACAGAGGCGTAAGCGTACTAGACAAGTTATATGGAACTATTGCTTTCTTCTTATTCTTTTTACTTAGCCACTCTTATTACTATTTAATATGATGCCATGACAACTGTAACATACTTCTTTTGTTTGAACTACTGTTAGTTTATCAACTTTTAGATACCAACTCTAATTTATTCATTACAGGGCCGCCTATAATGTATGCTCATATGGGCTACTATGATCGCGTATTTCAATGGTGGAAAGCTATAAAATACAATTCACATGATAAATATTGGATCGGCATGCTGCTATTAGTATATGGAACAAGAAGATCCAATCTCAGGGTTGGCTTTCATGTCGGTTGGTATGTAAACAGATGCAATGGGGTTTTCTGGTATGATGAAAGTATCAAGAGCAAGTCGCGTCTTCATCCAGAATATCATAAGTGTTGTAATGGAGGAGAAGTGCAGCTTCCATATTTTACCTTATGATATATGAAGGTTATTTTAAACTGTGTTTCTGTGCGACTTAAACGCGGTACATCGTCTACTCCAAGTTTTAGTATATATATATATGCTACTCCAAGTTTTAGTGTAAATACAATGAAAAAATATGCCGTCCGGCATGCCAACATACTTGTTATATATATATATATATATATATATATATATATTATAGCAACACACGCATGCCCGATCAATTCGTATTATAGTATTGCTATAATTAGAAGCCCATTAACGGGTTGATGTTGGCCTACTAAATATGCAGCCCAACTTCTATTACTCGAAAAATAAGAAAATTTACAAAACATACCCCGAACTTCTTTATATTTAAGACTTTTTATATAACAAACTTTATTTATCAAATATCTAGCAGTTTCTTGACTAAAAAAATACTGGCAAAAAGGTCTCTCGATAACGAACAAAACAAGCCCAATATTGATATGCTTTTGGCATACGTACAATTTTATAACGAACAAAACAAGCCCAATATATATAATTTAGAGCAAATAAGATCAATCTTAAAGTTGCAAAAATAAGATCCAACTAAAATCTAACAAGTGACACTCTCGTTAAAATAAAATAATTTTTTTTATTAAGTACAACTAAAATTGTTAAAGTTCCAATAGTTTTCTTTTTTAAATTGACAAAACCAAAGTGATACACTTTGATTCGACATGTAATGTATCAGGTAAAGGTGATACACTTTGTTTCAACATGTAAATTTATAATTGTGTATCACTAATCCAAACTCATGTATCAGTTGGTTATTAGTTGCTAAAATATTGATTCGTATTAATACTTTATTTTTTTTGTATTAGTGCTAATATGGTTATTTATAAAATGGTTTTAGTGTTTGTTTAGACTAGATCTTATTTTTACAACTTTAAGTTTGATCTCACATTAACCCTACCCTATATATAGGGTAGGGTTAATGTGAGAACTTTATTAAAGTTGTAAAAATGAGAACTATTCTAAAATACCATTAAAACATTGATACATAACCATTTTATCAAAGATGCGCCAAAATATTATATATTAATACAAGTTAACAGTAAATCGACTAATAACTAACTCATACATGCGAAACGGATTACTGATACACAATTAAATTTTTGATACATATATATTAAAATCTCAAAAACTAATTTCTTATACATAAATTGATACACCTAATACACAACAACCACTAAAAACTTGATACACAATACTAAACGTTGATACATATTACACGTTGAATCAAAGTGTATCACTTAGTTTACGTCAATTTTCATAAGAAAACCCATCAAATCTTTAACAATTTTAGTTGTAATTAATTATGTTTTTATTTTCTTTTAAGTTGAGTATCATTTGTGAGATTTTGGTTGGTTCTTATTTTTACAACTTTAAGAAAGTTCTCATTTGATCTCAATTCTATATATATATATATATATATATATATATATATATATATATATATATACTAGCTTATAGACCCGTGTTAAACACGGGTAGCTTATAAAAAATCGCAAACTATAAGCTACTTTTTTACCTTTTTAGATTAGATCTTTTAAAGACACAAATTAAGATAATTAGAGTATAGAACCATGAAACTCATGGATTGCACTTACATTATTTTTTTACACATATTCTTAACAACATCTAAATGTCATAACATTCATGATACAAATAATATAAATTTATATCATTAAAACCTTCAAAATGTTATAACAACAAAACTACGTCTGTTAACCCACATGGAATTCATCAAGAAATTATATATGTTATCCGCATTTTGTACACGACATCAAAAGTTCATACATGATAACCTTTTGTAACAAAAAGAATCATAATACTTGTGTAACATGCATAACCTTAATTTAATAAAAAGAAAAAAAATCTAATTAGAAGCAAACCCCTCTAGAGAAGGAGAGGGGATCATATACATATATGAATCGAGTAGCCTGGATGGATCCTGATCTCGAACATAAAACCAAGCAAATGTAGCAAAGTGAACAAAATTTACGAAAACAGCCCTCCTAGGCTAACTAAAACAACTGTAAATTGACAAAAATACTACATTTAGTAGAGCGTGTCATCAAAATCTTACCTTAATTTATTTTGCTTTCGTGTTCTCTTAAAGAACATCAACATCATATTCAAATGAAACAATTCTTAATTTAGTCTCTCGTAGTCCAATAACACACTCCGACATATGGAATGAATCGGCACATGTGTTTGGTCAATTCTTTTACCTCATGTATAAAAGTCGCCACCTGGAGCATATACTGCATATTTGAAGTATTACTCAACAATATCATAACAATAGAAATAGTTTTGATCTTTGAGTGTTCCCTAAGCAAAATTATAGACTATGTCATATAGAGAAAATGCACCAAAGTATTAAACTGCCATACATCATGTCAGCAACTTATAAATACTCATGAAAACTTAATCACATAAGCATACTTGACACACTAATTGCTTAAAATATTTCACTATTCAGTTTTCCTGTATCCAAGTAGTAGCTCCAATATGATTATCAGTAAGTGCAAAACACAATTAAGAGGTGTTTGGGAAAGCACGTTAAAAAGGCCAAGTGCTCATGTATTTCGACACAATAAGGAGGCAAGTGTCATTGTAGGTGAGTGGCAATTTCAATCTATCTACTCATGAATGTGTTAACTTGAGTTATTATATCTCAAAATATAGCAACCTGGTCAATCTATCTACTCATGAATGTGTTAACTTGAGTTATTATATCTCAAAATATAGCAACTGGTCAATCGGGCACAAGTCAAGCACACTGAATTTCCATCATCTCGTAACCTAATTATCAAAATAGCATGTTATTCAGAAATTGTATACCTTAAAACCACAATATGCATTAATCAACATACTCGAATTGTTCTACAGGAATTTTTATGTCCTTTTGACCCGTTGGAGGTGAAACACACTTAAAATTGACCCATTTGACCATTCAGTTGTAAGTGGTTCGATATTGGCTTGCTACTTAGGAATGGCCTCCAAACTATATTTGTAACTCCACTCAGTCTCCATGATTGCAACCTACATCCTTCAAGAAATAACATTGTTGGCATGAATATTATGATATTTAATCTAAACATCCTCTTCATGTTTTGATGATGACAAAGATGTAAGTTACAACATATAACGAAAAGTGCATAAGTTACTTGTGATCATAATTCATCTATGCATTCATACGTCAACAAGCCTCGACATCTCAACGTCTCGAGTATGCTTCAACAATCACTTAAGGTATGTACAAACAAATGTCTAATACATTTTATGATCAAAGGGATTTTATTTAAACATTACAATGTTTATAAAATGATAGAAACATGTTAAATATTTTTGAAAAACAATTTTGCTAATTAAAAGGAAAATGTTTAATTCATAACAAATATATGAATTCAAAATTTTAACTAAAATCAGTTAGTTTTTCACCAAATAAACTTTCACCAGAAAAGACAAAGATTTCTAACCGTTTCAGTAGGGCGGCCCCCTTAATAATTAAGGGGATCGGCCATACAATTAAGGGGACCGGCACGCTCCAGTTGTTAGAAATTTTTGTCTATAAATACTAGTTCATTTCTGCAATTTTCCTCACCTTTTGCACGAAAATTTTCAGTCTCAATCCCTTCAAAACATCCTTCTAAATCCTTTGATCATAAGATTATAAGTCTTTGTTTCAAGTGATCAAATCCTTCACCACTCAAAGTGCAAGAGAAGAATCCTCCCTATCATAAAGCCAAAGATGTATTAGGATCTAGTTAGTGTTTATGTGAAGTTGTGAGTTATGTATATGTAATAAGTAGATCAAGATGATCTTACTTAGTAGTGAGTTTATGAGTGAGTAATAAGTAGTGGGAAAAAGTAGTAGTGTGGAGAAGTCATGTAGCTGTGAAGAAGATGTGTGAATATGTTGTGGAGTATAGAAGAAGTTGTGAAGTAGTGAAGAAGTCGTGAAGCCATGAAGAAGTCGTGAAGTCGTGTAGAAGTTGTGTAGTGATTGACGTTGTGTGATTGGTTCTAGCTACTATTAGAACTCGACATTTAGCTTAGTGTCTTTAATTGGTGTAAGCAAAAGTTGTTGAAGGTTTTCTCCGCCAAAAGGGAGCTTGTTGAGTAGTGAAGAAAACTCTCGAGTAGGTGACTCGGGGAGTGGAGTAGGGCAAGGAAGGTGTCCATGTAGCCGAACCACTATAAATCATCGTGTCCGGTTTGCATTTTCTTTCTCGTATCTCTTTACATTTATTCTTGCACTTATCACTTTATATCTATGCTTGCAAATATGTGTTGATAGTTGCTTATATTGTCATGATGATTAATTGTGTTATAGTTACAAGTTAATATGATGATTGTGTGTATAATTATATGATATGGTCTAATAGATTATTATTCACACTTCTTATATTGAGTTTAACTTGATAGATAATTTGATACAAAACGTTTTAAGATTTTAAAAGGAAAAGGTATTCACATAAAGATCAACCAAAGCTCTATTCATAAAACTAAGTTTGGAAAACTAATCCAAAAGCTCATATATATAATTGATCATATTGATTATATGTTGTTTTCATACTAAACTCTAATTGAAGACTTTTCAAACAAACAATTGAATAAATTCGAATCAACATTTTGAAATAAACTTTTTATAAACGAAAAAGAGGGGAAAACTATTCAACCCCCCTTCTAGTTTTTCACAATTGGTACCAGAGACAAGTCGCTCTAATTTTCAAAACAAATGGTTTTAAAAATTGAGTACGATCCATGTATCAAATTATCCATTAAGGAGGATTAAATATGTAAAGTGTTTTGTTGATTAACTTGTATTAGTTTTGATGTTATATGCACTAATTATACTAGCTCGAAATAACATCATGCTTAAAATAAGTGTTATATGTTCGGTATCAAAATCAAAAGTTACACACCTTTCCGAAAAGTCAGAAAATAATTTTTTTACAAAAAATGAAATTTTGAGTACCTGATGGGCGGCCCCCTTAATTGTCTGGGCAGCCCCCTTAAATAATGGGCGCCCCCCTTAAATATTTAAGGGGTCCGCCTGTCTGTTCGCAGTTTTTTCGGAAACTTTGAAAAATCATATAAAAATAACCGTAACTCCGTAGAAGTCACGCCACCCGGCGTTTTAAAGGTAATTGAGTCTACTTTCATTTAAAAATATTTACATGTAACCATTAGAAACTTAAATAAGTCAGAAAGTCAAAATACTACACGGAAGTCAAATATTTAAGTCTTGTTTTAACGTAAAACTTGCATCTTACCTTTTCCTTCGAGTTGGGCATTCCTAGTCGGTACATCTTTGAAAAATTGAGAATTTATGCTTTCAAAATATTGATCTTAATTAAATTTTAAAATGGGTAGGAAACTATTTTATTTTCAAATAAAATCGAGCTAAGTAAACATTGGTATATATAATACACAAAACGACGACAAGTGTTTTATGTGCTATGTGAACTCATTTGTGATTCTATTTTGTTAATAGAGTATATTAGATAATCATTGCTATTTGTAATTTAGCTATTTGAATATCTTAGCATATGTGCCATGTTCTCTATTAATTCGTAACTAGTTGTCCGTTTTTGCCTAACTAGATCTTACGCTAAATTTCTTACGTTAAGTTTGCATAACTAGTCTTGCATTGCATATAGGTATAGATGGCTTAATGTTACTTAAACATCATGTAAATGAGTTAAATCTAGTCACCTAAATATTTCAAACAATTTAATCTATTCTTAACAACACACTTAAATATTTTCAACAAATTACCTTATTTTACATTAAGTTGTTTAATAAGAGAAATTTAATCATTGTAAAACATTAGTAGTTATATAAATGAAAAAGTATCTTCAAAATGTAAGTGTGTTCTTTATAAGTAACAATGAAGAGTCTTTCACATAAACAATACATATAACAATCATGAAGTAATAAGTCAAATTTCAATCATTCACCAACCCCACTCATAAATAATCTTAGGATTAATGGAACATAATGTCAAAATGCCTATTTATTTTAAATGAGTGTTTGTGAGGGTCAAGAAAGATCTTGATATTATATCAATTCATTATTCAAATTATGGTTGATATATTCATCAAATCTAATTGACATGTTTTTGAGTGTGGACAAGAAATTGGATTGTTATTTGTTTAGTTTCAAGATTACATCAAATTTTAATAAAAGATATAGTCTTGAATCTACATACTCAATCACACTAGATTGATATGAAAATATTTACATCCTTTGTAGATGAAAAGAATATGCATTGGATCATAACTCACACTTGTGTTGATAATGTCATATTGAATCTACTTGTCCAATAGTTGTGTTCCAAATATTAGAATAACATGTTTAACACATACATAAAATATACAATGAAGTAGGATTGACGATTTGGATGTTTCGTCCGAAATATTCAAGCAATTTACATTACGATGTAATGGATAAATGTGTCATATTCGTAAAACCAAACATGAGCAAATTAACAACATATGTAAACTTTGCTCACACTACTTAAAATCATCACTTCAAGATAAAATACATATTTCAGAATAATACACACTATATATTATATGTATTTCATTTTCTTTGTAGCATGAATGGTTGTGTTACAAGATAATGCACTACACTTTTCTTTTTGAAATAATATAAGTTATTAGAATTGAAAATAACTCGTCACAATCCATAAACAAGTAAAATTTATTTTTCAAATACTAGTTAAATTATGATATATAACAATGGCAAAAATCATAGAAAACAATATTTGTCTAAGAATATATCAATGTCTTATTTTGATATCATTTGAGAATCACAAACTCATTTAAGATAAATAATCTTAATGAGATTCATCTCACAAGATATGCTAAGGAGCACTCTTAAAGTCTAGCACATTTATTAAATCAAGTAATATGCCATCAAAACCAAATAACCGGTAAATCATGAACAAAAGATTAAAACTTTGCGTTTACTCTTATCGAAACATTCAACACATCTCTATTGGGATAGCGAGTAAAATATATCATGTAGATTTACTTTCACAAAAACATGATGTTTGAGTCACATTAAGCCAAGTATTAGTGAATCAAGCAAACTTCATATTTGGTACTCTTCGATAGGTAAATTTAGGAACTCAATTTCTTCTAAAAAGAGAATGACTACTGGAGAATCTATTGACTAGAAATTCAATTTAACCTAACGGTTGTATTGCTTCTATGTGAGAAGTTGGGTGTGTGTAACCCGTAAAAATGGTCGTGTTTAGCTTGAATTGAGCACTACTAGTAATAGTCTCATACTCATTCTCCAACTTGATTAAATTGCTCTTCCTAAATATACCTAACGCTAGTTTACTCTTATGAACTTTGCTTCTCATTATATTCTGTCATTCCTAGATTTATGGCATATCGCATATATGTTGTTTCTAGATGTTTATTTGCTCCTATGTGATTTGATTGTATGCCTTTACATGCTTAACTCTATGTCTGGATGAGAACGAATTTAATGGGAAGGGAAAACACACTCACTCACATATATCCTTCTACCTTACACTCAAACCTCATAACCCTTCTTTAGTACATCCTTAAACCACCCATGTGAAATGAAAAACCGAATCATCCTTTATACTACCAATCTCTAGTCATCCACCATTTTCATGCCCTCAAAATTTACCTTCCTAAACCACACCTTTCCTACACTATAAATACATCTCCTTCATCCTTAATGATCATCCAACCAAACATGTTATCCCCCAACAACCCAAGATCTAAACTCTCAAGAGTTTCTAATATCTCCGTAAAACCCGTTTGGAGGAGAAAAATTGACTCTTGTCAAAGCTCAAATGATGTTGTTCCAAATCAACCAATACCCAAATCTTATGCTCATACAAATAACCCATCTCACAAACAAAGCCAAAAACCCATGCTTGGTTCCACCAATGCTTCTTCTCATGATGAGCATGCACAATCCCAAAACAACAATCCAAACCTCATCACCAATACTTCACTTGATGCTCATTCAACAAAAAAACCATTCACTCATGAAGCTATCTTCCATCCATATCATGCTTTCATGATTACCCAAGCTCAAACATGTCTCCACCACCAAGAGTGTCACCACCACACCCTATAACTTCACATGCCATTCCTATGTTGCATGTCCAATCATCCATCCCTAATAACAACTACATTCCACCATCATCACCTTCCTCCAAACACTTGAAGTTCATTGAAGAACTCAAGGAAGCCCATGAACTTTATGCTCTTCTTACCTTACACCTTGCTCAATGCAACTTGGAACAACTTTCCTCTAGCTCTCCTTCATCACCCCACAACTTGAATCAAGTTGAAAAACATGTCAACAATTGACCTTGTTCCATCTTTCTCCTAAAAACCATTGCATTCAATGAATAGTTCACTTGGATTGAATATCTTCTCACTAGATCACATCCAATACCCTCACTTGAACAACATCCAAAACCTCAATCAACCTCTTCCGCTCCTAACTCTACACCTCTAAACTCTCCACCACCAAACTCTCCGACACTCATGCACCCAAACATATACCTCCATTAATCCAACAAGAGTAACATCACTCTTTCACTTCCACCTAGTCATCTCCACTTGACCCTCATTTCAAGCTTCAAGTGTTGTCGAGTCATCACCACCTCATTCACATATCCATCTTCGGTCGTCAACCAACAAAACACCTAAAAATCCCATGATTCCCAATCATCCACCCTTGTCAAACGATATATTAATCTAAACCATATTTGTCAACCTTTTGTCATTACCTTCCCTTTTTCATTCGCGCTCATCCTTCCTCATTTTTCTACGTTTTTAAAAGAACGTATCATTCTCATTTTTTTTAACTCTTTTAGAATGTATATTTTGGCATCTTTCGCCAAAATATGTTGGTAGAATCTTTGCATTAGGTTCTAATCATTATCATGTCTTATGCTTTGGTCATGGTAATTTTTTTTTGGGATTTAGGTTGTTGTTTTTTTTTTTAAAAAAAAATAATTGCATGTGTCATATTTTTAGTGCATATACCTAATACGTCCATATATTGTTCCCCTATTAGTGTCATATCATCATCATTATATATATGTGCACTTGTCTACTAACTTTGTTTTGAAGGATTACTTCATCGCTCGATTCTTTGGTAGCCAAAACAAGTTTTGAGCATACACCAAGGGGGAGCATTAAGGTTGTTAGGATCAAGGATTCACTGCAAGCTCGTCTTTTACATTCTATCTTAAGGGTTCAAGCATAGTAGAAGTCTCGTCTTAGAGTCCAGCTTTTTGCTTCGACAAAAGGGGGAGAAGAAGTGTAAACAAATAACTTATACATTTTACTATGAGTTATAGTTTAAATAGTTTTTCATCATCAAAAAGGGGGAGATTGTTGGCATGAATATTACGATATTTAATCTAAACATCCTCTTCATGTTTTGATGATGGCAAAGATGTAAGTTACAACATATAACGTAAAGTGCATAAGTTACTTGTGATCATAATTCATCTATGCATTCATACGTCAACAAGCCTCGACATCTCAACGTCTCGAGTATGCTTCAACAATCACTAAAGGTATGTACAAACAAATGTCTAATACATTTTATGATCAAAGGGATTTTATTTAAACATTACAAAGTTTATAAAATGATATAAACATGTTAAATATTTTTGAAAAACAATTTTGGTAATTAAAGGAAAATGTTTAATTCATAACAAATATATGAATTCAAATTTTTAACCAAAATCAGTTAGTTTTTCACCAAATAAACTTTCACCAGAAAAGACAAAGATTTCTGACCGTTTCAGTAGGGCGGCCCCCTTAATTATGGGCGGCCCCCTTAATAATTAAGGGGACCGGCACGCTCCAGTTGTCAGAAATTTTTGCCTATAAATACTGGTTCATTTCTGCAATTTTTCCTCACCTTTTGCACGAAAATTTTCAGTCCTAATCCCTTCAAAACATCCTTCTAAATTCTTTGGTCATAAGATTATAAGTCTTTGTTTCATGTGACCCAATCCTTCACCACTCAAAGTGCAAGAGAAGAATCCTCCCTATCATAAAGCCAAAGATGTATTAGGATCTAGTTAGTGTTTGTGTGAAGTTGTGAGTTATGTATATGTAATAAGTAGATCAAGATGATCTTACTTAGTAGTGAGTTTATGAGTGAGTAAGAAGTAGTGGGAAGAAGTAGTAGTGTGGAGAAGTCATGTAGCTGTGAAGAAGATGTGTGAATATGTAGTAGAGTATAGAAGAAGTTGTGAAGTAGTGAAGAAGTCGTGAAGTCGTGAAGCCATGAAGAAGTCGTGAAGTCGTGTAGAAGTTGTATAGTGATTGAAGTTGTGAGATTGGTTCTAGCTACTATTAGAACTCGGACATTTAGCTTAGTGTCGTTAATTGGTGTAAGCAAAAGTTATGTAAGGTTTTCTCCGCCAAAAGGGAGCTTGTTGAGTAGTGAAGAAAACTCTCGAGTAGGTGAATCGGGGAGTGGAGTAGGGCAAGGAAGGTGTCCATGTAGCCGAACCACTATAAATCATTGTATCCGGTTTGCATTTTCTTTCTCGTATCTCTTTACATTTATTCTTGCACTTATCACTTTATATCTATGCTTGCAAATATGTGTTGATAGTTTCTTATATTGTCATGATGATTAATTGTGTTATAGTTACAAGTTAATATGGTGATTGTGTGTATAATTATATGATATGGTCTAATAGGTTATTATTCACACTTCTTATTTTGAGTTTAACTTGATAGATAATTTGATACAAAATGTTTTAAGATTTTAAAAGGTAAACGTATTCACATAAAGATCAACCAAAGCTCCATTCATAAAACTAAGTTTGGAAAACTAATCCAAAAGCTCATATATATAATTGATCATATTGATTATATGTTGTTTTCATACTAAACTCTAGCCGAAGGCTTTTCAAACAAACAATTGAATAAATTCGAATCAACATTTTGAAATAAACTTTTTATAAACAAAAAAGAGGGGAGAACTATTCAACCCCCTTTCTAGTTTTCCACAAACATGTTAAAAAATTATATAGTGTGGCATATATCTCGAGTCTAACCTCCATAAGTAAAGAATGTCTATTGAATTTGCATTATGGTTTACTAAAGTAACTTGCAATATATAGATCCACAACTTCCAACAATCATGGACCTAGCTACTTGCTTGTAATTGCATCATGGTCTATAGCACTAAAACTGAATACATGCTTAATCATTAAAACTTGTTAGTACAATGTTAGCCAAAACAACAACTAAATAAGTTGTCTTGATGCAAATTGTAAATCAAAAGAGCATAAGCATTTCTAACATTTTTACACATTATCTTTATCAGGCATTTCATCAAACAGTTTGTTTGCGTAACTGCCACACACAAGATTACTATGCAAAAATATTAAAGTAAACGCATCAACAATATATCAGTAAAAATTTGGCACCCTAGTAGAGATACATATCAGAGGATGAAAATTTCTGACGAATAGAAGAGATACATGATCATTTATTTTTGAATGGCGCGTAAATCATGGCACAATTTTGACGCACCTATTGAATTTAGTATTTCTTATTAATTGTGAATTAGCAACTTCAGCTGACGTGGCTTTAGTGACATGAATTGAGTGCCAACATGGATTAAATGAGGTGTACAAATTTCAAGTCAATATGATTTTGGGTGAAATGGCATTTTTGTAAATATTGAATGAAATTTTTAGGGGTCTAAGTGTATTATTCTCGTTTGCTTCCGCACCCTAAATTTTATCCCGTTTTTCTCTCTCTAATAAACACACACAGACTCAAATAGCAAACCAGATCTGTCATCTCCTTCATCTCCATATTACCTGCTCTCATAATATCTTTCATGCTAGTAAAAATACAATGGAACCACATAAACAAATGGCTAACACTCTCTTAAGATTCATCAGCACCACCAACCACCAGTATGTTCATCACCGTCCACCACCACAATCATCACCGATCACCACCATCTCCGTCGATTATCAAAATCATCATCATCAGCATCATCATCATCATCATCATCATCATCATCATCATCATCATCATCATCATCATCATCAGTAAGTACTAATTAAGCTTTTAATTCATAATTTCTTTTGATTCAATGATTATAAATAAATTAATTTTTGTGTTCTATATATTTAGTAATTAGCTATATATTCTACAAACTGATGATGAAATTGAAGATATAGATCTAGATGAATATGTCTTTCAAGATTTAATATTTAATTTTTCACATGTGAGCAAGTTGTTCGAATTTAATTTTCAATTCGAATTTAATTTTGTCAACGCACACTAGGTGTTCGCTGAAATGCTAGAAGACCTTGAAATGCTAATTGTTGTATTGTCTACATCAACCGAGGCAAATAGTTATTTCTTCACATGTGAAGAAATTTGCTTATAACTCGATTTGTGTCGATGGCTTGAAATAAGGTATTGATATTTTAGAGTCTTTAAATAAGGTTTTCAAATACCTTCACATGTGAAGAATTTAGGTATCGAATACCTTCACTTGTTAGTTTGTTAGTTTCAGAAAATGTTGATTTGGTAGGGTCGTAGGGACTTCTCACTTGAATCCGCCCAAATTGATACCTTCACATGTGAAGAAATTAGGTATCGAATACCTTCACATGTGAGGAAATTAGGTATCGAATACCTTCACATGTGAGGAAATTAGGTATCGAATACCTTCACATGTGAAGAAATTAGGTATTGAATACCTTCATAGTTTATATATATTGTATTAACTGAGTGTTCATAATGCTGATAGAAGAGTAAAAAGATGAACTTTGTTGCTAATGGGAAGAGTAAAAAGATGAACTTTAGATTCTTAATTCCAGTTAATTACGGATCCTGCGCATTTTTTGCGGTTAATTTTTCGAATTGTTGTGATATTGCTCAATGATTTTACGTTTATATATGCTGCTATGCGAAAGTGATGATAAATTTTGTTAAACTAGTGTTGTTGGTGAATAAAATGGTTTAGTTAGGTATTTAACTGAATCTGTTATGATGTGCAGTAGTAAGAGAAGTAGAATGTCGATGGTAGACGAGCCTTTGTATCCGATTGCGGTATTGATAGACGAGCTGAAGAATGATGATATTCAGTTGAGGTTAAATTCTATTAGAAGATTGTCTACGATTGCCCGAGCTTTAGGGAAGGAGAGGACTAGGAAGGAGTTGATTCCTTTTTTGAGTGAAAATAATGATGACGATGACGAGGTTCTTCTTGCGATGGCGGAGGAGTTAGGTGTGTTTATTCCTGTAAAATACTAACAATGATAAACATGTGTGGTTTATGTGTTAATGGATCGAATTAAGAAGAAATTAAGAAGAAAGGAAGAAGAGTTTAGAGAAAGAAATAGAGAGAGGGAACCTTGAGAGAGAAAAAGGAAATATTAGATTAGTGAATTGAATGAAGGTCCAACCCTCTCCACATGTGGAGAGGAGTATTTATACTTACAATAAAACGCCCACTCCCGGGCTGTGGATCAGGCATACAATGGGTGAAGACCCATCCTTCTTCCACGGTGTTACTTAAACTAATACTACTTAACTAATAAACAAAGTAACTGCGAGCTAACTTAATGCTATTACAATCATTAGGTGACCGAGACTTTTACAGGAATATTTGTATTCCTAACAATCTCCCCCTAAGCGAGGTCACCTTTGAAATTAAGATCTTTGGTCTTTAAGCATTCTTTAGTCTTTGTAGCTCGTAGGATCTGATTCTTCACTTTTCAACACACTTCGTACTTCAAGCAAGCGAACTTGTGATATGAATTCCTTTGAGATATGTGATCTTTGAGCTTCTTTGAGATCATCAGCCAAAGTAAATCTCCAAGCTCATCCATTGTAGCATTGCCTTCATGTGATGTAGTGACTAAGGACCATCATGCTCACACCTTTCTGTATCTGGAGACGTTGCATTGGAGTTTGTGAATCAGAATACTTTTTCATCAGAGTTGCGGAAACGTCGTTTTAAGTCTCTCAACATTTTGTGGTAGCAAGTCTCTCATCTTCATTGATAGTGTGGAAGATGTGTGAGCATGAGGTATGGATTGACCCGATTCAGCTGGAAACTGGAGCCATCAACGCCATCTTTATATATGTCCCTGAAATAAAACAGTTAGCAATAAAGATAGAGAACGAACATGGCTTTGTCATTCGTTCTGCGAGGACAGACTACCCTCCGGTTTTGTGAAAACCGACCTGTGATCAGGTAGAGTCTCTTTTAAAGAAGACTCTCCTTGACAGGAATTTCCAGCTTTTAGTATTGAATTTACCAAAGAATTCACTTTTGAATCTTCATACTTAGCATGTTCTCATACCGGAACGTCTCAAAGCAGACAGCACGATAGAGTGAATCGGTGAATGAATATTCACGGATTGATGAGAAATAGATTTATAGAAATCACTCGTGTGTCCTATGATAAACATTTTTGAGACACAACGAGAGTTTTGTATTTAGAATCACATTTCCATCAAAAATACTTTTGTTTGAAAGATATTGTACACAATCAATGTGCTCGAAAGATTAGTTTGTGAGCACATTGAAAGGTTTTAGCAAAAGTATTTGTCAATTCATATCCTGGAACAAGTTTGATTCAATTTTGAATCGCACCATCGTTGCTTTCCAGTTGTCACTTGATCATTGATCCAAGATGGATCTCACATGTCACCTACCAAGAGCTTGAGTGATGTTCGCTCTAGAAGGATTTCCATCTTCATTGTGAATATTTTCATATCACTCGGATGTTCTGGCAATACCACAAGGATAATGCGTAGGACTCTAAATATTTTATCTTATTTTTCACATTGTGTGAAACAATAAGCATATTTGGAATGTGTCCTAACGAGATTTATGGATGATCTCTTTGGCTCTAGACTCAATAGTGCGTTTTGATCCGCTCCTGGAGACTAGGGAGGCGTCTCCTGTTTTAGGTATCAACATAGCTCGCAATGAGCGGTCGATACATTGCACAGGGTTCCCCGTGAGAATGAAACAAGCTCTTTTAAGAGAACTTGAGTGGTTGGGAAGTTTAGTGCAGTGCGTCACTGGGTCCATGACGTCTTGTCTTCAATACCGGTGTTACCTTAGTAACCGCCAGTAGCTCATGAATTGAACCCGGTTTCTGCTCTAAGGTTGAATATATGGAGGGCTCATTTCTTTTCACCCTTTCTCATTTCATTTCTTTTTCATTCTTCAACCCCTTCAGTGCTTACCGAGACTTCATCACTAGAACCTTGTTGGGTTTGTTCCAGTCCTAGCTCTATCTCAGTCCGCACTCTTCCATTTCTCACTTTACTCCTTTTTTCAATCATTCCTAAGGACTTCTAATCTATCTATGGATTGTCCCTGGGAAGATCCTTCCGGTTCTGGTGGATCATGGGAACTCATACCTAACCTTAACCAACCTTATAACTCCATGCATAAAGATAAATGGTCGGTCTTTGGTATAACTTCCACAAACGCCTTTTGCTCCCCCTCAATATGTGCATCGATATTCGAAAGAGTTTAGCACATATGTGGAAGCACATTTATTGAGTCCAAAAGATCACATTTGAATATCAGATTTCATATTTAAATCACATTCTCTCCCCCGATCGAAAATTTCAAATCTTTTGAGATTTTGGATCTCAATTGATTTAAATAAGTTAGAAAGCTTTTGGGAGAGAAATGCGGCCAGTTTTAATATTTTTCTGATAAAAAGGAACCTTTACTGCTCCCCCTCAATCTGTGAGGGAGGTTGTTATGTGTCAGATTTGATGAGTTTACAAACGATTTGAAGTTTTAACGAAAACTCTTTGAAAATGTTCTCATTCTGACACATAGCCATCACAAATCGTTTTGTTGCAAGGTTTTGTACAAAGTGTGGGGAGTTTTTGATGATACATAAAATCTTGAGAAATCACTCTCCCCCTCAATCAATGACGGATGGTAAAACATAAATAAATTATGTCATTGATTGAGTGAAAAATTTTATCAAAGTTTGAGTTCAAATTGATTTCCAAACAAAATCTCATGGTACCACCAAGTTTTGCACAAATATTTTCCGGAAAAATCATAGAAGGGAAAATATTTGGCGATAAAAAGAAGACTTCTCTTCTTTATCAAGAAATAATGCACTGAAGCGTACATTAGATCGAGGGTGCACGGATGTAAAGTAATCCATGCCCGGATGAACTTCACCCGGCAAAAGGAACAACCGTCTTTTTGGCGACGTGTTTTCCTTATTTTGAAAACCGGGTTGCTATCTGAAGTAATAGCAAGCCATATTTTTAAAGTGCGGGTTGTAGCCTGAAATGACTACAAGCCATTATTTTTAAGACCGGGTTACAGCCTGAAATGACTGTAAGCCATAATTTTTAAGAATGTTTTGAGAAACAACATGTTTTAGAAAAAAACTTTATTTGAAACCGAAAAAATCTTGCTCAAGCATATGTATGATTCCGTGTCATTATTAAACGACATTTCTAGAAACGTACATAATATTGATTACACAAGAGACATGTCGTGAGAAGAATATTTTTGGATTTTTTATGATTTTTTCCAGATTTTTTTTTTTTTTTTTTTTTTTTTAAGTTTTATATTTCTCTATTTACGTATATGTATAAGATATGTACAAAGGATACCAAATAGTTTAAGGAGATGTTGACATGAGCATCAAAATGAGATTATCGTTCAGCTCGTTGTAGAAGTATGTAGTCAACATCTCTTAAACTTTCACCACCAAAGCTTTCGAGGCTCCTGAATAATCGTCTGAAGCGGTAGTTGCCATGATGAAATCTTAAACGGGATTTTACAACTTTTGTGACTTAAACCGAGAGATTGATTCTCTCCCGGGATTTTACTAAAGTCAACAAAAGAAACCGTAAGATGTGATATGCGAGTTAGGCTTAGAGTGAGATCTTGGATAGGTGACAATTAGCATTAAGTGTCAAGTCGTGACAAGTCAAGTTACAATAGATCCGATCGTAATAAGTCAAGTCGTAAAGATTAACTCACAACGTCAAATTACAATCAGACTAATCGAAACGACTTAAGTCACAACAATTCACCAAACACAAGTAGTTAACAAATCACTAGAATCTCACAACTGAGTTAATCGCTAGACACCCACCAAATCGATGAATTTTTATTTCCTCCTCAATGTGAAGCTTTAGTAGCTTCCCCCCAAACTGACAATCATCTTCATGAGACCACTTCCCCCAAGTGGTTGAAGTGATGCAAAAAGTCTCATTGTATGAAGCTCGAGAACCCGAAGAGAATGATAACACCGAAGTAACAGGGTGAACCATGGATCATCTCTGCGGTTATCAATCCCGAAATGTATGATGAAGCCCGATCACATGACCCTATTGTACGTCCCCAATGTACACATTACTTTCTGGTTTGTAGCAGTCGTCTATTCAGGGGAAAAATATATCGACATCTTCATTTTACCGATTGCTTTCCAGTTATCTTACATATACCAACTCACTCCATATTGTACGTATGTATCCAACACAAGAAGAGAACGATGACACCAAAGTAACAGGTTGAAGCACTGATCATCTCTGCGGATATCACCTCCGGAATATGTGATTAAGCCCGATCACGTGAACCTGTTGCGCGTCCTTGATGTACACAAATCTCCCCCCTGATGGTTGTGATCTTATCGGAATCAGCATAACATTGTGTACATGAGAGGATTAACCAGAAGCACTTTACCATAAATCATATCAGCTCATATGAAGATGTCGATAAGCAATATCATCTCACGCTCCAATTGTTCTTCTCATATTTCTTCCCACTGAAAGCTGAAGTAATATATACCACAAGTATCAAGAGACCACTTCCCCCACATAGTTGAAATGATACACCAAATGCCACGAGTTAAGACACTGATTATCTCTGCGGTTGTGACATTTGTCTTCCCGGCATAACTTCAATCAGGACAAAGTATTAAGTTCATTGTGTGTACTCATTATGCATTCAGATGTATGTCTCCTTCCCCCTTGTTGGTTTTGATGCCTCAGAATCAGCAACACATTTTATGCACACGTACTTGAAATCTTGTGAGAAGAACAACCTTTGGCTTAAATGGATCTGGTGAGAATCAACTGCTATAGAAACACTCACTAATTGGGTTATTACTCCCTCCCAATTAGTAAGCCCATAAATTAACTTGCTCCCTCCCAAACAGACGGCCCGTTTGATATAACCTTAATGCTTGTTGAAGAAGTATCTCTCAATTATGCCCAAAATGTCTTCAGTCTCTTAACATGTCATCCACAACGTAAAGTGGATCATAGACTGATAAACTGTAGCTTCTTCACGGGTTTGTTTAGGGAACATTATTTCGACATTTTCAACTCACATAGAATGCTTCCAGTTCTTCGTTAAAAACCCCGATGTACACATTCTTCTCCCTCCATGATGATGACGATCACTCGGAATCATCATAACTATGTGTACATAAACATATCAACTAGAAGCAACATACAAATCACTACCCCATGAGTAGATGTCGATAACAATCAAATTTTTCCTATCAATTTCACTGTACTTGAGATCAATAGCTTCTGTTATCAACCCCTAATTAAACCTCTTTTCAACAATTCTCTTCAACAATTCTCTGCAGATCAACTCCTAATTAAACCTCTTTTCACTTCCACCGGCTAATAGTAAATGACCACGTATGGAGAGAACCCGATATACCACACTTGAAACTGAAGTAGAGTTCCCCGCTCTTGTGTCTTAAGCTTGCACTAATGTTGGAAGAACGGTGTAGAGAATTTATGCTCCAAGCAAATCTCTAAGTACTCACTACCCAACCAAAGCATGAGACATTACCACCTCTTGCGATTATCCACAACGACAACGGCGTGTGACACTGAGTACTACAACGTAACTCCTTAAAGTGATAGTTAACCAGGTCTTCAACCATCCACCTCGACTGCTGGTAACTAGATAAACCAAGTCTTCAACTTAAATCTCAAGCACGAGCAAGTTATCGTTGAAAGTCATTCATCCATCCAACCCCGACTTCAAGATAAACTAAGATCACACCTTTGTGAGAGTCAACTTCAATCTCAAATACGTGATACCCAATCAACTCTGTAGTCACTTTTAGTCAGTGGGACATTAGGTGTTGGAGGAGAGGAGAGTCATTTCACGCATCAATCAACATGTATTTTATTCACACTTCTCCCCCTCAAATATTGCATATGAGGATGCGATTTTTGATTGAACAAGCGAATAGAAATACATGTAGTTTATTCACACTTCTCCCCCTCAAAAATTGCATATGAGGTTGATCCAATGTTCACACTTCTCCCCCTCAAAAATTGCATTTGACGATGCCATTTTTGATCGAGTGGATAATAACAAATACAATCCAATGAAGGTAATCCATTTGAAGACTGAATAAGCGTGGAACAAATATGGAGTTTGTTGATGATAATGGTCAGAAGCAAGAACATTTCACAACTTCAGAAGATAAAGCGCACTCAAGCGTACACTTTTCTTTTCTTTGATGAACGGGGCCTGAAGTGTTGTCAGCAGACGCCATAATGATGACATTGAGAACCGAGGCTTGAACTGATTTGTTCAAACGTCATATGTTGAAGAACGAGGCCTGAACTGATGTATTCAGACGTCATTATGCACATACATCAACATCGACATTCCAGAACTCCTGAAGCTGGAGAAATGATTGCTTTAGGCCTCCAGACTTTGAGTTTTCTCATATGGTGAATGATTGATGTACCTGCAACTGAGTAAGGACTACCTGCACTAACATCACAAACTTGATTGCATATATATGGGTTAGTGACAACAGTATCCAGACCCTTAGGGGTTTCATGGTCAACCATGCCATTATCATCAGTGAGCACCTTTCCGGTAGGAACCCACTTAAGTCCAACGTGCTTGAAAATTCTACCGGTTGGAACCCACTTATGGCAAGTTCTAGGATTACTCAACTTCTTATGCATAGTGGAAGGTTTATCAATATTCCTAGACCCCAATGATTTAGGAGTTGGTACCCACCTAGGAGAAGTTTTCGGTTTGTTTTGCTTCACATGCATTGTAGGTGACATACAATAAACCATAGACTTGGCAGGTTGAACCTTAGCATTGTTCCTCAATACACTAGGAGGCATCCTATAAGGTTGTGAACCTAATATACCATCCTTTTGAAGTAGGGCCCGTTTCCTAGCCTTTTCTAGAGCATAGTCCTTTTGAACCTTAATGCTTGGTTTCGTCACTGTTTTGGAACTATACCTAGAGGAGCTGGGAGCAGTAGCAACTACATGTTGAGGTTTCGCAGAGCTAGAATCATCAGACTTAGGCAAATAATGTGGAGTGACAGGTTTTGTCAAAACTTTTTCCGCATCAACTTGGGAGGCAAACCGTGTTTTTGTAAATTTTGTTCGTTCGGATCTGAACGCAGTCAGTTGCCTAACAGTGGATTGAGAAACTGGTTTCCCCAAGATTGATGGTTTTGCAAACTTAGTGTTCACACTATTTCCTGTTGCTTTTCTAAGCTCGTTTTTTAATGCTGTAATAGTGAAACCCTTTTCCTGAAGTTGAGCTTTGAATTCATCATTTTTGGCAATCAAAGAGGTTGTTTTTTCTATCGTCTTAGTTTTTGTTTCATTGATAGAATCACACAGTTCATTGCAATGAATTTTCAAAGTCTCATTTTCCTTAAGTAACTCAGCCACAGATTGTTCCAATTCAAAATTTCTAGTTGCAAAAGTCTTACTGACATGATTATCCTCAACTTCATTACACACATCACACATCTCAAAAATACGTTTTTTTCAGGTTGTTGATTGTCAAGTTTTTGGCTTCCAGCTGAGCTTTCAAATCATTTATCATAAAGAATTCGCGGAAATCAGGAAGTTTCGGATTTTTACACGGTTGATTAGTTTGAAAACTTTCTTCCTTTTGTTGCATTGCAATTTCAAGTGAAATACAATGTTTTTCAAGGTGTGCAAATTTGTTTGAAAGTTCATTAAAAACTTCTTTATCAACCACATCATTTGATTTAAAAGACTCAGCAACAAACAAAGGATTAACACAATGTTTTTCAAGTTGTGCAAATTTGTTTGAAAGTTCATTAAAAACTTCTTTATCTTTAAAAGACTCAGCCATAAACAAAGAACTTGACACATCATCACGTTCAGCATCCTGATCACTTTCTCCCCCTTTATGATTCATATTTGTTAAAGCAGAAATGGTATTGCTATCAGTCTTTTTCAACAAATATGTGTCATAACTGGGCATAACTTGATCAGTATGCAGTAGTTCATCATAAAGCACATTATGATGTACAGTTAGGGGTACCTCAGCACATGACACTTGTTCTTTTACTGGTCTTAATTCAGTGCCCATGTCTAGAGTATCACTAGTCACTGAGTTGCAGGGTGTGGCAAGCTTATCAGTCTCTGATTCTTTGCATATCGTGACACCTGTCTCAACATCCGATGCAATACCCGAGTCACCAACACCATCACATGATTGTACCCTACATGCCTTCACCTTGCCATCATAAGCAGGTATATGCTGTGCCTTTTCGTTAATGAATCTTTTCACTTTATCCATAAGCTGGACAAGTGTGTCTCTGAACGTGTCAACCTCAAATCCCGTGTGATCAGTAAAGCACTTATTCGTCATCTCACTATAATGGTCATACTCCAGAGTGAATTTTGAATCAAAGAACACTTGGAGTTGTTTGTTGATCACACCAAGGGCAGCCATGGATCCCATTTTGGAAAATTCTCCTTGGTCAAGTTGTTGTTGTAGTTGATCTAAGTTAAGAATCATTGTGCATGTGAAAGTCTGAACATCTTGACCAAAGAGTGTTACAAATGCACGTTCGAATCCCATCTTGAATCCAATTCCCTCTAAAAGTACTGAGAGATGTGAATGAAGTTGTCGAAAACATTCTATGTAGCTTTCATTAGCATTGTGAAGCACTTGTTGTGGCTGAAGCAACTCTCTCCCTTGCGAATTAGAGCACAAAGATTTCATATTAGCAATATTAGAATCAAACACCTTCATTTGTTGTACAAGGTTGGAAGATTTTGACATTTTGTGATCGTTCACGGGATTTTACAATTCTATGATTTAAACCGAGAAATAGAATCTTTCGCGGGATTTTACAAAATCAAGAAAAAAACCATGAGACAATGAGAGACCGTTGAATCGGAAAATGATGAGATGATTGTTTGATGAACGTAATGGTTGTATGATTGAAATCCGAATAAACCCCGTAGATATCTAATAATCCCGAAAATAATTCAACCCAAACTAATTCACAATATCAATAAACGAAGCTTAGTCAAAACCGTGACAAACCATTATATCCCAAAAGTTCATCAAAATATCACAAATAATATGGACGAAATTTATCAATTCCAAAGAATCCAAAGATACCACCTTAAATGAACCAAACTGGTCACACGTATATCACAAATGTAATTCGTCCATAGTACACAACTGATCCACGCAATCCACAAGCAATCCCAGCCAACAAACAAGAAATTAAGGCCCAAGTCTAGTTTAGTTACAAGCCCAATAATCCACAGTACTTGTGCACAATTCGTCTAACCCAATGAGTTAAACCGTCCACACACTACAACCCTAAATATACTGCTATAAAATATACCACTTAAACACACTCAATCCTATAACACTTAATTTATCATTCCCCAAATTAATCTCTAACCCTAATATTCCAACACAAAAATAGACGCAGTCACCAAGCTTTACCCAATCAAAAATTACGCAGCCTCCAACAATAATCCTTTCACCCAATATTCTTAACAAAAAGCTGTATACCGATCGTCCCTTGTGAGATACTTTGATCAATCCGACCACCAAGAACAACTTAACCTTTTATCCTCCTCTTACACAAATTGCACAATGACCACAGTTTCAATTTCTTGATGTTATTATTAAACTCAGGTAGGTATTTCTTTTGATGCGCTTGTTTTACTTTGTACCACTGAACGAAAGGAGATAATGAAACGGTTTTGATTAGCTCTTTTATTTGATGTTTCGGACAGTGAAAGAAGTATCACTTCTTATAAAGATTGATGAAGAGTCTGTTTTCGATCAATAAACACAAATCAGAGAACAATTATTTTTCTTTTTCTGTTTTGTTATAATCGAATGAAAGTAGGAATGGTAACCGTTTAGTGATTGTTCCTTCTTAATTATGTTCGACTATTAAAACAAGGAAGCTGAGTCAACAACAAAACTGGATCGATGATGTTTTTGTTCAAACTTTCGAGGTCCTCAAAGATCATTGAAAAATATTTGAGCAAACTGAGATAATGCATTTCTTTTCTTTCTTTTCTTTTCTTGTTAAGAATATTTGGATAGTTAATTGAAGCTCGACTTCAAATAAATCTATGATGACTATCTATTTGGTGTATGTCTTTGGACGAATCAGTGTGAGCCAAAGAAAAGATGAACTGAGATCAATAATGATTATCCCTTTTATTTTATTTTTTTTTCCTTATATCTTAGACCAAATGAAATAAAGGATGATGAAATTGAGAGTAGATTTGGATTGGTAGCAGTTGGTTTGGTCCTTGACTATCTTGTACAAATCGTTACTCAGACTTAAACGCAAACTGAAGATGAGCTAACCGCAAACATAAGTTAATCGCAATAAACATTTGGACTAACCGCAATTATGAGCTAAGGGCAACTAGGAGGAAACCGCAGACAATTTTATAGTTGAAAGTTAAACACAAACTTGAAAGTTAAACGCAAATGTGGACAGTGCTGTTAAAAGCTACAAAGGACCACAAGTCACTTTCCTAATTTTGTCATTTACCCTTTGCTGGACAAAAGAACCAAAAGACCCCACAGGAAAGACTTAATCGCAATGCCTCCAAAAACAAAAACTTAGTCGCTACCAAGAAAGAAATGAGAACATACGGATAGAACAAAAAAAACTATCTCCTAAACATATGAAATGGACAAACTAATAGCGATTATGAGCTATTCCAAAGATTCTAAGCACAAAAGTACAACCCTTTATCACATCAAATCACGAATCAAGCTCACACAAATGCATGCCAAGAGATGACAATTCGAACCATAAAAAAACACAAAACCAAGCTCAAATTCGAGAATGCCAAATCCCTAGGATGAAACCATGGCTCTTGATACCAATTGTAAAATACTAACAATGATAAACATGTGTGGTTTATGTGTTAATGGATCGAATTAAGAAGAAATTAAGAAGAAAGGAAGAAGAGTTTAGAGAAAGAAATAGAGAGAGGGAACCTTGAGAGAGAAAAAGGAAATATTAGATTAGTGAATTGAATGAAGGTCCAACCCTCTCCACATGTGGAGAGGGGTATTTATACTTACAATAAAACGCCCACTCCCGGGCTGTGGATCAGGCATACAATGGGTGAAGACCCGTCCTTCTTCCACGGTGTTACTTAAACTAATACTACTTAACTAATAAACAAAGTAACTACGAGCTAACTTAATGCTATTACAATCATTAGGTGACCGAGACTTTTACAGGAATATTTGTATTCCTAACAATTCCGTATGTTGGAGGAGTGGAGCATGCAAATGTGTTGTTACCGCCGCTTGAGACGCTGTATACGGTTGAAGAAACGTGTGTGAGGGATAAAGCTATGGAGTCGCTGTGTAGGATCGGGTCACAGATGAGAGTCTGATTTGGTTGATTGGTTTGTACCTCTGGTTAAGGTTGGTTCATTTCACTGCAATTTATTAGCAGTTTTGATACTTACTGTTTTGTTTAATTTTGGAGGCGTGACATGATTTCGGTTTATGGTTGCAGGGGCTGGCGGGTGGTGAATGGTTCACTGCTCGAGTATCCGCGTGTGGGCTGTTTCACATCTCTTATCCTAGTGCATCAGAGACATTGAAGGCAGAACTGAGGTCGGTATTTGGCCAGTTATGTCAAGATGACATGCCGATGGTCAGGAGAGCTGATGCGTCAAACTTGGGAAAGTTTGCTGCTACTGTGGAAGTTGCTCATCTCAAGACCGACATCATGCAAATTTTCGAGGATCTTACGTAGGATGGTAAGTTATTTCCTTCATATGTTTGAAGTTTGAAGTTTTAGATGTCAGGCCTAGTTTTTGATGGGCAGTAAATAGTGTTGAACGCAACTCATTGCCTTGCTATTGAAGTGAGAAATAACCACTAGAACACTCGATAGACAGATGCTAAAAGCTAACTTCCATTTAAAACTCTGGAATTTACTTGCTGGATCAGTTAACAAGCATCATTGGCTCATTGCTACTACAAGTACTTTTAAGTTAATTTAAAAAAGTAACAAGTATTTTAGTAGTTCAAGATGTTCATTTGTACCTAATACCTGTGTACCTTATTTCAAAATTAGTTTGTATCCAAACTAGTAATTAGTTGCGGTGTTATGACAACATATCTAAAATAGACAAATAAAATCGACAAAATTGTACTCATTTCACACTCATGTCTAAAATGTGTGGTCCATTTTTTCACATGAAAAAAATATATGTTACGAATGGTCAAACAAACAAACAAATGTCTAGAACTATGCAACTTGTCAAAATTGTACTCATTTCGGAAGAGGCATTGAATTATGAATTCTGATGGGTCAGGTTTGAGGGTGTTTCATGGAGCCTTGATGAAAGTCACATTGCTTATGTTACTCAGGAACCAGATGTTCACAATCCAACATTTAATGATATGGCTACAAGAAAGATGGTAGTTCAGATTTGACTCATTAGGATAGTAGTAGCTGGAAAGGCCAAGGGGATTGGGAAGAGGACTGGGGTGAAGCCTATGCTAGGAAAAGGCCACCTGCTCTCCTTGTCGCTAATATTAACAGGTTACGCAGCTAACCTTTTTTTTTTTTTTTTTTGTCACAATGAGAATTCTTAATGTAATAAAAGATATCATATTCAATTCTTTTGTTATTGCAGTGGCGATGTTCGAGCTGTAGATGGTATTGGGAGGTCTCTGAGTGTTGGCCAAGTTGGATGTCCTCCAATAAAGAAAGGGTTACATAATTATCTAGTGTCCGTTGGATGGCTATCATACACTAGGAAGCTTGGCATGAAATATTGCTCTAATGCCTCTTGTGCCTTATACGTTCTAAGGGCTCCATCATTTGGATCAGAAACCAGGTACTTTTTTACGGACATGAAAATGCATCATCCTATCCACCAATTTTTTCCATAACTTGTTCAAATCTATGGCACAATTTTACTATTTGTATTTTTGTTTACAGAGAAAACACTACAGCTGATTTATCAGTGATGAAGAGTTAAGACATAAGTAGTGCTTTCCTCCCACGATTCACGTATGTTTGTGCTTTCCTGATCTTACATTAGTACCAATTGATCATTCAAATAATAATCAACATCATCACACTAGTAATGAATCAGATTCAGGTTCTTAATCTATACCATCGGTCGAGACAATTCCATTAGTTGTTTGCTCAAATGCTCAAGATCCACTTACGGGTCTTTAGCATCTCTAAATAGTAGCTTTCGTGACCTCATTAGGACCGGGGAACTTTATAGACTAATAAGAAAGAATGGTATAATCGAGCATTGGGTATACTTTTCTTGCCATCTGGTTCAGTGGGGAGTGTTTGATCCTATTAATCAGCTTTGGATACATCTTCCCATGATATCTTCCAACGCATGCTTCCAATTTTCTGATAAAGTCTTTAGCAGTCGGTATAAAGTTACTTATACTAGGTAAAGAAGTTCTTGATCATGTAAGTACAGCTGGATCGTGCCAAGAATTCAACCAAGTTTGCCATTCTGATGAACCTTGAATCAAGAGTATGTAATTTAAGCTCTTATTTGGCTAAGCAACTGATTAGTTATTGTAAATATATAAAGCCTCATATCTAATGTGCCTGTGGTCTGTATCTATATATTCAGGTCATTGCTTCAGAAGATATAGGTAGAAAAATCTTGACATACGGAGAGAGGTATATCTTTAATAACACTCATTTTTTTTATCCACTTGAGGTTGCAAAGTAGGCGTCAGGTTTAAATGGTCATTTTGGGTACATACAGAAGGGTTGGGCTAGCACACACACACTTTTTGTTGTTCTTGTTGTTGCTATTCTTTTATCTGCCCAATATATAAGTATAGTTTATTACAAACTCATGGTTGTTCGGACAGTTAATGAACAAGCCCAGTGATGCATGGGAATTGCACCAGGCTTTACCTCTCGAGGGATCTCGAGAAGCTTACAACCCCCACCAGGCAGTGTACCTGATCGTTGTAGTATAGAATAGTGACAAGTACCGGGAGATTGATCGTTCAACTCAGGAATAGTGTCGCTAGGATTAGAAAGCCTAAAAACTAGGTCTAGAGGTGAGGGATGATTCTTTTTGTATTTTTATATTTTTATAAAAGCAATTAAAATCTCGGGTTTTGGAAGAGTGGGCGGAATTAGTTGCTAGTCAACTAACCCAATAACTAAGATGCAATCAAAATAAAATAACAAAAATGTAAATAAAGCTAATTACTAGTGGTGTGAACAATAAATGGGAGAATTGTGTTTACTTAGATTTCATTACTCCCTAGATATCTTTTACAGGTTGATAGTTTGTTACAGTTGCGTGGATGACGGGTTATATTCCTTAATACCAATCGTGGGGTGGCGTACGTACTTCCCCAACTCTATAAGCTCCTACTTCACTCCTATGTCGAGCCTGCAAGAAGCTCCTAACATGGGATCATTAGAATTCGCTCATGCATTAAATACAACCATAAAAACCTAGTACGCATTGGTTCATGTTTCTTAAGACGTTCAAGCAAGTTACACTATGGAAGTCTGCCAGTTTTCTTAAGCCTAACATCGAAATCATTCATCCGTAACAACTATAAACAAGCAATCAACCTATAATCAACATCTAGGTTTCACTACATCTAAGCAAACACACAAGAGATCTAGCCTAGCATGTTAAAATCAAGACAAGCATAAGATATATTCAAACAACACATAGACATATTGAATGAATTGAAAAGATACTTATCTTAATTGAACATGAAAGGTTTCAAAGGGTGAAAAACCTTGAAAATACTAATAAAATCGTGCTAGGGTTTCTCCTCTAATTGTCCTCCCTTCATGAATAAAAATTACAAAACTATATATAGATTTTCCAATGTGACGGCGTCAAGAAGAAAATTCTAACGCCGTCAACCCGCTGCCCATAATAATATCGGATTGCCTAGATCCAGATCTGACGTCGTCAAGAGCAATTTTCCTCTTGGCCGTCACGTGTAAAGGGACCATAACGGCCTATGGTGACGCCGTCATGCCCTAGTGTAAAAACATTCTGGATCGTCATGGACTCTATCCTCTTCACCTTTTGTTTTCCTCTTAACGCCGTCATGAAGAACTTGGTGACGCCGTCAGGTACTGTTCCCAGCAAGGAAAATTAGGAAAATTAAGACTTTGCCGTTTTCTTCACTTTTATGCTCCAAAAACGTCCAAAATGCTTCCTTCTTCATAATTCACTCCAAAAGTACCTAAAATCACAAAAGGAACGATTTAGGGCAATATTTGATCAAATAAATTCAATTCCGGGCTTAAATGACCCCCTAAAAACGGATCATTTTTCGCCTCATCACCCAGATGTTTATTTCGTTCCGCGAGCCTTGGTAAGATAGCAATTGTAGCCGGTGGGATTGACCCGAATGGAAAGATTGTGAACTCAGCTGAGCTTTATAACAGCAAGTCAGGATCTTGGGAAAGGCTTCCAGACATGCTGGAAAAAAAACATGTGTTCCGGCGTGTTTATAGATAATAAGTTTTATGTTATTCGAGGTGTTGGAGGGACTGATGCTAGGCCATTAACTTGTGGCGAAGAATATGATTTAACTACTCGGGTATGGATGGAAATCCCAAATATGTCACCCGTGAAACCCATTGAAGCTACCAATGTGCCAGCTGAGGCACCACCACTATTAGCAGTTGTTGATAATGAACTGTAGGCTGCTGATTGTGTCGATATGGAAGTGCGTAAGTATG
This sequence comes from Artemisia argyi, assembly GCA_030686995.1. NCBI lineage: Eukaryota > Viridiplantae > Streptophyta > Magnoliopsida > Asterales > Asteraceae > Artemisia > Artemisia argyi. The sequence goes on along the minus strand of CM060686.1, from coordinate 153,518,799 downwards.
ATAAGCAGAGGAAAGAATAGAGACCATTGGAAGATTGCCTGAACGTGCAGATTCAATGAATGGTTGGGTACAACATTTAGGGTTGTGCTGATCATGTAATCGTTATTGGTGGCCGAGAACTAGTGGGGCCGAGTTCATTGAACTGAATTCATGGGTTCCAAGAGATAGGCCGCCTCGTTAGACGATGCTTGGGTGGAAGCAGTCGAGCAACTTTGTGTACAATTGTGCAGTGTTGGGTTGCTCAAGTTGGTGTTTTCATATGCATATGATTCTTGATCATGGGTAACTTAACTATCCAAACAAAATATATATATATATATATATATATATATATATATATATATATATATATATATATATATATATATATATATATATATATTTTCTTATCACTTTCCATTGTTAATCAGGAAAAACAGAACAAATTTTTACGTGATATAAAAGATTTCTTGAAAGGTCTTAAGTATATTTTCGTTAAGTTTTTGTCTATCTCAGGTTAAAGGATCTAATAACTTATCTTTTGTTAGATTTTTGTCAAAAAATGATATAAAAAGTTTGTTACGTAGTATATATTTTTTTTATCATCTTTAATTTCTTGACATTGCTCAAAGGAAAAATAAGCTACGAGAAAACATAAACAGATATGGCTTCCTATTGAGTACTCTTGTTGTGGTTCTTGTATTTATAGTGGTTTTGTTGACACATTTTGTTTCTATTTCCCTTTTTTTAACTACTGTTTTCGTTTTCTGGTCGTGTGGATTGTGTTCTCTTTTTGTAGTATGGCAAAACTAAATAGGTAAGGCAATTAACTATTCACCCAAAATGACGACTCAATTTCAAATTTTTGGATTAAAGTTCTAGATAGCTAGTTTGGATGTTTAGCAGGTGCCAGTTCCCACGAATGTCACATTAGCGTCATACTAGAAAAAGTCACACGTGGTCAACGTGGGAAAAACGTCATCATTTTAACCGAGCAACCTAATCAGCTTGCGTCAAGACTTTTAACCATTTGACCATTTTCTCAGGCCTTGAAAAGTCGGTTATCAGAAATAATAATATTATGAGTCATATTTTTGGGTTTAGTTCCCTTTCCTTCCTTCCCCAACACATCACTGAACCATAGACAATATCTCACTCCCTCCCAAGCATTACGAAAAAGTCAATTACGGATAAAGTGAAAAAATATATGCTCATATATAAATGTACGTGTATTTACTAGTAAAGAAAGTTCACACATGCAAATAAAAAAGTATATGCTCATGTATAAACGTACTTGTATTTACTAGTGTTAATTCACACGCGATGAAAAAAGCATATACGCATATGTGTAAATGTAAGTGTATCTACTAGTGAAGAAAGTGTATTCACATGCGAAGAAAAATTATATGCTCATTCATATATGCATGTGTATTTACTAGTGTTTATTCACACGTGAGAAAAAAGTATATGTTCATGTGTAAATGTACATGTATTAACTAGTCAAGAAAGTATTTTCATACGCAAAGAAAAAAGTATATGCTCATGTATAAATGAACGTGTATTTACTAGTGTTTATTCACACACGAAGAAAAAAAAATATATGCTCATGTATAAATGTACGAGTACTTACTAGTGAAGAAAGTTTATTCACACGCGAAGAAAGAGGTACATGTTCATGTATAAAAATTACTAGTAAAGAAAGTTTCTTCACATATGAAGAAAAAAAATACTAATGTATAAATGTACGTGTATATAACAGTGAAGAAAATTTATTCACATGCTTAAAAAATATGATCATGTATAAATGTACGTGTATTTACTAGTGTTTATTCACACAGCAAAGAAAAAAGTATTTGCTCATTATAAATGTAAGTGTATTTACTAGTACTGAAAATTTCTTCACTCACGAAGAAAAAAGTATATGCTTATGTATAGATATATGTGTATTTACTAGTTAAGAAAATGTATTCACACGCGAAGAAAAAAGTATATGCTCATGTGTAAATATACATGTATCTACAATTGTTAATTCACACATGAATAAAAAAGTATATACTTGTGTGTAAATGTATGTTTATTTACTAGTGAAGAAAGTTTATTAACACGCGAGAAAAAAAAAAAAAAAAAAAAAAAAGTACATGCCCTATGTATGTGTGTTTACTAGTTTTATTCACACGCGAGAAAAAAGAGTATATGCCCTATGTACATGTACTTACTAGTTTTCTTCACATGTGAAGAAAAAAACGTATATGCTCATGTATAAATGTACATGTATTGACTGGTGTTTATTCACACGTGAAGAAAAAAGTATATGCTCATTATAAATGTACATGTATTTACATATTGAAAATAATTCACACGCAAATAAAAAAGTTGTACATGTTCCTGTTGTGACACCCCCAAATTTATGGTTTAGCAGCGGAAAAGTAATTTGGGTGTTACGGGGAGGATCGAAGTTATAATCACATAAAACGGCTTAAAAGAGGCGTTTTGTAAGTTATTTGTCATTCAAATAATATTTTTGATAAAAGATGAAACCTTTGATTTAAAATCTCATTAAACGATATAAAGATTTGTAAGAATGACATTTTTGATTTTTACACCATTTTAATTTATCAGAGTAATAAATGCCCGCTCCGTGTCTTGTCCTGCTCCGTTAATTACCTGAGATACACATGCTTAAAAGTGCCAACACAAAGGTTAGTGAGTTCATAGAGTTTAATGGAAAACCATTTATTTCAATAGATTCAAGAATATTTAGTAATAATTGTAATAAATACTAACAGTAATAGAACAAGTATTGAGTGATGTTGATTATAATCACAGATAAATCATATATATATTCACTCAAATTCAAGTATTGGATCATAATCCTAACATGAGATGGAAACTTATGATACTAATGTAGTGAGACTTATAATTCAAATCTGGTCAATTACCTACACAGCTGTATCTAGATATATGTTTGAAGACATATATTTTCTTATAGATATTGCCTCAAGCCTCATGACACGCAAAAAGTTAAAAAATACCGTAAAAACGGAGGTGATTATCAAGTCAATGATAATATTGCCCTCGTGTAATAGGTGATTTGCCAATTCCTATTTTTACTCAAATATAGTGTATCACGACTAATACGACTAAACAAAAGGCATTCCGTCAAGTATTAGTGGGATAGAATGTCAAGCCTCAACAGGTTTCGAAGCTGTTCACTATATTCGCGCTCACATACAAGTGATTAATGGCTCATGATAGAGGGACTTTATGGCGATAAGGGTAACTTAGGCAATATCAAGGTAATAATGTAACTAGAGTATTTGTGCTCTTCCTAGCAATTATTTCCGTTAAAACATTGAAATATCATATAGAGATAAGGGAATCATTCAGGATGTTATAGTATAGTTAATCATCATGCGACAATAATCATTTTGGAAACATTATTATATGAGTTCAGTATTCTAGTTAAGCAATTTGCCAGTAAAACATATACATCACATCTTAAATCATAAACTATATCAAATAAGTATTAATTATGAAATTGATTTGAATCATGTAAGTTATTCATATACTTATACAATTATTAAAATATATGTATGCATGTATCTCCCCCAAAAAGTTAAAACAAGTACATCATATCTTAAATCATAAACTATAACAAATAAGTATTAATTATGAAATTGATTTGAATCATGTAAGTTATTCATATACTTATACAATTATTAAAATATATGTATGCATGTATCTCCCCCAAAAAGTTAAAACAAGTATTGGAAATGGGGCTATGACTCACCTGATGCAATGGTTATGATGACAAAAGTAGATACACTGAGATGATGCGAAATCTCTAACTTCAACCTATATGAATGATATGATCTACTTTAATTCATGAAATAATGTTACACATGCATATACGTACGTTATCGATACCACTTCTAAAGTTTTTGGAAAAAATGTTTATCGTCGAAAAATATATTTTTGACGTCTTGTCTTGCTATAAAATACTTTACGCGTATATACGTTGTAATGACAATCCCCAATAGTCGTTTTGTGATTTATTGAGAAAATAGAGTTTTTCGTCGTAAAATATTACCCTTTAAATATTGTTGAAATCCTTGGTAAATAGCCTCGAATAGCTAGTTGTGAATCGGTGAATACTAAGTGTTAGGAAACGAACTCGATGGTTTTAGGAAGCTTGTAACATGGTCTAAAGACGTGTTATTGATTTTCGGTCCTTGATAGAAAAATATATTAAGTCGGTCCTTCGTAAAAATAACAATTTTTGGTGTGGTTTTCGGGTAATATAAATGAGGTTGTATACTACTCGTTACAAGGCCAATGGGTAAATGGCCAATTGACTTGAAAAGTATGTCGGAAATACTTGATTTTACTAAAGTACGGCTCGAACTCAAACTGAGTCGAACATAGAGAAAAACGGTCGCGAATATGGTACTTTGCACAGTTATTTTAGCGGCAATAGTCATTTTTATTAAATTAAAAGCTGAGTAAATTATATAGAAATCGTCCATGTTCTAATGCTTGTATCTTCTTCGTTATAAGCTCGTTTTCTACATTCTTTATATCCCCGGAATCGTAAGACAACATACTAATATATTTTTGATAAGTCGGGTTGGCTAGATTACGGAAAACGCCTCGTTTTTACCCATAAAATCGTGTGACAGCTTACTATTTTTAGAAAATAATAGTTTTCGTCGTTAACTTGTTTTTATCGTATCTTTCTCGTCGTAAGGCGGATTTTAGTGATTCAAGCGACTACGGTTTCGTTTTTGAGAGTATTTACTGAATATGTAACCCAAATTTCATCTCAGACCCCCGTGTTTTTTGGATTTTATAAAAATGGACAGCAAGTTTATATATATCGTAAAAACTATTTTTCTTGATTCAAAACTTAACCAAAACACTTTTAATCACCACAAGACTAATCTATTCCTACCATACACGTCCTTAGGGTGTCATGGAGTCCTAATCTTCACTCAAACTAGTGAAGCTCATGAAAAACATAATAAAATGATTTTTACTCATAAAAATAAGTAAATACTTGTAAAAGTGGTAAATAACATATCATATATGCATGTTTTTGGTTCTAATCAATAAAAATACATCAAGTAATATTTTAAAAGAGTAGAAAAATTATCCATGAACTTACTTGAGGTGGCGGTGAATTTTTGTTTTAGGAAACCTAATTAATCTATAGATTTCTATTTCAAAATCTTGTGATAGATTACTAATAAAGATGTAACACTTGTACTTGGAAGATTTAGTGATGTTTTGCCCTTTTTCTTGATGAAGCCGAACCACCAAGGAGACCAAGGGAGAGAGTTTTGTGCTAGTTCTTTGAAAGGTAAAGTATGTATGTTTTAATGAAAATGAAAGTAACTATTAATAATACTTGAACTTGTGTAAAAATATCTAGTGGTTAACTTATAAATATTTGGTCAAGTAGAAGAGTCATTCCTGGTGACTTGACCATGTATGTCGACAACATACTTGTATCAACAAAAGAAATAGATTTTTGGTGTTGAATTTTGTATAATATCTAGTCTAGGTTTAATTGTAATTAATTGGTGAAATAAAAGTCTTGAATGGTGACTAAGACAAGCATATGTCGACTACATATATATGGAGAAAAGAAAATGAGTTTTCATGTGTAAAAATCTTATGTGCATTAAGTTTCTAGTGAATTAAAGGTGTTATATTATTTTTATGGGTATCAGGTTAACTAGAAATAAATTTTAACGGAACAAAATGAAATATGTTAAAGTCGTAGAATTTATAAATTTACATTCCTGATAAGAATCGGGTGTTAAATTAGTTGTCGTGTTGAGAACTTGTTTCGTTATTTGGTGAATTTTGTATGATAACGTCTTCGCGTTAAACTAATATAATAAAGAAAATTTTAAATTTTCCTGTAAAAATAGTGATTAAAATTAATGAAAGAAATTAATATATAATTAACCGTTATTAATTATATGGATTTTTGCAGTTCTCAACAGTACTCACTCCTCATTCTGAATTCCGTCCCGGAATTCAAGTTTAAAGAATTACTAGGGTAAGAGATTATAGACAAAGGATTGTCAAAGAAATTTCCATTCAGAAATTGAGAAAACGAAATTTTGTTAGATTTATCCATTCTAGCAAAAGTAAACTTAAATGTTGCTACTAATGAATCCAAGGGTTGTAAATATAGAAAGTAACGGTCAGGAATAGTGGAAAATTAATGGCTAGTGAACAGTGAATCTTAACGGTCACGAATACTAACCTCCAACGGTCGTAAATAGTGAATAACGGCTAGTTTAAATATATATATATATATATATATATATATATATATATATATATATATATATATATATACCCAACTTAATTTCCTATGCTTCCATTAACCATTTTTCTTTCATATAATTTCTCTAAAATACCGCACCTTTTCACAATTCTAACAATTGTGTACGCCGTCCTTACGGTTACTTACAGGGCGTACATTGACGAAGTTTAAGTTTTCTTGATCTGCGTTCTAGGGGTTCTTATTTAAATTGTGATTTTTGCTATTAGCTTGAACAAGCTATAGGGGTAATAGTCTCATGCTTAGGATTGTTGAAAATGTATCCTTGGAAAGTTTCTATGTAATCCTCAATAAATGTGAAATAAGACTTATTTGTCTTTATGTTTACAAACTAGTCTTGCTATTGTTTCTAATGATTTACTTATACTTATCTTTTAGAATAATCAGAGTGATTCATCTTGTGGTAGTTCTTGCTATGATGCTGTTGATGGGAATCCTTATTAAAAACAAAAAACACATAAAAATTCATTATAAGGGAAGCTTTAAAAAAACAAAAAACCTAATATTGATACTTTATTAAAGCTCCATGAACAGCAAGACCTACACAAAAACACATAAAAATCACTAAAAACCTAAAATCGAGATGGAGTTTCTTCAAGGAGAGAGTTCTGATTAAGGTTTTTCTTTTGTGAAAAAAAAAATCGTATGTTCTTTTTATATATAATAGATAATATGTTTTGCATGGAAATATTATTGTAGAAGATCTTTAATTACATACCTTTATAGATTATAAGTTGCAAAATATATACCAAGTAATGTGTTGGTGTAGTGGTTAAGATGTATGTCACATTTGTTCACAACCCGGGTTCGAATCTAGCTACATGATTTTTTTGGTAAAATAAATCCAAAATATATTAATGAAAGGCAAAAGATTGCTTATGTGATGACATGGAAAATACAAATAAAATAAAATTAAAAAATTGCTTGATGACATGGCTGATGACATGACTGATAATGAATTACTGGGCAATGAGGTGGCATATTCTTCAAACGCCTCCTGTTATATATAATGTATGTGTATATATATATATATATATATATATATATATATATATATATATATATATCTACATTATATATAACAGGAGGCATTTGAAGAAAATGCCCAGTCATTGTCCAGTAATTCAATTTCAGCCATGTCATCACATGTAATCAATTTTTTTTTAATTATTTTTATAATTAATTTCGTAATTGTTTCCATGTAATCAAGTTTTTTTTATTTTTATAATTAATTTCGACATTGTTTTTGTCCATGTAAGCAATTCCATCAAATTTTGGATGTGAAATTCGGATGTAATTTTTTTTTCCAAAAAATCAATGCAAGGATTCGAACTCATGACCATGAGTATATATCATGTGGTATCTTAACCACTGGACCACCTCATTTTTTTTTTAGATTCTGTAGCCTAATTTGTATAAGGAATAACAAGTATACTTGATATTGTATGGAAGAATAACTAGGAATATCCCTGCATCTACATTAACTAGGAAATCATTCCTTAAAACCCACACAAAACCCTAAAACAAAAAATCCTGAACCAAAAACGAACAAAAAACAAACCGATATTCAGCCACCATCATCATCATCTTTTTTGCAACCACCTACCGCTAGAATGGAGGTACTTCAATTTCAGTTTGATCATTCAATGATTTTTTGTTAATTTTAGGTTAAATCTCAAAACCCTACTTTTCAATCAGCTATAATTAATTGCGTTCAGTGTTCATCAAAAATCCTAATTCGATTACTTTTTTTGAAAGGCCTAATTCGATTACTATTTTTATTTGTTAATGGTGCAGGTGAAGAATACTTGGTATTTAGTATTCAATTTCCAAACCATCTATCTCATTTTAAATGGATCCATCAATTTGTTTTTCTCATATTCCAAGAGGGATTGCCGTATCGAACGAGACATCATCAGAGGTTATTTTCGGTGGTACTTTATTATTACTTCACCAGTGCCTATTGCCGAATCGAATGAGACATCATCAGAGGTTATTTTTGGAGGTATTTATTATTACCTTGATGATAAATTTTGTGTTCAGATACCAAATATGGATATAATTCTGATAATGGTTCTATATTTACAATGCTTTTCTCACTACTGTAAGAAGGATCGGCTCGGCTTATAGATATGCACTAATTTACATGACCAGTTGATTCCAACAACAGCTTTTTTGATCGACCATAATTTCTTGGCTGACCTATTGCAATCTTACAGTTGCTGCATTATGAATGTGCAAGCTAAACTCTTTGCCTAAAGGAATTCCAGATTACAACATCGTTTTTGCAGGAAAATGTGAAAATTGATTTGTTTTTGTAGGTCAAGTATATGTCCATACAAAGGGAATGTATGGTGCTGGTGCACACTCTGATTATGGTTTGGTGGTTTTGTTTACATGAACAGTTTTTGGGTCTCTTGGATTGATAACATCAGTCTAGGTTTGTCCTAATGGGAAGACCATCGAAGCTGAAGCATCTCACCCCTACCTCCTACAACTCTCTCATAGCGATCTTCATCACCACTCCTCCATTAATCCAGCCCACTTAAGAAAATAGGTCGTGCCTCCTTTAACAGTTGGAGTTGGCTAATAGTTATGCGCTATTGAATTTATGTAGAGTTTTTCTTAGGATTCAGCCAGTTATCGCTTTGCTTAGCTTTATTGACATCTGTTTATTTTTGCTGAAAGGCCTGGACCAGAACCGAAAGACAAAAAGCTTTAAAAAGCTGACAGAGAGAAACAAAGAAAAGATTATTAATATGAGGTATATATATTTTCGATTTTTTCCATGCATGTATAATTTGGTTTTCTTTTTTTTTTTTTTTTTTTTTTTTTTTTTTGAATTAGTGTAAATGAGAATCATGTTTGTTACGATTCCCATTCGCTGTCACAAATCTCATTTCATGTACGAATCAAAACATTGTGGTAATAGTATTGTTGCTATGTTGTTTGTCTCTCAGGTACGCCTGATCCGTGTGTCTCGCCGGCAGCTGATGGCCGTTCAGAGGAACGAAGAAACAGACAACAAAACATTTCGCTGTCATCAGCACGATGGTCTCATGTGCAGCCATCAGTTTGTTCAGGTTAGTTATGCGCACTCTCATTACCCGAACTCTGAAAACCACATTGGTAAACGCACACACATCTACTTTATCCATGCCAATGATTAATATTTCTCTTCCAACTTGTGGTTTTATAGGCATATGTCCAACAGCTACAAAGTAGCAGAATGAAACTGACCCAACTTGAGCATGAGTTTCAACGTGCTCAGCAGCAGGTAATTTCTGCACATATCTTTTATATTTCATTGAATCCACCTTCAAGTATATGTCATTTTTCTTATTGAAATCCATTTATATTTTTCCGTAAGGGCATCTTAATTTCAAGTTCAGGAGAACAACCCAGTCGATGAGTGGGGATGGTACGAACATCTTGTCACTTTTAAAGTTTCAATTTGATATTTTCATAGAGATCTCAACTGTAGCAACATCTTCATCAATGGGAATACTGGAAAGGTAAATATGCTCTCTGATTTCCAGTTTCGTGTTTATTTGTGCATTTTATTATATGTCTGTTTCGTTTCAATATGGGATCCGGAGTGCTTGGTAAGATGAATACTGAATTCTAATGTACATGAACAGGTTAAGATAGGTGATTTCGGTTTAGCAATTGTTGTAGGAAAGAGCCACATGGCGCATTCCATGATAGGAACACCTGAGTAAATGGCACCCGAGATGGAGATACCATACATGGAATGCAACTGTATTGCTCAAATATACCACAAAGTTACTAAGGTTGTGATGCCTATAGCCTTAAAAAATAAAAGAATCCAGAATTAAAAGCTTTCATCGAAAAGTGTATCGGCTAGAAACGATTTAGGCCTTCTGCATGTGAGCTTCTTAACGATCCATTTTTGGCAATTTTGTTTTCGTTCCTCAATTGTTACTTGGCCTGAATGTGTTACAGGTGTACATATTGGTATGATTTCAGACGATCAAGATCAATAACGGGCGTAAAGGAGTTCACACAAGACCACAGAGCGAGAGAGAGAGAGAGCCTTCGCTTACCTGTGTAACCGTGCACTTTATTATCTTGAAGGTATTGGTTTCATCTGTGTTCATCACCCCAATCTTTTGATTGTTTTATTATGATGTGTTTTCATTTTTTTGTAGGTTAATCATTGTTTTTGTGGCTAATCCATCAATTATATTCATGAATGAGCCTACAACGCGACTTGATGCTAGATCAGCTGCCATTGTCATGCGGGCTGTGAAGAATATTGTTGACACAGGAAGAACAATTGTCAGCATTGACATATTGAGGCATTTGATGAGGTAACAAGGAGATACTTAATAGGAAAAAGACAAGACTAAATCTTTTTAAGTAAAATTAATCATCTGAACTTAAGTAAAAATTACGATAGCTCATAAGTTTGAGTTTGAATTCTGCATTTGAATTCTGCATTTGGGCAGATTTGGTTCATTCAGGTGTTGTTTCGTTGCATGTGTTGAACCGGTGCTTTGTTTGGAGGCTACATTCAGTTAGTAATGTTTATCTACTCCCCATAGGTACTCTTTTACCTCTTAGAGATTTGAAAGCCTTAATTATATCGTAACAGTTGTGGCCCATTAGCAGTGATATATTTAACCGAGTCTAAAAAGTTTACCCATTCGAGTTATAAAGTATTTATGTTAAAGTTAGGCTATACCACACGTATTATGTTTTATTAACTCAAGTCACTTTGTTCTTGCAGAATGAAAGGTTGTTCATCTCAATTAATGCCAAGATATAGATGTCATCATGGGTGGAGTGGCCATTCCTAAAGTAATTCTATCTGCTATAAGACCTGCTATAAGACCAGAAGTATTATTTTAGGTCCATCTATCGCCCCCCCCCCCCCCAAAAGTCTTTGTTGTTTTTAGTTATGTGTAGACATGTTATCACTTTCTTGGCAATGGTATCCTTATAATTCAAAAGTTCACTACGCTAGGTTTGCTTTTACTAATCTTAATTTATGTGAGATTAATAATTTATATCCAAGGTCAAGCAAGAGCTAGACCAGTGCAGCACCAACGACAGCAGCGGCTGACCACCAAGGTCAGCCACATATAGTTACTTAAGCTGTTGTTTCCATCTCATTTGGTGGCCCATACTGTAATATGACAACTCTTTATTTCGTTTCTTTGCTTGTAATACAATATATTTTTGAACACATCTTGGATAGTTTTTTTAACCTGACACGACACATGATGCCATCTTCAAATACTGTAGGTCAAAAGTATTATATAAAAAGAAATTCTTATGAAACCCTGATCAAGATATGGTTGGAATCAGTGGTTCTCAGATCGGACAGTCATGTCATCCAATGGCACCCGTTTCCCAAGAGTTCACAAACACACAGACCATCAACTTCAATGAGATTAAACGCACACTCAGGTATGATGTATGCACCAGTGGACTACCATTTTCCATGCTTTTATATCAACCTGCGTATCAAGACTAAATCTCCAAACTCTGTATTCTTTTGTTCTTCAGGGCCTCCGTCCCAATACAAATCATTAGGTTCATGTGATTGTGAATGCGCAAACTGTCATGCACGTTAGAGGAGGCATGAGTGTTGTTGGAAGCCCTGGGTTTAGTAGTGATACAAATACAGTTGGTGGTTCAATCCCGAGAATTCTTGCTACCTGTGCAGCAATCAGTAACCGAAATTCCATTTCTGTAATTGGAATGACGCAACCCCCGCACAAGCTGCAAGTAAGTGAATCTTATTAAAATTCTTTTAGTGGCAATATATTTTGCATTCCAATCTACTAAACATCTTGGATATAATAAAAGTAAGAAAATGTTCATCAAATTGAATTCGTGAGTAGTAAAACCAGAATTTATTGGTATCACTTTCATCTTTTGTTGTCCCTTTTCCCCAAGTATTTATAAGGTTTGAAAGTAAAAAATAGGATCCTTTGAAAGTAAAAAATAGGTTCTATTTACTGAGTATATGACTAACGGGTCAATTAGACATGTTCTTATAGAAATTAACCAGTGAAATATCAAAACATATAGGAAGATCCAGTTCAAACACCTCCCAAGTGGTTATTTGAAAGAAAAAAGGCTGCTTGATTCAAATCACGCAATTGAGATGAAGCAACATGGTGAGCCAAACCCAAGTGTCGATGCTACATGAATCAAGTGAGATGACCAAGGCTGACCAAGATGGTCAACCAAATCCAATTGTAAAGCTGGAAGAAAAGAGAATTCTTGAATCAAGTGAGATGATCAATATGGAGCAAGATTGTGAGCCAAACCAGAGAGTAAAATTGGAGGAAAAGAAATTGCCTAAATTTATTGAGATGATTGAGGGGGAACAAGCTTGTGAGTAACTTCCAAGTAGATAATCGAAAGAAAATAAACAGCCTGAATTAGGTGAGATGATCGATGTGGAGCACTGATAAAATGTCATTGTTGCATTCATAAATAAATAGATCAAAAGATGAATAATCATTTCTTTGCGGCATAAATTAATTTCGTTTACAGTAAATAATCATTTCTGCCGACCTGATCAGTTAAAACCTTTGGCCAATTCCGAGATGCATGAGAAACACTGTATTCATAAGCAAGATCGCTTCAAAAATGACAGACCATTATGAGTCGACTCAGACATGTTGCACGATGATATGCGTACGGGTATGTTTCATGATTGTTAATAGCATTATAGAATTCCAAAGCTTCATTGCCTTCAACCCAACTTTTTATTATACTGAATTTTTGCAATGCATGGGTATTACATCATTAGAGGTGCAAAATAGATTATTGGGTAGCAGTTCACATGGGTTTGGGTTAAAACATGTAATATGTAATAAATGTCAAGTGGTACCTAAAATGTATGCTTTTATACTAATATAGAAAATGATGACTTGCTACCTCAGTACTAACACGAATAGAGTAGTTTGTATATATATATACTCGGAAACTATATCACTGGACACTATTAGAGAGCTATTGAAGGGTCTATTTAGCATTGTTAGACGTTAAATATAATATAAAACATTAGGTGCATGTAATACTGTATGAGATTACAACCTTCTGCTATTTGCCAAAATATGATATTTGTTACAAAGATAGTGGTACGGGCCAAGAGTTTAAGAATGGTGGTGGGGTAATGAGTTCAGGTGTGTCAAAGTTTTTGTTACCGGTGTCTGAGGGTGCTTAAGTTATTCATTCGTTGAATTTTGGTGTTCATGAAGATGTTTGGTTTTTTCTTATTTTAAATTTAGGTTTGTTATTTGTGATATGATTTTGTTTATTGTTCAACTTTTTCAGGAATTGGGTACGGATCAACGGCCGGTTGCGCATGGAAATCGAGTGTTAAGGTGTACTGGAGTGGCGTTGAGTGTCGCTGCGAGTTTGCTTAACCACTCATAGAGTAACAACTTTTAAAGGTTGCTTGGATTATATCTAAGATTGTTTATCAGTTAAGAAAACTTTATTTTTGTACTTAATGTTTATCTTTGAAGAAGTGTTGATGGTAAAGTGTTTATAAGAAGATATTCATCTTCATGGTTGTATATATACTTTAAACTTTAGTCTTTTATCTTTGAACAAATGATGTGTCCATTTAAAAAAATAGATAACATCCTCGTCTTCTTTAGCACTCTTTGTTTTTTGCTTCATATAACTCTTACTGTGTCTTATGTATCTTCTCATATCAGTTTTCCAATTTTGTATTAATATCAATATAATTAAGGATCTACAGGCACTACGTGAGCCTCCGGTTTATGATTACCCGCCTTTTTCACTATAGTAAATTACGGAAATGATAATTATAAGACATGCCCGCCCGTGGCGGGCTTAGCCCGGGAGGGCTTATAAGTCATGCCCGCCCATCGGGCGGGCTTTGAAGTCTAGTGTATATATATATATATATATATATATATATATATATATATATATATATATATATATATATATATATATATATATATATATATATATATATATATATATATATATATATATATAAAAGAACTTTCAAAATGTACCCTTAACCTATCAAATAACTTTAAAAATTATCCTAAATTTTTTTAAAACTATAATGGCCAAAGACGTACAGCTCTGTAAAAGTTTATATATAATTCTTTTCTTTTCTTTATATAGTAAACTTTATTTACCAAATATATAACGATTTATATCGCTAGAAACGCATCCGCATTATAAACAAAATAAATCTAATATTAAGGGCCCATTTGGTTTATAGATGGGTTTGGAATAGGATTTGGATTTAGTTTAGATTTGAAGAGAAAAAATATATTTATAAAATATATTTTATAATAAAATTAAAATCAAAAAATATTATTTAAAAACTAAAAAAAAATATGAGAGGATGAACAAGTGGTCCCATTACTTTTGGTCAAAACCCACCAATTTTGAATCTTTAGTGAAACACCACATTTGAGGGATTTAATCCCAATCTTGGGTCCCACATTTACATACCAAACAATATATTTCATCTATAATCCCAAATTTAAATCTAAAACCCATAAACCAAACGGACCCTATTATATTTTTGACATGCGTGTGTTTTTATTAAGAAAAATGAAATTTAGCATATATTTCTTTTAGGAAAAAACAAATATATTTACAATTTTTTTAATAATAAACATATAATCCAACATGCTACAATATTACGAACAAAACGAGCCGGAAACTTTAATCTACAACATAAATAACGCTCCAGCCAAATGTTGCCAAAAAATCGTATAAAACATTGCCAAATTAATAGAAAATAATTAATACAATACGTGTCGACAAAAAACACACCAAAAACTCATAGCGAGAAGCCTCGCCGCAACACAACGGGTGCCAGTGATACGTAGGAATCGCACCAGGTTTTACCTCTCGAGGGATCTCGAGAAGCTTACAACCCCCACCAGGCAGTGTACCTGATCGATGTAGTATAGTATAATGACAAGTACCGGGGGATTGATCGTTCAACTAGAAATAGTGTCGCTAGGATTAGAAAACCTAAAGACTAGGTCTAGAGATGAGGGATGATTCTTTTTCTATTTTTATATTTTTATAAAAGCAATTAAAAATCTCGGGTTCGAAAGGAGTTGGGCGGAATTAGTTGCTAGTCAACTAACCCAATACTAAGATGCAATCAAAATAAAATACTAAAAATGAAAATAAACTAAATTATACTAGAGTTGTGAGCAATATATGGGAGAATTGTGTTTACTTAGATTTCACAACTCCATAGACATCTTTTACATGTTAATTACTTGTTACAGTTGCGTGGATGACGGATTGTATTCCTTAATACCATTCATGGGGTGGCGTACTTACTTCCCCAATCCTATGAGCGCCTACTTCACTCCTATGTCGAGCCGGCTAAGAAGCTCCTAACATGGGATCACTAGAATTTGCTCATGCATTAAATACAACTAATAAAACCTAGTACACCTCGGTTCATGTTTCCTAAGACGTTCAAGCATGTTACAAAATGGAGATCTGCCAGTTTTCTTAAGCCTAACATTGAAATCATTCATCCATTACAACCATAAACATGTAATCAACACATACTTAACATCTAGGTTTCATTACATCTAAGCAAACACAAGATAGATCTAGCCTAGCATGTTGAAATCAAGACAAGCATAAGATATATTCAAACAACACATAGACATATTGATTGAATTGAAAGAAGACTTATCTCAATTGAACATGAAAGGATTCAAGGGGTGAAAACCCTTGAAAATACTGTAAAATACGACCTAGGGTTTACAAAGTTCGGCCCTAGTATTCTCCACACAAGTTCCTCTCAATGAATGAAAAATAGAAAAGTATATATAGTTTTTCTGAGGTGACGGCATCAAGAACAAATGTTTGACGCTGTCATCTCGCCGCCAAATAATTTCTCGGACTGCCTAGATCTGAGTTTGACGCCGTCATGTGTACTCCTTATGCAGGCCGTCACCAAAAATACTCTTGACGCCCTTCTCTTGACGCCTTCAGGTTTTCACTGGGTCGTCACGGATTTTACTCCTGACGCCGTAACATTTTTCCTCTTGACGCCATCAGGTACTGTTCTCAGCATGGAAAATTAAGTCTTTGCCGTTTTCTTCACTTTTATGCTCCAAAAACGTCCAAAATGCTTCCTTTTCCAGAATTCACTCCCAAAGTACCTAAAATCACAAAAGGAACGATTTAGGGCAATATTTGATCAAATAAATTCAATTCCGGGCTTAAATGACCCCCTAAAAGTGGTTCATTTTTCGCCTCATCATATACCCTTACACTTGAGATTTGCTTGTCCTCAAGCAATTGCGCTTTTATTCTAATCAAAATACAAGTTAGGGGTCATTTAACACTAATATAAAAGTAATTACAACAAATAATCATTCCACTAAAGACCAAAGACAAGCACGGAGGTCATACACTAGCACCTCACAAATAGTGTTTAGATACTCACATCTCTCGGGTGTAATAAAGTAATATCACAATATGGAAATGGAAAACATCTCTAACTACCTGTCATAGCAAAATAGATTACCATAGGCTTGGGAAAGGATCAAACCTCCACCACATGGCGTAAGCACCTAGGATAAACTATTAAAGAGGTCTTTTTAAAGGGTTGTAACGTTAGGTGTAGGGATATGGAATACACGGTTTTGTTGGATATAGGCAGTAAATCTTTACTGGTGGCGAGTTAACAATCTTGGTTAATTACATGTACAATGTGGCGTTGCTAAGCCAAGACTAGACTCGACTTAAGCTAATAAATCAAAAATAACAAAAACATAAAATGAACATAGAATGAAAAGGGATGGTAGTCCGTATGTTTTTTCTCTTTTTCTTTTTCTATATATATATATATATATATATATATATATATATATATATATATATATATTTTTGCATACACTCTTACCCTACCATCCAAAATAATACATCATAGGGAATGAACATTCCCCTTACACTTGAATCTTTACATACTTTACAATAAACTAATCTAATGACTCGAATTAAGAAAATCAAAACACTTTGAGCACTTTTAAGATTAACGTACATATGGGGATAATATATGATGTTCTTCCCATTACTCCATAAAATAAGTACTTTACCCATGAGTCCCAATCGTCCCAAAACAATATGTACAAGGATATGACTCGACTTAGCAACCATGTAACTAATTAGATAGTTAACTTAGGGTTTAACAAAAACAATAATGCACTAAAGATGAGTGCATACACGGAAGGCTAAGGCAATTTGGGTGTACATTTAAGTGGGGTGTAACAAATTCTTCCTTTAAGTAAGATGCTTAAAGTTAGAAACGAAAAGATAGGCTCGGAGGGGTGTACTAGGGGTTTTGTGTACTAAAAATGAGTACAACGCTAATGGTGTGGGAAAAATTAATTGACTTAACTAGCCAAGTAATATGACATAAATGGTCAAGTAATTATGATACGGGTTTAACACAAGGGTGATCCTAATGCCTCTTATCATGTAGTAAATCCTACTACATGAATGTAGTCTCACTAGCGGTCTCGGGATGCATCACTAACGCAAGTTCTAGAATCTAAATGCTACCGGTACACTCATAAGCACTAATAGTAAATGCTTTTCCTATCAAATCTAAAGGCGAACCTCACATATTTGGGTGAAAAATTTTTCAGAATAGTACGGTTTTGTGCTAGTCATACGATCTCCTATCCATGAGACGCTTGCTAAGGCTAAAGTTTCACTCCTAAATGTTGTAAAAAAATTTAAATTTGGCGCTAAAATTACACTAACAAGTATTTCTCATAGTTTTATTACACATCTACTATTAAACAAACAAACTCAAGCGAAAGTGTATCTGTAAGGTATCATCATTTTACCCTCCCCTTACACTTAGGATGAACATTGTCCCCAATGTTCAAGTAAAGAATGTAAAAGTGAAATAAGTAAAACAAATGAAATCAAATACTCCCCTGATTCGCTCGGTATGGATAATAAGGTGGCCAGGTTAGATCTTCCTCCAAGAAAATGAACAATCAAAGCTTCCCTTCCAGAATATAAATCATCTTCTTGTCATACATAACCTGTAAAACCTGAGAAAACAGACAAGGCAACCTCGCATAAAATCGGCGGCAATCTACATATGCTAATAAAACCTAGAAAACAAAATAAGATATAATGCTTGTGGAATGATGTTTGCAGATTTCCTGGAGATTATAAAACTAATAATTCAACAAAAACTTTAAGACTCCGTTAGAAAAAACAAAACTGGTAAAATTTCCATATTTTTACACGTGACGCCGTCAAGAGGAAACTCGTGACGCCATCAGAAGTGACCTGCAGAAATTCTTATGTTAAGTTTCCAGAAAATTTCTGGAAAAACTTGGTCCTACTTCCTGGAAAATCCTGCAAAACATCATTATGACTCGATACAAGTATTTGACTCTAACAAATACGAATATACATGTTCACTTAATATTGTGGAGAATCATGATCGGTTTTGTTTCTTAAAAACATATTTGGGGTTTCCCCTTACACTTATCTTTTGCAAAAATACCTTTGGATGAAGTTAAGACTAGGCCAAACAACAAAATAAAGTATTTTCACTATTTTAGTTTTGAAACATGATCTACCAACAATAAAAATAAAGCATGCATACGGAAGCAAATATCAAACAAACAAAATAAAAATCACACAAAACATGGGTTGCCTCCCAAGAAGCACTTTCTTTATTTACGATTCTTGTAGCTAGACTCAAGGTCATAGGTTACTACGTGATACGGGTGAGTTCCTCATTGAGGACATCTTTGGGATCAAACTTAGGTTTTAACTTCCTATCGGTTTTCTTAGTACGGTATGACCTTTCAAACTTTTCTCCATCCGGATCATACAAAGTCATCTTCATATGCCATGATCCGTCACCTTTCTTAGGTGGCTTGTCCCACCTCCATTTACACTTATCTCCCTCTCTTTTCCACTTATTCATCTATATATTAATAGGCATTACGCTTAAGAACTCAATCATCTTCCTAAAGACTAAGGGGTCCTCAAAAGGATCTAGCTCTTCATCTCTAGCTATGAGTTGTTCCACCGAATGTGTCGTTTTGATGAAATCTTTTTCTAGATAGAATGGGCGTTGAGGTCCTATAAAGTTCCTTTCTATCCAAGGTCCATATCTAGATGGTCTCCTATTCATCTCTACCCAATGTGGTGTCGGTTCATCCTCACAATCATAGCTATGTTTCTTAACATCATATACCGACCAAGTATCGCCCTCACCTACCGCTATCTTAGACTCCTTACAATCTATCATGGCGCTAGCGGTTGCTAAAAATCCTCTTCCTACCAACAATGGGCATGTAGTGTCACTAACCATGTCTAGGACGTGAAAGTCCGCTAAGGTAGTTAACTTCCCTACGTGAACAACTACATCCTTAATCATTCCAACCGGGTGGGCAATACTCCCATCCGCTAGACCTATAAATACCTCCGTCTCCTCTAACTTTCCTAGCTTGAGAGTGGTGAAAAGGGATAAGGGAATCAAGTTGAGGCTTGACCCAAGATTGGCTAGTGTGTCGAAAGCTTCGGATCTCCCTATCTTACAAGGCAAAACAAATATACCCGGATCATCAAGCTTTTTAGGCAGGTTGTTTTGAACGAAGGCAGTCCCATTTTTACCTAGTTTAAACTTCTCATACTTTTCTAGGAGGGCACTATAGTAGGGAGCACGGGCTAAGACATCAATGACGGGACGTTCAAGGTGAAGCTCCTTGAATTCATCGTCAAGGTCATGCGTAGGAGGTGTTTAAACTATGCTTTTGACCGGTTTTATATCGGGTATTTTATTCGATTGGTCCTTTTGAAGAATTTGGTTTTGCTTGAAACACGTGCTCGTTGATTTAACCGAGTAGTATTGCGGCCAAGAAGTGGGTGACGAAACTGATGATATGGAATTAACGTTTAGTTTCGGGTTCTTGACTGTGTCGCTTGGGAGTGCTCCCATTTCTCGGTCATTGAGAATTTTCAACAATGTGTCAATTTTGGTGGTCATCTCGCTTTGCTTTTGTTTGAAATCGGCTTCAAACTTAGATATGCAAGCTTCTTGAGATGCCATAAACTTGGACATCAATCCTTCAAGATTGTTGGTACTACCATAGTTGTTAGAAGGATTGTTGTTGAAAGTACGGTTGGAGGGTGGACCGTTTAGTTGGTAACGATTAGGCGGATTGGAAGAATTGGCTTGATTTTGTTTCCACCTAAGGTTTGGGTGATTTTTCTAAGAGGGGTTGTAGGAATCACCATACGGGTTTGGCTCGGGTTTGAAAGTGTACCACTTATCTCCCGCTTCTAAGCTTGGTAGTTCTCCCTGGTGGGAAAAATTGAGCAAGGAAACGAGTGGTGAGATCATCCCATGAGGTGATGGATCCCGCGGGTAAACGTTCAAGCCATTGACTAGCTTGATCACGTAGAGAGAATTGGAATAGGCGTAATCGGGTTGACTCTCTAGTTGTAACATCAAGGTCTATAGAATCTACGATTTTAAGGAAGTCCTTGAGATGTTGATTTGGATCTTCAGAACGAAGTCCATGGAATGCACATCCGCTTTGCACCAACCGGATGGTGTCGGATCGCAAGGGGGTCACATTGGCTCCTTGGGTGAGCTCAATGGTGTTTCGGTAGCCTTGGTGGCTAGGTCGGGAGTACTCTCCTAAGGTTCGGGGCCTAAGGGGTTGGTTATCTAGTGGTGGGTTTTGTTGTGGTGGGATGACGGGTTCAAAGATGTTACCATCGTCCATGATGTTGGATGGCGAAGAGTTACGAACAAAAACACGAAGAAATAAGATAGACTAAAGAGAACCTAAAAATAAAAATAAAATCTTACTAGAAAGGAATCTAGCAAGTAGACCTAATAAACAGAGATTCTAACCTAGACAATAACTATTCCCCAGGCTGCGGCGCCAAAAACTTGATACGTAGGGATCGCACCAGGTTTTACCTCTCGAGGGATCTCGAGAAGCTTACAACCCCCACCAAGCAGTGTACCTGATCGATGTAGTATAGTATAATGACAAGTACCGGGGGATTGATCGTTCAGCTAGGAATAGTGTCGCTAGGATTAGAAAACCTAAAGACTAGGTCTAGATATGAGGGATGATTCTTTTTGTATTTTTATGAAAGTAATTAAAAATCTCGAGTTTGAAAGGAGTTGGGCGGAATTAGTTGCTAGTCAACTAACCCAATACTAAGATGCAATCAAAATAAAATACTGAAAATGAAAATAAACTAAATTATACTAGAGTTGTGAGCAATATATGGGAGAATTGTGTTTACTTAGATTTCACTACTCCCTAGACATCTTTTACATGTTAATTACTTGTTACAGTTGCATGGATGACGGATTGTATTCCTTAATACCATTCATGGGGTGGCGTACTTACTTCCCCAATCCTATGAGCGCCTACTTCACTCCTATGTCAAGCCGGCTAAGAAGCTCCTAACATGGGATCACTAGAATTTGCTCATGCATTAAATACAACCAATAAAACCTAGTACACATCGGTTCATGTTTCCTAAGATGTTCAAGCATGTTACACAATGGAGATTTGCCAGTTTTCTTAAGCCTAACATTGAAATCATTCATCCATTACAACCATAAACAAGTAATTAACACATAATTAACATCTAGGTTTCATTACATCTAAGCAAACACAAGATAGATCTAGCCTAACATGTTGAAATCAAGACAAGCATAAGACATATTCAAACAACACATAGACATATTGATTGAATTGAAAGAAGACTTATCTTAATTGAACGTGAAAGAATTCAAGGGGTGAAAACCCTTGAAAATACTGTAAAATATGACCTAGGGTTTACAAAGTTCGGCCCTAGCATTCTCCACACAAGTTCCTCTCAATGAATGAAAAATAGAAAAGTATATATAGTTTTCTGAGGTGACGGCGTCAAGAACAAATGTTTGACGCCGTCATCTCGCCACCAAATAATTTCTCGGACTGCCTAGATCTGGGTTTGACGCCGTTATGTGTACTCCTTATGCGGTCCGTCACCAAAAATACTCTTGACGCCCTTCTCTTGACGCCTTCAGGTTTTCTCTGGGTCGTCATGGATTTTACTCCTGACGCCGTCACATTTTTCCTCTTGACGCCATCAGGTACTGTTCTCAGCATGGAAAATTAAGTCTTTGCCGTTTTCTTCACTTCCATGCTCCAAAAACGTCCAAAATGCTTCCTTTTCCAGAATTCACTCCCAAAGTACCTAAAATCACTAAAGGGACGATTTAGGGCAATATTTGATCAAATAAATTCAATTCCGGGCTTAAATGACCCATAAAAGTGGTTCATTTTTCGCCTCATCAGCCAGTTTCCTTGTTTATAAATAAGTAATAGAAGGTCCCGAGGGTTGTTAAAAGGTAGGAGGAATTCTATTTATTTTCATTTGACACATTGGACCAAGGGATATATTCGTGAGTTATAGGGCACAACGGGAGATTCGAGAGAGGGTTAATCCTTGGCTGCAGCTTGTGTCAAGAAGAGAGGAAGAATAAGAGATAGTTCCAAACATCCTAAATAATTTTTATCTTTCTGTTGATATCAATAATTGACTAAAAACGTTATTCATATTCTTCGATATCTCTATGTTTTGATAATCACAAAACGAAAACTCATCAAACCAAAGATTATGATGTAAATAAGTATTTAGTAGTAAATACTCACTTTCACCATCTAATCACTTAAGGTATGAATAAACAAAGTGGCTAATGCATTATAAGATCAACGAAAATTTTTATTAATCACTAGATTTTTATAAAATGTCACAAAACATTTTATATCTTTTATAAAACATTTTTTGAATCAAAAGAATATGTTTAATTCATTACAAATATATAAATTCAAATTTTCAACCACAAATGGCAAATCTAATCCAGAAAAATTTTCCTCACAAAAGGACAGAAAATTCTAACGTTCAGGAGGGCGGCCCCCTTAATTATACTAGGCGGCCCCCTTAATCATTAAGGGGACCACCCCCTAATTAAGGGAACCGACATGCTCCAGAACAGTGTTTTCTGGCCCTTTAAATACTGGATCATTCCACATATTTTTCTCAGTTTTTTGCACTAAAAACTTTCTGATTCAAACCTCCATTTCTATTCTCTAAAATCCTTTGATCACATAAACATTAACCTTTGTTTCAAAGTAATTCAAGCCTCAATACTCAAGTGCAAAGAGAAGAATACTTCTATCTATCAAGACTAGAAGTATTACAACTTAGTATCATCTTGCTATCTAAGTTGTTTGATCATTTCATCTTGTAAATCATTCATTCTTTGGTGTATAAAGTGTATACATTGGTTAGCTAGATTTAGATATAGGATCTAGATTTGTTGAAGGTGTGAAGTGGTACTAGAAGTGAAGAAGTAGAGGTGCATAGGATTAGTGGAAGGAGATATAAGAAGTGGTAGTATATTGTAGTAGAGATTAGTAGTGAAGACAAAGAAGTTGAAGCCTTAAAGTTGAGAAGACATAGAAGCTTAGAAGGTGTGAAGACGTAAAAGCTTTGAAGTGGGAAAGCATAGAAGCTTGTTAAATAGAAGAACCCTTGGAGAAGTACATAGAAAAAGGTCTTCAAGTTGTGACAAAGAAGTAGTGAAGTTTTGAAGACATAGAAGCCTAGAAGTTATGAAGAAGTATAAGTCTTGAAGTAGTGGATAGATCGAAGTTGTGAAGGTGTGAAGAAACAAGTGGTGTGAAAAAGTGTAAAAGGTGTGAAAGAGTGTAGAAGCAGTTGTGTTGTGATTATAGTTGTGAGATTGGTTCTAGCTACGATTAGAACCCGACATTTAGCTTTGTGTCGTTAAAATTGGTGTAAGCTAAGGTGTGTACGGTTTTCTCCGCCATAAGGGTGGTTATTGACTTAGTGAAGAAAACTCTCGAGTTCAGTGCTCGGGGAGTGGAGTAGGGCAAGGAAGGTGTCCTTGTAGCCGAACCACTATAAATCCTTTGTCTCTCGGTTTGATCTTTGCATCTCTCACTCTTTGTTTATTTTCTTGTTAGCATTTCGTATATAGTTATAATTGCTTGTGTTGTGCATATATTGATTTCACATAAAGATCAAACTAGGTTCCATTCACATCATTAATTTTATATAAACAAACCAAAAGGATATACTCATAATAAAACACATATACATATGTAAATATATATATACATATATATACTTATATGTGATATATAAAATCATAAGTAAAACAAATGAAGAATGTAAACAGACAAGGCAAATGAAATCAAATGTAAAAGTGAAATAAGTAAAACAAATGAAATCAAATACTCCCCTGATTCGCTCGGTATGGATAATAAGGTGGCCAGGTTAGATCTTCCTCCAAGAAAATGAACAATCAAAGCTTCCCTTCCAGAATATAAATCATCTTCTTGTCATACATAACCTGTAAAACCTGAGAAAACAGACAAGGCAACCTCGCATAAAATCGGCGGCAATCTACATATGCTAATAAAACCTAGAAAACAAAATAAGATATAATGCTTGTGGAATGATGTTTGCAGATTTCCTGGAGATTATAAAACTAATAATTCAACAAAAACTTTAAGACTCCGTTAGAAAAAACAAAACTGGTAAAATTTCCATATTTTTACACGTGACGCCGTCAAGAGGAAACTCGTGACGCCATCAGAAGTGACCTGCAGAAATTCTTATGTTAAGTTTCCAGAAAATTTCTGGAAAAACTTGGTCCTACTTCCTGGAAAATCCTGCAAAACATCATTATGACTCGATACAAGTATTTGACTCTAACAAATACGAATATACATGTTCACTTAATATTGTGGAGAATCATGATCGGTTTTGTTTCTTAAAAACATATTTGGGGTTTCCCCTTACACTTATCTTTTGCAAAAATACCTTTGGATGAAGTTAAGACTAGGCCAAACAACAAAATAAAGTATTTTCACTATTTTAGTTTTGAAACATGATCTACCAACAATAAAAATAAAGCATGCATACGGAAGCAAATATCAAACAAACAAAATAAAAATCACACAAAACATGGGTTGCCTCCCAAGAAGCACTTTCTTTATTTACGATTCTTGTAGCTAGACTCAAGGTCATAGGTTACTACGTGATACGGGTGAGTTCCTCATTGAGGACATCTTTGGGATCAAACTTAGGTTTTAACTTCCTATCGGTTTTCTTAGTACGGTATGACCTTTCAAACTTTTCTCCATCCGGATCATACAAAGTCATCTTCATATGCCATGATCCGTCACCTTTCTTAGGTGGCTTGTCCCACCTCCATTTACACTTATCTCCCTCTCTTTTCCACTTATTCATCTATATATTAATAGGCATTACGCTTAAGAACTCAATCATCTTCCTAAAGACTAAGGGGTCCTCAAAAGGATCTAGCTCTTCATCTCTAGCTATGAGTTGTTCCACCGAATGTGTCGTTTTGATGAAATCTTTTTCTAGATAGAATGGGCGTTGAGGTCCTATAAAGTTCCTTTCTATCCAAGGTCCATATCTAGATGGTCTCCTATTCATCTCTACCCAATGTGGTGTCGGTTCATCCTCACAATCATAGCTATGTTTCTTAACATCATATACCGACCAAGTATCGCCCTCACCTACCGCTATCTTAGACTCCTTACAATCTATCATGGCGCTAGCGGTTGCTAAAAATCCTCTTCCTACCAACAATGGGCATGTAGTGTCACTAACCATGTCTAGGACGTGAAAGTCCGCTAAGGTAGTTAACTTCCCTACGTGAACAACTACATCCTTAATCATTCCAACCGGGTGGGCAATACTCCCATCCGCTAGACCTATAAATACCTCCGTCTCCTCTAACTTTCCTAGCTTGAGAGTGGTGAAAAGGGATAAGGGAATCAAGTTGAGGCTTGACCCAAGATTGGCTAGTGTGTCGAAAGCTTCGGATCTCCCTATCTTACAAGGCAAAACAAATATACCCGGATCATCAAGCTTTTTAGGCAGGTTGTTTTGAACGAAGGCAGTCCCATTTTTACCTAGTTTAAACTTCTCATACTTTTCTAGGAGGGCACTATAGTAGGGAGCACGGGCTAAGACATCAATGACGGGACGTTCAAGGTGAAGCTCCTTGAATTCATCGTCAAGGTCATGCGTAGGAGGTGTTTAAACTATGCTTTTGACCGGTTTTATATCGGGTATTTTATTCGATTGGTCCTTTTGAAGAATTTGGTTTTGCTTGAAACACGTGCTCGTTGATTTAACCGAGTAGTATTGCGGCCAAGAAGTGGGTGACGAAACTGATGATATGGAATTAACGTTTAGTTTCGGGTTCTTGACTGTGTCGCTTGGGAGTGCTCCCATTTCTCGGTCATTGAGAATTTTCAACAATGTGTCAATTTTGGTGGTCATCTCGCTTTGCTTTTGTTTGAAATCGGCTTCAAACTTAGATATGCAAGCTTCTTGAGATGCCATAAACTTGGACATCAATCCTTCAAGATTGTTGGTACTACCATAGTTGTTAGAAGGATTGTTGTTGAAAGTACGGTTGGAGGGTGGACCGTTTAGTTGGTAACGATTAGGCGGATTGGAAGAATTGGCTTGATTTTGTTTCCACCTAAGGTTTGGGTGATTTTTCTAAGAGGGGTTGTAGGAATCACCATACGGGTTTGGCTCGGGTTTGAAAGTGTACCACTTATCTCCCGCTTCTAAGCTTGGTAGTTCTCCCTGGTGGGAAAAATTGAGCAAGGAAACGAGTGGTGAGATCATCCCATGAGGTGATGGATCCCGCGGGTAAACGTTCAAGCCATTGACTAGCTTGATCACGTAGAGAGAATTGGAATAGGCGTAATCGGGTTGACTCTCTAGTTGTAACATCAAGGTCTATAGAATCTACGATTTTAAGGAAGTCCTTGAGATGTTGATTTGGATCTTCAGAACGAAGTCCATGGAATGCACATCCGCTTTGCACCAACCGGATGGTGTCGGATCGCAAGGGGGTCACATTGGCTCCTTGGGTGAGCTCAATGGTGTTTCGGTAGCCTTGGTGGCTAGGTCGGGAGTACTCTCCTAAGGTTCGGGGCCTAAGGGGTTGGTTATCTAGTGGTGGGTTTTGTTGTGGTGGGATGACGGGTTCAAAGATGTTACCATCGTCCATGATGTTGGATGGCGAAGAGTTACGAACAAAAACACGAAGAAATAAGATAGACTAAAGAGAACCTAAAAATAAAAATAAAATCTTACTAGAAAGGAATCTAGCAAGTAGACCTAATAAACAGAGATTCTAACCTAGACAATAACTATTCCCCAGGCTGCGGCGCCAAAAACTTGATACGTAGGGATCGCACCAGGTTTTACCTCTCGAGGGATCTCGAGAAGCTTACAACCCCCACCAAGCAGTGTACCTGATCGATGTAGTATAGTATAATGACAAGTACCGGGGGATTGATCGTTCAGCTAGGAATAGTGTCGCTAGGATTAGAAAACCTAAAGACTAGGTCTAGATATGAGGGATGATTCTTTTTGTATTTTTATGAAAGTAATTAAAAATCTCGAGTTTGAAAGGAGTTGGGCGGAATTAGTTGCTAGTCAACTAACCCAATACTAAGATGCAATCAAAATAAAATACTGAAAATGAAAATAAACTAAATTATACTAGAGTTGTGAGCAATATATGGGAGAATTGTGTTTACTTAGATTTCACTACTCCCTAGACATCTTTTACATGTTAATTACTTGTTACAGTTGCATGGATGACGGATTGTATTCCTTAATACCATTCATGGGGTGGCGTACTTACTTCCCCAATCCTATGAGCGCCTACTTCACTCCTATGTCAAGCCGGCTAAGAAGCTCCTAACATGGGATCACTAGAATTTGCTCATGCATTAAATACAACCAATAAAACCTAGTACACATCGGTTCATGTTTCCTAAGATGTTCAAGCATGTTACACAATGGAGATTTGCCAGTTTTCTTAAGCCTAACATTGAAATCATTCATCCATTACAACCATAAACAAGTAATTAACACATAATTAACATCTAGGTTTCATTACATCTAAGCAAACACAAGATAGATCTAGCCTAACATGTTGAAATCAAGACAAGCATAAGACATATTCAAACAACACATAGACATATTGATTGAATTGAAAGAAGACTTATCTTAATTGAACGTGAAAGAATTCAAGGGGTGAAAACCCTTGAAAATACTGTAAAATATGACCTAGGGTTTACAAAGTTCGGCCCTAGCATTCTCCACACAAGTTCCTCTCAATGAATGAAAAATAGAAAAGTATATATAGTTTTCTGAGGTGACGGCGTCAAGAACAAATGTTTGACGCCGTCATCTCGCCACCAAATAATTTCTCGGACTGCCTAGATCTGGGTTTGACGCCGTTATGTGTACTCCTTATGCGGTCCGTCACCAAAAATACTCTTGACGCCCTTCTCTTGACGCCTTCAGGTTTTCTCTGGGTCGTCACGGATTTTACTCCTGACGCCGTCACATTTTTCCTCTTGACGCCGTCAGGTACTGTTCTCAGCATGGAAAATTAAGTCTTTGCCGTTTTCTTCACTTCCATGCTCCAAAAACGTCCAAAATGCTTCCTTTTCCAGAATTCACTTCCAAAGTACCTAAAATCACTAAAGGGACGATTTAGGGCAATATTTGATCAAATAAATTCAATTCCGGGCTTAAATGACCCATAAAAGTGGTTCATTTTTCGCCTCATCAGCCAGTTTCCTTGTTTATAAATAAGTAATAGAAGGTCCCGAGGGTTGTTAAAAGGTAGGAGGAATTCTATTTATTTTCATTTGACACATTGGACCAAGGGATATATTCGTGAGTTATAGGGCACGACGGGAGATTCGAGAGAGGGTTAATCCTTGGCTGCAGCTTGTGTCAAGAAGAGAGGAAGAATAAGAGATAGTTCCAAACATCCTAAATAATTTTTATCTTTCTGTTGATATCAATAATTGACTAAAAACGTTATTCATATTCTTCGATATCTCTATGTTTTGATAATCACAAAACGAAAACTCATCAAACCAAAGATTATGATGTAAATAAGTATTTAGTAGTAAATACTCACTTTCACCATCTAATCACTTAAGGTATGAATAAACAAAGTGGCTAATGCATTATAAGATCAACGAAAATTTTTATTAATCACTAGATTTTTATAAAATGTCACAAAACATTTTATATCTTTTATAAAACATTTTTTGAATCAAAAGAATATGTTTAATTCATTACAAATATATAAATTCAAATTTTCAACCACAAATGGCAAATCTAATCCAGAAAAATTTTCCTCACAAAAGGACAGAAAATTCTAACGTTCAGGAGGGCGGCCCCCTTAATTATACTAGGCGGCCCCCTTAATCATTAAGGGGACCACCCCCTAATTAAGGGAACCGACATGCTCCAGAACAGTGTTTTCTGGCCCTTTAAATACTGGATCATTCCACATATTTTTCTCAGTTTTTTGCACTAAAAACTTTCTGATTCAAACCTCCATTTCTATTCTCTAAAATCCTTTGATCACATAAACATTAACCTTTGTTTCAAAGTAATTCAAGCCTCAATACTCAAGTGCAAAGAGAAGAATACTTCTATCTATCAAGACTAGAAGTATTACAACTTAGTATCATCTTGCTATCTAAGTTGTTTGATCATTTCATCTTGTAAATCATTCATTCTTTGGTGTATAAAGTGTATACATTGGTTAGCTAGATTTAGATATAGGATCTAGATTTGTTGAAGGTGTGAAGTGGTACTAGAAGTGAAGAAGTAGAGGTGCATAGGATTAGTGGAAGGAGATATAAGAAGTGGTAGTATATTGTAGTAGAGATTAGTAGTGAAGACAAAGAAGTTGAAGCCTTAAAGTTGAGAAGACATAGAAGCTTAGAAGGTGTGAAGACGTAAAAGCTTTGAAGTGGGAAAGCATAGAAGCTTGTTAAATAGAAGAACCCTTGGAGAAGTACATAGAAAAAGGTCTTCAAGTTGTGACAAAGAAGTAGTGAAGTTTTGAAGACATAGAAGCCTAGAAGTTATGAAGAAGTATAAGTCTTGAAGTAGTGGATAGATCGAAGTTGTGAAGGTGTGAAGAAACAAGTGGTGTGAAAAAGTGTAAAAGGTGTGAAAGAGTGTAGAAGCAGTTGTGTTGTGATTATAGTTGTGAGATTGGTTCTAGCTACGATTAGAACCCGACATTTAGCTTTGTGTCGTTAAAATTGGTGTAAGCTAAGGTGTGTACGGTTTTCTCCGCCATAAGGGTGGTTATTGACTTAGTGAAGAAAACTCTCGAGTTCAGTGCTCGGGGAGTGGAGTAGGGCAAGGAAGGTGTCCTTGTAGCCGAACCACTATAAATCCTTTGTCTCTCGGTTTGATCTTTGCATCTCTCACTCTTTGTTTATTTTCTTGTTAGCATTTCGTATATAGTTATAATTGCTTGTGTTGTGCATATATTGATTTCACATAAAGATAAAACTAGGTTCCATTCACATCATTAATTTTATATAAACAAACCAAAAGGATATACTCATAATAAAACACATATACATATGTAAATATATATATACATATATATACTTATATGTGATATATAAAATCATAATTTTTACTCAACATTCTATATAAGTAGTGTTTATACGAAAAGTGCGAACAAACTAGTATCTATATTTTTGTATCAAAGATTTTTGAAATTTGCGTCTATTCTTTAGAAGCAAACTTTTATAAAACGAAAAAGACGTAAAACTATTCAACCCCCTTCTAGTTTTCCACAATTGGTATCAGAGCCACGTCTAGCAAGATTTTTAAAATATATTGTATTTTAAAACTTGTAACGATCTATGAAATTTGAAAAATAATTAGAAAGGGAATTTACACAAAAACCACCATTATTAGAAAATGATCATTTTATTAAATGGAAAAATAAATTTGAAAATTATGTGAAATCAATAGATCTTGATCTTTCGCATATCATTTCAATTGGTGATCTTCAACCAACTATAATGGATTCTGAAAATCAATATAATAATCTTCAAACAAAAATCGATAAAAATACTAAAGCTAAATTACTGATTTACAAAACTCTACCAAGAATTGAATATGAAAGAGTACTCTTTTGTAAAACGGAAAATGATATTTGGAAATGTCTTTTAAATTTTCACCAAGAGAAATGTAAAACCAAAGATGATAAACTTGATGTTGCACAAGAATTAGTCACTCTAGAAAATTTGATAGACAAATACTTTGTTAAAATAAACACAAGTACTACTAGTTCAAATGTGATCATTGAAGGTATCAATAACAAAGAATACATGAGTCAAATCCGAAGAAAGAGTGTAAATAATTCATGGGGCGACAAGGACGAAGAAGATGATGAAAATATGGCGTGCGAAGATATTCAAACAAATGTAAATACAAGTATTGATGGCAAGGATTACATGTTTCAAGATCTAAGTGAAACTACAAATAAAACATGGAGCGACATGGACGATGGAATTGATCAACATATAGCATGTGAAGATTGTACAACTACAAATAAGGTACAATCCGAAACCAAACATTTTTGCTATGATCAATTTATATTAGAATTTTCAAAATTGGAAAACAACTTCAAACATCTTTGCAACATTGACTCAAAAATTATTTTTAAAAATGGATCTTCAATTTTCGTTGAAAATAACTTTGAAAAAGAAATAATTTTAGAAGATAAAATGTCTAGACTTGAAAGTAATATTGAAATTGATCTTGAATGTAAAAAATGCCAAGACTACAAACATGAAATTAAAATGGAAAATGAAAAAGCAAAAATATTAGCTAAATTCGAAAATAGTTCTAAATCTTTAAAATATCTACTTAACATTCAAAAGTCATTTTATGATAAAACCGGTTTAGGATTTACCGCAAATGATCCTTTAACAAATATATCAAAACAAATAAAATTTGTTAAACCTAGTGGAGAAGTTTAGAACTAATATTATTTACATCCATTATTTATTACTCTAGTCAAGAAAGTCATTGTTTGTTAGTTAAAACAAACTATTGATGAATTCTTGTACTTCTCGGCGACATCCTCATCGTGTGCATTTAAATGCAATGGATGTCCTCAACTAACCATCTCGGACCCATGAGAATCTGGGTACCAAGCTCTTTTTCATGTTTAGGTAGTTAACGAATGAAGAGACTTTTACTTTTTGGATCACTCACTTTGCTTTCTTACATTTGATGACTATTGGTTCCTATTACTCTAATTCACATTCTACACACGATTTGCTTATGACGCTGTTGCGGCCATTTATTGTTTCGGCGTTCTCTTCTTCACTTTTGGAGTATTGGTTTTATGGTGTGTTCGTTACTACCTCATGATGAAGGATTCAAGCACAATTATTCTTGATCTACATGACTTATGATGATTGTTGTGATCGATTAAGCATTTCGGATCAAGCCTCCTTGATTTTTATTGCGTTGGGATTTTACCTTGCTACGTCGACATGCTTTGGGCAAACTTTAAAGATGTCTTCTAACACTCTCATGCCCACTCTTAAGGAAAAGCTGGACCTGAGGTAAGTTTTCTTTTCAAAAATTTGTCAATATCACATTATATTAAAGTATACTATAATTAGTATATTAATATGATTAAATTTATAGGTTGCCCTGTTCATATATCATTAATACTAATATATGTATACATGAAATTAGGCTAGTTGACCCTCTTGATTTTAAGTCTATTACCGTTTTTCTTATTCATCATTTATATTGGAAATCATCTATGATCAATAGTAGAATACTTATTGTTTAGGCTAAATGACCATTCTAGTTGCATTAATAGACGTGCTATAATTAAGACTTGTTAGCATTTAATACAATAACGAGTTTAGTATATATATATATACATGTGTTAATCTTGTATCTATAGATGATTTACTTTATCCCTCTCAATCATATTGCATTAAGATCATTGAAATTTACCATCACTCATCCATGTCTTTAGTTGCCATTAAAGATGATTATATGTAACAATGGGCTCAACTGATTCTCTTGAATATGATAAGTTTCTATTTCAAATCTTTCATTTGTGATTTCTTGCTATCAAAAATAAAATATCATGTTTAAAACCTCTCGCTTTGAAAAATAATCTTTCAAATATCTATCTCATCTTTCTTCAAACAACATATTTAACTGTAAGCTACCATAACTTTATTTTAATCAAAATCAAGATTGGTAAAATTTTCTTATCCAATTTGTCAACATGTTATGAAGCAAAACTCAATCTATTTTAGACTAATACACACTTGAATCTATTTCAAAGCATTGTTGAATAAAACTAAAAACGTTTTATTAAAAATATATTTGATTATCTCGTATGTGTCATACACTTCTCTGAAAATGACATTCACAATTTAATCAAATCATTTCATGAGAATCATGGTTTGCCCATATAGATCTTGTTTGTAACAAGTCTCGAAGTCCATACAATCATATCTTCCCATTTGTTACTTGTAAGCACTCATCAATATGTTTGAACTAGCCTACATATTATCATTTTCATATAGTTGTATATTTGACTAGTATGTTTTATTGCTTCCTTGGTTGTTTAACTTAATTGGCCAATAAGTAGATTGCATGTAAATTAGAAATTACTTGTCTACTTAATTTGTTTTAATAACATTCTCTACATTTATGATTAGTATATCATATATTGCCTCAAAGAGTTGAACTTACTTGAATCCAAACCCAAAAACACAACCTTTCTGAAAATTTTCTGCCAAAAACCCAATTCTAGCATTCTGAAATTCACCAGATGGGCGGCCCCCTTAATTATATAATGTTAGGATTAAAAGTGACGATCATTATTGAGTCAAATAGTTAGTTAAATATATTCACGTAATAGTTAGTAAAATGCTAGTTTATTAAGTTTAAGTAAAAGCCTTAATGGCTTGGCCCAAAAGAAGGCCCATGAGAAAACCCATGGTAGCTAATGTAAAACTATAAATACCCCTCCTAAGCTTGTTAGGAAGGGTGGGAGTTTATACTTATTCAAGGTTTTATTTCACATAGTGCTCTCCACCTCTCTCTCTACTTTCTCTCTCTAGTTCTTCCATCTCTCTCTAATATCATAATCTTAGGTGATAAAGATATATCTATGGTCCAACAAGTGGTATCAAGAGCCTAGGGATAATCTTAGGTTGTTTTAGATTGTTTTTGGGTGAAAAATCGTGTTTTTGGGTGAAAATTTCGGATTTGGTTACTGTTCATCGCCTAAATAGCGAGTTTGCAAATTTTTTATCGAGTTTGAAAAAAAAAATTTCGAGTTAGGAAAAATTTTCATCGAGTTTGAAAATTGTTTTATCGAGTTTCAAAAAAATTTTATCGAGTTTAAAAAAAATTTTGTCGAGTTTCAAAAAAAAAATTTCGAGTTTGAAATTTTTTTTTGTCGAGTACGGACAATTTTTTGTCGAGTTTGAGAAAATTTCTTGCGAGTTAGGGTTTCTTGCGAGTTAGGATTTCTGGCGAGTTAGGATTTCTGGCGAGTTAGGTTGTAATCTCAACGAGTTAAGATTTTTTGGCGAGTTAGCCTTTTGCCTTATCGTACATCGAGTAAGGTTTATTGTGGCTCATATCAAGGAGAAACTCTGCTCAAATTTTGACATCCTTACCGAGTTTGAGAACTTACCGAGTTTGACAGAAACTAAAACATCCGAGTTAGACATAAACTGAAATATACCGAGTTAGCATTTTCTGAGGTTACTGAGTTTGGATTTTTCAGAGCTTATCGAGTTAGTGACTTGTTACCGAGTTAGAGACTAGCGAGTTAACAGAGTTACAACAACAATCTTACCGAGTTTACAACAACAATCTTGGCGGGAAAATTTGAGTAAAATTTATTTTTTACAGGAGACTAAACGTTCAATTTTTACGTGAAATTCAAAGTTTGGTATAACGTTGAAAATTTCCGCCGAAATTTCAAATTTTTAGGCCAAAATTCAAAACTTTTCGGTAAAATTTGGCGTCAAAATTTTTAAAACTCAAAATTTTCTAGTAACCTTTGATCTTCAAACAACAACCTTTGTTATCTTAAAAGATCCTAAGATCAACTTTATCACACATCGCTTAACAAAGAAAATGAAAATGCAAATCCAAGAGAGAGATTAAAGAAAGTGTTTACCGTGTTCAAGTCATATGTAGTGAAGGTCATCAATATTTATGGTTATGATTCAAGGTTCGAAAAAGCATTTGAATACTATGTCAGAGACCGATTTCATTATTTCAAAGAGAAACTCAACAAAAGCCTGAATCAACTTGAGATGCTACTTAATGAAGAAGAACTTGATATGAGTAATTGCAAGGAAGCTTTTAAAGTGATCCAAACTCAATTTCAGAGAATCTTTAACCCTTGGATAATGAACCAGTCAGAGTTTATCGATGCATTTTACCAACAATTTTGGGTAGGCTATTTGACCTTCAGAACTAAATGCATAAATGACATGGGGGAACTCGAAAAGATACTTGATGCTGAGGAAGCTGAGTTAAATGAAATTGAGAAGCTGAAACGGGAAAGAGAGAAGATTGAAAAAGATATGCAGTTTAAAGAAAGAGAGCTAATTGAAAGAGAGATGCAGTTTAAGGAAACAGAGGTGATTGAAAAAGAGACAGAGAAAGATGTTCAAACAAAAGAGGAAATGGTCAATGAGGGTGATGCATCAGATGATAGTTTGGTTTTCACAGAAAGTGATTCATTTTCAGAACAGCAGGTTGAAAGCAGCAGTCCTAGCTATGATTCAGATACTGATGGTACACAAAGGAATGAAGCTGTTTGGGACACCGAAGATGATCATTTCAAACCTTCATCAGACACAGAGATATTGGCTACAGTACAACATTCACATGCTCATGATAATGTTGATATATTTTGAGAATATGTTTGCTCATGATCAGACACATCCTGAGCATCCTGAGTCTATTAGTGACACTTATGTGGTGGAACAAAATGATAGTAATATCAATTTTGATACTCCAGTTATGGATCCTAATAGAGGTGAGCCTGCCCAAGATGGATCTTCTTATGAACAAGATCGTGCCTTATTTGCTTCATTAATCAATAATTTCAAACATGAACTTGACAAGTGCAAAAACGACAATCGTGAAGCTAAGCAAGCGAATGTCCTTTTAAACAAAGAGCTTGAGAGATTTAAAGAAATAGAAAAACGTTTTGAAAATGCAACAACAAGAAATGCTGAACTTGAAATTGAAATCTCAAATCTTAAATCTCAAGCTCAAAAGTTTGAAATGTATGGAGAGTCTGTCAAACCACTTTTAAAAAGAAATGAAGAACTTGAAGTTGGTTATAGAGAAGCTGTTCTTCGTGAAAAACGTTCCATTCAAAATCTAGATGCTCAAATGGTTGTTAACAACAGAAAGGTTCAAGCGCTTTTAAAAGAGAACAATGATTTAAAAAGTGAAAATTCAAAGCTTCAGAAAACTACATCAAATTTTGAGATTGTAAACAAAAAACTTCAGAATGAAAACCAAGATTTTTTGAAACGAACAAACGATCTTGAAAACAAACTTCGAAAATTGGGACAGACTTCTCAGACTATCAACATGCTGCCTACTAAAGATGAGGAGGTTGATAAACAAACATCTGGGATTGGTTTTGTGAATAGTGCTCATGTGGAAAAAGAAAAACCTTGTCTTTTAAACAAAGTGCAAAAGTTGACACCTATTTTGTATAATGCTGAAGATATGGGAAAAGGATTGTCAGATGATCTTTTGTTTGAGTCTCAAGATATTTTAAAATCTGAAGAGGAAAAACGTTTGAAAGTAAAACAAACAAAAAACCCACTCTCGTACCACAGCTTTGTGTATGGTTGTCTACAATTGACAGATATACCAAAAGAACCTCTCAAAAGAAAAGACACAAATGTGAAAAGATTTTTCAAAGAAGCTCAACTTGCTACCTATGATGCTAAGTTATGGCAAAATAGAGCAAGGAAACAATTTTGTAATCTTAAACATCACATTGAGCAAACGTTAAAGGTCATTTGGTTTAAGCAAGAAAACATCACAAACAACGTTTTCTCTAATCCTCTTTCATCAGATGTACGCCTTAAGTTAGATTTTTGAAGAAAATTGTGATGCTACCAATATCAAGTTTGATTTCGACGAACTTGATACAAAAAATCTTGAATTGGAACATACTGTGGCATCATTACAAAAAGAAAATGAGCATTTGAAACAGACTTACAAAAACATGTTTGATTCAATCAAGCGATCAAGAGTTCAGAATCAAACTTCAAACAAATCTGACTCTCAGATCACACCAAATCATCTTTTTGAAAAAGAAAAATCTGTGCTTCAAAAGAAAATTGTTGAATTGGAAAAAACGATTGCACAACAAACCAAGGATTTTGGTGATGCCAAAAATGATTTTTCAATCGAAATAGACAAATATGAAAAATATTTTGCGCATCTTGAAATCAAAATGCTTTTTTGCAAGAAAAACTGGCATCATCAGATCATCTTTCTCTTCAAAAAGAATACAATGATTTGAGAACGTCATACAATGCCTTAAAAGCAAAGTTTGATGTTCTTAACCGGTCAAAAGGAAAATCTCAAGTTTCAAACGAGTCTAAACCACAAGTAAGTGTTTCGGAGAAGGTTTACACGGGTGAATCTTCCAAACCGTTTTCGAAAATGGTTTCTCAGTTTACAACCTATTCGTTGCAAAAAGGAAGGAAATTTTCAAAGAGACCTAATTTTTCTGAAACACTTACTCCTCAAAAAGTTTCAAATGCAAGTGCTCATAGAGAAAAGAATCAAGTTTTTCAAACTCCATACTCTCGTTTTACTCCGGTAAAGCCAGTGTGGAAACCAAAGCAAAGCCGTTCAAAACATTTGAAATATTCATACTCTGAAATGCTTCTGCTACAACAAAGGAATGGCTATGCTTTGAAAAATCCTAATTCTGGAAGGTTTCCATTCATCTCAAAAACGAATTTTCGAAATGAAACGCCGAGTTTCAACAATGGATGGAAAACTTCTTCTTCAAGTTTTAAAACTCCAAAAGAGACACCGAGTTTCTCAAACAACTTTCAAAAGCAAAAGAGTTTTAAATCACCGTTGATTCCACGAGCTTTATTTCAAAATGAAACACCGGTTTTCAGTCCTCGTTGGAATTCAACTTCTTTGTCACGGATTGACACAACTTTCAAATGGATTTCAAAATATGGTAAACCCATTGGCGCCGTGCTTAAATGGGTTTCAAAAGTTGTTGTCTAATCTAAAAACATAATGACTTCTTAGTACTTCAGCTGAGGACTCGGACTTCAACATTATGACTTCTTAGTACTTCTGCTAAGGACTCGAACTTCAACATTATGACTTCTTAGTACTTCTGCTAAGAACTCGGACTTCAACATAATGACTTCTTAGTATTTCAGCTAAGGACTCGTTCTTCAAAGAAAGGAAAGTGCTTAAGTTTAAACAAAGGTTTTAAATATTTTTTGAGCACTTATCCTAAAAACATTAGGCTTATACACACGTAACAGTGTATAACCCGTGATTTTCAAAGAAAGGACCCTGTTGTACATTTCTGTGCAACAATCCTAAAAGATAAGAAGACTTCTCACCAAAAAGCTTATCAAAGTCTTCTTAATTTTTGAGCAGAATTTTGAAAAATGTTTCAAAAGGTTTTCAAAACTTTTCACGATGTAGCTCAAGATATTACTCCCTCAAACCCTTCAAAGCAAATATTTACTCAAAATGTTCTAATTTGAGGGGGAGAAATAAAATGATGTTCCAAAATGATCATGCTTAAAGGAAACTTATACGGAATTACAAACATCCGTTTCTCCCATATGCTATCCAAAAAGAAAAGGTTTTAATCAATTGGTATAAAAAATACCATAGATATGCTATTTTTGAGGGGGAGAAGACGTGAGTAAAATGTGATCAATATGTTTACGATTGTGGCTGAATCTCATGCGAGCTCGACTCAGAAATGACCCAAGAATTGACGAAACAACAAAAGTTAGTAATCGAAAAACTTATCCTCGACGGGTAATAACATCAAGTTAGTTACTAGAGCTAGTTGTCACCTAAAAGCTGACAATGGAACTCTTTAACTAGCCACGTAAGCGTGTCTCGAAAAGGATTTGTTTGAGTAGAAATGTACCATTTCGAGAAACTTTATATGGACTTGACCAGGCCGGGTAATAACTTCAAGCTAGTCTAACTAGTGATGTAAGCGTGTCTCGAATCGGTTGTGTTCACTGAAAGTGGATCAATTCAAAAAGTGCAAACTCCTCACGTATGTGCAAATTTCTTAAAAATCCATGAGCACATGTGAAGGGGGAGTCCTTCAAATGAAATGCAAAACTCTCGAAGTGTCAACAAAAATGTGTTTATATTCATAAACACTTTGAGAGATTTTCAATAAAATGGTTTGATGGCAATTATAGGATAGTCATGGAGTTATAAGGTGACTAAGGTTAGGTAAAAAACCGTCCTATGATCCGCCAGAGCCGGAAGGGATCTACCCAAGGACAATTCCAATAGATTAGAATTAGAAGTCCTTAGGTATGATTGAAAAAAAGGAGAAAATGAGAAATGAGAAAGAAGGGGCTGAAGAATTAAAAAGAAAAGTTATGAAAAAGTGTGAAAAGAAATAGCCCTCCATATGTTCAACCTTAGGGCAGACACCGGGTTCAATTCGTTTGCTACTGGTTGTTACTAAGGTGACGTCGGTATTGAAGATAAAGACATCATGGACCCAGTGACGCACTGCACTTAACCTTCTAGCCACTCAAGTTCTCTTAAAAGAGCTTGTTTCATTCTCACGGGGAACCGATGTAATCTATTGACTTATCTCTTAGAGATGGTTGATATTAAAGCAGGAGACCTCTCCCTAGTCTCCGCATAGGAAACCAAATGTGCACTTATCGAGTCTAGAGCCATGAGATACATTAAAAGATCTCTTAGGATACACTTCCTATGAATACACTTGTGTTCGCCAAAAAGGACACAAGTTGTAAGAGTCTTTATGAGATCTATGGATCTTGTCTTATCTTTCATGATGGTTACTATGTTCCAAAATGGTCTACAATTGTGGGGTGATCTCCAGCAACTCACCTGAATCATTGATGTACTTCGGTGGATCTAGTAAGCCCTTTCAAGGGTATCTGGTTCAAGAATGGCCTTGGTAAGGATTAGAAGGAGTCTTCACACTATGCTTTTGGCGATCTCTAATTCCGAACCTGTAAGTACCGGTTGATTTATTACTAACTGTTTTATGCAGGTACTCATAAATGTTCCTTGGAGAAAGACCGTTACCATCACTCAAAAATCCACATGCTCATACCCTGCAAAGCTCTCTTCAAAGATCAAAGCAAAGCAAAGTTTAGAAAGTTTCTAAGTCAAAGTCAAAGAATCTTCAAACTAAAGAAACAAATATTAAAGTCAAAGAGAAGAGAACTTCACAAAGATTCAAAGTCAAACAAAGTATGAGCATGTTAGAAAAGACGTAAAGACAACAGAGTAAAGATGTTGATCAAAGGCAAGAAAGATCACAAAGCATGATTGGAACAAAGGAACTAGCAAAACTATTACACAACAAGACTCAAAGTTCAAAGAGAACAAGCTTCAAAGTACAAAGATCAAGGTCATAAAAGAGAGATCTCAATGATCACCCTTAGGGGGAGATTGTTAGCATTAGAAGTGTTGATCATTTATGTAATCAAATAGAGATCTCAATGATCGTCCCTTAGGGGGAGATTGTTAGGATTAAAAGTGACGATAATTATTGAGTCAAATAGTTAGTTAAATATATTCATGTAATAGTTAGTAAAATGCTAGTTTATTAAGTTTAAGTAAAAGCCTTAATGGCTTGGCCCAAAAGAAGGCCCATGAGAAAGCCCATGGTGGCTAATGTAAAACTATAAATATGCCTCCTAAGCTTGTTAGGAAGGGTGGGAGTTTATGCTTATTCAAGGTTTTATTTCACATAGTGCTCTCCACCTCTCTCTCTACTTTCTCTCTCTAGTTCTTCCATCTCTCTCTAATATCATAATCTTAGGTGATAAAGATAGATCTATGGTCCAACAAGGAAAGTGCTAAGGACTCGGACTTCAACATAATGACTTCTTAGTACTTCTGCTAAGGACTCGGACTTCAAAGAAAGGAAAGTGCTTAAATCAAAACACAGGTTTTACATATTCTTTGAGCCCTTATCCTAAAAACATGATGGCTTATGCACACATAACAGTGTATAACCCGTGATTTTCAAAGAAAGGACCCTGTTGTACATTTATGTGCGACAATCCTAAAAGATAAGAAGACTTCTCTCCAATAAGCTTATCAAAGTCTTCTTAATTTTTTGAGCAAAATTGTGAAAAATGTTTCAAAAGGTTTTCAAAACTTTTAATGATGTAGCTCAAGATATTACTCCCTCAAATCCTTAAAAGCTTAAATTTACTTAGAATGTTCTATTTTTGAGGGGGAGTAATAAAATGATGTTCCAAAATGATCATGCTTAAAAGAAACTTATACGGAATTACAAACATCCATTTCTCCCATATGCTATCCAAAAAGAAAAGGTTTTAATCAATTGGTATCAAAAATACCATGGATATGCTATTTTTGAGGGGGAGAAGACGTGATTAAAATGTGATCAATATGTTTAAGATTGTGGCTGAATCTCGTGCGAGCTCGACTCAGAAATGACCCAAGAATTGACAAAACAACAAAAGTTAGTAATCAAAAAGACTTATTGTCGACGGGTAATAACATCAAGTTAGTTACTAGAGCTAGTTGTCACCTAAAAGCTGACAATGGAACTCTTTAACTAGCCACGTAAGCGTGTCTAGAAAAGGATTTGTCTTAGTAGAAATGTACCGTTTCGAGAAATTTTCTGTGGACTTGACCAGGCCGGGTAGTAACTTCAAGCTAGTCTAACTAGTGATGTAAGCGTGTCTCGAATCGGTTATGTTCACTGAAAGTGGATCAATTCAAAAAGTGCAAACTCCTCCCACATGCGCAAATTTCTCAAAAATTCATGAGCACATGCGAAGGGGGAGTCCTTCAAATGAAATGCAAAACTCTCGAAGTGTTAACAAAGTATGTTTTATTATCATAAACACTTTGAGAGATTCTCACAAATGGTTTGATGGCAACAATAGGATAGTCATGAAGTTATAAGGTGACTAAGGTTAGGAAAAACCGTCCTATGATCCGCCAGAGCCGGAGGGATCTACCCAAGGACAATTCCAACAGATTAGAATTAGAAGTCCTGAGGTATGATTGAAAGATGGAGAAAATGAGAAAGGAGAAAGAAGGGATTGAAGAATTAAAAAGAAAAGCAAATGAAAGGGTGAAAAGAAATAGCCCTCCATATGTTTAACCTTAGGGCAGACACCGGGTTCAACTTATATGCTACTGGTTGTTACCAAGGTGACACCG
Source organism: Artemisia argyi (assembly GCA_030686995.1). NCBI lineage: Eukaryota > Viridiplantae > Streptophyta > Magnoliopsida > Asterales > Asteraceae > Artemisia > Artemisia argyi. The sequence goes on along the minus strand of CM060686.1, from coordinate 153,475,982 downwards.
GTATTAAAGATAAAGACGTCATGGATCCAGTGACGCACTGCACTTAACCTTCTAGCCACTCAAGTTCTCTTAAAAGAGCTTGTTTCATTCTCACAGGGAACCGGTGTAATCTATCGACTTATCTCTTAGAGATGGTTGATATTGAAGCAGTAGACCCCTCCCTAATCTCCACATAGGAAACCAAATGTGCACTTATCGAGTCTAGAGCCCCGAGATTAATCAAAAGATCTCTTAGGATACACTTCCTATGAATACACTTGTGTTCACCAAAAAGGACACAAGTTGTAAGAGTCTTTATGAGATCTACGGATCTTGCCTAATCTATCATGATGGTTACTATGTTTCAAACAGTCTACAGTCGTGGTGTGATCCACAGCGACTCACCTAGTCATTGAGCTACTTAGTAGGTCTCGTAAGCTCCTTCGGGGGTATCTGATATGGGAACGGCCCGGATAAGGATTAGAAGGAGTCTTCACACTATGCTGTTGGCAATCTCTAATTCCTTATCTCTAAGTACCGGTTTGTTTATTGCTAACTGTTTTATGCAGGTACTCATGAATGTTCCTTGGAGAAAGACCGTTACCATCACTCAAAGATCCATATGCTCATACCCTGCAAAGCTTTCTTCAAAGATCAAAGCAAAGTAAAGCTCAGAACGTTTCTAAGTTAAAGTCAAAGAATCTACAAACTAAAGAAACAAAGATTAAAGTCAAAGAAAAGAGAACTTCTCAAAGATTCAAAGTCAAACAAAGTATGAGCATGTTGGAAAAGACGTAAAGACAACAGAGTGAAGATGTTGATAAAAGGCAAGAAAGATCACAAAGCATGATTGGAACAAAGGGAACCAGCAAAGCTATTACACAAAGACTCAAAGATTAAAGTGAACAAGCTTCAAAGATCAAAGAAAGGTAACAAAAGAGAGATCTCAATGATCACCCTTAGGGGGAGATTGTTAGCATTAGAAGTGTTGATCATTTATGTAATCAAAGAGAGATCTCAATGATCGTCCCTTAGGGGGAGATTGTTAGGATTAAAAGTGACGATCATTATTGAGTCAAATAGTTAGTTTAATATATTCATGTAATAGTTAGTGAAAAGATAGTTTATTAAGGTTATGTAAAAGCCTAAATGGCTTGGCCCAAAAGAAGGCCCAAGAGAAAGCCCATGGAGGCTAATGTAAAAAGTATAAATACCCTCCTAAGCTTGTTAGGAAGGGTGGGAGTTTATGCTTATTCAAGCTTTATTTCACACATAGTTCTCTCCACTTTCTCTCTCTACTTTCTCTCTCTAGTTCTTCCTTCTCTCTTTAACATCATATTCTTAAGTGATTAAGGTTGATCTACGGTCCTACATATAAGGCGGCCCCCAAGGGGACCGGCCCCTAATTAAGGGGACCGGCCATCTGATGGTCAGGGTTACTGTTTTCTTAATCCCTTTTTGACCCTCTTCACCCTATACTTCCCAAAATTCACAAACATATTTTGTCCCATACTATACCTCACAATTTACCTTCCTAAACCACATTTTTCTTACACTATAAATACCTTCTTCCCATCATAAATGCTATCACATCCAAACATGTCATCCCCCAAAAACCAAAAACCTAAGGTTTCAAGAACCGCAAGGATCTCCGTCAAACCCGTTTGGAGGAGGAAACTTGATTCTTGTCACAACTCAAGTGATGTTGTTCCAAGTCAACCAACAACTAAACCTCAAACCCACACTAATGACTCATCTCACAACCTATCATCCACTCATGCCCTCATTAATGCTTCTTTATATGATGAGCATGCTCAATCCCAAAACAACAATCCAAATCTCTCAATCAATACTTCACATGTTGCTCATTCAACAAAAACACCATCCACTCATGAAGCTCCTCTTCCACCCATATCATGTTTTCATGATTACCCAAGCTCAATCATGTCTCCACCACCAAGAGTACCACCACCACATCCTACAACCTCACATGCCATTCCTATGTTGCATGTTCAAACCTTCACCCAAGACAACTATCATGCTTGATGTCGTTTTAGTATAGTATAGGTTTGTTTTTTCGAAGAAATTCTTAGGAAAGTATTTCCCCGGGTCGTAGTCCGTGTGAAGGTGTGAATGGAATTCTCAATTCCCGACTTGTGAATCGTGTCGTGAAAATGGTAAAAAGTGATTTTATGAGATTATACTAATGAATAAGTAAATGAAGCACAAATAATCACTTAAACACATATTTCAAGTAATTAAACCAAAAACGTAACCTAGAATCGAAAACGTAAGCTAAAACGTAAAATAAACGTCAACGTACGAAATAAAACGTGAATTTTGAGCTACACTACTCCTGCGGACTTGAAAATAATTTTGAAAAGTTAAAAATGATAAAAGAAAATTTTAGGAAAAAGAAAAATATTTTTTTGACTTTTTATTTAATTTTTATGAATTAAAAACTAATTAAACTAATTAAAAATTAAAAGAAAATGCAGATAAGGTGAGAAAAATGAAAAATAAATTTTGAAAATTATAAAATAACTAAAAAGTAATTTTAAAACTAAAAACTAATTTTTTTTTTGGCTTTTTGTATAATTTTTGGGAATTAAAAACTATTTAATCTAATTAAAATTCAAATTAAATTCAAAATAAATGGGAAAAATGCAAAATAAAATTCTAAAAATCTAAAATAATTGAAAACTAATTTCTAAAATATTTTTGGATTTTTCTTGGCTTTTTCTGATTTTTTTTTTTTTTGGAATTTTTAGTAATTAAAAAGTATTAAAAAGTGAATAAAAAATGAAAATAAAATAAGAAAAATATAAAATGAACTCAGAAAAATATGAAAAATCCAGGAAAATTCTAAAATATTCTAATAAACCTAGGAAAAAATTTAAAAGTTGAAAATAAGCACTGGAAGTGCAATTTGGCTTGAAATCAGCTTATATTAAGTGCTTATTGATAAGCAGTTTGACCATGGTTGACCCAAATCTTTATCAAATGGTTTTTAGGACTCAAATAAGCTTTAATGAACAGTAATAAGACTAATCAGCACTCAGAAGCAATGATATGGACACAAAAAGTTGAAATAAGCACAATTGAAAAGCAAATAATCTGAACAGAATAAGCAGGGGCTTTAAATAAATGAAACAACAACAATAGGTATAAATGAGCTCAGAGAATCAATAAAACTCAACTAAGAAGTAATTGAACACAAATGCAGGCCTCATCTTGAAAACAGATTCCAAGTTCAGACACCTTATTAGCAGCTTAATTTTGAGTGACCTAATAAGCTAAATGATGTAATCTAAGAGTGGATATGGAAACCCTATACTACTAACTACTTCAAAAACCTAAAAGCCCTAAATCTAAACAACTATAGCATACTTGAAATTTGCTAAGATCAGATCAGATTCACACAAACACAATGGAGGTTTTGACTTTGTATGCAACCTAAACTTTGACTATATTGGATTTTTGTTGATCAAATCTAGAACTACATGAATTATTAAGATAGTTTACACCCAAAATATCCTAGATGCAACCTAAATTTAATAAGCTTAAGGATCACAGGTTCACAGAATCTTAAACTAAGCACAGATTTGGGTGATGAAGAGAATTCTGACTTTTGCTATTATACCCATGAGTTTTATGCTTGATTAATCTTGAATGCACCTAGGATAGTCTGATTATGCATATTAAACATCAACAAAACAACAAGAGTACAAGTGAACTAGCAGATCCAAACACCCCCTTAAACTAATGATTACACTAAGACTTATGATTTTCTAGCTTATACCTACTGATTTTTTACTCAAAACAGCTCACTAACACTTAACTGAAGCTAAATAAACATTAAAGAGCAACAAAGAAGCCTTAGAACTAAGAAATGCAGGATGAGTTATACTAGGCAGTAAAGGTGGACTAGAACATGTAAAAACCTAAGATGAGAATTCAACAAATCTAAATTAAGCACAATATAAAAGTAAACTATTAAACAATGATTGAAATACAAATGCAGGAATTAAAATGAAAAACTTACTTGAAACTTATAGGAGAATGAAAAATGGCTTATGCTTGTGAGATAAGCTAAGACAGTGGAAAAACCAATAGGACTAAAATATGTAAAAACTACTAATGAGCATTTAATTAACTACATTAAGCTACACAAAGTGGAAATAAGCTACAAGCAATAGCAACTATACTACTATGAGTGAAATGCTAAAAATTAAAAGAGATCTTACCGGCTTAATCCCAGCTAAACAGGGAATCATTTGAACACCCAGCCTATCTTTAATAGGCTTGTAAACAACTGCTGAGACCAATTTCAACTTCTGATTACCCCTTTTTCACACATTCATTACCTCTTGTTGACTTCATTTACCAAACCTCATTAACCGATTTGAAACAGTAATTAAATCAAAACATTCACTACAAGCTACTGATGAGCTACTAAAAGTATTCAAATGCAATACTAAGAAATGAATTTAAGGAAACTAAACACTTGAAAATAAATTGCACAGGAATTTAATTGAAAATCAAAATTATATTAAAACTGAAATTGAGTACACTTGAAAATTGAAATACAATAAACTTAGAATTACTTAAACTAACCCTACTCCTACTCCTAAAAATCTAACAGTTCTCAATTGATGGTGAGGAGGGCTTATATAGGCAAGCAGGGGTGAGGGATGAAGCTTCTAGTTTTTCCAGCTCATCAATCCTTGTGATACTTGTGCTTCTTTTGATTCTTCTAAGCTGTTTGATCTAATCCAGATGTTTCCCATCATTTTTGGACCCTTGGATTGCGTGTGATGATATTGTGAATCCCCTGTGTGTCATATCATTGGTCCACGTATGCATACTGACATTCCTTGACCCTTCTGACACCTTCTAGAACTCCTAATGATGAGGTAATTATTAAGAAGTGAGGTAATTGGAGGTGTGGTGATTTCTAGGGTTCGTGCTACAGTAAAAATACTGGGTAAGATGGGATTTTGGGGGGCGGGTAAAATGGGTGTGGTTTTTATTATTGTTTTTGTTGCTGGTTTGACCGGTTTGTTGACCGGGTTTGGTTTTAAATGGAAGTAACAGGCCGGGTTGGAATATTAGGGAGATGGGCTTGTGTAGACTTGGGCTAGTGGGTGAGTAAGGGAAATTGGATTGGGATTATTATTAGATGTAGTGATTAGGATTAATAATTTAAGGACCAAGGTTGTATTTTCAAAAACTGTGGGGACTAAATCTGTAATTCATCAAAATTTATTCCAAGGGCTTGTTTTGTCATTTTCTGAGTCATGGAGGACCTGAATTGTTGACTATTCAAATTTATCTTTGAGGGACCAAAATTGACAATATGTGAAACTTGGAGGGCTGAAGTTGTAAAATTCTTCAAACTTTATCAGGGACTAATTTTGCAACTTATTGAATCTCTGAGTACTTCTTATGACATTTTGAGCTTTCTTTGATCATTTTTCTTCCCCGGCTCCGGCTTTTGATCTTTTTCCATTCTCGTGCTCGTTTTTGTTGGTTTTGGCTTTGTTTTTGTTCATTTTTCACATATCCGTACCTGCACATACACAAATATAAAAACTCACATTCTCTTGGCATATTTGGTTAATATTTGGTGTATTTGGTCTGATTTAAGGCCAAAAAGGATGTGTGAAAAAGCACACATCAAAATCCCCCAGACTAAGGTATTGTCGTGTCCTCACGCAATGTCATCACCTCACGCTTAAGAGATAAATAATTTCAAAAACCTCTCTTTACTGACGTTGTAAAGTAGCAATGATGTTCAAAAGAGATATCAAAATCATTTATTCTTAAAAACGCTTCGTTTTCCGATTTTATGAATAATAACTACTACTACTCTTTTTGTATTTTTTTTTCATTTATATATGTGACGGTTTGCTTTGACTTTCATTATCAATTCTTATCTGTTGATAACTTTCAGGGTCAACGAGTAGAAACACTTCTCACAGAGAAGAGACCATACGGATAAAAATCGTCATCCTTGATTTTTCACAAGCTCCCAAACTAAGCGTAAAATCGAGATCATTGTTTATCCACAAGTTAGGTGCTAACACTACCCACAAAAGTTAATTGTGTCATTAGCTCTTGTTCCCAATTCCTATGTTTTGTATCTCAAGATTTTAATTTGTTGAGAAATGAATTGCTTCATATTTTCTCGTTTTGATATTTGTTAGTCCGATAAGAGCACAAAATTTGAACGCTAAGTAGTTTCCAAACTTTCCCTAGAAAATCCCTGCATACAGAAATCGGGTTCACATGAAGGTCTCTGATTTAACACGATTTGTGGGGGGCCCCTTTTTATTTACGACCGAGACATCCCATGTTTGAGACCCGAAACAGAATCTTATTATTAGGGAAACCCCCGGAGTCGAAGCTTGGCATTTTTGCATAATTATAAGCACTTTAATAATATTTGGTCCTTAGTCCTTTTTTTCAATTACAACAACGGTTTATGAGCTGCCAAGATGTAAGAGCTTTATTATGACCTTGGATTTATATCCACTGCTTTTTATAGCATTGGATTCCTCTGCCTTTTTATTTGGCTTTGGACTATTATTATTGATATTCATAATCATATGCCAAACCCCGAGTCCTACGGCCTTAACTAAGATCACAACATTGGCTGCGAACCGGCAAGATGCAATAGTCTATTTCACCGTAACACTGGCAGTACCCCTATGTGTACCAAACCCCCATATGCAGAGATTTTGTTGGGAACGAGAAAAAACTAAGTATTGCCCAAACCCCATACACTTAATTAATCCTAGAGATCTATTTTTATTGGTGTGCAATCTTGTGGGAACAAGGAGGCCACAAGTAGCTTTCGTGGGCTCTAAAGAGATCCAACTACTCCACGTGTAGCACGAAACTTCTAAATAAACTCAATCATTCCTCGATCTCCGCAAATTTAAAATCCCAAGTAATGAGATCTGCGGATGCTTAGCCATAATCTTTTGATTATATTGGTTAAGGGAGACGAGCTAGGGCTCAACACGCCCGGTCAAGTCAAAACATTTATTTCTACTCTCGCCGGTAGGAAAGTCAAAACAAGGTGTCAAATCTTATTATTATATCATATATCATTCATTTTTATTTATTTATTATTATTATTATTATTATTATTATTATTATTATTATTATTATTATTATTATTATTATTATTATTCTTTTAATAAAGAGGTGACAAAAATTAAAAATTTTTGGTGGTAAACGGAGTTGCGCAAGTTAACAGCTCAGACGTAGGTAACAGCTCAAATCGAATCGAAGATTTACCCCCCTAGACTAAAGTGAAACATTGTCCTCAATGTTTTAAGGGTACGGGTAATCCTACGTAATATCTAAGGCCGTTTATTAAGTATGCCAATAGATAAACGTTAGTCGATAAGATTTTGGATATGGTGAATTTCCGAAAGAGCAGCGAAGGATGAGACTCGAGTGGAGAGAACGACAAACCACGAGCACGGGAGTCCTCAAACTTTTGGGAAATTCCTGAACATTCACAAACAACAACGAAAACACGAGTTTGGAAAAGGTCGCCCCCCTCACGTCACGTTACTTAGAAAATAGAAAATAAAGAAGATGAAATGGATAAGCATGGGGTGCCTCCCACGAAGCGCTTGTTTTTGTTCACCGAGTCACATGAGCTTGACTCGATCCCCGAATTAATTCATCCTTGGGGAGAGCAGATGGAACGGACACCCGACACAAACGGAGATGCCGTGGTTAAAAACGGTATCCTCACTCCCGGTGGAGTGGAAAGGTGAAGAACTGATGGGATAAGTAAAGAATGGATAAAACACCCGGATGATAAAAGCAAAGTCGATTTCTGAATCATGGGTGGGTTGGGTGGGTAAAATATAAAGCACAGGAACATCATGTTCATAAATCTCGTCCACCACTCCAAAATTATCTTCATTCGTATCGGATTCAAAATATACATCGGGTGGTTTCGCCGGTGGACGAGAAAAAGGAGAATCGAAGAGAGATGAATCAGCATCGGAAGGTAAATCATCGTTATGAATTTCTTCATGAAAATTTCTTCGAAGGCCATTATCGTCATTCTCAATACCCAGTGGTATCGAGTCATCCGCAGCAATAAATCGATCAACATCCTCTAAAAGAGGGTTACGTGATGGATTATCATAATCGATCTCAAAATTAAAATGCTCATAATCCGGAAGAGAGATATCAGCATGAATAGAGGGACTGCCACTACTCGTCTCTTCAAATCGAAAAATTTCAAGCTCGGGTAAGAAATCACTATCCATAATGGGGATAGGAGAAAAAGTCGCAGGATCATTTAATGCCTCAATCTTAGAAATGAGAAGATTAATATTCAATAATTTTTCACGAAGAGCTTCATCTTAGATTTTCGTATTAATTTCTTCATCATTCTCTTCTTCTAAGCTGACGAGCTCAGAAGGTAATTCGTCAACATATTCGATGTCTCCACAAGATATAGCATCGTCATTGTCAGAATCGGAGAACATTTCATCAGGATTATCAATCGGAGGTAAGTCACACTCTTCAGCCGTATCAAAAACATATTTTTCAAAATTGGGTAAAGAATCCTTGAGCTCGGGCTCCAAAGGATTTGACGGCGTAACAATCTCAGTCGAAATAGAATCATTGTTATCAAGAGAAGTATCGACTTCTTCCAAAACGGGATGACTTCCCTCATCCGGTGTGAGAGAAGGATGAGAAGAGTCGGGAGTAATTGATTCAAGTCTCGAAAAATGTTTTGAAGAATCCGGAGGTGGGACAAATGGTGTGCTCTGAGAGCTAGGAATTTCCACCACTTCCGTTATGGTCTACGGTTCTTGTTCGTGAAGATTCTGTAAGTCGTTTCCTCTAAACACCGTTTTAAGCTCAGCACATTTGCTTGACGAACTCTTAACCGTAAATCGAGAAAGGTTAGGATCAAATCTTGACGTATTAGGAACAATTGATTCTTGGACAACCGTAGGTTGGACATATTTAGCACTTCCATTGTTAGTGGAAAGTACCGAGTCCTTTGTCACCTCGGTTTCTCGTTCCATTTCCCTAGTCGGAGAGGGAGTAGGAAACGATGGTCCATCAACACGAATTTTTGAAATTTTGACAAGGCGTAAAGTTGTTCCATTTTGATTTTAAAAACCCTATTTTTAAAGAAATCGTCGTCGAGAGATGCCATAGAACAATTTTCAACATTTAAAGGTTCACAAGTCGGAGTGGGATTGATCGTAGAATTTTCTTCTATATAAAGCTCATTTTCATCACTCTCAATGGTGTTAACTTGTTCTCTTCTACGAATTTCCTCTTTAAAAAGGTTTATTGCAGTTAGACACTGCTCATTAAAGTCATTTTGAGCATTCATCATTTTAATGATCTCACTCTGAACCGTGAGAATCGTGTCGTATTATGGAGGTTGGTCGTGATAATTATTGTCATAAGGAAACGGTTTCCTTGTTTGACAATTGGTGCTAAAGTATGGACCTCCACAATTCTCACAACCGTTTTGTAGTTGTGAGGTCGGTGCATTTTGAAACGATTCATTATTGAAGTACGGAACTTGCTCATATGAATTGAAATCGTTGTGATAATAATTGGAAAAGTTCGGATCATAATCGGAGGTGAATGTCGGTTCAGCTTTCGAAGCACAACACATACAAAATCCACGAGTAAATCCACGTTCTTTGCAAAAACACCGTTCACAAAGTACTCCTTCTTTGGAGAGATTTCCACAATTAAAACAAGTGAACGGAGGCGGCGGTGGTGTTGGAGGATAATCAGAAATGTTTGAAGGATTGTTGAACGATCTTTAATCATACGTGTAAGATTTACAAAACCAACAGACTCCGTCACAAATATCACTACCACATTGTTTGCACGTACACCAAACACATGAACCTTCAAAGAACGGTTCTCCACATTGAAAACAAGTCGGATACATAAGAATTATCGGTTTAGAGGGTTAAAGAAGAAGAATCAAATGATAAGAGGATAAGAAGATTATTTTTGGTTTTTAATTATTGAAAAAGAAAATCAAAGTAGAGAAGAATGGATCTCTCTTCAGCTTGCAATTTAATGTCAAAGCTTCCGTATTTTCCGCTTATTCGGTTGTAGAATTAAAGTAATCCGATTAGCAACTAATTTCACGCGTTCTTATGTTGTTAAGCTGATTTGGTTTACAATGCTCACCCTTCAGCGGGAGAGTCGAGGCTGTAACTTTATTATTTTTTTGGTATTTTTGAAAACACTTTAGGAAAAGTGTTTTTGATTTTTCAATTTTTTTGGTTTTTATATAAAATATATACAAGGAAGGTTTTCAAAACACAATTTCGAAAAACGAAAACCAAAAATTCACTTCAACCTTCCCCGGCTGCGGCGCCAAAATTTTGATGTAATCGTTTTAGTATAGTATAGGTTTGTTTTTCCGAAGAAATGCTTAGGAAAGTATTTCCCCGGGTCGTAGTCCGTGTGAAGGCGTGAATGAAATTCTCAATTCCCGATTTGTGAATCGTGTCGTGAAAATGGTAAAAAGTGATTTTATGAGATTATACTAATGAATAAGTAAATGAAGCACAAATAATCACTTAAACACGTATTTCAAGTAATTCAACCAAAAACGTAACGTAGAATCCAAAACGTAAGCTAAAACGTAAAATAAATGTCAACGTACGAAATAAAACGTGAATTTTGACTTACACTACTCCTACGGACTTGAAAATAATTTGGAAAAGTTAAAAATGATAAAAGAAAATTTTAGGAAAAAGAAAAAAAAATTTTGACTTTTTATTTAATTTTTATGAATTAAAGACTAATTAAACTAATTAAAAACTAAAAGAAAATGCAACTAAGGTGAGAAAAATGAAAAATAAATTTTGAAAATTATAAAATAACTAAAAAGTAATTTTAAAACTAAAAACTAATTTTTTTTGGCTTTTTGTATAATTTTTGGGAATTAAAAACTATTTAATCTAATTAAAATTCAAATTAAATTCAAAATAAATGGAAAAAATGCAAAATAAATTTCTAAAAATCTAAAATAATTGAAAACTAATTTCTAAAATATTTTTGAATTTTTCTTGGCTTTTTCTTATTTTTTTGAAATTTTTAGAAATTAAAAAGTATTCAAAAGTGAATAAAAATGAAAATAAAATAAGAAAAATATAAAATGAACTCAGAAAAATATGAAAAATTCAAGAAAATTCTAAAATATTCTAATAATCCTAGGAAAAAATTTAAAAGTTGAAAATAAGCACTGGAAGTGCTATTTGGCTTGAAATCAGCTTATATTGAGTGCTTATTGATAAGCAGTTTGACCATGGTTGACCCAAATCTCTACCAAATGGTTTTTAGGACTCAAATAAGCTTTAATGAACAGTAATAAGACTAATCACCACTCAGAAGCAATGATATAGACACAAAAAGTTGAAATAAGCACATTTGAAAAGCAAATAATCTGAACAGAATAAGCGGGGGCTCTAAATAAATGAAAACAGCAACAATAGGTATAAATGAGCTCAGAGAATCAATAAAACTCAACTAAGAAGTAATTGTACACAAATGCAGGCCTCATCTTGAAAACAAATTCCAAGTTCAGACACCTTATTAGCAGCTTAATTTTGAGTGACCTAATAAGCTAAATGATGTAATCTAAGAGTGGATATGGAAACCATATACTACTAACTACTTCAAAAACCTAAAAGCCCTAAATCTAAACAACTATAGCATACTTGAAATTTGCTAAGATCAAATCAGGTTCACACAAACACAATGGAGGTTTTGACTTTTGTATGCAACCTAAACTTTGACTATATTGGATTTTTGTTGATCAAATCTAGAACTACATGAATTATTAAGCTAGTTTACACCCAAAATATCCTAGATGCAACCTAAATTTAATAAGCTTAAGGATCACAGGTTCACAGAATCTTAAACTAAGCACAGATTTGGGTAATGAAGAGAATTCTGACTTTTGCTATTATACCCATGAGTTTTATGCTTGATTAATCTTGAATGCACCTAGGATAGTCTGATTATGCAAATAAAACGTCAACAAAACAACAAGAGTACAAGTGAACTAGCAGATCCAAACACCCCGTTAAACTAATGATTACACTAAGACTTATGATTTTCTAGCTTATACCTACTGATTTTAGACTCAAAACAGATCAGTAACACTTAACTGAAGCTAAATAAACATTAAAGAGCAATAAAGAAGCCTTAGAACTAAGAAATGCAGTAAAGGTGGACTAGAACATGTAAAAACCTAAGATGAGAATTCAACCAAACTAAATTAAGCACAGTATAAAAGTAAACTATTAAACAGTGATTGAAATACCAATGAAAGAATGAAAATGAAAAACTTACTTGAAACTTATATGAGAATGAAAAATGGCTTATGCTAGTGAGATAAGCTAAGACAGTGGAAAAACCAATAGGACTAAAATATGTAGAAACTACTAATGAGCATTTAATTAACTACATTAAGCTACACAAAGTGGAAATAAGCTACAAGCAATAGCAACTATACTACTATGAGTGAAATGCTAAAAATTAAAAGAGATCTTACCGGCTTAATCCCAGCAAAACAGGGAATCATTTGAACACCCAGCCTATCTTTAATAGGCTTGTAAACAACTGCTGAGACCAACTTCAACTTCTGATTACCCCTTTTTCACACATTCATTACCTCTTGTTGACTTCATTTACCAAATCTCATTAACCAATTTGAAACAGTAATTAAATCAAAACATTCACTACAAGCTACTGATGAGCTACTAAAAGTATTCAAATGCAATACTGAGAACTGAATTTAAGGAAACTAAACACTTGAAAATAAATTGCACAGGAATTTAATTGAAAATCAAAATTATATTAAAACGGAAATTGAGTACACTTGAAAATTGAAATACAATAAACTTAGAATTACTTAAACTAACCCTAGTCCTACTCCTAAAAACCTAAAAGTTCTCAATTGATGGTGAGGAGGGCTTTTATAGACAAGCAGGGGTGAGGGATGAAGCTTCTAGTTTTTCCAGCTCATCAATCCTTGTGATACTTGTGCTTCTTTTTATTCTTCTATGCCGTTTGATCTAATCCAGATGTTTCCCATCATTTTTGGACCCATGGATTGCGTGTGATGATATTGTTAATCCCCCGTATGTCATATCATTGGTCCACGTATGCATACTGACATTCCCTGCCCCTTCTGACACCTTCTAGAACTCCTAATGATGAGGTAATTATTATTAAGTGAGGTAATTGGGGGTGTGGTGATTTCTAGGGTTCGTGCTACAGTAAAAATACTGGGTAAGATGGGATTTTGGGGGGCGGGTAAAATGGGTGTGGTTTTTATTATTGTTTTTGTTGCTGGTTTGACCGGTTTGTTGATCGGGTTTGGTTTTAAATGGAAGTAACAGGCGGGGTTGGAATATTAGGGAGATGGGCTTCTGTAGACTTGGGCTAGTGGGTGAGTAAGGGAAATTGGATTGGGATTATTATTAGATGTAGTGATTAGGAGTAATAATTTAAGGACCAAGGTTGTATTTTCAGAAACTGTAGGGACTAAATCTGTAAATCATCAAAATTTATTCCAAGGGCTTGTTTTGTCATTTTCTGAATCATGGAGAACCTGAATTGTTGACTATTCAAATTTATCTTTGAGGGACCAAAATTGACAATATGTGAAACTTGGAGGACTGAAGTTGTAAAATTCTTCAAACTTTATCAGGGACTAATTTTGCAACTTATTGAATCTCTGAGTACGTCTTATGACATTTTGAGCTTTCTTTGATCATTTTTCTTCCCCGGCTCCGGCTTTTGACCTTTTTCCATTCTCGTGCTCGTTTTTGTCAGTTTTGGCTTTGTTTTTGTTCATTTTTCACATATCCGTACCTGCACATACACAAATACGAAAACACACATTCTCTTGGCATATTTAGTTAGTATTTGGTGTATTTGGTCTTATTTAAGGCTAAAAAGGATGTGTGAAAAAGCACACATCAATGCTCCTCCACCATCACCTTCCTCCGAACACTTGAAGTTCGTTGAGGAGCTAAAAGGAGCTCATGAGCTTAGTACTCTTTTAGCATTACATCTTGCTCAACGCAATTTGGATCCACCTCAATCAAGCTCACCATCATCACCACACAACATTAACCAAATTGAGAAGCATGTTAACAATTGCCCTTGTTGCATCTTCCTCCAACAACAAACAATTGCATTGAATGAGCACTTAACTTGGATTGAGTATCTTCTTACTAGATCTCAACAAACACCATCACTTGAACAACATCAAAACCCTCAACCAACAAACCCAACTCCAAATTCACCACCGCCAAGCTCTATATCTCCAAACTCACCAACATCCATGAAACCAAAAGTTTACCTCCATTAAGCTACCAACATGATCCCCATTTACCATTCTCTACCAAGCATTCTATATGCTTATGCCTTTTGTTTTTCAAATAAAACACTTCAACCTTTTTGGGATGCAAGCAAGTTTAATGACACTCTTTGTTGACACAATAGGATATTCTACTTGGTTCAGAATTCTAGCATTATAGTTTATGTAACAATGATTATGTGGTTGACATAATCATTTCGAATTAATGAATGGTTTAATATGTGTTTCAAATTCTCCTTTGCCATGCTTGTTAGTTGTTGTTAGTATGTTATATATTTTTGCTTGTGCTTCTAATATTTTTCTTGCAAGAATTCCATAACTCGAACCCTTGGTGCCCTCAAACGAGGGGGAGCATACATCAAGGGGGAGCTTTCATCTTTTTGGCTTAAACCTTTTTGATTCTACAAAAAGAGGGAGAAGTGAATATAAACTCACTAAATACTTGTCTAAAAATAAATTTTTGGACTTAATGAGTTTAGGTTTTGTAATCATCAAAAAGTAGGAGATTGTTGATATAAATAACTGACTAAAAACGTTATTCATATTCTTCGATATCTCTATGTTTTGATAATCACAAAACGAAAACTCATCAAACCAAAGATTATGACGTAAATAAGTATTTAGTAGTAAATACTCACTTTCACCATCTAATCACTTAAGGTATGAATAAACAAAGTGGCTAATGCATTATAAGATCAAAGAAAATTTTTATTAATCACTAGATTTTTATAAAATGTCACAAAACATTTTATATCTTTTATAAAACATTTTTAGAATCAAAAGAATATGTTTAATTAATTACAAATATATGAATTCAAATTTTCAACCAAAAATGGCAAATCTAATCCAGAAAAATTTTCCTCACAAAAGGACAGAAAATTTCAACGTTCAGGAGGGCGGCCCCTTTAATTATACTTGGCGGCCCCCTTAATCATTAAGGGGACCGCCCCCTAATTAAGGGGACCGACACGCTACAGAACAGTGTTTTCTTGCCCTTTAAATACTGGATCATTCCACATATTTTTCTCACCTTTTTGCACTAAAAACTTTCTGATTCAAACCTCCATTTCTATTCTCTAAAATCCTTTGATCACATAAACATTAACCTTTGTTTCAAAGTGATTCAAGCCTCAATACTCAAGTGCAAAGAGAAGAATACTTCTATCTATCAAGACTAGAAGTATTACAACTTAGTATCATCTTGCTATCTAAGTTGTTTGATCATTTCATCTTGTAAATCATTCATTCTTTGGTGTATAAAGTGTATACATTGGTTAGCTAGATTTAGATATAGGATCTAGATTTGTTGAAGGTGTGAAGTGGTACTAGAAGTGAAGAAGTAGAGGTGCATAGGATTAGTGGAAGGAGATATAAGAAGTGGTAGTATATTTTAGTAGAGATTAGTAGTGAAGACAAAGAAGTTGAAGCCTTAAAGTTGAGAAGACATAGAAGCTTAGAAGGTGTGAAGACGTAAAAGCTTTGAAGTGGGAAAGACATAGAAGCTTGTTAAATAGAAGAACCCTTGGAGAAGTACATAGAAAAAGGTCTTCAAGTTGTGACAAAGAAGTAGTGAAGTTTTGAAGACATAGAAGCCTAGAAGTTGTGAAGAAGTATAAGTCTTGAAGTAGTGGATAGATCGAAGTTGTGAAGGTGTGAAGAAACAAGTGGTGTGAAGAAGTGTAGAAGGTGTGAAAGAGTGTAGAAGTTGTTGTGTTGTGATTATAGTTGTGAGATTGGTTCTAGCTACGATTAGAACCCGACATTTAGCTTTGTGTCGTTAAAATTGGTGTAAGCTAAGGTGTGTACGGTTTTCTCCACCATAAAGGAGGTTATTGACTTAGTGAAGAAAACTCTCGAGTTCGGTGCTCGGGGAGTGGAGTAGGGAAAGGAATGTGTCCTTGTAGCCGAACCACTATAAATCCTTTGTCTCTTGGTTTGATCTTTCAATCTCTCACTCTTTGTTTATTTTCTTGTTAGCATTTCGTATATAGTTATAATTGCTTGTGTTGTGCATATATTGATTTCACATAAAGATCAAACTAGGTTCCATTCACAACATTAATTTTATATAAACAAACCAAAAGGATATACTCATATTAAAACACATATACATATATATATATATATATATATATATATATATATATATATATATATATATATATATATATATATATATATATATATATATATATATATATATATATATATATATATATATACTTATATGTGATATATGAAATCATAATATTTACTCAACATTCTATATAAGTAGTGTTTATACGAAAAGTGCGAATAAACTAGTATCTATATTTTTGTATCAAAGATTTTTGAAATTTGCGTCTATTCTTTAGAAGCAAACTTTTATAAAACGAAAAAGACGTAAAACTATTCAAACCCCCTTCTAGTTTTTCACACTTTCGATTTGCATAACTTTTCAATTATGAATTCATTTTATTATTCCATTTTACTACTTTGCGTCTATTCTTTAGAAGCAAACTTTTATAAAACGAAAAAGACGTAAAACTATTCAAACCCCCTTCTAGTTTTCCACACTTTCGATTTGCATAACTTTTCAATTATGAATTTATTTTATTATTCCATTTTACTACTTTGCGTATTAGTTTTTGAAATTATTATGAACCTTATTGTTACATGACTTGATTACTAATTCTATTGAATTCCTTTTGGATAATTGTTGAGTTTATGTGTTTGGATGAGTTGGAGGGAAACATGCATGTGTGGATCTAACAGGGGTTTTTTTTTTTTCGTGGGTTTGAGTAGCCGGGGTTTTATAGTAGGACAAGCTACTTTAAAAGTCGCCTTGTACAAAGTGGCAAAACACGAGAAAGTATGCATTGAAAATCAACATGTTTTTATTCCTTTCGCATTTGATACTTTTGGTTTCCTTGCACCTGAGGCTGTGTAGCTTCTTAACAAAGTACAACGAGTTATGCATAGCAATGTTATGACACATATATCTACAAACGTAGTTTTTAAAAGAATTGGTTTTGCAATTCAAAAAAAGCTAACGGGGCAGCTTGTTACTCGTTTGCCTTGCACCTCTATGTAAATTGAAAGAATGCAAATAAAAATGATCTTTATAAAAGAAATTAAGATTGTTAAAAATAAATAAATAAGAAAATAAAAAAATAAAAATTGAGTTTATTTATATTTACTTTCGAGTATATATGTATGGCTTGAATTTATTAATATGATGAGCTTTGAATGTTAAGTAATTTTACATTGATATTCACGTGATTAGACACTAAGCATGATTAGTGATACACAAATGTCACTAATTGGATAAACGCTTGGACTACTAGGTTAAAGTAACTGCTTGTAAACACTAAGTTAACAAATTGCTAGATGATAACTAGGATTAGTTAGCATCATGAATGAATCTCAGTGATTAGTTGAGGACTTAATGAGCGTAGATTTGTAAACCCTTATCACCCTGTTTGAATTGGCTACCAATTGACATATGGATTACGACTCTAGCTACCCGCACTAGGCCTAATGCATATAAGATCACTGACAGAGAAGACATTAAGACATTGCACAGGTTAATCGAGTAATTGATGCATGCATGCGAGTAACTAGGTTAGCATGTTCTTATTTTATTGATTTTCATTTGTTTCATTATTCGTATTTTATTATTTTATTCAAGGCTGTCAAACTCGCGAGTTTACACGTAAGATCGTACGATCTTACGTGCACACCAGTCAAAATCATGTAGGATCGTGGAAGGATCGCATCTAAGGTAGGATCGTAAGTAAGATCGTAGGATCGCACGTAAGATCGACACGCGATCCGAGTTCACTTTTATTTTATTTTATTTTATTTTTTATTTATTTTTTCTTTTTTAGTCCATCCCACTTGCTTCATTATTGTTTCATTATCTAAATAGATTATATAGTTTATACATAGTTTTCTAATTTTTAAATAGATTATAGTCAAAAAAGTGTTCAGTAGCTTAATTTACTTTACTTTACTGTGATTAAACTAATCAAAAGGTATATTTTGGAATGTCACTTATGAAACGTTTGTTTTTTTTGAAATCATGTTGATGGCTCGTATGTTTTGAGATATTTGGGACCTATGTTATGTAATATTATTCCACTAAATCGTTAATGTAACGATTGAAACTTGACTTTTTTGTGTTTTACTATTACTTTGGTGTTTGAAATTTGAACTTTGTCATTTTGAAGAAGATATTATATGAATTTATCTTTGACGTTGAGTAGAAATGTAAAACAGTTTGACTCGTATATCATTTGTTTAGAAAATATAACAAATTTGTAGGATCGTAGGATCGCGATCCGATCCTACGATCTCGATCTTGCAAAGACAAAAACGATCCTGCGCGAGATCGCGATCTTGACAGCATTGATTTTATTATTTACTTCTTAATCTTAAAATTGTGTTGATCTCCCAGATCGAAAAGCCCCCAATCTTTTGTCTATTGTTATAAGTTTGTTGTTATTTTTATTTCATCATCTTTATTTATTGCTCTTGCTCTTGCGCTCGACCTGGTCTTATCGAGTATATACTATACATGATCGGTACAACGCCTGTAAATATTATTCTATTTATTGTTAAGGACATAAATATAAAACGGGATTTAACACATCACAAACCACCAACAAAATTATAAAGGCATGGTCGTAAGGCTCACTATGAGAAGTATGTAGGGTTCGAACTGTGGTTTGCAAACTGAGACCAGATTGGTCCCTAAAGTTGCAATATCCGCAAGAATCTATTTTGGTACCTTCTTTTAAATTCTTGATCACTATTGAGGTTGACAGAATTTTCTTGAGTAGTTTCTCATAAAATGTTTTTTGGATTCGGAGTTCTGCGGGCCATCCTACTAAAGTAAAAGTGTAAAAGGATGCTTATATAATCTTCCAAAAAAAGACCCATATATTGGGCTTAATAAGATGGTCCCACCAGCTGAATTTAAGCTATGGCATAAATTGGGCTAATACTTTATTAATCTGTGGTTGCATATTTGGTTAAATGGACTAGCACAGACCTGAAGCTCACCAAACTTTCACTTTTCAAGACTTGATATAAAATCATCGTATTATCTATACTATCTATAATGAAAAAATGGTTAAACTTGAAAAGTTGAGTCTTGAAAGTTGAGTATTAAAAGTCAAATGTTAGAGAAAATTAAAGTAATTAATACTTTAATTAAAACACCCCATTATCTAAAAGTACAATAATTTATTCACATTGTACAACCAATTAAAACACAAACCGGGTTGACCCGGTAATTTGACCCGTTTTCGACCCAACCTAGCAAGTTGACCCGGTTTAAATCGACCCATTTTTCGACCGGAGCGGTTCAACCGGTTGAACTACCCGGGTCGAACCGGGTTTCAAAACATTATCCATTACTTAAAAAGTACAATGATTTATTCACATTGTACAACCAATTAAAAACATTTCTACCAAATTAAATACAACCAATTAAAACACAAACCGGGTTGACCCGGGACGCTTCAAACCCGGCGGATTGACCCGGTTTAATTTGACCCGTTTTCGACCCAACCTAGCAAGTTGACCCGGTTTAAATCGACCTATTTTTCGACCGGAACGGTTCAACCGGTTGAACCACCCGGGTCGAACCGGGTTTCAAAACATTATTTTTCGTTTATAACCTATAAACTTTTTTTTATCAATAAATTATTTATCGCTATAAAATCCCGTTGCTATGCACGGGTACTCGTCTAGTATACTATCATGAACCAACATAGTAAGTTTGTCAGATACAATGTATTTATATTGTTAGTATACAATTTTGTCCTTAAAACTTCCATTGAGCATGAGAATCTCCAGCCACGCCATCCCTAAATCTCAACCGGAAATGTTTTACTCAATCCAACCAAACCGGTATGGTTCAAAATCATATATAAAGGTTTGCGAGGTGTGCTATCGTAAATGGCTTCAAAATTATATATCGTTGTATACTTTGGAGTTTGGACCTCTACGACAAGTGGAAAGTGACGGCGATTTCAAATGAAAAAGGAAGCTAGATTGTTAAAATATTACCTTTTTTTTTTTTTTTTTTTTTTTTTTAAATATCAACAGTTGGTTTGATTTGATATGTCTTTTATCTTCATGTTTAGTTATCTCTTAAATTTTTGCATAGGTCCTCCGTTACGCCCATGTTCAGGTATATTAGAAGTTTAGAACATGTGTGCCCAGTAAACTAGTTATGCATTTACTTTATGTTTTGGATGTGATCAAATACGTAAAGCAAAAGAGGTATATATAAAACATGACTTGTAATTTGTAGGACTAATAGAATACTAATTACTATACATCAAGTTTACATCCAAATAACAAAAGTCGGTAAAGAAAATTAAGAAGGCACGAAGAATACTACACACTGTTGGATGTTTACAAACTTAATTTTGTGTTTGTTGATATTTATAAACTATCTGAAAATCTATAAGTCAAATACTTCACGAATCTTATTGTCTGAGGTAAAATGACGGAACACACAAGTTTTATGATAGCCATACACCCAAAGAAAACCGCCAAAACAATCATAAGCAACAATAATGTCAAAGGAAGAAGCATCAACCATTGAAGAAATCCCCACAAATCTGATCCAGAAGTATATTCCAATTCAACAGTCTTATCTTCAACAATATTTCCCGTGTTGCAGTTAACCACAATAGAAGCTCCGGCCACTAGATGCAGCTTCTTGTTCTCTATTGATCTAAACTTAAGCCTTCCGTCCAAATCCACCCTCAAAACCACCACGTTTGCCGGTTGCTTGCTATTTGCATCCCCACAAAATATGTCTTGAACCACAACCACATCATGGATATGTTTGACCACTGATGGCCCTTGGTAAAACCCTTGAATGGTGTATTTTCCTATAGTTACATCGGTTTTTTCTGTTCTTATGGTTGGTGGGAAATATTTGAATGTGAGATCAAGAGGATCAGTGTAGTATAGACCAATAAATATGTTTTTGTTCTTGATCCTGAGATCAAAATCAACGGTGGTTGTCAAATTGAGTGTTTTATTTGGAAAAGCGACGTGTAAATTGTCAAGGGAAAAGATGGGACGATCTCTAGTTAATAACGGGATTGCAAGATAATATGCTACTAACAGCGCGTAGTATACTAAGAATGTGTACCGTTTACCCCACAAGTATGTAAGGCCTGTCACCATTTGGATCAGGAAGAGGAGAGGCGAGAGTTGATGAAAAATAGACTTAGTTTTCTGTAAAATATTTTGTTGAATCAATAGTTAAGTTATACTCCTGGAATTAAGGAATTAAAAGAAAGGAGCAACTAAAGTAATATTTAATGATGATGTTATTGATTGTATTATTGTTTGATATAGCTGACTTTATGTTTTTAATTATGTGTAAAGATTCTATGTGGAACCGTATAATAATCAAATCATATATCATTTAATCTAAGTCTCAACCTCCCCTACACTCACGGTGTTGGTCCTTTTCTACCTGAGGTAGAATCGGACGCAGCCTCTCTACCTTAAGTAGGGGTATGGTTGTCTACGTCTCAACCTCCCCCATACACCGTGAAAGACGGTATTAGAACCCATAACCCGTGGAAGACAGTATCGGGAGTTACTTTACTTTACTTTATATATCATTTAGTGCAAATTACCTGAAAATGTATTTAACTTGCCACTTTTTACCATTGTATGTAACCATCTTTTTTTTCCTATTGTGTGACTAAACTTTCGAATTTTGTGTATTTTGTGACTTTTTAGCCTTGTAAAATGACCATTTTACCCTTCGAAAATTTGAAAGTGTAAGGGTAAAAAAGTAACAAAATACACACAATGTACCAAATTCGAAAGTTTAGTCACACAATAAAATATATATATATATATATATATATATATATATATATATATATATATATATATATATATATATATATATATATATATATATATATATATATATACAATGATAAAAAGTGGCAATTTAAATACATTTTCAAGCAGTTTGCCTGGAGGCAATCACTACCAATTGTTTATTACATCCTTAGCTTAGTGACTTGGTCCCTAATATAATGGTATGTTCTAATTGCACAAGAATAAATTTGTCAATCCAATGTTTAATTACAAGAGTAGTTGACTTGATAGGAGAGTCTTTTATCTCGTTTATCACAAGTAATGTCTATAAGTATTTTCATTAGCAAAAAATGTTCTCAGTATAATACTCGACTATAAATTAATATGTGAAAATTAAAGATTTTACAATTTCACATTCATGTATCTGTCAGCACTAAATTGTTTATGTACTGATAGTTCTGAAATCAGCAATATATTGTCATTGGAGGGAAATATTTGCAGATAATAAGTTAGTCTAGCTCATAATCTCTTTATTAGTTGGATGGTAATTAATTAGACATGTACGAACAAGGGGACGTGACTAGAAGTGTCCGGATATCAATAAGAAGTGTACTTAACCTCGGATGGTCGCAAGTAAGATCTCCGGACGGAAAGGTGTCCGGATCCCACAACAAGAATGGAGAACAAGTCCAGTACAATCGAGTAGCCACAGTGCCGCATATTTAGACGGCTGGAGTATATGTGAACCGACCTCGGAACTTAGTAAAGTCTAAGCCTAGAGAAGTCCACCATATGCGTGCTAAATAGGGAAGGGCAACAACTCGTTAACCGAAGGCAGCATTCCCAAATCCTTTGGCACGATTGACGAAGCATAAAGCAAGTTAAAGGGCATGACTTCAAGGCAAACATCTTATAACCCATCGGTTAATAGGATGAGCCGCACCCCATGATCTCCAGAACACGACAAAATCATCTACCTTATAAATACAAGGCCAAAATGCCACCAAGGGTAAGATCTTTTCGGGCTAAGAACACACACATATACTTACTTTCTCTCTCTAAAAATTACATACTCTCACACCCGAGCCCGATCGTGGGATCCCCCTCCCACGGTGAAAGGTGCTTCTTTCTTAGAAGGAGATCTCAAACGCATTCCCTTAGTTCAAAGTTCTCCGGACTATCTAGAAATCTCATTTCTAGTAAGTTCGGCCCATCCTTAACTAATCCCTCGAATTTTGTACTAACAAGTTGGCGCAATCCATGGACCATTACACAACCACGTCTAAAAAAACCAAATGAGAAACCCGGCAAATGATGCTTCCCCAAACCTCGAGGTTCCGTTGTACGAAACATCGGCTGGAAGAAGAAGCAGATGACTGCCCGATTATCCACCCGGATACGTGCCAGAGGAAAGTGTTGATATAAATAACGCCTAAAAACGTTATTAACATATATCGATATCTCTATGTTTTGATAATCACAAAACGTAAACTCATTGAACTACAAATTATGACGTAAACAAGTATTTAGTCATAAATATTCACTTTAACATCCAAATCACTTAAGGTATGAATAAACAAAATGTCTAATGCATTCTATGATCAAAGGAATTTTTATTTTTACAAACCTTACATTTTTTATAAAATGGGACAAACATTTTTAAACTTATACAAAATGTTTTTATATTTATAAGAAATGTTTTATTCAAAATAAATATTTTGAATTCAAATTTCTACCCAAAAAACGGCTAGATTCTTCAGATAAAATCTTCCCCACAAAAGGACAAAAAATTATGAAGAACTTTTTTTAATAGGACGGCCCCCTTAATTTTGTTAGGCGGCCCCTTTAATGATCAAAGAACAGTAATTTTTTCCTTATAAATACTGGCTCAAATCTGGCATTTTTTCTGACCTTTTGCAGTATAAACTTTCTGATCAAAATCTTCTATACCATTCTCTTAAACCTTTTGATCATAGAATCATAAGCTTTTGTTTCCAAGTGATCTAAGCTTCAACCTTTCAAGTGCAAGAGAAGAATACTTCAATCCTTTAAGACAAGAAGTATTACAACTTGTTGTGACCTCCACATCCAAATTGTTTGTGCATCATCACTTGTATAGTATTCATCCATTTGTGTATTAGTTGTGAATATTGGTTAGATAGAAGTAAACATAAGGCATTAGGCTAGTAAGGTGTGTAGGTAGAGAAGTTATGAATTGATTGTGATGTGCAAGTAGTATAGGTGTGAAGAAGAAGTAGTGTGATTAGGTAGTGCTTAGGTGTGAAGAAGTTGTGAAGTAGTTGTGAAGAAGTTGTGAAGTAGTTGTGTAGAAGTTGTGAAAAAGGTGTGACGAAGTTGTGGTGTGATAATTGGTGTGTAAAGTTTTCTCCGCCATAAGGGAACTTGTTGACATAGTGAAGAAAACTCTCGAGTTAGGTGCTCGGGGAGTGGAGTAGGGCAAGGAAGGTGTCCTTGTAGCCGAACCACTATAAATCTCTTGTCTCGCGGTTAGATCTTTCCATCTCTTACTTATTATCTTGCTTATATCGTTATTACTTTTGTAGATGTAGACGTATATATATTGTTGCTCATATAGTACTAGTGTTGATTTCACTTAAAGATCAAACAAAAATTTCATTCACAAAACAAAGTTTTTACAATCAAACTAAAATGGTAACATACATATAATTGATCATTTCGATCAAGTATAGTTTTAATACAAAATATAATAAAAGATTACAAAATAAACATTTACTTACTTATCTCTCGTATATAACTATAATTGTTTATATTATGCATGTGTTGATTTCACATACTTAGCTTACATTATTATTATTGTTCATACTTAGATATAGTTGTTCATATTGTTCAAGATTTGAGTTCACATAAGATCGAATCAAAGTTTAAAAGTAAAGAAGGTTTTAAAACTAAACTAAGTTTTCATAATAAAATAAAAAAGACGTAAAACTATTCAACCCCCCCCCCCTTTCTAGTTTTCCACAGAAAGCGCCCGTGAGTTTTGTGACAAACACTACGACCAAATCCTACCCCAGATGGCTGAAAGTTCATCGGGAAAACTTATGGGGGTACCAACTCGCATAAGTTTTGGAGAAAGTTCTCCAAAAAACTCACATACGAGAGAAAAGTCCCAATATTCCGAATCGGGTTTTACTAGAGGGAAAAAGAGAAAATCCAAAAAGTGGTGGAAAGAAAACCCTAACATCATATTAGGAACTAAAGCCCACTCCTAATCTCCTAGCGTCTTTTCTAGACTCGGACATGGAGACCACGAATCTTCATCCCACAAAAACTCTAAGGATGCTTATGTTTTCTCCCGACTAGGCCCTAAAGAGGTAGATGTGTTCTCCCGTCTAGGTTTTAGAAAACACATTCGTCGGGAATGGAGCCCTTGATCTACAAACCGAAGGTACCGCAAATCTGCTAGTGCTCGTCTAGGGTCCAGAGTAGCCGAAGAACGGAGGAAAGAGGTAAGAAAACTCATCCATAGTTGTGTTATTTGCTCTAGTGCAAGGCAGAGGTAGATTGAAAGGAATTGGGACAAAGCAGACCATGCAATGCAAAGAGATGACCGTCCCCGACGAAGAGAAATCATCCCCTCAGAAAGTGAAAACAGTGGGGGGAGGGGGGAGGGGGAGCATCAGAAATCAAAGACAAATAAGCGAAATTCTAATACTAAGGACGATGATTTATCTCGTTGTAGAACCTTGTAAAAATTTCTTGTAATTAAATCGTTAATAAATAAATAATCATTCGTTATCGTTTCTAATTCCCATTTTCTCAGAAAAATTTGAAATTTTTCTTATTATATTATTTTGGCGATTTTCACAAAATAATATAATTCACGAAATGACGGAATTAATCCTCGACACGTTACATGAAACCTAAACTTTTCAATTAATCCAAAAACCTAATTCCTAATCCTAATTATATTTAGTAAATATAATTAAAATCCTAATTACACTTAATTAAGCCAACCGGACCCTTAATTAATTTTCAGTCCAAATTCCATTTCACTATTCCTAAGCCCATCGACCAAAGCCCAAAATCCAAAACATAAGTTTTCATCCGATCGACTAGTTCAAGTACTCCCCAAAACGCCTCGTTTATTTATAAATCTTACACACGACATATGTATTTTATTTTCTCATCTCATTAACCTACTAGCCAACTATTAGTGTGTCAATTCTCACGTCCATACGTTGAGTTTTGATACGTTTTTAAAAGGCAAAGTATTTGACTCGTACCAACCCAAATCGATTTACAAATTATTCAAAACTTAACCGTTTTGAATCCCATTTGTTTCTAATCGCTCCTAATAATATTTCTGAGTTGATTCTGTGTTCAAATGTTAAGAATGATCAAGTATTTACAAGTAGTGTACAATTTTGTAAATCGTATATATGGAAAAATGCTTGGTCGACATCCACATGAATCACCACAACACATTCCTTCTTTTGTGCTCTCACAACTCTTTCTAAATCAATATAATAATCACCTAAGAGCTAGTTCACTGACATGCTATAGTATACGAGAAGTTCTCATTGAAATTTTCTTACTAACGTGTTATATATTCAAGTAATATATAGACGTACATGCATGCACTTGCTCTTATTCATTCACATACTCTTTCACTAAATTATTTCGTCCTTCGAACTGTTTTCACAAGATCACAAGTCGATTGGTATATTATTGGAAGCAAGGAAAGGAAATCGGGTTGATATTTATATATAACGTTTGGGTTATATAGTGAAATGTGATTTTCTTGTGTTCCATACTATCACACTCGACTCTTGATCACCTCTAAGGTGTTTGTAAGTCTTTCTTACTCATTTCCATTCCAATTCACACGTTAAGTTTACATCATGCATCATGTTTAAATTGTTTCGAACGTATATTACTTTACATATATATTACACGTTAATATTAATTCTTAGTACACGAAACGTGACTAGCCTCTATCTTGGAAGGCCTAGGAGTCACGTAGCACACATAATTCACTTTAGTTATAACGTTACGAGCATCTCACGCATCCATTTCAAATTACATCCATCGTATGAAATTTAGTTAAAACACTTAGTAAATATTTCTAAGTTTTCAAATTATATAATCGGTTCAAACATGTCACAAACTACGCGTATAACTTTGAATTTCATTTAACGAGAGTACTATATTATTTCACGACGCCATACACCACCTAGAAAACTAACATTTTCATATAAACAACTTCTGAAAATAATCACGTTTTGACATCCTACTCGATCCATTTTGAATTGACACCAACCGGATTTTCAAACCAAAATTCATATAAAAACCTTATGTTTGTCGAGTGGGCTCAATCTAAGCCCATTAAGCATTTAAAATCCGTAAGCCCACTGGGCCCATATGAAATGTTTTTAGAATCATAAAAATGACCCAAAGCCAAGCCCAAAACTTTTTCCATGCCCTCGCCTCCAAAACTCTTAACGGGCCTTAGTTTGAATCGTTCAAAGCCCATAAGCTAAAAAAAAACAAGCTTTTAAATAAATAAGCAGTTAAAATAAGCTTGTTACTTACTAAATAAGCTTCGGAAATTTTTAGAAAAATTTTACAATTATTTTTGCAAATTTGGACTAAAAATGTAACGCGACGACACCTAAAGGGACTAAATGTGTAAATATTGAAAAGAAAGGACTAAACATGTAAATACAGAAACATAAGGGTAAAATGTGATAAAAATTAATATTCTAAGGTTAGTATTGATTATTGGACGAAGTAGAGGATTATAGTTGAAAAATATATAAAAAGGACTAACGGTGTAACGCAAATATCGTTAGTGTAAAAATGGTAAAATTGGAAAAGGAGACAAAGACTAAACATAACTTATTTATCATTCTTATTTATTTTCTATTTTCGTGAATTTATTTCATATTACGTTTAAACTTTATTTTATTTATATATATATATTATTTAACGTAACGTTAATAATATATATAACGATATTTACAAAGTTAATATTTTACTTACAATTAAAAAGGAAAAACTTCGATAGATAATTTAAAAATCATATTTTATTATATCATGCATATCACAAGATTTTCACTGCACATCACTTATTCGTCATAACGAATATCTAATATTCGTTATTTCTTCGTAATTACCGAATAGTATTTGGTCAAGTTCTTAGATAAATTTATTTATCAGGTTGTGTTTCGAAGCCGTTTTCATAAATTCGTCCGACTTTATTTTCTTCGTTTTCAGTATCAATCAAGGTGAGTCATAGCCTCACATTTACTTATTTTCAAAACTCCGTGAGGGGAATACATGTTATAAACAGATCGCAAGTATTTTTCTGTATGCCTCCTGACTGATATATGCCTAAGTTAGCTATTGCCAAAAGACCCTTATTCATGAGCCATTAATCACTGAGGTGAACGCGAATATAATGAATAGATCTATTTAAGGTTTGACAGTCTGTCCCATTAATACTTGACGGAATGCCATTATACATGTGGTTAGTCGTATTAGTCGTGATAATTATATTTGAGTAAAAATAGGAACTGGCAAATCACCTATTACACGAGGGCAAATTTATCATTGATTTGATAAACACCTCCGTTTTTACGGTATTTGTTAACGTTTGCGTGTCATGAGACTTAGAGCAATATATGAACTGCAATATCAATATTTTCAAACTGATTGTATTTTCCAATACAATCTTACTTGTGTATCAAAATGATTATTAAATTCAAACTCTATGATTTCACTCAACATTTTTGTTGACTTTTAAGCATGTATCTCAGGTATTTAGCAGGGGAAGCAAGCATGGAACGAGCGGCAAAAATCTTCAAAACTTGTTTTCGTTATTTCAATAATGGTGTAAAATAAATGATGTTTGATTTAGTTCAAAACATCAAGAATTTTATTATAATACTCTGATAAGGACCTATTTTATTTGAATTTCTATAAATGAATTTATGTTTTAAAACGTCTCTTTCGAGTCGTTTTCTATCATTATGACTTCGATCCTCACCGTAACACCCTAATTACTATTCCGCTACCACATTATAAATTAGGGGGTGTTACAGATTGGCATCAGAGCCATAGTTATAGAGAACCAAATGTTTTTAAACATTTAACTATAACCACACTTTCACATAAATTAAATTTACATCATGTTAATTTTGCCCGCCGTGCCTGTTTGCTACCGTACTCCGTAAGTTAATCATTAAGCTATGATATTTTGATTTTTATATGTTAGAATTTTGTATTCTTTGATGATAATAAATTCTTATTCTGCGCTATTTATGAATTGTTACAGTATTGTTTCAATATGAATATGATCGACTCCGACTCTGATATTTCCGTCGCGTTCGTTACTTCGCCTGTTTATCGTTCTACTTTTGTACCTGACGCTGTTTCCCCAGAAACAGAACCCTTCGAGCAAGACGAAATTGCTACAACGCCTGAAAATCCCGATGCTTTTGTTTTATCGACACCATTACCACGTCATGATTTCAATTCATATGCACCCGATCACCTACTCAATCTTTTTAGCTAAACTTACCCATATACTTTTCACCCAAGAGAACAAATCCCTGAGGAAGATATACTTACATCCAGCCGTCTTCGTATTTCTGATTCTATTCCTCCACTTTCACCATCACTACCATATCCTCCTGGTTTTACTCCCCCAACTCATATCAATGAAACTGGCGAGAGTGCTAGGATGGAAATTCCCTCTACCCTTTCACCTTCTGTAGTAGTGACGCGATTGGAGCATCACGAAGATCAGATAGACTCACTTCTTTAGATGATTGATTATTCATCATTCGATCATTCAGATACTATCCACAACACCTTACATAACCTTATAGCCAATAGGATAGAGTTGCAGCAGGGGTTAGCTCAGATACATTCGGATATCTCTGAGACACGTTCTTTCGCGATATCATTGCGAAGAGAGGGACAGAACCGTACTTGGGAAGCCCAGCTTGCACACCGAAGAGCAGATACATTGGAAAACCTTGTAGGAGATATGCAGATTCAACATCATGCCGAGATGCAGGAGCTCCGAACTCAGATCTTAGAGATGGGAGGACATGTGGACATACATAATCATTAGAGGCAGTTAGTATTTGTATTAGTAATAAGGCATCTAAGCCTGCCGCATGTGGCATTTAATAATCTTGTATCGTTTTGTTATAACAACTCAACTGATTAAGTTATTAATGTTATGCTGTTGGTTTTGATATTACTATATACAAATGTTAACTTATGCTTATGGTTGTTCATGTGTATTATGAATGCATCTAAAATATCGGAATGATTATGACTGTTGTATCGAAATAAAAACTACATATGGTGCCCAATTATTATTAAGACTCATAAATATTCATTTCCCTACTTCACAAGAACCTTTAAACAAAATTGTTGTTTAAAATTCTAAATGCTATATTTTTGTATTATTAATAGAAAAATGGAGCATGCAAGTAGCGAAAACTCTAACCCGGAAGTGATCATGACCCCCACTGAGGTTCAAAGAATGATTGCTGAGGGAATATCTGCAGCTCGTGAAGCGGATCGTTTGAATAATATCAATGGAGCAAATCGTGAATCTAATACAGTTACTCCACGTAATTGTACTTACAAGGATTTCATGACTTGCAAGCCAACAAACTTCAAAGGAATTGAAGGGGTAACTAAAATGGCCCATTGGTTTGAGCATACTGAGACAGTCTTCAAAAGGAGTGGTTGTTCTGAGAATAGCAAAGTTACCTTTGCTACAGGAACTCTTCAAGGAGAAGCACTATCGTGGTGGAACACTACTGCGAATGCTATGGGTCCAGATGAAGCTTTCAGACTTTCGTGGAATGAGTTGAAAAATAAAATGCTTAAGAAGTATTGTCCAAGGACAGAGATTAGAAAACTAGAGGATGAATTTCATCAGCTAGTAGTAAGGTACAATGACCTAAAGACATACGACAGAAAGTTTCTGGAGTTGTCGGTGTTGTGTCCAACTATAGTACCCGATGTTGAACAAGCATTGGAGAAATATGTGGAGGGACTGCCACCATCCATTGAAGGGGATGTTACCTCATTGAATCCAAAGACAGTAGAAGAAGCTATGGGGCTTGCACAGAGATTGTTAACCCGGGTGATCAAAAGAGGTTCTACCTCCGTGATCAATGAGCATAAGAGAAGTGCTGACAACCGTGGGAATAACAATAGCAACAACCGCAGCTACAACAACAGTTACAGTGGTAATCGGAGCTACAACAACAACAACAACAACAACAACAATCAAAGCAGCAACCGCAACAGAGATCAACAGCAGAACCGTAGTAATCATCATCAGCAACAAAATCGTCGACAAGAAGCTACCAGAGCTTATGCAGCAGTGCCTACTGAAAGTAAAGGTTATGCCGGAACTCTACCCCCATGTAACAAGTGCAACATGCATCATACTGGAGCATGTAAGGCTGCTTGTGGCAACTGTAGAAGAATTGGTCATATGACAAGGGACTGTCGAGCGACTGGAGCCAACGCACAACCAATAGCAGTAAAGTGCCATGGTTGTGGAGAAGTTGGACATTACAGAACTCAATGTCCGAAAATTTCCAATAATGTTGCCCGAGGAAGAGCGTATGTACTTGGTGATGGGAACACAACGCAGAATTCTGATGTTGTTACTGGTACGTTCCTATTAAATCAACAAGATGCTAAGATATTATTTGATTCAGGAGCAGATAAAAGTTTTGTGTCTACTTCGTTTGCCGCAATTCTAAATATTACTCCTGTAGAATTAGATACTATCTACGAAATAGAATTAGCAGATGGAAATATTCTAAGTACCAATACCCTAATCGAAAATTGCACCTTAACCCTTCTAAATAAATCTTTCCCTATCAATCTTATGCCCATCCAATTGGGAAGTTTTGATGTCATCACTGGTATGGATTGGTTATCTAAACACCGTGCCAGAATAATTTGTGACGAGAAAATTATCCAAATTCCATTCGACGGTGAAACCTTAATCATCCAAGGTGATAAACCTAAAACTTCTTTCAATATTATTTCGTACGCCAAGACGATGAAATACATAAGCAAAGGATGCCATGTATTTCAAATCCAAGTAACGGGAGGAGAAAAAAAAAGAAAAGAAGAAACAACTTGATGAAGTGTCAGTTGTAAGAGAATTTTCTGATGTATTTCCCGAAGACTTACCTGGAATCCCACCAACTCGTCAAGTAGAATTCCGAATCGATTTAGTGCCTGGAGCAGCACCAGTTGCAAAAGCACCATATCGATTAGCACCCTCCGAAATGAAAGAATTATCTGAACAGTTAAAAGAACTATCAGATAAAGGTTTCATTCAACCAAGTTCATCCCCTTGGGGAGCACCAATCCTATTCGTCAAAAAGAAAGATGGAACGTTCCGAATGTATATCGATTACAGAGAGTTGAACAAACTCACGGTGAAGAATCGATATCCATTGCCAAGGATCGACGATCTATTTGACCAATTACAAGGATCAAGTGTTTACTCAAAAATCGATCTAAGATCAGGATATCATCAATTAAGAGTTAGGGAAGAGGACATTCCCAAGACAGCTTTTCGAACACGATACGGACATTATGAATTTCAGGTGATGCCATTTGGTCTTACCAATGCACCAGCTGTATTCATGGATTTAATGAACCGAGTATGCAAGCCATACTTGGATAAATTCGTTATTGTGTTCATTGATGATATTTTAATCTATTCGCGCAATAAAGAAGAACATGTCGAACACTTAAGGACTATTTTGGAGTTACTTAAGAAGGAAAAGTTGTACGCCAAGTTTTCCAAATGTGATTTTTGGATTTCTACCGTTCAATTTTTAGGCCATATCATCAACAACAAAGGTATCCATGTAGATCCCGCGAAGATAGAAGCGGTTAAAGGTTGGACGTCACCCACCTCCCCAACCGAGATTCGTCAATTCTTAGGTCTCACTGGTTATTACCGGAGATTTATAGAAGGTTTTTCAAAGATTGCAAAACCTTTGACGGAACTAACCCAGAAGAACAAGAAATATATCTGGGAAGAGAAGCAAGAGTCAGCATTTCAACTGCTGAAACAGAAGCTTTGTGAAGCACCAATATTAGCATTACCGGAAGGCAATGAGGACTTTGTAGTGTATTGTGACGCATCTCATCATGGATTAGGTGCGGTACTAATGCAAAGAGACAAAGTTATAGCCTATGCTTCACGACAGCTAAAGAAGAATGAAGAAAACTACACCACTCATGATCTAGAATTAGGAGCAGTAGTTTTTGCTCTTAAGATATGGAGACATTACCTATATGGTACAAAGTATACGGTTTTCACTGATCACAAGAGTCTACAGCATATACTAGATCAGAAGGAGCTGAACATGAGACAAAGAAGGTGGTTAGAATTACTAAATGACTACGACTGTGAAATTCGTTACCATCCTGGTAAAGCGAATGTAGTAGCCGATGCATTGAGTAGAAAAGATAGAATTAAACCTCTTAGAGTTCGATCTCTAGGAATGACAATTCATTCGCCACTTCCAGCTCAAATCATCAAAGCTCAAGCAGAAGCTCTACAAGAAGAAAACCGGCAATATGAGAAAATTGACAGAAGGTCAAACCTGGAAGATCGGGTTGACAGAATGCCAAATAATGAAAAAGAATTTGTGAGAAGAAATGATGGAATGTTATGTTTTAAGGAAAGATATTGGATTCCTCTCTTTGGAGGTATTCGAGACCTTATCATGCATGAATCTCATAAATCCAAATATTCTATTCATCCCGGTTCCAATAAGATGTACCAAGATATGAAGAAGAATTATTGGTGGCCAAATATGAAAGCTGATATCGCCGAGTATGTTGGTAAATGTTTAACCTGCTCTAGAGTAAAGGCAGAGACTCAGAAACCATCAGGATTACTCGTGCAACCAGAAATTCCGGTCTGGAAATGGGAACGAATCACAATGGATTTTATTACCAAATTACCAAAGACTTCGACCGGATTAGACACAATCTGGGTTATCATCGATCGATTAACCAAGTTTGCACATTTTCTACCAATCAAAGAAACTGACGAGATGGAAACACTCGCTCAGTGGTATTTTAAGGAAATTTTGATTAGACATGGGGTACCAATATCTATTATTTCTGATAGAGATAGCCGACTCACCTCAAGATTTTGGGAATCGCTACAGAAATCTCTTGGTACTAGGTTAGATATGAGCACCGCTTATCATCCGCAAACCGATGGACAAAGTGAGAGAACAATCCAAACCTTGGAAGATATGCTCCGAGCATGTGTGATTGATTTCGGAAAAGGTTGGGATAGACACTTGCCATTAGTTGAATTCTCGTACAATAACAGCTATCATGCCAGCATAAAGGCTGCACCTTTTGAGGCACTGTACAGAAGGAAGTGCAGATCACCAGTCTGTTGGACAGAAATTGGTGATATGCAACTCACCGGACCAGAGCTAATACATGATACTACTGAGAAGATATTCCAAATCAAGCAACACTTGCAAGCTGCTCGTGACAGACAGAAGATTTATGCTGATGTCAGGAGAAAGCCTATGGAATTTCAAGTAGGAGACAAAGTCATGTTGAAGGTTTCGCCTTGGAAAGGAATGATTCGCTTTGGAAGACGTGGAAAGTTAAATCCGAGGTACATTGGACCTTTCAAAATTCTGGAGAGAATTGGTTCAGTTGCTTATAAGTTAGAACTTCCGAAAGAACTCAGTAGGGTACATCCTACGTTTCACTTATTACAACTCAAGAAATGTTTATCTGACGAAACTCTCGTCATTCCACTAAAAGAGATTAGATTGGACGACAAACTAGTGTTCACAGAAGAGCCTGTGGAAATAATGGATAGAGAAGTAAAACAACTCAAACAGAATCGTATCCCCATTGTGAAAGTAATATGGGACTCTAAGCGAGGACCGACTTACACATGGGAAAGAGAAGATAGATTCCGTGAGAAATATCCGCACTTATTTTCATAGAACGCACTTGTTAGATTTCTTAAAATCGAATTTCGGGACGAAATTCAGAATGACAAGTGGGTACTGTAGAACCCTGTAAAAATTTCTTGTAATTAAATCGTTAATAAATAAATAATCCTTCGTTATCGTTTCTAATTCCCATTTTCTCGGAAAAATTTGAAATTTTTCTTATTATATTATTTTGGCGATTTTCACAAAATAATATAATTCACGAAATGACGGAATTAATCCTTGACACGTTACATGAAACCTAAACTTTTCAATTAATCCTAAAACCTAATTCCTAATCCTAATTATATTTAGTAAATATAATTAAAATCCTAATTACACTTAATTAAGCCAACCAGACCCTTAATTAATTTTCAGCCCAAATTCCATTTCACTATTCCTAAGCCTATCGACCAAAGCCCAAAATCCAAAACATAAGTTTTCATCCGATCGACTAGTTCAAGTACTCCCCAAAACGCCTCGTTTATTTTTAAATCTTACACACGACATATGCATTTTATTTTCTCATCTCATTAACCTACTAGCCAACTATTAGTGTGTCAATTCTCACGTCCATACGTTGAGTTTTGATACGTTTTTAAATGGCAAAGTATTTGACTCGTACCAACCCAAATCGATTTACAAATTATTCAAAACTTAACCGTTTTGAATCCCGTTTGTTTCTAATCGTTCCTAATAATATTTCTGAGTTGATTCTATGTTCAAATGTTAAGAATGATCAAGTATTTACAAGTAGTGTACAATTTTGTAAATCGTATATTTGGAAAAATGCTTGGTCGACATCCACATGAATCACCACAACACATTCCTTCTTTTGTGCTCTCACAACTCTTTCTAAATCAATATAATAATCACCTAAGAGCTAGTTCACTGACATGCTATAGTATACGAGAAGTTCTCATTGAAATTTTCTTACTAACGTGTTATATATTCAAGTAATATATAGACGTACATGCATGCACTTGCTCTTATTCATTCACATACTCTTTCACTAAATTATTTTGTCCTTCGAACTATTTTCACAAGATCACAAGTCGATTGGTATCTTATTGGAAGCAAGGAAAGGAAATCGGGTTGATATTTATATATAACGTTTGGGTTATATAGTGAAACGTGATTTTCTTGTGTTCCATACTATCACACTCGACTCTTGATCACCTCTAAGGTGTTTGTAAGTCTTTCTTACTCATTTCCATTCCAATTCACACGTTAAGTTTACATCATGCATCATGTTTAAATTGTTTCGAACGTATATTACTTTACATATATATTACACGTTAATATTAATTCTTAGTACACAAAACGTGACTAGCCTCTATCTTGGAAGGCCTAGGAGTCACGTGGCACACATAATTCACTTTAGTTATAACGTTACGAGCATCTCACGCATCCATTTCAAATTACATCCATCGTATGAAATTTAGTTAAAACACTTAGTAAATATTTCTAAGTTTTCAAATTATATAATCGGTTCAAACATGTCACAAACTACGCGTATAACTTTGAATTTCATTTAACGAGAGTACTATATTATTTCACGACGCCATAGACCACCTAGAAAACTAACATTTTCATATAAACAACTTGTGAAAATAATCACGTTTTGACATCCTACTCGATCCATTTTGAATTGACACCAACCGGATTTTCAAACCAAAATTCATATAAAAACCTTATGTTTGTCGAGTGGGCTCAATCTAAGCCCATTAAGCATTTAAAATCCGTAAGCCCACTGGGCCCATATGAAATGTTTTTAGAATCATAAAAATGACCCAAAGCCAAGCCCAAAACTTTTTCCATGCCCTCGCCTCCAAAACTCTTAACGGGCCTTAGTTTGAATCGTTCAAAGCCCATAAGCTAAAAAATAAGCTTTTGAATAAATAAGCAGTTAAAATAAGCTTGTTACTTACTAAATAAGCTTCGGAAATTTTTAGAAAAGTTTTACAATTATTTTTGCAAATTTGGACTAAAAATGTAACGCGACGACACCTAGAGGGACTAAATGTGTAAATATTGAAAAAAAGGACTAAACCTGTAAATACATAAACATAAGGGTAAAATGTGATAAAAATTAATATTTTAAGGTTAGTATTGATTATTGGACAAAGTAGAGGACTATAGTTGAAAAATATATAAAAAGGACTAACGGTGTAACGCAAATATCGTTAGTGTAAAAATGGTAAAATTGGAAAAAGAGACAAAGACTAAACATAACTTATTTATCATTCTTATTTATTTTCTATTTTCGTGAATTTATTTCATATTACGTTTAAACTTTATTTTATTTATATATATATTATTTAACGTAACGTTAATAATATATATAACGATATTTACAAAGTTAATATTTTACTTACAATTAAAAAGGAAAAACTTCGATGGATAATTTAAAAATCATATTTTATTATATCATGCATATCACAAGATTTTCACTGCACATCACTTATTCGTCATAACGAATATCTAATATTCGTTATTTCTTCGTAATTACCGAATAGTATTTGGTCAAGTTCTTAGATAAATTTATTTATCAGGTTGTGTTTCGAAGCCATTTTCATAAATTCGTCCGACTTTATTTTCTTCGTTTTCAGTATCAATCAAGGTGAGTCATAGCCTCACATTTACTTATTTTCAAAACTCCGTGAGGGGGATACATGTTATAAACAGATCGCAAGTATTTTTCTGTATGCTTCCTGACTGATATATGCCTATGTTAGCTATTGCCAAAAGACCCTTATTCATGAGCCATTAATCACTTAGGTGAACACGAATATAATGAATAGATCTATTTAAGGTTTGACAACCTGTCCCATTAATACTTGACGGAATGCCAGTATGCATGTGGTTAGTCGTATTAGTCGTGATAATTATATTTGAGTAAAAATAGGAACTGGCAAATCACCTATTACACGAGGGCAAATTTATCATTGATTTGATAAACACCTCCGTTTTTACGGTATTTGTTAACGTTTGCGTGTCATGAGACTTAGAGCAATATATGAACTGCAATATCAATATTTTGAAACTGATTGTATTTTCCAATACAATCTTACTTGTGTATCAAAATGATTATTAAATTCAAACTCTATGATTTCACTCAACATTTTTGTTGACTTTTAAGCATGTATCTCAGGTATTTAACAGGGGAAGCAAGCATGGAACGAGCGGCAAAAATCTTCAAAACTTGTTTTCGTTATTTCAATAATGGTGTAAAATAAATGATGTTTGATTTAGTTCAAAACATCAAGAATTTTATTATAATACTCTGATAAGGACCTATTGTATTTGAATTTCTATAAATGAATTTATGTTTTAAAACGTCTCTTTCGAGTCGTTTTCTATCATTATGACTTCGATCCTCACCGTAACACCCTAATTACTATTCCGCTGCCACATTACAAATTAGGGGGTGTTACACTCGTCCCTAAAAGTGTGAAGAAACAACTCCTTTCACGGACCGAATTTCATAAATTCGTCTTTCCAAAGCGAGTTTGAAACTCAGCCAATGTCAAGATATATGATGGAACTGGAGATCCGGAAAATCACTTAAAACTTTTCACCGCGGTTGAGGTGTAACGATGGGACATGCCAACCTGGTGTCATATGTTTAACTCCACCACCTTAGTGGGTGCGGCCAGATTATGGTTTGATGATTTATCTCCAGAAAGCATAGACAATTTTGATGACCTACGGAGAATCTTTTTAGCCTACTTCCTCCACCAGAAGAAGTACACTAAAGATCATGTAGAACTCTGTCACATAAAAAGAATGTAATGGGAGTCCACATAAGCATTCAAGGACCGTTTCAAAGCTGAAAGTCTACACGTCTAGGGAGCCCCAGCATGCCTAAGGGTGTCCGGATTTATGCATGGAATAACTAATTCTGACTTGGTCAAGTGGTCAAATGTCAACATACCTAAAACGATAGATGAAATGATGAATGTGACGAAGGCTTTCATACGAGGAAAGGTAGCTGCAACTAACCAATCAAGAGAAAGACATTCTCGCCTTGGAAGAATCAAGACAACTTAGCAAACTCAAGTGTTGGCCCAAACTTTGATAACAAAATGGATTTCAAAAACCGCCAGAGATTTGGAGAAACGACCGCTTCACATCTCTCACCAAAACACCCATGATCATGGTTTATGTGACGAGGATAGAAATTTATAGGAATTAATTTTTAGTAAAACAAATGTTCTTTTTTTTTATATTTTTTTTAAAGAAAAAAATGCCAAAAAGATGAAAAAGCCGAGATTTTTAACGAACATTAGGGTTTGTGGACTCCAGCGAAGCAAAATAATATGCTGGGGACTACCGGTACAATTTCGTCAAAAATAGGACTAAACCCAAGAACTTGATCGATTTCAGGGACCAACGGTGTAATTTACTCTTAAATTAATGTACTCCGTAATGTTCACCAAAACCACTTGTTCACTTGTTTGACACAAAAATATTTTGTTCCCCAACTTCACCTACAAGCGCACAATGGAAGAACAACTAACCTCGCTAGAAAAGAGACAAACCCAAATCCTAAACAGAATCTCAAACCTCGAACATTCAATCCTTCCAAAATCATCATCAAACAATAATGAAGAAACAACCGCCGCCGCCGCCACCACAGAATCACGGCTCTCCGATGTACTTGTATCTGGCGGCGTGAAAGACTTTGCATTCAAACGCGTTCCGTCGGATTACTATGATTGGTCTTTGGAAGATAGACGAGATGTCCTTGCTGCTGCTTCTATTCATCACTTATGCAAAAGCATTGTTCTGGTACTGCCTTTTTTTTAGCCTTTAGGGGGGTGTTTGTTTCGGCTTATATAGCGGCCTTATAGCTTATGCGTAATAAGTTCACTTTTTGTGGCTTATATTTTAAGATTGTAAATGGGGTTATGCTTATGTTATACTAGTACCCGCGCAATGCGGCGGCAGGTAGCTGTGACTATATTTTGTGTTATTCGGTTACACATTTAGTTGTCTTTATGCTTTATAAATAGAGATGGTAGAGATGGTTAAGCCAAATAATTTTAGTTTGAACAACTAACCTGCATCCTAACCAACTTCCTAACAAACCTGCTTTCTAACCAATTAATTTTGAGCCTTTCTAATTATAGAATACTCCCAAATGCATTATATAGTAGTATAGATAAGTGGCTTATAGCTTTTATATATATAATGAGGTCATAAGCTTTTATTAAGTGTTTGGGTTAGTTTATCATAATTATTAAGGTAAAATGACAAAAAAATACATGAACATTAAATGGGTGTAACTATTAAGGTTATACAAGTCTTTTTACATAATATCCTAATATAAAGTATAAACCCACCCATCATCAAATGAGCCACAAAGTTTGGGCTTATAAAAAACTCAGCTCATAAGCGCACTCATATAAGCTTAACCAAACACTTAGTTTAGATTTATTTAATATATATAAGTTAATAAGCTCATAAGCCCATCATTTAAGCTTAGCCAAACGCCCAACTTTTAGGCTTATATAAACTTATTATGACATGATAAGATTATATAAGTCAAAAAAATTTAAATACTAATTATGTTCCCCATTTTTAAATTAGTAATCTGTGTACCTGGTTGAGATGTCTAAATTGACCTAAGTTATACTAAGATTTGGACGTGGTTTTGCTGACATGTTAAAGAAAAGGGGAAAATCTACGTTTTTTTCTTTTCTTTTTGAGTCGTTTACTTATCTCATCAGCCAAAAAGTTAAAACACATCTATATTCGAAGATAACTTATGACATGTTAGGCAACTTTACTGGTTATGCTGATCACAGGTTGAAAAAATAGGAAAATAATTACTATTCTAAACAACCAAAAGTACAATAATTACTAGAACAATACGAAAAAAAAAAAAGTTTAATCACTAAAATGGTACTCTGAAAAAAGTAAAATTCTATTTTATGACACTTTGGAATATTTGATGACACATTGCATTTTTGGGATAAAACATTCTTGAATATGTATAGATGCAGTGTCAAAATTCAATAAGAGGTTTGGTAAGAAAAATAGTTTAACCATATGAAATATGGTTCTTTTTTTCATTGCAGCAAAAGATTTTGGACTATGTGAATTGTACTGGTCAATAGTTTAATTTGTGGGTACTTTTGTTTTTGATTTGTTTAGAGTTTGTTTGTGCTTGAATCAGATGCTATTATTTAGTTTAGACTACTGCGGTTTGAAAAGAATAATAGGTGTAATTTTGATTTTGAATGGCGAATATATGATTTTTCAGCTTTCAATCAATGTACATTTCGTGTTTTTGGAAGAAAGTATTAACTACAACCGGAATACTATATGTGTTTGGACAGAATTTATTAGCATGTAACTGAGAGTCTATGTAAGGTGATGAGTGTTGAGTGTTTGACAAAAACTCTTATTGATATGTTTAGGGTCGGTCAATGTAGAAGTTGCTACAACAAAACTGATTATTGAGAATTTGAGATAAGTGTAAAGTTGGCTAGTTATCTTTTGCTTCAAAAATTAATAGTTTGGTAGTCTGATTTTGATATGCTTTTAAGTTGCATTAATCACTTTCAAATGGAGGTAATTTGATTTTCTAAAGTATCTTGGACATTGAAATTAAGAGTCTAATTTAATACCTGAAATAATGCAACTTGTGGTATACTGTAGAATGAAGGCTCAAATGGCCGTTTATACCTTTAATTGATTTCTTAATACGGGTTTATAAGTGTAAAGTTGGCTAGCTATCTTTTGCTTTAAAAGTTAATAGTTTGGTTATCTGATTTGATATACTTTCGAGTTGCATTAAACACTTTCAATTGGAGGTAATTTGATTTTCTAA
The DNA here is from genome assembly GCA_030686995.1 of Artemisia argyi. Classification (NCBI taxonomy): domain Eukaryota; kingdom Viridiplantae; phylum Streptophyta; class Magnoliopsida; order Asterales; family Asteraceae; genus Artemisia; species Artemisia argyi. Next base: position 153,433,855 of record CM060686.1, on the reverse strand, counting down.
AGTATCTTGGACATTGAAATTAAGAGTCTAATATAATACCTGAAATAATGCAACTTGAGGTATACTGTAGAATGAAGGCTTAAATGGTCGTTTATACTGTTAATTGATTTCTTAATACGGGTATATAAATTGAAACAACAATTTGCAGCGTTTTCCGTTTCCCACATAAAGAGTATGTTAAATTGTAATTAGAACTTATCCCGAGTCTATAGCATAGAGGTCTGATGCAGAATACCGGAATATTGCATTTTGGTGGATTAAGTTCACTTAACAATTGTTAAGTTCTGTAGTCTAGCTCAAAATGAGATGTTATTTGTTATCCCTTTTGAGTTTCTTACTGGCTTAGGGTTACGAGAGTAATAACAATTTGTAACGATTCCTTGTCCTGTTGATAATTTGTGTTCATCGAGTTAATATGCAATATCAACAGCAACCAAATGTAGTATTTTGTATTATGTATATATTTCATATGGATATTATTTTCATGTTTTGAAGTGTGATTTTTTCGTATTGTAATGGTCTAGGATTAGTAGCAAAACTTTTGAACTTTGTTCATGTTCTATGAGGTGATAAGCGTACGTGTTAATGGATGCAATTACAGATAATAAATTAGTGTTTCTTCCCCATGTATGTGAAATTATATGTGACTTGTGTGCTAATTGGGTATTTAAGGAGTAATTATTTTATATATTTGTGTTCCATGCAGGTAAACACTCAAGCCGCATCCGATGTCACAGACTGCAGTAACCGTCAAAATTCAAAATACTATGTTGTTGTTGTTCAGGTGTTTTTTTTGCTTCAAGTTATTTGTAGCTCTGTTATCAACAATGCAACCCATTCTGCTCTTTATTGATCATCTAAATATTTGATACTGCAGTATACTGCTCGTTTTAGTGCGGATACTGTTAAAAACTTTCTTTATACGCTCAACAATGGCAAGATACCAAAAAAGAGATTTAACTGTAAGTAAAGTGTATTGTATCTAAAGTTATTATTTTACAGTTTTGTGCTCTCCTTAAGCAAAACTAGGTCTCCTTTGACCTTTGGATGAAAATATTCTGACATATGGTGCAAGATTTGCATGCGCCTTGATAAGTAACTGCATTTGATTTGGTGTTGCAGTAAGACTTGCTCCTGAAGAGATTTCGTGCAAGCTGACGGGTTATGAACACAATGGAGTAACATGCGTTGGCATGAACACAGACATCCCGGTACACTACTTATCTAATTTTTAAAAAAAAGAGAGGATAATATAGGTAAATTATAGCGAACCGGCCTAAAGTAGAAGACTGGGCTAGCTAAGCACCAAGCTGATATCTTGGCAAAAGTTATTTGCGATTTACTATCCAAACTGCTAGTCAGGTGTGAATATAAATTTAACAGAATCCAATAGTAACAGACTAATCATCATAACCTTATTATCAAAATAACTAAAATACTGGCGTGAAGTTACTAATAGCATGTTATCAAGAATTTACAGGTTAAGGTACTCATTGTATATGATCATAACTGATGATAACTAATGTGGGATACGATGTTATAGTGATCTTGTGAAACATAAAAATAGTACCATTAGCGATATTAGAAGTCAAGTGGGCAAAATAAAAAAGTTCAGTTAAAAAGAGACCAAGTCAAATGGGCAAAACGGGTCGAAAGTACCAAAAGTGTGTTTTTAATGTACAGAACCTACTCAATCGCTTTAGATCAAATTACCTTTTTATTATATTTCTATTGATTACTAGTAGACAAAAAAAAACCGGAAGAATGGACAAAAAATGTTTCATGTCAATCCAACCCATTTGGACTTGTGCAAAAGTTTATTCAGTTTGATCAGTAAATTCCCGCCTAACACGACTCTTTTACATGGTTTACTAGTACAGTAGTTCCTTACTTCCTTTGATCATGAGCCATTAGGTTTTTAACATGAAAGTTTGTAAAGTGACTAAAGTTGGCATATTAAAAACTTTGAAAATCGTATATGGCAGGTTATTTTGGATGAAGCAATTGTGAAGCTTAATCCGGACTTCTTCTGGTTGGGTGGCGGAGAGATTGATTTAAAGTTAGGAATCAGGACCTCAGAGTTCATCAACTTTACAAAACCGTTCATTGTCAATTGTAGTGGTTCTTGATTGCGGAGCCAGTTTTTAGGATTTTGTGACACTCGGACCATTGGAACATGAAGCACGAACCATGGAAGCTCTCAACATCTGATCTTTCACTTGTAGATGATGTTTCCGAGGTCTATAATTATTATTTTGATATCATTTTTAATTATTTGTGCTCAACTCATATAAAGAAAGAGTGCATGATTAATCTTTAATGTGGTATATTATATTGTTTAGCTTTTTATGATGCATGTAACACATGTTTGTGATTTGGAATGCAATCTGGGATGGAGGTATTGATTTTAATATTACTCATGGTTTAATGATTTAAGAAAACTATATATTTTGCGACAGTTGGGTGAATAGGCATAGTGCATTGTTTTAGGAAATATTTCAATAATTATAGTGAAGGATCAGATTTTGGGTGCCCTACCAATAGTATCCATGTCTACCCATTTTGTGGTGTTGCAAATTTAAAATTGAAAATCTTCATATGTCTGGGATTGCTTATGAGAATTGCTTATTGCTCTTTTTTATTCAGTTTTGAAAGTGCTCTAAGATTGATTTTTCAATCAAATATCGCTAATTCAAAGACTCTTTGAGAAGCAAAACTGTGCTTATATATGATTGAATTAAAGTTTTTTAAATATAAACAGGTAAGAGTTTTACTACGTGGTGGTATACGTGTCGCTAATCAAAGTGCTTAAATTTAATGGTGTCGTTACGTTTGATCAGAAAAATAGGGTATATCCTTAGAAGAAAAATAGGAAATATTGGTAGTTGTTAGTCATCCCATGCAAGGAGATCTTTTGGTGTTATGCACTTTATTTTATTTAACCCAAAAAAAAGTCTAAAGAGGACCCTCCTGCCTTAAGTGTTGACAATTTTGCAACTATTGCCTCATAAAGAGTACACATTTGACTTATTTTCAGATGTGATTGTTGATAAGATAACATTTTACAATAATCAGAGCACTCAAATAGGAACCAAAAGTTTTTCTTTCTTATGTACGGAAGATAGATTGTACACTTGAAGATTCTTTATTTAGACAAACAATAGGATTTTAGTTCCTATTACTTATTTATCTGTTATAAAGCTTGTAACTTTAGCTACATTTTATTGAAAGCCATAGTTAATTTTGAGCTTGAACTATTATGTATGCCATATTGATCTTCACTAGCCTGTATTCTACAGATTCAAATTAAACAAGTATGCTCTGTGTACGTTGACACATATATACGTGTAATGATCAAGCTTAAATTAATTCTTGATGTCATGAGTTATTGAAATATGAAAGGGTCTTTTTGGATCCATGGGTTAGGAAAAGATTTCAACAGCATAAACAAGGTCGTTATCGTTGCACATGCAATGTTCCACATGAGGTAAAGTTTCAAGACAATAGCATCATATAGGGTCACGAAAATTTTGGTTTTGCCTTAGACAGGTCTCATATCTACGCTAACATCAGATGCCCAGTTTGTCATCTGATTGTCTCAATTGGAGGCTGGAATTGATATTTATTAAACACCCTCTAATTGTAACCCCAATCACTTGTGGAGAGAAACCAGCCAACACCATGCCCTCTTGAACTGTTATGTGTCCTAAACATCGTCATACTACGTGGCCTCTAGTTGGCCCTTAATTTTTTGTTTTAAAGGGTTATGCAGTGAAATGATATTATGGATGAAGTGATTATTAAGGTTAACCTCCATGTTCACCCCTCAATAAAGTTCTTTATGTACTGAATCGATGATCATAAAACAAAAATATCATTATTGCAGAAGATTAAATCTTGCAGAAGCAAAGGAATTGGTGGTTAAGCAGCTTGAGGGACTCATGAGTGTCGTCATCAATATAATCTCCTAGCTAATTGTATCCAGGTTTGAATGATTTTTATTTATTTTTAATTGGAACAGGATTCATTGGCATGATTAATTTATGTTAGTGACCATTCTGTACACGCACCCTACAGGCCACTTGGCATCTTAAAGTAATGTTAGTAAGAGTTATTATCTCTCAACTTCTCATTTTTCATTTATGGAACTAATATAGTTCTTAAAAAATGGATATTGATGCGGAAAAGGTCAATGCACATTGTCTTATGATGTTAGTATCCAACTTATCGTTAATGTATACGTTTGATTGGAGGGATAAATGAGACGAACTATGAGCGTATGCGTATTGTATATGTGTATGTATGTATGTAGGTATATGTGTATGTCTATTTTGTATTGTGACAAGCAAGTATAAACTACCCTATAACTGCTTCCTACTTTAAGAAGGAACCAACCAACATATTAAAGACATATAGACACATCAATGGACCACACATCATTTTCTGATATCTTCATTATTCATATTAACATATCAATATTACAACATAACATAATTGAAGTGACCACACAATGATGCACTGCAATTACTCTTGTGGAACGACTTAGCATACATCACAGAAACAAAGCATTGCTAGAGATGATATAATCTTCCCCAAAGAGTTTGATTATAACTCAGAATGCATCTTCAAATTTTACAATTCAAGAAATAAGTATAGATTGACTAACTAATTTATATTACTTTGTGGAGAGACTATAACACTCCTTGATAATTGATGTCCTCCTTTAGCTCCCACGTGAGATATTCAAGGAGGAACTATTGAGAGTATTTTTAGGTCTTCGCATTGTGGATAGGTGGTTTACGATGGGGTTGTGCATAGTCCATGACTACAGCATCTTCGGGAGAACTGTTGTCCTTGGAATTATTTATAGCTTCGTTTGAATCTTGTTGCTTAGACTCCATTGTTGATCGAGCATGATTCTTCCATCCCTAAAATAAACCATAAGATAAATCTATAATTAGTCACTAGATCTTATGTGACTATTGACGTTATAAAAGTATCTGATAACGTCACATGTCATCAACTACTTGATTATTGGTAATCGTTTTGTAATCTAGAATCCACACTTACTTTGTCTACCCATTAAAGACTGACGAATATTCCATGTGTAGGAGTTAGAAGTTTGATTACTAATTTAAGAGTAGTTTTCTAGTGCTTCAAGAAACTACAATTATCTGCATATTGCATTTTTATACAACTTAGTTAAGTGGGAGTTTGCGATAACTTATCTAAACTGTCTATATGCTTATTTCTAGTGAAATGAGTTTCATATAGTAAAGATGTATAAGCAGTTTGTATAAGCAAGCTCAAATACCCCTTAAAATATGGGATGAGTTACGATCAATTAAGATTTGATAATCAAAAAGGAGATATCAATGAAAGTGTCTGCCTTCAATTTATAGCTTGATAATTGATACCAGAAAGGTTATGTAAACAAAGTAAATGTATCTAATGAAGCACAGAACACTCTTGTTGTTGACCTTGCATTCCATGCAGTGGATGCAAAAACCATATTAAATGAAATACTCATGCATCAGTGTTTTAAGACCGAGCTACATTATTACAGTATAGCTCTTTTTTGTTCTACCACATAATACATGATTTTCAAATGCAATTTACCTCAATGTTGGCTCCCTCTTCAGAAATTTGTAACTTGACATCATTTCCTGCAGGTAACATTAATACATACCATATCAACATCTATAGTGAGTTAGTGACCTAATTACCTAAACATATAAAACTAGTAACAAATTTACTCAAATACTAACCTTTAAGCATGTTCAGCTTATCTAAAAAGAACTCAAGTTTGAACATCTTTTGTTCAATACTATTTCCAATGTCTTTTACCTCTGGCCCAGTCATTATTTTTTGTGTGTTCTGGATTAAACAAACACAGCACAAGTAATAATATCAGTCATTATCAGGGGCGGATGTATGTAGAAGCCAGGGGTAGCGGTCGCTACCCCTTAACTTTTACCCGGTAGTGTAATTTTAGCGATTTTTGGCGATTTTTTGCCATTTTTTGGCGATTTCGCGACCCCTGAAACAAATTTTCGCTACCCCTAAACAAATTTTCGTATTTCGCTACCCCTAAACTTGGCTCCTAGTTCCGCCCCTGGTCATTATTATCCCCTCAAAGCCGCCATATATTACTTTTGTAAACAGAACTTTCAGTAATTAGAGATTGTGGAACATACCTTGATAGTAAGTTGAAAGTCATTTTCAGGTTCCTTGTTGAAGACGCCAAGAGGGCGTGAATTGCATGCATGCATGGAAACACATAGGCAGAGGATGGAATAATAGACAAGATAAGACATATTTTTGTCAAAAGGATATGGATAGCAAAGGTATATTTATGGTATATCTTGCAGGTCTGCTCTGAACTAGTGAAAGTTAGTTTGTTCTGACTCTACGATGACCGTTTGAATATGTGGTTGTGTTGGTTTGTAATCACACATGGAAGTTAATACATATATACGCATAGGTATATATACACATTTATTATGTATACATTTAATTATATAGTTATATATTGAAAAACTAATTAAGGGGGGGCTAGTTTAATGCAGATATTGTAAGAGGAATGGAAGGAAGGATGTTTAAAGAGAGAACATGGAAGTGTTTCGTGATGAATCTTTAATTGAAGATATTGACATCCTCTACTGTCCCCTTCCCCTTATCACTTTTTAATAAATTTCATGGGTCCTCCTTCTAGGATATATGCATAATGACGTTACGTAGATGCATGCAGATGAAATCAAATTTAAATCAGTATGATCATTCAACTTCAGAATTATTGTTCTAGTGCAGGTTATACCTGCGTCGTCTCACAATAACTTATGAGGCCTCTAGCATAGGCACACAAGTATGCGTTGACACATGGTGGATTATGGTAGAAATTAACTACTATTAAAGTGTTGGCTGTTAAAATTTAGCTCATGGCCGGGGAATATCTTGATCAAATTTTTCATCATACAATTCAGTGCTGTTATTTTTGTGACTTACTTTTCATTCCAAATACTGATGAATTAATCGCATTTAATTTGCAGATAGCCAAAAGTGCACAAGGTTGTTTTGTTATGAAACTTTTTCATAGGGAGTTGGTGCAAATCAGCTCCACTGAACTCCTACCATGGCTACAAGAAAGTTTTAGAACCAGAGTATCCTGTTTTTGACATTTCAAACCATCGATCTGTTTGTCTTTCGTTGTAAATAATCATGAAAATGGTTTTTTTTTTTTTTTTTTTTCTTTTTTTTTTTTTTTTCCAAACCATAGTTTCTGACCCCTTGTGGCTTGCTATAATTCACGGGTTTTGAACCCACCGCATAGCCCTCCCTTTTCATGAGGTTGACATGGCGCACTTAGCACGAATTGAACTTAAGACCTCTTACATTTTTAATGATTACTCACAAGCCTTTTAAGAACCAAGTCTAATAGAATTCATAGGGCAAACTTCTTGTCATTTTTCATTTATATCTCGCGAAATGTTTTAGATATATAGCACATTTGTAGAGAATGTCAATATCTAGTTTTCATTTCTACAAGAGCAATGGTTCATTTGTAAACATGGTATCTTGATGCATTATTGTGCGCTAATATGCATGTTTAATTATAGTTATTTCTTATACTGGACATTAGTTAAAAACAACCATAACGCAAAATTCTACGGTAAAGCACATAAAACATGTTGTACGACAGCCTTTCAAAAAAAACATGTTGTACGACAAAGACTTTCACATGTTAGATTTGTATGATTGTTGTCGACAACTTAAGTATTTATGGACAGACAATTTTCACATGCTATACGTAACTATTTTAACCTCAGCTAAAATATCATTAGTAACCACTAACTTTCTATTTCACTTCACATTATCGTAGAACTAGTCGACTAGTCCCTAGCAAACTTCGACTTTTAAGCTAAAACTCATACTTTGAGTCATGATAACACTTCCGGTGCTATTTACCAAAGTCGAAGAGCTTTAATGCACTGGTCTAACTAACATTACTTTGTGGTTCATGCACAATCGGAGATGGTTTCCGCAAAAAGAACGTTGCGAAAAAACTAATTTGGTTATGTTCTAAAAATGGGCACTCTCTTGGACCTTACTAGGTACATATACGTGGGTGTTAGGGAAAATGTCGAAAATGGTTACGATGATTCTTTAGTTAGGCCTTGTACATGTAAATGAAAGACACTCCTAATTACTCAAATAGAAAAAAGAATCTTTATCTATTTACTGAGCAACTAGTTTAGCGAGTCTGAACATTTTATTTTTCAACTAACGTTCTCTTCTTGCCATATTTATGAGGTTTAAAAAGGATCATGTGAAACTTGCATTTGAGGCAATGAACATAAATCATAAACACATACTAGTATATTTTGCAATTTAAGTCGTGTGGGAACCACACGGAGTGGGGTTTGCAGAGAGACAAAGTTGCATGGTTAGACCGCCACTTGCACCACCACTACACGACAGCGACGGGGCCGGAGGGTGGCTAGCCCCACCGCCCAAGTCTACCAGTTCCCCTGCCACGTGGCATCATTCCCATGTGACAATGCTTGCATTCACAATTGGTCAATGAAGATCACCCTTATTTGTTGATGTCCTTTCAAACCTAACAACCAACTTATATATTATTTGTACTATATTGTATTTCTGATTTTCTGTCTGATCATACTATGTTTATTTCTGTTGCATTTGATCAAGTTTAGACTTATTACATATCATAAGATAAAAGAAATACGATACCAAAGATAACAACCAAATATGCACTCAACCAACCACTTTGTTCAAAAAAAAAAAAAAAAAAAAAAAAACCATCCACTACAAAAAGAAATATTCAAATTTTACACGATTATTTTTACACACCTTAAGGAGACATGTACTTTAATTTCTACATTTACACACTATAAGATGTTTTAAAAAAACATAATTACAAATGTGTAGAAACATGATTTTATTCACGGTTATAGGCGTGTGAAAAACTTACACACTTATCAATATGTAAAAACAAATAATCACACAATCTAAAAAGGGTCGCGCTTCCAAACGTATAAAAATTATTTATATAACAAATGTACAAGATAAATAGAGAGTGAACCATATGTGTTGGTGATTTTAGTGTCATTGATCATTTTGGTGTAATGGTAATTTACCCGAGACCAAATGAATTTCAAGTTAAGTTATATTATGAGTTCGGAGGTGCGGAGTGCACACTTGTATAAACTGATTAACTTGGTTACGGGTACGGAAAATGGAAAAGGTCGTTAATGTAAAGGGAAATACAGTGACAAAATTCGTGTGTCACTAAATTATCCATATACACATCTTTAATGATGGCAGTTAGCGACAATTTTTGGTTGTTACAAAACTGTTACTTGACAGATTTAAAGGAAGTGTTGTGACTATTACAAAAGGGTGTGACTTTTCATTATAAGAGTAACAACCTTTCCATACAACTACCATGAGTTTATATACACATATAAACACAATTTGGTCTTCTAAGATGAACAATTTTCATATCAAGAACAAACACAACTAATTGTATTAGGAAAGTGAACTTTTACATGATTCAAGAATTTATCCAAGCAATCATTGTTTATCATGACCCTAACACTAACAACATGAAATCTACACGTTTGTAGGTGTAGAGAGTATTTTAGGTGATTTGTTTGCCTATATGATTTCTACATGCTTGTAGGTGTGAACATATTTATATTATTCTTTCACACTCATAAATGTGAACATTTAACTATTTTATCCATATTTCCAAATGTTGAAATATTATTCACGCAACATTTGTCCAAACACTAGGAAAGTGTGGATTTTGATAAATTAAACATTTAAAAGCATGCAGTTTTTTAGCTGATAAATATGTAGAATTTGACTATTTATTGTAGTGACCCCGTGTGTTTATTACTAAAAACTATATCTGAATGACTGTCTTCAAAAGAGTGCAATCTACATACAAACGAGAATGATTGTCCCCAAATGGATGCAAAATAAAACAAAATCACTCACACAATACTCCTCACTATAACACTCAAACCTACTAATGATCAAGATGATCAAAACTAATACCACAAACCGACTATATGTTGAGATAGAATCGAGATAAAAAAAACACACACGAGAACTAAGATAATAAACCTAGATCTGGGAAGACGATGGATTTATATGCTACAATCTATTACTTTATTACTTTAGACCCCATAGAAATAAACAATCCAAAACAAATACCAAAGTTATATAGTTAGAAATAATGGCAATATCAATCCGTGTACTTTATAACCATGAGTTTGCATATTCCAAGTATACTTTTAACACCCCTTCTCAAACTCATGCACTGAACCTATTAACCAAACCCAGTTTTAGAAAACATGTTATGTTGAGCAATGTTCAAACCTTTAGTGAACACATCTACAACCTGACATGAAGAAGACACTTTCACGATCTTAATAAGACCTGATGAAAAACTAGATTAACATCAATTTGTATAGCTGCAATACAATCACAATAGAGATCAATAGGAAACAAGCTTCAATTTTCAGACCTTTCAAAATACAAGCAGTCCAAATGATTCACTAGTAGCAAATGCCATGCATCTATACCCAAGCTCAGTTGAAGACGTGATTAATTGTTTTTTTTTACTCTTCCAAGAGACCAAGTTGTTACACATATATACATGATAACAAGACATTAACCTACTTGACACATGACACTTAGCCCAGTCTGCATATGAGAAAGCATGCAGACTATACTTACTACCTTTATTAAATTGAATACTAGTTCCCGGAGCTTGCTTTAAGTATTTCAAAACTCTCAATGCACCAGTAAAACAAGACCATAATGGAGAACACATGTATTGACAAAGACAATTAACTGTATAATCAATATCACGTCTCTTAACGAACAAGTAAATAAGTTTTCCACTAGTTTTTACGCTCGGTCACATTTGGTAAAAGTATACCGATATTAAACTCTTTGTGGTTTAAAACAACATTTTGTTGCAAATGAGTTGTATATAATTTGCAGGCTAGCAAAGCATACTCGTATCGACACTAATTCGTGTGAATTGTGGTGTGACTAGATCATGATTCCTTTCCTCTCTGGGAAGTAGGTCAAGATAGTCACACCGTAAACTGATACGTGGGAATCGCACCAGGCTTTACCTCTCGAGGGATCTCGAGAAGCTTACAACCCCCACCAGGCAGTGTACCTGATCGTTGTAGTATAGTATAGTGACAAGTACCGGGGGATTGATCGTTCAACTCAGGAATAGTGTCGCTAGGATTAGAAAGTCTCCTAAACTAAGTCTAAAGGTGAGGGATGATTCTTTTTGTATTTTTATATTTTTTTTAAAGCAAGTAGAATCTCGGGTTTTGGAAGAGTGGGCGAAATTAGTTGCTAGCCAACTAACCCAAATAACTAAAGATGCAATCAAAATAAAATAACAAAAATGAAATGAAACTAATTATATTAGTGTGGTGTAAACAATGATGGGGAAAGTTGTGTTTACTTAGGTTTCATTACTCCCTAGATATCTTTTACAGGTTGATAGCTTGTTACAATTGCATGGATGACGGGTCATATTCCTTAATACTAGTCGTAGGGCCGTGTACAATATTCCCTAACTCTATAGGATCCTACTTCACTCCTTTGTCGAGCCGTTAGAAGCTCCTAACATGGGATCATTAGAATTCTCCTACGCATTAAATACAACCAAATATCGTAGTACACCTCCGACCATGTTTCTTAAGACGTTCAAGCAAGTTACCAATGGAAGTCTGCCAGTTTTCTTAAGCCTAACATCGAATACAATCATCCGTAACAACTATAAACAAACAATCAACCCATAATTAACATCTAGGTTTCACTACATCTAAGCAAACACAAAAGTAATCTAGCCGAGCATGTTAAATTGAAGACAAGTGTAAGATATATTCAAACAACACATAGACATATTGATTGAATTGAAATAGTACTTATCTCAAATTGAACATGAAAGTTTCAAATGGTTGAAACCCTTGAAAAAGTTGGAAAATTCAACCTAGTGTTTTTCCCTCAAAGTTGCACATTAATGAATGAAATTTGGAAAACTATATATAGATTACAAGGGGTGACAGCGTCAAGAAGGAATTTGTGACGCCTTCAACTCGCCGCCTATAATGAAATCGTATTGCCTAGATCCAATTGTGACGCCGTCATGTGTGATTTTCTTCTGGGCCGTCACTAATACTTGGACCATGACGGCCTTGGGTGACGCCATCATCTCCAATGCACAAAACACTCTGGACCGTCACGTGTATCTTTCACTTCCACCTCTTTTGTTACTCTTGACGCCGTCAGTTGGAGACTCTTGACGCCGTCAGGTACTGTTCCCAGCAAGGAAAATTAAGACTTTGCCGTTTTCTTCAATTTTATCCTCCAAAAACGTCCAAAATGCTTCCTTTTACAGATTTCTCTCCAAAAGTACCTAAAATGACAAAAGGAACGATTTAGGGCAATATTTGATCAAATAATCTCGAATCCGGGCTTAAATGACCCCTTAAAAGTGGTTCACTTTTCGCCTCATCAAATACCCTTACACTTGAGATTTGCTTGTCCTCAAGCAAATGCGCTTTTATTCTAATCAAAATACAAGTTAGGGGTCATTTAACACTAATATAAAAGTAATTACGATAAATAATCGTTCCACTAAAGACCAAAGACAAGCACGGAGGTCATACACTAGAACCTCACAAATAATGTTTAGATACTCACATCTCTCGGGTGTAATAAAGTATATATCACAATATGAAAATGAAAAAACATCTCTCACTACCTGTCATAGCAAATAGATTACCATAGGCTTCGGAAAGGATCAAACCTCCACCACTTGGCGTAAGCACCTACGATAAACTATCAAAGAGGTCTTTCAAAGGGTTATAACGTTAGTTGTAGGGATATGGAAAACACGGTTTTGTTGGATAAAGGCAATATTTACTGGTGGCGAGTTAATCATCTTGGTTAATTACATGTACAATATGGCGTTGCTAAGCCAAGACTAGACTCGACTTAAGCTAATAAATCAAAAATAACAAAAACATAAAACAAACATAGAATGAAACGGGATGGTAGTCCGTATGTTTTTCTCTTTTCTTTTTCTATTTTTTTTTCTTTTTCTTAATTTTTTCGGATTTTTTTTTTCTTTTTTTTTGCATACACTCTTACCCTACCATCCAAAATAATACATCATAGGGAATGTACATTCCCCTTACACTTGAATTTTTACATACTTTACAATAAACTAATCTAATGACTCGAATCAAGATAATCAAAACACTTGGAGTACTTTTAAGATTAACGCATATATGGGGGTAATATATGATGTTCTTCCCCATTACTCCATAACATAAGTACTTTACCCATGAGTCTCAATCGTCCCAAAACAATATGTACAAGATGTGACTCGACTTAGCAACCATGTAATCAATTAGATAATTAACTAAGGGTTTAAACATGTAACAATAATGCACTAAAGATGAGTGCATACACGGAAGGCTAAGGCGATTTGGTTGCACATTTGGGTGGGTTGTAACAAATTCTTCCTTTAAGTAAGATGCTTAAAGTTAGAAACGAAAAGATAGGCTCGGAGGGGTGTACTAGGGGTTTCGTGTACTAAAAATCAGTACAATGCTAAGGTGTGGGAAAAATTAATTGACTTTACTAGCCAAGTAATATGACTTAAATGGTCAAGTAATTATGATACGGGTTTAACATAAGGGTGATCCTAATGCCTCTTATCATGTAATAAATCCTACTACACGAATGTAGTTTCACTAGCGGTCTCGGGATGCATCACTAACGCAAGTTCTAGAATCTATATGCTACCGGTACACTCATAAGCACTAATAGTAAATGCTTTTCCTATCAAATCTAAAGGTGAACCTCACATATTTGGGTGAAAATTTTTTTTGAATGGTACGGTTTGTGCTAGTCATACGACTCCTATCCATGAGACGCTTGCTAAGGCTAAAGTTTCACTCCTAAATGTTGTAAAAAAAAAATTTTATTTGGCGCTAAAATTACACTAACAAGTATTTCTCTTAGTTTTATTACACATCTACCATCAAACAAACAAACTCAAGTGCAATAGTATCCTATAAGGTATCATCATTTACCCTCCCCTTACATTTAGGATGAACATTGTCCCCAATGTTCAATTAAAGAATGTAAAAGTGAAATAGATAAAAGAATGAAAGCAAATACTCCCCTGATTCGTTCAGTATGGATAGTGTGGTAACAAGGTTAGATCTTCCTTCAAGAAAATGAACGTTCAAAGCTTCCCTTCCAGAAAAATAAATCATCTTCTTGTCATATATAACCTGTTAAACCTGAGAAAACAAACAAGGCAACCTTGCATAAAATCGGCGGCAATCCATATATACTAACAAGTCCTAGAAAACAAGTTAAGATATAATGCTTGTGGAATGAATGTTTGCAGATTTCCTGGAGTTTATAAAACTAAAGAATTAACAAAAACTTTAAGACTCCGTTAGAAAAACGAAACTTGCAAAATTTCCAGAATTTTACACATGACGCCGTCAGGAGTTAACTCCTGACACCGTCAGAAGTGACCTGCAGAAATCTTTACGTTAAGTTTCCGGAAAATTTCTGGAAAAACTTATGTCCTACTTCCTAGAAAATCCTGCAAAACATCATTATGACTCGATACAAGCATTTGACTCTAACAAATACTAATACACACGTTCATTTATTATTGTGGCAAATCAAGATCAATTTCGTTCTTATAAACAAATTTGGGGTTTCCCCTTACACTTAGCTTTTGCAAAATACCTTTATATGAAGTTAAGACGAAGTTAAACAACAAAATAAAGCATTTTCACAATTTTAGTTTTAAACATGATCTACCAACAATAAAAAATAAAGCATGCATACGGAAGCAAATATAAATCAAACAATTAAAAATCACACAAAACATGGGTTGCCTCCCAAGAAGCGCTTTTCTTTATTTATGAGTCTTGTAGCTAGACTCAAGGTCATGGGCTATTACGTGACCTCATCGTTGGTCTCATTCTCTAGGTCATCTCCAATCTTAGTTTTGTATTCCGGACCTAGTTGCAAACATTCCTTGTAGAAACCAAGTATTCTATTCATGACATAATCTACTCATCTACGTCTATCCTTATCATTCCTATAATAAATCGCTTGCTTGTTTTCCTTTTCTATGTTTGATAGAAGGCGGTATTGTTTAATCTTATAGGGCATTTGGTAAGCAATATCATCGTTCTCTTCCTTGAATCTAACTATCCCTAGGGTCGGGTCATAACTCATCTTAGAGGCCTCAACAAATGGTTTTCCGAACACTACTTGACTTAGGAAATCATCTATTACCGGACGAGTATCCTCTACTATCACAAAGTCGATAACATAAGTAAAGTTTCCTACAAAGACATGCAATCCTTTCACTCTTCCTACAAAGTTGCTCATCTTACTCATGTTGGGCATCATCCTATAACCAAGTTGCTTCTTCATCACCCAATTATAATAGGTCATAGTCATGATGTTTATAGGAGACCTAGGATCGATATAAGCTTTCCATACATGCATATGCCCAATGTTGCATGGTATGTTGATGTTAGAGGGATCACCCACTTTAATAAAGGGTGAACCAAGGATGTATGGTGTCTCGGGATCATCGAATAGATTCTTGTGATACTCCCATTCTTCCTTGGTGGGTAACTTATCAAAGTATTCTTCTACGTTTTCTACTTCTTCCAACTTTTCTTTCATAATATCCTCAACTTCCTTAATCTCATCCCTAGTCCCGGTTTCTATTCCGACTTCATCCTTGTCACTTTCTTCCATATTCTTATCTATCGGCTTAATGGTGACAACATTGAAAAAGTGGACGTGTTTGGATGATGAGGGGTCCTTAATTTGGATTCCGCTATTAGTGTCCCTAGTGTCCTTCCTAGGTGTAGTTAGCACTTGGTTGTTGAGGGTTTTCAACAAGTTGTCAGTCTTATTGGTCATCTCCGTTTGTTGTTGATTGAATTCGGTTTCAAACTTAGATATGCGAGCTTCTTGAGATGCCATAAACTTGGACATCAACCCTTCAAGATTGTTGGTACTACCATAGTTATTAGAAGGATTGTTGTTGAAAGTGCGGTTAGCGGGTGGACCGTTTGGTTGGTAACGATTAGGTGGATTGGAAGAATTGTTTTGGTTTTGTTTCCACCTAAGACTCGGGTGATTTTTCCAAGAAGGGTTGTAGGAATCACCGTAAGGGTTTGGCTCGGGTTTGAAAGTGTACCACTTATCTCCCTCTTCGTCGGTACGCGAGGATGCGTAGTCCGCAAAAGCTTGTCCGGGGAGTTCCACGCAATCACGAGTGTCATGGGGACCACTACATAATTCGCATGAAGAAGTGATTTTGTTCACTTGGCTTGAAGGCTCGGGAGCTTCGTAGGATTTCATGAGAAACTTGACTTGGTCCTCAAGTTCCATGATCCTATGGTCGGGAGTGCTAGAATTGTTCGAAGGCAAAGATATTGCCTTGATTGTTTTGTTCAAATCACGGGGATCATTCCAACTTTTGTTGTCATAGAGAGCAATATCTTCTATGAGTTCCCATGATTCTTCCGCACTTAGATCACGTAGCTTGCCACCGGCCGATTGGTCAATGGTTCGCCTTATGGAGAGGTCGATATGGTCATAGAAGATTTGGACTTGGAGCCAAAGATCTATGCCATGATGAGGGACTTTTTGGAGTAAGTCCTTGAAATGAGTCCATGCTTCATATAGAGTTTCACCTTGACGTTGTTGGAACATCAAGATATCATTTCTAAGCTTGGTAGTTCTCCCCGGTGGGAAAAATTGAGCAAGGAAACGAGTGGTGAGATCATCCCATGAGGTGACGGATCCCGCGGGTAAACGTTCAAGCCATTGACTAGCTTGATCACGTAGAGAGAATTGGAATAGGCGTAATCGGGTTGACTCTCTAGTTGTAACATCAAGGTCTATAGAATCTACGATTTTAAGGAAATCCTTGAGATGTTGATTAGGATCTTCGGAACGAAGTCCATGGAATGCACATCCGCTTTACACCAACCGGATGGTGTCAGATCGCAAGGGGGACACATTGGCTCCTTGAGTGAGCTCAATAGTGTTTTGATAGCCTTGGTGGCTAGGACGGGAATACTCTCCTAAGGTTCGGGGGCCTAAGAGGTTGGTTTGCTAGTGGTGGGTTTTGTGGATGGTTTTGTTGGGGTGGGTTGATGGGTTCAAAGATGTTACCACCTTCCATGATGTCGGATGGTAAAGGTTACGAACAAAGACACGAAGAAATAAGATAGACTAAAGAAAACCTAAAAATAAAAATAAAATCTTACTAGAAAGGAATCTAGCAAGTAGAGTTAATAAAAAGAAATCCTAACCTAGACAATAACTATTCCCCGGGCTGCGGCGCCAAAAACTTGATACGTGGGAACCGCACCAGGCATTACCTCTCGAGGGATCTCGAGAAGCTTACAACCCCCACCAGGCAGTGTACCTGATCGTTGTAGTATAGTATAGTGACAAGTACCGAGGGATTGATCGTTCTACTCAGGAATAGTGTCGCTAGGATTAGAAAGTCTCCTAAACTAAGTCTAAAGGTGAGGGATGATTCTTTTTGTATTTTTATATTGATGAGGCGAAAAATGAACCACTTTTAGGGGGTCATTTAAGCCCAGAATTGACTTTATTTGATCAAATATTGCCCTAAATCGTTCCTTTTGTGATTTTAGGTACTTTGGGAGAGAAATCTGGAAAAGGAAGCAATTTGGACATTTTTGGAGGATAAAAGTGAGAAAACGCCAAAGTCTTAATTTTCGTTACTGGGAACAGTAGGTGACGGCGTCAAAAAGGAATTTCTGACGGCGTCAAGAGTGATTTCCATGACGACCAGTACAGAATTGACGGCGTCACAAGGTAGGGCGTCAAAAGTAATTTCCATGATGGCCTGGAAAATGCTAACACATGACGGCGTCAAAAGTAGATCAAGGCAGTCCGAGAAGTATTTTGGGAGTTACCATCTAGCGTTGCCATCGATTTTGATGCACCCCTTTCTGAAGAAAATTCAGAAAATCATGTTACAACCCCTAGCTCCCAACTCAACGACGAGATGAGTACCCCCGCAACTCCCATTCCTAAGCGCCTTAAGGACTACTCCTCCCCAACCCCTCGTGGCTTCTCAAACGCCATTGTCTACCCAAACGAACACACCAACTAGGTCTTGCATGCAAACGATGTTTGGCTTGTCCAAAGTGTGTGTAAGTTTTGTGGATTAGATGAGGAAGATCCAATCCAACACATTAAAGACTTCTTGAAAATAGTAGACACCCTCCATACGGATGGGGCTACTAGAGACACGTCCCGATTGCGATTCTTTCCTTTCACCCTATATGAAAAAGCCCAAGAATGGTATGATAAACTCCCTTCTAAATCTATTTTCACATGGGAGCAACTCATATCCAAGTTTTATGAGAAGTTCTTTCCACCTGGAAAAACCTCAGCGTTTAGAGATAGGATCCTCCGCTTCCAAAAAGGGAAGGACGAACCCTTCCATAAATCGTGGATTAGATTCAAAGATTTAATAAGACAAGTTCCCCATCATGGCATTGAACTTTGGCTCTTGGTCCAAATCTTCTACGATAATATCTCCTCTAACGATCGAAACGGAATTAACCAATCTAGAAAAGGAAGATTGGCCAATCTTAGTGCTGAAGAAGGATGTGATAGGATTGAAGAATATGCTCAAGACCAGGATAACACTTGGGATGAACCTGAGTCGACTGTCAACATTTCTGAAATCACTTCAGATCGGTTGAGAAAAATTCACAAAAGAGTGGAATACCTAGCTGGATCGCAGTTACCTAAACAACTGTCGAATCCTTACTTAATCTGCGATTACTGTGGGGGCCCGCATGAGGTAGAAGAATGCGGAGGAGCAGCCACAACTGAACATGCATGCTTGTCAGGAGGGGACATTTACGCTGATCCCTCCCTTTTAACTTTTTACCAAAATGACGATTACACCCTCTGGGGAAATCTGGTAAAGAGAAAAGAAGGAGAGGAAGGCCCTGAATTCGAAATCAGGAGCACTTTTGAAGATGACCTTGGTCACTTCACTCAAGAAAAAGGCTTGCAAATGAAAGGTCTTAATGAGCTTTTCGACGAGCAGCAGGATGACATTGGAGAATTTTTCAACAAGCTTAACTCAGCCCTAGATAATCTTGAAATGCCATCAGTAAGCAAAAAAGACCCCATGCTCGCGATAACCACTCGAGCTGGAACAACAACCAAGGACCCACCTTACCCAAGCTCGTCCCCCATTGCCCCCGATCCAAACAAACCTGGCGAGGAGGAGGAGGATGTAGGCGGCAAGACCCCCGACCAACCTCCCTTGACGACCCCTTCCCCATCAACCCTACCTAACCAACCTGTGAGAATCCCGTTTCCATCTCGATTAAGGAACCAGAAAACTGAGAATGATAACAAAAGATTCTTGTCATACCTGAAAGACTCGGTTGTCACCATACCCCTCCTTGATGCTTGCTATCACATGCCAAAGTATAGCGCATACTTTAAAAAACTACTTGCTAACCGGAAGAAACTCGAGGGTCTTGTGACCCTGGGGGAAGAATGCTCAGTGGTGACCCATCGAGGGCTACCAAAAAAGGTAGACGATCCGGGCAGCTTCACCCTGCCTTGCTCCATAGGATCTCTATCAATCAAGAATGCTCTTGCCGATTTGGGAGCGAGTATCAATCTCATGCCTCACTCTATGTTCCTTAAACTAGGATACTCTGGATTAAAGTCTACCCGTATGAACATCCAACTAGCCGATAGATCAGTCAAATACCCCGTAGGGATATGCGAGAATGTGCTAGTCAAAGTTGGGAAATTCAAATTCCCGGTCGACTTCGTAATCCTGGATATGGAGGAGGATGACTTGGTACCCATCATCTTAGGGAGACCATTTCTTGCTACCGCTCGTGCAGTCATTGATGTTTATGACGGCAAATTAACCTTACGAGTGGGAACCGATAGCACAACCTTCGACATTAAGGATTCTATGGACCTCTCCCTCGAAGCAGCCAACCGGCTCTATTTCATTGGGGAGGTCGATGAACTCACATATGTCATTGATAGTTGTGTCGATGAACAGATCGAGGAAGGCTGGCTACGGGACGAGAGTTTTCTGCCTTTGCTAGAGGTAGAAAAGATGGAGGATGTTGGTGCAGTCTCCTTCTACCCCAGACAAGAGGCAACGGAGCATCTTGAGCTCCAAAAGCCCGAAAACAAGCTCAAACCTTCTATTATCGAACCTCCTGAATTAGATCTTAAAGAGCTTCCTAACCATTTAGAGTATGCCTTCCTTCAGGGAGAGGACCAACTTCCGGTAATCATAAACTCTTCCTTGGAACATGAACAAAAAGGTAAACTCTTAGAGGTCCTAAAGAAATATAAAGGGGTGCTCGCATGGAGTGTAGCCGACATTAAGGGGATTGACTCAACTTTTTGCACACATAAGATTCTCATGGAAGAAGATTATAAACCTACCGTGCAACCCCAGAGGCGGGTGAACCCTAACATTAAGGAAGTAGTAAAGAAAGAAGTTATCAAACTTCTGGATGCAGGATTGATTTACCCAATCTCGGATAGCCCATGGGTCAGTCCTGTGCAGGTTGTACCTAAGAAGGGTGG
Organism: Artemisia argyi; assembly: GCA_030686995.1. Taxonomy (NCBI): domain Eukaryota; kingdom Viridiplantae; phylum Streptophyta; class Magnoliopsida; order Asterales; family Asteraceae; genus Artemisia; species Artemisia argyi. The sequence continues at coordinate 153,413,098 of CM060686.1, read as the reverse complement.
AATGACTGTAGTTAAGAATGACAAGGGTGAGATGGTGCCCCAGAGGACGGTCACTGGATGGCGGGTATGCATTGACTATCGAAAGCTCAATGATGCCACGAGGAAAGATCACTTTCCCTTACCATTCATTGATCAAATGTTAGAGAGATTGTCTGGACACGAGTACTATTGCTTCTTGGATGGATTCTCTGGGTATTTTCAAATTCCCATAGCACCTGAGGACCAAGAAAAGACCACATTTACTTGCCCTTATGGAACATTTGCCTACAAAAGGATGCCTTTTGGGCTATGTAATGCCCCCGCCACTTTCCAGCGATGCATGACCGCAATCTTTCACGAACTCATGGAAGACAGCATGGAAGTGTTCATGGATGACTTTTCGGTCTTCGGGAACTCCTTCGACCGCTATCTTGCTAATCTAGAAAAGATGCTTAAATGTTGTGAGGAAACCAACTTGGTGTTAAACTGGGAAAAGTGTCATTTCATGGTAAAAGAAGGGATTGTGTTAGGGCATAAGATCTCAGGGAACGGAATAGAGGTGGACCAAGCTAAAGTTGAAGCTATATCTAAGTTACCATACCCCACGACTGTTAAAGCAATACGCAGCTTCTTGGGGCACGCCGGGTTTTATCAGAGATTCATCAAAGACTTCTCTAAAATTGCTCGGCCAATGACTCAATTGCTTGTGAAGGATGCTCCATTCGATTTTTCCCAAGAATGCAAGGATGCATTCGATCTCTTAAAAAAGGAATTCACACAAGCTCCAATCATTATCACACCCAACTGGGAGTTACCGTTTGAAATCATGTGTGACGCTAGCGATTTCGCTGTCGGGGCTGTATTGGGCCAACGGCGTGACAAATTCCAACCTATTTACTACGCTAGCAAAACCATGAATCCCACTCAAGAGAATTACTCCACCACCGAAAAAGAATTATTAGCCGTAGTGTTTGCGTTCGACAAATTCCGACAATATCTTGTCCTTTCAAAGACAGTCGTCTTCACTGATCACTCGGCTCTTCGATATCTTTTTGCGAAGCAGGATGCTAAGCCACGACTGATTCGGTGGATCTTGTTGCTACAAGAATTCGATGTTGAGATTCGCGATAAGAGGGGGGCAGAAAATCTGGCCGCAGATCATCTATCTCGTCTCGAAAACCCCTTGGATAAGTACGATAGAAGTGAGATTAGGGATTCATTTCCTGACGAACAACTCATGTTAATGATTCATTCGGAGCCGTGGTACGCCGATTTTGCTAATTACCTCGCAAGTAGACTTGTTCCTGAACACCTGACTAGATACGAAAGAAAAAGGTTCTTTTCTCAGCTAAAATACTACTTTTGGGATGAACCATTTTTATTCCGAAGGTGTCCAGACCAAATTATAAGACGATGTGTTTCGGAAAGTGAGGCAGTAAAGATTATGAGGGAATGTCACTCTGGTCCCTCTGGTGGGCATCATGGGATAAACACTACCGCCCGAAAGATTTTCGATGCGGGATTCTATTGGCCCACAATTTTCCGTGATGTAAAAGAGATGGTGCAGGCATGCGATGCATGTCAACGGGCCGGGAACATATCACATAGGGATGAAGCACCTCAGAACTTTATACAAGTATGTGAGGTCTTCGATGTTTGGGGAATTGACTTCATGGGACCATTTCCATCTTCAGGGGGGAACGAATACATTTTAGTCGCCATCGATTATGTTTCAAAATGGGTTGAGGCACAAGCCCTTAGGACCAATGACGCCAGAGTAGTTATTCATTTCCTGAAAAAGCTTTTCGCTAGATTCGGGATTCCTAAAGCTCTCATCAGTGATAGGGGGACCCATTTTTGCAATGCACAAATGGAAAAGGTCATGAAGAGGTATGGAGTATCCCATCGGTTCTCCACCGCCTATCATACACAAACCAATGGCCAGGTCGAAAACACCAATAGGGCTATTAAAAGAATACTTGAAAAGACGGTTAGTCAAAATAGAAAAGACTGGTCATTTAAACTCGACGAAGCCTTATGGGCATTCCGAACCGCCTACAAAACACCTATTGGAACGACCCCGTTTCGCATGGTGTATGGTAAGGCATGTCACTTACCAGTGGAATTAGAACATAAGGCTTATTGGGCGCTTAAGACATGTAACTTAGATTACACAATTGCTGTAACTAATAGGTTCTTGCAATTACACGAGCTTGATGAGCTTAGTTTAGAAGCCTACGAATCTTCCATCACATATAAAGAGAGAGCAAAAAGATGGCATGACCAGAGAATTAAGAAACCCAAAGAATTTTCAGAGGGAGACAAAGTCCTATTGTACAATTCTCGGTTGAGATTATTTCCGGTAAAGCTTAAGTCTAGATGGTATGGACCGTTTACGGTGAAGAATTCCTCTAAAACTGGAGCCGTGGTGTTATTAGACGATGAAGGTAGGGAATTTACTGTTAACATACAACGTATAAAACATTATCAAGAAAATAACAATGAAATGATTAGTGAGGAGGATGTGACGTTTGATGATGAGGTCACGTAGTAACCCATGATCTTGAGTCTAGCTACAAGACTCGTAAATAAAGAAAAGCGCTTCTTGGGAGGCAACCCATGTTTTGTGTGATTTTATTTTGTTTGTTTGTTATTTGCTTCCGTATGCATGCTTTATTTTTATTGTTGGTAGATCATGTTTCTAAACTAAATAGTGGAAATACTTTACTTTGTTGTTTTGGCCTAGTCTTAACTCCACCTAAAAGTATTTTTGCAAAAGATAAGTGTAAGGGGAAACCCCAAATATGTTTTTAAGAAACAAACCGATCATGATTCTCCACAATATTAAATGAACATGTGTATTCGTATTTGTTACAGTCAAATGCTTGTATCGAGTCATAATGAAGTTTTGCAGGATTTTCCAGGAAGTAGGACCAAGTTTTTCCAGAAATTTTCCAGAAACTTAACATAAGAATTTCTGCAGGTCACTTCTGACGGCGTCAAGAGTTAACTCTTGACGGCGTCACGTGTAAAAATCTGGAAATTTTACCGGTTTTATTTTTCTAACGGAGTCTTATGGTTTTTGTGAATTATTAAGTTTTATAATCTCCAGAAAATCTGCAAACTTCATTCCACAAGCATTATATCTTATTTTGTTTTCTAGGATTTAGTAACTTATATAGGATGCCGCCGATTTTATGCGAGGTTGTCTTGTCTATTTTCTCAGGATTTACAGGTTATGTATGACAAGAAGATGATTTATATTCTGGAAGGGAAGCTTTGATTGTTCATTTTCTTGGAGGAAGATTTAAACTGGCCACCTTATTATCCATACCGAGCGAATCAGGGGAGTATTTGATTTCATTCTTTTTACTTATTTCACTTTTACATTATTTACTTGAACATTGGGGACAATGTTCATCTTAAGTGTAAGGGGAGGGTAAAATGATGATACCTTACATATGCACTTTCGCTTGAGTTTGTTTTGTTTAATGGTAGATGTGTAATAAAACTATGAGAAATACTTGTTAGTGTAATTTTAGCGCCAAATTTAAATTTTTTTACAACATTTAGGAGTGAAACTTTAGCCATAGCAAGCGTCTCATGGATAGGAGATTGTATGACTAGCACATAATCGTATATTCAGAAAAATTTCCACCCAAATATGTGAGGTTCGCCTTTAGATTTGATAGGAAAAGCATTTACTATTAGTGCTTATGAGTGTACCGGGAGCATTTAGATTCTAGAACTTGCGTTAGTGATGCATCCCGAGACCGCTAGTGAGACTACATTCATGTGGTAGGATTTACTACATGATAAGAGGCATTAGGATCACCCTTGTTTTAAACCCGTATTATAATTACTTGACCATTTAAGTCATATTACTTGGCTAGTTAAATCAACTAATTTTTCCCACACCCTTAGCGTTGTACTCATTTTTAATACACGAAACCCCTAGTACACCCCTCCGAGCCTATCTTTTCGTTTCTAACTTTAAGCATCTTACTTAAAGGAAGAATTTGTTACACCCCACTTAAATGTACACCCAAATCGCCTTAGCCTTCCGTGTATGCACTTATTTTTAGTGCATTATTGATATTTGTTAAACCCTAAGTTAACTATCTAATTTATTACATGGTTGCTAAGTCGAGTCATACCCTTGTACATATTGTTTTGGGACGATTGGGACTCATGGGTAAAGTACTTATGTTATGGAGTAATGGGGAAGAACATCATATATTACCCCCATATGTACGTTAATCTTAAAAGTACTTCAAGTGTTTTGATTTTCTTAATTCGAGTCATTAGATTAGTTAATTGTAAAGTATGTAAAAATTCAAGTGTAAGGGGAATGCTCATTCCCTATGATGTATTATTTCGGATGGTAGGGTAAGAGTGTATGCAAAAAAAATATATATATATATATATATATATATATATATATATATATATATATATATATATATATATATATATATATATATATATATATATATATATATATATATATATAAAATTGAAAAATCAAGAAAAAGAAAATAAAAGAGAAAAAACATACGGACTACCATCCCTTTTTATTCTATGTTCATTTTATGTTTTTATTAATTTTCATTTATTAGCTTAAGTCGAGTCTAGTCTTGACTTAGCAACGCCATATTGTACATGTAATTAACCAAGATTGTTAACTCGTCACCAGTAAAACTTCCTTTATCCAACAAAACCGTGTATTTCATATCCCTACACCTAACGTTACAACCCTTTAAAAGACCTCTTTGATAGTTTATCCTAGGTGCTTACGCCATGTGGTGGAGGTTTGATCCTTTCCCAAGCCTATGGTAATCTATTTTGCTATGACAGGTAGTGAGAGATGTTTTCCATTTCCATATTATAATTTATACTTTATTACACCCGAGAGATGTGAGTATCTAAACACTATTTGTGAGGTGCTTGTGTATGACCTCCGTGCTTATCTTTGGTCTTTAGTGGAACCATTATTTGTTGTAATTACTTTTATATTAGTGTTAAATGACCCCTAACTTGTCTTTTGAGTAGAATAAAAGCGCATTTGCTTGAGGACAAGCAAATCTCAAGTGTAAGGGTATATGATGAGGCAAAAAATGAACCACTTTTAGGGGGTCATTTAAGCCCGGAATTGACTTTATTTGATCAAATATTGCCCTAAATCGTTACTTTTGTGATTTTAGGTACTTTGGGAGAGAAATCTAGAAAAGGAAGCAATTCGGACGTTTTTGGAGCATAAAAGTGAAGAAAACGCCAAAGTCTTAATTTTCCTTGCTGGGAACAGTAGGTGACGGCATCAAGAAGGAATTTCTGACGGCGTCAAGAGTGATTTCCATGACGACCCAGTACAGAATTGACGGCGTCACAAGGTAGGGCGTCAAGAGTAATTTCCATGACGGCCTGGAAAATGCTAACACATGACGGCGTCAAAAGTAGATCAAGGCAGTCCGAGAAGTATTTTGGCGGCGAGATGACGGCGTCACAAGATTTGTCTTGACGCCGTCAGACCCTATTTCCTATATATAGTTTTCTAATTTTCACATTAAAAAAGAGAGAAGTTTTGGAGAAACCCTAAGTACGAACTTGGTACGAATTTTACAGGTTTTTCAAGGGTTCTAAGCCCTTGATCCCTTTCATGTGTAATTGAGATAAGTATTCTTTTAATTCAATCAATATGTCTATGTGTTGGTTGTCTATATCTTGTTCTTATCTTAATTCCAGCATGCTAGGCTAGATCTATCTTGTGTTTGCTTGGATCTAATGAAACCTAGATGTTAATTATGTGTTGATTACTTGTTTATGGTTGTATTGGATGAACGATTTCGATGTTAGGCTTAAGAAAACTGGCAGATCTCCAAATGGTAACATGCTTGAACGTCTTAGGAAACTTGAACTGACGTGCACTAGGTTTTATTGGTTGTATTTAATGCATGAGTAAATTCTAATGATCCCATGTTAGGAGCTTCTTAGCCGGCTCGACATAGGAGTGAAGTAGGCACTCATAGGATTGGGGAATTAAGTGTGCCACCCCATTAATGGTATTAAGGAATACAATCCGTCATCCACGCAACTATAACAAGTAATTAACGTGTAAAAGATATCTAGGGAGTAGTGAAATCTAAGTAAACACATTTTCTCCACTTATTGCTCACAACCTTAGTATAATTTAGTTTATTTTCATTTCTAGTATTTTATTTTGATTGCATCTTTAGTATTGGGTTAGTTGACTAGCAACTAATTCCGCCCAAATCCTTCAAACCCGAGATTTTTACTTGCTTTCAAAAAAATATAAAAAAATACAAAAATAATCATCCCTCATCTTTAGAACTAGTATTTAGGTTTTCTAATCCTAGCGACACTATTCCTAGCTGAACGATCAATCCCCCGGTACTTGTCACTATACTATACTACAACGATCAGGTACACTGCCTGGTGGGGGTTGTAAGCTTCTCAAGATCCCTTGAGAGGTAAAGCCTGGTGCGATTCCCACGTATCATATATTTTATTAAAGCAAGTAAAATCTCGGGTTTTGGAAGAGTTGGCGGAATTAGTTGCTAGCCAACTAACCCAAATAACTAAAGATGCAATCAAAATTAAATAACAAAAATGAAATGAAACTAATTATACTAGTGTGGTGTAAACAATGATGGGGAAAGTTGTGTTTACTTATGTTTCATTACTCCCTAGATATCTTTTACAGGTTGATAGCTTGTTACAATTGCATGGATGACGGGTCATATTCCTTAATACTAGTCGTAGGGTCGTGTATAATATTCCCTAACTCTATAGGATCCTACTTCACTCCTATGTCGAGCCGTTAGAAGCTCCTAACATGGGATCATTAGAATTCTCCTACGCATTAAATACAACCAAATATCGTAGTACACCTCCGATCATGTTTCTTAAGACGTTCAAACAAGTTACCAATGGAAGTCTGCCAGTTTTCTTAAGCCTAACATCGAATACAATCATCCGTAACAACTATAAACAAACAATCAACCCATAATTAACATCTAGGTTTCACTACATCTAAGCAAACACAAAAGTAATCTAGCCGAGCATGTTAAATTGAAGACAAGTGTAAGATATATTCAAACAACACATAGACATATTGATTGAATTGAAAGAGTACCTATCTCAAATTGAACATGAAAGTTTCAACGGGTTGAAACCCTTGAAAAAGCTGGAAAATTCGACCTAGGGTTTTTCCCTCAAAGTTGCACATTAATGAATGAAATTTGGAAAACTATATATAGATTACAAGGGGTGACGACGTCAAGAAGGAATTTGTTACGCCGTCAACTCGCCGCCTATAATGAAATCGTATTGCCTAGATCCAATTGTGACGCCGTCATGTGTGATTTTCTTCTGGGCCGTCACTAATACTTGGACCATGACGGCCTTGGGTGACGCCGTCATCTCCAATGCACAAAACACTCTGGACCGTCACTTGTATCTTCCACTTCCACCTCTTTTGTTACTCTTGACGCCGTCACTTGGAGACTCTTGACGCCGTCATGTACTGTTCCCAGTAAGGAAAATTAAGATTTTGCCGTTTTCTTCACTTTTATGCTCCAAAAACGTCCAAAATGCTTTCTTTTCCAGATCTCTCTCAAAAAGTACCTAAAATGACAAAAGGAACGATTTAGGGCAATATTTGATCAAATAATCTCGAATCCGGGCTTAAATGACCCCTTAAAAGTGGTTCACTTTTCGCCTCATCATAAACTATCACACAATCAAATATTATAAGACTTAAAAGAAGAAAAGAATCATTACAACACTTTGCAACTAGAGAACAACCGAAGACTTATCTCACCATACTTTTGCTTCACTTTATATGTTTTCGTCCATTTTCTTACGTACAAAAACGGACGAAAACATATGAAAACGTATAAAAACATATGAAAATGCATAAAAATGACCGAAAACGTATAAAAATAGACGAAAACGTATAAAAACAAGCGAAAACGTGTAAAAACGGATGAAAACATATAAAAGCATATACAAATGTATAAAACAAAAGAAAACGTATAAAAATAGATAAAAACATAAGAAACAGACGAATACGTATGACAATGGATGAAAACGTATAAATTGGACGAAACCATATAAAAATAGATGAAACCGTAAGAAAACGGACGAAAACGTATAAAAACATGCGAAAACGTGTAAAAACGAACGAAAACGTTTAAAAATGGATACAAACATATAAAAACGAACGAGTACGTATAAAAATGGATAAAAACGTAAGAAAACGGATGAAGATGTAAGAAAATGGACGAAAACATAAGAAAACGGACGAAAACGTATAAAAACATAAGAACACGGAATTTTAAGTTATTTAAGTTATTTACTAACGGTCGTTACTATAAAGGACTAACGATGTAAAGTTTAGCCTGACTGGATATATACAATAACACAAATTCAAAAGGTTTGTGATGCAATAACAAAAAATAGATGGCTGCATACAATCACAAAAGTGGTCATGTTCGACGCATTTTTTTTTTTTTATTATTATCCCTTATTTCTACAGTTACCTCAAGTTGTTATCTCTTTGTTTTAAGAATTCTTTCCATGTTGCAAAGATCTTGGAGAGTTGGAAGATCCCAATGGATTCTCTTACGAATGGCGCTTGAATTATTCATGTGGTTGTGTTTCACACTGAAAAAAGGGTTCTTGTAGGAATGTATGCATAGGGGTGCATGCATTTGGGTTATATGTTTTGGTCTTTGTGTTCGTTTTATTTATTTTTTGTTTTATTATTTTCTTTTATTTTTTTTTTTTTGGTAAAAGATCAAACACTCATTTGTGATAGACTCGTTTGATTAATGTGGGTATTGGCGTGTCAGCCATATTCCTTTGTACTTAATAGTTTTTTTATGTTAACATATTTACCGAGGTAAAACCCTTTACCAATTAAAAAAAAATAAAAAATAAAAAAATAAATAAAAAATAAAAAACTAATGTGATCTGTTGTGTTTATTCAAAATAACTAATGTCCATTTATTCAACAATTTTTTTTTTCACTCTCTCTTACTCTACCACTTTTTCCTCCTTTTTCACCCCATCACGAAAAGTCGATCTACGACCCAAAAAAAAGAGAAAGCTATTTGTATTTTGAGTAACCATGGTTTTTGATCTTTTGATCGACTAATTCACGGGGTTTGAATTCGCCGGCACACATACTCAAACCGGGTAAAGTACTCACTTTTCAAGAGGTTGACCTGGGAACTTCAGGGTTGTCTGCACCTAGTAGGAAATGAACTTATGACCTCACAGATCTTACAGTGATAGTCACACTCTTTTGCTACTGGAACACCCCTGTGTGGTTAATAAATTATTTGTTGTCACTTCTTTGTGCGGGTATTAGACTATATCAAAAAAGTATTGTAGTCTCGTTTAGAAAATAGAGTGAACACATCCAAAAAATACAATACCTAAGAAAATGAGTTTCAACATCTTTTCAAAAGTAGCCCATGCTACACAGGTTATGATTCAAATATCTATACTACTTATAATGGAGGAAAGACTTTCTCTCCAAAAAATTCAGATGTACACAAAATGATGCATGGTTTACAACACTTTAAAGCAAGCAATTTTCATAATTACAACAACCAAAGCATTGTGTACAACAAAAACTAGCATGAATCGAAATTCAGATCACTTTCCTTAGAATTCTACATTAATAGCATTAAAAACACCCCTACATCCAATATTACAATTATTTAAACATAATGTACAACCCTCATTCTACATTAATAGCATTAAAAACATCCTCACACCAAATATTACAATCATTTAAACACAATGTACAACCCTCATTCTACATTAATAGCATTAAAAACATCCCTACACCAAATATTACAATCATTTAAACACAATGTACAACACTCATTCTACATTAATAGTGTTGATACAAAAGTTGGGCGTTCCTAGTTTGGGCTCTTGCTCTCGTACCAATTCGCTTCTTAATGCTTGAAACCTGCGCACTAAGAAAATAAACAAACAGCGTTAGGCTTATCGTGGGATTGTCTCCCACGATTATCCTCCGGCGTGAGAGTAAGTAATCGGTTTTAGGGTTCTCGTAAAGAGTTTAGGGTATGTGAATCGTACCTTTAATGAGAATTATGTCATTCCTTATATAGGTGCAGAATACTCATAGGTTTCTTGCTCCTTACTTTTCGCACGCGTGGTGCTTATCCGGGTTAAGGATATCTATTCCGTAATTAGGAGATCCTTATCTATACCCGGGTAGTTTGGTTGGGCTTGGGTCTACGTGAGCCCAATCCCATTATCAATGCGGCCCAAGTTATAATAGCCCACTCATGGTGGTATTGGGCCTTACTGATGTTTATCATTTGGGCTCGTGGCCCAAATATAGACTATACGTCATCAGGTCCCCCCAGTCTAGTGTGCGCGGCTCGTAGCCACGGATGCTAGACTAGTGAAAACAGCGGTAAGCGTGGCGGAACAAATTTAGAAATTTGCCGCCCAATATTAAGAAACATGTATCTAATCCAAGATATTTCAAAAAGGTGCCTCGGAAAACGGGGGATGTGTCCACGTGTTCCTTGGAAAACGGGAAAAAGTGCATGTACCGTTTTGTATTCTAGCCACACGTTTTATGAGTGGGATCCACGTGGGCTTCATCTAGGGTTTTTGAGGACCTATATAAGAGTCACCGCCTCCCTTGTACCAAAAACACACAGTAAAAACACACATTCACCATTTCTCATTTCTTCAAAGCGTTTTTTAAAGAAATCAACTGTTTTATTAGGTAATTTCGTGTGCGCATCCTAGTAGATCTTGTGATACTGTAAAAATGGTTGCTCAATTAGAGGAGTTTCGCTCTGCGATGGATGAGGATGACATGCGTCAGTTCTCATCTGATTACTTCATTCCTCTGGATGTGCATCCAAAGGCCCCAGACGTCGATGCGTGTATTGCCGATTTCCCCGAAGGGAAGATAGGGTTATACACGCGCTTCTTTGAGTACGCTAACTACCGCGTACCAATATCCATATTTTTTAGTAACGTGCTCAACTTCTATCGCCTTCATATCTCTCAGCTGCACTGTATAGGTGCGGCGAAGATATCAAATTTTGAAGTAAACTGTCGTTTACTTGCGATAGAACCAACTGTCGACCTATTCCGTGCGTTTTACCACACAACGTGGTCGCATGGATGGGTATCCTTCGCGAAGCGCGCAGGGAGCCTTCAGTGCTATACCGAGAAGGTAGATTCCCTGAGACATTGGAGGGAGTATTTTTTCTGGGTGGATGATGTGGTGTTTCCTTCACCGTTTGAGTTTTATACTCAAGAAACGTTGCCGAGGGATGGGCGCCCCGCACCCGGTTCATATAGCTTGGCGGATACGCAGACTATCGATGCTAACCGCATCCCCATTAACCCTTATCCTGAGGAGTTTTTGGTGCACATGGGGTTGAGTTGCAACTACTTCCATGGTGCTGACGAGGTGCCAACCTTCATTGATGAGGAAGGCCGGGGTGGGTGTTCATCCCTTTTAATTGTTCGCTTCCAATAATGTAAGTTTTTCTGTATGCGCACTTTTAATAACTAATCTTTGTTTTGTTATTTGTTCCTGTGTTGCGCAGAGATGGATTTGTTTGCCGTGGTGAGGCTGGAGAAGCCGAAGCAGGTAACCGTTGGTGTGCGCCCTTTGAGGGAGAACGAGCAACCGCTCTTGGAGGCGACTGCTGGGCATCTGACTGTGTTGGGGCCAGTTGGTCATGAAGATTCGCCCCCGCTTCTTGTGACGCCAGTACAGAGTGTGGCTCCGACTGTGGAGCCTGCACATGTGGAGGAAGTGCAAGCTGAATCTTCTGATAGCGTAGAGGTACTGAAGCCTGAAGTGGTAGCGCAGAATCTAAAGCGCAAAGGAGAGGCTGGTGGCAGTGGTACTTCCAAGAGGAGGCGCCATCTGATCGCGGATGTAGAGTCATCCGCAGAGGAGGACACATCTGCTTCTGGTGTGGATAAGGAGGCTGCAAAGGCCTCTCTGCTTCTGTAAGTGATCTTCCTCATGCTTTATATTTATTATTACTTGCCGTAATATGCGCTAACTTTCTTCCTTATTCATTGTAGTGACCGTGCTGCGAAGGATGATGCGGCATTTGTGGAGACTGTGGTCCCTCCTCAGAATGAAAAAAAAGGAGGAGGGAGTGAAGGTGGGTGAGGACGTATTTGCGCAGCAGCTGTTGGTGGAGTTGGCTGCTACTGCTGAGCGTCAAACTGAGCTAGTTGCTCAGTTGAAGACGCGATACGTCGGGGAGAGTAGCACTCTTGCCCAAAAAGATGTGGAGATAGCTCTTCTCCGTGCGCCGCTGGCTGAAGCGCAAGCGGAGGTGGGGTCCTTCAAGGCGCACGCAGACAAGGTCACTAACGAGAAGTTGACCGCAATGGATGAGCTGCAGCAAGCGCGCAGGGACCTTCATCAGTTTAGGGCCAACCTTACCTGGGCGGTAAGGTATCTTGAGGAGAAGAAGGACGAGCATTTTGCGAACATCAATGAGTTCAAGTTGCGCATGGAGAAGATTATTCAGATGCAGGAGGAGAAGCTGCATTGCCTGAGCATAGATTATGATGAGGAATTATACCCTCACCTGATGTCTACCATAGCTGAGCGCAGGTACATCCTTACATATTTTCCTGCAATGTTGCCTTATTATATTTGTTGGTTTGTCTCTTCTAATGCAAGTTGTTCCTGTTGATGTAGGTGGTTGATCAGTCATGGACTGCGCTTGGCTGCTATGGGCACCTTAGAGTCTCCAGAGGTGTTGGAGACCTTTGGAAAGGTGGTGCAGTGCGCCGTGGAGCGTGGGAGGGCGCAAGCCATGGAGGAGCTTCATGAGGCTAAGTTGCTGAAGGTGGAGCTCGCTGAGGTCCCTGCTTACAATGCCAACGTGTATGATGAGCTGATGAAGGCGATGGAGGGAATGAAGCTGCTTGAGCTTCCTCATATTGCGCAGCTGGAGCGCGACCAGGATAACCCCATAAAAGTAATTATGGAGGGGTTGACCCTGGGGCGCCATATCTTGGAGGATGCAGAAGCGCAGCCAGACTACTTCCTCAAGCCTGACGAGTCGCAGCTGCAGGTTCCTGTTTTTGCACAGCCTCGCCATATGTTGAATCCGTTTGCTCTTGAGAAGGAGATTCCTCTGAAGGAAGTGCTGGAGATGCACGCAGAGAGAGCTGCCAAGAAAAAGGGCATTAAGGGCAAGGCCGTCTTATGCGGTGTGGGCGCTGCGCATGTTCCCAGGTCAGATGGGATTCCTGTTAGCGTAGCAACCGTATCGCATAAGGATGCGTTGCTCTTGAGGAAGCTTCAAGAGGCAGGAAGCTCCGTTGCTCCAGAAGATAGTCCTGAGCATCGTCATAGCATATAGGCTTTTTTGTAACTTGTATATTTATTGTATAAATAACAAAGTATATCTTTTGCGTGTTATGATTGTTGTATTTTTATGTAAAAAGATTCAATGAGATACTCTTGTTTGGAGTTATGTTTAAATTAAGTACGTGACTTAAGATAAATTATAAGTATAAACTTGCATTATGTTTGCAAAGTTTTATTGTGTGACCAAGAGTCTTGGCTCGTTGTTTGCTAAGCTTGTACGTGACATTTGTGCATCCTTCGTGGGATGTGCAAGGAAGACTTACTTCAACGTCTTGAAGGTAAGGCGCCTAGCAAGGATGCGTGATCCAATGTTGATGGGTTTGCAACCCTCTTACTCAACGAGTTAATTAGTAGGTTTACTCATCCTTTATGCCATCGTGGGTCTTAATTAGTGCATGCACGCCATGTAGGCAAAAATGTAGTATAACAATATTGACACATATAAGAATGTACACAATAAAGTAAAATGTGTTATGGAGTTAGCTAGAAACCATAACGTTTTATTGATACTTGCAAGTTTTTGAGAAAGTAAGAAACAATTCCTAACAAAGAAAATAAAAAACAAACAATTATTGGGCACATACTAGAGTGCAAAGATGTCTGTTTGTGGGCCGTAGCCTTTCCTAAAGATAGCATCTTTTGAGATTGCAGATATTCCAAGTGCGCGCTAGGTCGTGACCTTCCATATCGCGCAACCTGTATGCACCATTGCCTAGTGCATCGGTGACCTCATAGGGTCCTTCCCATTTGGGTCCGAGCTTGCCTGTGTTTTCTGCGTGGCTTGCGTCATTAGCACGGTATACAAAGTCTCCTGGCCTGAAGGAAGTATGTTTGACTTTTGCATCATAATACTTATTTATTTTTGCCTTAGCCTTTGCTTCGCGTATAGCTGCGCGCTCACGTCTTTCTTCCAGCAAGTCCAAGTCTATGCGCCGCTCCTCGTCATTTGTTATGACGTTGACCTCTGTTGTTCGTATAGTTGGCATTCCTATCTCAGCTGGTATGACGGCTTCTGTTCCGTAGACAAGGGAGAATGGTGTGTCTCCAGTACTGGTTTTGATTGTGGTGCGATGCGCCCATAAGACATGTGATAGCTCATCCACTCACTTTCCTTTGTGTCTGTTAAGGCGCACATTTATTCCTTCACCTAGACTGCGATTCGCGCGCTCAACTAAACCATTGGGTTGTGGGTGTTTTACTGAAGCAAAGTGTTGTGTGATGTTCAATTGCGCGCACCAATCTTTGAATGGGTTGTCGCAGAATTGTTTCCCATTTTCTGATATGATCTCTCCAGGTAGTCCGAAGCGACATACAATATTATCCCATACAAAGTGTTTTACCTGGTTGCCCGTGATACTCACCACTGCCTTTGCCTCAATCCACTTCGTAAAGTAGTCTATGGCAACGATGAGGAATTTTAGCCCTCCTGCTGCAACTGGAAAAGGGCATGCGATGTCAATGCCCCATTTGTAGAATGGCCATGGTGAGGTAATGGGTGTTAGCTCTTGTTGTGGTTGGCGCGGAATTGGCCTGTGTACGTGGCAATTGCTGCATTTTTTTTATCATATCTCGCGCGTCGCGGTGCATAGTTGGCCAATAATACCCCGACCGTAGAGCGCGCGCTACAACAGACCGTGGCCCTGAGTGCATGCTACATGATCCAGAGTGGATTTCTCGGAGTACATAGTCTGCTTGAAGAGGTCCAACACATCGGAGCCAAGGTTGCAAGAAAGAACGTCGATAGAGGATGTTGTCTCGTAGCTCAAATCGCTGCACTGTGCGCCGCACTCTTCGAGCATCCTTATGATCTTGTGGTAAGACTCCTTTGCTAATGAATTCGATGATAGGTGTCATCCACATAGGATCTTGTTCTTCTATCACCGTGGATACTTCCATCTCCAAGATTGACTTGTTTTGTAGGGTTTCTACCAATACCTGTTTTGATAAGTGCGCAAAGCTTGTAGATGCGATCTTGCTAAGTGCATCAGCTTTCCTGTTGTCCCCTCTAGGTACTTGTTTTATTGTGAACCTATCAAAGTTCTGAATTAAGGACTTGGTCTTTTCCAGGTATTGGATCATGTGTTCATCCTTGGCTTCGTACTCACCTAGCACATGGTTAGCTACTAGCCTAGAATCCACGTTTGCCTCCAGGTTGCGTACACCCATTTGGATGGCAATACGCAGTCCAGCGAGTAGGGCTTCGTATTCTGCCTCATTGTTTGTGGCTGTGAATTCGAAGCGCAGCGCATAGGTGAACTCCACTCCTTCTGGATTAGTAAGAATAAGGCCTGCGCCTTATCCATCCACTCATGAGGATCCATCTGTGAACAGAATCCAGGGTTCCTGTAGATCTGTTTTGGTTGTTGAGGTTGGACTATCGGTATCTGGCTTTTCAACAATGAAGTCGGCTAATATCTGCCCCTTGATTGCAGTGCGCGGTCTATACGAGATGTTATATTCACTTAGCAACACACTCCACTTTTGTAGCCGCCCTGATGCGTCAGGTTTAGAGATAACTTGTTTGATTGGCTGGTCCGTGATTACAGCTATTGGATGCGCTTGAAAGTATCTGCGCAGTCTTTTAGCTGCGAATACTAGAGCTAAGACCAGCTTTTCCATGGCGCTGTAGTTAGTCTCTGTATTCTTCAATGCTTTGCTTACAAAGTATATGGGTGTCTGGACGGAGTTTCTATTTGTCAATAGCACTGCGCTAACTGCTCCGTGGGTTGCAGATAAGTACATGATTAACTCTTCCCCTGGTCGCGGTGCGACGAGTTTGGGGAGTGATGCCAGATGCTGTTTTAGCTGTTAGAAAGCTTCTTCTGCTTCCTTAGTCCAACAAAAGTCTCCTTTTTTGGTGCACTTCGTGAGTGTTTTAAAGAGAGGAAGTGATTTGTCTGCTGACTTAGATAAGAAACGGTTTAGCCCCGCTAGCTTTCCGTTTAATGACTGGACTTCCTTGAGTGTGCGCGGTGAGGGAAGATCGATAACCGCTTTTGTTTTTTCTGGGCAAGGCTTGATTCCATCAGGTTCTATTAAGTATCCGAGGAACATGCCTTCTGTCGCGCCGAAGGTGCACTTCTTGGGATTTAACTTCATGTTTATTCTTCCCAATGTTTTGAACGTTTCCTCGATGTCGCGCACCAATTCATCCTCTGTGTGGCTCTTGATGACGAGGTCGTCAACGTAGACTTCCAAGTTTCGACCTACTTGTTTCTCGAAAGCCGTGTCCACCAATCGTTGGTATGTTGCGCCTGCGTTTTTTAGGCCAAAAGGCATTTTTGTGTAGCAATAGACCCCTTGACTGGTGTGGAAAGCTGTTTTTTCTTCATCCTCCACTGTCATCTGGATTTGATGGTACCCTTTGTACGCGTCTAAGAAGCACTTAAAAGGATATCCGCACAGGGATTCTACCTTCCAGTCTATCTCTGGCAGTGGATAGCAATCCTGTGGGCATGCTTTGTTAAGGTCTGTGAAGTCTACGCACATCCTCCAACTGCCATCACTCTTCTTTACCATCACTGGATTAGAGATCCAGTCGTGATAGTATACTTCACGCATAATGCCTGCGTCGACAAGTTTGTGTACTTCTTCCAGAATGGCTTTTGCGAGATCTGGGGATTGGCCGCGCTTCTTTTGTCGTATTGGGGAATATCCTTGTCGGATTTGTAGCTTGTGCTCCGTGATAGAGCGTGGCACTCCGGTCATGTGCTTTGGTTCCCATGCAAAGATATTCAAGTTCTTTTGCAAGACTGCGCACACAGCTGATTTACCTTTGTCAGATAAAGATCCTCCAATCGATACTTGTTGATCTGGGTAATCGGGATGAATAGCGATTTTTAAATTTGGAATTTTTGCTGCGCGCTGTTCTGGAATGTTCTCCACCTCACTGGTTACTACGTTGCATTCTTTAGGTGGTACTGTGGTGTTGTAGAGGGTGACAATTCCTCCTTCCACCAGAAATTTGAGCATCCCATATGTTGTGGATGGTACAGTGCGCATGGATGATATTCCAGGTCTCCCAATGATGCCATTGTATGGTGAGGGAGACTTAATTACCATGAAATTTATCCATGTTGCTGTTGAGTGTTGTTTATCGCCCACAACTACGAGCAAGCGCAATTGCCCCATAGGCCAAATCTTTTCTCCTGTGAATCCCGTCAGCGAAGTTGTGGCTGGTATCAATTGATTTTGTATCTCAGGTCGTAGCCTTTTGAAACAATGATCATATAGGATGTCTGCGGACGCCCCCCATCGATATACATGCGGCGTATATCGTGTCCCCCCGTATGTATTTCAATAGTTAGTGGCTCTACTACTGCGTTGTCCGCAGCTAGAGTGGGGAAGGATATCTCTTTTTCTATAGAGAATTTTTGACTGATTTTTTGTTTTGTCTTGCGTTGCCATGACTGTATCATGTAGATGATATCTGCTTTGTCTTTGGAAGGTTCTTTTTTGCCCCCATTCCTTTGTTTGTCCTTCCCTTCTTTAATGTTTTTTACGAGGTGATCCATTCTACCTTCTCTTACTAATTTTTCAATTAGTTGTCGTAGCTGGACGCACTCGTTGGTTGTATGGCCTTTTTCGCCATGATATTCGCAGTATCTATTCCCTATGCGCTTGTCCTCTGCGGTAAGCATTGGCGGAGGCTTTGGGAAGTTTGCTCCTTCTGTTGCAAATATTTCCCTCGGAGTTTTTGTGAGAGGGGTATACTTGTCATTATCTCGTCCACTGCAATAATTCTTGCTGTAGTTGCTATTTTGATCATTGGATTGTCTCCTAGGCTGTTCTTGTTGCCTATAATTCGAGTAGCCTTTTTTGCTGTCCGCTGCGGCTGCTTCTCCTTGTATGAAGGATCTTGTGCGCTTTGTTAGCTCATCGAAAGTTTGGGGAACCTTGTTGTTTAGCTTCCGAATGAGTTCTGGGTTGTTAATCCCATTCATGAACCCTGAAATTTTTAGGACTTCGGGACACGCTTTGACCTGTATGCACTTATCTTTAAAGCGTTCCATATAAGCACTGGTTGATTCCCCTTGGCGCTATTTTACTCTGGCTAGTTCAACAGGGTTTTTAGCGCACTTTTTTCTTTGGGTGAAGTTTAAACGGAATGCTTTCCGTAATTCTTCAAACCCGCCAATTCTCCGTCATGGGAGCTTGCTAAACCACGTGCGCGCATTCCCTACTAATGTGGAATTAAACATATGGCACCACACAGGTTGTGGCCAATTTTCGATAGTAGCAGCCGATTCGAAATTTTTTAGGTGGTCATCCGGATCACCTGTCCCATCATATGTTTTGACATTAGTGAGCATGCGCCTCCTCTTGCGATCGAAGTAATCGCTGATGCGTCGTGTAAATGCATCAACTTTCTAGCGACGCCATGGAAGAGACATGTCTTCGTTTTCTTCTTCACAACGTCTTCCTCTTGACTTCCAATGTCCTGTTTCTTTATCCTCGTTGTCCGAGGAGTCGTTGGAGGAGGAGTAGTCTCTTTTGCGGCGCTTGCGCCGACTTCCTTCAGAGGAAGAACTTGAAGGTCTTTCACTTGGGGATATTCTCCTCCCTAATCTGTCGTGAATTCTTTTTCTCCCAGACCTGGAGGAACCTTCGCTTGGTGAATGTTGAGGTCCCAATCTGTCTTGTATCCCTCGACTACCAAGTCTGGAATGAACATTAGTGCACCTCTCGCCGTCTTCATATTCCTCTGAATATTGTGATTCAGATGTCGTACCCAGCCTATCATAGATAGTGGCACGTCTTTCATTGTTTCCGCGTCTTCTTCGTGGGTGGCTCGGTGGTGATGCTTCGCGTTCAGGACCAAAGTTGAGCCGGGCTTGTAGGCTTGTACTTGACCTTCTCCTCGCTTCTTCTTGCATGAGGGCGGTTAGGGTTTCATAATTTTGGGATACAAAATTACCCAACGTTAGGTCAGGCGCGTCCTCATTTGCTGCAAGAATGTCTGCCTCAGTATTGGGCACCCTATCTCGGTTAGGTGCGCCCGGTGGTACAGTGTTGTCCACTGTAGGTGTCGTTTGGTGAGGAGTATTGAAGAGGGTGCGCTGGAGTTCCTCAACGCTTGGAACCACTGTGGTGGCTTGGGTAGTCCTTGTAGGCAGTTCTACCGCTGGAAGAGGTAGGGTTGTTCCCGCCTCTTGATGACCAGGTGCGCTGGTTGTCCCAGAAGCCTGCCTAGGGGTCGAATCTTGTTGATTCTTCCTCTGGGGGTCACGTGCTTTTTCTAACTGCGGAGTCCGCTGGCTTGAATTTTTATTCTTCGTCATTCTAGTTCCTTAGTTCTTAGTGTTGGTCCCACGGATGGCGCCACTTGTTGATACAAAAGTTGGGCGTTCCTAGTTTGGGCTCTTGCTCTCGTACCAATTCGCTTCTTAATGCTTGAAACCTGCGCACTAAGAAAATAAACAAACACCGTTAGGCTTATCGTGGGATTGTCTCCCACGATTATCCTCCGGCGTGAGAGTAAGTAATCGGTTTTAGGGTTCTCGTAAAGAGTTTAGGGTATGTGAATCGTACATTTAATGAGAATTATGTCATTCCTTATATAGGTGCAGAATCCTCATAGGTTTCTTGCTCCTTACTTTTCGCACGCGTGGTGCTTATCCGGGTTAAGGATATCTATTCCGTAATTAGGAGATCCTTATCTATACCCGGGTAGTTTGGTTGGGCTTGGGTCTACGTGAGCCCAATCCCATTAACAATGCGGCCCAAGTTATAATAGCCCACTCATGGTGGTATTGAGCCTTAGTGATGTTTATCATTTGGGCTCGTGGCCCAAATATAGACTATACGTCATCAAATAGCATTAAAAACACCCATACACCCAATATTACAATCATTTAAACACAATGTACAACCCTCCATCTTAACCTAGACATGAACATGTGACCAAGACTCGACTCAATGAAACTCGACTCGATACACAAAGTTGTGACCAAATAAATTTAGGTGTCGGAATGACATTCCGTGACATTTTTATTAATTCTATTTAAAAATTTTATTTCAAAGTACCCGCCGCGCAACGCACGGATACCCTACTAGTGTAATTATAACTTAAACACCATCTTTGCTAAGCAATTATTTACAGATTTAAGTAAAAAATAAGTAAACGTGACACAAATATACACACCCCCACTTGAGTTTTACCACTGATGCCGCTGAACATTAGTGCATAACTACCTATATTTTGGTTAATTCTCCTTTTAACAGTTAATAAAAAATAAATAAATAAAGCCCTAGCCCCCACACACAATCATTGCGACCACTTATAATTTAAAAAAAAAAAATAAATAAATAAATAATGTGACAAGTGAATAAATATAAAAGAAATACTACAACCACCAATAAATGTTAGAAGGGAACATTACTTAAAAATACATCGAACTTGTCACTTTTTACTATTGTATGTATTAATTTTTTTTTTTCCTATTGTATGCATATACTTTCTTAATGGGAAGTGATTTGCACACTCCCAAAAATAATTGACACACTCAAATTTGAGTGTGTTTACATTTATATCCTCACATTGTTTGGACATATTCTTATCCTGTAAAAGTATAAATGTCAACATACTCACATTTTGAGTGTGCCAATCATTTTTGAGAGTGTGCAAATCACCTCCCTTTCTTAATCATCCTATTGTATGCATCGTTAATCCTCACCGAGTTAAAATATTTGCATCGTTAGTCGTCATTAATTATGAAGTTAAAATATTTGCATCGTTAGTCCTCACTAACTTAAAATATTTGCATCGTTAGTCCTCATTGACCATTCTTACGTTTTTATCCTTTTTCGTTTGTTTTTCTTACGTTTTTGTCCGTCTTTCTTATGTTTTCGTCCGTTTTTCTCAAGTTTTCATAGGCTTTCACCAGTTTCGTCCGTTTTATACGTTTTTATCTATTTCTCTCATGTTTTTATCAAATCCTTTGCCACATTTTTTTATCAAATCTTTTGCCACACTTTTTTTATCAAATATTTTGCCACATTTTTTATACGTTTTCGTCTAGGGTTTAGGGTTTAAACCCTAAACCCTTCTGATCCGAATTATTATAAGTGTATAAGTTATATATTTGGTCAAAAACCGCTTAAGTTTTGGTAGTAAACAGCCATTGTTTTGCAATTTCAGGTTAAAATCTCACGAGTCGTGATGTAAAACATTATTCCGGACAACTTTCGTCCTTTACACTTTTGATGATTCGGACCAAACAGCGGTCAAAATCGTGATTTAAAATCGATACAGAAACATTTTTATCAAATGTCAAGTTTTCATACGTTTTTATTATTTTCATATATTTTTATCCGTTTTCATACATAATATATGTATAAAAATAGATGAAAACGGATAAAAATATAAGAAAAATGGATAATAACATAAATTAATAGACGAAAACAAATAAAAGTGTATGAACACGAATAAAAACATATGAAAACGTGAGAAAAACAGAAGAAACAGATAAAAACATGAGAGAAATGGATGAAAACGTATAAAAACGGACGAAAACTGATAAAAACCTATGAAAACATGAGAAAAACGGACGAAAAGGGATAAAAATATAAGAATGGTCAATGAGGACTAACGATGCAAATATTTTAACTAAATGAGGACTAACGATGCAAATATTTTAACTCTATAGTTAATGAGGACTAACGATGCAAATATTTTAGATCAATGAGGACTAACGATGCATACAATAGGATGATTAAGAAAGTTTATGCATACAATAGGATGATTAAGAAAGTATATGCATATAATAGAAGAAAAAAAAAGTTTGATGCATACAATAGTAAAAAGTGACAAATTCGATGTATTTTTAGATAATTTTCCCAATGTTAGAAAGAGAATGCTATAAAGAGCATGACACCTTATTGTGTGAAATCTTTTTTGTAAATTGTATATAGTTGTAGCATTATTCTAAATATATACACATAGACTGACACAAGCAACTTTATAAAAAAAATTATAAACCTTTCACCGCTATATGCGAATAATTATATATACTATATAAAAGGCAGGCACTTCACTAAAATGCGACACGTGTCGCTACAGTGTTTGCTATAGTACACGCTACAGTAATTTTTTTTTTGCGTCGCTACAGTGCTCGGTATAGATTTTCTTTTTTACATAAATTTCCTTAAGAAAATTTGTTTTTTCAAAAAAAAAAAAATAATAACAAAAAATAAAAATACAAAAAATAATACACTTACAAAAAATTTCTTATACAAATTTGTTTCGTTTAAAATACCAAACAAAAAAAAAGGCATACCGAAAAAACAAACAACCAAAAAAATTTTCAACCGCAACGCCAAAAAAAAAAAAAAAAAAAAAAAAAAAATCCGTAAACATAAACAAATTATGCTTCCAAGTAAATATATGCATACTTCAAATCACAAAATTATTAATTACACCGTACAACCCACAAAATACAAAACACAAAACACATCCGCCGCAACGCGCGGGCTACCCAGCTAGTTGTATTCTATAACCCAAACAGGTAGTGGGCTGTTAGAACTAGAGGTCTAAATTGGGCTTTTAGAATGAGAGGCAGTGAGGCACAACCGCACAACACACATGTCGGGCTTATAAAATGAGAGCAAGAATTTATGCCTTTTATCCGCGGAATTTCTAATTTATGACCCCCCCCCCCCCCCCCCCCCCCCCCCCCCCCCCTTTTATTTATTTTTTATTTTTTAAATACTTGAGTCACGACTGCGGATAGATAACCTTTCTTACATCATTTTGTGCATCAGCTGTTGATGAAGAATTTATTGATGCAACTAGTCAACACATTTTTGTAACATGTGTAAGCAGAAATACAAGCAAACCTTACACACATTACTTTAAACATTGTTTTGGCGAACCAAACCCATGGCAAACAACATTAGCAAGTTTGGCTCAGTTATGAACCAAGTTTAATTATCACATGAGGCTCACTGTGGAATTTATCTCCAATTTAAACATTGTTTGTCTTTACCTTGAGTTTTCTATTTATTTATTTATAATTTAAAAGGTTTTAATTAAACCATTGTGTATAGTTTATTTGTCTAGGAACCACTTTTAACCAAAAGTTGGTGAAAACATGATGCCCATAGTCCGTCATGAATATAGAAAGTTTTGCAATGGCCATAAGATACAAATCTTGTTTAATATTTGGTCATACACTACCAACTATACTTTTGCCGCATGCTTTGTCTCAACACTATTTAATAAAATGTACAATTATAGTGTATAATTGGGAATCTAATTGCTGGCTTTTATATCATTGGATTACATTTTTTATTGAGATTCAATATATGGTTTATATATTTATATACCATGTAGTATGATCTGTGTTCAAATATGCTCATGTAACATTTGTAATAGTCTATCCGGTTGTTATAGAGGACACTAAAAGGTACCCAGAACCATAACAGTCATCCCGAAACGAGACAAAGTGTGTTTGCATGAAGAAAGTAAGCGATCAAGCTCTTGTATATGTAGCACGCCTAGCAGTTCCAAGGGTAAGTACTCAAGTCTCTTAATAACGAGTTTAAAACAATATTCTTACTTGATCATGTGTACTACTTTGTGGATTCATATTGGAAATTACAGTTTTATGTAATGTCTCTTTTACTTTTTCGTTATTCTTCACATAAGTTGTATCGGTTTCTTTGTTTATTGATTGGTGTCTTGTTAATTATGATTAGTCTCAAGTAATAGTGATTAGCGTGAACCTGGGATGTGCTATCTGTCGAGAAAGGTTTCACCGGATTATGAATAGAATCAACGGTGAGGAAATCTAATACTATAAATAACTTTTGCACATACTCGTTTCATAAGTTGCAACACTTTTTGCTTTCTGATATGGTAATTTACATGCTAAAAGATTACAAATAGTATTTTATACAAACCTAACTCTATACTATTTTTTGGCATCGTTACATGAATTGCAGGGTTAAAAGAGTATACAATCGACGTTAGAAATAACAAAGTGATCTTGAGAGGAAATACAAAACTTTACGAGACGTTGAAGATCAAAAAGCGTTCATTAAGTCGGATTTTGGTCTCTTGGATTACTGAAAATTTTCGTCAATTATGTTATTATGGTTGTGTACGTAGACGATAGATTGTATCAAATTTTATAATTCGGTATTCATGGTTTCAGTTTCTATTCAGTGTGCAGAGTTGTATCATTCGGTTTGAAACTTATATGGTAGAAGTTCATCTCAGTGGTTATAACAGAAGTAGGTTGCATACATTTGTTTCTACGTATATGAACATTCAATGTAGTAGATATCATATCAGGTCTTCAGGTGCCTCTTTTAACAATGTGTACCCCTTTAACAAAAAGGATACCCTGAAAAAAGCAGCTCGGGTAAAAGCCCGGCAAGCTGAGTCTTGGTCTCCTTGCGTATAAAGAACTCGAACTGAGAAACCATATTGCCAAGTTTATTAATTTTCTCTTCGTATATTTGTTTATTTATTAAATATCCCCAATACATTACTAGCAGGGTCTCCACGTGTTGCGACGACGAGTATACCCTGCAACTAAAATTTTCGGCGAGAAATTTTCAGTTTTATTTTTGCCAATACAATAACTTTATAGATGACTGGCCATTTTAGGTTTGAATTAAAAAATATATATTAAACTAACTCATAAAAACTACAGATTAATGTTGTGGCATACATATGGGGCAGCCGGTAATACTTATGGAGGTATGAGGTCAGGGGCGGAGCCACCTTATTAGTAGTGGGGGGAGATGCCCCCAACCAAGCTCTTGAAGATACACAAAATATATAGGAATACATATAAAATTTATGAGAAAAAAGTCCAGTGCCCTCACCCATCAAATCAAAGTGCCCTCTTTGTTCTCTGCTTGCTATCAATTTGAGTGTTCTCTGTTGCAAATAAGTTGTTTTTCCGGTGGTCTTTCATCAGAAAATATAAAGAAGGAGATGAAGATGCAACGGGGAATTGTGAAAGTGGGATGGTGGAGAGTGGGCCACTAGTTAGAAGATAATTTGTATTTATTTTTTATTTTTTTTAAATGTACAAGTAACTCGGTACAAGCCTACAAGGTATTGCTAGTATTTAATGTACAAGTAAATGTGGCTTATATTGCTAGTATTTAATTGAAAGAAAAGATATTTTCTTTTAGTAAAGCCAATAAAAGAAAAGTCATCTCTATATATGTTGTCCATAATTTACATATCAAAATCATGCTCACAGCTCACTTCATGAACGAGTGACTTCTAAAAATTGTGATTGTTTTAATATAACTTTTACATACTAACGTACCTGTTCTAGATAAATAAGATAAAATCACCAACCGATTTTTTTTTATCGGCACATAAACTTGTTTAATTAGGGCTAACCGTATCCTAGTAGAAAACATTTGTTCCTTTTTATTAAACCCGACCCAGTTTGTCTTAATTTACGTTAAAAAATGGCATCTCCTGTCATCTAACCTTTTAGTCGATGCCCCCCGTGATAAGAATTCCTGGCTCCGCCACTGTATGAGGTCAAATTAATTGACAATGACTTATAGTAGTAAGTGAGTAGGAGACAATAATAATGAAATTGGGAAGTGAGGCTCAAGGGTCCTGAGGTACGATTAATCAGAAAGATTAAAAGTAATGATTTCTCTCTAAACTTTTTGACACAAGCTTAATTAATCGTCAGAGATCGAACGTAATGTCGTAGACTCGTGTAAATCGGATAAGACGTTACTATGAGATTTTATTTAGCATGTTTTGAATCCGTGAATGAAAGACATTTTATTCAAGAAGAGTTAAGAGATGATTATCATAGAGGTATACTAAGATAAGTAAATCAGTTATTGTGAAAGTTGTAATGTTGTGAGGAGCATATCAAGTTTCACATAGATTGTGTAGATGCAAATGTTGGATGTGGCCAAGATTGAGAAGCAATCACATGGATTAGTCAGTTAATGATGTTCTCGAATCGTTGCGTTCTATCCCAATGACCTGAGGTGTTAGGTCATTTAGTTTTGTCTTTCACTGGGTTTTGGCTTAGTTTCCAATTACTGCGTGAAAGGGTAATGTTGTGTGCTAATGCTGGATTCAGTGGGAGGTAAGGAAAAATGGTTTAATGATCGAGATGTCAATTCGCAACTACTCGTGAATCTGGATGAGTTCTTTTTTAAGAATCTCTTGGAATTAGCTAGTAACGCTCTTTCCTAAAATTATTCATTAAGATCAGTTAGGTACTCCTAAATGCTTCTTACATCCTTTTCATCATCAAGATCATCTTGAAAGTACCGAACAACAATGTTAGAAAAGAATGCAGTTGATATGGGTGAAGTGGTCAGGGCTTTCTTGTTTTCAAATGCATAAATTTTGGATACTAGACTCTTTTCATAATTGTATTTTCCATGGAGAGTGGCTAGCTTAACATCTATGGCATGATTGGAGTTTCTGAGACCTTGATTAAAGTTTAGCCACTTCATTGGAAGACTATTTATAAAACCAACATTTATTTCATGGCATGAGAGATTGACACCAGAACTTTGTATCAGGTAAAGGTCCGAGAGAGACTTTCATCGTCAATTGATTTGAAAGTGTTAAGGAAAGTTTTAGGTCCATAACCATGTTTTCCTTGACCTTAGAGGGACCTTCAAATTTAAGAATCAATTCATTCCACACTTGTTTGGCAGTGGGACATCCAATGACTGATTCTATCACATCATCTGGTAGACATGATATGATCATACTTATAAGGCGTTGGTTCTGATTGACCACCCTCCTCTTATTTTTGACCATCGAGCTTCAGGGTTTGGGAGATTTGCAGTTCTCTTTGGAACAAATGGACCATCCTCAAGACCTTTGATGAGGTAAGGTTGCATTCGACCAAGATAACATAGCATTCTCTTTTTCCATTTTTGTAAATCTTGCAGCTTCTAGTTTAGGGGCAGTAAAATCAAAACTAAGTCGCTTTAGATCACCTAATTGTAGTACTTCACTAGATATGGTAGGATCTTGATTTTAAAAACTTCTAAATAGTTTTATGAAAGAAGTTTTAGAAATCAAACTGCTCTTTTACCACTTGTTGTACCCATTTAGTTGGTTACAAGTATAAACAAAGGTAACTAACCAACTTCCATACTTATAAAAGTATAAAAATGTTTAACAAGTAAAAATATTTACACAAGGGTTTTTCAACGCTTAAATTTCTATTAGAATGAATCAAAGAATTTACATAAATTGTTTGTTGAATAACAATCTTAGTTAAATGACGATATACGGTAATCACCTCGCTAACTTAAAAACTAACCAAAGTAATTGTTAACTAAATTACATGGTTTGGAGATATTGCTAGATTAGCCACTTAATTGAGAGAGAAAGATTTTTGTGGACTTCCTCATTAAGATAAAACAAGGGTTTAGACCCACTCATTAAATGGAAAAGAAACACCCTCTAAGTGTTTAAGTAAAAACTATGCAAACATTCTGAATGGTTTCAAGGGCTTAGTTTTTATTGAAGAATAAATTATCCCGTCAATGTATATCACCTTAATTGCACGAGATAGCATTTACTTCGTTAATACATTCTCTTTTATAGACAGAGTAAAAGGTGCTTACCAATGAGTTAATAGCAACGTGTCAAACATCTAACTATAAAGTCTCTGCTAGATTACTGCATTAAATGCTTCTATTCTGGAAATGTGACCAATCTCACTTTTGGAAACAATGCTGACAAGTGTTTGCCTCTTTCTGCCAACTCATATACTTTCTTTAACTTTATGTGATAAATGTCTTTCTACTTATCTTCCAGAGAGAGTTTGTGCCTAATCTTTCAGGAACTTAGATATTTTTCCTCAATATCTAAGTTCGCAATGTCTTTGATTGTTGAGGAGATCAAAGAAAATAAGTGAGTTATTGTTGTCACTCCTTGACTCCATCATCTTTTTTCAAACTCAGGGCTTCACTTACCGAGTTCCGCCTCATAAAATGGTAAGACTTACTTTAATATCTGATGAACTCTGAAGATAACTCTAAATGTTTATTGATTCAAAGACTTCAATTATACTTAATTTTTATTATTATTATTTTTTATTTAGATCCTAGTGATATACCATTATGCTTTAAATTGGCTCAACAATTTATTACTTCTAACACACATGATATACTTTCAAATAGCAACCTGTTTGACAGTAACTGTAAGCCTTCTGTATAGTACTTTGTAGTAACTCGCGATTAAACTTCAAAGTCTCACCGGGACATCCAATCGAGCGAGTGGTACTTATATAAAATGGAAACTACTAATTCACCAATTGACAAATGGCAAAGTCAAAACATCCACTGTACATTGTAAGGGAGAATGTCTAAAAATACATTATGGGTGTGTTTGTTTTACGGTTTTTTAGTGGGTTTTGGATTTAAAAATGGGAAACTTTTGTTTGGTTGACTTATGGTTATCCGGATTTTGATTTCTAATACCAAATATAAGGGTTTGTAAAAGGAAGGGTCACAGTGGGGGGTTTCTAAAAAGTTGGAGACCTGCTATAGTTATGGTACGTTTATTTGGGGGTGTTGGTATGAAAGATATGAATTCAAAGTATAAAGTGACGTTTGGTTTATGTATATGTCCTTTTAAAGAGTAATTGACACCCATACATGCATGATTCAACCAATCCTACCATGATGCAGGGGTTTACAACTATTTCTTCAGACACACAACAAAGTACCACCAATATTTATTATAATATTATTTGTTTAGGGTGTTGCTTTTGATTTTTTCTTCTGACACATAACAAATACCACTCCTATTTATTATAATATTATTTGCTTTTTTACAAATGCAAAAATCTGTGTAACTCTTACCTAGGTACCAAACAACATATTTACAATCATCATATTCAAATCAAAATTCTAATCCAAATTTAAATCCGAATTCAAATGTAAATCCTAAAGCCATCTACAAACAAAACGGCACCCGACTCTCTTTGTCCTTCTTTATATATATAAAATAACAATTTATATTTTAAAATAATACTTTTAATAATAATTTTAGGGAGGTGATTCGCACACTAATTTTTTTTATTCTTGCACCACACTCTATACAGTACAGTGTTGTATTATGCGCTCTCTGTGCATTGCAATGTTGTACAAAATGGTATGCATATAACAAAAATGTGCGCAAATCAATCCCCATAATTTTACTAGAGTGTTCGGTGTGGAAGCATTTTTCGTCCGCTATAGGTACTAACAACATGCCATCCTGCACCGCTCCTTTAGCATACGCCATTTATTTTTTATTTTTTATTATTTTTTTTTTTATTATTTTTTTTTTATTTATTTTTTTTTTTGTGAGTGAGTGAGTATTTTTTATGAGGTATTTTGTGGGACGTACAAAGTTGTTTTTTTTTTGTTTTTTAAATTTATTTATTTATTTATTTTTAGAAGGTGTTTTAGTTATTGATGTTTTATTGGGAGTTGGATGAGGTAACAACACAGAGGTGGTAGACGAATAATGTGTTATTCTTATTCGTTCTTCTCACACCTTGTACTCTTATAAAATTTATTAAACTAATATATTTTATCTTTTTTTTAAACCTACACCAAATCTATATCGTGATCTAAATTCAAATCTTAAGCGGACCCTAAAATTATGAAAATTAAGTTTTTGACGCATAAGTTTATCAAATCCTAAGCGGGTCCTAAATTATGAAAATTGAGTGTTTGACGCATAAGTTTTTGGAACACGCTCCGTAAGAGCAAAGGGTACCATAACCAAGGGTTAAAGTTTCACCCACTACAACGTCAGCACTACATCAGCTTTGACCTTTTCACCTTTGACTATATATATATATATATATATATATATATATATATATATATATATATATATATATATATATATATAAACCTTCTCATTACTAAATTTTAACCAAACTATTTTCAAGTTCAACCCTTAAACTAAAACTAATACTTCATTTACTAAAAAACATAACATTAATTCTTAAAAAATATTAAAATACGAAATTAAAAAAAAAAAAAAAAAAAAAAAAAAAAAAAAAAAAAAAAACGCGTTACAACGAAAAAAAATACGACATAACGGAAACTACGAAATACAATTAAATTTAGCTACGAGTTTGCAAGTTATGTTTTTTCTTGATTCGGTCCTTTTCTTCGTTGATCCAATCCACAACGTCGGGATCCTTGCGGCAGTTTCAGCCAACAAATATTTCATCTCTTCCAACCTTGTTATCGTTTCATCTTTTTCTGCGGCCGCCTGATACGCCTTGGATGCCTCTTGACGTTTTAAACGATACTCGTGTTGCATAACCTCCCCGAATTGGCTTGACGAGCTCATTCTTCCGGTACTCGCTCCCCCGGTACTTGTCATTGTATTGGATTTGGCTTTCTTTGAAGCATGTTTTTTTTTACCCATAGGGCGTGGTTGTTCATCATGACCAAACAAAGCCTCGTTTGTTTGGCTTGGGACATCGCTGGTTAAATCAAGCGGATCCGGCGCGTCCCATTTTTGATGACCACGCAAAACATCCCAAGCCTCCTCGTTATTAAACGACGCCGTTTTATGCTCGTCACGATACATTTGTTTCGCCCGTTTAAGGATATCCATCTCATTTTCCCCACTTTTTATTTCCCGTTTCGCACGTTTGTAATACGCCTTGAACTTTGTGCAATCACGGTTCAACATTTTCCACTTGCTTTGTATCATATCCCTGTTGCGTTTTTGATAATTGAGTTTATTGAACTCATTTTGTACACGTTGCCAAAACGTATCACGAGCTTGTGCACGACCGACTTGTGAATCCTCGGTAGCGGCCACATAATAGCAAGTATTTTTTTCCTCGGTTGGATGCCAACGTGAATTTACCAAGTCTGGAATTTCCCCCTCATCATTGGATGGTTTGATTGGTTCTTTGGATTTTCTCGTTTTTCTTTTACCACGATTTTTGGGCTTTGGTGGAGAGGTAGGTGTTTCGAGAACCTCATTTGTTTCGGTTTGTGAATGTTGTGCGTGTTGTGATTGTTGTGTGAATTGTAGATTTTGGAAATTGGTGTTTAGTGTGTTTCGTTGGCTTTGTTCCCACTATAGCATTCATTGATGTTGTAGGTAAAGTTCTTAGCTCGAGAAGCCAAGTGGGTTAGTCAAAAGGATGTTTTGTAATGAAAAACCCGCGTTCGGGTATGAAGATGAACCCGCCTTTGGGTTATTCCACCCACCGAGTAGATTCATGAAAGCATCGTCGTCATTGTTAAATCATGACATTTTTTTAGCAAATGTAAGTATATGATAGATTAGATTGAATTGTGGAAATGTAAAAAAAATTGTTTTGTTAATTTGGCGTTTATAGTGGTAGAAAAATGGTATTAAAATTTTATTATTAATTTTTTTAGTGAACTTAGCCGTTTATGTATGTTTATAACCACTACAACATTCACTGCTTTCTCCAGCGACTTTTCAACGCTTTCAGCGGGGACTTCTCCCCGCCCAACACTTTCTGACGACCACCGCCGGGTAAGACTGGACCTATGCCAGGAATATGACCTCGTTGCTTGCCACCGATCACGTGGTGCATAATCTCGAGGTCAAACATGGCCGTCACCCCGGAGGTGCTCTCCGTCCGCATCTGTATCATCTGGTTCTGTTTTACAAAAAAAACAAGCAAAGTAATATATAAGTCGTGATTTATTATATTTACATTAATGTGGGTGAGTTTTATGGAAATAAATTATACTTACATATCTAGCCTCGGACAATGTAGACTCAAAGACGCCGTCTCTCGTATGGTTGTGTCTGTACAGAGCGATCAAGTCTCTACCATCCACAGCGTCGGTGGGTTCTCTCAGCTGTTTATAAATAAACTCAATAACGACTCACCAAACACTATATATATATATATATATATATATATATATATATATATATATATATATATATATATATATATATATATATATATATATATATATATATATATATATATATATATATATAAATGAAATGATTAAAAAGTGTCTTACGAAGTTATCGCGTATAACAGCTAACGAATGCGGCCCATGAAGGCTTGTAGTCGAATTGGCGAGCCGGTTGTGCCTGTTGGTCTCCCCTCTCTTCAAATTATCCGGGTGCGACCAGTGCTTAACCTGCGTATTATAAATAATAATAAATGTTATATAAATGAATTATTATTATTATTATTATTGTTGTTGTTGTTGTTGTTGTTGTTGTTGTTGTTGTTGTTGTTATTATTATCATTATTATTATTAACAATAACAATAACAATATCAATAACAATAATAAAGTGTGGATCCAGAAATTTACATATTCTGCCTAATCCTCTTTTGACATGTTCTCCGGGCGGTTTGCCTTGATCTCGTCCAGCTTCTCAACCACACCTTGCTCAGTAAAATTCATCTTTTTGTGCCGCCACTTGTTGTCGTCGTATCTCTTTTGGAGATAAGCTTCGATACTCTTGGCAATATCGTCTCCATTAGCACTGGCAAGGTGCTCGCCGAGATCAAAATAATGCTGCAATAAAATATAATTAAAATAAATATTCAAATTTAAATAAATAACAAACTTAAAATAAACAAACACAATAATTAAAAAAATAAAAGATAAAAAAAAACTTACGTGTAGCTGGTTGTCGATGTGGGCCTTCACGGTAGCAGGAACAAACTCCCCAGGATTTGTAATGCATAGGAATTGATTGCCGTAACAATTCCCCGACCAAGTTGGAGAACCACTTCACGTGCGTGCCCACATGCTCCCACATCCCTTTGTCGTTCTTTCGGAATCTGATCGATACCGGACGACCAGTCTCTTTCCTCTCATTGCGGAGCCGCGTGTTCTTTGTGGGACCACGCACCGACTTCCTGCCTTTCCCAATTTTGGCATTGGGCTTGGGAGGTCTGGAATTAAATCCTACAAGTAATCAAATTCAAGTGATGATGACATAAAATAACAAGTTATCAATTTCAAATAATAATCAAGTTTAATTAAAATAATCTAGAAATTCTTACTCTGACAATCACTGCCTAGCCTCCTCGGACCACGGGGTGGCTCATTGCCTCCATCACCACCGTGGCTCCTAGCAACAACATCTGCCATCTGTAAACGTACTAGTACAAGAAAATATAATTAGTGAAGAAACACATATACACATATACGCATATACACACACATTGAAATAAATAACAATTTATACAAAAAAAATAATAATAAATAAATAAATAAATAAATAAACACATTTAACCACTCGATAACAATTTCATTCAAATAAGTGTCATTTAACAAATTACAATTTGAGATCAATCTCCCTCATGACTAAGATAAAAACCCTCATTATTAGTGTCAGCTTCATCTTCACGATCGACGTGGTCTTCACCATCAGATGCTAAATCATGAGGAACGTGGTCATCATAATCAATATTATCTTCGTCGTCGTCGACATAAGTGATAATTGGTTGTGGTGGTGCCTCAACTTCCGCTGGCTCAACATCTCTATTTATGGTGTCATAATTCATTTAAAATTATAAAAACTGTGGAAAACTAGAAGGGGGTTGAATAGTTTACCAATTTTTAACTTAATTATCTTTAACAAACTTTACGTTCAATCAAAGATATAAACTCAAAAATACTTGTTAATCTTTGAAAAGCTTTACATGTAATTAACGATTCAAAATAAAGACAATATGTAATATGCAAAGATAAAGAAAGAAACGATTAAACCACAACACGATTGTTTATCGTGGTTCGGCTACAAGGACTCTTTTTCCTTGCCCTACATCCACGCCCCGAGTTTCCAACTCGAGAGTTTCAAGCACTAGTCAACAAGCTCCTTTCACGGGTGGAGAAACCTTTACAATCGTCGCTTACACTTTATCCAGTACAAAGCTAGATACCGGGTCCTAGTTCAAGGTAGAACCAACCTAACATCGCCTATCCACTATTTCCGACACTAAGCTAGATGTCGAGTTCTTTTACAAGGGTACAACCACTCCCGTTAGTTCTTTTACAAGGGTACAACAACTCCCGTCACACTATGTATTTTGAGGCCTAAAATACCAACCGATCACTTCTACACAAGATACAAATGAAGTATAAACTACCAAAGTTCATACATGACAAATCTAACAAGTCTTGCAACTTTTGAGTTGAAACTTGTAACTTCTTGAAAGAACTTGTGAACTCCTTTGCTAGATAAGAGAATCACACAAGTCAAATGTTACTGAGTTAGATGAGAGAATATATGAAATATATGTCCTAAAGTGATGGGTAAAAACTAGCAAGTGGCTTGGTATTTATAGCAAAACCTTCAGCAGCTCTGGCGGATATGGCGGAACCCTCAGATGGGTTCCGCCCGTGTACCTCCAAGGTTCCGCGAGGCTGACAGTAGGTTTTGCAATAAATCTTTCCAAACCAACCAAAGTCACATCAACTTAATTCTAGTCAAACACACATTGAATCAAAGTAGAATGCTTCCAAAGATGTGTAAGAGCTTATGGTAAGTCAGATACACAAACTTACCATAAATGCATGTTGATGTGATGTGACACTTACTAATTTAAGAAATAAAAACAATGTTATGTTTAAGATGAATTGTAAAATCTAGTTATACAAGACTTAAAACTAAAGTGATGTTTTTGGTATAAACTAAAGTTCATACTTTGTCATTAACAAAACGTAGCAAAGATCGTAAAATATAAATAACGTTTTTAGGCGATATTTGTATTAATAATCTCCCCCTTTTTGTTGATGACAAAACATAAACTTTATTTATAAGTAAGCCACTAGTTTTAGTGTTAAGTCTTATAAAGTTTGTATTAAAACTTGTTTTTGCTAAGATGATGTGATATGCAAGAGAAAAGATGAGAACAAGTTTAATATAAATTCTCCCCCTTTTTGTCAAAACAAAAAGAAGAGTAGCGAAGCGGAACTATGCACGTGCTCCCCCTTGTTTGATACTCCCCCTAAAAGGAGTGCCAAGATAGGAGACATGGATTTTGAACCTACAAAAAAAATGTTAGTTGTCGCAATGGACGAGCATAGAGCAAGTCATGAGGTGAAGAGTTGCGAAGTGAAATAATGCAATTCTCATGCTCCCCCTTGAATATTACTCCCCTAAATGGAGTATCAAGGAAGGGAAACATGGATAATGATCCTACAAAAAAAAAATTTGTTTCTAAAACACAAGATATATGTATGCTACCATAACAAGGCAAAGTTTTACTCACAATACCTAAATGGTCAACAAACAATGCATACCTTATAGTAGAATGAAATTCATTTCATTTAAAATTTGACTTTAAGAAAGTCAAAGACAAGAAATTAGAAAGATAACATCCTACTTCTAAAAATAAAAAAAATAATAAAAAATAAAAAGAAACTAAGAATATAAAATCCTACATCTATAAAAGAAAACAATCATTTTTCTTAATGAGAAACATTTTCCAAAAACAAGGCTAAGGTTGTTTAAGGATAAAAATGTGTGTTGGAGGATGTAGCGGGTTTCATGTTGAATGTTGTGGAAGTGAAACTCTTTTGGTTTGTTGGTTTGTGTTTTCTGTGTTATTATGAATGGGTCCCTATTGTTGGAGACTCTAGAATTGAGGTGGGTGAGACAAAGACTCTAGACGGTCCAAAATGTGGTTTAGGATAACCCTCATTTCTTCGGTTAGCATGCGAATATCCGTTCGACACCCTTCACTAATGTGAGCGGTTCTTTCGCAATGTCCGCAATCATGTCGGGGAAAGTTTGGTGGAAGAGAGGTTTGATTTATTGGTGGTGGATGGTTTGAAATTGAAGGATCAAATGTGGATGGTTGAGAGGTGTTTTTGGTTCCTTCACTAGATAAGTGTAAACTCATTTGTAAAACCATAATATGGTTGATTTGAGAGTCAACCATACGTTTGAAGGCATGAAGGTGGTTTAAATGAGTGTGAATCTCATCATTAAGGTTTGGAGATTTTTCCTATATGGATGCTTTTATTTTCTTATAAGAAGGAAATAGAGATTCAAGGTGTTGGGAATGCTTTTGTGGTGGTGGTTGTTGTTGTTGTGGTGGTTCTTGTTGTTGCAGGACTTGTTGTGGTGGTTCTTGTTGTGGTTGTTCTTGTTGTTGAACAAAGTGGCGGAAGCTTGGTTCTCCGGAAGAATTACCATGAAGGTCTTTGTAAATGGGGTGAAACACAAAAGATTGTAGGTGTGTATGACCTTGATCTTGTGGAAAAATTGATGGTCTAGCATAACGGTAAGCTAAACGTTCAACCAATGATGGTTGATGAGGTTCATCATCCAATGACTCATTTGGTTGAAACATTGGTTGTTGTTGGGTTTCCATTTCGGCAATGGTGTCAAAGAGTGACAATGATGGAGGACTCGATGATTTAGGTGATAGGTCTTCTAAAGTTTCCAAATAGGGTAGTGGTGATGTTGGTGGTGTATGGAAAAGTTCCATTGGTGTAAGTGTTGGTGATTGAGGTGATGGAGTTTTTGATGGTTGAGTTTGTTGAGAAGGTGATTTTGAATCACTTGAAGGTCTAGTTGGTGGTGGAATAGTGGCTAGGTTGGTGTTGTAATGTATTAGAGAGGGTGTTGGAGTAGCAAGATTAAGCAAATCTTGTATAGTGATCACATTGGTATTGCAAGGTGTTGAGGATGGTGTTGAGGTAGTAAGGTTAAGGAAATCTTGGATAGGTGAGGAAATGTCAAGTGATGCATCACTTGATGATGATGAGCTTGATTTGATGGTTTTGTTGAAGCAACAAGATTTTACACTAATCCTAGTGGTTTTTGTAAGGGATTTTGATGATTCGGATGAGGTGTTGGATTTAGTCATTTCAAAGGTGTGGTTTTGAAGCTTTAAGAGAAGGAATTTTGATGGTGATGGTGTGATTTGAAGTGTTGCAAAATTGTCAAATTTATAGAGTGGAAGAGATGTTGGAAGGGGTGTTTGGATTTGATGTTTTACCATACAAATGTTGAGGTTTCTAATGATTTAGAAAATTTCCAAGAACATGTCAAATCATTGGATGTCAATCCAATGGAATTGGGTGGAGTGAAAGACTAACTTATGCACTCAATGGTAAGTGATCATGGGAAGTGATTTGGTTGAAAATGTTCTAAAGGTTTTGAAGGATCCTTTGTAAGGGTTCCTTGGGTTAGTTATGTTTGAATTTGAGTTTTTGGTGGGAAATGACTTCCTAATAGTTCTAGTGAGTGGGAGTGATCCTAATATGTTTATTGGAAGTAAGGGAAGATGTTTCTCACTAAAGATAATGATTTGACATTTTACAAATTTTGAAATTTAGA
Organism: Artemisia argyi; assembly: GCA_030686995.1. NCBI lineage: Eukaryota > Viridiplantae > Streptophyta > Magnoliopsida > Asterales > Asteraceae > Artemisia > Artemisia argyi. The sequence goes on along the minus strand of CM060686.1, from coordinate 153,375,382 downwards.
AAAATGACAAAAATTTTCTGCAGGTGACTGGCGGAACCCTCGCGAAACACAGGCGGAACCCTGTTTTGGGTTCCGTCTGGTCCGTTGGGCTAAAACTGGGTTGCCCAGAATTTACACTGGCGGAACCCATTTTAGGGTGCCGCCAGATCCACCAGGCCTGAAAAACAAGGCAGTCCACATTTTTGACCCGCGAGACGATTTTCAAATATTTTGAAAACTCTTAAAAATGAAAATTTATTATATGTCTGATTAGAAAATGCAAAAAATGGACATGTAGACATTCATATCATAGGACTTTGACCGGGGGCTAGCGAATTTCACTATACTTAGTGAAATTTTCCATGAGCATGAAAATTTGACAAACACCTCAAATATCGTCAATATGCATAAATGCTCATACAAAACATAGTTCGACGAAAATAATAAAGCATGGAAGTAAAAACAATACAAATCACATAGTTTAGCACATACAAAGTTCTAAAGGCAACATGTGCCAAACACTCCTTAAACACATATCTCACAACCGGTCTATCTTCTTATTGAGCTTTCTTAGGTACCTTCCAAAGCACTTGAATATTCCTTTGGTTTGCTTGAACTCTTCGGATGCATTGCTAATGACGGGAAGTTCTTGAAGGTAGTCTAAAGGGGGTAGCTTAGAGTTAGGAAGTTTATCGTCATCGCTTATATCGGATGATGGTGAAGGAGAGTGAGTACGCTTGCCCTTAACTTTGAAGACTCTTTTATCACTTAGAGGGACGAATATGTGAGGAAAGAGAGAGTAATCAAGGCACATTCCCTTATCGTTAGGAGGAATGGGCGAGATTGCTCTAAAGAGGCGGGTGAGAAGCATTCCATAAGGAAGAGCGGTTGTTCCTACCAAGGATTTGTTGGCCATTCTTTTGGCAAGGTAATAGGCTAAGTTAAAAGGTTGACCGGTGGAAATGCTATAGAGCATGTAGCTAAGACATGTGTTGACATGATCTCTATTTCCTATGGAACTTATAACGTTGGCTCTAAGAATTTCTTCCCATTTCTTAAATTGTGGTTTAAGCTCATTAAGTTCCATACCAAAAGGGTCCTTATCTACCTCATTTCCCGAATGATTCTTCCTAGCTGTTGAGGTCCTAACAAAGAGATGCTCACGAATTTCTTCCTTATTAGCAAGAGGAGTGTCGTATGGATAAAAACGCTCAATGGAATCAAGACTAGAAAGGGGCCACTTATCCGTGTAGAGACATGTACCAACATTTGGGACACCAAGAATTGTTGCAAAATCTTTCAAGGGTATGATGTTTGGTATTTGATTGGTTGTAAAGGTTAGTGAGACCACATCATCGTCATCGAAGAAAAGGCTTATGGTTGCTTAGAATTCTAAGATGAACCTAGGACAAATTTGCTCATCGATGTCTAGGAGGCAATCAAAGTTGATTGCAGCAAAGTCTTGGCGAATGGATGTTCCTTATAGGAAGGATGGATCAATGATTCTTCCTTCATAAACATAGCATTTTTCTAGACTCTTAAAAGTTTCAACTTGATCTTTAGTAAGGCCTTTGGTTCTATGGTGTTTGGGTAAGTAATTAAGAGTTTCCTTGTGATCAGAGAATGTTGCGGGAGGCATGTTGATTCCTAGAAAACACAAAATTTAAGTTTAAATTAATGACTTTTATAATGTGGATGTTCTAGTATAAGCCTATATGAAAACAATGTGGAGGTGCGGTTATCTTGACTCATTTTGATGCTTGAAACATTTTTGTAATGCAAGTTATGTTACAAAACAAAAGATAACCCAAACGCTCCTAATTCAATATAGCTTCATTTGAATGTACCCGAAAATACATGTTAGTTATGTATCCCCTTTAGCATTCAAGAGACATTATGCAAGTGATGTTTCAATGACGTTTTTCATTTGTTTTAACAATGTGAAAGGTGGTGTTCTAGTGATTTTTAAGAGACAATGAACTTGGTGTGTTTGGTAAATCATGATAAAAATAAAAAGGATACAGTTCCTAACTAATGGAAATTATGATTAGTTTACAACCAAGGTTTTTCATGAATCAACAAGTTTATGCATCAACCCTAAGATTCTAGTTAATATATGTAGATGAAAGTGATAGACTTTGATTGAAAATGCAATTATGATAAGAATACTTACAAAGTTGATTGGATTGGAAGAGATGTGAGTAAGAGCCCTAATTTTCGTGTGGTAAGGTGTTTGTGAGTGAGTGATGGATGTTTGTAAGTTGAAGTTGTGAGTTTAGAGGTGTTTGGTTTTGAATTTAAAATAAAAACATGCCGCAGATTCGGCGGACCAGGCTGAACCAAAGGGAGGGTTCCGCCCGTTTGGTCTAAGAGTTCCGCGGGTACAGCAGAGGAAAAAATTAAAAGGTTTTGTCTTGAATTTTGTGGTTTTATCCTAATGTTCAAAACTAAGGCTTTAGGTCTCATGAGTCTTTAACTAAGTCTAGGGAAGATGAATGATTCTCATTCAAGAGGTTTCGTAAAAACGTCGACAATATGGTTATCGTATAAGACTTTCTTGGTTGAGATGTTCCTCAATGAAAATTTTTACCAAGGCGATGTTGAAGGATCACAATATTTTAATTAAGAACATAATGGATTGGGTTGTCGCTGAAGTCGATGCTTCCTTTGTTAAAGGGATAAAATGATGATAAGAGGAATTCCGTTGTTGACGCGAGTTTGCTTGTTCTAGTGGAGCTTGTTGACGTGCTTCTCCATCCGATACTAATTTGAGAGCTTTAAGCGTTTTGGAGAATCATTGGGTAAGTAAGTATAAAAGTGAAAGTACCACTTGTGCTTTTCTTATCAACTTATTACCGACATAATTCCATTTGGCATACACTATGGTTTCTATTCCTGTTCTTTTGGGATACCATAATCCTAGTTGTGTAGTACTTTTTTATGTATCCAAACAAACTCTTCCGCAAGAGTTGTTTTAGGATCTTCTCTAAAGCGAGCACATAGACAAGCACTAAACATAATGTTGGATCTATTTGTTGTGAGAACAAGTAAACTTCCAAACATTTCTCTATGTTTAGTTTTACCTACGGATTCACTAATCTCATTCTTGATAAGTCATATAAGACTTAATCATTGTGAACTTGTGAATAACTAGGAATGTCTTTGAGTGATTATTCCTTGCTTTTGGAGCTTGCTTAGGTTATTAAAAAGTCTTTCATAGATTTACAAAATTTTCTATTTTGAAAGATCTATTTAGTTTTAATTGTTGCTTTACTCTAATGTCCAAAAACTATTTTTATCAAATTTGTTTTAACTATGACCTATGATTCAAGTTTTTATGACCAAGTCAATATTGCTTGACTCAATGTTTTACACAAGACGGAAAGATGTTGTTTTTCATTTTTAATAGTTCATCTTCCTTGTTATTCAACTTAACTTACTTGTCTTATCAAAGTTGGACTTTCGACTAAGTCATCATCTACCAAAGATGATATCTTAGAAGGAGGTGGTCTTTCATCGAATGATAAATTCAATGACTCCTCGACTCTTTAGGTTTATTTACTTAAAACACTATAAGTGTAAATGTCCAAGAGATACAACATCATAAAACTATGGATCGAATTAGATGTGCAAATCCTAGATGTTTATAAATCATTTTCTCCCAATCATCCTAATGTATTTAAATGATTTTTTTTTTTTGTGTCTTATATGAAACTTTAACAAAAGAGTGATTGAATTAAAGACACGATTGAAAATACAAGGTATAGTGTCAAACGATGTTGTACCACAAGCATCTATGAAATGTTGTGGTTTTGCTAGATTTGCAAGCATCACAAAAGTGTTGGTTGTTTAATCACTTTGGAGATTCTTAGTTAGCTCACTTGTAGACAAATATTAAGTGAGACTCACTCAAGAGTTTCTCGTGTCTTTTCCCGAAAGTTTAAAGAGGTAAAACACCTTATATCTCCTACTAGATGTAGTGTCTAAATTTTTTAATTACGAAAGATCTAATCCTTGTTGTTACTTACACCACATAAACACCTTAGAGTAAAAACTATTAATAACACCCACGACAAAACTTAATGTCAATCACCAAGAAGCAATGAAAGATAAGTTGAAGAAACGTGTACCTTTTAAGCTCCATAGATGAACCACCAAGAAGATAATCTTAAAGCAAATTATCTTGACTCGTAAGAGAGCTAAACTCAAATACTTATGAATCCAAGAAGGTTAGATAAACATATAAAGGTATTGAACATGATATCTTTATCCTTTTATCATGAGCTCCTAATAGAGATAGAATTACTCCTACAATTCTCTCATAGGTTTCACAAACACAACTTGTTTTGTTTTACTTGTCGATGGTGCATTTGAGTCAAATCCTAATCCGGTTTTATCTCTAAATGACTTTTGACTTTTCAATAAGCTTTTGAGAGCTTTTGAACTTTCTTCAAATTTAGCAAGCATTTTTCCTTTTTAATTTTGCCTTTGAATTTCATATTTGTAATCTTGACATATTTTGCATTTTAGATCAATTTCAATATTGCTTTCAAGTCTAGACATTTTATCTTCTAACATTATCTCTTTTTCAAGATTGTTCACAAGAGATTTTGAATGTTCGTTGTTAAAGATAGTTTTTAGGTCCATGTTGCATAAAAGTTTAGAATCATTTTCTAGTTTAGAAAACTCTAGGATAAATGTGTCAAAGCAAAAGTGTTTGGTTTCAAATTGTACCTTGCTTGATGTTTTATCTAGTTGAGAATCACAAACCGGATAGTTGGCTTCATCTTCATCCATGTTATTCCATGAATCGTAAGCAAGGCCACTTTGAGCTCCACACAAGTAATCATCTTCACTTACACCTTCATTTAAAACATTTAAACTAGTAGCACATGTATTTACTTCAACTAAATGTCTATCTATTAATTTTTCTTGGACTTCTAATTCATATGTGAGATCAAATTGATCATCTTTGACTTGACATATTTCTTGATGAAAGTTTAACATATTTTTTCAAATATCATTTGCCGTTTGACAAAAATACACTCTTTCATATTCGATCCTTGGTAAAGCTTTATAAATCATTATCTTAGCTTTAGTGTTTTTATCAAGTTTAGGATAATCATCTTGATTTTCAAAACTTGTTTTCGTTGGTTTGAAATCACCAATAGAAATAATATGCCAAAGATCTTGATCAAGTGATTTCACATAGTTTTCAAATTTACTTTTCCATTCAAGGAAGTTTTCTTTTTCAAATAGCGGTGGCTTTTGAATCGGTTGCCCTTCTTTGAGATTTTCAAAATCCATGGATCGATCCAAGTTTTAAAATACAATATATTTTAAAGATCTTGAGTAACGTCGCTCTGATACCAATTGAGGAAAACTAGAAGGGGGTTGAATAGTTTACCGCTTTTTAACTTAATTATCTTTAACAAACTTTACGTTCGATCAAAGATATAAACTCAAAAATACTTGTTAATCTTTGAAAAGATTTACGTGTAATTAACGATTCAAAATAAAGACAATATGTAATATGCAAAGATAAAGAAAGAAACGGTCAAACCACAACACGATTGTTTATCGTGGTTCGGCTACAAGGACCCTTTTTCCTTGCCCTACATCTACGCCCCGAGTTTCCAACTCGAGAGTTTCAAGCACTAGTCAACAAGCTCCTTTCACGGGTGGAGAAACCTTTACAATCGTTGCTTACACTTTATCCGGTACAAAGCTAGATACCGGGTCCTAGTTCAAGGTAGAACCAACCTAAAGTCGTCTATCCACTATTTCCAACACTAAGCTAGATGTCGAGTTCTTTTTACAAGGGTACAACCACTCCCGTTAGTTCTTTTACAAGGGTACAACAACTCCCGTCACACTATATATTTTGAGGCCTAAAATACTAACCGATCACTTCTACACAAGATACAAATGAAGTATAAACTACCAAAGTTCATACATGACAAATCTAACAAGTCTTGCAACTTTTGAGTTGAAACTTGTAACTTCTTGAAAGAACATGTGAACTCCTTTGCTACATAAGAGAATCACACAAGTCAAATGTTACTGAGTTAGATGAGAGAATATGTGAAATATATGTCCTAAAGTGATGGGTAAAAACTAGCAAGTGGCTTGGTATTTATAGCAAAACCTTCAGCAGCTCTGGCGGATACGGCGGAACCCTCAGATGGGTTCCGCCCGTGTACCTCCAAGGTTTCGCCAGGCTGACAGTAGGTTTTGCAATAAATCTTTCCAAACCAACCAAAGTCACATCAACTTAATTCTAGTCAAACACACATTGAATCAAAGTAGAATGCTTCTGTTAATACAAATATCGCCTAAAAACGTTATTTATATTTTACGATCTTTGCTAAGTTTTGTTAATGACAAAGTATGAAGTTTAGCTATAAGTAAATCACTTTAAGTGTTTAAGTCTTGTTTAACTAAGGTTTACATTTCCTTTTAAACAAAATATTGTTTTTATTTCTTAAATTAGAAAGTGTCTTGTCACATCACATTTATTTCTTAAAATAGTAATGTCACATCACATTTAGGGCAAGCTTTGTCCATATACATTTATGGTAAGAAAGAGTGTTTGACTAACCTTATGCTTGCTTGCAAGTCTTGTGTTTGACTAGATATAATGTGATGTGACCTTGTTTGGTTTGGAAGATTTATTGTAAAAACCAACTGCAGCCCTGGCGGTACCCTGGGGATACACGGGCGGAACCCTTCTGAGGGGTCCGCCGTATCCGCCAGACCTGCAGAATGGTTTGCTATAAATACCAAACCATTTGTTAGTTTTGGGTCACCCCTTTAGGACATATTTTCACATACTCTCTCAACTAACTCAGTAACATTTGACTTGTGTGATTCTCTTATGTAGCAAGGGACTTCACAAGATCATTCAAGAAGTTACAAGCTTCAACTCTAAAGTTGCAAGTCTTGTTAGCTTTGTCATGTATAAGCTTTGGTAGTTTATACTTCATTTGTGTCATGTATGTAGAAGTGGTTGGTTAGTATTTTAGGCCTCAAAATACGTAGTGTGTCGGGAGTTGTTGTACCCTTGTAAAAGAACTAATGGGAGTGGTTGTACCCTTGGTAAAAAACTCGACATCTAGCTTAGTGTCGGTAAAAGTGTAAGCGACGATGGGAGTGGTTGTACCCGTGTAAAAGAACTCAACATCTAGCTTAGTGTCGGTAAAAGTGTAAGCGACGTTGTAAAGGTTTTCTCTGCCGGTGAAAGGAGCTTGTTGATTACTGCTTATAACTCTCGAGTTGGAAACTCGGGGCGTGGATGTAGGGCAAGGAAAAAGAGTCCTTGTAGCCGAACCACGATAAACAATCGTGTTATGGTTTGATCGTTTCTTTCTTTATCTTTGCTTATTACATGTTGTCTTTTAGTTAGAATCGCTAGTCACATATAAAGCTTTTCAAATAATTAAACAAGTAAAGTTGTGTTTATATCTTCAAACAAATGTAAAGCTTTTCAAAGAACTAAACAAGCAAAGTTAGGATCATCACAAGTAAAGCTTTTCAAAGTATGAAACAAGTAAAGTTAGAATTGTTATTCACATGAAAAGCTTTCCAAAGAATCAAACATATAATGTTGTGTTTATATCTTTAAGCAAACGTAAAGTTTTTAAAAGGATATTCAAGCTAAAAAGGATTTAAAAAGCGGTAAACTATTCAACCCCCCTTCTAGTTTTCCACAATTGGCATCAGGAGCTACGTTACTCAAGATCTTTAAAATAGAATGTATTTTAAAACTTGGATCGATCCATGGATTTTGAAAATTTTAAAGAAGGGCAACCTATTCAAAACCCACCGCTATTTGAAAAAGAAAACTTACTTGAATGGAAAAGTAATTTTGAAAACTATGTGAAATCAATTGATCAAGATCTTTGGCATATTATTTCTTTTGGTGATTTCATACCAAAGAAAACAAGTTTTTGAAAACCAAGATAACTATCTTAAACTTGATAAAAATACTAAAGCTAAAACAATGATTTATAAAGCTTTAGTACCGAATATGAAAGAATGTATTTTTGTCAAACGGCTAATGATATTTGGAAAAATATGTTAAACTTTCATCAAGAAATGTGTCAAGTCAAAAATGATCAATTTGATCTCACATATGAATTAGAAGTCTTAGAAATATTAATAGATAGACATTTAGTTGAGATAAATACATGTGCTACTAGTTTAAATGTTTTAAATGAAGGTGTAAGTGAAGATGATTACTCATGTTGAGCTCTTAGTGGACTTGCTTGCGATTCATGGATTAACACGGATGAAGATGAAGCCAACCATCCGGTTTGTGATTCTCAACTAGATAAAACATCAAGCAAGGTACATTTTGAAACCAAACACTTTTGCTTGACAAATTTATCCTAGAGTTTTCTAAACTAGAAAATGAGTCTAAAACTTTTATGCAATATGGACCTGAAAACTATCTTTAACAATGAGTCTTCAAAATCTTTTAAGAATATCTTTGAAAAGGAAATCTTGTTAAAAGATAAAATGTCTAGAATTGAGAGTAATGTTGTAATTGATCTAGAATGAAAATTATGTCTAGATTACAAACATGAGATTAAAAAGCAAAATGAGAAAGGAAAAATATTAGTTAAATTTGATGAAAGCTCAAAATCTCTTGAAAGATTGTTGAGGAGTCAAAGGGTGTTTAAAGATAAAACCGGATTAAGATTTAACTCAAAAGCACCATCAACTAGTAAAACAAAACAAGTAAAATTTGTCTTACCTAGAAGAGAGATTTAGAGTGAATTCAATCTCTAATAGAAACTCATGATAAAAAGTTTAAGATTATCATGCTCTATGCTTTTATATGATTATCTAACCTTCTTGGATACATGAGTAATTGAGTCTCAAAGCGTGTCATCAAACCAAGATTTTACGCGTTGTGTTTATCCTCTTGATAGCATCTCTATGCAATTTAAAAGGTACGCATTACTTCAACTTGACTTTGATTGTCTCTTGTTTCTAGCATTATGTGTTGGAATATGTGTTATTAGTAATACTCTTAAAGTGTTTACTTGCTATTAGTAATAACTAAGATTAGATTCTATGCAACAAGGAATTTAGTCATTAGTACTAGTAGGAGATATAAGGTGTTTTGATTCTTTAACCATCAAGAGATAAACACGAGAAACTCTTGAGTGAGTCTCACTCAACTCTTGCTTACAAGTGAGCTAACTAAGAATTTTCTAAGTGTTAAAATGTCTAACACTTTTGTGTTGCTTGCAAAACAAACCTTTGTTAAACAACATTCTCAAACACCATACTTTGAGTCTTAAATTGTGTCTTTCTTCAATCACTCCTTTATGATAATCTCACATAAAACACACAAGGTGAAATAAATTACATTAGCATACGTTAGGATGTGTGGAAGAAAATGAGTTTTCAACATCTAGGATTTACACATCAAATGTGACACTTAGTCTCATGATGTTGTACCTCTTGGACTCTTTCAAAACAAATAGAGTTCATAGTGTCTTAAGTAAGAAAACCCAAAGAGTCGAGGAGTCGTTGAATATAACATTTAACGAGTGATCTCCTCCTTCTAAGATATCATCTTTGGTAGATGATAACTTAGTCGAAAGTCCAATGATGGCAAGACAAGTATGTTGTGTAAAACATTAAGAATAAAAGTGCAAAATAACATCTTCTCACCATGAGTCAAACATTGAATCAAGTAAAATTGATATAAGTTATAAAACTTGATTTATAGGTCATAGTTGTGTCTAAACAAATTCAACAAAAACAATTTTTGGAATTTAGAGTAAAACAACTAGTGAAACAAAATAGATATTTCAAAGTAATCAAGTGAGTATAGTGTCAATATTTGAAAGACTTTTTGATAATAAAAGCAAGCCCCAAAAAGCAAGGGATTTTAACTTAAAGACATTCCTAGTTACTCTCTTGTTCTCAATGGTTAAGTTATTGATGACTTATCAAGATTGAGATTAGCAAATCCGTAGGCAAAACTAAACGTAGAGAAATGTTCAGAAGACTACTTGTTCTCATAACAATTAGATCCAACATTATGTTTAGTGTTTCTCTATGTACTCGTTTTAGAGAAGATCCTAATACAACTCTTTAGGAAGAGCTTGTGTGGATACATCAAAAGGTACTACACAACTAGGATTATGGTCTCACAAAAGAACGGGAATAGAAACCATAGTGTATGCCAAATGGAATTATGTCGGTAATAAGTTGATAAGAAAAGCACAAGTGGTACTTGCACTTTTATACTTACTTACCCAATGATTCTCCAAAACGCGTAAGATTCTCAAATTAGTATCGGATGGAGAAGCACATCAACAAGGTCCGCTTGAACAAGCAAACTCGCGTCAACAACGGAATTCATCTTATCAACATTGTTATACCTTCAATAAAGGAAGCATCGACTTCAGCGACAATTCAATCCATTATGTTCTTAATTGACATATTGTGATCCATCATCATCGTCTTGGTAAAAAAGTTCATTGAGGAACATCTTAACTAAGAAAGTCTTATACGTTAACCATTCTATCAACATTTTCACAAAACCTCTTGAATGAGAAGCATTCATCATCCCTAGGCTTAGTCAAGGACTCATAAGACCTAAAACCTTAGTTTTGAACATTAGGATAAAACCACAAAAATCAAGAAAATCCCTTTTGAATTTTTTCCCTGCAGTTCCCACGGAACCCTCAGACCATACGGGCGGAACCCTCCCTTTGGTTCCGCCTGGTCTGCCAAATCTACAGGATGTTTTATTTTTAATTTCAAAACCAAGCACCTCTTTACTCACAACTCCAACTTACCATCAGCCCATAAGATTCACAAAATGAGCAAAACTTCAAGCATCTTCCTCATAACCTTTCATCACTCAAACCTCAAACAACCAATGTGAAATGAGAAACCGAGTTATCTTTTGTCATATCAATATCGAGTCATCCACCATTTCCATGCCCTCAAAGAAACCAAGAGTCAATATCATCTTCACCAATAACTCCACCTAGTCATTTTGACAAGAAGATTCCACAATGTAACCAAACAAGTGTGTCATCCCCACTATAACCTAACCTATTAAGATTAAACCACCTTTCATGATACATAAACCTATGTTCACCCTTGTGTCGCTCTTTGAAACAAAGGGCAATTGTCATATCCATACTCTCATTAACATATTTGTCTATGTCGTCAAAAGTCAAGTGAATTTCATTATGAAATACGTCTCTTCCACTTTCTAGCAAGTGAAGAACACAAAGAAGATATCCAAGCTTTAAGTGTTGTCAAGCAATCACCACCTCATTTCACATATCCACTCTCGGTCGTCAACCATACTTTACCACCGTTCACCACATTGTTAAAACAAATGAAAAACGTCATTAAAACATCACTTGCATTATAAAACGTTTTTAAGCATCAAAATGAGTCAAATTAACCGCACCTCCACATTGTCTTCATATAGGTACACACTAGAACATACACATTACAATAGTCGTTTACTTAGACTAAAATGTGAAATTTTGATTTTCTAGGAATCATCATGCCTCCTCTAACTCACTACGACCACAAGGACACCATCAAGTACCTACCCAAACACCACAAAACCAAAGGTCTTACTCAAATTCAAATTGTTGTTTTCAAAGCCTTAGAAAAACGATATGTCCATAAGGGTAGAACCATTGATCCATCCTTCTTAGAAGGTACAAACCTCTACACAGAACTTGCCACAATCAACTTTGAGTATCTCTTAGAAATCGACGAGCCTATTTGTTCTAGGTTCATTTTAGAATTCTAAGCATCTGTCACCCTCTCCAAGGATGAGTATGGTCGCGTGTCTATTAACTTTAGGGCTAGTAGTCATCAATACTCCTTTACTCTCGAGGAGTTTGCTCAAATCCTAGGTGTCCTAAACCATGGTACTTGCATCTACTCCGACTTGCACTCCCTCTCAACTCTTGACACACTCTTTGACCACATTCATTCCTATGATACCCCTCTTGTGTCCAAAGATGAACTTCGTGACCACCTCTTCATTAGGACCACCAACACTAGGAGAACTAGAACTGGAAATGAGGTCATCAAGGACCCATATGGAATGGTATTCAATGAACTCAAGCCCCAATTCGAGAAATGGGAAGAACTCCTTAGAGCCAATGTAATTAGCACCATAGGAAACCGGGATCACATCAACACATGCCTTTGCTACATGCTCTATAGCATTTCCACCGGTCAACCCTTCAACTTAGCCTACTACCTAGCCAAAAGAATGGCCGACATACCCTTAGTTGGAACAACCGCTCTTCCCTATGGAATGCTTCTTACCCGCCTCTTTAGAGCAATCTCACCCATTTCTCTTAACGATAATGGAATGCGCCTTGACTATTCTCTCGTTCCTCACATCTTCGTTCCTTTAAGTGATAAACGAGTTTTCAAAGGTAAGGGCAAACGTACTCGATCACCTACACCATCGTCATCATCATCATCTAGCATGAGCGAGGACAATAAACATCCTAACTCTAAGTTACCTCCTTTAGAATACCTTCAAGCACTCCCCGCCATTGACAATGCATCCGAAGAGTTCAAGCAAACCAAAGGAATGTTCAAATGCTTTGGAAGGTACCTAAACAAGCTCAATAAGAAGATAGACCGGTTGTGAGAAGATTAAGGAGTGTTTGGCTTATAAATGCTTTAAGAACCATTTATGTGTTAAACTACGTAATTTGTTTGTTTTTCATGTTCATGTTTTATTACGTTTGTCGGATTATGTTTGTATGAGCTTTTATGCATAATGACAATGTTTGAGGTGTTTGTCAACTTTTTACGCTTATAGCAATTTTCACTAAGTATAGTGAAATTCTCGACCTTAAGGTCAAAGTCCTATGATATGTGTGTTTACATGTTCAATTTTTACATTGCCTAACTAGATATACAATATCTTTTTGATTTTAGGAGTTTTCAAAAAATTTGAAAATCGTCGCGCGGGTCAAAATCGCGGACTGCCAATTTTTTCAGCACTGGCGGATCTGGCGGTACCCAAAATTGGGTTCCGCCAGTGTAATTTCTGGGTAACCCAGAATTGGCCCAACGGACCAGACGGAACCCAAAACAGGGTTCCGCCTGTGTATTGTGAGGGTTCCGCCAGACACCTGCAGAAATTTTTTTTCATTTTTCTTAAGTCCAAAACTTGTAAAGTGTCAAACCATTATCCTAAGTGAGAAACATCTTCCATTAACTCCAATAACCATATTAGAATAACTCTCACTCACTAAAACAATTAGGAAGCCACTTCCTTCCAAAAATTCAAATTCAAACATAACTAACCCAAGGAACCCTTTTAAAGGATCCTTCAAACCATTGAAACATTTTCAACCAAGTCACATCCCATGATCACAAAGCATTGAGTGCATATGTTGGTCTTTCACTCCACCTTATTCCATTGGATTGACATGCATTGATTTGACATATTCATGAAAACTTTGTAAATCATTTGAAACCTCAATCTTTGAATGGTAGAACATCAAATCCAAACACCCATTTCAACATCTCATTCATCCTATAAATTTGAAAGTTTTGCAACAATTCAAATCACACCATCACCATTAAAACTTCTTCTCTCAAAACATCAAAACCACACCTTTGAAATGACTAAATCCAACACATCATCCGAGTCATCAAAATCCTTCTCAAAAACCACTAGAATTAGTGTTAAACCTTGTTGCTTCAACAAAACCGTCAAGTCAAGCTCATCTTCTTCAAGTGATGCTTCGCTTAACATTTCTTCACCTATCCAAGATTTCCTTAACCTCACTACCTCAACACAATCCCCAACACATTGTAATACCAATGTAATTACCTTTCAAGAATTGCTTAATCTTGATACTCCAACACCCTCTCCAACACATTGCTACACAAACATGGCCACCATTCCTCCAACAACTAGACCTTCAAGTGATTCATCATCACCTTCTCAACAAGCTCAACCATAAAAAACTCCATCACCTCAATCACCAACACCTACACCAATGGAACTTTTCCATACACCTCCAACATCACCACTACCCTATTTGGAAACATTAGAAGACCTATCACCCAAATCATCAAGTCCACCATCCTTGTCACTCTTTGACACCATTGCTCAAATGGAAACCCAACAACAACCTAGTGAGCAACTAGATGATGAACCCCATCAACCATCATTAGTAGAACGGTTGGCTTACCGTTATGCTAGACCATCCATTTTTCCAAATGATCAAGGTCATACCCACTCACAATCATTTGTGTTTCACCCAATTTACAAAGACCTTCATGGCAATCCTTCCGGCGAACCAAGCTTCCGCCATTTTGTTCAAAATCAACAACCACCACAACAACAACAACCATCACCACAAGAACCTTCCCAACAATTTGAATCTCTACTTTCTTCTTATAAGAAAATAGAAGCATCCATATGGGAAAAACCTCCAAACCTTAATAATGAGATTGACACTCATTTAAACCACCTTTATGCCTTCAAACGTATGGTTGAGTCTCAAATTAACCATATTATGGTTTTACAAACAACACTTCAATCAACAAATGAAGGAAGCAAAAACACTACTCAACCATCCACCTTTGCTCCTTCAAGTTCAAACCATCCACCTTTGCTCCTTCAAGTTCAAACCATCCACCACCAACATATCAAACCACTCTTCCACCAAACTTTCCCCGCCATGATTGCAATCATTGCAAAAGAACCGCTCACATTAGTGAAGGGTGTCGAAGGGAAATTCGTGAGCTATTCGAAGAAATGAGGTTTATACTAAACCACATTTTGGATCTTCTACAATCCTTGTCTCACACACCTCAACCTTAGAGTCTCCGAAATGAAACAAAAACGTTTCTTTTGGAAAATGTTTCCCATTTAAACCAACAAACCAAAACCTTGTCATCCTTTCAACCTTCAAAATAAAGCACGCTACAACCATCCAACCCAAATTTTCATCCTTAAACAACCTTAGCCTTGTTTTTGGAAAATGTTTCTTATTAAGGAAAATGATGATTTCCTTGTAGCTTTTTATGTTCTTATTTTATTTTTAGTTTTTCTTTATTTTTAGAAGTAGGATGGTGTCATCCAAATTTCTTGTCTTTGACTCTTTAAGAGTCAAAATTTTACATGGAATGAATTTCATTCTACTACAAGGTGTGCATTGTTTGTTGTCCATTTAGGTATAATAAGTGAACTATACCTTGCTATGGTAGCATACATATATCTTGTGTTTTAGAAACTAACATTTCTTTTTGTAGGATCATTATCCATTTTTTCCTTCCTTGATACTCCATTTAGGGGAGTAATATTCAAGGGGGAGCATGAGTGGTGTATTATTTCACTTCACAACTCTTAGTTGTGTTTTAAACATGAAATGCTTTCATGACTTGTCTTGTGCGACAACTAACCTTTTTCTTGTAGGTTCAAAATCCATGTCTCCTCTCTTGGCACTCCATTTAGGGGAAGTATCGTCCAAGGGGGAGCAAGTCTTACTTCCGCTTCGCTACTCTTCTTTTTGTTTGGACAAAAAGGGGGAGAATTTATATAAACTTGTGCTTATCACCTCATCTTTGCAAAAACATGTTTTTAGTGCTTATCACCTCATCTTTGCAAAAACAAGTTTTTATACTAACTTTATAAGACTTAACACTAAAACTAGTGACTTACTTATAAATAAAGTTTATGTTTTGTCATCAACAAAAAGGGGGAGATTGTTAATACAAATATCACCTAAAAACGTTATTTATATTTTACGATCTTTGCTAAGTTTTGTTAATGACAAAGTATGAAGTTTAGCTATAAGTAAATCATCACTTTAAGTATTTAAGTCTTGTTTAACTAAGGTTTACATTTCCTTTTAAACAAAACATTATTTTTATTTCTTAAATTAGAAAGTGTCTTGTCACATCACATTTATTTCTTAAAATAGTAATGTCACATCACATTTAGGGCAAGCTTTGTCCATATACATTTATGGTAAGAAAGAGTGTTTGACTAACCTTATGCTTGCTTGCAAGTCTTGTGTTTGACTAGATATAATGTGATGTGACCTTGTTTGGTTTGGAAGATTTATTGCAAAAACCAACTGCAGCCCTGGCGGTACCCTGGGGATACACGGGCGGAACCCTTCTGAGGGGTCCGCCGTATCCGCCAGACCTGCAGAATGGTTTGCTATAAATACCAAACCATTTGTTAGTTTTGGGTCACCTCTTTAGGACATATTTTCACATACTCTCTCAACTAACTCAGTAACATTTGACTTGTGTGATTCTCTTATGTAGCAAGGGACTTCACAAGATCATTCAAGAAGTTACAAGCTTCAACTCTAAAGTTGCAAGTCTTGTTAGCTTTGTCATGTATAAGCTTTGGTAGTTTATACTTCATTTGTGTCATGTATGTAGAAGTGGTTGGTTAGTATTTTAGGCCTCAAAATACGTAGTGTGTCGGGAGTTGTTGTACCCTTGTAAAAGAACTAATGGGAGTGGTTGTACCCTTGGTAAAAAACTCGACATCTAGCTTAGTGTCGGTAAAAGTGTAAGCGACGATGGGAGTGGTTGTACCCGTGTAAAAGAACTCGACATCTAGCTTAGTGTCGGTAAAAGTGTAAGCTACGTTGTAAAGGTTTTCTCCGCCGGTGAAAGGAGCTTGTTGATTAGTGCTTATAACTCTCAAGTTGGAAACTCGGGGCGTGGATGTAGGGCAAGGAAAAAGAGTCCTTGTAGCCGAACCACGATAAACAATCGTGTTATGGTTTGATCGTTTCTTTCTTTATCTTTGCTTATTACATGTTGTCTTTTAGTTAGAATCGCTAGTCACATATAAAGCTTATCAAATAATTAAACAAGTAAAGTTGTGTTTATATCTTCAAACAAATGTAAAGCTTTTCAAAGAACTAAACAAGCAAAGTTAGGATCATCACAAGTAAAGCTTTTCAAAATATGAAACAAGTAAAGTTAGAATTGTTATTCACATGAAAAGCTTTCCAAAGAATCAAACATATAATGTTGTGTTTATATCTTTAAGCAAACGTAAAGTTTTTAAAAGGATATTCAAGCTAAAAAGGATTTAAAAAGCAGTAAACTATTCAACCCCCTTCTAGTTTTTCACAGCTTTCAAAGATGTGTAAGAGCTTATGGTAAGCCAAACACATAAACTTACCATAAATGCATGTTGATGTGATGTGACACTTACTAATTTAAGAAATAAAAACAATGTTATGTTTAAGATTAAATGTAAAATCTAGTTATACAAGACCTAAAACTAAAGTGATGTTTTTGCTATAAACTAAAGTTTATACTTTGTCATTAACAAAACGTAGCAAAGATCGTAAAATATAAATAACATTTTTTGGCGATATTTGTATTAACAAAAACTGTCCCCGCTAAAAGTTTTTATAATTCGCCAAAACCTTTGGCGGGATAAAGTAAATGCATAGAGGGAAAAACAAATTATTAGTGAAACCTTTTAGCGGGGATATGTCCCCGCCGAAAGTGTGCACCAAAACACATTTATAATTAAGTTAAATCATTTATAATAAATTTAAATCATTTAAAATTATCTTTAAATCATTTTAATTAAGTAAAATCATTTATAATGAATTTAAATCATTTAAAATTATCTTTAAATCATTTTAATTAACTTAAATCATTTATAATGAATTTAAATCATTTAAAATTATTTTTAAATCTTTTTAATTAAGTTAAATCATTTATAATTAATTTAAATCATTTAAAATTATTTTTAAATAATTTTAATTAAGTTAAATCATTTATAATTAATTTAAACGAACGAGTCTAGATGATGTGGTATTACACGAGATGTTACACGAACGAGTCGAGATGATGTGGTATTACACGAGATGTTAAACGAACGAGTCGAGATGCTATGGTTATACACGAGACGTTAAACGAACGAGTCGAGATGCTATGGTTATACACGAGATGATGTGGTTATACACGAGATGTTAAACGAACGAGTCGAGATGATGTGGTTATACACGAGATGTTAAACGAACGAGTCGAGATGCTATGGTTATACACAAGATGTTAAACGAACGAGTCGAGATGCTATGGTTATACACGAGGTGTTAAACGAACGAGTCGAGATGCTATGGTTATACACGAGATGTGCATTGCTTAATTATGCGTACCGCTCTTTACCTTTTGCAGTTAATAACAAAAGATTTGACACTTTGATGTACAAAAACATTAGGTATAGAAAACAAAGGTATTTACTAAAATTTTCCCACCTAACAACTTATCCTCACAATATAAACTCACACACACTCATCTAACTAATAAAAGCTCACACACACACTCATCTCACTATATCTCTCTCTAGCAGTTTCCATTTTCTGACGACACCAGCAGTTTCGGCCGCCGGAATCTTTTTCTGGCCACCACCTTTTATCAACTCAACTTGTAGATCGGGCCACCCCGATCATGGTTCTACCACAAACAACTACAAACACACACTGTCAACCAGATGCAGCGATATAATTCTTTTATGTGTACTTGTGGAGCAGGAAATATAAAAAAAGAACATCACATCAAAAAGATACATTTGGATGGGAGTATTATGCATGTCCTCTTTCGAAGCCATGAGACAAAGGTCATGGATGTGGATAATTTATGTTGAAGAGTGAATTTGATGAACAATTACAAGTAATTTCTTCTGCTTCAAATCTCACGGTTCTGGGTGCACAAACTGCCATGAAAAAGATCTTAGGATAAATATATTGGAGGCACAAAAATAGGTGCAAGAGACAAAAGTCAAGGTGCTCGAGGCAAGACTTGAAATGGCAACGAATCCCGACAACAATGACCACGCATGTCAATCGGATGCAATACTTCGTAACCTGTTAGGTGACATGGAAAATCTTCGTATGTAATGTTGTTGTTTGTTATTTGTTGTTTGTTGTTTGTTGTTTGTTGTTTGTTGTTTGTTGTGTTATTGTTGTTGTTTGTTGTTTGTTGTGTTATTGTTGTTGTTGTTGTTGTTTGTTGTGTTATTGTTGTTGTGAAAACTGATGTCCACACACGATTAGATACACTCAAAACTGCTTAATCACTAGAAATCGTAAACTTCTATCCAAACACTCAAGATTGTAATTATTAATCTAACAAAACATCCACAGTAAGAAACTAAGCAGTTTATAAAGCAATCCCAAACACCACACGCTTAGCTTCAAAACGAAGGCAAACATTTTATTCAACCACACAAGAGTTGCAAACCAGATACATTTTCATACAGACTCAAACTAAACAACTCGACAAGCAAACGAATCAGATCAAACGAAACAAACTCGACAATCAAACGAAACAATTCAAACTAAATAACTCGACAACCAAACAAAACAACTCAAACTAAACAACTCGACAACCAAACAAAACAACTCAAACTAAACAACTGGACAACCAAATAAAACAACCCGTTTACTTTTTTTGCGGCTACCTCCCGCTTTGCTTGAACTCGCACCATCTCTTCCTTTCCTTGCTCTCATTTCCTTGAGATATGCAAACGTAGCTTCAAGACCTGTTATTCTATTTTCCAGATTATCAACAGCAGCAGCTTCATCAAACGTGCTTTCAGCTTTATCCTCACCTCCAACAGCAGCACGTTGAGCTTCAGCAGCATCTAGCTCTTCCAAATACTCTCTATAGTATGACTTTTTCCTCAACCATACCAGAATCCGGTCTCTCTGCCACGGTGCACAGTTCGCATACGAACCATATTCATCAAAAATTTCCACGCCCCAATGATTTATAATTTTATTATACATGAGCTCGTGTGATAAAGCCTTTGCCCACTCATGTTCCGGCGTTAAACCATCCATTGTTATGTGTGTTTTGTATTTTTTGCCGAATTTATGATAGTTAATATGTGTTATTTGTATGATATAATATATAATATGTGTTATTTGTATGATATAATATATATTAAAAGTTTGCCCAAAAAAATTGCAGTTTGGGGGAAATTTGGCGTCTAAACTTTTGGCTGGGACATGTCCCCGCCAAAAGGTGGCATGTAACCTCTGGAAAAGGTTTTTAGCGGGGACATGTCCCGGCTAAAAGTGTAGGCGGGAAAAATACGCGGGTACAATTAAGAGTAACTATTTTGGTCAAAGTTGCAAAATACTACAAATACTTTCGGCAGGAACATGTCTCCGCCGTCTCCGCCGAAAGTGAGCGTTGAAAATCTAGTAAACGGTCAGCGAGATCGTGTGCCAGCTCAGCACAGTTTTTGTCGTTTAGCGACTTTCAGCGAGGACATGCCCGTCGCCGCCGAAAATCTCCTCACCCGTCCAACTATTTGTTGTAGTGAACCGTTAGTGGGTAAAATAATTTTTTTTCTTTTCTTTGAACTCAACAGCTATAAGTCGTTGGAGGGGGTAAAAGATTTTTTATTTTATTTTATTTTATTTTAAATTCATGGCTTAACGACTCGTTAAACCCTTAACATCCCCGGTGTGGTTAACAAGCATTTAACGATTTATTTTGCTTTATCACATACAGAACATATATACAGAACATAGAAAACCTTCTGTTATATCACATACATAATCATCCATTGCATTTCCGAGGGAGTTCTAGCAAAACCTTATACTAAACTGACAAAAAACCAAGTCTAGCATCAACTAGATTACAGAACGATTTATTTTGCTTTATCCTTAAATCAACTAAGAAACTCGACATACTCGATTAACAAAAGCTAAGTTATTTTTCACTTGACTTCAACCTCCCAGACATCTTTCCTTTCTTCGCTCTTCACTTTCGGAACCACGAGCTTCAACACGCCATTCTTCATCTCAGCTTGAATCTCATTCAACTTGTAAACTTCCATGGGCAAGTCAATTCGGCTCGAGTACCTACGTCTCTGCACGCTCTGCTCATCCTCCCCGGACTCCTTCTCGGCCTCCCCTTTGATAACCAAAGTGTTCTGCTCAACCGAGATTTTCACATTGTCTTTGTCCAAGCCTGGCATGTCGAAACGGAGATGCAAAGCTTCGTCGTCTTCCTTTGCGTCCCATCCGCGTCTTGCTCCGTATCCGAATCCGGACCCTCCTAAGCGAGATGCGGCTAGAAATGGATTTTCCACGAACTGGTCCATCATGTTCATGATCTGGCTTATGCTCCTCGTTGTAGAAAATGGATCGAACAGGTCTGTAATCATTATAAACAGTTACACGTTAGCACAAAAGCAAATGTAAATGGTTACGCATTATCCAAACATACCGTAAAACAATGGCGGAACTTGAACATTTTTTAGAGGCCCAATTTATTTTTTGGGCCGAATCGGAGATTTGTTTATAAATCAACTAATTTACCCCCTAAAACCTATAATATTTAGGCTAGGTGCCGCAAAATACCAGACCCTCTTATGCCTCTACATAGTTCCGCCAATGCTGTATAATTTTATTAAGTTGTATAACGGAAATTACCCAACACGAACAATTGGATCAAATAATTTCAAAAAATAAACTGATAACTAGTACTGTACTACTGTAATCAAACATAAAAGTCCTAATAATCTATATGTAAATTATTTATCTTATTTTTTTTGGTAACTTATAGAACACGAACAAACCCCTTTTTTTTATTATTTTTTTTTTTCTGGCAACTATGGTTTTGGACCTTTTTTATTATTATTAGTTAGCGAACGAATACCCAGATATTTTTTCTTTTTTGATCTAAATCAGCACGTTAGGATTATGTTTCTCAAATGACGAAATTATCACCACTACTAATTCGACTAAGTCTCGAAATTCTAGTAATGAATTAATATCGAAAAATTGGAACAATTATAAAACGAAGAGCTGAAATTTATCACAAACTTTCTTTAAATCAATTGTAATTATAAGAAAGTTTACCTGGAAAGAAGTCGTTATCACGACGACGAGAAACATAGTTATTCTCATTACGACGATCTTCCAGAACAGCCCTATTATAATCATCATACGCTTCAACTTGAGACGTATTAGTATTAAACCCCCGAGCAACAGATACTGACCGAACAGGAGCAAATAGCTTACTAAACACCTTATTTGCTGAAGTGGCACTTCGTCTCAAAGCCAGTGATGTAGCCATTATATATGCGGTGGTGATTATAATATAAATTACAAAGTGCTTGTTTTTGGTATTGTGATGTGATTGTTCTATGTTTTGCTTACGTGGGGATGTGAGGGAGTGTGGTGTGGTATTTATATGTGGGGATGGAGGAGTGTGGAAGTGTTGAGAAGTTGACGGTGGAAGAGTGTGGAACTGTGGATTGATAGGGAAGCTTCTGGAAGTTTGAGGTTCGTTTTAAAGAAATGATAAGCTTCACGGGAATATTTAAAAGCAAATATGGATGATGATTCTTTTTGTAAAATGTTTCATAAAAGCTATTCCTTCCGTTTTAAAATTATGATCAATATTTCTCTTTTAAAATATTTTAAAATAATTATTCACTTATTACGTGCTTTAAAAATGCAGGTCTATTTCATAGATCTGAGGAGAAACTCTGCCAATTATCGTACTTAGAGAAGTACTCGGTACGGGTATACACCATCTAGTCAAAGTGTTAGTTGGGGGTAATAAAAAGGGAATTTGGTGAAAAGTATTCTATTTGTGTGATTAAAAATTATAATTGCCTCACTTTCGTAAAATTTTGTGTTTTTTTTTGTCTTCTAACAATAATTTTGAAACGAAGTGAGTAGTATAAAATAGCCACGTATTTTTTAAAAATTGTCTGTCTAAAATCACTTATTCTTTTATTAACTTACTTCATCATTTTTTTTTTTTTTTTTTTACTAATAACTTGAATTGAATTTACATAGTGATGGAAAGCAAGCGAGCAACAAATAAAATAAATATATTATCCTTGTCTTCTTTAAAATTTAAAATTTAATTCTACTTCATCGTTATGACTAGTTAATATTAAAATAATAAATAAAATAAATATATTATCCTCGTCTTCTTTAAAATTTATTCCGACTTCACTAATGAACTTTCAAAATTTGTTCCAAATTCACCCATTCGACAAGGCTAATATAGTCATTTCGGTTATTATTTTAGTATAAACCAGTCATATGTGTGAATTCAGAACAAATTTTGAAAGTTCATTGGTGAAGTAAGGTAATAAAAAAGTAAGTAGTTCTAGCCAGACAACTTTGAAAAGTACGTGGCTTTTTTAAACTCTTCCCGTCTCAAATTTATAATTTACATTTCCTTTTCGTTATGTCTTAAAATAATTGTTCACTTTCAATTTTAAGTAAGAAAAAGATAATTTTAGTGAGTGAATATTCTATTTGATTGGTTGAGATTTATAGTGGTCTCACTCCAATAATTGTTCCTTTTTGTGTTCACTTTCAATTTTAAAAGTGATTTGCACACTTTTAATTTTTATTGAGACACTTCAATGTACAAGCAGTTAAAATAAATTGTACATAAAGTACAAGTGTTTGATGCACACATTAGAGTGTGCCAATAAAAATGGAGTTGATACTCATACCACATTTTTTGATGCAAATACCACAACTGTGCATTGCAGTGTTGTACGGCACAATACTGTAATGCACAAGTTGTGGTGCAAGCATCAAAAAATATGATGGGAGTATCAACTCCCTAACAAAAAAATTAGAGTGTGCAAATCATTTCACTTATGGTTACTCTTTTGCAAAAATTTACATTTACACCCTTATGCTTATAGCATTATCACTTTTATACTTTTTAATTCTTTGGTGCAAGGAAAATATATTACTTAGTAACTTTAATCAAACTCAAAGAAACATATATATTAATTTTAAAAAATTTATGACTCTGGTTTGAATTAGGGACGGACCTAGCTGTCGCACAAGTCAATCCCCATTTTCGAGTCACTAAGTATATTTGTTTTTCTCAAAAAGTTTCGGATTTTTGGTACATGCAACTAGGGGTGTCAAAAATCCCGACCCGACCCGGACTCGAACCCGACTAAGGATATTCGGGTCGGGTTAATCGGGTTCAAAATCCAACTCGGGTCAACCCGACTAACCCGAATACGAAATAGGGTCGGGTATCGGGTTTAAAATATTTGGCTATTCGGGTTCGGGTCAACCCGACTAACCCGAGATAGATTTTTTTTTTTTTTTTTTTTTTTTTTTTTTTTTTTAATAATCTTCCCATATAAGCTTTTGCCTAAAGGCCCAAGTTAGATGGTCCATGTTTTTGTGAAACACCAATTTGGTGCCTTTGTCAGTTGTTACAAGTTTTTGAATTATAACGAATTCTAATGTCACATGAATCATTATGTGATATACCCTCAAGGCCTCAATTAATTTGACACAAGGAAACACTTGTTTCTTATGTTAGCATTCATGTCAACTTTTACATGTCATTTATATATTTTGCCAAAAAATTATTACACGATTGATTGATCTACCGAAACTTTGTGCAAGTTGTCACATGAGTAGTTGGTCTGTAGCAATACTTGCAAGAGCCAAGGGGCTCACGTTATAACATAACATGGCATATTTGGCTATATCTTAATATACATAAACATACTAATATATAAATGGGACAGACCCGAACCCGACTTGACCCGACCCGATTTGACCCGACGCGATTTGACCCGAACCCGACTAACCGAGTTCAAATAGGGTCGGGTTCGAGTATGTTTTTTTAGGCGTGACCCGACTTTGACCCGACCCGTGTGACCCGAACCCGACCAACCCGACCCGAATGACACCCCTACATGCAACTCCCAATAATATATTTGAGCTCTTTCTTTTTTTTATAGTGCAACTTTAATTACTATATATACTAAAAGGCAGAAATATTTACTGTAGCAGCACTATAGCTTCTACAGTGCTTGCTACAGTACTCGCTACAGTAAACATAAACAAATTATGCTTCAAAGTAAACATATGCATACTTCAAATAACAAAATTATTAATTACACCGTACAACCCACAAAATACAAAACACAAAACACACCCGCCGCAACGCGCGGACTACCCACCTAGTTTAGCCTAATATTTCTTAATGGTGAGTATTTTAGTACTTATGACATAAGAAGAATTGTGCAAGATCAATCCAATTTTTATTTCTATTTTTTGCAACGCCATGTTGA
Organism: Artemisia argyi; assembly: GCA_030686995.1. Lineage (NCBI taxonomy): Eukaryota > Viridiplantae > Streptophyta > Magnoliopsida > Asterales > Asteraceae > Artemisia > Artemisia argyi. The sequence continues at coordinate 153,350,277 of CM060686.1, read as the reverse complement.
AATCCTAGGTCCGTCCTTATTTTGAATGATGACTCTTAAAAATTAGCTCCATTTTTATATGACTGAAAAGATTTTATATATCGTATTAAATTAAACATATCATAATACAATTTTCTGCAAAAATAAATAGTTAAATTGTATAGAATTTGTTATCATATAATAGTGAAAAACCGCTTATTGTTTTTTCTATTTTCCTTACTCGAATCATATTATTTACTTTCCGTTCCTTTGGTTTATAATTCACTCTTAAATAAGTAACATAACTAATGACAAGCAAAATAAAAAAGGATGAGGATATTTAGGTTTTTTGTTTTTCTTCCATTGGTAGATCTTCCTTCAATCCAAACTTGTCTTTTTCTCTTTTCTGTTGGTGGTGTCTTAGTTTCGATCGGTTATTTCTTTTGGTTTTTTTGTATTGTTGGTTCTGGTTCTAAATGGGTAGTCAGCGGACGAAGGAGGATGATGTGGCTAAGATCTCTACGTCAATATTCGTTACAAATTTCCCGGATTCGTTCTCTGCCAAGGACTTGTTTAACACATGTAAACAGTATGGGCATGTCGTGGTTGCATTTATACCTCTTAAGAGATCAAAAGCTGGGAAGAGGTTTGGTTTTGTCAGGTTCATTAATGTTTTTAGCGTCGATAGATTGGTGAATAATTTATGTACGGTTTGGATCGATCATTATAAATTACACGCAAACATTACTAGGTTTCAGCGATCTCCTATGAATGTTAATAAAAATGCTCCGATGAATGATGGCGGTAAGAATTATAATTCTAAGATGAATGTGAGTACTAATATTCATAGGAATCAAAAACCAACGGGTGTTGGACAGACATATGTGAATGCAGTGAAGAGTCCTACACAGTATGGAAGTAGTGATAATGAATCCCCTGCTATGGTTTTGGAAGACAATTGTGAATTGTCTAAGGATCTGTCTATGTGCCTGCTTGGTAGAGTGAAGGAATTCACGTCTTTAGCGAATCTTAAAGTGATTTTTAACAATGAAGGGTTCACGGATATTAAAATTTATTATATGGGTGAGTTGTGGGTTATGATGGAGTTTGGTACCAATAAATCTATGAGTCTTTTTAGAGAGAATGTTAGTGTTGGTTCTTGGTTCTCTCAAATTAATATAGCCTCCATGGATTTTGTTACAGAAGGTAGGATAGCGTGGGTGGAGTTAGAAGGTATACCGTTGAAGTTGTGGTCGGGAAACACGTTCAAACGTATTGCAGAGAAATGGGGAGTATTGTTAGACATTGACGATCTGGAGGAACCATGTTTTCATTCGAAGAGAATATGTGTACACACAAAAAGTCATAGAATTATTTCTGATGAATTGAAGATTATATTCCGTGGGAAAGTGTTTTGGATTGGAGCTAAAGAAACTACTGGATGGTTCCCTGATTTTCAGGAAGAGGTGGAGGAGGATGATCAGAGTGATGTGAATTCTAAGGATGGTATGCATAACGTGAAGGAAGCTGGTTTTGTTGATGATAGTGATGTTGATGGTGTTTCTGAAACACTGTTTGACGAGGAGAACCCAATAAAGAAACAAAGCGAAGTGGAAAGTTTGGGAAAACATGATGACAAGTCGGAGGATCCTTTTAATATTTATTCGTTGCTGAAGAAGAAAGTCAAAGTTGTGAGTAATCAGGAGTCAGAATCCAGCTTGACACACCCTCCTGGTTTTACTCCTAAGGAGGGTAGTGACGGGTTACAGGTGAATGAAGAGGAAGCTAGAGGGAGTAATTGTGAGTATGGGGATGAGGCTTACATTGGTGTGGATAACAATGTTTTTGGTGATAATCTGGCTAGTACAAATTCGAATGAGGGTGTCAAAGGATCTGCTTGTTCTGGAAAGTTTAAAAAGTCCAAGGATTCTTGCACAGGTGGGTCTATTTTGAATTTGTTTGATGATGTGGTGAAAGTCGGTCGAGTTATGGGGTATAATATGGATGGGTGCGTGGCTAATATGGAGAATATTATTGAATCATAAGGAGTGGACGAGGGGTATCGATGAATTGTTTGTCTTTGAACATTCAAGGCCTCGCCCAAAAGGCTAAAAAAGATTGGGTCAAGGAGTTGTGTGGTAAAAATATGGTGAATTTTTTAGCTTTACAAGAAACTAAGATGGAAACTATGGGTCTTTTGTGTGTCAAGCAGTGTTGGGTTAATGTGACTTTTGATTACGTTCATAGTGATTTTGTAGGGAATTCGGGAGGTATTTTTTGTGTCTGGGATCCTAATGTTTTTCGTAAGAGTAGTGTTACTGTGTCTGATTATTTTATCATGGTTCATGGTGTGTGGTGGCAAAATGGTAAGGATGTCCTTTTTATCGCGGTATATGCTCCTCATGATGCAAAAGAAAAATTTATGCTATGGGATTATTTGACGTCTGAGATCAATAGATGGAACGGGGAGGTGGTTGTAATGGGTGATTTTAATGAGGTTTGGTATAGCTCGGATAGGTTTGGTTCGGTTTTTAATGTTCAAGGAGCTAATGTGTTTAATTCTTTTATCTCTAACGCTGGATTGGTGGAGGTGTCGTTAGGAGGTTGTTCTTTCACGTGGTGCCACAAATCAGCGATGAAAATGAGCAAGCTGGACAGGTTTCTTGTGTCTGATAACGTTCTTAATATTTTTCCTTATATTTCTGCTATTTCTTTGAAACGGTATTTGTCGAACCATCGGCCTATTCTCCTCCGTGAACACCATGTAGATTATGGTCCGACTCCGTTCAGATTTTTTCATTATTGGTGTGAAGTGGATGGTTTCAGTAAATTAGTAGAGGACGCTTGGATGGAAAGCCCGAATAATGCATCCAATGTGATGGTTAGCTTCATGGGAAAGCTCAAATATCTTAAAATTAAGATTTGGGAATGGAATAAAACTAACATGGTAAGCCGGAAAAAACGTTAAAGTTAAATTCAAGGCTGATCTTGAGGTTGTGGAGGGTATCATCGACAGTGGGAAAGGTAATGAGGAGATTGTGCTAAAAAGAGCGGAGCTTGTGAAGAATCTCCAACAGTTAGATAAACTCAATTCGCTTGAGATGGCTCAAAAGGCAAAAGTTAAATGGGCTATCGAAGGTGATGAGAATTCAAGTTTTTTTCATGGTATTCTTAGTAAAAAATGCAATGTTTTATCTGTTCGTGGAATAATGGTTGATGGTGTTTGGATTGATGACCCGAGGTTAGTGAAACGCGAGTTTTTGTTGCATTTTAGTAGTTGATTTTCTAAACCTGATGTGACGCGTGCTCGTATTCAATCAAGTTATTCAAAGAGATTAATGATGGAACAACAGAATGAGCTGGAAAGTGAGGTTTCTAACGAGGAAATTAAGCGGGCAATGTGGGATTGTGGTACGGAGAAAGCTCCTGGTCCGGATGGATTTACTTTTCGATTTTATCGTCATTTTTGGTATCTTATTCAGAATGATGTGTACAATGCTGTTAAGTATTTTTTCAGGCATGGAGAGATTCCGAAAGGTTGTAATTCTAACTTTATTGCTCTAATTCCAAAAATCCCGGATGCGAATCTGGTTAAAGATTTTTGCCCTATAAGCCTTATAGGGAGTTTGTATAAAATTATTGCTAAAATTCTGGCTAATCGCCTTGCTGGTAAGCTGGGGATATCGTTAACGAGGTGCAATCCACTTTTATTGCGGATAGACAGATTTTAGACGGTCCGTTTATTCTTGATGAATTGATACACTGGTGCAAGATAAAGAAGAATCAACTCTTAGTGTTTAAGGATGATTTTGAGAAAGCGTATGATTCGGTTAGATGGGACTTTCTGGATGATATTCTACAGAAGTTTGGGTTTGGTGATAAATGGTGCAATTGGATTCGAAGTTGTCTTAGATCTTCGAGAGGTTCAATTTTATTATATGGGAGTCCTACGGAGGAATTTCAATTCTATAAGGGCCTGATCCTCTTTCCCCGTTCTTATTTATTTTAGTTATGGAGAGTTTGCACATAGCGTTTCAACGGGTGGAGGAGGCGGGTATGTTTAAGGGTATTAAGTTAGGAAATTCGGTTCCTATATCCCATTTGTTCTACGTTGATGATGCGGTGTTTGTTGGACAGTGGTACGAGAGCAACATTAATACCCTTGTGAGTGTTCTTGATTGTTTTTATAGGGCTTCGGGTTTGAAAATCAATATGAGCAAAAGTAAGTTAATGGGTCTCCATGTGGACAGCGAAAAAATCAAAAGGGTTGCTTTAAAGCTTGGATGCCTTTCTTTTAAGACTCCTTTTTCGTATCTTGGATCGACGGTGGGTGGCTCTATGTCTCGAATTCAGGCTTGGGAAGACGTGGTTCAAAGGGTTAAGAACCGTCTATCTAAATGGAAGATGAAAATGTTATCTATTGGTGGTAGACTTACATTGCTTAAATCGGTCTTAGGATCGATACCTATTTTTCATATGTCCATTTTTAAAGCTCCTCTAGGTGTTCTTCGTACTCTTAAATCGATACGGAGTCATTTTTTTAATGGCCATCCTCTTGAATCTAATAAAGCTTCTTGGGTTAATTGGAAGAATGTGTTAGCTTCAAAGGATAAAGGAGGTCTCGGCGTTTCTAGTTTATACGCTTTGAATAGAGCTTTGTTGTTTAAATGGATATGGAGATTTTATACTCATGATTCGTCGTTATGGGTTAGAGTCATTAAGGCTATATATGGGGATGATGGCAATATGGATAGGCTGGTTAATGCCAGATACACGTCCTGTTGGATGAGTATTGTTCAGGAAGTGAATATTTTGGCTACCAAAGGTATAGATCTCCGTAGTTGTTTGTGTTTCAAGCTGGGGAATGGGGAGAAGACGAGGTTCTGGGATCAAAGGTGGTTAGAAGGTGATATCCTTAAAATGCGATTCCCGAGAATTTATGCTTTGGAATTATGTAAAGATATTACGGTTGCTTCTAAGATTATACAACCTAGTCTGTATTTCACGTTTCGTAGAAGCCCGAGAGGAGGTGTGGAACAAGAACAATTCCAGAATTTAATCATGCTGATGAATGATGTTAGCTTACTGCCTATGGCTGATCGGTGGACGTAGAAGCTGAATGGTTCAGGAGAATTTTCTGTGGTGTCGGTTAGACAGATGAACGATGATAAAATTATGCCTGAGGCTTATATAACCAGGTAGGTGAGGTATGTTCCTATGAAGGTTAACGTGATTGCTTGGAAGGTCAAGTCTAATTCGTTGCCTACGAGATTTAACATCTCGCGCCGAGGTATCCGTATTGATTCCCTCAAGTGTGTAATCTGTGATAGGGGAGTCGAAACGTCCAGCCATTTATTTTTCTCTTTCTGCATGGTTCGTCAAACTGTTAGATTGATCTCTAGGTGGTGGGATGTGTCTTATGGGGAGTTCAATTCGTATGAGCAGTGGGTGGTTTGGTTGTGTAATTTGCGTCTCCCTTCAAAGAATAAATCTATGTTGGAAGGAGTTTTTTTACGTTATGTGGTGGTATTTGTGGACGTTCCGTAACAAGACGATATTCGACAACATGATCCCAGCGAAAGCAACGTTTTTTTGATGATATTGTGCCTCAATCTTTTTTTTGGTGTCGCTCTAGATGTAATGCTTCGTTTAGTTTGGATGATTGGCTTAAAAACCCAAATCTTATTTCCTTGTAATCTGCTAGTTTCTTGCTAGCGTTTTTTTCTTTTAATAATATAGCCGTTCAAAAAAAAGTAACATAACTATGTCGTCGCCACAACGAGTGGCTTCTTACACTCTTTATAAACAAAATGGTTAAAGTTCAACTACTAAACATACTTTTAAATAAAAATATAATAATTTGTTGTACTAATGAATAATTTAAATATTTTTAATTCTTAAATTTTATTAATTTTTTATTTTAACTCTAATAGGATTTAGTGTGACTATCTACTTCATAGTTGTTTGTATCTAACAAGAATGGAACCTGAGACTTCTTATATTTTAGTGTCGATAGTCACGAATTTTTGCCATTAGGCCAACTTAAGTGATTACCTCCCATGTCTTTGGTAAACATGTATCCATCTGACCTTTTTTTTACGGCATACTAATTGCTAATGAACTTTTAAAGTTAAATAACTTTAGAAAAAAGCAATTAAGACTATTAACACCAACATTTAGGCTAATCTAAGTGTTACTTATAGTGTTTGGAAATGACTTCGGTATGTGTCAACTTAGATACTTATCGAAGTGGACGGCTACGTCACCACTAAAAAGTTGCAATAGATGTTGAGATTACTTATTAGGTTCGGTTGACCTTTTTTTTTCAACAACTAACTACATCACAATATGTGTGCCATAAATATATTTTACATGTTGTAAGCATAACTTAAACTCTCAAGTATATGATTAAAAATATTCGCACACAACATAAGATGTCATTTGGTCACATCCTTTGATCATTCTCCAGAAAAAAAAAAAAAAAAAAAAAAAAAAAAAAAAAAAAAAAAAAAAGCATCAATGATGCTATATACTATAGATATATAGTATATCACGATTATAGGAAAAAAAATATAATAATCTAGCTTTTGTATTACTCCATTCATGATTATCAAGTTCAGACATTTACATATGTATTGAGTCTGATTTCGGCTAAATTGTCTCTGACAGGTATTTAAACATAAAATAGCTTAATTAATTCTGTCATTGATAAGGATTAGAGAGTAAGACATCCCTTGATGGAAATCAGAGGTCTTACTCTCTGATGGTTATTAGAGAGTGTCACTTCCTGACGGTTTTCAGTGAATGTAACTCACTAATAATCATCAGTGGATGTAACTCACTGATCTAAGAAATCAGTGAGAGTTATATAAAGCTCAATCAACTGTCAAGCTTTAGGGAAATCGAATACCAACTGAAGAAACACTTTGTAAACTAATGCGATATCAGTGAGTAAAGTATAAGGAGCTACAAACAACACCAGGGTCACTGAGATCTGACAAATGCAATGACCCTGAAGACTTATCTCTGAAAAGCAACTTAGTCTTTGAAGAATGGGCGGGAAACATCTTGGGAAGATAAGCAAAAGATCTTATCAAAGGACGATAAATCATCATTTGGGTACAAAAAGTTGTCAGCACTGGTAAACCAAAAGTACACTTAACCTAGCATACTAGGCACGTGTTATCCATTACAAGTTGGCAAACTATTATACCCACGTGATTCTATAGTATTTTTCCTTCTATTTAAACGAAACTTTGTAATCGAGATAAGTAAAGATTCTAAACAAACACATAAAGTAATTGTTAGGAATACAAATATTCCTATAAAAGACTTAGTCACCTAAATGTTGTAATAGCATTAAGTTAGCTCGTAGTTAGTTTATTATTTAGTTAGTTTTAGTTTAAGCAACATCGTAGAAGAAGGACGGGTCTTTACCCACTGTATGCCTGATCCACAGCCCGGGTTTGTAAGAAACTATAAATACCCCTCTCCACATGTGGAGAGGATTGGAACTTCACTTAATCTAATATTCACTCTTTCACTTTCTCTCTCTAAGTTCCCAACTTCTCTCTATTTCTCTCTCTAAACTTCTCATTCTTTCTTTCTTCTTTATTCGATCCAAGAACACTAGAACCATATATGTTTAGACTATGAGAATCCTTCAGTAATACTTAGTATTATAGTTGATAGGATCCCCTCTCCTAGGAACGAACTAAGCAATGCTAGCTGCCACTAGTCCTTCAAATAGGAGAGTTTTATTTGTCATCAACCGGAATAGTGTGTTGTAAGCCATTCCATTGTAAATCTTTGATTTATTTCTAATAATATCTATAAACACTGAAAAGTACAAATGTGTTATTGTGGTTTTGGGTGAAGTTGTTGTTACTCTTTTTATTAGTAGTAAGATATCGTCATTTGCTCAAACTGCATAAACCAACAGTATGTTTCACCCCGATTTTGGTGTGTTTGTTAAAAGTAGCAGTAGCTGTGAGCAATAACCGTGAGCAATACCTTTTTTTTAATCAGAACATCTGGTAACATATGTTGCTGTAATTATAAATGTGTAAAATGGCGTAAAAACATATATCCATTTAAATAGAACATGTGATACGCGGGATTGCGCCCTCGCAACAGGTTTTACCTCTCAAGGGATCTTGAGAAGCTTGCAATCCCCGCCAGGCAGTGTACCTGATCGTTGTAGAATAGTATAGTAACAAGTACCGGGGGATTGATCATTCAACTCAGGAATAGTGTTCGCTAAGATTAGAAAGCCTACTAAACTAGGTTTAGAGGTGAGGGATGATTCTTTTTGTATTTTTATATTTTATGAAAGCAAGTAAAATCTCGGGTTTTGAAGGAATGGGCGGAATTAGTTGCTAGTCAACTAACCCAATTAACTAAAGATGCAATCAAAATAAAATGAAAAGAAATGAAAATAAACTAATATGGTTATGTGGTTGAAACAATAATAAGAAGAGATGTGTTTACTTAGATTTCATTACTCCCTAGATATCTCTTACCGGTTGATTAGCTTGTTACAATTGCATGGATGACGGGTTATATACCTTAATACTAGTCGTAGGGCCGTGTACAATATTCCCTAACTCTATAAGCTCCTACTTCACTCCTATGTCGAGCCGACTAAAAGCTCCTAACATGGGATCACTAGAATTCACTTATGCATTAAATACAACCAAAAATCGTAGTACACCTCCGATCATGTTTCTTAAGACGTTCAAGCAAGTTACCAATGGACGTCTGCCCGTTTTCTTAAGCCTAACATCGAATACAATCATCCACAGCAATTATAAATAAACCATCAACCAATAATCAACATCTAGGTTTCACTACATGTAAGCAAACACAATAAAAACCTAGCCTAGCATGTTAAAAGAAAGACAAGCATAAGATAGAATCACACAACACATAGACATATCGTATGATTATTGGAAAACTTATCTTCAATTACGCATGGATGGAACAAGGGTTGAATCCCTTATTTTAACAGAAAATTCGTCTATGGTTTAAGCTCTCCAAAGTTCTCCTAATGTTCCACTACTTTACAATGAAAAATTGGAAAAATATATATAGATAAAACATCCTAACGGCGTCACGTTATAGTGTCTGACGCCGTCAACTCGCCGCCAAATTAAGGATCGTATTGCCTAGATCCAATCTTGATGCTGTCAAGAAGAAATTATGCTCTGGGCCGTCACATGCATTTTGACCCTGACGGCCTTGGTGACGCCGTCAGGTCAATTACAAAGAAAATGTTCTGGGCTGTCACGTGTATTTTCCACTTCCACCTATTTTGTCAAGCTTGACGCCGTCATGTGTGAAGTCTTGACGTCGTCAGGTACTGTTCCCAGCAAGGATTTTGAGACTTTGCCATTTTCTTCACTTTTATGCTCCAAAAACGTCCAAAATGCTTCCTTTTCCAGATTTCTTCTCAAAAGTACCTAAAATGACAAAAGAAACGATTTAGGGCAGTAATTGATCAAATAATCACGAATTCGGGCTTAAATGACCCCTTAAAAGTGGTACACTGTTCGCCTTATCAAATACCCTTATACTTGAGATTTGCTTGTCCTCAAGCAAATGCGCTTTTATTCTAATTAAAATACAAGTTAGGGTCATTTAACACTAATATAAAAGTAATTAAAACAAATAATTGTTCCACTAAAAACCAAAAACAAGCACGGAGGTTATACACTAGCACCTCACAAATAGTGTTTAGATACTCACATCTCTTGGGTGTAATAAAGTATATATCACAATACGGAAATGGAAAACATCTCTCACTACCTGTCATAGCACATAGATTACCATAGGCTTGGGAAAGGATCAAACCTCCACCACTTGGCGTAAGCACCTAGGATAAACTATCAAAGAGGTCTTTTAAAGGGTTATAACATTAGGTGTAGGGATATGGAAAACACGGTTTTGTTGGATAAAGGCAATATTTACTGGTGACGAGTTAATCATCTTGGTTAAATACATGTACAATATGGTGTTGCTAAGCCAAGACTCGACTCGACTTAAGCTAATCAAAATCTAACAAACTATGAAACAAACATAAAATGAAACGAGATAGTAGTCCGTATGTTTTTTTCTATCTTTTTCTTCTATATATATATATATATATATATATATATATATATATATATATATATATATATATATATATATATATATATATATATATATATATATATATTTTGGATACACTCTTACCCTACAATCCAAAATAATACATCATAGGGAATTTGCATTCCCCTTACACTTGAATTTTTACATACTTTACAATAAACTACTCTAATGACTCAAATCAAGATAATCAAAACACTTGGAATACTTTTTAAGATTACGCACATACGGAGGTAATAAATTGATGTCTTCCCCATTACTCCATATTACTAGTACTTTACCCATGAGTCCCAATCATCCCAAAACAATATGTACAAGATATGACTCGACTTAGCAACCATGTAATCAATTAGATAATTAACTAATGGTTTAAACATGTAACAATAACGCATTAAAGATGAGTGCATACACGGAAGGCTAAGGCGATTTGTTTGCACATTTGGGGTGGATTGTTAACAAATTCTTCATTTAAGTAAAATGCTTAAAGTTAGAAATGAAAAGATAGGCTCGGAGGGGTGTACTAGGGGTATCGTGTACTAAAAATGAGTACAACGCAAAGGTGTGGGAAAATTTAATTGACTTTACTAGTCAAGGTAATTAACTTACATGGTCAAGTAATTATGATACGGGTTTAACACAAGGGTGATCCTAATGCCTCTTATCATGTAGTAAATCCTAACTACACGAATGTAGTCTCACTAGCGGTCTCGGGATGTGTAACCTCTCGTTAATTTCCCTTACGATTAGTAAATGCACACGAAGAAATAAAACGATGTTATGATAACTTAACACCATTTTACGGGTAACAATTTTTTTTTGTTATGATATGGCTTGATATTGGAACCACTACGACAACTGTGATTGACCGTTTACCCAGGAACGATGCTTACACACAACCTAGATAACTTATAATTATTGCGAACTATAAATATATATAAAACGTTATTATTTATAACTATACGTTTCGCCTAAATACCGTATACTATTTATATATTCCCCGAACCTACGAAACTTCCCGAGAACGCTCACTAATATTTTTGAACCTCGACACGATAATTGAAACACTCCAGGTGGGCCCCCAACACCCAATGGGCCACGAATCCAAGATACAAACCAAACAGACTAATTTTTCTTTCTTTTCTTTCTTTGGGCCGACGCAAACCACAAGCCCACAGGCCAAGCCCAAACGCACCCTTAATAATTTTATTTTTCTTTCTTTGTTTTCTGCCAGTCGCGACACACCCAAAACACACCCTTTTTCTTGCGATTTTTACACACAACACAAACATGTTTTTGCTTGTCTCGTATCACCTAGTGCCCAAGATACAGAAATAATATTTGTTACACTCCCTCTCGCTCGTTTAATACCTTAGAAATGACCAAAGTGAACCACAAAACACCCCATGCAAAGATAAGACCAAAACGTGTCATAACATTCCTTGTTGCCACCCTTGCTCCCCAATTACATCTAAACGAATAATGTGCATAACATGAAATGTCAGGAATGAATAGGATGATATCTTACAAGATTTAAGCCTTGTACAAACTCGATTGGACAATATTTGTGGCGTTACTATTCGCCTAACATGCATACACCAACACTTGTGAACTTATCTTGTCTCTACACACTCAAAAGCTCACTATATAAACTTTCCCATGCAAGCTAAATCGTTACATGCACTAAAACGCACCATTACACAAAAATAATAACGAGGGGAGTAGTATTGAGGCACGAACGGATTGCCAAGAGAACCACGACTCAAGTGAACCTAGGAGACCAAGTTTGTAGCCTCTTGAACCTTTGGTGGAACGTGGAGCGAACCACGAAGCCCTTGTACCCTCACACGATCTCTACACACCGTTTTACTCCACATTTGACAAGTGAGGTGAGACCTTGACTTTATTTCTATTTATACATATACATACTTATGGTTTATGCACAAACACTTTCTAATTATAACTCGTAAAATATAAAAACAACACATATGTTTTATGCATCGTACTATTATTTGGCTAGGTCCTTAACGAGAACCTATAACGACTTTGAACTTATATTAACGTATGCACAATAAAAATCACGCGTTTCTAAGTCATATTGAACCTATACGTTGTATACTAAAACACTTAGATTATTTTTCAAGTTTTATAAGTTTTTGCGTATTGAGTTTTGACTTATACTTTGGCCTCGTCATTTAGAATATCGACACATGACCATCTATTATTTTTGTACAAGCTAATTATCTACCTGGTATACTAACGAGAGTAATAAATAACGAGGTCTAACAACTTGATTTTGTCACCTAAACGAGCCTAAAGTAAAACGGCATTTCATAAGATTTTCAGAAAATAAAAACTATAAATGGGCCGTTAAGCCCAAGAAGCTAGTTTTAGCTTATTACAATAAGCTAGGTGTAAAAGCTCTTTTGAAATGTTATTAGAACTTAAAATGATGGATTTTGATAAACCTAGTGTTCCCCCAAACCCCTTGGATCGAAAAACGTTAACGGGCCCTTATTTTGGACTCGTTAAGCCCATTTTATGAAAAATAAGGAAAATAAGCTAATAAGCTATTGGAATAAGCTGTTCTACACTTTCTGAGCTTATTGGAATAATAAAAATGTTAAGTTTTGAATTTGGTAATTTTTGGACTAATTTTGCAAAATTTCGTTAACTAGGGACTAAAAGTGTCAAACGTGTAAACTTTGGGTAAAAATTGTCAAATCTGTTTTCTAAGGGTATAAACTGTTAATATTGAAACTTGGGATTGAAAAATGTAAATATTGATATAATTGGACCTAAAATGTAATAATATATAACTTTGGACTAACGACGTAAATATTTTCCGTTAAGGGTAAAATGTGTAAATTGGAGAAACTTAAAGGATCGAATATTGATTTTGAATAATAAATTATATATATATATATATATATATATATATATATATATATATATATATATATATATATATATATATATATATATATATATATATATATATATATATATATATGTATATGTATACGTATACGTATACGTATACGTATAAAATTTATATAACGATAATTAAATTTTAGATGATAAAACAATACGTAATTATTTTCTTTTTACATCTACGACGTAACACATCACCTATGCACATTATGGATTATTCGTAACTAATAATAAATGTTCGCAATAAAACGAGACTTAGAAACTGAAACTTGCCATATCTTTTATGTCATGTGTGAAGCCGTTGCCTTGCATCGTTGAGATTACGATTATTCTACTATACTACTAAGGTGAGTTCATAGCCCACATTTAACTTGTTTTTGTGGGGGGGATACATGCTCAAAAACCGAACACAAGTCTTTTCCTGATATTATTATTGCTTAGCTATTGCCGAAAGTCCCTCGATCATGAACCTTAATCACTTGAAGGGTGAACGTAAATAATTGTGAATAGATCTATTAGGGATTGACAATCCCCATTTGGTTGCTAGAGGAAAGTCACCAAATGCACTTTATTTAATATCATAGGTTACTGGCAAATACATATCTTGGGGGTAACTTATTTCACATCATTATTATGGATAATTTTGATGTCTGTTGAATCGTTGAGTGTCATGAGCTTAAGGCAATAATGAATGTGATTTCTAACTTGTTTATTCGTATCTATATTACAATAAACATATATCTCTTGTGTTCAAACTCTTAATTATAAACCTATGAATTTCACTCAATTTTTGTTGACTTTTAGCATGTTTATCTCAGGTAACTAAATGGAATGGATGGTAAAGGCACGAAGTGGGCAAATAAAGAAACATTTATTTCTCTTTGAATAAAAACTTGTTGTTCAATAATGAAACCTCTTGGAAACAGGAATATTTGGTATTTTAAATAAAACTTAAAATGTCTTATTTGAGTCGTTTTCTATAATTGTGACAAAGATCCACGATATAATACCCCAAAAGTCTTCCGCTGTCATTATAAGTCTTCCACTATATTGATCGATTTTGGGGGTGTTATAGATTGGCATCAGAGCCATGGTTATAGTGAACCAAGTGTTTTTAGAACATTGGACTATAACTACACTTTTTAACGGGACAAATTTTTTATAAAATACCATCCTACGCCCTTCGTGCCTGAGCATTCCAATAATTGGTAAAAAGTATCATTTACTTTATAGCATTTTAAATTGATTATAATTATTCTTGCATTTACTAATCGGGAAATTATTACAGTATCATGTCTTCGAACACCCACCCTATCAGCTTGTCATCAAACTCAGGAACCGAAGATGTTACTTCAGCCTATGCTACCTCACCTATGCCTATGTCTCCTGCTACTGACAGATACATGCAAAGCCAACAATTTCTGCCAGCATCTGACACAGAGGCTTCTCCTCTGGCATCATCTGGTCCGATTCGCCGATCTAGGCAAATTAGACAACTTCAGCCGTATGAAGCAAGTACTGCTGTACCAGCACCAGCTCTTGTCATACCACCTGAATCTGTTGTGCCACCACCACCTGTGATACCACCACTACCTACTATCTTCTATAGCCAAACTACTACTGTGCCACTACACCATCACCCATAGCATCTCCTCCACTAGCATCACCACCTGCACCTTACCGAAGTGTCCCAATATCACCTCACCAAAGGACTTACCCAATCCGCCCAACTACCTCAAAATCTTGTGTTCACCGCAGACACCGAAGGACCCACAAGCGAGTGGATGCTCATAAATGGTCATTCTTGTTGCCAATCATGCGATATTGGAGATCTCAAGAAGGAACACCAACAACAAGGGAACTTGGGGAAAGTTCTTACTCCACCTCCCGAATTCTTCCAGTCACTGGGGAACCCATACATCACACTATACCATTGTTAGTTGCAAGAATGGTTCGCCACGAAGATCGACTTGATTCCATCGCTAGTATACTCAACAAGATCCCTCATGAACATCTAGAAACCTTTGAAGATGATATGAACAGTTTCATAATTGGTCATCTTGCAATGGAAGATAAGGTTGAAAAGTTGGATTCTCTATTTTGGGAGTCAATGGAATTCATAGGAGCACTATGTGGGGCTAACACTTCAACAGAAATAATGATGGGAACTTTAGACCTAGAACTTGAAAGGATCAACACTGAGAACCTACGCCTTAGGCAAGCCCTGCTAGAATCTCGAGAAAGAGAAAGGACTCGAGATAAAACAATGGAAACCATGTCCACTACCATTCAAGAACTCCAAAACCGCCTAGACAAAGCCTTAGGGAAACCATGAGACCATCGCCTTGTTAGTGAAATCAATGTCCTATCAATAAGAGAATCTTGTTGTGTTTTGTAAACATTTGCACAAGTATCAATAAGTGTTGTAACACCTTGACATTGATTTATGGAAATTTATTTTATCTTTATTTACGTTGCAAACCTTGTACATTATATCGTAATATATTGGTTCATACAGGTCAAACTTATTCGTAATTCCTATGTGTGTCATTCCAACATACGATAATTATGACTTAAACCTTTTCAATGATCAAATCATTGTAACTACGACCTATATTTACTATTTATTACTCGATATATATTTCAACGTAATGGGACTATTATAAATGTTCTAATGATATGCCTTCTTTTATAATAGCAACATGGCTAGAACTAGGAGAACAACCATGACCGCCACACCAACAAACCCTGAAGTTATGACCCCGACAGCGATCCAGCAAGCAATTGCTGATGGTGTCAATGCCGTTTTAGCTGGACAAGCCCGTAATAGAGATTGAAATGCACCTACACCCCGCTACTGCACTTACAACGACTTTATAGCATGCCAACCAACGTATTTCAAAGGAACTGAAGGAGTGTCGGAATTAGCTCAATGGTTTGAAAGAAGTGAAACTGTTTTCCAAAGAAGTGGATGCTCGGAAAACAACAAGGTAAGCTTCGCAACGGGAACACTGATGCAAGACGCTCTATCCTGGTGGAACTCTACCGTTCAAACACTAGGAGCAGAGGCAGCACATCAACTTACTTGGATTGAATTCAAGGCTAAAATACTAAAGAAGTATTGTCCCAGTTCCGAACTGCGAAAACTCGAGGATGAGTTCTGATGAGTGTGTAAATACTCATCATTTTTATCGTATCTGAACTGCCAAAACATCCAAAAACACTCAAATACGCATCAAAATACTAAAAATATTCCAAAATTGTGTTTTATACGTTTTAGATGCAAAATGTTTAAAAATAAAGGAAAAACGAACAAAGTTTACATAATTGGCAGTTTCAGTCCCTCAAGTTTCAAAAATTGACAAAACTAGTCCCTGAAGGTTTAAAACGAAAGAAAAGTCAACCCAAGGTTTAGAAAAGTCAAAAATTATCAAAAACGATCCTTGGGTAAAAAGTTTGAGAATTTACACATTTGGTCCCTGGAGTTTCTGAAATTGACAGAATTGGTCCCTGTGAAATATTTTTGGATAAAAAGTCAATTCAGGTGTTTGGAAAATCAAAAGTTGGCAGAAATGGTCCTTGGGTGAAAGTTTTAAAGAAATTGCAATTCAGTCCCTCAAGTTTCACCAATTGGCAATTTTAGTCCCCGGGATTTTCAAAATTTGGAAAATTGAAATTTTGGTTTTTGGTTATTATTATATGGCAAGTTTAGTCCTTGGTTACAACTTTGGATTATTTACACAGCAGGTCCCTCAATTTTCAATAAATTACATTTTTGGTCCTTGTGATAATTAAACAAACCAAACGGATCCATGTAATTTAGTACCCCCTTTTTAATCCAAATACAACACATCACCACCCCTGATCCATAAACTCTTGGCCCATCTCCCCCAAGCCCAAAACCAAAAATAAAATACAAACACCCCTGGTTTAGTTATTAACCCACCCAAGTCAAACCCTGGGTCAAACCCTTCCATCTCCCCTCCTTCACGCCACTTGAACCCTGCAAAACCTGCCAACCCAGTATCATCATCACCACCTTCACCACACTACACCTCAACCCTCCCCCTTGGCCTAACCAAACAAACACTACCCTCCAAAGATATCTCCCTGGCTTCAATAATCAAAGGAAACGCCAAAGACCAATTGGGCGCCAAAATATTTAAAGGGTCAGGATTGACTCTTATGATCCAATGGCTGTTATCAATGGATGGGAAAGCTCTAGTGGGTCCCACTGAAACCCTAATTGTCAACTATAATTGAAGAGAGAAGGCCAGAAGCTAGGGAGTAGTTAGTTGTAGTTTTTTTTAGCCCTTAGAGCAATTAAAAATGATGTAATTTTTTCTTTGCTGTTTTAATCTTCTTGTAGTTTATTTTATGTTGTAATCTCTTTTCAATATAAGTACTCCAATTTTCAATTTCCAATCTTTGTACTCAATTTTCAGTTCTATGATAAAAGTTAAGTTTAGCACAAAACCTTGTTCAAGTTTTTCTTTGTCATTTTAATCTTTTCAAAAGTTAACTTGAATTCTGAAGACACTAAAGAAAACATAAAGGGAAAAAAAAGAGAATAGACAGAAACAAATGATCACCACAAATTACCTTAAGCATGAGACAGGATTGCAATGGGAAGTTACCAGTAATGAATATGGCCAGAGGGTCTTATACTAGCTGGTTGTAAAACAAGTTAGAGTCTGTAGCTGCTGGAAGTCATCCTTTGGTTGAAGGTTTTAAGCTTTTGTTTTCAACTTTACAATTTTTAGTTCAATTATGGCATAAATATTTCCTGGTAGTTATAGTAGTTGTTTGTTGTCTGATTTAACTTATTTAGCTATATTTCATACTGTTATCTGCCCTAATATCAATTTCATGGTTTAGATTAAGCAATTGCTTCACAAAAAGTTCCCAACAGTCAATAAAGGGGTGTTTGGTTGATGCAATTTGAGCAAATCTAAGTAGTTCAATCTGTTGACTGATAGTTTCTTTAGGCCACATTAGGATGCATCAGGTCTAGAAACCAATAAAATTGGTGGGTTTAGTTCAAGAAAGTCAAAACTCACCCAAATCTTCTTCACAGTCCAATGTGCAGATTTTTGGGTGTCCAAACCATTCAAATGTGCTAAAAGGTTGTTAAAGATGTCCTAGTTAACTTCATTTTAACTTAATAGATCAATATCAGTCATTAGATTAAGATCAAAGCTCAACAAAGTCAACATATCTAGTTTACATTAAAAGTCAAAAACTTCATTTTGCCAGAAAAGTCAAAACTTGGGAGATTTCTTGTGATTTTTGTGATGGGTATTAAGGCTTGAAATTTTCAGGAGTTGTAAACCCCCACTAGGGCTTTAGGAATCAAGCATCATTAGATTTTTGTGATTTTATTTCTGAATCCCACACCCCCACAAACTCAGCTGCAAAGCAGCCCATGCACTGCTACAACAGCAGCTTCACAGCAACCTGTCACATTTCTGTGGGTCCACAGGACTCCACAGTGGGTCCCACAGGTCTCCCCCTGGTTCTTTGGCTTCACAAGCTTGCCCTCTTCCCATTGGTACCAAGCTTGTGAGCTGAATCAACCTTGTGAGCCCCCTAGAAAGCTTCTAAATCTGTCCCACTTTTCAGTCCTCAAATAAGTTTCAAGTGCTTATTGTTAGCTTATAGCTTATTCTGTGGTCCACTAGTGCTTTTTCCAGCTTAAACAAGTTCAAATAAGTTATTTGGATCAGAAAAACCCAGAGTGGGTCCCACCTAAGCTGATTTTAGCTTATTTTGTTCCTTGGTCAACTGTGGTCAACTGTCACCCTTTTTAGTTTGTATTCTGCTTATTTTTAAGTTATAAAAATTTTGTTTTTACAAAAGTTGTTAGTTTTAGTTATAAAATAGGTTGGTAAAAGAAAAATCAAGAAAAAACAATTTATTTTTAAGTGATAGTTTCTATTTAATGTAATTTAATTTTATTTTTCCTTTTTAAATTTTTATTAAGTACTTAGCTTTTTTATATTTTTATTAAATTCCTTTTATATTAAAGTATTTTTAGTAATTTTATCAGATTTTTATTTCATCATTTAGTATTTATTAGAATTAATTTTAGTTTTATTAATAATTAATTAATATTAAGTATTAAATAGCATAATTAGTTTTATTAAGTAAAACTTAGTTTTTATATTTTTCCTAGCTTTTATATATTAAAATATAACTTTAGGAATTTTCTTAGAATTTTTACTATTAATTTTCTATTTTTCTTAATTTAAAATAGTTTAATTAGGTAATTAGTAATTAATTGATAGAAAAATCACAAAAAGGCAAAAATACTTATTTTTAATTTTAAAACTTATTTTTAGTTATTTTATAATTTTAGAAATTTTATTTTCATTTTTCTAGTGTTAAATTAATATAATATTGTATTTAAGAATTAATAATTAGTATTAACTAGTATTTAATTAATAATAAATAATTAATTAGTGTAAAAATTAATTTTCTTTTTCTAAAAATTTTCTTTTACCTTTAAGTTTGTAAAAAAGTCATTTTCACCCCCTGGGTGTTTTCAGATTTCCGTTTTCACTTTTTATTTTGTATGTTTACGTTTTATTTAAACGTGAGCATACGCGTTTTGAGTTTTAAACGTTTCTGGTTTTTCTGACTTTCCAGTCTTGTTAATATAGTGTATTTAAGCTATTTTCTTTTATATTCCAGTAGTGTAATCATCACAAATCTCTTATACCCATTCCTGTCCAATTTCACCCGATCACAAACCCGTTTTAATACCATCCACACCTCGTCGGGACATAACGACCCGGGGAAGCCACCATACTTCAACGGAGATTGATTCTAGGCAGTTTGACTTGGTTGACCATCACCTGGTCAATTAGGTTGACCGTTCAGAGCTAATCAAGTTCCATGCCTTAATGGTGAAAGGCGTTGATTTGAGAAGTTACAACAGGAGATTCGAAGAACTGAAGGTACTATGCCCTACCATGGTACCCGATCATGAAAAGACATTAGAGAAATATGTTGAAGGACTCCCTAGGAGTATTGAAGGAAATGTCACCTCAGCAAACCCGCCAACCTTGGAAGCAGCAATGGAACTTGCTCAGAAACTTCTAGACCGAGAAGTTAAATATAATGAGCTTAAAAGGAAATTCGACGATAAAAGAACCACCCA
The DNA here is from genome assembly GCA_030686995.1 of Artemisia argyi. Lineage (NCBI taxonomy): Eukaryota > Viridiplantae > Streptophyta > Magnoliopsida > Asterales > Asteraceae > Artemisia > Artemisia argyi. Next base: position 153,330,077 of record CM060686.1, on the reverse strand, counting down.
CCATCACAACAACAACCAACAAAGCAACAACAATCATCACCGCAACAACAACCACCGCAACAATAATCGGAACCACCAACAATATCACAACAATCGGAACACTCAACAGCAGAATCAAAGACAAGAGAAATCCCGAGTCTACGCCGCCACGGAAGGTGTAGGGTACAACGGACAGAAACCCCAATGTCAACGATGCAAACTTCATCACGAGGGTCGTTGTACCGTCCGATGTGACAAATGTCGTAAGATTGGTCATAAAACCAGAAACTGTAGGATTCCGGTTACAGGAAGCAACACACAGGTTGTATCACCCACATGTTACGGATGCGGAGAAGTAGGACACATCCGGAGGAACTGCCCAAAAGGAAATGAACCAGCCAACGCCCAAGCTAGGGTATACCTTCTCGGAGATGGAAACGGACCTGATGTAGTCACCAGTACGTTTCTACTAAACCATCATAATGCTAGAGTATTGTTTGATTCGGGCGCCGATAAGAGTTTTATATCAGATACGTTTGCCCCTTTACTTAATGTTACCCCCTCTAAGCTAAACGCCACCTATGAAGTTGAAATGGCTTACGGGAATTTAATAGATACCAATACTATCATGAAAGATTGCACCCTAACCCTATCCGAAAAACCTTTTGCCATTGATCTTATGCCGGTTCAACTTGGTAGTTTTGATGCTATCGTCGGCATGGATTGGCTATCCCACCATCGTGCTAGGATTCACTGTGACGAAAAGGCCGTCCATATACCACTCAAGGATGAAACACTCATTGTCTAAGGCGACAAAAGCAAACCTCGATATGGAATTATCTCATGTATGCGAGTGATAAAATACATCAAGGAAGGATGTCAGGTATTCATGGCTCAAGTTACGGAAAATAAGTCATCCGAGAAGCAGCTTGATGACATTCCTATCGTTAGGGATTTTCCTGAAGTATTCCCTGAAGAATTACCTGGTATTCCACCCGCACGTCAAGTAGAATTTCAGATTGAACTAGTGCCTGGAGCGGCACCAGTGGCTAAAGTACCTTATAGGCTAGCACCATCTGAAATGGAAGAATTGTCAGAACAACTAAAGGAATTGTCGGAAAAAGGATTTATTCGACCAAGCTCATCACCTTGGGGAGCTCCAGTTTTGTTTGTTAAGAAAAAGGATGGATCCTTTCAAATGTGCATCGATTACCGGGAGTTGAATAAACTTACGGTAAAGAATCGAGACCCATTGCCTCGAATTGATGATCTGTTTGATCAATTGCAAGGATCGAGTGTGTACTCAAAAATTGATCTGAGATCGGGATATCATCAGCTAAGAGTTCGAGAAGAGGATATTCCGAAAACTACATTCAGAACGCGCTATGGTCACTACGAGTTTCAAGTAATGCCATTCGGTCTGACCAATGCACCAGCAGTTTTCATGGATTTGATGAATCGAGTGTGCAAACCTTACTTGGATAAGTTTGTAATAGTATTCATCGACGATATTTTGATCTACTCTCGCAACGAAGAGGAACACGCGGAACATTTACGAATCATTCTAGAACTGCTCAAGAAAGAAGAACTGTACGCTAAGTTCTCCAAATGCGACTTTTGGATTCGCACCGTACAATTTTTAGGACACATCATAGATAGTCAAGGCATTCACGTAGACCCTGCAAAGATTAAGGCTGTAAAAGGTTGGTCGTCTCCTACAAACCCCACGGAGATACGTCAATTTTTAGGTCTCGCAGGTTACTACCGAAGATTTATTGAAGGATTCTCCAAGATTGCAAAACCTTTGACTAAGCTAACCCAAAAGAATGAGAAGTGCATCTGGGAAGAAAAGGAAGAAGCAGCCTTCTAGTTGGTAAAACGAAAGCTTTGTGAAGCTCCAATATTAGCCCTCCCAGAAGGAAATGAGGACTTTATAGTATATTGCGACGCATCTTATCATGGACTAGGAGCAGTTTTGATGCAAAGAAGCAAAGTGATAGCTTATGCATATCGACAATTAAAGAAACATGAGGAAAACTACACGACTCATGACTTGGAGTTAGGAGCTGTAGTGTTTGCGCTCAAGTTATGGAGGCACTACTCATATGGCACCAAATGTACCGTGTACACAGACCACAAGAGTCTTCAGCATATTTTGGATCAAAAGGATTTGAATATGAGACAACGTCGCTGGCTAGAGCTGCTCAGCGATTATGATTGCGAGATACGTTACCACCCAGGAAAGGCTAATGTAGTAGCAGATGCGTTAAGCCAAAAAGAACGACTGAAACCACTTCGAGTTAGATCGCTAGGAATGACTATTCACTCACCCCTTCCATCCCAAATCCTTACCGCACAGAACAAAGCACTTAAAGAAGAAAACCGACCCAAGGAAAAGATTTACAGCATGCCCGAGAATAAGAATGGTTTCGTGAAGAAATCCGATGGAACATTGTGTTTCAAGGACAGAAGTTGGATCCCTATGGTTGGAGGTATTCGTGAGCTCATCATGTATGAGTCCCACAATTCAAAATACTCCATTCACCCAGTTTCTGACAAAATGTATAAGGATTTAAAGAAACTATATTGGTGGCCCAACATGAAGGCTGACATCGCAGAATATGTCGGTAAATGTTTGACGTGTTCAAGAGTAAAGGCAGAACATCAGAAACCTTCAGGTCTACTTGTACAACCTGAACTTCCTATGTGGAAATGGGAACGAATCAATATGGACTTCATCACCAAACTTCCAAGAACCTCATCCGGATACGACACAATATGGGTTATTGCGGATCGTCTCACAAAATCCGCTCATTTTCTACCCATCAAAAAAACTGATGAGATGAATACACTGGCTCAGCTGTATGTGAAGGAAATTGTCACTCGACATGGAGTACCAATTTCAATCATCTCGGATCGAGATAATCGTTTCACCTCTCATTTTTGGAAATCATTACAGAAAGCCTTAGGAACTAAACTAGATATCAGCACCGCATACCACCCTCAAACTGATGGTCAAAGTGAAAGAACTATTCAAACCTTGGAAGATATGCTCCGAGCATACATAATTGATTTCAGAAAAGGTTGGGATAAGCACTTACCATTAGCAGAGTTTTCATACAACAATAGTTACCACGCCAGCATAAAAGCAACACCATTCGAAGCACTGTACGATAGAAAGTGCAGATCGCCCGTTTGTTGGGCAGAAGTTGGAGAAAGACAACTTATATGACCAGACCTTGTTAGGGAAACTACTGAGAAAATCATTAAGATTAAGCAACGCTTACAAGCAGCCCGAGACCGACAGAAAAGCTACGCCGACATAAGAAGGAAACCCATGGAATTTCAAATAGAAGATAGAGTCTTATTAAAAGTATCTCCCTGGAAGGGAATGGTATGATTTGGAAAACATGGAAAGTTGAACCCAAGATACATCGGTCCATTCAAAATCCTGGAAAGGATAGGACCCATGGCTTATAAACTCGAACTACCCGAAGAACTTAGTCGGATTCACGACACCTTTCATGTGTCAAACCTTAAGAAGTGTTTATCCGATGAATCTCTCATTATTCCATTGAAAGAAATTCGATTAGATGACAACCTTGTCTTTACAGAGGAACCCATTGAAATCATGGATAGAGAAGTCAAGCAACTCAAGCAAAACCGTATCCCTATTGTCAAAGTTCGTTGGGACTCCAAGCGAGGACCGGAATATACTTGGGAGCGCGAGGATCAGATTCGCTCCAAGTACCCACATCTTTTCACCTAAGACACCCTTGGCAACTATCTTAGGTAGGTAATGTAACCTCTCGTAAATTTCCCTTACGATTAGTAAATGCACACGAAGAAATAAAACGATGTTATGATAACTTAACACTATTTTACGGGCAACAATTTTTTTTTTTTTTTTTTTTTTTTTTTTTTTTTTTTTTTTTTATGATATGGCTTGATATTGGAACCACCACGATAACTGTGATTGACCGTTTACCCAGGAACGATGCTTACACACAAACTAGATAACCTATAATTATTGTGAACTATAAATATATATAAAACGTTATTATTTATAACTATACGTTTCGTCTAAATACCGTATACTATTTATATATTCCCCGAACCTACGAAACTTCCCGAGAATGCTCACTAATATTTTTAAACCTCGACACGATAATTGAAACACTCTAGGTGGGCCCCCAACACCCAATGGGCCACGAATCCAAGATACAAACCAAACGGACTAATTTTTCTTTCTTTTCTTTCTTTGGGCCGACGCAAACCACAAGCCCACAGGCCAAGCCCAAACGCACCCTTAATAATTTTATTTTTCTTTCTTTGTTTTTTGCCAGTCGCGACACACCCAAAACACACCCTTTTTCTTGAGATTTTTACACACAACAGAAATATGTTTTTGCTTGTCTCATATCACCTAGTGCCCAAGATACAGAAATAATATTTGTTACACTCCCTCTCGCTCGTTTAATACCTTAGAAATGACCAAAGTGAACCACAAAACACCCCATGCAAAGATAAGACCAAAACGTGTCATAACATTCCTTGTTGCCACCCTTGCTCCCAAATTACATCTAAACGAACAATGTGCATAACATGAAATGTTAGGAATGAATAGGATGATATCTCACAAGATCTAAGCCTTGTACAAACTCGATTGGACAATATTTGTGGCGTTACTATTCGCCTAACATGCACACACCAACACTTGTGAACTTATCTTGTCTCTACACACTCAAAAGCTCACTATATAAACTTTCCCATGCAAGCTAAATCGTTACATGCACTAAAACGCACCATTACACAAAAATAATAACGAGGGGAGTAGTATTGAGGGACGAACGGATTGCCAAGAGAACCATGACTCAAGTGAACATAGGAGACCAAGTTTGTAGCCTCTTGAACCTTTGGTGGAACGTGAAGTGAACCACGAAGCCCTTGTACCCTCACACGATCTCTACACACCGTTTTACTCCACCTTTGAAAGGTGAGGTGAGACCTTGACTTTATTTCTATTTATACATATACGTACTTATGGTTTATGCACAAACACTTTCTAATTATAACTCGTAAAATATAAAAACAACACATATGTTTTATGCATCGTACTATTATTTGGCTAGGTCCTTAACGAGAACCTATAACGACTTTGAACTTGTATTAACGTATGCACAATAAAAATCACACGTTTCTAAGTCATATTGAACCTATACGTTGTATACTAAAACACTTAGATTATTTTTCAAGTTTTATAAGTTTTTGCGTATTGAGTTTTGACTTATACTTTGTCCTCATCATTTAGAATATCGACACATGACCATCTATTATTTTTGTACAAGCTAATTATCTACCTAGTATACTAACGAGACTAATAAATAACGAGGTCTAACAACTTGATTTTGTCACCTAAACGAGCCTAAAGTAAAACGGGATTTCATAAGATTTTCAGAAAATAAAAACTATAAATGGGCCGTTAAGCCCAAGAAGCTAGTTTTAGCTTATTACGATTATCTAGGTGTAAAAGCTCTTTTGAAATGTTATTAGAACTTAAAATGATGGATTTTGATAAACCTAGTGTTCCCCCAAACCCCTTGGATCGAAAAACGTTAACGGGCCCTTATTTTGGACTCGTTAAGCCCATTTTACGAAAAATAAGGAAAATAAGCTAATAAGCTATTGGAATAAGTTGTTCTACACTTTCTGAGGTTATTGGAATAATAAAAATGTTAAGTTTTGAATTTGGTAATTTTTGGACTAATTTTGTAAAATTTCGTTAACTAGGGACTAAAAGTGTCAAACGTGTAAACTTTGGGTGAAAAGTGTCAAATATGTTTTCTAAGGGTATAAACTGTTAATATTGAAACTTGGGATTGAAAAATGTAAATATTGATATAATTGGACCTAAAATGTAATAATATATAACTTTGGACTAACGACGTAAATATTTTCCGTTAAGGGTAAAATGTGTAAATTGGAGAAACTTAAAGGATCGAATAATAATATTGATTTTGAATAATAAATTTTAATATATATATATATATATATATATATATATATATATATATATATATATATATATATATATATATATATATATATATATATATATATATATATATATACGTATAAAATTTATATAACGATAATTTAATTTTAGACGATAAAACAATATGTAATTATTTTCTTTTTACATCTACGACGTAACACATCACCTATGCACATTATGGATTATTCGTAACTAATAATAAATGTTCGCAATAAAACGAGACTTAGAAACTGAAACTTGCCATATCTTTTAGGTCGTGTGTGAAGCCGTTGCCTTGCATCGTTGAGATTACGATTATTCTACTATACTACTAAGGTGAGTTCATAGCCCACATTTAACTTGTTTTTGTGGGGGGGATACATGCTCAAAAAACGAACACAAGTCTTTTCCTGATATTATTATTGCTTAAGTAGCTATTGCCGAAAGTCCCTCGATCATGAACCTTAATCACTTGAAGGGTGAACGTAAATAATTGTGAATAGATCTATTAGGGATTGACAATCCCCATTTGGTTTCTAGAGGAAAGTCACCAAATGCACTTTATTTAATATCATAGGTTACTGGCAAATACCTATCTTGGGTGCAACTTATTTCACATCATTATTATGGATAATTTTGATGTCTGTTGAATCGTTGAGTGTTATAAGCTTAAGGCAATAATGAATGTGATTTCTACCTTGTTTATTCGTATCTATATTACAATAAACATATATCTCTTGTGTTCAAAATCTTAATTATAAACCTATGAATTTCACTCAACTTTTGTTGACTTTTAGCATGTTTATCTCAGGTAACTAAATGGAATAGATGGCAAAGGCACGAAGTGGGCAAATAAAGAAATGTTTATTTCTCCTTGAATAAAAACTTGTTGTTGAATAATGAAACCTCTTGGAAACATGAATATTTGGTATTTTAAATAAAACTTAAAACGTCTCATTTGAGTCGTTTTCTATAATTGTGATAAAGATCCACGATATAATACCCCAAAAGTCTTCCGCTGTCATTATAAGTCTTCCGCTGTATTGATCGATTTTGGAGGTGTTATAGGATGTATCACTAATGCAAGTTCTAGAATCTAAATACTACCGGTAAACTCATAAGCACTAATAATGAATGCTTTTCCTATCAAATCTAAAGGCGAACCTCACATATTTGGGTGGAAAATTTTTCTGAGTGGTACGGTTTTGTGCTAGTCATACAACTCCTATCCATGAGACGCTAGTTACGGCGAAAGTTTCACTCCTAAATGTTGTAAAAAATTTTAAATTTGGCGCTAAAATTGCCCTAGCAAGTATTTCTCTTAGTTTTATTACACACCTACTATCGAACAAACAAACTCAAGTGCAATTGTATCCTATAATGTATCATCATTTACCCTCCCCTTACACTTAGGATGAACATTGTCCCCAATGTTCAATTAAAGGATGTAAAAGTAAAGCAGGTATAAGAATGAAAACAAATACTCCCCTGATTCGTTCGGTGTGGATAGTGTGTCAACAAGGTTAGATCTTCCTCCAAGAAAATGAACTTTGAAAGCTTTCCTCCTGAAATATAAATCATCTTCTTGTCATATATAACCTGTTAAACCTGAGAAAACAATCAAGGCAAACCTCGCGTAAAATCGGCGGCAATCTATATATACTAAAAAAAAAATCCTAGAAAACAAATTAAGATATAATGCTTGTGGAACGAATGTTTGCAGATTTCCTGGAATTTATAAAACTAAAGAATCAACAAAAACTTTACGACTCCGGTTTCAACAAAACTCGCAAAATTTTTCAGAATTTTAGTACCTGACGCCGTCAGGTTGTAACTCCTGACGCCGTCAGAATGTTCCCGGAAAAATCTTATGTTAAGTTTCCAGAAAATTTCTGGAAAAACTTATGCCTTACTTTCATGGAAAATCCTGCAAAACATCATTATGACTCGATATAAGCATTTAACTCTAACAATTACTAATATACATGCTCAGTTAATACTGTAGTGAATCATGTTCATTTTCGTTCTTATAAACAAATTTGGATTTCCCTTACACTTAGCTTTTGCAGAATACCTTTATATGTAATTAAGACGAAGTTAAAAACAAAATAAAGCATTTTCACAATTTACTTTGAAACATGATTTACCAACAATAAAAATAAAAAACGCATACGGAAACAAATAAAATCAAACAAACAAACAAATAAATAAAGCTTGGGTTGTCTCCCAATAAGCGCTTGTTTTTGTTCGAGTCACGAGCCTGACTCTACCCTTATTTAATGGAAATAGGGGAGGTTTTCCCTACACTTAGGATTAAGTGCGGGTGGAAGTAACGATACACACCCTTAGGGTGGAAATATGCCACGTGAGGTGAAGGGGGTGAGTGAATGGCTTCCTTCATCCCAAAACTATCCGGATAATATTGGTTGATGGGTGGGTCGGTTCCTCTTTTGTCTCCTAGATGTAAATCTAAGGATGGAAAGTAGTGTAAAGATTGAGGTTCCGGCTCATCAACACTAGGAAATTCCTTAGAACTAAGGGTAAGGTTATCACTATAAGTATTCAAATCTATATCCTCTAGTGGTGCTTGGTCCAAGGGTTCTACCTCCATTGGGATTCCTAAAGTTTCTTCTTCTACTTCTTTCGGGTAAGTCACGGGCGGTGTGTATGCCTCAAATGATGGTAGGACTTGTGGGGTACTTAGTGGGCTTGGGTTTTCCATGCAACTAGGTAGTTCAACACTAACCATCTCATAATCTTGGTTTGATTCTAAGTTCATGTTCTTAGAAACTAGGTCATCTTGCTCATACGAATCCACCAATTCGTTGAACTTATGGGTCATGGTTAGGAAGCTTTTCTCAAAATTCATCCAATGGGTCTCACTAAAAGGAATTGATCCTGATAATGATCGTCAAATAGAAATCACACATGCATAGAATTCATCAAAACCATCTAACTTTACAACCATCTCTTCTTGTATATATCTAAGATCACTTAAAAATTCATTGGAACAACAGGAAGCAAATCTATCCGAGTAAACTAATTGTTCCTCTATAGTTAATGATCTAAATGGAATTTCATCCACCATGGAGACAAATGAAAATGGTATTACAAACAAAGGGCACAAAGAAAAAGATAGACTACAAGAAAGCTAATAAAAAGAAAATAAAAATCTCACTTGATAGGAATCTAATGAGTAGACCTAATCAAAATAAATTTCAACCTAAACAATAACTATTCCCCGAAAACGGCGTCAAAAACTTGATACGCGGGATTGCGCCCTCGCAACAGGTTTTACCTCTCAAGGGATCTTGAGAAGCTTGCAATCCCCGCCAGGCAGTGTACCTGATCGTTGTAGTATACTATAGTGACAAGTACCGGGGGATTGATCGTTCAACTCAGGAATAGTGTTCTCTAGGATTAGAAAGCCTACTAAACTAGGTCTAGAGGTGAGGGATGATTCTTTTTGTATTTTTATATTTTATGAAAGCAAGTAAAATCTCGGATTTTGAAGGAGTGGGCGGAATTAGTTGCTAGTCAACTAACCCAATTAACTAAAGATGCAATCAAAATAAAATAAAAAGAAATGAAAATAAACTAATGTGGTTATGTGGTGGAAACAATAATAAGAGGAGATGTGTTTACTTAGATTTCATTACTTCCTAGATATCTTTTACCGGTTGATTAGCTTGTTACAATTGCATGGATGACGGGTTATATTCTTTAATACTAGTCGTAGGGCCGTGTACAATATTCCCTAACTCTATAAGCTCCTACTTCACTCCTATGTCGAGCCGACTAAAAGCTCCTAACATGGGATCACTAGAATTCACTTATGCATTAAATACAACCAAAAATCATAGTACACCTCCGATCATGTTTCTTAAGACGTTCAAGCAAGTTACCAATGGAAGTCTGCCTGTTTTCTTAAGCCTAACATCGAATACAATCATCCACAACAATTATAAACAAACCATCAACCAATAATTAACATCTAGGTTTCACTACATCTAAGCAAACACTATAAAAACCTAGCCTAGCATGTTAAAAGAAATACAAGCATAAGATAGAATCACACAACACATCGACATATCATATGATTATTGGAAAACTTCAATTAACCATGGATGGAACAAGGGTTGAAACCCTTATTTTAACAGAAAATTCGTCTAGGGTTTAAGCTCTCCAAAGTTCTCCTAATGTTCCACTACTTTACAATGAAAATTTGGAAAAGTATATATATATATATATATATATATATATATATATATATATATATATATATATATATATATATATATATAAAACATCCTGACGGCGTCAAGTTATAGTGTCTGACGCCGTCAACTCGCCGCCAAATTAAGGATCGTATTGCCTAGATCCAATCTTGACGCTGTCAAGAAGAAATTATGCTCTGGGCCGTCACATGCATTTTGACCCTGACGGCCTTGGTGACGCCGTCAGGTCAATTACAAAGAAAATGTTCTGAGCCGTCACATGTATTTTCCACTTCCACCTCTTTTGCCAAGCTTGACGCCGTCATGTGTGAAGTCTTGACGTCGTCAGGTACTGTTCCCAGCAAGGATTTTGAGACTTTGCCGTTTTCTTCACTTTTATGCTCCAAAAACGTCCAAAATGCTTCCTTTTCCAGATTTCTTCTCAAAAGTACCTAAAATGACAAAAGGAACGATTTAGGGCAGTAATTGATCAAATAATCACGAATTCGGGCTTAAATGACCCCTTAAAAGCGGTACACTTTTCGCCTTATCAACATGGTTACATGGGTAAAATGGTTGGGTGTTATTTACGGACAAGTCAACAACATGGTTATATTCAACCTTCATTTGTGGCCAAATAACTATGATATGTGCATCTACTGATGCATCCATAGCAAGATAACACTGAAACGCAAACTAAACTATCACAGCTCACTGCTCCTTTGCCACAACTTCTTAAACAAGTATCGGAAAATTAGTTTTCTTAAAAAAAAAAATCAAAATGCTCAGAGCTCTTTTGTCAAAGGACCACTAAGGCTATGTTTGGCAAAAGTAGCTATGAGCAGTAGAAGTGAGCAATAGCAGTGAGCTGTGAGCAGTAATTATAAGCTGTAGCAACAGCTCACCGGTTGATGCCTAGTTTTGCAACCTTGCAAAAGGTTTTACTTCTTAAGGGATCTTGAGAAGCTTGCAATCCCCACCAGGCAATGTACCTGACCGATGTAGTATAGTAAGTGGCAAGTACAGGGTTTGATCGTTCTCCACAGGGAATATTATTCGTTAGGATTGAAAACTAAGTCAATTAGGTCTAAAGGTGAGGGAAGATTCTTTTTGTATTTTTATAATTTTTTGAAAGTAGTAAAATCTCAGTTTTGGAAGGAGGGGCAGAATTAGTTGCTAATCAATTAACCCAAAAGCTACTAATTAAACTAATGCGCAAGAAAAGTAAATTAAGGTTCTACAAGGGAAGTGAAGCGTGTCTACCTATGATGTATTACTCCTTGCTAGCTATCCAATTCTACCTATTGAATGTTAACCTTATTTTATTTAACGGGTTATATTCCTTAATACCATTCGTGGGACCGTGTACGATCTTCCCCAACTCTATAAGCTTCTACCTCTTCCTATGTCGAGCCGACAACTACCTCCTAACGTGGCCTCCTTAGTAGTCACTTATGCATTAAATATAATCATTAAAATCGTAGTACACATCCGATTCATGTTTCTTAAAATGTTCAAGCATGTTACCAATTGGAGATTAGCCAGTTTCTCAAGCCTAACATCGATTATCAATCAATCAAACAAGAGACAATAGGAAATAAGAATTATAAACTAAACAAATTAGACCTATCGAAGTGTCACACCTTAATTGATGAAGATAGACACAAACATCAACAAGGAATCAATAAGATCTAATCAATTATATACAAGTTTTACACAATTATAAGTAGACATAAGGTGAATTAGCAAAGCATAATCAATGAAGAGCAATAAAAAATAATTATAATTGAAGACATAACATAAGATTGAATCAATAAACAAACCATTACAAGATGTTTATGCAGTGATTAAGACTCTTTAAGTTGCTGGAAAAACACTTACCCTAACCCTAGAATCGGACTTAGGGTTTGAGGCTCACAAATAATGAAGTTATAAGGTTGTATTTATAGGCAATTTTCTGCCCGGCCCAACTTGACGGCGTCACCCCGACCTTGATGGCGTCAAGACCAAACTTTCTTCACCAAATTGTAGATCTCTTCGTCCTCTTCGCGTGGGCTTTTGAATCACCTAAATCCAAGTTCATATGCAAAAGTTATGGCCAAAACAGTAACAGCTACCGCGCGCGCAAGTTGTGACTAGTTAACACGTGATGGCCTACTGGATCCCTTCAGGTTATAAGTCTTCTGGGCCATCACTCTTTAATTTAACACGTGATGTCCTACTTCCAAATACATGTGACGGCGTCAGGTGTAAATCACCAAAATTCTTTCTGGGGCATCACGTATTATATTCCGTCAACTCCAATCTTCAAGAGACGGTGTCAGCATCCAAAACGTGACGCCGTCAGGTGTAAAAACCTGACTTTTCTTGGTTTTCTTGTTCTCTTCATTCTTGAGCATAAAAACGTCCAAAAAGCTTCAAAATGCTTCATATTTCAAAAATCACGTCCCAAGTACCTAAAATGATAAAAGAAAAGATTTGAGGCAATATTTGATCATAAAAACACAATGTAGTGCTTAAATGACCCCCTAAAAGCGTAACACTTTTCGCTTCATCACTGCTCAACGCTCAATGCTCACAGCTTCTTAAAGAAGCATTGAGAAAATGAGATTTCCTAAAAAATAGCAAAGCTCACCACTCTTTTGCCAAATGAACACTAAAAATAAAAAAGCTCATTGCTCATTGCTAATCACCCTAAAAAGTTCCAAATGGATCTGCGCCAAACATAGCCTAAAAATCAAAATGTTCACCACTCATTTGCCAAACGACCACCAAAAATCAAAATACTCATAGCTCACAGCTCTAAAAAGCTCCACACCACTCCGCACCAAACATACATGTTGCTCATGACTTCAAGGGTAGCCCGTCTTTTTATTGCATTGCTAACATATTTGCGGTGATCGCATAGACTGCGGACAAAGTGGTAGATGTGGAAGGAGTTGTGGAAGGTTGTGACGGTAAGAAATGGAGGGTAAAGGGTAGCCATCGGTATATCTATGTAGGATCAGGGACTCTGGTGGTAAGTGTAGGAATTATGTGCAAAACTAACGGGATACTCTTTCTTAGTATAAGAACCCAAAGGAAAAGGTCACACTAGTAGTGAAACACAAAACTAAACGTTTAAACTAACAAGTGTTTGACAACGTGATAAATAAGAATATGACTTAAGTTCATTACATACCAAACATTTACTTACATATTGAGGGATGAATTCTACCCACTCATTTTTTAGATAAAATAACAAATCCACTTGCACCTTTTTTTTTCTTTTCAAAAACTAATATTTCTTAAACCGCTAATCGTTAAGCGGAAAAAAATTACACCATCGCGACGAGCATTTAATTATCTTTCTATAGATTGTCACTTTGATATACTTTTAACAAACCTTTTTTTCATTTTTTTCGCATTCTTTTGTCTTTTTTTTTTCTTTTTTTTCGTTGTTTAAACCTGCATGTGAAATCACATATGATAAAACACTAATTTGAATATTCGAATATCTAAACGTGTAATAAAATAATAAAATGAACATAACTTTTACTACAATATTTTAAAAGTTTCACCTTTTTTATTGGAAACCAGACGTTCATAGCTTTCCAACTAAATATAACACACTATATTTCGAATTGTAGATTAGTCTAGTTAATTCATCAACGTTGGATTAAACACATAAAATCTTAACCACTACATGCTGTCAGATGTGATTATAGAAGTTTCACGAATGAAATGCTATAATATATAGTTCGAATACAGTGTGCGATATATGATTGGAAAGCCAAGAATGTGCGTTTTTCATTGCAAAAAAAAACAGAAAAAGTTTTTGATTTATAGAAAAAAATACTTATGTCAATTTTAGTATAAATGTTTAGTATTCAAACTTCGATATTAGTGTTAAATCACATGTGATATGTCATGTGAATTTCAATACCTAAAACAAAACGTGAAAAAAAACGACAAGAAAAGGTTTGTCGAAAGTACATTAAAGTCTATAGAAAGATAATTAAATATTCATCTTGACGGAATAATTTGTTTTGTCTAACGATAAACTTTTAATGAGATATTTAAATAAATAAAAAATAGTTGTAATTGAATTTTCAATTTAAATATTTATTAATCCCTCCCCCTTTTCCCAACAAATAATGAATGACTGAGATTTATTCTTTGGTATGTAAAATAAGGTGTAATTGAATTTTTAATTTTTAATTCAGTAAGTTGTTTGTTTATTTTTTAGTTTTAATTCAGTAAATGTTATGTATTTATGTTTAATGTTTATTACATATACTTTATCCTAATGTAAGATTACTAATTTGGAGAAAATATTTAACTAATAAACTAATGTATTATTTAATTATGGATAATTAGCCACGCGTAGTTGTTACATCGTTAATTTGTGTGTGTATATATATTACTCCATCCGGCTTATATTGAATGTCCAGTTTGATTTTTTGAAGTTTTTCTTTTTTAATTTTGATATTAAATATTTTGTACGTGTTATATATTACTTGATGTAAAATATATGAATGAATTGAGGTTTAAAAGTATATATGAATAAATATTTTGTACGTGTTATATATTAGAGAATATAATTTTTTTTCATATATATAGGTGTGAAGTAACTAAGAGTGCAAAAAGTTTGCGCATTGATTTGTAATTAATTATTTAAATAATTAATGGATTGTAAGTATAAGTATTCTAGTCAAACAAGATTACTTATTTTATAAGTTTTTAAGCAAATACGTTTATATAAGTTTGTAATGCGCGCATACTAATTGATTTGTATTAGTTTATTATGCGAACTTTAAGAGTATTTATTTCAGAGTGCACGATGTACTTGGTTAACGGCTTCTTATAGTGCGATTTTAGTACCTATAACGCCACCAACTACACCGTTGGCCACATTATAGGTACGCTATATGTACCATGTTATGCCCATAACTGGCTTTTGCATACATTTTTCTGAGTATTACGGCTAGTATCAATACGGCTAGTATCAAAACGGCTAATTCCCTCATTTTTTCCAAAAAAAATACCCACTTTTACCATACAAACAACCAAACATAATCAAATTGTTATGCATGATGACTCTCCAAATACATATTTATACTCGTGATATTATACAGTTTATATATCTATTTATGCTCTTTTATATGAGTTCTGTTAGTTAATGGATGAATGAACATATAGGACTGAAGAAAAATAAAGTAGAAGGATTGAAGCTTAATCGAACAACGAATGAATGACTAAAAGGAACAAAGAGAACAAGAATAATTGAAGTTTTAAATTTACATTTCGCCAGACTTTACCTAAAGACACACTTTCACAGGTAGTGTACCCGATCAGATGTAGCTAGTAGGGTAAGTACGAGGTCGATCTCAGGAATAGTGTTGCTTAGAATTAACCTAGTGAATTTTACATATTTTAAAGGAGGTTTTGATTTGAGATTAATTAAACTACTAAAACAAGAAAAGTGAATTGAACTAACTAAACTACATGTGTTGTGATCAATAAAAGAAAGAAGTGCTAGCCTTGTTATTCTTATTTCACATTTTAGTTATCAGTTTATTAGTGCAATGATTTTAATGTAAAGTACTGGTGACATCAGAATGTATAGAGAATATCCCTTTGGTCCAGGCAATACCTATATACTCCTATCTAACTTAGACTAGACCACTTGGTCCATGCATCCAGCCTCTATACATGTAACCTTATAGACCATTTGGCCTATGGAACTATTTAATTACAAGCATGCATTAAGTTGTGTCAACTAATCTATATGATTTATCTATTATACTCACTTTCTCCATGCGATATCTACTCTTCTCACGCGGTCACTATATTGAAGAGCACTATACTAACTTAAATGTTCTCGCAATTATACATCTAAATATCCCATTGATCGTGGCAATTCCAAGACTTAAAATGCTCAAACACAAAAACAAGTACTTATTGAACAATAAACACATAAACTAAACAATACTAAACATCAAATCTTAATAAACGGAAATAACATTCATGCAATAGTCATAACATGGCTAACACCAAAAGGCGTTAGCCCATAATGTGCATGGAAACACAAGAAGAAAATTCAAATGAAAGACAAATAGAAATCATGATGAAATCGATATGCAAATCGAATGATTAAACCTAATGTGATGATACGAGACCTTCTCTTCTTGATTTCCTAGTCTTGAGGCCTTGGAATGATGAAATTCGGCCGTGGTTGAGAGTGGTGAGTGAATGATATAAAAAACTCCCATATAGGGTTTATATTTATTGTCTTCTGCCAGGGCTAGAATACGGCGAATTCTTGATATCTTAATTGCTGACGAAGAAATCATATTCTGCCTATCTTTTAAATACGACATATTGCTAAAGTGTGATACATCGTATACCTTCAAATCTTCGATATACTTGGACTGGAGATAAGATCTTCAATACGGTGTATGGCAAGAGTTTCATACGCCGTATACCTTTAATAGTTGACTTGGGCTTTGACTGTAAAGCTTCCAAATATGGTGTATTGCCAGAGTTAAATACGTCGTATGCCTCCATATTCATCAATACTTAGTGAATTCTTCCAAATATCAAAACGTTGTATGGCCAGAGTTATATACGTCGTATGCTCTTTTATAGCTTGCATGAATCATAAAAATAGCTCCAAATCATGCCTTTTTCCGCATCTTTTGCACTATTGCTCCAAAATCATTGAAAATGGCAAATTTAAGCAATTAAGCATCAATTCAGTCATAAACATACAATATTTGAGCAATAATAATGTGATAAAATATAGTACTAATTTGATGTTATCAGGTTGTAAACAATAAATTTGTCCTTGAATTCATCGATACTTTATGTTCTACTTCTGATATGAAACTCTCAGTGAATTATAAGTATAATAAGGTTGTTGTTAATCTGAATATCGAGTAGTCTATTATGTTTGTTTAGACTAATGAGAGTCGTGGCACGAATTAGTTATATGGATATATGATTTTGAATATATTACTTGTATGCTTGATATAATTGTATTTGGGTCATTGGTTATTGTTTGGTGTGTCATTGTAAAATAAATAGCTCGAAAGAGTCTCTTGCTTTGATATATTTCGTGTTATATGTCTATAACAACTCGGTATTGACAATGTGAGAATTGGTTAATAAAGCTATAAGCCACCTAAATATAATCTTGTTTAAGACTTAATCTTACGTCTAACGACCGGATTAAGAGAAGTATATTCGTTTTTCTAATAAAGCTATAACCAAACTTAATGCGTTTGATATGTATAGGATCATAGGTCGAAAGGGTTTCTATGCATGTTAGGTAGATAAATTAGTTGTTGTGATTATCCGTCGTGCATTGCTTATATGAAATGTTTGTGTGTATATTTCCATCCATATATCAGTTTTTCTTATGTTCCCGGTCTAAACAAATATACTTTTAGTAATCTTGGAAAAACAACATTCTTAATTTTAAACAAAAATAGATTTATGTGATAAGTGGCAATCATTGAGATCTTAATTTGTAAACCATATATTGAAATAAAAACATACCTCTCCTTTGAGCTGACATGGTCTTACCGAGACCTTTACTATAAATGAGGGTTCTACTTTATCTATGTGTTTTATGTATCGAGCGAGTGAAAATTAGCACTATAAATTTAAAGCTTTCGAAACACATTAACGCATTTCATACATTTTCACGTACACTTTTAGTCACATTCAACAATAATGAATAACCAAATGAAATAAGAGATCCGAGCAAACTATCATCCTAGTTTCGATTGTTTTAGTTTTTATGTAATTGTCGTATTGTATTTTATTTTCGTTGTAACTCGTACTTCCAATCATTTTTGAATTTTAGTTTAATGAATTTTTTATTTTGTTATTATTATTTATTATTTATTTTTTTAACACAAAAATTGTGACCCATGTGCACCTATACCATGTTATAGTTAGGGAGAGTGTTTTTCAGGTTTTGTGTTACAAGAAAGTTATAGAGTAAAATTAAGGGCAAATGTCATAAAAACGTAAGGTACTCTTTCCAGTGTACCAGTGTAGGTAATAGACCCACTATTGTCCTATTATGAGTAATTTACATTCAAATTAATTCACAAATAGTTAGTATTTTGACTTGTAACTTGTTTAACCGGTTATTACCTTTCATCTTCATCTTCCTGATATTTAAACCTAGTTTCCGACAACCTTTTCGGCTACAAACCCATATTCTGGTGACCTTGTTCAGCTACAAATCCAAATTTTGACGAACTTTAATTTTTGGCTTGAATCATTTTGATTTATAAGCTTTAATTCTACTCTTTAACTAACTCATTAAAAACTAAAATCTAATATGACCCATTCAAACATATATTAAACCACCTTATTTCCACCTCTTATGGCCAATGGTGATGGGTCACCTCAGCTTTCTCTTTACAAAGACTATACCCAAACCACAATTTGCTAACGGGGACTTCAATGAAAACAGTAACTTTTTTTTAAAAGAAAAGAATTAAAATTTTGTTTCCATCCTTATCTTTCCATCCCATCTCAACTGCAACTCATTTCATCACAAAACTAATACATATTTCTTCTTCATCCTACCTTATATCTCTTATGCACAATGAACACAACCAGCTCATAGAAACCCACGCTTCAAACACAAATCATCTATCTTTCTTATTACTTGTTTTAACCGAATAGCAAACAACACTATAAACCTCAGTTTGAACCTTCTTCTTTGTGAATATCAAACACAGATCGAAGAACCTGCACCCCCCAAACTTCTTGAGTGAAGAAACAAGGCGCGACTTCAAGATCTCTAATGGTGGTCTCAGGTAGGTTTTTATTTATTTCGTTTTCAATTAATGATCTGCAATGAGTTTGTTACAAGATATTTTAAATATCCATTCGTGAAAAAATAAGACAAACCTGAGATCTTTCTTGTTCATTATTTTTTTCTTCTTTTCTTTTGTATTAATGCACCCAATTGTTAATAAAATAAGGCAGAGTTGTGCCCATTTAGTCGGTTGGCAGGCAAACCGAAAGAATGAAAAGGTTGAAGTAGGACGTAGCCTTGCTCGGTTGAGCTAAGGAGGGTGACGCGGAAGGATGCATTGTGTTGGGGACGACGGACCATTACCATTGGCCTAATGTTTTTATACAAACCTTACACATTTTTATATGTTTTTAATCTCACCTATTCAAACTAGAGTTAATTACATAAATCGTCCTTGCAGTTTGTCGGATTTTATGGATCTTGTCCCTGTTAGGACCTTTTTAACGATCATTTGGACTTGGGTTGAAAATTAGGACCTTTTTAACGGTCATTTGGACTTGGGTTAAAAATTGGACAAGATCCATAAAAATCAAAAATCACAAGGACATGACCCGCTTAAAAAAAAGCATAGGGACAAGATCCATAAAATTCGGCAAACCACAAGGACGATTTATGTAATTAACTCTTCAAACTAAGATCTAATCTCGCATCTCTCTCCTTCAAAACAACACACCCATCATAACAAAACCCCTAAACTCTAAGGCTATGCACAATGGGGATGGTTTCCTTCAGTCGACCGATCGGTCGTTGAAGGTCCTCCCTTTGTGGGTGTTCGGTCGAGTAACAAAAAAATCGATTCTCGGTCGTAATTTCGACCGAATGTGGTGAATGGTTTGTTTGTGTATTTTGAATACTTTTGACCGTTTTGTATTGCAAAGTAAAAGAATAAAAATACTAAATAAATAAATAAATACATTAAAAAATTAATACCTTTTACTTTAAAAAATTTATACCTTTTAGCTGAATGGAAATTTATTTTCGAATACGAACTTTTATTCATTACACAAACAAATTAGAATACAACACTCAAATGAAAATACAAATTACGATACGAAAATTAAAACACGTAAATTCGTCAGCTAGATGAGTTATTCAATTTTCAGATATTAATCTATGTAATAACCATTGTCGTAAGCAAAAAAGTCTCTAAAATCCTCTTCCCATTCATTATACACATCGTCAAATAGGTGTTCCTCTTCCCACTCCTTACGAGCTTTTTCTTCCCTTGCTTCTTCTTCTTCAATTGCTCTCAATGCTTCTTCATCCTGAAGAAATTGTCGTTCCTCTTTCTCAGTAAGAAACGGATTGTCAACAGGTTCCTCAAACAGATCATATTCAACATCTTCCATTGGAAATGATGGAATGATATATGAGGGTGGAGTATTAACCGTTTCTTCAAGTGTCGGGGGATTGTTTCTGGGAGTGTTTTTTTGAGACACTTTTTAGATCTGAGATAAGAAAATCATGAGAGTTGGTGTTTAAAGATGGATGAATAAGGGGTATTTATATGTAAAAAAAAAAATTGATTTGTTAGAAAAAATAATAATGAAAAAAAAAATTAAGAAGGTCGCTGCTGTGGATACTAGAAGGTCGCCGGAGAGAGAAAGCTGATGTGACAGGCAAAATTAAGGTCGTCTTAGGTCACCATTGTGCATAGCCAAATAAACCCTCAAACACCACAGACACCATAACAAACATGAGACTCCTAACGTACAACATGCTATCCTCAAACTTCAAAGGCGTCACAAACGGGTTCCCACTCCGCATCGAACCATAAACCATAACCTAAAAACTAGTCGACTTCAACCCTTAAACACCACAGTTGCCATAATCAACATGAAACCACGGCTTCAAGATCTTTTAACAGGTCTCGGGTAAGTTTACTTTTTTTGTTTATTTAAGATCTATGATGATTTTCTCCTATGCATTTGTTATAAGAACAAATCCGAGTATAAAGAAAAGAAAGACTAAGATCCTTCTTTCTTTCTTTCCTTTTTTTTCCGAGTTCAAATATGGGTTGTTGTGGATATTGAGATAGGTTTGAGGGCTGTTGTTGGTGTTGTTGTGTAGATGAGATAATTATTTAAATTGTTATGATTTTTGTATAAGATGGACTCCGAATATGTTGTGTTGTTGTAGATTTGATGTTGTGGGTTTGGAAAATGGACTTCAGAGACCATAGTTGATTCGCTTTAACGAGATAGATTTAAAATATGGTCGTTGAAATCTAGGTTTAAACATGAGGGAGATAAGGGTCATAACACAATAAAGGGTAAAAAATGCTATATCTAGTTGTGAATTAATTTGAATGTAAATTGTCAGTAATGGAGTAATGGGACAATAGTGGGTCTATTACCTACAAGTTGTAGGATCGATTAAAAAGACACGCTTTTTTAAAAAGTGTAAAAAGTACTCCAAGACCTCCATGTGTCCCCCTTTTCATATTTCCAGCTTCTTTTCTTTTTCTCTAATAGTTTTATCAAATGGGCAATTTAGTAATTTTACTCGTTTTTTCTTTTCACCCTTTAACTTAAAGCACATATAATTCACAAATGACGAAGTTTTAGAAAAAAACCGATTTCACCATAATTTTTAAAATTTGATTATCTTTAATTTGGTATAAATCTTTTTAATTATTTCGAAACTCTTTTTTGACATATTCATTGGGTCATGATTTTCTTGATGTTTTTGCTATTTTCGACCTTATCTTTTACCTTAAAAATTGCCAAATCATAAAATACTTAAAACACAAAAGTTTTAGATTTTGATTCACTCTTCACCTAGAAATTTGAATCACTCAAATCCGATATGATATGAGTGAGATATCACACGTTAAAGATGACGTTTTACTCATATTTGTTGCACACAACGTGTTTGATGAAATGTTAACTTAGTTTTTTGTCTTAAAATCGAGTTAAATGCACCAATTTTTGTACAACAATGCACCTTTAGTCATTTTATTAATGTAAGATTCAAAATGTTTTTTTTTTTTTTTAACTGATGAACCATATTAACTGATTTTTAAAAAAGACATTTTATTCATCAGTTACTTTGGTTCATCAATTTTTATTCATGAACATTAAAATTGATGAACCAAAGTAACTGATGAACAAAATGTTACCAAAAAAATTGATGAACCAAAGTAACTGATGAACATTTTGTTCATCAGTTACTTTGGTTGATCAATTTTTGTAAAAATTGATAAACCAAAGTAACTGATGAACAAAATGTTACCATAAAAATTGATAAACCAAAGTAACTGATGAACAAAATGTTCATCAGTTACTTTGGTTCATCAATGTTTATTATAGGTTAATAATTTAGTTTATTTGTCTTATCATAGGTTATAGGTTCATGAGTTAGTTTATGCTTTTTTAGTTGATGAACATTAGTTGTTTTTGGTTCATCAATTATTGACTTTTAGCTATTATGTTATAATAGGTTCATCAGTTTGTTTAAAAAAATAACGATTAAAAAGCATCACTTTTTGAATCTTGCATTAACAAAATAATTAATGATGCGTTGTGGTACAAAAATTAGTGCATTTAGCTCAATTTTAACACTAAAAATCTAAGCTAGACATTTCATCAAACAACTTGTATGCAACAAATATGAGTAAAACACCATCTTTAATGTGTGATATGTTACCCATATGACATCGGATTTGAGTGATTCAAATTTCTGGATAAAGAGTGAACAAAAATCTATAACTTTCATGTTTTAAGTTTTTCACGATTCGACATTTATGAACTATATTAACTGATGAACCATATTAACTGATTAACAATACTAACTAAAATCGAGTTAAATGCACAATTTTTGTACAACAATGCACCTTTAGTCATTTTATTAACGAGGCATGCAGAACCCGTGCTACGCACATGCTTTTAATCTAATTGGTAATCGTGTGTATAGTTTTTGTGTATTGTCGAGTGCATTTGTATTTATAGTTTAGTATGTTGTATGACACGTTTTTAGTTTGGTGTTTAAAAATATAAAAATGGGTGATATTGTTCTGGTTTTTTGGTATTTATATTTTCTAAATGGGCTTGTCGTTATTAAATTGTCATACGCTTGATGTAATTAAAAAATTTGCTTTGTTTGTTTTGGACTATTACGTAACCCAACAATAATTTTGCATTATATGGTTTTTGCATGGTAATACGAAGCACACTGGCTTTTTCTTAATTGTCTACGCACAGACTTTGTATCTAAGTGTTTATCGGTTAATGTTTGTGTAAATTGCCGAATAGGCGAATATACAACAAACTATAACTAAGGTTGCCGCGAGGGATCTTTGTTGATTTGGTATGAATATACAACAATCTATAACTAAGAAGTATTCATTGCCGAACCACTATTAAGACTCTTATCTCGGTTTGATCTTTTCACACTCTTATTTATTACCTTGCATCTTATCTATTATTGTGTTTGTGTTATTACTTGCATTGGGTCTCTAGAGTATGTTTTATTTATATGTATCCCTGTAGGAGCAGTTGATAATAATGAGTTCCTGTTCATAACAAGTGCGATGCACTGATTTTGTTTTTGAATAAACTATTTAACTGTTGCTTACGTCTAAAACTCAAAAAAAAAATAAAAAATAAAAAATTGTTATTATAATTTACAAATGGCTTTAAGCCAAAATTATATATTTTGTCCTTTCTATTCATTATTCAAGTTGATATTTTTAATATGATGTATTTTGTTGTTTTAGCAAATTGTTTTAATTTTGTGGTTCAAATTGGATGTACCAAAACTCACCGCTACAAAAGAGTGTTATTTTACCTTTATCGGTGACATTGTTCCTACATTACATTGCTCATCATAATTACGCATTATCAAATGTAATCTTTTAGTAGCTTACCGATGAAGCAACACTCAATATTATTCTTTGGTTCCTTGTCAATACTGTGTATATGTAAAAGTTTGTGTAATCATGTATATATAATAATGCCACATAAACTGTATAAAAATCGTTAAATACCTTTTTGATTTCATCTCATTTTACTGTAGAACTAATTTCATTGAAAATTAACATTGAAGTCTAACTATATTAATAAATTTTATCAATAAACTCAATTCTAAATAGCTAACCAAATGAATATTAATTAACACACTATTAATAATTCCTAAAACCTTTGGACTCAACTATTATGTCTTAAACTTAATTTTTTTTAATTTATTATTATAATTACAAACGGGTTCGAGCAAAAATTATGTACTTTTTCTTTTATATTCATTATTCAAGTTAGTAATCAAATATATCAATATAACATCTATACCTAATTATTCGAAGTAATAATCGGAAACACTTAGTTATGGTTCATAATAAAATGTTCAAATTATGATAACGTTATGGAAAATATTGTTATCAAATAACCCCGATTCGAACTTTTGTGTTTGGGCATGTGATTTTGGCTGGTTTACATAGGAATGCATTAGGTTAAATCATCAATTATTCTTGCAACCTTTTCAACTCCATCTCAATCAATAACCGAACTTTTAATTCTATACTAAATACGTGATCAATTCCGGAAACCCTTGCACTTCCATCTCGATGTTATATATACTTCACATTAAATGCACCGCTTTTGTTTTTCGATAAAAGTTTGAACTTTTGCTTATGTTTACAACTCAATTTTTTATTTGATATTATAATTTACAAACGGCTTTAAGTCAAAATTATGTATTTTTCCTTTCTATCATTACACAATTTGATATTTTTAATACGTTGTATTTTGCTATTATGGCAAACTCATTTAATGGGCGTAAATATTAGTTTCTCACTCACAGGCTTCGAATCTAATTGTTAATCGCGTATTCTTTTTGTGTATTGGCGAGTGTATGCTTAATTATTGTTTAGTATGTTGTATGAAACGTTTTGACTTTCTTGTATAAAAATTTAAAAATGCTTGATGTTGTTTTGTTTTTGTAGTGTTGTATTTTATAAATGGGCTTTTGATTATTAAGTTGTGATTGCTTTGTTTCTTTTGGTCTATTACTTATTTGCATGATAAAAAAAATTGCTTTGTTTCTTTTGGTCTATTACTTAGCCCTACAATACTTGTGAATTAGATGGTTTTTGCATAGTAATATGAGCACACGGGGTCTATCTAATTGGTCATAGTTTAATGTGCGTTAAATATTTTCTTTATTAAGTTTGTAAGTTAAAGTTTGTGGAATAATGTATATATAATAATGCCACATAAACTGTATAAAAATCGTTACAAACCTTTTTAGCTTCATCTCATTTTATTGTATAACTAATTTTATTGAAAATTAACGTTGAAGTCTAAATAATACTAATAAATTTTATCAATAAACTCAATTCTAAATAGCTAACCAAATAAATATTAATTAAGACACTATTAATAATTCCTACAATCTTTGGACTCCAATATTATGTCTTAAACTTAATTTTTTTAACTTACAAATGGGTTCGAGCAAAATTTATGTACTTTTTCTTGTGCATTCATTATTCAAGTTTCATGCTTACATAAACTAATCATGCTAAAAAGTATCATTTAACCATTTAAATGTTGTTTTACATACATGCTCGTGCACATTTTCTTGAATCAATTCGCACATGTGAGCTACATCAATAGAAAACATACATAAATTACTTGTATATGAAAATGCATTAACATAATACATATATCTATATATATTGCATTAGGTTAAATCATCAATTATTCTTGCAACCTTTTCAACTTCATCTCAATCCATAACCGACTTTTAATTGTATACTAATTACAAAATATCGTGTGATCAATTCCGGCAAGCCTTGCACTTCCATCTCGATGTTGTATATACTTCATATTAAATGTACCGGTTTTGTTTTCGATAAAAGTTTGAAGTTTTGCTTATGTATAAAACTCAACTTTTTTATTTGATATTATAATTTACAAACGGCTTTAAGTCAAAATTATGTATTTTTTCCTTTCTATTTATTACTCAATGTGATATTTTTAATATGTCGTATTTTGCTATTATGGCAAACTCATTTAATGGGCGTAAATATTGGTTTCTCACTAATGATTCTACATATAGAAAAAGAAAACACTTTGCGATGCGCAAACCTTCTTCTTTTCAATAATAATTCAATTGCAAACGATAAATTCATTCTAATATTTCTCAAAAAGCATTCAAAAGCAACTACTTACATAAACTAATCATGCTAAAAAGTATCATTTAACCATTTACATGTTGCTTTACGTACATGCTCGTGCACATTTTCTTGAATCAATTCGCGCATGTGAACTACATCAATAGAAAATGCACATAAATTACTTGTATATGAAAATGCATTAACATAATACATATATCTATATATGCTTATCTATAAGAATCACCTAAATATGTAAGAAACAAAGAAAATAGTTGGTATCCCAATCTTTGGTTCCATTTATCTGAGCATGCATGATCTTGTGTGATTTTCATGGTACCTGCATATGATAACTAAATTAAGAAAAAAAAAAAAGAAGACCAAGTTAATTACAAAGATCTAAAAGATGTGTGAATCATCTCCAAAATGTTGCAAAAGAGAATTTACATACCGCTACCAACAATCAAAGATATAAAAGATGTGTGAATCATCTTCAAATGTGTATACTAAATGTGATTTTGGCCGGTTTATATAAGCATGAATTAGGTTAAATCATTAATTATTCTTGCAACCTTTCGCAACCCTTGCACTTCATCTAACCGACTTTTAATTCTATACTAAATGCCATGTGATCAATTCGGGCAACCCTTGCACTTCATCTCCTTTCATTATTGTATAGCTATTATGAGGCTACATTGAATTTCGAGCATTAGCTATCTTGTACTATATGCAATCTTGATGACTCTACATTCAATTAGAGGGCCTAATCTTATAGTATTATAGATAGATGTAAGATTCAAAAGGTTTTATTTTATTTTATTTTTTTTATTTATTTATTTTTTAACTGATGAACAATATTAATTGATGAACCATATTAACTGATGAACCATAATATTAAGTGTTTTTTTATAAACTGATGAACAATATTAATTAATGAACCATATTAACTGATGAACAATATAAACTGATGAACAATAATAACTAATGAATCAGTTAAGGTCACAATGTTCATCAATTCATCAGTTGGTTGTTCATCAGTTAGTCCATTGCCTTGTTCATCAGTTAAAAGGAGCTAAAAATAACAAAAGTAACATAAAATATATTGCGACACACCAATTAGTGCATTTGATTGTACTTTTATAAGAAAAAATCTCTTTTAGATATTTTATCAAACACCTTGTGTGGTCTAAATATGTTTAAAACACCATTTTTAAAATGTGATATCTCACTCATATCATATTGAAATTGAGGGATCCAAATTTCTGGATAAAGAACGGCAAAAAAACTACAACTTTCGTGTTTTAACTTTTGTATAATTTGACCTTTAAATTAAACAAAAGTAGGGTCAAACATGCTGAAAATTTCAAAAAAATCGTAACCCAATTGAAATTTAAAAAATAGAAGTGCTGATTTATTTATCAAAAAGCATATCAAATTAAAGATAATTAAATTTTAAAAATTATGGTGAAATCGGTTTTTCATAAAAGTTTGTCGTTTGAAAGTTATTTACGTTTGAAATTTGAGGGTGAAATAGAATATTATCTTAAAATTACAAAAATACCCTTAGTTAAATGGAAGAAGCAATTATTTAGAGCTCTTTTAATCCACACCGTACGATTGAACTATATGAAAATCCAATGGTGAAAAACATTTTTAGGCTTTTTAAAATTGTGCCACTTTTCAACCGATCGCAACTCTTACCTACAATGGTACACCGACAAAATATCTTACATTTCTATGACCTTTGCTCTAAAATTAAAACTGACGCGACCGGATAAATTGCAGATAAACCCCACCACTTGCACTATAACTATTAATCTCAGTGTTCTAAAGGGCGCGCCAAGGCGCCGCCAATGCGCGAGGCGTAACTTTGCCGGCACGAAATGGACCTTGGCGGTTGATCTAGGCGTGGCCCAAAAAGGTGTGAAATAAGGCGAGCCTTTCGTTAAGGCGTGACGCCACTTTTTTTTTTTTTTTTTTTTTTTTTTTTTTAAGTAGTATTTAGAATTTGGGCTATTTGATATATGAGTCTGGTATTTATATAGTAAGTAGTGGTCTAAATGTCTATTATAGTACGAGTAGTATGATTTAAAATTATAAATACATAAATCTATAAATATATTTTTGCCGCTTTAGTGACGTCTTAAGAAACGCAAAGGCTCCACCATGACGCGTTTTTATATTAACAACTATATAAGTCACATAGTTGTTCTTTGGAATCCTTCAATCAGAAGGTCTATTCGTATTGTTGTCCCTAATGTGCCTAAAACTAGTCATCATGTTTTTAGTTTTCCTGTCTTTTTGGTCACTAGTGATCCTACTATTGTCAAGGTTTTATATCCTTGGCAAGTTGAAATGTACGTTCACATTGAGCTCTAAGAGATGGACGGTGATCCTGTGTACCAATATGCCTTGTGATACATTTGAATTTGTATCACCTCAGGTTGTTGTATTTATCAGCTTGCTTCTGTGATTCAATATGTGATGGATAAAAATTTGCAATAATTATATGATCATATCATTTGATTTGATTGCTAAAGAATGAAGTGTCGTAGACATACAAGATAACTTAAAGAACCTGCGTCCCAGATGCGTCTTCATATCTAAGCTAAAGGAGTCACTTGTTCTCCTTGTACCCAATAATGAGCTTTGGGGTGTATGAAAGATAGAGCATGATGGTTCCTTTACAAAAATATACACCTTTAACACACCTAATACATCAATAAGCAAGATATTGGGATTTAGGAAGAATGGTGAGCTTATAATGGAAACTGAAGTGGAGAACCGACATTAGGATTTTTTTTTTGGACAAGGACATTCTGCACTTAAAGGTTTACGAACCATGCTCAGATCGCATCAATGATCTTTATATTTGCGGAGAGAAGGGTATATTCTTCATGAGTTCTTACAACGAAACGCTGCTTCTGCTTAATCACTCGGATTCTTGCGTATATCCTTATCATTAATTTATCACGGTGATGATGGCCACTTACAAAGTGTGGATTTACAAAGTGATATGCTGTGGGAGGTACGGAAAAATCACCATTCAAATATTTTTTTATCTTTGTTTTAATGTAGACTAGTAATGTGATGCTTGGAATCATTTTGGTGGTTAGATTCATTAATATTCCAAACACATCCATGATTATCGATGTTTATGTATTTCAAGTTAGTATGCATTATTGCTTTAATGAAGATTTCACTTCTCTCTTTATGTTGTACATCAAAAGTTAGAATTATTGATGTTAATGATAACTACTGTTGCTTCTGATCCTCGCCAATTATGTATATTCAAGACCGGAGGATGCCTTATGTACATGCCTTATTTGCTTGAATAATCAATTATGACATGCCTTTTACATGTAAAAATCATGATAGCATTTATTGGCTTACTTACTACCGTGTTACGTTCTCCTCTCATTAGGGCTATACTGGCTAGTCTGTAAACACGTACAAACATGAGTTTGTCAGTCCTTTTATGCGACATTGCGATGTAGAACTAGTTGCTTTATGTGTATTCGTTAAAGGAGTCAGTATATTAATCAGGAAAGCCTGGGAAGTTGCTAGATAATATCTATCCAAACTGAAAAAGAAATAAAAAAAGTAGAGTCAAACCAGAGCCATGACTCTTGTAATGATTAGAAATAGACCAGGTCCGGGAGGAATTGCATCTTTTTCTGCATAAGATCGAATTTGGTTATCATATGCTTCCCATTATCATTATTTCATAGTCCATGATACACCAATCGTGTTTTTTAGGACATCAAAATTTATAGAGTGATCTTTGAAAAAGTAATACCATGCGGCATAATTAGTTTTGCCCACTTTAAGTTTAAGAGGAATGAAGTTGGAAATAAAGTTTGAGGAAAGGGTGTCGCTCGTTGAACGAGCTCGTTGTTCTTACGTGGAGGCTCGTTGAGCTCGTTGTGCCTCGCCACGACACCGGGTTGGCCTCATTGAGGCTCGCTGTTGGTTTGCTCCTCACGCAGACTACGAGAATGAAGCCTGACACACACCAAGCTTTTTACTTTTGTTTTGTTTTTTGAACGGTAATATTACCGTTAACAAATATTCGTTTTCTTTTTTTCTTTCCCCCCCCCCCCCCCCCCCCCCACCTTGCTACACCCCTTATAAATAGAACATGTACACACTTATAATTTTACACAACAATATAAACACTTACACATATTAAAAACAAGAAACATGAGTGAATCATTATACTCAAGTGTTAGTGATTTTGGAGAGATAACAGAGCTAGAGCAGATGCTGGCAGAATTTGAGCGCGAGCAGTCGTTGCAAAACCAAGAAGCCGGACCTTCAAAACACCGTCGATACATTCCACGTGAATGTCAAGTTGCTAAAGCACGTTTATTGGCCGACTATTTTGGTAATCAACCAAAATATACTGAAGAACATTTTAGACGTCGTTATCGTATGAGCTGTAAACTATTCTTAGAAATAGTCCAAGGTATTGAATTGTTTATTGAAACTCATCATCCTCTTCCCGCGCATTTTGACTTCTTTAGACAACGACCTGATGCTAGGGGTGTAATGAGTTTTAGTGTGATTATGAAATGCACATGTGCATTACGCCAATTGGCTTTCGGGATTCATGCTGATGTCGTTAGATGAGTATTTACAAATAGGTAAACACTGTGCACGTGATTGTCTAGATTTTTTTACGATGTGCATAATCCAGTTGTATGGAAAGGAGCTTTTAAGAAAACCATCCGAGACTGACATTCACAAGTTATACGACGCACATAGCATGGTCCATAAGATACCGGGAATGTTGGGAAGCATCGATTGTATGCATTGGGAATGGAAGAATTGTCCGAAAGAATGTCAAGGGAAATTTCATAGAGGTGATAAAAAGTACCCAACCATAATGCTTGAAGCTTTCGCGTCGTATGATTTGTGGATTTGGCATGCATTTTTTGGTGTTGCAGGTGCGAATAACGATCTAACCGTTTTGTATAATTCGCCGTTATTCGATGACCTGATTGACGACGTCGCCGACGTGGTTCCATTTGAAGTATACGGAAGAAAATTTAAGCATGGGTATTATCTAGCTGATGGAATTTACCCAGAATGGGCATCGTTCGTCAAATCATTCACGGTTGCAAGTAACCCAAAAAATGTTGCATGGAAAGTGAAACAAGAGAGTGCTCGAAAAGATATCGAGAGAGCTTTTGGTGTTCTACAAGGGCGTTGGCGTGTTATTGCACAACCGGTGCGTGCATGGACTGTGGGCAAATTACGAAGAATCATGTACTCGTGCATCATAATGCATAACATGATCTTGAAAGATCAAGAATATGTGATATCCGAAGCTGCAAAAATGTATATTCCTCCGCACCCACATATGCAAAAGTCATGGGTTGAACGTTGCGCAGTGCATAGGAGACAAAACAAAGAACTACGCGATAAAAACACACACATAAGACTTCAACGATGTCTTATCAAGCATGTTTGGCAACAACAACAATGGGAACTGTTAGGAATACGATTATTCAGTTAAAGACTCGGTCACCCCAAGTATTGCTAAGCATTACGTAGCTCGTAGAATTATCCTTATTATTAGTAGTTAAATATGTAAATAGTATTCGTAGAGTGGGTCGGGTCTTTACCCTCTGTCAGCTCACTCTACAGCTCGTTTCATGGAGCACCAAGTAGTTGTAGTATATATACCCTCTCCCACCCAAGGGAGAGGGTTGGACCTTCATTCACAAGCTAATACATTTCTAGTTTCTCTCAAGGCTCCCATCTCTTTCTCTCTCTAATCTCTCTCTCTAAAACTACACTAGTTGATCCATACATGCAACACCATACGAGCTTATGATTATGCATATTCTACAATTGGTATCAAGAGCCAAGGTTTCATCTTAGGGCCTTGTAGAATCGGATTTGGTGTGATTTTGTGTAGTTTTTGTGAGTTAGAAGAGTTTTCTTTGAAAACATCATGGTTTGATCTTTCTTGTGTTATTTGACATGTTAGTGATGTACTTTTATGATCATAGGTGTTAGTTGAACATTGTGTTTCAGTTGGCTATACCATATCTTTAATCTATTTGAAGTTTGGACTTGATTTTGGGCGTATTTCATAGTTGCGGTTAAGTCTACTGTTGCATTGCTTATCTGCGTTTAGTTTCTGATTTTTGCGGTTAGTTTGCTGCGATTACTATTTTGGGAATACAAACAAATCGCAAGGAAAGTGACATATTTGGATTTTTGTATACTGCGATTAGCTCTTGCGGTTAAGTGGTCTGCGGTTAGTTCATTGTGGTTAGCTTTCTGCGGTTAAGTGGTCTGCGGTTAGCTCATTGTGGTTAGCTTTTTGCGGTTAAGTGGTCTGCGGTTATCTCATTGTGGTTAGCTTTCTGTGATTAAGTGGTTTGCGGTTAAATCTTTGTGGTTATCTCTCCTGCGGTTAACTCCCTGCGGTTAGTTGCTCCCTGCGGTTAGTTGCTCCCTGCGGTTAGTTACTCCCTGCGGTTAGTCACTTCCTGCGGTTATCTCACCTTGTGGTTACCTTTCCTGCGGTTACCTTGCCTGGTCCTGCGGTTAACTCTGTTTGACCATAGTTGACTTTTTACGTTGAAACTTCAAACGATCATAACTTTTGAACCGTAACTCCGTTTTCAGCGAATTAGCTGTCAAAACGTCCGGAACAGGCTGAATATTGTGAGGTTTCACCACAAAGTCGTAAAACGAATTTTTCGAGGCCCAAATCACCTCCGGAGTGAAGTTATTGAGGTTTTAAGTTTTATGACCAAGAATTTCACCGTAACTACTTGCATCAACCTAACCAGATTACGACTAAATAACATACAATCACTGCTATGGAACCTTCGTGCTCGAATTCTAATGATAATGTGCTTCATCAGCCAATTAAATTGCCCGATAATGCAAAGAATAGTCACATTGATTGTTTTTTATCACTCCATTCACATCTCAAGGTTCTCTTTACAAAACATGGATACTTGGGAGGTTTCAATCGTGCATTCGCAACACTCTTTGGTCAAAATGTTGAGACTTTCACAGTCAAAATGACTCTACACTTAGATCAACTTCAACAACAACTTGAAAAGGGTGGATTTTTAGAAGATAGATCTATGGCTGCATTCTGTGTGATTAACAACCAACTCCAAGCGTTCATTGATTGACGATTCACTGAGGAGTATGATCATGAGAGTCAAATGACGAAAAAGAGCTTTGCCACTCATACGGGAATTGAAGTTGACGTGTTCAGAGTCACACTACTCCAACTCATGGGTAATGTGAAGGAGTACATTATGGAAAGAGCAAAGCACGAGCACAAGTATGAAGACAAAGTGATGGCATGTCGGGTGCAACCATGTGATGGTAGTGTGGATTCGGGCAAAGCATCGAATGCTGGGTCAGTTATCATCGAAGGCAGAGGATCAGAGACTGAAAAGCTTGACACAATGAACAGTTCAATGACTCTTACACGTGATGTGGATGCAGATATCAGACCGGTAAAAGAACATGTGTCATGTGCTAAGGTACTCGAACTGTGTAACATTGTTGATGAACAAAAGATTCCTAACAAAGTACAACCGACAAACAATGTCGATTCAGATGTCGTTGACATGGGAAATAGCAATGTTGACCCATGTGAACAACATATGAAACACAATGAAGTGTCTGTTGTACAATGTAGTGCATCTTCTGTTTTAAAAGATGATTGTGTCGTGCATGAGTACACTGCCTATAACCCTGATGACTCCTTGACCACTAGATTTAATATCCTTAAGGATCAAGTGGCTATGTACGAACAACGTGCTAGATTTGAACTCACTGGACGTGAGCAGAACATGGAATGGCAAATGCGTTCATATATATCTGAAAATAATCTTAAGCGAGAAACATTGAAAAAGGAGTTACAATCTTTGCAAAAACAACTGGATCAAACTGTTAAACAAAAACAAGAGATTCAAAAAGGTTTAAACACACTCAAACATGATTTCAAAGAGAAGGAAACAAAACTCCTAAATGATTTCTCTAGTCTTAAAATGCTGAAAAACAAACTTGAGGATAAGTTATACACGCAAGGCCAAACCATTCAAACTGCTCAAATGATGCATAAACATAGGAAGTTGAGTGATTATCATAGTGAGAAGGATTCTACTAAGCCAAAAACCAATTTCCTTAGAAGCGGTATAGGTGCACAACCGGAATTATATGACGCAAACATTATGCTTGAGCCTAATCATGCCCCTCCTAATGCTACATCCGATGATGAGGGCAATGAGATAGAAGATAGAACCAGAGAAAAACTAGCTGAGAAATTAAAGGATCCCGTGTGCATAGCTAATAAAATCTTGTACAATTATGATTACTCTGAAGATAATCAATTAGCTGTCTTTGTCCCACAAAAGAAATTTACTCCAGAGCAAGTCTTCTGGAACATAGACATAGAAAAGATGAAAGCAGAAAGAATAGTGGGAAAAACACGTACAGTTTTTAGAATAGCTGACCCAACGATATATCCCATTAACACACCACAACATCTTGTTCCTTTCACCCTCCCCACGCAAAACAATACACTAATTGCCTTATATGTCCTTGGTCAATTATTCGCTGATTTTGATAAAAACATGTAAAAAGAGAATAACACCAACGAGTATTACTGAAGGGGAAAGAGGTTTTGAGCAAACAAAACAATGTTACCTAACTGGCGGATTCATGCCATTTTTCAAACTTCTCAAAGAACATTTTGAGGGCCTTAAAAATACCATTAATGATGATGTGACTCAAATGAAAAAGGTTTTTAAAGATGTGGAAAATGAGGGTAAACAATTGGCAATTGATCTTAAATGCAGTGAAGTTGCGAGGAAAAATATTCTCATCATGAATGAGAATTTGATTACTAAATGTGTTGCTCAGGACGTATTTTATACTACTACTGATTCTACGTTATCTGCCTGCCAATTTCATGAGATGTCTATTGCATTGACCGCTCTCCAGAATCGTGTTGTTGAGCTTGAGGGGGAGAATTTAAAATTGCGTGAGAAAATTCAAAACGATGACCATGATAACATGGTCAGGCATTTGTCGAAACTAGAGGTTGATAATCTTAATTTGCAATTAAAGTGTCAACATTTAGAAGAAAGAACTAAAATCTCAAATGCCAAGACATCTTCGGATGCTCCTGAATTTGATGCATATTTTGAATTAGCCAAACGTGATTAAAAGATTCAAGCTCACACTAGCACGATTTGGAACCTGAGGGTCCAAATTGCCCAATTGAAGTCAAATAAGAGTGATGTGATTAGCACCCAAAAACCACAGTCTATAGATTCTTAGAATTTTCAATTTCATGATACCATTAATAAATTGCAACATGAAAATGATTGGTTTCGTGCTGAAAATTCAAAAGTTAAACAACACTACAACGAGTTATATGATTCAATTAAGATCACATGTGATATAAACAATGAAAAGATAACTTCTTTGCTTAAAGAGATTGAGAATCAAAAGACTCAGGTGAAAGGGAAAATGCCAATCGTCACTTGTGATAATGTTGTTCAAAAGGTCTCTGCTTGTAAGAAGTATGCTTGTGATGCTGTGTATATTCCTCTTCCCCTTAGGAATAATAAGTTAGTTCATAGTGACTATCTTAAACATCTTAAGGAGTGCCTTGATTTGCTTCGTGAAACCATTGAAGAGGATAGGATAGCAAAACCACTTGATGATGCTATTGTAGGTGCCTGCTTTCTCACTAATAGATCTCAGGAACTCTTAGAATATGCTATTGGTACATGTCCTAAAATTGATAGCAAGCAAGATAGGTCTACTGCATCATCATCTATGACTAAGAACAAGCATGTTACCTTTGAGGTACCCTTGGAAACTTCAGATCCCAACACATCAAAACATGTTCAGCAACTTGAAGTGAAAAAGACTAAAATTCCCATTAGTCCGTCTACAGGAGTAAATAGTGACACTAAAGCTAAAGAGTCTAAAACAAGGAGAAATAGAAGGAATTATAGGACTTCACCTGCTAAAAGTGTTCCTAAAAAGAAAGTTGACGACCACATGAGGAACTTTAAGTCCAACTTGAGCAAAATGAGTCATAACTCAAAACCAAATTCACTTTGCAAAACATGTAATGAATGCATGATTTCGAGTAATCATGATAAATGTGTTGAGAAATTTCTGAAGTCGTTTAACAAAACCCCGGTTAAGAAAGTTTGGAGAGCTAAACAAATTAAGCAAATTTGGAAAGCAACGGGAAAACTTTTTGCCAATGTTGGTTATCAATGGAAGCCTACAGGAAGGAAATTCACTTTAGGAGAACAGTGCCCTTTAACTAGGATAACCAACTCTAAAGTAGTGCCTATTAAGGAATGGAAGCCAACTGGTAGAACTTTCCCTTTGGAGACCCAATGTCCTTTAACTAGGCCCATTGCATCTACTAGTGAAATTTCCACCATTGAAACGAATGCACCTAAGGTCTTAGTAGCTCCAGAACTTGTTTGCACTAACCAAATGGAACCCAACTCAAATTGGGGATCCGACGCTCCAAATTTTCTGCTCTCGTCTGTTTCCAAATGCAGGTCGTACATTTTGTCCTTTGATATTTGGACTCAGGCTGCTCTAAACCTATGATTGGGGATCACTCAGGGCTCGAGAATTTCGTGAATAAGTTTATCGGGACAGTTAGATTCAGAAACTATCATTTTGGGGGAATTATAAGTTATGGAGATTATGTTTCTGGAGAAAGCTAATTTCCCGGGTATACTACGTGGAAGGACTTGGGCATAATCTGTTCTCTGTTGGTCAATATCTTGATTCCGATCTTGAAGATTGCCTTCAGAAATTACACATGCTTCGTCTGAGAATTGGATGGTATTGATCTTCTTAGAGACAGTCATGGCACAAATCTATACACCTGTTTTATCGAAGACGTGATGCGGTCCTCTCCCATTTGCCTTCTCTCAAAGACCCCAAAGAAAAAATCGTGACTATGGCAACAAAGTTTTAATCACTTGAACCTTGGTACTATCTATGATCTTGCTCACAATGATCTTGTATGAGGCCTACCCAGATTAAAGTTCGAAAAAGAACTTCTTCATTCGGCTTGTTAACTGGGTAAACGAAAGAAGCATACTTACAAACCTAAAATTGTCAACACCAACATGGATGTTCTTTACACCCTTCACATGGACCCAGGCAGACCAATACGTGTAAAGAGTATTAATGGGAAGTAATGTGTACTCGTTGTTGTCGACGAATACTCTCAGTTTACATGGGTAAAGTTTTTGAGAACCAAGGACGTGACTCCAGAAGTTATCATAAAACTCATCAAACAACTGCTAGTAAGACTCACATAACCGTCAGAATCATTCAGACAAACAATGGAACTGAGTTTACCAACAAACAACTCGTTCTACTTCTCCAAGTCACCGATGATCCTATGGGCGGAAGCAATTGCTACAGCTTGTTACACCAAAAACCGATACTTGATACATACTCTTCACAACAAAACTCCATATGAGCTGATACATGGCAAGAAACCGGATCTCTCCTCTCTATTTGTGTTTGGTGCTTTATGCTACCCTACAAAATGACAGTCAAGATCTGGGAATGTTATAAGCTAAAACTGGTATTGGATTCTGCGTTGGTTACGCTCCAGGTAGTAAGGGATACCGAGTCTACAACAAACGAACCCGATAAATCCTGGAAACCGTTCACGTCACATTCGTTGAGCTGACTGAGCATATGGCTCCTGTACACATCAGTGCAGGACCCGCGTCTAAACTTGTATCCCCTGAACCAATCAGTTCAGGCCTTGTACAGTATTCCACGACTGCCGTACTTTATGTACCTCCTAGAAGTGAGCATTTGAAGATCTTATTTGAACCGATGTTTGATGAATAATTTGAGACACCAACTGATGATACACCGACACCACCAGCTGCCGCTGCTCCGGTTCTGTACAACTCAAATGGTCCATCAGTGTCTGCTTGAATTGATCAAGATGCTCCATCTGCTAGTTATTCACCATCATCGTTAATTCTTCAATCTCCTTCTGAACATCAAGGCACTGCAGTCGACAATTCTTTTGAAGTAAATTCATTTGCTCCTCTTGAGTATGCTCTGTCCAAGAACCTATTTTCTCCTGAATCTTCTTCTGAGACACCTTCTTCAAGGGATGCAAACATGACTTCTTCAGGTTCCTACCCTTAACCACATCAAAATCTCAGAAAACGGACCGATGATCATCCGATTGATAACATTATCGGGAATCTTTCTCGACCGGTGTTCACAAGAAGACAACTTACCACCTTTGCCTTGTGGTGCTTTTATAATTCCGTACTTTCCAAAGTCGAACCCAAAGATGTCAAGACTGCTATCTCTAAAGACTGTTGGGTTAATGTGATGCATGAAGAAGTTAGCATGTTCGATCGACTTGAAGTATGGGAATTGGTACTATCTCCAGACTGTGCAATGATTATTGCTCTAAATGGATTCTTCAAATGTGTGGTGGATTAAGTTGAGAAAGGGCAGTGGTACTTTAACTTTGTCAGGATAGAATTTTAGCTGGCAGATTCCTTCACAAAAGCACTTCTGAGAGAACGGTTTCAATTCATTCTCTCATGATTTGGAATGAAGAGCCCTTCGCCAGTATCTCTCAAACGTCTTCAGGAAGTAAATGAGGAGAAATGGTTTTGCTTCACATATCCTTGTATATATCTTATACCATAAAGAAAATAGAAAAATATAAAACCTATAAAACCCATAAAAATCAGAAAAATCATAAAAAATCCAAAAATATTCTTCTCATGACATGTCTTTTGTGTAATCAATATTATGTACGTTTCTAGAAATGTCATTCAATAATGACACGGAAACATACATATGCTTGAGCAAGAATTTTTCGGTTTCAAATAAAGTTTTTTTTTCTAAAACATGTCGTTTCTCAAAATATTCTTCAAAATTATGGCTTACAGTTACTTCAGACTGTAACCCGGACTTAAAAATATGGTTTGCTATTACTTCAGATAGCAACCCGGTCTTTATATTGGGGAAAGTTCGTCGCCAAAAAGACGACTGTTCCTAACAAAGGCATGAATTACTTTATATTCGTGCCTTTCCGATCTAATGTACGTTTCAGTGCATTATTTCTTGTTTAAGAAGAGAAGTCTTCTTTTTATTTAAACAAATAATTTTCTTTCTATGATTCTTCGGAAAATTATTTGTGTGTTACATGGTGGTAACGTGTTGCTTGTAAATCAATCAGTCTTAGATACTTCATAAAATTTGTCACTCAATTAATGACAATGGGTCATCAATTGAGGGGGAGAGTGATTTCCAATTTTATATCATCAAACGGATTTCTTGGTTGTCTCATAATTGTTAGAAAAGGTTTTGTTGTTAATGGGGTATTAGTTGAAGAGGAACTTACTAAGCTTTATCTTAAATGGTCAAATGTGTTAGTTGTTAGAAAGTTTAGGGCATTATGTGCTATTTGCGTATAGTTTCCTAGCTTTATGTAACTAGAATCTTTATGTAACTAGAAGGTCCATTTGTCTCACGTTGGTATCCTCGCTTAATCCCCTAAATACGTTAAAATCTATAATCTTAATGATGTTAGAAAACCATTGTGTTTGATGCTCTTGTTCTCTCCTCTGGCACTCGTATAATCTGATTGATTATGTTTCGTTTGCTGTTTGCTGATAATTGTTTGATTGTTGTTGATTATGTGTTCGTGTTCTCAGGATTTGCTTAGGTATGTAGTTACAGGGTTAGAATCTTATTCCTAAGCTCCTGATTTGAATGTTGGAAATATGTGTGAATTGCCATGTTAGTGATTGTTGTTTATGTTTGATAGAAACTTGCAATGAATGTTCATGATTGCTAGTTTCTCTTCATGCTAGATAGCATTTTGATGAGTTGCTTGAATGTTCTTTGATCATGATATGAATATGGTATTATGAGTAGGCTAGCTGCTACGTGGTAGCAATTAATTAAGAGTGAATTTGCATGTATGCATATCTTTGTTGATACTCTTATGCAGATTCCATGGCTGATGTGAATGTGCCTGCTCCTGCTCTAACCATTTGATCAGATGTTCAAACTTCATTGACTGGCTTTGATTTCACCACAACAACAACATCGGTAGTAACAACGACAACAACTCTTTCACCACCACCACCAGTTATCTTGTGCGTCATAAGTAGTGTGGTATCAAATGTTATGTGTCAGTACATGATTTTTTATTTCATGAGTTTCTCGTTAAACTTTAAATCAATTATAAACTCATCATAACTGACACTAACATTCTCCCTCATTGATTGAGGGGGAGTAATGAATTGTCTCAATATCAGAATATCTTTAATCAGACCACATCTTGCTCCCAAACTTTTTAAACTTATTTAAATCACTTGGGATCACAAATCTCAAATGGTTTGAAATTTTTGATCGGGGGAGAAAATGTGATTTAAATATGAAATCTGATATAAAATGTGATTGTTTTGGACTTAAACAAACGCTCCCCTATATGTGCTAAACTCTTTCGTATATCAATGCACACATTGAGGGGGAGCAAAATGGTTTGTGTAAAAGGATCCTTGCATCTCATATGAGTGCATCTTAGTCTTGACTCATGAATTGACGAAACACAACTGTCATCAATCGAAAGGACTAGTCCTGGCCGGGTAATAACTTCAAGCTGGGTTAACCAGTGATGTAAGAGTGTCTCGAAGAGGACTTGTCTGAGTAGAGTGTACCGTTTCGAGAAACCTTTGTGGACTTGACCAGGCCGGGTAATAATTTCAAGCTAGTCTAACTAGTGATGTAAGCGTGTCTCGAATGCCTGTTCATGTTTACTAAAGGTGGATCAATTCTAAAGTGCAACTCTTCCCGATATGTGCAAATTCATCATCAAAACATCGGTGCACATGTTAAGGGGGAGCATTTGAAAATGGCAAAACTCTCAATGTGTTAACAAAATGTGTTTCTTAATCATAAACACGTTGAGAGAATTTTCAATGATTTGGTGTATGGCAACATAGGATAGTCATGAAGTTATAAGGTGGCTAAGGTTAGGAAAACCGTCCTATGATCCGCTAGAGCCGGAGGGATCTACCCATGGACAATACCAAATAGATAGTATTAGAATGTCCGTAGGTATGATTATGAAAAAAAAGGAGAAATGTGAGAATGGAGAAAGAAGGGGTTGAAGAATTAAAAAGAAATGAAATGAGAAAGGGTGAAAAGAAATAGCCCTCCAATTATTCAACCTTAGGGCAGAAACCGGGTTCAATTCATAATCTACTGATGGTTGCTAAGGCGACATCGGTATTGAAGACAAGACGTCATGGACCCAGTGACGCAATGCACTAAACCTTCTAGCTACTCAAGTTCTCTTAAAAGAACTTGTTTCATTCTCACGGGGAACCGGTGTAATCTATCAACTTACCTCTTAGAGATGGTTGATATTGAAGCAGGAGACCTCTCCCTAATCTCCACATAGGAAAACCAAATGCACTTATTGAGTCAAGAGCCTCGAGATACATAAAAAGATCTCATAGGAACACGTGATACTTCTACCCTGGTTGTTCGACATTAAGGACACCAGTGGTATACTTATGAGTCCTACGCAGATCTTAGCAATCTGCCAGAACATTTATGAGGGAAGTTACTATTGTAACTCCCAGTGATTGAGTGGAAATTCCTGCCAGGGTCAACATCAAGCAGCCCTGAAAGCAGGTCACTTAGGTAATTCCTTGTGGATTACGCTTAGTGGTCACGATGGCTACATACGGTCAACAGTCGTGGAGTGATCTCCAGTGACTCACCCAATCGTTGATCTACTTAGGTAGGTCGTGTGAATCCTTTCAAGGTTTGCCGATTGGGAACGTTCTTGGTAAGGGTTAGAAGGAGTCTTCACACTATGCTGTTGACAATCTCTAATTTCAAACCTATAAGTACCGGACGATTTATTGCTAACTGTCTGCTTGCAGGAAATTCTGACGGTTGTCGTCGATTGCAGAAAAGATGCTGATCCATCACCACATGCTCGCACTTCAACTTCACAATCTAAGAAATCATGATCATTGATTGGGCTTCATTTATGCTTCCACAACTCTGATGCAGAAGATCATGATCCAGAAAAGTGTGAGCATGCCAACACAAAGATGTTCAAATCACATGGAGACATTACTACTCAAAGATGACTTGCAGATACTCATTTGGATGATGAACTCGAAGTAATGCCAAAGATCATCCAACTCATTGAACAAGTCATCTAGAGCCTGCTGCTGAATGTACAAAGACATGTTTGAAGAATCAAAGTCTACGAGCTACAAGATTTCATGCATGCAAGAATTCAGTACTTATCTTCTGGGGTGACCTCCCTTAGGGGGAGATTGTTAGGAATACGATTATTCAGTTAAAGACTCGGTCACCCCAAGTATTGCTAAGCATTATGTAGCTCGTAGAATTATCCTTATTATAGTTAGTACGTAGTTTATTAGTAGTTAAATATGTAAATAGTATTCGTAGAGTGGGTCGGGTCTTTACCCTCTGTCAGCTCACTCTACAGCTCGTTTCATGGAGCACCAAGTAGTTGTAGTATATATACCCTCTCCCACCCAAGGGAGAGGGTTGGACCTTCATTCACAAGCTAATACATTTCTAGTTTCTCTCAAGGCTCCCATCTCTTTCTCTCTCTAATCTCTCTCTCTAAAACTACACTAGTTGATCCATACATGCAACATCATACGAGCTTATGATTATGCATATTCTACAGGAACAATTTCAACAAAATAGGAATAATTAATTTCGTATCATTTATTTTTTTTCCTTTGCGCATCGGTTTTTTTTTTTTTTTTTTTTTTCGGTATTGTAACTTTTTAAATTTGATGAAATAAATTTAGTTTGGTGTGGTATTTTTAATTTGTGTGAAATGAATTTAATTTATTTAGTGATATGAATAAAAAAAATAAAGTTGTAATTGGTGGGTCCCGAATGAGTAAGTTGAGGTTAATTATGAGCGAGGAGGGGGTTAATTGTGAA
This sequence comes from Artemisia argyi, assembly GCA_030686995.1. NCBI lineage: Eukaryota > Viridiplantae > Streptophyta > Magnoliopsida > Asterales > Asteraceae > Artemisia > Artemisia argyi. The sequence goes on along the minus strand of CM060686.1, from coordinate 153,286,866 downwards.
GAGTTATTGGAGTGATGTGGCACCCATGGGCCCCAAATGAGGAGAAATACCTCATTACCATACCCTTCCCTCTTAACAACATAGAGTTTATCGGTGTATGATAAGGTAGGGGAAGTATCGTTCATCATTATGAACAAGAGTTTGGGTTATGAAGAAAAGCAATCGACATTGTTTAGGTCGAGAAAAAAAGTAACTTTAGATTAAGACTAATCGAGTTTTAGTCGACTTAATTTAGATGTAAATAATAATAATAATAATAATAATAATAATAATAATAATAATAATAATAATAATAATAATAAGCGAAGATCCAAACCAATCAATACGACCAAAACCAAAACCAACTGACTACTTCCGAATGCAAAAGTATTTTTCCAGAAGACAAGACTAATGAGCCTAGGGGTGTTCACGGATCGTGTAATATCTACAATAATCGAAAACCGAAATCGAACCGAACCGAAAAAAACTTAACCGAATTTGTAACCGAACCGAATTGGTCAAAATAGAACCGAAGTGAACTAAATATTCATTTATATGGTTTTGGAAATGAAAACCGAAAACTGAACCGAAAACCGAATTCAAATAAATATATATGTTTTCTATGTATTTTTATGAAAAAATAAATCACTAAAACTCTTTTTTATATAAATATAACATTATTTAAGCTTGAAAAAAAATTGTGATAAAAATATATATAATTACATGAAACATAACTAAAATTATGTAATTCGGGCTATTCGGTTCGGTTTTTAGTTATAGTGATTCGGTACTTGGTTATTCGGTTCGGTTCGATTTTCAGTTTGACACAGAATTTTTTTTTAACCAAACTAACCGAACCGAATAAACGAACCAATGAACACCCCTAAATGTGCCCAAAAACTAAAACCAAACATATAAAAGGCCCAGTTCAATCACAAAGCCCAAACTAAAGACTAAATTCCTAATTCCAAATGAAAACAAAGCGATTCAAATTAATACAAAATCTATTACTATAACTCACAGAGTGACGGATCCAGGATTTCAAACTATGTGTGGCACGATTATAAGGTTGATTCGCAGCTAGTTCTCAATTACAGTTGCATGAATCAGCGTATAACAATTGTTTTTTGTTTGCTTTAGTTCATGCATACATGTTATTCAAGCACAATATAAAACAAATCAGTCGAATCAAAAGTAAAACTTTGACATCAACAAATCAACTACAATTTCATAACTATATCTTTTAAAAAAATAATAAAACACCAATTCTTTACATGCCATATTTTGAAAACCGTATTAAAGTAAATTGAAAAGTGCTACTATTTCTACAGTATATGTTTATAAAACAACAAAAAACTAGTACAATAAGTGGTACGTCTACACTGAATAACAGAAAACAAGTACTCCTACACTAAAGGACAAGAAACACCTCATCTCAGTTTTTATGCATATTCGCCCTTCTCCTTCTGTTCTTCTCCATAAATCAAAATTCAAAACTCGTAAACAAAACGCTTTTTCCTCGTATATATGTTCATCTTTGTGCACTTACCAAAACTTAGTGTAGCACTTTCAAAGAACCATCAATTTCTACATTAAAATTACACTTTGTCGGCTTTAATCGTGTGTGGCACGTGCCACACGTGGCCAACACTTAGATCCACCCCTGAACTCACAGTAGGAGTTAGCAAAAGTACAAACTAATATCAATCTCAAAAGAACGAACTCTCAAGAGTGGCTTGGGTGTGTTTGGTAGAGAGAAATTCAGAGAAATGAAATGAAGCAGAGAATAGAAATTTAGAGAATAAAAATCAGTAGAGAATTTTGTTAAATTTTTATTTTTGGTAATAACAATGACTTTGACCCGAGAAATGACCAAAAAATATTTTTTCTTATCTTTTTGGAATAATATTTTGTTTGATGAGTAAAAGAAAAAAAAAACATATATAGCAAAATTAGAAAATCCCACAAGATTAATTATTACTGTATCAATTAATAAATAAAAGTATACTTTCATCGATTAGCAAAACCCAGCACACCATTATACGAGTGATTCTCATTTTCTTGTTTCCCAAAAGATAGAGGCTTACCAACAACATATGCAAGTTTCTAATTCTACTCAAGATTTTTTACATGAAATTCGTAAAGAACAATACTTTAAATGGTAAGTAAGCAAATTAATCATATACACCAAACAACTTGCAATCTGTAAATTAATCACAAAAATTGAGTCATGATACAAAATTGCACCTAAAACATTCAGATCGATCTTTTAATTCATGAATAAAAAAGAGGGGAAACTCATGATCAAAAAAAAAAAAAAAAAAAAGAGGGGAAACTAGAACACTAGCCTCTATTTTATCATTAAACACATGAGACATTGAAATATTTGGACTGGAATTGTAAAGATGGGGAACTTGGAATTGGCCACTGGTTAATGACAAGAACAAGAAGACAATGAGAAAGAGAATATTGAGAATTACGGATTTGATGGGATTTTTTCTTGAATTTGTGTAGAATGTGCACAGCACGTGATTTAGGGGTGCTTGGTGGGAGGTTAAAGGAGGGTGGGGAATGGATAATGTATTTAAAAGGGCCCACATTCCTTGGTAAGGGGGTGCAAAAAGTTTGATTACCCCAAAGTGGGTAATCAATCATTATAGAGTAAATTGAGAGGTAAGGTACTGATTACCCACCTCACTCATTCTTTTGCATTCCCTTTCCTTTTCCTCACTTTGAACCAAGCGGGCCCTTAATATTTATGTACCCCACCATTTTAGGCTCTGACTATTTTAGTTAAATAATATGAGACAGAGAATTGCCATTTCCACTCCAATATGGGTGGAAATCAAAATACAAACCGACCAACTCTCGAGAAATTACATATCTCCACCTTTTAATTTCTTTGACCTACCAAACAAGGGAAATTTTGTCAATTCCATTTCTTTGATCTTAACAGAGTTTATGATTATTATTTTAAAATGTGTGAGGTCCTAAGTTCAATTCCTGATTAGTAGGAAAAAAGGTTGAAAACCATGGTTAAAAAATAAAATAAAATAAACCTTTAAAACTAACGATTCTTCAAATCCAATACAACCGAACCCTTTTTTCTTCTTTTTCTTTATCATTGCTAAAAATAAATAAATAAATAATAAATAACGACTTTAGGTTTTTGTGCTCGATATCATGTAAGATGTGATTGATTAATTAATTATGAGATTACATATGTCTCTATATATATACCTTTAACACTTTGGCTTGAGCTCAAACTATACTAATACAAATCTAACACAAATGGTAATATCAAATCTAATACAAATAAGTTCACTAACACATTTGATGCGACACTTGGTCAATTTTACTATTACAGCTTGTAAACATTGTTTGCATTTTTAAGCAGCGGTTGCAATGATATTTAGTTTGACAAGGAGAAATATATATATGCTACATTGCTACGCGTCCTCCTTTGGTGTGTTTGGTAGCAAGAAATCAAAACAAAGAAATGGAAATGGTCAATTTTCTCGTGTTTGGTACGTCATGGAAATCAATGGGCGGAGATTTCTTGAGAAAAGACCTGTTTAAAAAGTGATTTACAATCCATATGTTGTGGAAATCAAAATTCTCCGCCTTTTACTTAATTATAAGTTGACAATTATAGCAACTAAAAAAATAGGATATAAGAAAACCAAAACCACCAAACGTCTTTTGCTTTTATTTCAACCAAATATTTTAATTTTTATTTATTTGACCATCTGTTGATGAAAGGATAAATCTATTGCTTCTTTAGATTTGATTTTCATGAGATTTTGCATACAGTTGTTTAGATCATTTTTTTTTTTTTTTTTTTTTCCTAAATTTTTTTTTATATATATCAAAATGGATAAATTACATAAGGATGGTAGGTAGGCGAGCAACAAGCTGCGCCGCCACCCCTTTCTGAATAGAAAATCCAAATCTGCTAAAAACAAACCCCCGCCCTTGGGGGGTTGAAAAGTTGCTGTGCACTACGCGCTGAACCCGAGCCAAAAACCGCACCGCTTCCGTTGCCAAGGAACTGAACGTGTCGAAGGCCAAGGGAACGAAAACATGCTAATTATCCAAATTGAACTGGATGTTTTAAAGTATAATCTTCAAGATTGATGGATGTTTCAGTTTTTCAGATTATAAAAAAGTTGCAGGTCTTACACCATATGGTATTTAATTTGATTACAAGATTTATCAATTTGCATGCTTTTTTTTTCTAACGGCGTGTTAGTTGTTAGTTGTTGGCTCGAGTTAGTGTCGCATCCTCGGGCAGAGATACCAACCGTGAGCCTCTCCTTAGGGGATAACCCCACTCCTATTCCCAATTCGCCTAATATCATTAGAGCTTGTGGTTCCCAAGTGAGGACTTCCCGGTCGGTTACCCAAACCGGTACTACTCTCACTTGGACTCGCTTAACTACTTAAGCCTTTACCACTAGACCATAAGCCCCATGATTTATCAATTTGCATGCTTGTTACTTGAGTTTTGTAAACTATAACTGATGGGTTGAAAATTTGAAATGATAACTTCTTTTTTCTTGAACATGAAATTATAATACTCAACGACAGTTTTTAAACCGTAATACTGGAAACACATTTCGAAAGATCGGGTGCATTTAAGATGCATTTAAGAAAAATTGGTGTTTTGTTCAAAAATTAACACTACATTAAAAAAAAAAAAAAAAAAAAAAAAAAAAAAAAAAAAAAAAATCTATAGGGTTCCCGGGCACCCGCAGGAACCCCTAGCTCTGTCCTTGACAGTAGGACCAAGCAAAAGTACAAACTAATATCAATTTTAAAAGAACGAACTCTCTAAATTTAAAACCAACGATTCTTCAAATCCAAAAACTACTGAACCCTTTTTATCTTCTTTTTCTTTATCATGGCTTAAAAAAAAAAAAAAAAAAAAAAAAAAAAAAAAAAAAAAAAAACTTTAGGTTTTAAGATCTTAAGCTCGATATCATATAAGATGTGATTAATTAATTATTATATTACATATGTCCGAATATATAAACCTTAAGACTTTGGCTTGGGCTCTAATTATACTAATACAAACCTAACAAAAGTAGTAATACCAAATCTAATAGAAATAAGTTCACCAACACATTGGATGAACACTTGGTCAGTTCTACTATGAGAAGTGATACAACCACACAAAAATGCTCACAAAAGAAATTCACAAAAGAATTTATATGCATTTGATTGTCTTAGTACAAGAGAAGAGATAAAACATTTATCAAATGCACTAATTAAATACATACACATCTTTTAGTTGATTTCTTTTGTAAGAATTTTTGTGTTGTTGTATCACTTCTCTTATACTATAAGAACTTGTAAACACTGTTTGGCTCGTGGTTGCAATGATATTTAGATTGACAAGGAGAAATATATTTGCTACATTGCTACGCGTACTCCTTTGAAATCTTTGTGTATTTCGTATGCATTAAATGGATGCCTAATCTAACTTGTTACGAGTACACGATGACTAGTAGGTAGTATTCCCCTATCTCAAAATTATAGTCTATATTTTCTTTTTGGAATGTCTCAAAATAATTGTTTAATTTTTTATTTATTTATTTATTTATTATTATTATTATTATTATTATTATTATTATTATTATTATTACGTAAAAACTAGAGAATTTAGTGAAGAAATATTCTATTTGAGTGGTTGAATATTAAAGTGATCACACTTTTATTAAACTTTGTAATTCTTGTCTCCTGACAATAATTTTGGAGTACTTAACATTCTATTCTGACCCGTCTCTTGCCGGCCAGCCCATCTGTTGTTTGAAAAATATATACATTATATGTACAAGTGTACAACACAAACTCTCCCCATGGGATCGGGTTACATGTTTCAAAAATCATTAAAATCATTTAAAATGCTATACACATGTTTCAAAAATATTCATGTAAGAAATTAATTATTTAAATCGTTTAAATTGCCATACATGTTTTCAACAATATTCATGACGGTGATTGTTGTGTTTGACCAACAGATTGACGGCAAACAAATCATCTTTTAGAATAATTGGTTGTGACTTTTTCGTATCTTTTCTTATCATCTTAACTAATCAATAATTCGAATAAATGCCAGTGTTTTTCTTTTTTAGCAATTGTGACTTTTTGCTGACTAATTAAGAGAGTTTGAATCCACCATCACATATATTCAAACCGAGTAAAGTCTTTCTATTTTCAAGAAGGTTAGCGTTATGTTAATAATTCATAAGTGAACAATGCAAATATTGGACTCTATTGACAAAAGAGATTTCAAGCTGCCATTTAAAATTTATTATTATACTTTATTTATTTATTATTATTATTATTGTTATTATTATTTACTTTTCAAAAGTCTGAACCATAGGTTGATTATTCGACATACAAATCTTCAAGCAAATTAGAATTAAATTCTTTCACTAATTTATTGTTACTTATATGTTTTGTGTCGTACTGCTTGGTGTGTAGTGGGAGCCGAGAGGGTTGTAAGACCCGTTGATGCGAAAAATTGGTGGCTATAAAGGCGCCATCGACACCATCTCCTGCGTAGGGATGGCAACGGGGCGAGGAATGTCGGGTATTATACTTACCATTCTCATTCCCGTTTTCCACTCTCCATCTCCATCCTCGTCCCCATCCTCATTGGAGAATTGCTTTACATCCCCATCCCCATGCTTTACATCCCCATCCCCAATGGGGATTGGGGATCCCCGGCGGGATTCGGGGATTCTCCACCTTTATGAAATAGCATAGAAATTCCATCAACTTGTCGAAAATATAAAGAATTTTAACTCATAAAGTACCTCAACAAACTTACATCGCACATAGTTATATTAATTAGAATTTCAATTCAACTTTAAAACATCGTAAATATTGTAACATCAAAGATAATACAAAAGTAATATAAATCATATATGTGTATTCGGACAAAATAGTTAAGTAATATGTAATTGTTAGTTCTACTTCTAAATCTAAATGTGTTTAATCCTATAAATATCACATATGCATATAAAATACATGTTGATACTCATAAACATATGTACATGTTCATGCACATATATAAGTTAATCGAGTATGGATAAAACATATAAATTTTAAATAATTATACACTAGAAAGATCGGGGTCAGGGCCGGGTTCGGGGATTTTTGTTATCCCCATCCCAACCCCATCCCCGGTTTAATATTTCAGGGGATTCTCCATCCCCGTCCCTATCCCCGGTCAACTCGGGGATTCCCAAGTCAAATCGGGTTTGGGGTTCAGGTCTCCATTTGGTACGGATTTTTTTGTCATCCTGTAGCAACCCACTAATTTCCCCACTAACTTCCCAACTAGCTTCCCATAGGTTAGCAAAGCCTTACTAACTTAACTTACGCCCTCACTAAGCACAATCTAGGTTAGATATGCCTATAGCTATTTCCCGAGTGAAATTTTTGCGTTATAACATCACTATTACCTAACTAACCTTTAGACAAGCTCACGTATCCACCTATGCCAAACACCACTATGTTTACTTCATATAAACATCCAGGTATGTCAAGTCAAGGTTACAAACATATTTTCACTAAGTAAACTATCACTCTAGTACACTATACTCATCAGAAAACCCTAATTGCACCTATGTGTTTCCGGTTAACTTTAAAACCCTAATTGCTTATCTGATCTAGCTTGAAAGTGTTCAAGGATTAGGTATGAGTTACATTAGCAAATTTAGGATATATTAGACTTCCTAGATCATAGTACCACTCCCTAGAACCTAGCTACAAGTCCCTTAAGCACCAAACCCTAACTAGGTCATAACTTCCCGGAATTAGGTTTAAACTTTCTCAAAACTTCACCATAAGCTACCACCACTTAGTATAAGCCTCCTATGACTTAATATTAGTCACTAAACACTTATAGTACCCTAATCTAGGCACTAAACCCTAGAATAGACCTAGATCTAGCACTAGACAAAACTAGGTAAAAACTAAAGGGATAATAGACAAAGATGTTACTAAAGTTTGCCAAAATGTTCACCTAAGTTACTAAAGTTTTTTCCGTTACAAATAGGTTACTCAAGTTTGGTAACCGGTTATAAAAGTTACTCTGCATGTTTTAACCTTCTACTACAGTTTTTTTTTTTTTTTTTTTTTTTTTTTTTTTTTTTTTTTTTTTAAGGGTAAAATACAAAAAAAGTCCTTGTTCTTTGCTAAGATTGCAAAAAGCTTCCCTATGGTTGGCTAATTACCATTGAAGCGTCCATCCTTTAAACTAACGACCACTTATATATATATATATAATTTTAGTCTGTTTTTACGCGTTTTCGTCGATTTTTGCACGTTTTCGTCAGTTTTTTTTTACGTTTTCATCCGTTTTTTTACAATTTACTCTGTTTTTTATGTTTTCATCCATTTTTTTACGTTATCATCCGTTTCCTTACGTTTTCGTCCTTACTTTTATGTTTTTGTCATTTTTTTACGTTTTTGTCTGTCTTCTTATGTTTTCATATGTTATTTTATGTTTTAATTAGTTTGGTTTATTGCGTTTTCGTCTGTTTTTTACCTTTTTGAATGTTTTTTACGCTTTCGTTCATCTTTTAAGTTTTCGTTTGTTTTTTACTTTGTAAAAGAACGGACGAAAACGAAAAAAAGCAGTCAAAAACGTAAAAAAACGGGGCAAAAACGTTAAAAAATAGACGAAAACGTAAGAAAACAAACGAAAACGTAAAAAACATACGAAAACGTAAAAAAATAGATGTAAAGACGTACGACAACATAGATACGTAAAAAGACGGACGAAAGTATACAAAAACGTACGAAAATGTAAAGAACGGACGAAAACGTTAAAAAACTGACGAAAACGTTAAAAAACGGACGAAAACATTAGAAAACGAACGAAAACGTAAAAAAACATACGAAAACGTAAAAAAAATGAATGTAAAGACATACGACAACAGATGGATACGTAAAAAGACGGATGAAAGTATACCAAAACATATAAAAATGGACAAAAACGAAAAACAATGTAAAGAAAGTATGACAAGAAAAACGTACATAAACGTATAAAAACAGATAGAAACGTATGAAAATATACAAAGACGTACTAAGGAGAAAAACGCAAAAAAATAATTAAAAAAAAACGAATAGTAACTTTTTTTAAGGTTCAGTAACCTATTTAATAAACCCGTAAACTATAGTAACTTCTTTGTAACATTTTAAACTATGATGCTGATGTGGACAAGGGAACCGACATGTCATCCGGTTGCCCACCCTCGTAGTAACAAGAATGTCACTTTTTTAAACGTTAAGTAACCCATATAATAAACTCGTTAACTTGAGTAACCTCTTTGTAACGAAAAAAACTTTAGTAACTTAGGTGAACATTTTGGCAAACTTTAGTAACATATTTGTCTAATAACCCAAAACTAAACCTAAAACCTAAACTAAGCTACTATAGCACCTCAAACTACCCAACCAACCACCCTAGTAGCTTAAGCACCTCAAGTAGGCACCCTAGAACCTCCCAACCTAGCACACAAGGAGGTGCATCACCTCCTTGGTACCGCGGCTTAATCACCACCACAAACACCCTCCAACCGCCTCTCCAGCCCCCTAGCAACTTGTAGCTTCTCTTAGTCATCCCCTAGGTCATCTTCATCACCCCATGACTCAGCCCCCCCCCCCCCTCCTCGAAACCTAGCACCCCTTTTTTTCCATTACTCCAAACGCACCCTATAAATAGCTCGACACCCCATCCCATTTCAAATAACACCTCCTCTCTTCTTTAACTTATATATTATGTATTATAAGTCCCTTAGTAGCATTAGAATTCAAGTGGTATAGCCTAGAACCTTTGTCGAAGTCAAAACCTAGCCGAGAAACCTTAGTTTTCACGTTAGGACTCCCACGACCTAGGTAAGCCTCAACTTTTATTCTAATAGCCTTAGTACTGATATAGGACTCCTAGGATATGCCTTAGAACCTTTAGATAAGCCTTGATCATTTTCATTTAGAAGTTTGCATTTTAAAACCCTAATTATAGGTAATTATGTGTTTTTGTGCTAAATTGCCTTATTATGTGCTATAATCTGATTTAGGAGACTTAGTTAAGTATATATTAGCTTAAAATAAGCTAGGAAACTTAGTTATTTCAAAAAAATATTCTTTACTTGAATTTAGGACTAGTTTTGCAATAGTTTTCATGCATAAGGGTATAAATGGTAAATTTATGAAAATATGAAGTTTAGGGACTGTTTTTGACATTTCTTAGAAGTGATAAGTATAAGGACCCTTTATGAAAAGTTCTAAAACCTTAGGATAGAAATTAAAATAAGTTATAAACTTAAAAGGACTAGTTTTGCAAATATTGTTTAGTTAAGGGTATAAATGGTAAATATAGAAAGTTAGTATAGTTTAAGGACTATTTCTGTCATTTCTCTAAAATATATAAGTATAGGGACTAATTGTGTAAGAGATAGAAAGTTATGTGCTTAAATGTTATAAGTTTAGGGTAGAAAGTGTAAATATGTAAACTTGAAGGGTATAAACGGACTATTTTCATATAAAGTATAAAAACCTATTTTAAGTTAGAAGCATAAAACAATACTAGGGAGCTTCATGTGAGGGCTATTATGTGGATATTTCGTTTTGACGAGTTTGTTGGGTTTACGAATTAAAGTGCCCTGGCTCCTCAAATGATTATTTCCTGACCTCTGAATTATGATGGCCCGAACGGTGTTATGTTTATAACTAAAACTTAATAACAACATAACTCAATAATAGGGAGCTTCATGTGAGGAGTATTAACTTCTGAATTATGATGGCCCGAACGGTATTATGTTGATAACTGGTCTCTGACTCGGACTTTCAGACTCTGCCTTGCTTTGCTTGAGATCTTATTAAGTAGGCCATGGTGCACTCGTTTTGAGGAGTAGAGTAGTAAGATCATTAGGAGGCGCACAAGTCATCGACAAGGACGTAGCTAGTAGGATCTGCCTCAGATCCGAGAGATTCCGCAGCAGCCATTCCGTCAAATCATTGACTGAAAGAAAAACCATCCAATCATGAGAAAAAAGGACTGCCTAAGGTCTAATCTTAGCGCATCGGAAAAGGAAGAGGAAAGTAAGGGTTCGAAGAATCCAACTAGAAAAGAAAGAAGGAATCCTTCCCTTTTCCATAGCCCTTCCAGCGAGTAGAGATTGGTTCGCATCTATGGTCAATCAATAGGTCCGCGGATCCATTCTTCTATACGATAAATCGCCATCTCGTAGCACCACCACGACACCGATTCCCCGACAAAACCCCCGATTTAAATACAATAGTAGGGAGCTTCATGTGAGGAGTCATATACTTCTGAATTATGATGGCCCGAACGGTGTTATGTTATATCTAGAAACCTTAAGAGTGATTACTTAAAACCCTAGACTAAGACTTGACATACACATACACCTACACTACCCCAGGATACGTGAGTGAGCTATCTAAACCCCTACACTACTTACCTTAGGCCCAGGTGAGTTTTCATAGCCTCACTTTTAAATGCTTTACAAACCTGTGAGGAGGATACATGCTTTAAACCGAATACAAGTCTTTTTCTTTGGTTGTTGCACGAGTAAACTATCTGCCACCACTATATAACAAAATTCATGAATCTAATCGCTTGTGATATTTTAAACAAGTGAATGCGAATATAGTTGATAGATCCATTTGAGTTTGACAACTCCCGTTGGTTTGCCTGTATCTTGGGCATCAATAAGTACTATATTTGAACCCTCTCTGAAGGATTAACTTTGGCAAGTTATCCTTCCCGTCCCATCATGGTTTGGTCTGCAGACCCCATGATCTGGACCGTTAACGTGCGGTTCAGGAGCTTAGTGCAATAGACCCGCTATCTCTAAACTTTTCCACACATAGGGTTTCTGCATAACCCTGTGCAACTTGTATTCACTCTATCTCTACTTAAACCTATGACTTTCACTCAACACCTAGTGTTGACTCTTTAAGCATGTTATCCTAGGTATATGAGCACTTTAGGAACCCTGGCACGGAGTGGCACTGGACATGAGGACGTCCAGTATAGTTATCATTCATCTTTTGCTTTCTAAATGTATCTTAGGGACCTCTCTTTTGGTAAAAGTATATCTTTTACTATAAAAACTCTGATGAATAAATGAATGATAACTCTTTTTTCAAAAACGTCTCTTTTCGAGCCGTTTTCTATTATCTTGTCTTTGTTTCCATGAAGTAATACCCCAAACAATAAATCCGCTGCGATCTGTAAAAATGAGGGTGTTACACATCCCTACTCCTGCGTCATTGACGGAGCTATGTTATGAGTTGGCTAGGCCATGGCCAACATCAAAATTTTTAATAGAAGCCCATATATTCATTAGCCTTGTACTACATTGGTCCCTCTAAGTTTATTTGCCCCATCATTAGCATTACGATTTCATGCATTTTGAAGCATTTAAATTAGTTAAGTGCAATTATAATTCATCTATTTTTTTGTTATATGGATTTAAATCATAAAATATGTTTGGTCATCCATAAAATTAGTTAGGAATGATCTTTTATTTATTTTGAGTAATAATTTAATATTTCTTTTTTACTTGTTCCAAAAATGGCTACTTCTTTCAAAATAAGCTATCGTGTTAGCATATTAATTTGTAGGCTAAACATTAAATTGCTCTTTGGCTTGATTCATTTTGATTTATAAGCTTTAATTCTACTCTTTAACTAACTCATTAAAAACTAAAATCTAATATGACCCATTCAAACATATATTAAACCACCTTATTTCCACCTCTTATGGCCGATGGTGATGGGTCACCTCAGCTTTCTCTTTACATTTACAAAGACTAAACCCAAACCACAATTTGCTAACGGGGACTTCAATGAAAACCGTAACTTTTTTTTAAAAGAAAAGAATTAAAATTTTGTTTCCATCCTTATCTCTCCATCCCATCTCAACTACAACTCATTTCATCACAAAACTAATATTTAGTTCTTCTTCATCCTACCTTATATCTCTTATGCACAATGAACACAACCAGCTCATAGAAACCCACGATTCAAACACAAACCATCTATCTTTCTTATTACTTGTTTTAACCGAATAGCAAACAACATTATAAACCTCAGTTTGAACCTTCTTCTTTGTGAATATCAAACACATATCGAAGAACCTGCACCCCCCAAACTTCTTGAGTGAAGAAACAAGGCGCGACTTCAAGATCTCTAACGGTGGTCTCAGGTAGGTTTTTATTTATTTCAACTTCAATTAATGATCTGCGATGAGTTTGTAACAAGATATTTTAAATATCCATTCGTGAAAAAATAAGACAAACCTGAGGTCTTTCTTGTTCATCATTTTTTTCTTCTTCTATTCTTTTGTATTAATGCACCCAATTGTTAATAAAATAAGGCGGAGTTGTGCCCATTTAATCGGTTGGCAATCAAACCAAAATAATGAAAAGGTTGAAGTAGGATGTAGCCTTGCTCGGTTGAGCTAGGGAGGGTGACGCGGTCGAGGGATGCGTTGGGTTGGGGACGACAGACCATTACCATTAGCCTAATGTTTTTATACAAACCTTACACATTTTTATATGTTTTTAATCTCACCTATTCAAACTAGAGTTAATTACATAAATCGTCCTTGTGGTTTGTCGGATTTTATGAATCTTGTCCCCGTTACGATCTTTTTAACGTTCATTTGGACTTGGGTTCAAAATTAAGACCTTTTTAACGGTCATTTGGACTTAGGTTGAAAATTGGACAAGATCCATAAAAATCAAAAACCACAAGGACATGACTCACTTAAAAAAAAGCATAGGGACAAGATCCATAAAATTCGGCAAACCACAAGGATGATTTATGTAATTAACTCTTCAAACTAAGATCTAATCTCACATCTCTCTCCTTCAAAACAACACACCCATCAAAACAAAACCCCTAAACTCTAAGGCTATGCACAATGGGTATGGTTTTCTTCAGTCGACCGGTCGGTCGTTGAAGGTTCTCCCTTTGTGGGTGTTCGGTTGAGTAACAAAAAAATCGATTCTCGGTCGTAATTTCGACCGAATGTGGTGAATGGTTTGTTTGTGTATTTTGAATATTTTTTACCATTTTGTATTGCAAAGTAAAATAAATAAATAAATAAATAAATAAATACATTAAAAATTTAATACCTTTATACCTTTTACTTTAAAAAATTTATACATTTTAGCTGAATGGAAATTTATTTTCGAATAGGAACTTTTATTCATTACATAAACAAAGTAGAATACAACATTCAAATGAAAATACAAATTACGAAACGAAAATTAAAACACGTAAGTTCATCAGCTAGATGAGTTATTCAACTTTCAGAGATTAATCTGTGTAATAACCATCATCGTAAGCAAAAAAGTCCCCAAAATCCTCTTCCCATTCTTTATACGCTTCGTCAAATAGGTATTCCTCTTCCCACTCCTTACGAGCTTTTTCTTCCCTTGCTTCTTCTTCTTCAATTGCTCTCAATGCTTCTTCATCCTGAAGAAGTTGTCGTTCCTCTTTCTCAGTAAGAAACGAATTGCCAACTGGTTCCTCAACCGGCTCATATTCAACATCTTCCGTTGGGAATGATGGAATGATATCTAAGGGTGGAGTATTAACCGTTTCTTCAAGTGTCGGGGGATTGTTTCCGGGAGTGTTTTTTTTTAAACATCTTTTAGATCTGAGATAAGAAAATCATGAGAGTTGGTGTTTAAAGATGGATGAATAAGGGGTATTTATAAGTAAAAAATTTTGAATTTTTTTTAATAATAATAAAAAAAATTAAGAAGGTCGCTGCTGTGGATACTAGAAGTTCTCCAGAGAGAGAAAGCTAATGTGGTAGGCAAAATTAAGGTCGTCTTGGGTCACCATTGTGCATAGCCTAATAAACCCTCAAACACCACAGGCACCATAACCAACATGAGACTCCTAACATACAACATGCTATCCTCAAACTTCAAAGGCGTCACAAACGGGTTCCCACTCCGCATCGAACCACAAACCATAACCTAAAAACTAGTCGAGTTCAACCTTTAAACACCGCAGCTGCCATAATCAACATGAGACCACGGCTTCAAGATCTTTTAACAAGTCTCGGGTAGGTTTACTTTTGTTGTTTATTTAAGATCTATGATGATTTTCTCCTATGCATTTATTATAAGAACAAATCCGAGTATAAAGAAAAGAAAGTCTGAGATCCTTCTTTCCTTCCTTTTTTTTTTTTTTTTTTTTTTTTTTTTTTTTTTTTTTGAGTTCAAATCTGGGTTTTTGTGGATATTGAGATAGGTTTGAGGGTTGTTGTAGTTAATTGTTTTTGTGACTTGGAGCTAGGTTTGAGTTCGAATCTTTTGTTCTTTTCTTTTTTACTCTGAATCTGTTGTGGTTGTTGTTGTGTAGATGAGATAATTATTTAAACTGTTATGATTTTTGTATAAGATGGACTCCGAATATGTTGTGTTGTTGTAGATTTGATGTTGTGGGTTTGGAAAATGGACTTCAGAGACTATATTTGATTCGCCTTAACGAGATAGATGTGAAATATGGTCGTTGAAATCTAGGTTTAAACATGAGGAAGATAAGGGTCATAACACAATAAAGGGTCAAAAATGCTATATCTATTTGTGAATTAATTTGAATGTAAATTGTCAGTAATGGAGTAATGGGACAATAGTGGGTCTTCTACCTACAATGGTACACCGAAAAAAATATCTTACATTTTTATGACCTTTGCTCTAAAATTAAAACTGACGCGACCGACGGATAAATTGCGGATAAACCTCACCACTTGCACTATAACTATTAATCTCAGTATTTTAAAAGGCGCGTCAAAGCGCCGCAAAGGCGTTGCTAAGGCACGAGGCGTAACCTCGCGGCCACGAAATGGACCTTGGCGGCTGATCTAGGTGTGGCCCAAAAAGGTGTGAAATAAGGCGAGCCTTTTAGTAAGGCGTGGCGCCACCTTTTGAGCCTTTTTTTTTTTTTTTTTTTTTTAACTAGTATTTGGAATTTGGGCTATTTGGTATAGAGATGAGATCAATATAGAACTCATATTTACCATAGAACCAATGAACCAATCATAGCCACCCCATTTTTATTTTCAACTTTTTTTTTATATAACAACATATCTTGCAAACGGTCAATCTTCAAGCCACAAAAAAAAAATACCATCGCGACGAGAATTAAATCATCTTTCAACAGATATGCATTGTTATATACTTTCGACGATTTTTTTTTTATAAATTTCCGCCCAGAAAAATCATATATGGTTCGTAAAAATCACATATGATTTGATTTTTACAAATCATATATGATTCTTACGAATCATATATGATTTGTAAAAGTCATATATGATTCGTAAAACTCACATATGATTTGATTTTAACGAATCACATATGATTTCTACAAATCATATATGATTTTTTTGGGCGAAAATTTTGAAAAAAAAAAATCGTCGAAAGTATATAACAATGCATGTCTATAGAAAGATAATTTAATTCTCGTCGTGATGGTATTTTTTTCGCGTAACGATTTACGATTTGCGAGATATTTAATTTAAAAAAAATGGTGAATTATTATTATTATTTTTTTTTTTTTGATAAAAAAAAATAAAAAAATAAGTGGCTAAAATTGTTTGATTGGTTTTATGGTAAAAATTGGTTCTACACGGCTCTTTTGGCATTTGGTGTATCGGCCTGGTAATTATATAATAAGTAGTAGTTTAAATGTCTAATATAGTACGAGTAATATGATTTAAAATTATAAATACATAAATCTAAAAAAAAAAAAAAAAAAAAAAAAAAAAAAAAAAAAAAAAAAAAAAAAAAAATCTGCTTTAGTGACGCCTTAAGAAACGCAAAGGCTCCGCCATGACACGTAAGGCTTGAGGCGCAGCCATGCCGCCACGCCACGCCTCACGCCTTTTATAACCTTTATTAATCTATAGTTTGATACTTTGATAAAGTATGGAAAAGTCTTTTTATCCAGCAAACTCGAGATCTATATGACGGCTATATATATAAGACACAAACTTAAACAACTCATTCCAATCCATTACATTAAATCGACCATCATCCCTTCTTCCTTGACTTGTGCTATCAGACCAAATCAAAAGGGTTTTGTTACTAGTTTAGTTATGGTACATTACATCACTTATTATCCCAACCCTTATTCTTCGTCATCAATGTCTATATACATACCTCTGGAGATCCAAGGAGAAATCATCAAAAGAGTTCCTAATGTCAAGTCATTGATTTGATTCAGAACCGTCTCAAACACTACAATATTCACCGCTTTTAGCGGGGACATTTCCTCGCTTTCAGCGAGGACTTCTCCCCGTCCAAAACTTTCAGCGGGGACATGTCCCCGCCGAAAGTGCCTCGGCCAAAGCCCTTTGCTGTAAACTTTCGGCGGCGACGGACGTCTCTTTTGGCGGTGACACGTGGGACCCACACTGCCAGCGTGGACAATTTTGGTCAGGTCAAACATGCCAGCGTGACAGCACTTTCCGCGGCGGAAAGTATTTTCCGTAGTTGTAATTAGCCCTTAATCCTTTATTTTAATAATAATTCTCACTCTTTTGGCGGGGACACGTCCCCGCTGAAAGTGCTTTACATAGTAAATGGTTCACTCTTTTGGCGGGGACACGTCCCCGCTGAAAGTTGTGCCCACATATATTGCAACAACCTTTTGGCGGGGACATGTCCCCGCTAAAAGTGACTGACCAATTTTGCAGCAAATTGCTGCAAAATGGGTAATTTCCAGATTTTTTCCGGAAAAAATCTACATGATCACTACAAATTCACAACCTGTATATCATCTAATTACAACACCACAAGACACTCAAATCATAAATTCGCCAAACATAATATCACACATATCGAAATTTGTTAAAAATTAACAAAATCATGTGTTTGTATCCAAATTCGCAAAATACGGTTCAAAAACCGTTATGACATGATCACTACATAAGCTAGCTATCTGCTATACGCTACAAAACTATACGTGGGAACAATGTAGCGGGAATCCTAACACATAAACTACATAAAGACATAATAATCCATGAAACTATCCAAACATTTGTCCATAACCCCAAAACAAATATAAATCAACCCAAATAACCCATACGCTACTCCTGAGTCCCCCCACTCCCCCCACTAGCCCCACTCCCCTCCTCCTGGGTACCTGTAGACTCACCTGGTGAAGCCTCCTGGGATCCCGATGTCGTCGCCTGAGTCGCTAGCTCAGCGGGGAAACCCGGTTGTGTCTTAGCCCACCCCAACAACATATCAATCAGTGCCCTTTGCTGGGACATCTCCTGGGTTTGCTTCTGGACTGTTTCGTGCAGGGAGGACGCAGAGGCTTGATCACGAGCTCGTGCAGCGCTGAGGGTCGTCTGACGACCACCGCCGGGTAAGACTGGACCTATGCCAGGAATATGACCTCGCTGCTTGCCACCGATCACGTAGTGCATAATATCGAGGTCAGACATGGTCGTCCCCCCGGAGGTGCTCTCCGTCCGCATCTGTATCATCTGGTTCTGTTTTACAAAAAAACAAGCAAAGTAATATATAAGTCGTGATTTATTATATTTGCATTAATGTGGGTGAGTTTTAAGAAAATAAATTATACTTACATATCTAGCCTCGGACAATGTAGACTCCCAAACGCCGTCTCTCGTATGGTTGTGTCTGTACATCGCGATCAAGTCTCTACCATCCACAGCGTCGGTGGGTTCTCTCAGCTGTTTATAAATAAACTCAATAATGACTCACCAAACACTATATATATAAATGAAATGATTAAAAAGTGTCTTACGAAGTTATCGCGTATAACAGCTAACGAATGCGACCCATGAAGGCTGGCAGTCGGATTGGCGAGCCGGTTCTGCCTGTTGGTCTCCCCTCTCTTCAAATTATCCGAGTTCGACCAGTGCTTCACCTGCGTATTATAAATAATAAAAAATGTTATATAAATGAATTGTTGTTATTATTATTATTATTATTATTATTATTATTATTATTATTATTATTATTATTATTATTATTATTATTATTATTATTAACAATAACAATAATAACAACAACAACAACAATAATAATAATAAAGTGTAGATCCAGAAATTTACATATTCTGCCCAATCTGACTCCGACATGTTCTCCGGGCGGTTTGCCTTGATCTCGTCCAGCTTCTCTATCCCACCTTGCTCAGTAAAATTTATCTTTTTGTGTCGCCACTTGTTGTCGTCGTATCGCTTTTGGAGATAATATTCGATACTCTTGACAATATCCTCTCCGTCAGCACTGGCAAGGTGCTCGCCGAGATCAAAATAATGCTGCAATAAAATATAATTAAAATAAATATTCAAATTAAAATAAATATTCAAATTTAAATAAACAATCAAATTTAAATAAATAGAAAACTTAAAATAAACAAACACAATAATTAAAAAAATAAAAGATAAAAAAAAACTTACGTGTTGCTGGTCGACGATGTGGGCCTTCGCGTTAGCAGGAACAGCCGACCAGGATTTGTAATGCATAGGAATTGATTGCCGTAACAATTCCCCGACCAAGTTGGAGAACCACTTCGCGTGGTCACCCACATGCTCCCACATCCCTTTGTCGTTCTTCCGGAATCTGATCGATACCGGACGACCAGTCTCTTTCCTCTCATTGCGGAGCCGCGTGTTCTTTGTGGGACCACGCATCGACTTCCCGCCTTTCCCAATTTTGGCATTGGGCTTTGGAGGTCTGGGAGGTCTGGATTTAGATCCTACAAGTAATCAAATTCAAGTGATGATGACATAAAATAACAAGTTATCAATTTCAAATAATAATCAAGTTTAATTCAAATAATCTAGAAATTCTTACTCTGACAATCACCGCCTATCCTCGTCGGACCACGGGGTGGCTCATTGCCTCCATCGCCACTGTGGCTCCTAGCAACAACATCTACCATCTGTAAACGTACTAGTACAAGAAAATATAATTAGATAAGAAACACATATACACATATACGCATATACACACACATTGAAAGAAATAACAATTTATACAAAATAATAATAATAATAATAATAATAATAATAATAATAATAATAATAATAATAATAATAATAATAATAATAATAAATAATTAAATATATAAATAAACACATTTAACCACTTGATAACAATTTCATTCAAATAAGTTGATGCAACAATTGGCATCACTGCGTTTTAATGATGCAACAAATAATTATATAGAATCAAACATGTTAACAAGTTGTGCGTTTTAATGATGCAATTACGAGCTGTGCGTTTTGTTCACCTAATCCAACTATGGAAGGCAATCCTAACCCACTCTTTGAATGTTTCGTCTCATATATGAATGCGTATAATTGATTTACTATTTGAGAAAATTTCGGCAGCATTTCCCCTCAACTCCCCAAATATGTACATTAAAGACATATTCGTAGGAGTAAAGGGGAAACACTGTCGAAATTTTCACAAATAGTAAATTAATTATATGCATTCATATCCTAAATGAGACAAAACATTCAAAAAACAGTCCCAAACAGGGGACTTTCCGAAATTAATTTCTAATAAATTAATTTCGGACGGGTTTTCTATGGGATGATTAACTTCGGACGGGGACTTTCCAAAATTAATCACTAAAGTCCTAACATATACGCATTGTCAATATTCATAGCTAACATAATGATTCACATATATATATATACATATATATATATATATATATATATATATATATATATATATATATATATATATATATATATATATATATATATATATATATCTACCTCCCCTATAAAGGAAGCTTGTCCTATTATTTCTCCCTCAAAAATACTAATCAACTGACACGTGTCATCTCTAAAATCTAATAGCCGTCGATTGTTTTGATGCAATTTTGGGCGGAATTCCTTAGACGAGTAGCATTTGCAACATTTCAACTCATAACAAAAAACACACACAAGATCCTCCTCTCAAACACTCTCCCTCAAACCCTAACCTAAAAATATAATAAAGTTCATCAGATCCATGGATTATTAATTCGATATCCCTAAAATAAAACACCAGATCAAGAAAACAAACATGAGATCACCAAACACAAAATCAATTTTAGATCTATACAAATTGTAGATCACCAAACACGAATCATTATCATAATTGGGGATCGACATAAACCTGTCAATCCATGGATGATGAAGCTATAATCGTTTATAAATTTGAAGATGGTTAAAAAAAGCAAGAAAAAAATCAGGTCTTGATACAACCGATTTAAATTTCATGTTATCTTTAATCTTTAATTTCTTTTTAGAAGAACCTGTTGATGATAATGTTAATGTTTTTCGTTTTTTGATGATAATGTTTTATGTTATTTGATCATGTTTTTGTCAATCAGTATGATGTTAATTTACATGTTCATGTTTGTTGAATATTATCATTTTAGTGTAACCTGGTATATCTCATTGATTTTAAATCTTTATCTTTTGGTCATAATTTAATGAATGAATCATTTCAAACCTATATTTCAATTACAATAAACTATGTTTGATTTTTTAAAATGTATACTTTAAAAAAAAAATCAAATATATTCTTATCCCTAATTTGTAGAACAAAAATACCTAACGAGTACGGTGCCACTTGAGACTTTAAATGATTTAGGTGGGAGAATAAACAAAGCATGTACATAGAATGTAAACAAAGGTGTTGCGATGTTAATAATATATTGTCTGGTATAGAGTGAAAGGGAATTTTAGTTGGGAGAGTAAAAATAGAATATCGTTAATACTTAATAGTGATAGCCATATTACCCCTCCATTCTAATTTTTTATCTGTGTACCTCAAACACTTCCATTGATGGGATTCGGTTTCCAGTGCATTCTCACAAACATGGCAGCGGGTTAAGTCCGAATCAACGCCTCTACGAGGTGCTTAACATGACCATCAAGTATGTTATTAAACTTTTTCTAACTTGGACTAGGTTAGCAAAGTTTATACTTCTTGAGTTTTTATTGGTTGTTAGCGATTTGTTTGGAAGATAGATTATCTTGAGTTAAGGTATATTCAAGATTGCTCAATAATATACAAAGGCAAGCATCATGAGAAATTATTACTCCGTATGATACTAAGTCAGATTGTAACAATGTTATGATCATCTATCTATTTTTCTATGAACATTAATCAATTGCATAACAAACATTATATGTATAAAAGAAGTTTTTTTAGGTTGTTTACTGCAGTTTGTCATGTTTTGACCCGTTTGAGATTTTTAGACCCTTTCCATTTATACTATTCATATGTACAGGAGCTGAAATTGCTACATCCGAAATTTGTATAATAAAGTTATATTTGGTGATTAATTCAAATTTACGTCCAACTGCTTATGAATTATTTTGAATTGCAATATTAGAAATGTTGGAAATTCCATCAATCTCATGAGCTTTACATTTATTTGAGTTGACTTCAATTTGTATATTGAATTATCCATTTCAAAGTAACTGATACATCATTTGGATCATTAGTCTTAACTAAACATGTGAATTTATATTCAAATTAACTAACTTTGAAACATTTATTCTTTTCAGTGGCGCTTCAAGTTCTATAAGGAGGAGTTGTCAAACAGTTCTTGCAAAGCATCTACTCTCCATAGTGATAGTTATTGCTCCAAAACTGCCTCATCTTGCTTTACGGATATAATATTAACAATGCTGATGTGGCCATGTTTTGTTTTTGGCTCAAATTGGCCCACACTAAATGAAAGATGGCTTGCCTTTCGTGAGCAAGAGATTGATTTTTGGGGAAAAATACTCAAGGTAACCACAATAGTCTTGCTGTTACTACCATTGATATACTAATCCTTATATCGACTGTAAATGAAAGATGGCTTGCCTTTCGTGAGCAAGAGATTGGACATTTCATAAAGGCAATAAAAATAGTACTTTTAATAAGTCAAAACCTCGATGTTCTTGGAAAAATGAGGCTCACATCACAGTATACCTCCTGTTCAGTAGTACCAACAGGGATAAGTGCTTTCATTGCGTTGTTCCAAGTACTATAAGGGGGCATTTTGATTGCTTATGAAACCTTTATGAGGATTTTCAGATAAAAATATTGTATTGCTATATCTCATTATGTGTGACAGGAAAAATAAGCAGCTTGAATTTGCTTTTCCCAAACAGATTTTTCACAGACTAATTATGATATTAGGTAACATTTCGGTTATAATTATTTGTCACATGATATGCAGGCGAATTCGAGTGCAATGGAGTTATATATATCTACCTCCTATATACATACGATGGTTCTCATTTTTCGATCTATAGTCAGGTATCTATACAATAGATTAAGCTTTTTAGTGTATGGTACAATAGTTTTGCGTGTGCGATAATCACCCTCAAAATGCAATCCCAAACACCCTCTAAAACTTTGAATTTAAGCTTTTTAGGCTACCTATTTAGTTAGGCTGCCACTGATCATGCTTAAAATATTTGTGGAGAGTTGATGATAATTGTGGATTTTTCATGATTGCATAGTCCAAGTGATGGCGTAATTCTCAATTTCATGGTTTTTGTTTTAAGCTGATAATATAGGATTGACGTGAGAAGAGAAACAATTGGGAAAATATATACACGATCTGATCGATTAATTTTCCAACTTAAGCTCAAGGTATTGTTGTGGTGTGATTTGTGTTAGTATTTTTTTTAGGATTAAGTTGTTGGGTTATGTTGTGTGGTGTTTTATGCTTTGTACGTTTTCCTATGAATATCAAAGATGATATCAGAAAATTATATGTGGCAAAATCATAAAAAGCAGGCCCGTTCGACATTGTAGATAGCAGTTTCCCATAAACGCAACTCCAAAAGATACCGCCTGAAGAATTTCCTTTGCTCACACATGAGTCTATATTGACAAATGAAGATACTCCTAAAGACCAAAAGGTACAGATATATAACTGTCTACCTTTTTTCTTTAATTTTACACCTACAAGGTGTGTTTATGATCCTTTGTTGTATTGTAGGTTTAATAGTATGAAGTACATAAATTTGCATTTGTAGAATCTTTAGTGTGAAGTATATTTATTCAACACTACAATATTCTCCATATTTTAGTGAAGTACCTAACTTGCTAGACATCGAGAGGTTTCACTTCATACCGTCTAAAGTCATTTTAATTTTGGCTTTTTCAGGGTTAGGCAAATCATCTTCCTCTATGCAGGTCTTGAGATGGTTCCTTTGGATGGATATTTGTAATACTCTTGCGCGAGTCTTAAGCACAGATAACGCAAGTAAGTTTAACTTCTATAATTCATTTTATATTTGTACAATACTCTTAATATAAAACATAAGGTAAAAACAGGCTCAAGTTTCTTCTTTGGAGAGCTATATAATTTGTGTTTGCAGTATTGTGTAGGCAACAACGTTTTGCACAATCAGTTCTGTGTCAACTATAAGAAGAATATAGGTTAGAAGTGTAATTTTATATCCCTTTGAACATGACTCCATCATATCAGGTGTCATGTTCTTCACAACTACAGCAATCATAATATTCTATTGTCTTTGCATGCAACATGGTAAATGAGGGCCTTTTGAAATGTGTGTGTTTATGTGTTTTTGGAAAAGACCCTTTATGTTTTTCTCACATAATTAACCAAGAACATTTATTTGTCATTATATCCTCATAATATTATCTACTTCTTATCTTTTAAAGAATTCTTAAAGCTAGCCTTGGGATTGCTTATTAGAATTATTAAAGTTGTTCATCAGCTTTAGTATATATGGATTTTTTAAGGACATGCATAGGTCATTAGGAGGACAAATTCTTATTGATGTTGTTTGATAAGGTGACTTTAAATCGTTTCTCAATATAATAATCATACTTCTTTTAAATATATTACAGGTTGATGTAGCTACTGCCAAGATTCTTATGATTCTGAAAACTTGAGCCGCATACGTATAATAACCAAACTATTTGCACAGGTAACATTAAGTTCATGAGCTACTGAGTTTTCAATTCCCTTAACCCTGTGTTTATATGTGTGTTCATTTATTAAGTTAATGAGCTAATTACAAATCAAACTTAATGGTAATCAGTAATCACTTTACTACCATTTGTTTTGGTTTATTCTATGTTTTCTTTATATATAAGTCAATGTTAGGAGTGATCACTTCACTGCCTTCTATTCCTATATTTCATAGTTGTAGGAGCTTAACCATGCATTAGGTAAACTAATTGTAACCGTAAATGCAGTGGCGATGTTGATGTAGTGATACGGGTCACATGCTCAAGTTACAATGCAAATAAGATGAAGCTTCTTATCCTATAGAGAATTTGTGGCCAAGTGGTACCATGAAAATAAGTTATATAATAAATAGATTTTTTATACCTTGATCACATGATTTAATGACAGGACATACTAACAAAATAATGACATTAATAAATTAATGTGCAAGGTTATCTGACATGGTGGACTATTGACGATTACCGCTTGAGTTGAGTTAGCTGATGGTCGTCAATGTCGTCATAGAAAGTAAGTTGAGGCCACTTTTGGTTAAAAGGATTACGAGAATGCCAAGCCGATGGTGTTCATGGACTATGTGAGCATTGGTTAATAGAACGCTCAAAAGGTCAATGCTCCCTGCAACTTGTCAAATGCTTATTTTTATGAGCTTATGTACTTCTAAGTTTCTAATTATTAGAGTAAAAAAAATTGTTGGGTTGGGTGGTGCCAGCTTAAAATGGGTTCATTTCAGATTTGACATGTTGGCTATATCCAGGGTCCTAAGTTACAAACCTTTGGCAGTGTCAATGTACGCAAAAAAGCTAAATAGTCAAAAGGTATAAAAAAAAAGACGACGATCCTTTTCTTAAAGAACTATGTTTATTTCTATTGTTTAATGAAAGGTTTATTACATATGTTTATTTCTATTGTTTAGAACTAAACTACCCATTGTTAGACACCACTAATTTCACATTTGATCCGGTTTTATTTTGTTTTGTTAATATTTGATATAGTTTATTTTTAATTTTTGATCAAATGTGCAATGCTCTATTAACTAATTGTGCAGATTTTATAATGTACAAACGTTTCCTAATGGTTAATGATGTGGACTACATTTAAAGTCAAAAGGGTATGCTGGTCGGTAAGCTTGCGTATGGGATGCACAGATTAGGCAATTCATGGATCCCAGTGATGCTTTGATTCATTTGCCCTGTTGTCTTTCTATGTTAAGTCTCATAGTCATTGTCAATTGGACATAGCTATAAGTATATTAAAGTCTCCTAAAATTAAAAAATTGTATGGTTATAATTTCGTCATAGACTTGATAGTATCACCTGTATGTTGTAGTAGGTTAAATAATAATTGTGTGAGTATGTAAACTAAGATTTTGTTCATGATTTGGCTTGCTTGCTATTTTTTTTTTGGGATATCAGTAGTGTTTTAATGCTTTATTCTTGCTGAGATATGTGCAGTGGAGAAGTGTGACAAATCTTATTTTTTTCATTATGGTGATTCTATCATTGGGGCAATTTTGTTGTATTGGTTTTAGGTGGATGATGCAAGTGTCTCTAAGTGTCTTTACATGTTAGCTCCGTTGAATTTTCTTTCTTCCCTATTTCTTCCCGGTTTATTATTCACATAGCCGTATCAAAGGTAAAGAGCAAAAAGGGTCTAAAAGTGTTATGATGCGACAAAGATGATCACAACTATTGCAATTCTACAACAAACGTAGTCTATTAAGAGTCTTTTATCAACTATAAGTTTGCTTTTATTTATTATCTTTTTGTACACAATAAAGAAACTTTAATATTCGTACGTTTAATTTCAACATTATATTTCTTCAACGTTATTCTATTATGCATTTTATATCAGGTGGTAAAGTGGGTGAGGTTCGCTCCATACCTAGAATGGTTATAATCCCATCCGACAAAAAGATGTCTTTCCAACTTAACAAAAGTCAAGGCCAAACATTGTCTAAAGTTGGGTTATATTTGGAACGGTCTGTTTTTTCCCACGAACAACTTTATATAGTAGTCTCAAGAGTAAAAAGCAAGAGAGGTCTAAAAGTGTTGTGTTGTGACAAAGACGTCAACTACACCAACTCTACAACCAACATTGTATATAGAGAAGTTCTTCATAGATTATAAACTACTAGCAGGGTACGCGCGATGCGGCGGTGGGTACCCTGTGACTGTATTTTGTGGCGAGCAAAAATTGTTCGATTACATTTTTTTTAATTTTTTATAAGAATTACCATACAAATAAATAATAATTTAAATTAAAATAAATTGAAGCAATAATAGTTATATATCATTTTTTAGCATTTTTTAGCCGGACAACTTTATGTAGCAGTCTCAAGAGTAAAAAGCAAGAGAGGGCTAAAAGTGTTATGTTGTGACAAAGACGGCAAGTACACCAATTCTACAACCAACGTTCTATATAGAGAAGTTCTTCATAGATTATAAACTATATGTTTTTTTTTTCAACCTTATGCTTTGTTCAACTTTATTATTTGATTAATAATAACATATTTATTTTATTTCATTTATGTTGCTTCACGTTCATACTTATGTTACTATTATTTTTATCGTATAATCACATTCTTAAAGCTAGCCGCCCCATCGGGGCGGGCCTAAAATCTAGTGTACATATATATATATATATATATATATATATATATATATATATATATATATATATATATATATATATATATATATATATATATATATATATATATATATATAAATGGTTATATATTGCGGTTAACAAATTAAGGCGGTTTTTGTTTGAGCTTATTTGTTTTTCGGCTTATAAATCATAAGACTCAATTTTTTGGCTTATTAGGAAACTTGTCAGCTTATATAAGTTTATTATATCATAATATACTTATATAAGCCAACGGGTCTCCAAACAAGCTGAAAAATTGAAGCTTATGAAATATAAGCCGAAATCAAATGAGCTTATAAACACAAACACCCTTTAGGTGCAGAAATCCCAAACACCCTTGTTTGGACAACATAAACCAAACGGCCCTCGTTTGGGCTGTTAACAAGCAGAAACAAAACGCCCCCTTTAGGGGCTGAAATAAACAGACAAGTTTAGGGGCTAAAATAAACAGACAAAACGCCCCCTCGGTTTTTGTTTTATGCAACAACTTAAAGTTGTTTGCACCTAGCAAGTCCCCACGACACTACTTGTGTCGTGGTACACATCACGAGCACACCCCATGGTGTTTCGTGTTCCAAACCATCAATTCAACAAAACACCACTGTTTGGACAGCATAAACCAAACGCCTCTTTGTCAGCCCACATTTTCCAAATTTACATAAGCTCATAATTACATAAGTCCGATATATATGTATCTACTGCAAGCCTATTGATATAAGCCGAAACCAAACGTACCGATTGTGGTCTTGGCTCTCAGCTAGCTGGTCTTGACAGAAGGCTGGTCCCGGCTCTTGGCTGGTCTTCACAGTAGGATGGTCTCGGCTTTCGGCTTGTCTCGACTGTCCTCACCAAACAAACATACACCCAAAAATATATAAACAGAAAATATTTAATGTAAACTTTTGGCGGCGACATGTCCCCGCTAACACTTAAACAAAAAAAAAAAAAAAAAAAAAATTATACCTCTTGGCAGTGGGCTCTCGTATGTGGTCTCGGCTTCGGCTCGGCTTCGGGTCTGGCTTCAATTCTTAGCAACTGTACCAAAAAAATTAACAAGAAAATTTAAAAAAAAATCAAAAAATAAAAACAATAAACGCAAAACAATTAAAAGCTAACAAAGATTATCAAAAGTTATCAAAAGTTAACAATTAAAAAAATTAACAAGAAAACACTCAAAAAAAAAATACCTCGGCGAAGTGAACGAGATGTTAAACGAACGAGTAGAGATGATGTGGTATTACACGAGATGTTAAGCGAACGAGTCGAGATGATGTGGTATTACACGAGATGTTAAACGAACGAGTCGAGATGATGTGGTATTACATGAGATGTTAAACGAACGAGTCGAGATGATGTGGTATATTACACGAGATGTTAAGCGAACGAGTCGAGATGATGTGGTATTACACGAGATGTTAAGCGAACGAGTCGAGATTATGTGGTATTACACGAGATGTTAAACGAACGAGTCGAGATGATGTGGTATTACAGGAGATGTTAAACGAAACGAACGAGTCAAGATGATGTGGTATTCCACGAGATGTTAAGCGAACGAGTCGAGATGATGCGGTATTACACGAGATGTTAAGCGAACGAGTCGAGATGATGTGGTATCACACGAGATGTTAAACGAACGAGTCGAGATGATGTGGTATTACACAAGATGTTAAACGAACGAGTCGAGATGATGTGGTACTACACGAGATGTTAAACGAACGAGTCGAGATGATGTGGTATTACACGAGATGTTAAACGAACGAGTCGAGATGATGTGGTATTACACGAGATGTTAAACGAACGAGTCGAGATGATGTGGTATTACACGAGATGTTAAACGAACGAGTCGAGATGATGTGGTATTACACGAGATGTTAAACGAACGAGTCGAGATGATGTGGTATTACACGAGATGTTAAACGAACGAGTCGAGATGATGTGGTATTACACGAGATGTTAAACGAACGAGTCGAGATGATGTGGTATTACATGAGATGTTAAACGAACGTGTCGAGATGATGTGGTATTACACGAGATGTTAAACGAACGAGTCGAGATGATGTGGTATTACATGAGATGTTAAACGAACGAGTTGAGATGATGTGGTATTACATGAGATGTTAAACGAAGGTGTCGAGATGATGTGGTATTACACGAGATGTTAAGCGAACGAGTCGAGATGTGGTATTACACGAGATGTTAAGCGAACGAGTCGAGATGATGTGGTATTACACGAGATATTTTCCCACCTAACAACGTATCCTTACAATATAAACTCACACACACTCATCTAACCCATATCATCTCACACACACACACACACTCATCTCACTATATCTCTCTCTCTCTAGCAGTTTCTATTTTACGGCGACACCAGCAGTTTCCGGCCGCCAGAATATTTTTCTGGCCACCACCTTTTATCAACTCAACTTGTAGATCGGGCCACCCCGATCACGATTCTACCACACACAACTACAAACATACACTGTCAACCAGATGCAGCGATATAATCCTTTTATGTGTACTTGTGGAGTAGGAAATATAAAAAAAAGAATATCACGTCAAAAAGGTACATTTCGATGGGAGTATTATGCATGTCCTCTTTCGAAGCCAAGAGAGAAAGGTCATGGATGTGGATATTTTATGTGGAAGAGTGAATTTGATGAACAATTACAAGTAATATATTCTGCTTCAACATCTCATGGTTCTGGGTGCACAAACTGCCATGAAAAAGATCTTAGGATAAATATGCTGGAGGCACAAAAACAGGTGCTAGAGACAAAAGTCAGGTTGCTCGAGGCAAGACTTGAAATGGCAACGAATCCCGAAAACAATGACCACGCATGTCAATCGGATGCAATACTCCGTGACCTGTTAGGTGACATGGAAAATCTTCGTATGTAATGCTGTTGTTGTTGATGTTGCTGTTGTTGTTGTTGTTGTTGTTGTTGTTGTTGTTGTTGTTGTTGTTGTTGTTGTTTGTTGTTTCTTGTGTTATTGTTGTTGTTGTTTAATAAAATGTTTTTGTTGTGAAAACTGATGTCCACACACGATTAGATACACTCAAAACTGCTTTATCACTAGAAATCGTAAACTTCTATCCAAACACTCAAGATTGTAATTATTAATCTAACAAAACATCCACAGTAAGAACCTAAGCAGTTTATAAAGCAATCCCAAACACCAAACGCTTAGCTTCAAACACGAAGTCAAACATTTTATTCAAACCACACAAGAGTTGTAAACCAGATACATTTTCATACAGACTCAAACTAAACAACTCGACAAGCAAACGAACCGGATCAAACGAAACAAACTCGACAATCAAACGAAACAACTCAAACTAAACAACTCGACAACCAAACAAAACAACTCAAACTAAACAACTCGACAACCAAATGAAACAACCCGTTTACTTTTTTTTGCGGCTAACTCCAGCTTTGCTTCAACTCGCACCACCTCTTCCTTTCCTTGCTCTCATTTCCTTGAGATATGCAAACGTAGCTTCAAGACTTGTTATTCTATTTTCTAGATTATCAACAGCAGCAGCTTCATCAAACGTGCTTTCAGCTTCATCCTCACCTCCAACAGCAGCAGTTTGAGCTTCAGCAGCACGTTGAGCTTCAGCAGCATCTACCTCTTCCAAATACTCTCTATAGTATGACTTTTTCCTCAACCATACCAGAATCCGGTCTCTTTGCCAAGGTGCACAGTTAAAATACGAACCATATTCATCAAAAATTTCCACGCCCCAATGATTTATAATTTCATTATACAGGAGCTCGTGTGATAAAGCCTTTGCCCACTCCTGTTCCGGCGTTAAACCATCTATTGTTATGTGTGTTTTGTATTTTTTGCCGAATTTACGATAGTTAATATGTGTTATGTGTATGATATAATACATATTGCAGTTTAGGGGGAAATTTGGCGCCTAAACTTTTGGCGGGGACATGACCCTGCCAAAAGATTGCATGTAAATTATGGAACAACGTTTTAGCGGGGACATGTCCCCGCTAAAAGTGTGGCGGTAAAAATCTGCGGGCACAATTAAGGGTAACTATTGTGGCAAGAAAAGTAGGTATTGAAAATCTTTTGACCGGTCAGTGAAGTTGTGTTCCAGCAGAGCGCTGTTTTTGTCCTTTAGTGACTTTCGGCGGGGACAAGGCTGTCGCCGCCGAAAGTCTCCTCACCCGTCGTGGTGATTGTTGTAGTGAAAGCAATGGAAGTCTTTAATTGACAATTCTAAGTTTATAGCCGGTTATGACACTCACCATACTCAACTACATAGTTTACTTTAAGTTACAAATATATTTCAGAGGTAAAATATCGTTGTTTAATACTGATGATAATGACACTTTCACCCAACAACAAGCCTTTGCTCACATAAAACTTCTTTATAATTTAAGGGTAATTGGTTCCTCTCACTGGCTGTTGTGTTTTCATATTAACAAGTATAGAAGTCACATAGTTGTTCTTTGGAATCCTTCAATCAGAAGGTCTACTCGTATTGTTGTCCCTAATGTGCCTAAAACTAGTCATCATGTTTTTAGTTTTCCGGTCTGTTCGGTCACTAGCTGATCCTACTATTGTCAAGGTTTTATATCCTTGGCAAGTTGAAATGTTCACATTGAGCTCTAAGAGATGGACGGTGATCCTGTGTTCCAATATGCCTTGTGATACATTTGAATTTGTATCACCTCAGGTTGTTGTATTTATCAGGTTGCTTCTGAGATTAAATATGTGATGGATAAAATTTGCAATAATTATATGATCATATCATTTGATTTTATTGCTAAAGAATTAAGAGTCGTAGACATACAAGATAACTTAAAGAACCTGCGTCCCAGATGCGTCTTCATATCTAAGCTAAAGGAGTCACTTGTTCTCATTGTACCCAATAATGAGCTTTGTGGTGTATGAAAGATGGAGCATGATGGTTCCTTTACAAAATATACACCTTTAACACACCTAATACATCAATAAGCAAGATATTGGGATTTAGGAAGAATGGTGTGCTTATAATGGAACTGAAGTGGAGAACGGACATTGGGGATTTATTTATTTATTATTATTTTTTTTTTTGGACAAGGACATTTGCACTTAAAAGTTTACCAACCATGCTCAGATCACATCAATGATCTTTATATTTGCGGAGAGAAGGGTACATTCTTCATGAGCTCTTACAACGAAACGCTACTTCTGCTTGATCACTCGGATTCTTGCATATATCCTTATCATTAATTTATCATGGTGATGATGGCCACTTACAAAGTGTGGATTTAGAAAGTGATATGCTGTGGGCGGTGCGGAAAAATCACCATTCAAATATTTTTTATATTTGTTTTAATGTAGACTAGTAATGTGATACCAATTGGTATCATTTGGGTGATTAGATTTGTTGATATAAATAATGTCTAAAAACGTTATTAATATTTCTCAATAAACCTATGTTTTGATAATCACAAAACTCAAATGAAATTAAGTCAAGATTAAGACGTAAACAAGTATTTGGTAACAAATATTTACTTCTACATCTAATATCACTTAAGGTATGCATAAACTAAGCATCTTATGCATTACATGATCAAAGGAAATTTTGTCTTAAGACATAACATCTTATAAAATGATATAAACATTTTATATATATTTGTAAATCATTTTTGGTAATGCTATATTAAACTACAAAGATATGATTTCAAATTTCCAACCAAAAAGGGCAAATTTTATCCAAAAAAACTTTTCCAACGTTCAGGAGGGCGGCCCCCTTAATTTTACTAGGCGGCCCCCTTAATCATTAAGGGGACCGGCACGCTCCAGAACAGTATTTTCTGGCCCTATAAATATTGGATCATTTCACATATTTTTCTCACCTTTTTGCACTATAAACTTTCTGATCCCACCTCCATTTCTAGATCTAAAAATCATTTGATCATATAATTCATAAGTCTTTGTTTCCAAGTGATCCAAAGCTTCATCCATTCAAGTGCAAGAAGAAGAACACTCCTCTACATTCATCTAATTGTAGTAGTGTTGTGAATAGCTAGTTTCATATTGTAGTAGTGTTAGATCTTTGTAAAAAGTGTTGTGTGAATTTGTTGTTTGTAGAAACTAGGTGTGTTGTAAAGTAGTTTAGTAGTTGTGATCTAGTTGAGCTTAGAAGAAGGTGTGAAGTTGACAAGGTGTGAAGAAGGTGTGAAGTCTTGAAGAAGTTGTGAAGGTGTGAAGTTGTGAGATTGGTTCTAGCTACGATTAGAACTCGACATTTAGCTTAGTGTCGTTAACTCGTGTAAGCCAAGGTGTGTAAGGTTTCTCCACCATAAGGAGTTTGTTGACATAGTGAAGAAAACTCTCGAGTGTGGTACTCGGGGAGTGGAGTAGGGCAAGGAAGGTGTCCTTGTAGCCGAACCACTATAAATACGCGTGTTGTGGTTTGATCTTTCTAACTCTATCTTTTCTTCATTACATTTCAATACTTTCATTATTAGATTAGAATTGCTTATATTGGTTGTCACTTGAATTCACTTGAGATCGAATCGAAAGTTTTTAATAAGCTACAAAATATTTTGGTAATAAATTTAAAAGGGACGTAAAACTATTCAACCCCCCCCCCCTTCTAGTTTTCCACAATTGGTATCAGAGCCACGTCTAGCAAGATCTTTAAAATATATTGTATTTTAAAACTTGTAACGATTTATGGAATCTGAAAAATATTTAGAAGGGCAATCCATGCAAAGACCACCACTATTTGAAAGTGATTGATTTTTATATTGGAAAAATCGATTCGAAACTTATGTGAAGTCAAAAGATCTAGATCTTTGGCATGTTATTACTAATGGTGATTTTTTACCTATTCAAAATAACCCCGAAACAAAAAAAGATGAAATCGTACCTTTTGAAAAACAAAATGATGATTTAAAAAGAAAATTTGCTAAAAATAATAAAGCAAAAATGGTTATTTATAATGCGCTACCACGTAAAGAGTATGAAAGGATCTTTATGTGTGAAACCGCAAAAGAAATTTGGAACTCTTTACTAATAACTCACCAAGGTAATAGTCAAGTCAAAGATAATAAGATAGATCTACTTGTTCAACAATATGAGCAATTCACGATTCCGGAAGAGGAATCAATTGATAATGCTTTTGCTAGATTTAACACTATCATCACAAGTTTAAAAGCACTTGATGAGAATTTTTCTAGTAAGAATTTTGTTAGGAAGTTTCTTAGGGCTCTTCATCCAAAATAGCGAGCTAAAGTGACGGCTATTGAAGAATCATAGAATTTGTCAACATTGCAACTTGATGAATTAATTGGAAATCTAAAAGTTTATGAAGTTATTATTAAGAAGGATTCCGAAATGGTCAAAGAAAAACGAGAGCAAAGCAAGTCAATCGCCTTGAAAGCTAGAAAGGAATCTAGTATCGAAGATAGCTCAACTTCCGAAAGTGATGACGAAGAATACGCCATGGCCGTAAGAGATTTCAAGAAATTCTTCAAAAGGCGAGGAAGATTCGTAAGACAACCGCATGATGAAAAGAAAACATTTCAAAAGAGTAAGGATGACAAGAACTACAAGATTGAAAGGAAATGTTTCAAGTGTGGTGATCCAAATCACCTCATTGGAAAATGTCCAATGATGACAAGAGATCAAAATCAAAGAGCTTTTGTTGGAGGCGCTTGGAGTGATAGTGATGAAGATGAGAAAGAAACTACAAAAGAAGAGAAGTGTCTTATGGCGAATACATCAAATGAGGTACGTTCCGAAACCGAATATTTAAGTGATGAAAGCTTATCATTAGATGAAAAAGATCTAAATAATGAATATAATAGGCTATGCAAATTAGGACAACTAGTAATGGCAAAAAATAAATCACTAAAATACATAAACAATCAATTGGAAAATGAAGTACTAGAACTAAAAATTAAAATACATCAACTTGAAAAAGGTAAAGAAATTTTTGAAGAATGTAAATCATGCCAAGAGCTTAAAGTTGAAAACGAAATACTTTGGGAAGAAATTCGCAAACTTGACAAATTTGAAAATAGTAGTCACTCACTTAGTAAAATAATAAGTATTCAAAGAACATCCGGAGATAAAACCGGTTTAGGATATAATTCAAATGAAGCTTCAACAAGTGAGATTAAAAATGTCAAATTCGAAAATGAACCTAATGAACAAAAACCTCTAAAATCTAATCCTAAGTATATACTTATTAATGATAGAAAAATACCTCTTGCCAACAATGAAGAAGTAAAAGTTTTCTATAAACCGTCTTTAAAAAGTTAGGCAGGATCTTCTAAACCTAAGACAAGATCTAAAACACCACCACCTAGAAAACCAAATAATCCTAATCCTAGGTCTAAAACACCTCAACCAAGAAGAAACCAAAATAGGCAAAACTATAATAACACTAGTAATCAAATGTGGAACTACCAACAAAGCTACAATCCTTGGGGTATACTACCACCTTTCATGCATCCTAGTCAAATGATAAACATGTTTGGACCAAACAACTTTGGACCAAAGAAACAATGGGGATCAAATGGCTAGATGAACACTCCTTGAGGCAATCTTGAAGTTTCTCTCAACATAGACTTTTTCAAAGTCTATATGTCATCTTGATGATTTTGAAGATTTTTTGAAGACCACCGGGTACGCCATTCTTTCATAACTCATTGTCATGCTTAAATAAATATGTGTTATTTGATTACATTGTTTGCATAGATATAGCTTGCTATTTCTCTCTATTTGTTCGATCATATATATATATATATATATATATATATATATATATATATATATATATATATATATATATATATATATATATATATATATTAATATATATATATATATATATATATATATATATATATATATATATATATATATATATATATATATATATATATATATATATATATACATACTTGCACATAACCTAGATACGTCATTAGTTGACTCTCTAGAACTCCAGGAAATTGTTCATTATCGAACCCTTTCCTTCCCCCCTCGCGTTATTCTATTAAGTCCTCTTTTAGAAGACTCATGATGATGAAGGGATATGAGTCAAGTGGACTTTTATCATGCAAGAACGCCTTCGCACGTGAACACTATGGATGAAACAAACTCCTCTCGCCGACTATATCCTATCTCCGCTATTATCTTTCAAATCTCACCCATCAACTCATCTTTCACTCACATATATATATATATATATATATATATATATATATATATATATATATATATATATATATATATATATATATATATATATATATATATATATATATATATATATATATATACACTTATTCACATATTCCCGAACACACCTCAAACCCCTCATCAACTTAACACTTTGATCATTTTATCCAAAATTGTCAAAGGTACATTTTAATTATCGAAATGGTAATTAAAAATTGTTAAGTATCTCATCATTGTGCCAATAAACATTTACGTATTTTTTATATATTATAAATCTAATTATATACGTATAAATATATTTGTTCCAGAAACTGATTCCGCGAAATTTCAAAAATTTCAAAGGCGGCCCCCTTAAAGATTAAGGAGACCGGCTTGTTATCGAGGGCGGTCCCCTTAATGTTTAAGGGGACCGGCCATCTGACACTTCCAAATCCGTTTTCCACCTTATTTCCATTCTCAAACACTCCATTTGCTCATTCATTTCTTCCCCACTACAGCTGAGTACGAACCAAAACACCCAAAACCATCAAAATCCTCCACCATATCACCAATCCGGGGTTGTTTCGCAAGGGGCAAACGTTAACCAAACATATAACAACATATTTTGTAAGTTTTTCAACATGCATTTCATCACATTTCATTCGATTTGGTGTCTAATCAATAATTATGAATTTTATTAAAATTTATTTTAATTCGAATTTTAGTGAAATAGAAGCTAGAAATTGAACTACCAAATGCTTCCCATAGGATTAGGATGATGTATTGCAACTCAAATTTAGTATAACATATCATCTTGTCAAAATCATTAATCGCCCATAAACCCTTGTTGAATTTTATTTTTCAAAAGGCACATTGTTGATATAACTCTTAAAAACTATTTAAAACTTACTACATTACATTGTTTTAATATTATAAACAATCAAAACATACTTTTCAATTCGTTATAAAATGGTTCATGAAGACAACATGGGCGTTTGGTTCATTAACAAACTATAACTATATGTAGTTATTTGAAACTTAAAACTAGTTCATAAAATTTGTTAATACTACTAGAATCAATAGACGTCATCAAGATATATAATCAATATATATATATATATATATATTGATGTTTTAGGATGTTTTTATCTAGTTAAGGGAGCGTTTGGTTTATCTCGAAAAAGATATTTTTGAAAACTAAAATTTGCATTTTAATCTTTTAAACAAGCTTATGTTGTGTCAAACTCTTATGAAATGGAAGATATATAATTTAATATATATCTAGCCTTACTTCGAAATGAATTATGATATCATACTCTTTGATATCATATATTCTAAATGAGTTTAAAATCAAAATAAAAGGAACATTATGAAACTACTTCATTGAATATTTTTCTTGTGTCGAAGTAGAATTTCGTTCCACATATATATATATATATATATATATATATATATATATATATATATATATATATATATATATATATATATATATATATATATTGACATAAATAATGCCTAAAAACATTATTAACATGTTATCAATATCTCTATGTTTTAATTATCACAAAATATAAACTTATAGAACTAAACCTTGCGACATAAACAAGTATTTAGTGATTAATATTTATCTTTACATCCAAATCACTTAAGGTATGAATAAACAAAGTGTTTAGTGCAATTTATGATCAAAGGGGTATTCAATTAACTAATGCAAAGTTTATTTAATCATATAAACATATTATATATTTTTGAAAAACACTTTTGGTAATAAAGAAAAATGTTTTATTCATACTAAATATATGAATTCAAATTTTTAACCAAAATCAGTTAGTTTTTCACCAAATAAACTTTCCTCACTAAAAGACAAAGATTCTGGCCGTTTCAGCTGGGCGGCCCCCTTAATTATAAGGGGCGGTCCCCTTAAAATTAAGGGGACCGGCCACGCTCCTCTGTCAGAATCTTTTGCCTATAAATACCACCTTAAACCTGGATTTTTTCCTCACCTTTTGCACTACAGAACTTTCTGTTCTAGATCTCCATTTCTAATCTATAAATCCTTTGATCATACATTCTTAAATCTTTGTTTCTAAGTGATCCAAACATCATCCCATCAAGTGCAAGAGAAGAATACTTCTATCCCTCAAGACAAGAAGTATTACAACTTGTTGTGATCTCCACATCTAAGTTGTTAGTGAATCATTATTGTTATTATTTCATTGTGTGATTAGTTGTGAATATTGGTTAGAAGATAGTGTAGCTTGATATATAGTGTGATTGGTTAGAAGAATAGTTGTGAAGAAGATAAGTTAGGAAGAAGATTGGTGTGTAGAAGAATAGGTGTGAAGAAGATTGGTGTGTAGAAGATTGGTGCGAAGAAGTGGTGTGATTTAGTAGTGAATAGGTGTGAACTAGTTGTGATTAAGTTGTGAAGTTATTGTGGTGTGTAAATTGGTGTGTAAGGTTTTCTCCGCCATAAGGGAGCTTGTTGATATAGTGAAGAAAACTCTCGAGTTAGGTCCTCGGGGAGTGGAGTAGGGCAAGGAAGGTGACCTTGTAGCCGAACCACTATAAATCTCTTGTCTCTCGGTTCGATCTTTCCAACCCTTATCTATTTCTTTACTTACATTATTATTGCTTTATCGTACATACTTAGTGTTGTTCATATTGTGCACGACTTGATTTCATATAGCATCGAATCTATATTTTATAAAACAAAGAAAACTCTTGAACAAACTTTTATAACAATTTGAAAAAGACATAAAACTATTCAACCCCCCCCCCCCCCTTCTAGTTTTTCACAATTGGTATCAAGAGCCACGTCTAACAAGATCTTTAAAATATATTGTATTTTAAAACTTGTAACGATCTATAGAATCTTTAAAATATTTAGAAGGGCAATCTATGCAAAGACCACCACTATTTGAAAGTAACGGATTCTTATATTAGAAAAATAGATTCGAAACTTATGTGAAATCAAAAGATCTTGATCTTTGGCATATTATTACCTTTGGTGATTTTCCTCCTATTCAGTATAATGTTGAAACTAAAATGAATGAAATTGTATCTTTTGAAGAACAAAATGATGATTTGAAAAAGAAATTAGCAAAAAATAATGAGGCTAAAATGGTAATTTATAATGCGTTACCACGCAAAGAATATGAAAGAATTTTTATGTGTAAAACCGCCAAAGAAATTTGGGATTCTTTACTAATTATTTACCAAGGTAATAGCCAAGTAAAATATAATAAAATAGATCTTCTTGTACAACAATATGAACAATTTACGATTCCGGAAGAGGAATCAATTGATAATGTTTTTGCTAAGTTTAACACTATCATCACAAGTTTAAAAGCACTTGATGAGACATTTTCTAGTAAAAATTGTGTTAGGAAATTTCTTAGGGCATTGCATCCAAAATGGCAAGCTAAGGTCACGGCAATCGAAGAATCAAAGAACTTGATGACGTTATCACTAGATGAACTAATTGGCAACTTGAAGGTTCATGAAGAAATCATAAGAAGAGATTCGGAAACGGTCAAAGTCAAGAAAGAACAAACCAAATCCATTGCTCTAAAAGCCAAAAAGGAACCTAGTGATGATGATGATTCAAGTGACGAAAGTGAAGACGAAAAATATGCAATGGCCGTAAGAGAATTCAAAAAGTTCTTCAAGAGACGAGGAAGATTCACTAGATCATCACGAGACGAAAGAAGAGCATTCCAAAGGAATAGAAGTGACAACTACATGAAAAGAAAGTGCTTTAGATGTGGAAGTCCAAATCATCTCATTGGCGAATGTCTAAAGCCACCGGGTTATGAAAGTCAAGGTGCTTTTGTTAGTGGAACATGGAGTGATAATGACAAAGAAGAAGTTGAAAAGCCAAGAGACGAAAAGTGTTTTATGGCAAAAGAAACCGATGAAATATGTTTAGGAATTGACTTGGAACCTGACGAATGGATTAAAGATAGCGGATGTTCGAGGCACATGACGGGGAATCGCAATCTATTCTCTACATACAAGGCATACAATGGAGGTAACGTTATTTTCGGTAGTGACTTACGTGGAAAAATCATTGGCAAAGGTACGATCTCTCAAGACTCACTTACTATTGAAAATGTAGAGCATGTAGATAAATTAACATATAATTTGCTTGGTGTAGGACAAATATGTGATAATAAATGTAGAGTCACATTTACCGAAGATGATAGCGAAATAGTTAAGAATGGAAAAATTATAGGTAGAGGAATTAGAAAAGGTGGCATATATGTTATGAAACTAGGAAACAAACCTGAGGATAGGATAT
Source organism: Artemisia argyi (assembly GCA_030686995.1). Taxonomy (NCBI): domain Eukaryota; kingdom Viridiplantae; phylum Streptophyta; class Magnoliopsida; order Asterales; family Asteraceae; genus Artemisia; species Artemisia argyi. The sequence goes on along the minus strand of CM060686.1, from coordinate 153,245,687 downwards.
GCCTAACGACCCTAGATGAAAACTCTACACTATGGCATAGGAGATTAGGACATGCTAACATGGAACAAATACAATTTTTAGCCTCTAAGGAATTAGTTAGAAATTTGCCTAATCTAAAATATGACAAGCATTTTTGTGATGCATGTAAAATTGGAAAACAAGCTCATGCTAGTCACAAAGCCAAGAATATAGTATCCACTACTAGGTGCCTAGAATTATTACATATGGATCTTTTTTGTCCATCCGCTGTGCGGAGCTATGGAGGAAACAAATATACCTTAGTAATAGTAGATGACTACTCACGATACACGTGGACTAGGTTTTTAAGTGACAAAACCCAAGCCTTTGAAAAATTCGAAATATTTAGTAAAATGATTCAAAATAAATTAGGATGCTCAATAGTTGCCATTAGGACGGACCATGGTAGGGAATTTGATAACGAAGTACAATTCGGAAAATATTGCGAGTTAAATGGAATATCTCACAATTTCTTCGCTCCTCGTACTCCTCAATCAAATGGCGTAGTAGAAAGAAAAAATAGGTCACTACAGGAAATGAGTAGAACTATGTTAAATGAACAATCCATCCCACAAAAATTTTGGTGTCACGCCGTAGATACATCAACTTATATTTTAAATAGGGTATCAATTAGAAGAATCCTAGGAAAAACTCCTTATGAGTTATTAAGAGGTAGAAAACCAAACTTAAGCTACTTTAAGGTATTTGGAAGTAAATGCTATATTTTAAACACTAAGGACTATCTCATTAAGTTTGATCCAAAATCATATGAAGGAATATTTTTAGGATACTCACAAAATAGCAAAGCATATATAATACTTAACAAACACTCCATGAAAGTAGAGGAATCACTAAATGTAACATTTGATGAAACACCACCACCTCCTAAAACATTACCTTTAGAAGATGATGATTTAGTTGAAGATGAAGCTATTGAGGTTAGTAAAACAAAACCCATAGGAAATGATAATGAAGACATTCATTTAGAAACTAACGAAACTGTTAATATTAAAGAATCTAGATCACATCCATTAGATAATATAATAGGACATCTTAACCAAAGAACCCTTAGGTCACAAGCCCAAGATAAAAACAATTTCTTTTGTTTCCTCTCAGCAATAGAACCTAAGAATATTAGCGAGGCTTTAAAGGATGAAAGTTGGGTTATAGCTATGCAAGAAGAATTAAATCAATTTAAGGCGAATGATGTTTGGGAATTAGTCCCAAATCCAAAGGATATGACCATCATAGGAACCAAGTGGGTATATAGGAATAAGTTAGACGAGAATGGAATAGTTACTAGGAATAAAGCTAGGTTAGTTGCCAAGGTTATAATCAACAAGAAGGAATTGATTATGACGAAACTTATGCCCCCGTAGCTAGACTAGAATCGATTAGGATATTACTTGCTTATGCTTGCGCCCTAGATTTTAAGTTATTCCAAATGGATGTGAAAAGTGCATTCCTTAACGGTTTTATCAATGAGGAGGTATATGTGGCACAACCTCCAGGATTCATTGACTTCGCAAAACCTGATTATGTTTATAAGTTAAAGAAAGCTTTGTATGGACTCAAACAAGCTCCCAAAGCTTGGTATGATCGATTAAAAGCTTTTCTTATTAAACATGATTATTCCATGGGAATGGTAGATAACACTCTTTTCACTAAAAGGAAAGACCCAAATCTCATCATTGTCCAAATATATGTTGACGGCATTATATTTGGATCGACTTGTCAAGACATGTGTGATGAATTTGCCAAAATCATGCATGATGAGTTTGAGATGAGTATGATGGGTGAACTTAACTTCTTCCTAGGATTACAAATAAAACAATTAGAAGATGGAATATTCTTTAACCAATCTAAGTACATTAAGGAAATGCTTAAGAAATTTGGCCTAGAAGACTCAAAACCCATGAAAACTCCCATGTCTACGGAGGTAAAGCTCACAAAGGACGATGAAGGTGAGTCCGTAGATAACACCAAGTATAGAGGAATGATAGGTAGTTTACTATACTTGACGGCAAGTAGACCCGATATCATGTTTAGTGTCTGCCTTTGTGCCCGTTTTCAAGAGGATCCCAAAACCTCTCACCTAGAAGCGGTTAAGCGTATCTTCCGATACGTTAAAGGCACTATACACTTAGGATTATGGTATCCTAAGGAATCCGGCATAGAAACCATTGTCTATGCTGATTCGGATCATGCGGGAGACTACGTAGATAGAAAGAGTACTAGCGGTATTTGCACGTTTATGGGATGTTGTCTAACGTCTTGGTTTTCGAAGAAGCAAACCGCTCTTGCTATTTCTACCACCGAAGCCGAATATGTAAGCGCCGGAAAGGCATGTCAACAAGCACTATGGATGAAACAAGCTCTCGTAGACTATGGCATTAGGTTAGAAAATGTCCCCATTATGTGCGATAACAAAGGTGCGATAGATTTAAGTAAAAATCCGGTGCAACACTCTAGGACTAAACACATAGAAATACGTCACCATTTTCTTAGGGATAATGTACAAAAAGGAAATATATCTATAGAAAAGGTTGCATCGGAAGACAACATTGCGGATATATTCACAAAACCCCTTAAGCGTGAATTATTCAACCACTTGCGTTTAGGATTAGGAATGATGGAACAAGTTGACTAAATTACATTGAATTAATTCAAATTTATACTTGCATGAAAATTTATTTTTCTTCCATTCCACCTTTTCTGAGTCTAGGAATCTATTTCGCACAAAACTAAAGATTGAGAAGATTTATTTTCTTTGCATAATTTTTTTTTTTGTAAAACTCAATCAATTTTCTCTAAAAATTATTAACACAATCTAGGAATCACATGAAGATCATTTTCCTTGCATTGTTGACTAATTCTAAAAACATTGTATTTCAAAATCATGCATAAACTCTCACATAAATTGTCAAGGTACATAATCTAATATATGTCTTTGACATTCATGATCGAGCAAAAATTGAATCAAGGAGATCATTTGGATTGTTTCTTAGGATCGTTATTTCTTTTTGCTTCTAGGAGTCGAAACAATCACAACTCCACATTTGTTGCATATAGACACTCACTAGAACAAATTCACTAGTAATGGTGTCATCTTGATCCATCATTAGTTTTTCACTCACTAATTGCCTTTGCCTTTAATCTAAGATAGGTGCCTTAGGAAGCTTAAGTGTGCTTGCCTTTACTTACCTCCTATTGCTTATTATGTGTTGCTTATTTGCTCTTGTGCCTATGTGTTTTTGCATGCATGATATTTAATGATTAGATTAGATGCTATATTGCCTAAAGGAATTGAACTTGCTTGAATCCAAGTCCAAAAACACAACCTTCCTGCAAATTTTCTGCCAAAAACCCAATTCTGGCAATCTGAAAATCACCAGATGGGCGGCCCCCTTAATTATGTAAGGCGGCCCCCTTAATTTTAAGGGGACCGCCCCCTAATTAAGGGGACCGGCCATCTGATGGACGGGTTTACAGAATCTTTTCTGCTTTTTAGCCCATTTCAACCTACATTTCCCATTTTTCACCAACACATTTTGTCCTAATCCCCCAAACAAACCTTATCCATCCTTAAACACACAAATCTTACACTATAAATATCACTGATGAGGCGAAAAATGATCCGTTTTTAGGGGGTCATTTAAGCCCGAATCCGACTTTATTTGATCAAATATTGCCCTAAATCGTTCCTTTTGTGATTTTAGGTGTTTGGAGAGTGAATTCTGGAAAAGAGGCTATTTTGGACGTTTTTGGAGCATAAAGTGAAGAAAACGGCAAAGTACCAAAAATCCAAGCTGGAAATACAAGGTGACGGCATCCAGACCAAACGCTTGACGGCGTCAGATATGAAGAATTAAATATCGAAGGTGGTGACGGCGTCAGACGAACTGGTGACGGCGTCAAAGTGGCCAAGAATAATTTACCGTGGGTGGTGACGGCGTCACATAGGCCGTCATAAGTGGATCAAGGCCGTCCGAGGAAGTTTATGGCGGCGAGGTGACGGCGTCAGAATTAACTCTTGACGCCGTCAGAACGATTTTCCTATATATAGTTTTCTAGTTTTTTCATTAAGGGAGAGAAGTTTTGGTGAAACCCTAAAGACGATTTTGGTGCCTCTTTCACAGGTTTTTCAAGGGTTCCAAACCCTTGAGACCTTGCATTGTAATTGAGATAAGTGTACTTTCAATTCAATCAATATGTCTATGTGTTGGTTGTTTATCTCTTGTTCTTGTCTCAATTCTACTATGCTAGGCTAGATATCTCTTGTGTTTGCTTAGATCTAATGAAACCTAGATGTTGATTATGTGTTGATTACTTGTCTATTCTTGTTTTGAATGAATGATTTATATGTTAGGCTTAAGAAAACTGGCAGATCTCCAAATGGTAACATGCTTGAACGTCTTAAGAAACATGAACCGAGGCGTACTAGGTCTTTATTGGTTGTATTTAATGCATGAGCCACTGTTTACAATCCCTATAGTTGTGCTGGGTCATGGTGTAGAAAGAGATAAGAGCTCATAGAGTTGGGGAGTTATGTATGCCACCCCACGAATGGTATTAAGGAATACAACCCGTCATTCATACAAGTGTAACAAGTAATTAACATGTAAAAGATATCTAGGGAGTAATGAAGTCTAAGTAAACACAATTTCTCCAATTACTGCTCACAACCTTAGTATAATTAGTTTGTTTTCATTTTTATTATTTTATTTTGATTGTATCTTAGCTTTGGGTTAGTTGAATAGCAACTAATTCCGCCCACTCTTCCAAAACCCGAGATTTTACTTGCTTTCATAAAATATAAAAACACAAAAATAATCATCTTTCATCTTTAGAACTATTAATTAGGCTTTCTAATCCTAGCGACACTATTCCTAAGCTGAACGATCAATCCCCCGGTACTTGTCACTATACTATACTACAACGATCAGGTACACTGCCTGGTGGGGGTTGTAAGCCTCGCGAGATCCCTCGAGAGGTAAAGCAAGGTGCGATTCCCACGCATCAAGTTTTTGGCGCCGCAGCCCGGGGAATAGTTATTGTCTAGGTTAGGATTTCTTTTTATTAGGTCTACTTGCTAGATTCCTTTCTAGTAAGATTTTTATTTTTATTTTTAGGTCTTCTTTAGTCTATCTTGTTTCTTCGTGCTTTTGTTCGTAACTCTTTACCATCTGACATCATGGAAGGTGGTAACATCTTTGAACCCATCATCCCACCACAACAAAACCCACCATTAGAACCCCTTAGGCCCCGAACCTTAGGAGAGTATTCCCGACCTAGCCACCAAGGCTACCGAAACACCATTGAGCTCACCGGAGCCAATGTGACCCCCTTGCGATCCGACACCATCCGGTTGGTGCAAAGCGGATGTGCATTCCATGGACTTCGTTCCGAAGATCCAAACCAACACCTTAAGGACTTCCTCAAAATCGTAGATTCCATAGACCTAGGTGTTGAAACTAGAGAGACTACCCGTTTACGCCTATTCCAATTCTCTCTACGGGATCAAGCTAGTCAATGGCTTGAGCGTTTACCCGCGGGATCCATCACCACATGGGATGATCTCACCACTCGTTTTCTTGCTCAATTTTTCCCACCGGGGAGAACTACTAAACATAGGAATGACATCTTGATGTTTCAACAACGTCAAAATGAATCTCTTTATGAAGCATGGACTCGTTTCAAGGACTTACTCCAAAAAGTCCCTCATCATGGCATAGATCTTTGGCTCCAAGTCCAAATCTTCTATGACCATATCGACATCTCCACGAGGCGAACCATTGACCAATCGGCCGGTGGTAAGCTACGTGATCTTAGTGCGGAACAATCATGGGAACTCATAGAAGATCTTGCTCTCTATGACAACGAAAGTTGGAATGATCCCCGTGATTTGAACAAAACGGTCAAGGCAATATCTTTGCCTTCGAATAATTCAAGCACTCCCGACCGTAGGATCATGGAACTTGAGGACCAAGTCAAGTTTCTCATGAAATCTTACGAAGCTCCGAAGCATTCAAGCCAAGTGAACAAAATCACTTCTTCATGCGAATTATGTAGTGGTCCCCATGACACTCGTGATTGTGTGGAACTCCCCGGAACAGCTTTTGCGGACTACGCATCCACGCGTACCGACGAAGCGGGAGATAAGTGGTACACTTTCAAGCCCGAGCCAAACACATACGGTGATTCATACAACCCCTCATGGAAAAATCACCCAAACATTAGGTGGAAACAAAATCAACCCAATTCATCCAACCCACCTAATCGTTACCAATCAAACGGTCCACCATCCAACCGTACCTTCAACAACAATCCTTCTAACAACTATGGTAGTACCAACAATCTTGAAGGATTGATGTCAAAATTTATGGCATCTCAAGAAGCCCGCATAGCTAAGTTTGAAGCCGATTTCAAACAAAATCAAAGCGAGATGACCAATAGAATTGATGCATTGTTGAAAGTTCTCAATGACCAAGAAATGGGAGCACTCCCAAGCGACACCATCAAGAATCCGAAACTAAACGTTAATGCCATATCTTCAGTTTCGTCACCCACTTCGTGTCCACAATACTACTCGGTTAAATCAACGAGCACGTGTTTCAAACAACACCAAGTTCCCCAAAAGGACCAATCAACTAAAACACCCACTATAGAGCCGGTCAAAAGCATAGTTGAAACACCTCTTACGCAAGACCTTGACGATGAATTCAAAGAACTTCACCTTGAACGCCCCGTCATTGATGTCTTAGCGCGTGCTCCTTACTATAGTGCCCTCCTAGAAAAATATGAGAAGTATAAGCTAGGTAAAAATGGGACCGCCTTCGTTCAAAACAAGTTGCCTAAAAAGCTTGATGATCCGGGTATATTTGTTTTGCCTTGTAAGATAGGAAGATCCGAAGCTTTCGACACACTAGCCGATTTAGGGTCAAGCCTCAACTTGATTCCCTTATCCTTATTCACCGCTCTTAAGCTAGGAAAGTTAGAGGAAACGGAGGTATTGATAGGGCTAGCGGATGGAAGTATTGCCCACCCGGTTGGAATGATTAAGGATGTAGTTGTTCACGTAGGAAGGTTAACTATATTAGCGGAATTTCACGTCCTAGACATGGTTAGTGACACTACATGCCCATTATTGGTAGGAAGAGGATTTTTAGCAACCGCTAGTGCCATGATAGATTGCAAGGAATCCAAGATAGCGGTAGGAGAAGGCGATACTTGGTCGGTGTATGATGTTAAGAAGCATAGTTATGATTGTGATGATGAACCAACACCGCATTGGGTAGAGATGAATAGGAGACCATCTAGATATGGACCTTGGATAGAAAGGAACTTCATAGGACCTCAATGCCCATTTTATCTAGAAAAGGATTTCGTTGAGAAGACACATTCGGTAGAACAACTCATAGCTAGGGATAAGGAGCTAGATCCCTTTGAGGACCCCTTAGTCTTTAGAAAGATGATTGAGTTCTTGAGCGTAATGCCTGTTAATATAGAGTTGAATAAATGGAAAAGAGATGGTGATAAGTATAAATGGAGGTGGGACAAGCCACCTAAAGAAGGTGACGGGTCATGGCATATTAGAATGACCTTGTATGATCCGGATGGAGAAAAGTTTGAAAGGTAATACCACACTAAGGGAACCGATAGGAAGTTGAAACCTAAGTTCGATCCCAAAGATGTCCTCAATGAGGAACTCACCCGAATCACGTAGTAACCACGACTTTGAGTCTAGCTACAAGACTCGTAAATAAAGAAAAGCGCTTCTTGGGAGGCAACCCATGTTTTGTGTGATTTTTATTTGTTTGATTGTTATTTGCTTCCGTATGCATGTTTTATTTTTATTGTTGGTTGATCATGTTTCTCAATTAAAATGTGAAATACTTTATTATGTTGTTTAGCCTAGTCTTAACTTCAACCTAGAGGTATTTTTGCAAAAGATAAGTGTAAGGGGAAACCCCAAATATGTTTTTAAGAAACAAACCGATCATGATTCTCCACAATATTTAAATGAACATGTATATTCGTATTTGTTAGAGTCAAATGCTTGTATCGAGTCGTAATGATGTTTTGCAGGATTTTCCAGGAAGTAGGACAAAGTTTTTCCAGAAATTTTCCTGAAACTTAACATAAGAATTTCTGCAGGTCCATTCTGACGGCGTCAGGGTTTGCTCTTGACGGCGTCAGGAGTTAAAATCTGGAAATTTTACCAGTTTTGTTTTTCTAACGGAGTCTTATAGTTTTTGTGAATTATTAAGTTTTATAATCTCCAGGAAATCTGCAAACTTCATTCCACAAGCATTATATCTTACTTTGTTTTCTAGGATTTAGTAACTTATATAGGATGCCGCCGATTTTATGCGAGGTTGCCTTGTCTACTTTTGTCAGGATTTACAGGTTATTTGTGACAAGAAGATGATTTATATTCTGGAAGGGAAGCTTTGATTGTTCGTTTTCTTGGAAGAAGATTTAACCTGGCCAACTAAAATCCATACCGAGCGAATCAGGGGAGCATTTGATTTCATTCTTTTTACTTTTAACTTTTACATTCTTTACTTGAACATTGGGGACAATGTTCATCTTAAGTGTAAGGGGAGGGTAAAAAGATGATACCTTACATATGCACTTTCGCTTGAGTTTGTTTTGTTTGATAGTAGATGAGTAATAAAACTACGAGAAATACTTGTTAGTGTAATTTTAGCGCCAAATTTAAAATTTTTTACAACATTTAGGAGTGAAACTTTAGCCATAGCAAGCGTCTCATGGATAGGAGGTTGTATGACTAGCACATAACCGTATATTCAGAAAAATTTTCCACCCAAAAATGTGAGGTTCGCCTTTAGATTTGATAGGAAAAGCATTTATTATTAGTGCTTATGAGTGTACCGGTAGCATTTAGATTCTAGAACTTGCGTTAGTGATGCATCCCGAGATCGCTAGTGAGACTACATTCGTGTAGTAGGATTTACTACATGATAAGAGGCATTAGGATCACCCTTGTGTTAAACCCGTATTATAATTACTTGACCATTTAAGTCATATTACTTGGCTAGTTAAGTCAACTAATTTTTCCCACACCCTTAGCGTTGTACTCATTTTTAGTACACGATACCCCTAGTACACCCCTCCGAGCCTATCTTTTCGTTTCTAACTTTAAGCATTTTACTTAAAGGAAGAATTTGTTACACCCCACTTAAATGTACAACCAAATCGCCTTAGCCTTCCGTGTATGCGCTCATTTTTAGTGCATTATTGTTATTTGTTAAACCCTAAGTTAACTTTCTAATTGATTACATGGTTGCTAAGTCGAGTCATATCCTTGTACATATTGTTTTGGGACGATTGGGACTCGTGGGTAAGTACTTATTTTATGGAGTAATTGGGAAGAACATCACTTATTACCCCCATATGTACGTTAATCTTAAAAGTGCTCCAAGTGTTTTGATTTTCTTAATTCGAGTCATTAGATTAGTTAATTGTAAAGTATGTAAAGATTCAAGTGTAAGGGGAATTCTCATCCCCTATGATGTATTATTTTGGATGGTAGGGTAAGAGTGTATGCAAAAAAAAAAAAAAAAAAAAAAAAAAAAAAAAAAAAAAATCGAAAAATTAAGAAAAAGAAAAAAAATAGAAAAGAAAGAAAAAGAAAAAAAAAAAAAAAAAAAAAAAAAAAAAACATACGGACTACCATCCCGTTTTTATTCTATGTTTATTTTATGTTTTTGTTATTTTTCATTTATTAGCTTAAGTCGAGTCTAGTCTTGGCTTAGCAAGGCCATCTTGTACATGTAATTAACTAAGATTGTTAACTCGCCACCAGTAAAACTTCCTTTATCCAACAAAACCGTGTAATTCATATCCCTACACCTAACGTTATAACCCTTTAAAAGACCTCTTTGATAGTTTATCCTAGGTGCTTACGCCATGTGGTGGAGGTTTGATCCTTTCCCAAGCCTATGGTAATCTATTTTGCTATGACAGGTAGTGAGAGATATCTTCCATTTCTATAATGTTATATTACTTTATTACACCCGAGAGATGTGAGTATCTAAACACTATTTGTGAGGTGCTTGTGTATAACCTCCGTGCTTGTCTATTGGTCTTTAGTGGAACGATTATTTGTTGTAATTACTTTTATATTAGTGTTAAATGACCCCTAACTTGTCTTTTGAGTAGAATAAAAGCTCATTTGCTTGAGGACAAGCAAATCTCAAGTGTAAGGGTATATGATGAGGCGAAAAATGATCCGTTTTTAGGGGGTCATTTAAGCCCGAATCCGACTTTATTTGATCAAATATTGCCCTAAATCGTTCCTTTTGTGATTTTAGGTGTTTGGAGAGTGAATTCTGGAAAAGAGGCTATTTTGGACGTTTTTGGAGCATAAAGTGAAGAAAACGGCAAAGTACCAAAAATCCAAGCTGGAAATACAAGGTGACGGCGTCAAGACCAAACGCTTGAAGGCGTCAGATATGAATAATTAAATATCGAAGGTGGTGACGGCGTCAGATGAACTGGTGACGGCGTCAAAGTGGCCAAGAATAATTTACCGTGGGTGGTGACGGCGTCACATAGGCCGTCATAAGTGGATCAAGGCCGTCCGAGGAAGTTTATGGCGGCGAGGTGACGGCGTCAGAATTAACTCTTGACGCCGTCAGAACGATTTTCCTATATATAGTTTTCTAGTTTTTTCATTAAGGGAGAGAAGTTTTGGTGAAACCCTAAAGACGATTTTGGTGCCTCTTTCACAGGTTTTTCAAGGGTTCCAAACCCTTGAGACCTTGCATTGTAATTGAGATAAGTGTACTTTCAATTCAATCAATATGTCTATGTGTTGGTTGTTTATCTCTTGTTCTTGTCTCAATTCTACTATGCTAGGCTAGATATCTCTTGTGTTTGCTTAGATCTAATGAAACCTAGATGTTGATTATGTGTTGATTACTTGTCTATTCTTGTTTTGAATGAATGAGTTATATGTTAGGCTTAAGAAAACTGGCAGATCTCCAAATGGTAACATGCTTGAACGTCTTAAGAAACATGAACCGAGGCGTACTAGGTCTTTATTGGTTGTATTTAATGCATGAGCCACTGTTTACAATCCCTATAGTTGTGCTGGGTCATGGTGTAGGAGGAGATAAGAGCTCATAGAGTTGGGGAGTTATGTATGCCACCCCACGAATGGTATTAAGGAATACAACCCGTCATTCATACAAGTGTAACAAGTAATTAACATGTAAAAGATATCTAGGGAGTAATGAAGTCTAAGTAAACACAATTTCTCCAATTACTGCTCACAACCTTAGTATAATTAGTTTGTTTTCATTTTTATTATTTTATTTTGATTGTATCTTAGCTTTGGGTTAGTTGAATAGCAACTAATTCCGCCCACTCTTCCAAAACCCGAGATTTTAATTGCTTTCATAAAAATATAAAAATACAAAAAGAATCATCTCTCACCTTTAGAACTATTAATTAGGTTTTCTAATCCTAGCGACACTATTCCTAAGCTGAACGATCAATCCCCCGGTACTTGTCACTATACTATACTACAACGATCAGGTACACTGCCTGGTGGGGGTTGTAAGCCTCGCGAGATCCCTCGAGAGGTAAAGCAAGGTGCGATTCCCACGCATCAATCCACAATCCTCAAAAGTCTCCATTCATCCCATCATGAACTCTCCAAACAAACCAAAATCAAAAGCCTCAAGGCTAGCAAGGATGACGGAAAAACCCGTTTGGCGAAGAAAAAGCCCTCGAAACAAATCCATCATCATAAATGAAGTTGGAAGTCATTCCACACCCCCAACTTCTTACTTCCCAAACTTTGCATCAAACCAACAAGGTCATTCATTTGATCCTTTTTACAAACCATACAACATTGGCCAAACATCTTCCTTCAAGCCAAACTACACATCTCAACCTCCAACCACTTATAATGATCCATACAAGTTTGATCAACCATCAAACTACAATTCCAACTACACAAACCCAACTCATCCATACCAAACCTATGATCCCCTCCACATTGCCACGGAAAAACAAAAGTTCCGTGATGAAATAAACCAAATCCATGATCTTAGTGATCTCCTTGCTATGCATCTTGCACAACGCAACAAAAGGCAACCTCCATCATCACCCTATGCAAATTGCCTTCCCCACTCTCTCAACTTGGATCAAGTTACAAACCACACTCACTTTTGCCCTTGTTGCATATTCCTTCAAAAACAAATCCTCTACTTGAGTGAAGATATTTCTTGGATTGAATATCTTCTTACTCGTAATCATCCAATACCACCCTTAACACGATACAACATCGTGAAATCCACTTCTTCCGCTCCATACTCCACTCCATATCCCTCTCAATCAAACATCTAAGCTTTATGCTTATATTTCCCTTCAAGCAAATAAAACAATCAACCATGGGTTGCAAGCAAGTCCAAGTGCTCTCTTAGGCAATATAGGACTATGTCTTTTCTTTTGTGTTATTTTTATCAATACGCTTCAAGCATATTAAATGTTGTAATGCTTCTCATTTCTATAATGCTTGAATGAATCTATGTTTAATTGCATAATTGTTGCCTTGCATATATGTGTATCTTGCTCTCTTCAAATATTTTTGTAGCAAAGATCTCCATGGCTCGTTCCCTTGGTGCTCTCAAATGAGGGGGAGCATACATCAAGGGGGAGCATTCTACCCGTTTAAACTTCCCTCACGAAGCTTACTCGGCTTAACCTTTTTAATTTTACAAAAAGGGGGAGAAGAGAAATGTAAACTCTATAATACTTGTCTAAAAACAAGTTTTAAGATATATTGAGTTTAAGGTTTTGTAATAATCAAAAAGGGGGAGATTGTTGACATAAATAATGCCTAAAAACATTATTAACATGTTATCAATATCTCTATGTTTTAATTATCACAAAATATAAACTCATAGAACTATAACTTGTGACATAAACAAGTATTTAGTGATTAATATTTCTCTTTACATCCAAATCACTTAAGGTATGAATAAACAAAGTGTTTAGTGCAATTTATGATCAAAGGGGTATTTAATTAACTAATGCAAAGTTTATTTAATCATATAAACATATTATATATTTTTGAAAAACACTTTTGGTAATAAAGAAAAATGTTTTATTCATACTAAATATATGAATTCAAATTTTTAACCAAAATCAGTTAGTTTTTCACCAAATAAACTTTCCCCACTAAAAGACAAAGATTCTGGGCGGCCCCCTTAATTATAAGGGGCGGTCCCCTTAAAATTAAGGGGACTGGCCTTGATTTAAGGGGACCGGCCACGCTCCTCTGTCAGAATCTTTTGCCTATAAATACCACCTTAAACCTGGATTTTTTCCTCACCTTTTGCACTACAGAACTTTCTGTTCTAGATCTCCATTTCCAATCTATAAATCATTTGATCATACATTCTTAAATCTTTGTTTCAAAGTGATCCAAACATCATCCCATCAAGTGCAAGAGAAGAATACTTCTATCCCTCAAGACAAGAAGTATTACAACTTGTTGTGATCTCCACATCTAAGTTGTTAGTGAATCATTATTGTTATTATTTCATTGTGTGATTAGTTGTGAATATTGGTTAGAAGATAGTGTAGCTTGATATATAGTGTGATTGGTTAGAAGAATAGTTGTGAAGAAGATAAGTTAGGAAGAAGATTGGTGTGTAGAAGAATAGGTGTGAAGAAGATTGGTGTGTAGAAGATTGGTGTGAAGAAGTGGTGTGATTTAGTAGTGAATAGGTGTGAACTAGTTGTGTAGAAGTTGTGATTAAGTTGTGAAGTTATTGTGGTGTGTAAATTGGTGTGTAAGGTTTTCTCCGCCATAAGGGAGCTTGTTGATATAGTGAAGAAAACTCTCGAGTTAGGTGCTCGGGGAGTAGAGTAGGGCAAGGAAGGTGACCTTGTAGCCGAACCACTATAAATCTCTTGTCTCTCGGTTCGATCTTTCCAACCCTTATCTATTTCTTTACTTACATTATTATTGCTTTATCGTACATATTTAGTGTTGTTCATATTGTGCACGACTTGATTTCATATAGCATCGAATCTATATTTTATAAAACAAAGAAAACTCTTGAACAAACTTTTATAACAATTTGAAAAAGACGTAAAACTATTCAACCCCCCCTTCTAGTTTTCCACAATATATATATATATATATATATATATATATATATATATATATATATATATATATATATATATATATATATATATATATATATATATATATATATATATATATAACATATGCATGATAGTTGTTTTTATATTAATTTTATTTTTGTTGTTATATTGTTTAGGTGAAAATGCCTAAGACCACGGTTGGTGATGTCTCCAAAACCAAACAATACATTCCAAATGTCTCTTCTACTCCCGGCATGTCTCCTTCAGTTGCATGTTTCTATCGTCCTATTGAAAATAGAAACATTCACGAAGGAAGAATTGTCGATCCATCTTTCTATGAAAATGATCAAACATAACGGATGTTCTCCAATATCCGTTTTGAATGTCTTTTCCAAATCAACGAACCAATCATTCCTCGTTTTATCCTCGACTTCTATAGACAAGTGACGGTGCAAACCGATCCCTATGGTCATCTCCTCATTTCCTTCATGATTCAAAATCAATTCATCATTCTTACTCTTGCTCAATTTGGACAAATTCTTAGAATCCCATTCAACGGCCAAGCCGTTTTCTCAAATGAATGGGATCTTTCCTCTCTTGAAAGATATCGTCCTCAGGATGGCCCCTACTATTCTGAGATTCCTAGTCCTGAAGACATTCGTCGAATGCTTGAACTAGAACGTCGTACGACTAGTCGAGTAATCAAGTCGAAGAATGTCGATATTCATGCAAATCAAATCCTCCTCAAAGAGCTAAGCCGAGATATGAAAAAGTGGGAAGAACTCATTCGCGAGAATGCGTTTGGTACTGGTGGTCACCGTGATCATGTCACGGCGAGCATTGCCCACATGTTATATTGTGTAATTGCTGAAGAGCAATACAATTTGGCTTATCTTTTTATCCATCGAATCATGTCCGCCAAAAACACCCCAAATGCCAATCTTCCTTACGGTATGTTCCTTACACGACTTTATCGTTATGTCATGGAACATTACCCTCATCTTCAAATAGATTACTACGTTCAAATCCTTCCTACCTTGAACCAACTCACTCTTGTTCGTACTCGTCGTTCTCGAAGTGACAAAGGAAAATCTCGTGTTCCTTTGTACTCTAGGCCTTGTGGTTCTACATCTCATCGTGAGGATGATGATGATGAGGAGGAAAACACCTCACGTGCTAGTACTCCATCCCCCACGAACTTTGTTGAAAATCTTTCCGACATAGACGAAACCGAGTATCAAGTTCCTCTTCCTCATGAACGTACCGATGAGCTTCTCTTCACTCGTCAAACGTCCATTATCAACCGTCAACAACAAATACATGAAGAACTTCGAGGAGGATTCAAATCCGTTGAAAAGATGTTTAGGAAGATGATTGGGAAGAAGAAGAAGTAGGAGATATCGATGTATTGCTACTTGTTATTATTTGTTTCTATTTGACATTTGTATGGTTTGTTATTTGTCCGATTTATTCGGAAATACTTGTGTTATTTCTTGTTTATCTCTTGGATGATGTTTATACTTTAAATTGTTATCATGCTACTATCTTAATGTTATACTATGTTCCTTTTCAATATGGATTATAATATGTTAATTTGCATGCAAAATTTGGTTATATATATATATATATATATATATATATATATATATATATATATATATATATATATATATATATATATATATATATATATATATATATATATATATGTTTATATATCATCATTCCTAAGAGTATATACTTCTAATAGAGCTTGCTGGAAAAACACACTTGAAAAATCACCAAATTCTGAAAATTTTGGGTTTCTGGTCGTCTGGGAAAATACCAGATGGGCGGCCCCCTTAATTCCCTAGGCGGTCCCCTTAATCATTAAGGGGGCCGGCATACAATTAAGGGGACCGGCCATCTGGAACTGGGTTCACTATTTTCTTTTGCATCTTGTGAACCCTTTCTCTAGTATCAGCTACCATTTCCCATTTTAACCCAACTGATTTTAGAATCTCATTCAACCATTTCAAATACATATCTAAAACAACCATTTCAATACTATAAATTCCCTCCATAATCACCATTTTTCATCTCATCATTCATCATCTAAATCATCATGACTCCACCAAGCACCTCACACTCCAAAGCCTCCAAGAAACAAAAGCTTGTGGTCGTCCCCCCAAAACAACTCTTCATTGACTTAACAAATGAAGAAGATAAAACCCCATCACCTCCACCCAAATGCTCATCCCCAAGTGCACCCAATGCACCATCTAAAACACCTTCCACTCATGGAACTTCCTCATCCTCCATACCCTCAACCTCATCAATCAATGACTACACAAGTATCATCACCACTTCCTACACAAGAACCTATCTCCACCCATCTTACCATCTCACTTTCACCAATAACACCTCTTGATGCTCATCTCTCATCTCCACCAATTACACCACCATTCTTTGCCAATCCCGTGCCTTGGAGGCTACTTGAATCCCATGGGGATACTTGTCTTTGTTGCATCCACAACCGCACCGTCATCTTTGGCCTTAGAGATAAAATTCAATATATGTTTTCATATATTGAACATTTGCTTACCAACCCACCACCACCACCAACTCCACCATCCTCTCCAATCATTCCTCCACCACACCATCACCATCATGCTCTCCAAATTAAGCATTTGCTATGCTTAATAAATAAAGCCTCTACCACCCTTTTTGCTTGCAAGCTTTATGAAGACCATGTACTTTTTGCATGATGATGTATTTTCCTAGTTGTTAATTTGTGCACTAGCTTTTCTACTTGTAATCCTTATTGCTAGTTGTATGTTGTGTTTTGCCACAACCATTTCTTTAATATGAATGCTTTCTTTCAACCATGCTTATTCTCTTTCTTATCACCTAATATATGTTTGCATGCATATACTTGTGCTTCTAATATTTTTGTTTTGCAAAATCATTCCATTGCTCGTTCTCTTGGTGCCCCTAAACGAGGGGGAGTACACATCAAGGGGGAGTTAGCTTCCCGTCAAATTTTCACGTTTGAAAATTGTCGGCATAACCTTTTTGATTCTACAAAAAGGGGGAGAAGTAAATATAAACTCACTAAAATACTTGTTTAAAAACTAACTTTTGAGTTAATGAGTTTAAGTTTTGTAATCATCAAAAAAGGGGAGATTGTTGATATAAATAATGTCTAAAAACGTTATTAATATTTCTCAATAAACCTATGTTTTGATAATCACAAAACTCAAATGAAATTAAGTCAAGATTAAGACGTAAACAAGTATTTGGTAACAAATATTTACTTCTACATCTAATATCACTTAAGGTATGCATAAACTAAGCATCTTATGCATTACATGATCAAAGGAAATTTTGTCTTAAGACATAACATCTTATAAAATGATATAAACATTTTATATATATTTGTAAATCATTTTTGGTAATGCTATATTAAACTACAAAGATATGATTTCAAATTTCCAACCAAAAAGGGCAAATTTTATCCAGAAAAACTTTTCCAACGTTCAGGAGGGCGGCCCCCTTAATTTTACTAGGCGGCCCCCTTAATCATTAAGGGGACCGCCCCCTAATTAAGGGGACCGGCATGCTCCAGAACAGTATTTTCTGGCCCTATAAATATTGGATCATTTCACATATTTTTCTCACCTTTTTGCACTATAAACTTTCTGATCCAACCTCCATTTCTAGATCTAAAAATCCTTTGATCATATAATTCATAAGTCTTTGTTTCCAAGTGATCCAAAGCTTCATCCATTCAAGTGCAAGAAGAAGAACACTCCTCTACATTCATCTAATTGTAGTAGTGTTGTGAATAGCTAGTTTCATATTGTAGTAGTGTTAGATCTTTGTAAAAAGTGTTGTGTGAATTTGTTGTTTGTAGAAACTAGGTGTGTTGTAAAGTAGTTTAGTAGTTGTGATCTAGTTGAGCTTAGAAGAAGGTGTGAAGAAGGTGTGAAGTCTTGAAGAAGTTGTGAAGGTGTGAAGAAGGTGTGAAGTTGTGAAGAAGTTGTGAGATTGGTTCTAGCTACGATTATAACTCGACATTTAGCTTAGTGTCGTTAACTCGTGTAAGCCAAGGTGTGTAAGGTTTCTCCACCATAAGGAGTTTGTTGACATAGTGAAGAAAACTCTCGAGTGTGGTACTCGGGGAGTGGAGTAGGGCAAGGAAGGTGTCCTTGTAGCCGAACCACTATAAATTCGCGTGTTGTGGTTTGATCTTTCTAACTCTATCTTTTCTTCATTACATTTCAATACTTTCATTATTAGATTAGAATTGCTTATATTGATTGTCACTTGAATTCACTTGAGATCGAATCGAAAGTTTTTAATAAGCTACAAAATATTTTGGTAATAAATTTAAAAATGACGTAAAACTATTCAACCCCCCTTCTAGTTTTCCACAAGATTCATTAATATTCCAAACACGTAGATGATTATCGATGTTTATGT
Source organism: Artemisia argyi (assembly GCA_030686995.1). Lineage (NCBI taxonomy): Eukaryota > Viridiplantae > Streptophyta > Magnoliopsida > Asterales > Asteraceae > Artemisia > Artemisia argyi. The sequence goes on along the minus strand of CM060686.1, from coordinate 153,227,048 downwards.
ATTTCAAGTTAGTATGCATGCCTTATTGCTTTAATGAAGATTTCACTTCTTTCTTTATGTTGTACATCAAAAGTTAGAATTATTGATGTTGATGATAACTACTGTTGCTTCTAATCCTCGCCAATTATGCATATTCAAGAACGGAGGATGCCTTATATACATGCCTTATTTGCTTGAATAATCAATTATGACATGCCTTTTACATGTAAAAATCATGATAGCATTTATTGGCTTACTTACTACCGTGTTACGTTCTCCTCTCATTGGAGCTATACTGGCTAGTCTGTAAACACGTACAAACATGAGTTTATCAGTCCTTTTATGCGACATTGCGATGTAGAACTAGTTGCTTAATGTGTATTCGTTAAAGGAGTCAGTATACTAATCAGGAAAGCCTGAGAAGTTGCTAGATAATATACAATCACGCAAGCATACTATCCAAACTGAAAAAGAAATAAAAAAAGTAGAGTCAAACCAAGAGCCATGACTCTTGTAATGATTAGAAATAGACCAGGTCCGTGAGGAGTTGCATCTTTTTCTGCATAAGAATTTGGTTATCATATGCTTCCCATTATCATTATTTCATAGTCCATGATTCACCAATCGTGTTTTTTAGGACATTAAAATTTTCACAGTGATCCTTGAAAAAGTAATACCATGCGGCATAATTAGTTTTGCCCACTTTAAGTTTAAGAGGAATGAAGTTGGAAATAAAGTTAACAACATAGAGTTTATCGGTGTATGATAAGGTAGGGGAAAGTATCTTTTATCATTATGAACAAGGGTTTGGGTTATGAAGAAAAGCAATCAACATTGTTTAGGTCAAGAAAAAAAATAACTTTAGATTAAAACTAATCAAGTTTTAGTCGACTTTAGACGTAAATATTAATAACAATAATTAAATAATAATAATAATAATAAAAAGCGAAGATCCAAACCAATCAATACGACCAAAACCAAAACCAACCAACTACTTCCGAATGCAAAAGTATTTTTCTGGAAGACAAGACTAATGAGCCTAGGGGTGTTCACGGAACGTGTAATATCCACAGTAAGAACTGAAAAAAACTTAACCGAACCGAATTGGTCAAAACAGAACCGAAGTGAACTAAATATTCATTTATATGGTTTTGGAAATGAAAACCGAAAACTGAATTCATATAAATATAAATGTTTTCTATGTATTTTTATGAAAAAATAAATCACTAAAACTTTTTTTTTAATATAAATATAACATTATTTAAGCTTGAAAAAAAATTGTGATAAAAATATATATAATTACATGAAACATAATTAAAATTATGTAATTCGGGCTATTCGGTTCGGTTTTCAATTATAGTGATTCGGTACTTGGTTATTCGGTTTGGTTCGATTTTCGATTTGACACAGAATTTTTTTTAACCAAATTAACCGAACCGAATAAACAAACCAATGAACACCCCTAAATGTGCCCAAAAACTAAAACCAAACATATAAAAGGCCCAGTTCAATCACAAAGCCCAAACTAAATACTGAATTCCTAATTCCAAATGAAAACAAAGCGATTCAAATTAATACAAAATCTATTGCTAAATAAGTATTACTATAACTCACAAAGTGGTGGATCCAGAATTTCAAGCACCAACTCAATTACAGTTGCATGCCCATTGATTCGCGTATAACAATTGTTTTTTGTTTGCTTTAGTTCATGCATACATGTTATTCAAGCACGATATAAAACAAATCAGTCGAATCAAAAGTAAAACTTTGACATCAACAAATCAACTACAATTTCATACCTATATCTTTTTTAAAAAAAATAAATAAAACACCAACTCTTTACATGTCATGTTTTGAAAACCATATTAAAGTAAATTGAAAAGTGCTGCTATTTCGATATGTTTAGAGCACAAGGTGTAGATGGCAAGGTTTGTCTCCCCATTCGGGTCCCACTCCTGCCACATCACCCAACACCTCTTCACAACAAACACCCTCCTCACCAAACAACAAACCTCAACTTCTTCATTAGGGCCCCATATCTTACACTTTTATTTTTTCTTTATTCATTTCATTAAATAAATTAAATTCATTTCACAAATACTTAAAACTAAAACAACATATTAATTTTATTTCATCCAAATTAAAAAGTTACAATACGGGAAAAAAACCATACGATTTGCTGAAAAAAAATACGATACGACACGAAAATAAAGAAACAGATAAATATGATATGCAACATCATCAATAATTTATAAAGACTTATAATTATCGATGAGTACTGACTTTTCTTTCCAAACTTGCAATACTTGTTCTCTGACCATTATCAATGCGACTTGAAGTTCCAAATCTGTTTTATCATTTCTTAAAAGGGTTTGTACACCGACCATGACTATTGGATGGTCTTGAGGCAGCTCACGTAACCTTTCAACCTCTGGAGCACGAGACTCCCTTTGTTGAATAATACGAGCTATCTCACCTAACAAGTTGTTAATCAACTTAAGTTCATTTTCTTGTTCTTGCGTAATCGAGAAAGTATTCTTGTTTGCACCTCAGCTGGTTGGTTAGCCATAGTGTGTGTTTGGAATTTAGTTTTAGTTGTTCCAATATGACAACCCACCACCTCCAACTCTACCAGCAGTTATGTTTCCACCAGAAAACATACCACCACCAAACAATCAACCACCAAACTTTCCACCTGAAAACCAACCCAATATTCGTCAGTTGACTGAGGAAGAACAATACGAGCTGGATATGCAAGTCCTTTTGGAGTTTGAAGCTGAGCAAGACCGTCAGGCAAGGGAGTGTGAGGCGTACCTCAAAGGGAAACAGGATCGGAGAAACAAACGAGAAGAATGGCGATGAGAGATGGGACTTCTACCTGTGCCATCGAGTGAGGACGATTCGATGATTCATTTTATTGAATCGTAGTTTTTATTATCGTATGGTAGTTTATGGTTTTTAATTTCCGTTTCTTAGTTTAATGTTATTATCGTATTTGTAAAATAATTATATGTTGTTTCAAGTTATTTCAATCATATGTTTAATATAGTTGCATTAGCATTTACACAATACATTCTTACAAAAAAACTATCTATTTGAAACTATAAATACATTTTACATTCACAAATATAAATATACATTTCAAAAAACATCAAATTATACAAATAAAATTCAAAGGAAAAAAAATGGATTGTCAGATTTCAGCCTCTTCGTGCAGACGAAGAGGAACACAACGAGGAAGAACGGCAAGGCTTGATTGGTGTAGTGAAGAGGAACGGCTAGCCGTTGCCTCTTCCACGTCGGACGGCGAGCCTTCCTTCTTCGACTACACCTTGTGCTCTTATAAAACAAGAAAAAACTAGTACAATAAGTGGTACGTCTACACTGAAGAACAGAAAACAAGTACTCCTACACTAAAGGACAAGAAACACTGTTGTTTATCTTCCTCATCTCAGTTTTTATGCATATTCCCCCTTCTCCTTCTGTTCTTCTCCATAAATCAAAATTCAAAACTCAAAAAACAAAACGTTTTTCCTCGTATATATGTTCATCTATGTGCACATACCGAAACTTAGAGTAGCACATTCAAAGAACCATCCATTTCTACATTAAAATTACACTTTGTCGGCTTTAATCGTGTGTGGCACGTGCCACATGTGGCCAACACTTAGATCCACCCTGAACTCACAGCAGGACCAAGCAAAAGTACAAACTAATATCAATCTTAAAAGAACGAACTCTCAAGAGTGGCTTAGTGACAACAAAGTTTATGATTATCATTTTAAAATGTGTAAGGTATCAAGTTCAATTCCTGATTAGTAGGAAAAAAGGTCGAAAACCATGGTTAAAAAATAAAATAAACCTTTAAAACCAACGATTCTTCAAATCCAATACAACCGAACCCTTTTTTCTTCTTTTCTTTATCATTGCTAAAAATAAATAAATAATAACGACTTTAGGTTTTTGTGCTCGATATCATGAAGCTTGTAAACAGTGTTTGCCTTTTTGAGCAATGGTTGCAATGATAAGGTGGTGTTTGTTTTTTAAGAGGCTCTGAATCTGAATCTGAACCGCACATCTGAATCTGAATATGAGGCGTAAATGTCTAAATCTGACTGCATTTGAACGGGAAAAAAAACTCATGTTTGAACCGCACATTTGCTTTCTTGTACTAATTTTATTTTATTTTTATTTTTTTTATTTATTATTTTTTTGTGTCGGGAAGAGCCAACAAGAGGCATTCAGACACCCCAACGTCTTTTGCTTTTATTTCAACCAAATATTTTAATTTTTATTTATTTGACTATCTGTTGATTAAAGGATAAATCTATTGCTTCTTTAGATTTGATTTTCATGAGATTTTGCACACAGTTGTTTAGATCCGAATTGAACTGGATGATGTTAAAAAAAAAAAAAAAAAAAAAAAAAAAAAAAAAAGTTGAACTGGATGTTTTAGAGTATAATATTCAAGATTAATGGATGTTTCAGTTTTTCAGATTATAAAAAAGTTGCAGGTCTTAAACCATATGATATTTAATTTGATTACAAGATTATCAATTTGCATGCTTGTTACTTGAGTTTTGTAAAGGGTAAATGATATAAAAGTGTACACAACTTATACTCAATTTTAATTTTAGGTACTTCATTTTTTTTTTTTTTAGTTTAGTGTACCCAACTATTTTTTAGTTGCAATGTTAGACGATTAATAGGTTACCAAATTACCACTACTATACTTTATCTTCTCCGATCAAATTCCGGTCAACTTTCGGCTAGTTTTTTTTTTTTTTTTTTTTTTTTTTTTTTTTTTTTTGGTGTTCATAAACTTTTTGTTCACTCTAATTTGGAAAACTTAGAGTTGAAAAACATGTTTTCACTTTTTCACATGTTTTTGACAAAACAGCCTACCCGCTGTTAAGGGCCTCAAATTAGTATGTTAGATAAACTGGTAAGACTATTCAAAAAAAAGATAAACTGGTAAGAACCCAAATGACCCGCTTGACCTCAATAGCTTTATTGTGTTTTTCTTTTTATCATATTGCAAACAAGTGACAAGCAAATTTTGTGAGAAATGAATAATCCCAACATTTTCACCAAAACAGATAAAATAATCAAAATGAATAATGAGAAATATTAATATGGAATCACTAGGTTTATTTTCTTTAGTCCTTTTCTTTGGATTATAGTCATTGGTTTTTATAAGATGTTTAAGGTGACATTGTTGAATGTTAAAACATACCAGCCGCCGCACGCAAGACAGCTGCCGCAAGCTTGCTTCTTCTTCGGCCGTCGGCTGTGAGGTGGATCGGGTTCATGAGGTGTTCAGGTCGTAAGATGATTTGGCCTGTGGAGATATTTACGTTGTGAGATGGTGAAGTTGTGATGTGGTTTGGGTTGTGAGATGGTGGGGGTAGTGAAGATGAGGTGGTTGTGGAGATGAGGCCATGATATGGTTTTGTTAAGAATGTGACTGAAAAAGCTAGCCGGCGTTGGCTGGAATTTGATCGGAGAAGATAAAGTATGGTGGTTGTGACTTGGTAACTTATTAATCGTCTAACATTGCAACTAAAAAAAAGTTGGGTACACTAAATTGAAGGAAAAAAATAGAGTACCTTAGATTGAAATTGAATATAAGTTGGGTACACTTTTATGCCATTTGCCTTTTTGTAAACTATAACTGATGGGTTGAAAATTTGAAATGATAACCTTTTTTTTCTTGAACATGAAATTATAATACTCAACGACAGTTTTTGAACTGTAATACTGGAAACACATTTCGAAGGATCGGGTGCATTTAAGATGCATTTAAGAAAAATCCGTGTTTTGTTCATAAATTAACACTACATTGAAAAAATCCATACAGTTCCCGGGCACCCGCAGGAACCCCCGAGCTCTGTCCTTGACAATAGGACCAAGCAAAAGTACAAACTAATATCAATTTTAAAAGAACGAACTCTCCAAATTTAAAACCAACGATTCTTCAAACCCAAAAACAATCGAACCCTTTTTATCTTCTTTTTCTTTATCATGGCTAAAAGAAAAATAAAATGACTTTAGGTTTTAGGATCTTAAGCTCGATATCATATAAGATGTGATTAATCAATTACTATATTACATATGTCCCGATATATAAAATTATAAAGCTTAACACTTTGGCTTGAGCTCAAATTATACTAATACAAACTTAACAAAAGTAGTAATACCAAATCTAATACAAATAAGTTCACTAACACATTTGATGAACACTTGGTCAATTCTACGATGAGAAGTGATACAACCACAAAAAAAATACCCACAAAAGAAATTCACAAAAAATGTGTATGCATTTGATTGGTTTAGTACAAGAGAAGAGAGAGAACATTTATCAAATGCACCAATCAAATTGCATGCACATCTTTTTGTTTGATTTCTTTTATGAGAATTTTTGTGTGTTTGTATCACTTCTCTTCTACTATTAGAACTTGTAAACATTGTTTGGCTCGTGGTTGCAATGATATTTAGATTGACAAGGAGAAATATATTTGCAAAATTGCGACTGTACTCCTTTGAAATCTTTGTGTATTTCGTATGAATTAAATGAAGGGTAAAAGCCATATATTAGCAACGAACTTTCACAAAATTTCAAATATAGGTAACAAACTTTGTTTATTACTAATCTAGTCATTGAAACCGGCTAATTTGTGACAATATAGTAAACATGACCTGCTGAATATGGAAAATGACCGACACGTCATCAATTAACGACCGTTAGTGGCATATTTTTTCATCGTTAGTCCTTTTTACTAACGACCGTTAGTCCTTTAACGGAAATTCGAAATTAGAAAGTTTTTTTTTTTTTTTCTTTTTTTTTTCGTTTTAATTAGAAAGTTTTTTTTTTTTTTTTTTTTTTTTTTTTTTTTTTTTTTTTTTTCGTTTTAATTAGAAACTTTTTTTTTTTTTTTTTTTTTTTTTTTCGTTTTCGTTTTCATCCATTTTTCTTCCGCTTTCGTACGTTTTTATTACGTTTTAGTCCGTTTTTCTTCCGTTTTTATTACGTTTTTCTTCCGTTTTTATTACGTTTTTATTACGGAAGAAAAACGGACTAAAACGTAATAAAAACGGACGAAAGCGGAAGAAAAATGGATGAAAACGAAAACGAAAAAAAAAAAAAAAAAAAAAAAAAAACTTTCTAATTAAAACGAAAATGAGAGAAAAAAAAAAAAAAAAAAAAAAAAAAAAAAAAAAAAAAAAAAAACTTTCTAATTAAAACGAAAAAAAAAAAAAAAAAAAACTTTCTAATTTCGAATTTCCGTTAAAGGACTAACGGTCGTTAGTAAAAAGGACTAACGATGAAAAAATATGCCACTAACGGTCGTTAATTGATGACGTGTCGGTCATTTTCCATATTCAACAGGTCATATTTACTATATCGTCACAAATTAGCTGGTTTCAATGACTAGATTAGTAATAAACAAAGTTTGTTACCTATATTTGAATTTTTTTGAAAGTTCGTTGCTAATATATGGCTTTTACCCTTAAATGAATGCCTAATCTAACTCGTTACGAGTACAAGATGACTAGTAGGTAGTACTCCTCGTCTCAAAATTATAGTTTATATTTTTTTTCGGGAATGTATCAAAATAATTGTTCAATTTATTATTATTATTATTATTATTATTATTATTATTATTATTATTATTATTTACGTGGTAAGGATTCAGTGAGAAGAAAGCTTAAAATGAGAAAAATGAGAAGTAACTATAACCATATATTTGAGATGCATCGACTTGAATTAGATGCATCTCTAATCATTTAGATGCATCCTATTTAGTTTCGAAAGTGATTTTGAAGTGAAAAAGTTGCATAGTAGTACTAGCAACAAATTTGGCCCGCAGAGAACGAAAAATACATAGGATTCGTCTAACTTGATGAAATGCGTCTAATATATGTATATGCATCTAATTTTTAGCTAGAAAATATGTTATGATGCATCTAAAAAATTAAGGATGCATCTAATTTAAGTCGACGCATTTTTAATATATATTTATAGGTATTTCTTATCCTTCTCATTTTAAAATTTCATTCTTATTTGATCATAAGTATATATGTACAAGTACAACACAAACTCTTCCCATGGTATCGGGTTACATGTTTAAAAAATCATTAAAATCATTTAAATTGCTATACACATGTTTAAAAAATATTCATACAAGAAATTAATTATTTAAATCGTTTAAATTGCCATACATGTTTTCAACAATATTCATGACGGTGATTGTTGTGTGTGATTGATGGCAAACAAATCATCTTTTAGAATAACAAGCGGGTAAACCCGCGCGATGCTGCGGGCGTGTTTTGGAATATAGTATTTGTACATTTTGTGTTTTTTGGTTTACACTGTTTATAATAGAATTTTGTATTTTTTTTTACCTAATGTTTTTATAAGATACCCGCGCGTTGTTGCGAGAATGTTGTGTCTAAGCTAAAATCGAAATAAAACGGTCGGGGAAAAAAATTATTACGGACTAAATTAAAAATTAAAAAAGTAAAAAAAAAAAAAAAAAAAAAAAAAAAAAAAAAAAAACATTGTTGCTACAGTGCGCTGCTACAATAGCGGTGCTACAGTACCGGACTCACACATTTCACTGTTTAGTCAACTGTAGCAAGCACTGTAGCTGCTACAGTGGTGCTACAGTAAATCCCGCCTTTTTTAATATATTTATAATATAATTGGTTGTGACTTTTCATATCTGTTCTTATCTGTTTTTGGGTAAACATGGGTTTTCGATTCGACATTGCGAGGCGACTAATTCCACGGCGACTACCCTATTTAGATAGCCCGAAGTCGGTGCAAGTGAACCTCCGTGGCTCATATCTGTTCTTATCATCCTTAACTAATCAATAATTCGAATAAATGTCAGTGTTTTCCATTTTTAGCAATTGTGACATTTGTTGACTAATTCAGAGTGTTTGAGTCTACTGTCACACATACTCAAAACGAGTAAACCGATAAGTGAACAATGCAAATGTTGGACTCTATTGACAAAAGAGATTTCAAGCTGCCGCTGAAATTTTATTATTAAACTATTTTTTATTTTTTATTTATATATATATATATATATATAGGGTGGTGTTATTGTGGTGTACAAACTTAAAGTACAAAACTATAGGCACAGTTGTGAGCCATTGGATCAATCATTCAAGATCATAATTAATTCTAATTAAGTAATTACTAAGTAGTTGATAATGGCAATCTTGTAAATAAATTAAAAACAATGGCCTTTTCTAAACATCACATATTAAATGCAGAATTTGAAATCGCATGAATTGGGTCATATCTTTTATATAATAAAAGAATTACATCATTTCAGAGTGTTTTTGCAAATCCCTTCTCATTGAAAAAACAATTGGACCAATAGCAGAGCTCAATTTTGCCACGTAAGCGAAATCGAGCAACGTGATTGGTCAATAGAAAGTCAAAATTAAATTAATTTTGGTCAAACTTTAAAAAATTTGGTGGAAAATTTGATTGTGGAAAAAAACACATGAAAATATCGGTGTCAAATTTAGGAAAATAAAAACTTATAAAAAGATGAGGTAATTAATAAAACATTAGTGGTTGAATTTTAAATATAGTATCTGGAGTTAAGTGTAAAATTATAAATCTCTATGTTTTTTAATAACTTTAGATAATAAACAAATAACCCCTTACACTTTATACCCCCTACACTTTATAATATAAATTTTTTTTACAATTACATGAGTATTAGGTTTAATATAAATTAAATATTTTTAAAATAAATATTAGTTTTAAACTTTCATCTATTAAAATATTTTTTTTACTATGTCGTTAAATAAAGACTCATGTTATCATATTTAAAAGTTTAATCTATGAGTACATGAATTTAAATATTAAATACGGCTAAATTATTATTAATGGTAATATAAATATCAACGACTAATGTAATTATTATTTAAAGTTTATATATGGATATCCTGACAACATTTTTAAAAAACTTTACAGAGTATATTTTAACTTCATCAGCTCATTATTGGCTACTAAACTCGCATATTTCTTACAACATGATACCAATTGTTAAAAGTTAAACAACAACATCAACCATAACATCTATGTCTGCTAAATAAAAGTTTATATACGTATATATTTTAACTTATAACAACGACAACGCTCGTACTACTAAACTCGCATATTTTGTATAACATGATATCAAATATATGCGATTGTACTTATAACAACGACTCATGTAATTATTATTTAAATTTTATATACGGATATCCGGAAAAACATTTTTAAAAAACTTTACGGAACATTAGATTATTAAGTGGGTAAAATCTAACTTAGGCTGATAATTTATAGGTTAAGATTTGATATTAATGACTTAAAGTAGCTGTGAGCTTAATGAGACTGTTGTTAGATTTCAGAACACATCTTTTTTAAATTTAAGATTTTGAATTTAAATTAAGCTGAACTGAATTTGGTACATCATATATATGTGAATTGATGTTTAACGATTAATTTGAAAACCCTAATTTGTTGTTGGAGAAAATTTTGAATTTTGGATTTTAATTAATGTGTTTTACTAATCATTTCGATACTTTAATAATATTTGAGAAGCCAGAACTAATGGGCATCGAATAAGACACTAAATGTTGATTTAAGGTGTGGATTATAAACAAAAGGTTCGAATTTCTAAAGTCAAAATTATTGATCACATTTGATCTAATTCTTTGTTTAAATCTTGAATATTTATTAAGTTCTAAGTTTGATCAGGTTATGGAGATTGGATTGTTTTAATGTTTTTTTTAGATGATAATTCATCTATTTTGAGGTCATTTGTAAAAGGGTGGGTTTTAATATTTTATTAATGTTCCTTACGTTAATTTTGGACTTTATATAGACCGGTAGTAAACGATGTGTTAAATGCAGGTTTTAACTTGGAATACTGATGTTTGGGCTATGGGATTGGAGCTACATCTTTGTACGGTTATACCAGTCACATCCTTCTTCCTAATGGAGAGGCATTTGGGAAAGGCACCAGAGCACGTGAAACGACATTCAACATCGAGCAAAATAAGTTTAAATGATCTATGTTATAATGCTAAACATGTAAAACGAGAATCATATATTGCAATATCTAACAAATAGGGCTTGGAATTTAATTTTTTTATGTTTTTTTATCGATAGAGGCTGTCATTGCAAAATGATGGTTACATTGGGATAAGTTGAAAGATGTTCCGCCAAAGGTACTTCTACAAAAGAATACATAAAGCCTTACATTTTACTTGAAGTTGCATTCTCGATGTATCTTAAGTGAAGTGTGAAGTTCCGTATAGTTTGTAAAACTAAATTTAATTTCAAGAGGTGTTATTAGTGAGTTTTTGGAAGTATAATTAATATTTTTCATATACTGTATACTGATATTACAAATTTTAAAATTTTAACATCCACACTGTAGGCCTACGTTAGATTTATTAGATCCATTCTGATATGGTCTAAAAAGTTGTACAAGTCAATACTGAATCGAGCATAATTTTTTATGTAAATATTTGTAAATGTTAGTTTAACTTTCCCGACCTGTTTCATAATGGTCAACTTTATTGGTGCTATTGCTACACTTTCAACTTACAATAGCTCAACATATTTTACAGGCGTGATATAATAGTCCACAATATAACTAACAACATAATATAGTATTACCAAAAGCTTCGATATCTGTTTTTGTTTATGAAATTAAAATAGAGACTCAATCTATGGGTGGTGATTAACAAAATGGCAGCAAGGCAATTTATACAAATCACCATTGGCGAATAAGACCTTATCACTCTATGTCACGAGTCATCAACACTCCGCTTCTATTCATTTCAGTAAAAAACTTATTTCTAAAACTATTAGTTATACAAGAACCCAAACATAACAACTTTAACAGACTAACAAATAATTGACAGAGAGATCATCAAATGGACTGCACGACTTTAAAAAAGTTACAATCAAATAATATGTACATTTTGTAATGGTATCATCAAAATGCAAATCGTGTTATGCTATTTGTTTACATCAATAAAAAAAACTAACGTGTAAAAAAAGAAAGATACGAGGGTGAAAATATAAGATTCATAAGCAGTAGATCGTAATAATTTTGTATCAAGTCTTTAGATGCATCATTGATATACATTAAAAAAAAAAAAAAAAAAAAAAAAAAAAAAAAAAAAGGGACAATAACATCTAAAGTAAATATGATCCATCTAAAAGTGTCATGTGTTATATTAGATGAATAAATGTAAAGTTCAATACATTTTAAAACAATATATTCGGTATTAAATACATGATAAAAGTTTTATATTAAAACCCCGTGCGTGCACGGGTATTATAACTAGTATTAAACGTCACACATACCATTTTTTTTTAATTTTTTTTTCTCTTCGACAGTATTCTTTTTAGTATACCTTATTTGACTTTTGCATCATATGAATTGCAGAGTTGAGATCCATGAAGAACCCATACATGCCATAGAACCTATCAACCAATCATAACCACTCATTTATATTTTTCACCTTTTTTTTCAAAACAACATATCTTGCAAACGGTAAATCTTCAAGCTATAAAAAAAAAAAAAAAAAATACCATCGCGACGAGAATTAAATGATCTTTCTATAGATATGCATTGTTATATACTTTCGACGAACTTTTTTTTCGCCCAGAAAGAATCATATATGATTCGTATATGATTCGATTATGATTCTTTACGAATCATTCATATACGAATCATATATGATTTTTCTGGGCGAAAACAAAGTTCGTCGAAAGTATATAACAATGCATATCTATAGAAAGATAATTTAATTCTCGTCGCAATGGTATTTTTTTTGTAGCTTGACGATTTACGGTTTGTGAAATATTTAAGTTTTAAAAAAAGGGTGAAAGTTTATTTTTTTTATTTTGATAAAAAAAAATGAGTTACTAAGATTGCTTGATGAGTTCTATGATAAAAATTAGATCTATAAAAAACTTTTGACATGAATTGCATCTTTTTTCAAGTAAGGCCACATTTTTGGCACCTATTTTGTTGGTACACAGTTACTGTACAATTGATACTAACAAAAATTCTATCTCTTTGATACATAAAAACAATATTTTTTTATGACACATTAAGTTTCTTGATAGATATATAATAACATATAATATTTTTTTTTGACACATTAGTTAACTACACATTTTTTGCAATAAACTATGCCTTTTGACTAAGAGTTGACACAATATGTTTATCACACTAATTTTCTTGATACATTGTAAAGACACACTAGTTTTCTTGAGAGAAAAGTATGCGTTTTGACACAATTTTACAATACATTTTTAGTGACACACTAAGCTTTTTAATAATTTTTTGTGACACATTTAGTCCTTTTAATATATTTGTAATGACACACTAATTTTTTAACACATTTTTTATGGACAAATACTTACTTGCATGATACATTTGTAGTGATATGACTTTTTTGCTACACAAAGATACCACGGAGACGATGACACACAAACATATTTTGGTGGTGATGATTCAACAACCACACAATCTTATAAAAGATTTAAATCTTTGATGATGCATGTGATACAATGAAAGAACAGATAGTACGCATACATAAAAAGTCAATATCCATTGATAGTGGTAGAAATTATTAAAAAATTAATATCCATTATATCCTTTTGTGATAAGATTACTAAGTTGATATATCATCAATATCAAGTTCAAGAAAAAAAAAAAAAAAAAGAAGAAGATATATCATCACTATCAAGTGATGCATATCAATAGATACATATTGAAACTCATAAAAAAATAAAATGACGCACCATAACTATCAACTGCTACGTATCCAACAACTCATATACTGTCTACATATTGATTCAATGATTGATCCATCAAACAGCCTTGATACAAAAAACCCGTTTAAAACCAGATCATAACATCAAATGACTCTGTATAAAAACCATGAACGACAGAATTTTTTTTCAGTAATGATTTCGATAACAACCATGGTTGAAAGAGGCATGGTACTTTATCGCCATGTAAGAGTCAGCAGTTACCGTCGCAACAGGTCCACGATGGCTGTTTTTAGCAGATCTTTTAAAAAGATTAGATTTAAATATCAAAAAAGTACCACAACAAGATCAGTAGAGAAAGAGAACCGAGAGATTGATTTTTTATGGAATCCATGGCTGTTTTTAGCAGATCCGAAACTTGAGAGAGTGAGAGGAGCCCATTGATATTTGTTAGAGAAAATTGAGTCACGGTAGGTCTAAATTGGAGATTATTTTGGATAATGGAGATAGATTAAATTACCATGGTACCCTTGAGGACATAAAAATTAATTACGGAGTAATATTTTCTTTTAAATAAAATGAACACTTGTCAAATTCTAGTTGGTGCCTATTATATTTCATTTTAAATTGTTCACTACAAGAACACAAATCTATATATATATATATATATATATATATATATATACTTTTCAAAGTCTGGATCTAATGGTACGTGGTTTTTACATAACAGCATGAACCATAGATTGATTATTCGACATACAAATCTTCAAGCAAATTAGAATTTTTCAAAAAAAACAAATTAGATTCTTTCACTAATTTATTGTTACTTATATGTTTGGTGTCGTAGTGCTTGGTGTGTAGCGGGAGCCGGGTTGTAAGACCTGTTGATGCGAAAAATTGGTGGCTATAAAGGCGCCATCGACACCATCTCCTGCGTCATTGACAGAGCTATGTTATGAGTTGGCTAGGCCATGGCCAACACCAAAATTTTTAATATAAGCCTATAGATTCATTAGACTTGTACTACATTGGTCCCTCTAAGTTTATTTGCCCCATCATTAGCATTACGATATCATGCATTTTGAAGCATTTAAATTAGTTTGTTGATGCATAATCTGGCGCGGACTTATTCAACGACTCTCCTTGGGCCGTTAGTCGTCTTCATAAGCCCTGAGTAGACCTGTCAACAAAGAGAACCCGTTAGGAGTGGACCCGAGGCCGTAGCCCCGGAATCCACCTCCGACGGTCAAGTTAGTATGTGATGCGCGGAGCATATAATAGCTATTAGGTTTAGGATAATCTGTTTGGTCGTATTGTAATCTGTTCATGAATGAGACCCCAGCCATGTATTTATAGGATGAGGATTAGGGTTAACGCGTAGAGTGGGCCGCTGGCTACCCGGGCCTGGCCCATTCCTGGCCCAGTCCGGACCATACGTCCACAAAGTGCGTAAAGTGGGCCGCTGGCTACCCGGGTCTGACCCATTCCTGGCCCAGTCCGGACCATACGTCCACAAGCCCCCGAGTTTAGTATGACATAGCGCACGGCTATGTTATGCTAAACTTAAGTTCTGTTTATGGCTGCGTAGGCTCAATCAACCAAATGCGACGGTGCGCACTGGGTTTATATGCGCGTAAGGGACGGATCATACTGCGCAGTCCATATGCGACAGTGCGCACTGGGATTGCGATTGTGATTGTCTCACAATGGTAAAGGTGTCCGTGGCGAAGGTGGATTCCTATGCTGTATCCTGGATAAGGGCGTACCTTTTGTACCAATAGCGATACAACATTGTTGCGACAGAAGACATGCTTCTGTGGCAGAAGTGCGCGTTGTCCGCGACAAAGATGTGCGCAGTGCGCAACAAAGATGTGCGCAGTCCGCAACAAAGATGTGCGCAGTGCGCAGAGGTGCGCGCTGTTTGCGCGTCTTTACAACCGACAGAGAACGTCTCCCCTGCGGCAAGATGGTGCGAATATTTAAATCCGTCTTTGTACCGGGCCTGCAGTACCTCTTACGTACGATCTGCTTCCAAATATACCTGCGTGACGCGTGCGCCAACAGTGGTATTATATACCCTGGTAGCCCCCCAAGTTTGATGGTGCTACTCGTGTAGGAATATTAAACTTAAGTATTCAAATCCTGAAAAACACTTAATGCAAAGATTAGAAGTATATGTCGCGAATCGCGACTCATAAAACCTAATGAGGTAAAAGATTAGCGCGTAGCAAAAGTATAGCACATAGCATATATAATATATAAAAGAAGTAGGAGTATGAATTACACCTATCATAAGGTTTTACAAACTACACAAAATAAATAGCACGTAGCTAAAAAATTGTGCGCATGTAGCGATTAATTAATCTTTCTTTATTTTTATGATAATAAAAATAATGGCGCGGATGGATGTACCATGACCGCGAGTAATAGATTTATCGTGCACGCACAGACGCAGATAGATTTATCGTGACCGCATGGACTCTAATGTTTTGTGGATATTCGCAGTTGACCACGGCTTACGTCCAGTGCATGTATGTAACAGTGACACTGCGCTCATGGCGATTGACTAGCATCGTGGTGCCTGTACGTGACAGTGCGATCGTGTCGCCAATCTGCGAAGATTTCCTAACGCATGGTCTAACGCGGGTAGATTTATCGCCACTGCGCTGTTTCGCGGCTAAAAGATAAAATAGATCCGATCGTGCGGATTTAATGCGCTCGTAGCGATAGATAAAATCGTGTTTATCAAGGTAAAAGATTTATGTAAAATCTTTTGAATCTTTAAAAAATACCAAATCTTGTCGATTTAAAAAATATTAAACAAAATATTAGAATATCTTCTTAAGTTTTAAAAAATATTGGCAATATGCTATCACCAATTTAATATATGAAAGATACGTATATTTACGTAATATTTTATAATAGACACGTGAGCATGAGATTGCAAAGTGAATTTAGTCAAAGATATCAATTATTCAATACGTGCAGTACGATTCATGATATTCAGCGGATTTGGTACCAACTTGTTGTTGTACATATTTGACCAAGAATTATTAATAATATAATTAAAGTTACCGCATAGACGTAACGATGGTTGTATATTGATGCGACGATGGTCGCGTTCTAGTCCTGTGAGAGCACGACACTTGTCGTAGCCATGTCCCACGGATGGCGCCAACTTGTTGATGCATAATCTGGCGCGGACTTATTCAACGACTCTCCTTGGGCCGTTAGTCGTCTTCATAAGCCCTGAGTAGACCTGTCAACAAAGAGAACCCGTTAGGAGTGGACCCGAGGCCGTAGCCCCGGGATCCACCTCCGACGGTCAAGTTAGTATGTGATGCGCGGAGCATATAATAGCTATTAGGTTTAGGATAACCTGTTTGGTCGTATTGTAATCTGTTCATGAATGAGACCCCAGCCATGTATTTATAGGATGAGGATTAGGGTTAACGCGTAGAGTGGGCCGCTGGCTACCCGGGCCTGGCCCATTCCTGGCCCAGTCCGGACCATACGTCCACAAAGTGCGTAAAGTGGGCCGCTGGCTACCCGGGTCTGACCCATTCCTGGCCCAGTCCGGACCATACGTCCACAACTACATTGGTCCCTCTAAGTTTATTTGCCCCATCATTAGCATTACGATATCATGCATTTTGAAGCATTTAAATTAGTTTAGTGCAATTATTAGAGTCGAGTTATTTTACAAACTAAACATTCCTCACATACTAAGGGACTCATCCCCACCATCCATCTAAAAAGGAAATCAATGGTTGAGATTAAAAGTATTTGATTATTTCACATATTTTTTATAATTTAAATATCTCTTAAACCTTTAATCGTTAAGCGAAAATAATTACACTATCGCGACGGGCATTTAATTATCTTTCTATAGACGGGCACTTTGATATACTTTCGAAAAAGAAAAAAAAATCGTTTTTTTCACGTTTTTTTTTCGTGGCCGAAAAAAAATCATATATGATATTACATATCATATCATATATGATATTACATATAATATCATATATGATATTACATATCATATATGATATGTAATATCATATATGATATGATATGTAATATCATATATGATTTTTTCGGCCACGAAAAAAAAGGTGAAAAAAACGAAAATTTTTTTTTTGTCGAAAATATGTCAAAGTGCCTATCTATAGAAAGATAATTAAATGCCCGTCGTAACGGTATAATTTTTTTTCACTTAACGATTAACGGTTTGAAAGATATTTATATTTGAAAAAAAAGGATGAAAGTGAGTTTTTTAAATTGTTGGGATTAATCTCATCCATTAGATCAAATAAAGATGGAGAGTGGAGATTAGTCTCTTGGTATGTAAAAAAAGTTTGGTACTCAAATAATCTTATATCCAATTATAATTCATTTATTTTTTTATATGATTTAAATCGTAAAATATGTTGTTATATAGCGGTCATCCATAAAATTAGTTAGGAATGATCTTTTATTTATTTTGAGTAATAATTTAATATTTCTTGTTTACTTGTTCCAAAAAAGGCTACTTCGTGCTAGCGATATTAATTGTAGGCTAAACATTAAATTGCTTTTTGGCCCAATCTTAACTAACACTCTCTAGCTTCATCACTGTCCTACACCATAGGCGCGAAACACCATGGCCATACAGTGTTTTCAGATTTATTTATTTATTTTATTATTATTTTTATTATTATTATTATTATTTTTAATAGAAATGTTGTGAGAGAGAATGCTTTTCTTACTTATGTGTTAAAGTATAAGATTGCTGTAGATTAAAAGCTGACCGTGAAACCTTCAAAAAAAAAAAAAAAGCTGACCGTGACACTTGTACTCTTTTTGTACGTTGCACCATAAGCCACACGAAAATAAAAAAATGAGAATCTCTCCAATAAAACATAATTATATTTTTTAGTAAAAGGAGAACCACAAAGTATTGAAGTGGAAACCGGCCATACGTGACTTTACCATTTGAAAGTTCTGTGAAAATCATTGGTTAATTATTGTATTATTATTATTTTTTTTGAAGAACATTGGTTAATTAATTGGTTATATAGGTCTTGTGAAAGTCTGTTCAATGCATCTAATATATTTCACTCTAGTTAATTGCGGTACAAAGTTGACAGTATATGAGTAATACATATTACTATCAAAACAGCCAGTTTTGAATATATGGGTTGCATGACCTATATATATACCATAATACTATTTGTTGTTCACCACTCCTCTAACAATAACCCATTACAAGCTTAACTTCTCCAATCCACCTTCAAGAAAATGGCAGCGGTTCAAGCTAATGTTACTGGTATCAAAGCAAACACCAAAACCTCCGCAGAGCCAGTGCGTCCGTTGGCCAACTTTCCTCCTTCAGTATGGGGTGATCGCTTCCTTTCATTCTCTCTTGACAAATCGGTAAGACTTCCCATTAGTCGCAGATACAAATCTTGCAGGGAATTTCCAAAATAGTGTATCAAAGTTTTCACATTCTTTTCAATGTATGTCGTAACAGAGTTATATATTTACCGTTTGATGTAACAAACTTATACTTTCTTCGTCTAGAAATGGTGTTCGCAAACAAAAAATGAACTCTTTATAACATGTGCAATCAATGCAAGTTTTGATTGATAAAAAAACACGTGTTATACAAATAAGACATGGACATGCAGTTGATGAAACTTTTGATTAATTAAAATCGAAAAATAAAGAGATAGTCATAATTATTATATTATATAAAAAGTGAATACGTACTTATTTATAGATAAATATTACTCCGTAATAGTAGCAGTGTGAACATTTTTCCTGAAATGGGAGAGTATTTAATTCTAAGTAAAAAGTTACTCTAAAACCTCTTATATTTTACTAAAGGCAGGTTACATTAACCTAACACAAGCAAAATATATGTCATATTAAAAGCTACGTACAAAACGAAAGTTTTCCATATTAAAAGATATCATGGCAATATTAAAGTTTCTTACATGATAAAAATAAAGTTCATGAGGAATTGTTGCTTATTCATGCAATTTCTTAATTTTGTTTAGTCCTTTCCCTTGCCTACATTATTTGTCTCGGTATATGTTTAGTAAGGTTACGGTTAAAAAAAAAAAAAAAAAAAAACAAATATTCGTGGAAGCATAAAAAAGATACAAAAAATAAACATGTTCTTAAAAAATTCTAAATACTTCCACAAGATAAGAGACGTTTATGGATAATATATATATATATATATATATATATATATATATATATATATATATATATATATATATATATATATATATATATATATATATATATATATATATATGTGTGTGTGTGTGTGTGTGTGTGTGAGAAATAAGTTTTTCTAAAAATATATAGTTTTGATGCAAAAAATAATTGCAAATTAAAATTTTGTAATCGATATTTTGTGCATCAAACTTCTTTTTAGTACATGTATCAAAATGTGCATAAAAAAAATTGTGCATTGCATTTTTTTTTTTTTTTTTTTTTTTTTTTTTTTTTTTTTTTTTGCATTAAGAAAACGAAAATTCATAATTAAAAAGACTTCATATTTTTTTTTTATAAACCAACATCTTCAGAAAAATTTCAAAAAGTTTTGATTTTTTTCTTCTAAGTTTTATTTTACTGGTTACAGATATTTTTCTTTTTATTTGATCTCTTCTCTTTAACTAAAACTTATATGGGCTTTGAGTTTAGGAATTGGAGCGATATGCCATAGCTATGAAGAAGCCAAAGGAGGATTTGAGAAAGTTGATCGTGGATCCAACAATGGCTTCAAATGAGAAACTAGGCTTGATTTATTCTGTGCATCGTCTCGGTTTGACATATATGTTCTTGCAAGAGATCGAAAGCCAGCTTGACAAACTTTTCAAGGAGTTTAACATGCAAGATTATGAAGAAGCCGACCTATACACAATTTCGATTAATTTTCAAGTTTTTCGACATCTTGGTTACAAACTACCTTGTGGTAAGTGTCCGTCACAAGAAAAATAGCAAACCTTATAGGGCACTTTCAAGGAATGTACTAACTATGTGCTACTTAACATTAAATTTCATACAAGCCTACATGACTGAGTATGTACTAGTTAACATTAAAATTCAAGAAAAATACGTAATTTATTTTTTTGCGATTGAGCAGATGTCTTTAACAAATTCAAGGACGTTAGCTCGGGTACTTTCAAGGCATCCATTACGAGTGATGTGAGGGGTATGTTGGGCCTATATGAATCTGCACAGTTGAGAATAAGAGGAGAAAAGATTCTTGATGAAGCCTCAGTTTTTACTGAAGCTAAACTCAAGAGTGTAGTAAACACTCTTGAAGGTGATCTTGCACAACAAGTGACACAATCTTTAAAGAGACCATTCCATCAAGGAATGCCAATGGTAGAGGCAAGGTTCTATTTCTCTAACTATGAAAAAGAATGTTCCACATATGACTCATTGCTAAAGCTTGCAAAGCTTCACTTTAAGTATTTGGAGCTACAACAAAAAGAAGAACTTCGAATTGTATCAAAGTAAGTGATCATAGTATAAGAAAATGATATGCCAAGTTATAAAAGTAAATAATCTAACAATACTTATTTTTTCAAGGTGGTGGAAGGATATGAGGTTTCAAGAAACTACTCCTTATATAAGGGATAGAGTACCAGAGATTTACTTATGGATATTGGGATTATACTTTGAGCCTCGTTACTCCTTGGCAAGAATCATCGCAACAAAAATAACGTTGTTTCTCGTGGTTTTAGATGACACATATGACGCTTATGCTACCATTGAAGAGATTCGTCTTCTAACAGATGCGATAAACAAGTACTACCATATATAAAATCTTCATCCTATGTTTTCTCAATGCTTAAAATAGAATTGATTAATGCTCCATGATCTTTATTTGTTAACCTATATACTATATATCTTCAGGTGGGATATTAGTGCTATGGAGCAAATCCCAGAGTATATTAGACCATTTTACAAAATTCTTTTAGATGAATATGCTGAAATTGAGAAGAAAATGGCTAAAGAAGGGAGAGCAAATACCGTTATTGCTTCAAAACAAGCGGTACATATGATTACCAATCTTCAATGCGTTTAATGCAAAACTCAGCTTAATCTTGATAGACACTGATATTTCTTTTGTGACATAACTTTTAGTTCCAAGACATAGCTAGAGGTTACCTTGAAGAGGCTGAATGGACAAACAGTGGATATGTGGCATCATTTCCAGAGTATATGAAGAATGGATTAATCACTTCTGCCTATAATATCATTTCAAAATCGGCTTTAGTTGGTATGGGTGATATTGTTAGTGAAGATGCTTTGGCTTGGTACGAAAGTCATCCAAAGACTTTGCAAGCTTCCGAGTTGATTTCAAGACTTCAAGACGATGTCATGACTTACCAGGTAAGACTTTGCAAGCTGCCTATATGTATTTTGCTTTCTTATAAGATGAGATACATCGAGTTCAACATTAGTTTATCTTCGGTGCAATGTATGTGAAATAAATTTGTATGTTGCTTTAACTAACACTATGAATTCGGATATTCTCTATGAAGTTTGAACGTGAAAGAGGTCAATCTGCCACCGGCGTTGATGCATATATTAAGACTTATGGTGTCTCAGAAAAGGAAGCTATTGACGCGCTCAAGATCATGATTGAGAATGCATGGAAAGATATAAACGAGGGATGTCTAAAGCCAAGACAAGTCTCAATGGATTTGCTTGCCCCAATTCTTAACCTTGCAAGAATGATAGATGTGGTATACAGGTACGACGATGGGTTCACTTTTCCAGGAAAGACTCTGAAAGAGTATATCAATCTTCTGTTTGTGGGTTCTCTACCTGTGTAATCATAACGACGACGCTTAACTGTTGCATAATGCGCTTCGGGTCTACACTTACTATACATAAGTAAAGAAAATATGTGTAACAGTACTTGTGATAATGTATGAGAGATTTTTCTCATCATCTTAAATAAACATAACAATTGTCTTGTTATCAACATGTATTTGTGCATATAATTATTGTTGCTGTTGGATCGATACTACATAGATCTTTGAGCCACTTAGAATAAGTAGAATACTTATGTAATTACAAGCAAACTATAATAAAGACTCTAACAATAAACTAGTGTTTATGCAGAATATAAACAAGAGAGTTGAAAAAGAATAACTAAATAACAATTGATCCTCTATGGATCTATATTACTAACTATTAAAAGTGTTTTTCAAGGTTACATTGTCCATAGCCGTTAGTTTCTTTTATAATACCAGAAACCCTAATCGGCATTCACTACAAAACGTGTAGAGGAGATATGCAATATCACTTCCAAATATAACTTATGCATGTCCCTTTCTCTAATAAACAGGTTTTATTATTACTATAACCCGCAGAAACAAAACTAACAGCAGAAACCATACCAGCAGGAACTATATACCTGCCAGCAGAAACCAATACTACTCTACGAGCAGTAATGAACTATTACATTTAATAATTCTTAACACTTGCATAACATATATATATATATATATATATATATATATATATATATATATATATATATATATATATATATATATATATATATATATATATATATAGGATCAAATAAGAAGAATAATAAAAATAGGAAGGATAAGTAGTAATTACAACCACACATTTTAGATGCACCTACAAAAATGGATGCATCTTCATTCAAATTTTCCCTCCCATATTAAAATGTGTGGCTAGAATTACTTCTTATCATTCTTATTTTAATTATTCTTCTTATTGGATCTCTTCCATATATATATATATATATATATATATATATATATATATATATATATATATATATATATATATATATATATATATATATATATATATGGGAGGATTAATGCGAATGTTCTTTTAAAGCTGTTCAATTAAGAACTAATCTAAAATGTAACTATAAACATTGATACATAATCATTTTAGCAATAATACACCAAATATAAAATAATTATACAAGTTGACATTTTAGTAACTAATAACCAACTGATACATGATCAGTAACAGATTACTGATACACAATTATAAATTTGATACAAATACATCAAAATCTCAAAAAACTTATATGTTATTTATAAACCGGTACACCTAATACACATCAACCACTAAATAACCTAATACATGATACCAAAACTTTAACAAATCAAACGTTGAATCAATTTGTATCACCTAGTTTTCTTTAATTTTAAGAACAAAAATCGAATCTTTAACAATTTTAGTTGTAATTAATTAAGTTTTTATTTGTTAGTTAGTCGCTACGTCGTTTAATCGGATTGCCGTTGATAAGAAAAAAACAAGAATCATTTAAAGGTAAACTTTTATAATTTTAATCAAACTCATATCTATAACCATACTATTAAAAGACTAAAAGAATTTTAATAATAAGGCAGCTTTGTTTAAATAATCCATATTATTAAAAGACTAAAGAAGTTGAGACGGTGTTGTTTAAATCTATATACCTAATAGTTTATATTATTAGAAGACCAAAAGAATAAAAATACTAAGATGTTGTTTAAATATGTACTTAATTCTTATTCACATGCAATGAACACAAACTAAAAACCCTATGATATCATTCATTCATATACAATTGTCTTTGAATCAATTTAGTAGTAAAACAAGAATGAAGTGTGTGTGTTTTGTTTTTTGTTTTTTATATATGTTTTAATTGTTTTGTCAGGTTTATGATGGAATAATTTAAAATTTATACCTTTTGGTTTTAGTGGTAACCAGGAACCATTCGCGTATTGCGGTGAAGCTTTTTGGTTATAATATATGCGTTTTTTATTTGATGAAATTTTATTTTCGTACGAGTCATTTATGGCTTTTTGGGAGTTTGTTCTTGCATGTTGTGGCAGAGTTCTTGGGTTTACGCAAGTAACTTTAATAAGAGTCTTGTCAATTTTTTAGGTACGTTTTCGGTTATAAAATTTTACCTATTCTCATATCATTTAGTTGTCGTACTATTTTTCGCATGGGTTATAAAATTTATCACAATATCATTTAATTATATTCAAAGTTTCATAGAATTGTACGTGTGTATGTGTATATATATTGAGTTTCATGCATAAATGTGATCATTAATGACATAAGCTAAAAATCCCTATCAATTGAAACATGCCAAACCTTTAAAGCTTCATTTTAATGCTTTAAAGAGCTTTTTGAAACTTATGAATAAATGTGAACATTAATGATATAAGTTAAAGATCCCTATCAATTGAAACATGCCAAACTCCTAAAGCTTCATTTTAAAGCTTTAAAGAGTTTTTTGAAACTTAAATCTTAAATTGTAGTAATAAAGCACTTCAGCTTCATGCCATAGTTTTACGATCCATTTAGTTTCACAAATTAATTGCAAATGTAACTATTGATGAAGATGATGTTAACGACAAGGTAAGTGAGATGGTGAAAAAGGTTTTGCAAAGAATGGAAGTTTTGTTTAAAACATACAAATCAAGGCTTGATACGGCTGTGTCGAAAAGCTCTTCTCAACAAACAAGGAACCAAGAATCGAGTACTCAAGAATCTAGTAATACTTATGGACGTGGTAATGACTTTGTGTATGACTTTCTGAATTTGGAAGAATCTGGTTCATTTGAATCAGAAAGTGAGTTAACTAGGTATTTAAATGAGCCACGGATTAGGTATACAAGAGACTTTGACATTCTTGAATGGTGGAAATTAAATGCACCAAGATTTCCAATCGTATCTCGAATGGCAAAAGGTAATTTGCTATACTTTTAGATTTTTTTTTCATTATATTTTACATTATTATATTTATGATGCGTTTGTTATTTTCAGACATATTGCCAATCCAAATAACCACTGTGGCATCCGAGTCTGCGTTTAGCACAGGAGGTCGTGTGCTCGACCCATATAGGACTAACTTGTCTTACCCGTTTGTTGAGGCATTGATATGCACTCAAGATTGGGTTAGAAAGTCAAGGAAAACTATAATAGATGATATTGATGACATATTAAACGACGACGATGTTGCAAGAGGTATTAACAACAAGCTTTGATATTGTTTTAAGGATGTATTTCTAATGTTTGTTAAGTAACTAACTTAGCTTGTCTGCTATCGTATGTCGTATGTGTAGAGATTGAAGATGGAATTAACAGGCAAAACGGTCGAGAGAAAGGGAAAGAAGGTGTGGAAGATTGAGTGCAGTTTTCAACATTGTTTAGTTTGCTTTTTTTTTGAACAATTTCATGTGATTTTGATGTAAGATGGGTTAAACTGGAAAAATATCATGTCGTCACAGAAGTAAGATGGGTCAAGCTGGAATTTTTTTTTGGATGAATTCGAATTTGATGTGATGTATTTGACTAAAAATTTTAATGTTAGTATGTTGTTATTTTAATTTGAGTATGTTGTTCTTTAATGTGAGTTTAATCATTTGTTGCAAGTGATTATTGAGGCTGCAATTTTTAACGGGTCAAAACTGGCTATTTGCTATCACAGTGGGTTAATGGGTCAAAATGGGCTAAAACTGGATTTGTTAAATATAAGCATACACTTTGTTTACTCTTTGCCAAACACCCCTTTAAGTAAATTGATTTCTTTGTTTGTTAATTCACTTTGCCAAACACCCTTTTATAATGCATTTCTTTTCTATATAGCAACTGTGTTGCAGATATAATATACTAAAGTTTATTAAGTTTGATATAGTATTATGGTCCAAGTTACTTCAGTGTGAAAAATCTTAAAATTGTATCCAAAGGCATGGTCCAAGTTACTTCAGATTGTGAAGGTTTTTCTGTTAAGATTTCAAATTTTGTGTATATTTATATATTTATAAACATGATTTGCGTACCT
This sequence comes from Artemisia argyi, assembly GCA_030686995.1. NCBI lineage: Eukaryota > Viridiplantae > Streptophyta > Magnoliopsida > Asterales > Asteraceae > Artemisia > Artemisia argyi. Next base: position 153,200,415 of record CM060686.1, on the reverse strand, counting down.
CAGAAAGTGAGAGGTTTATTAATGTTACAACAAAAAGTAAGATTTCAAATTTTGATATAGTATTATAAGTTCACCAGTATGGCATCATGCTTCATATTATTAATGTTACAACAAAAAGTGAGAGGTTTATGTACCTCAGAATCATAAGATAATGGCAACTCTATTTCTTGGAGCAATTAGTCCAAATTAATGTAGTGCTTGTTGAAAACTTAAAATTCATCAATGCCTGTAGCTTCTTGGCATTGTGAAATAGAGCTGACTGAGGCACGTACAGTACTTTCTTGTTTGGCGATAACTCATCATATCCTATAACTAAATAGAAAATATGCAACGCGTTCTTGCTATCTGTTTTAACTATCAGATATGCATGATTGTAATGAACACATGCCTTTCATATTCTTTGATAGCAAAATGTATAGGCATTGGTTAATCATCAAACTAGACAATTACAGTTCCGGTCTAATATTCCAGACAGCTGCAGGTAGATCAAGGGACAACGGTAATCAAAACAACAAGATACTTGGGGGTGCTTTGGATTGCATCAACATCATTTTAGTAGTTGCATTATATAGCGATGTAAGAACATTTTTATACTAATTATGCATTTGTATTTCATAATATACTAGTATAGTATGAACGCATAGTATTTATAGGATCTCACATACTATAGTTTATGATTTTAAATCAAACACAAGTTGTCTATGTAAAACGGTTCTTAAGTGGTACGGTACCGGTTTACCCGAACCCGGTACCGGAACCGGTACTGGTACCGGACATACTCTCGGTTCCGGGAACGGTACCATTATTTGTTGCCGGGAAAAATAGCGGTACCACCAAAACGGTGCCGGTACGGTACCATTTTGGTACCGTGCTCATCCCTAGTTCATTGTATTCATATTTTATGGTATTTCTATACTAATTAAAGAGACTTTTAGTTTTCTTATACTCTGATTAGGCATTATCTAGCATGTATATAAATTTGTCTACGAACTTGGGTGGGATTCCCGGTTTGCATATTGTATAACATCCGTTTTATATAGTGTATTTATCTCATAGATTAATGAGATTATTGATATATGGAAGTATAATTGTTCGGTTCTCCATATACAGTATGGATTCTAAAGGAAGATTGTTGACGAAAGTAGGCATTGTTCGGTTGCTTTCGATTCCTCCTTTGATATAACATTAAAACATTTCTTCTTTCTTATGTTTCTCTTTTGTATTTGCATAGCTTTAACTTCAGTTTGAGGTGATCTAGATTGGCCCATTGATTTATCTTTTTACATTATCTTCATATGTTTAGAACGCAAAATGGTTTTCGGATTTATGGTTACCAGTAATAGTTCTATAGATATAGTGAATGTATATTCTTGAGTCAATTGACTCGGGTTTCATTCTTGAGTCGAGCTCACTGGAGAGACTTTGTGGATAAGAGCTCAAGAGTCCGAGAGTCTCGGCTCACTTCAGTTGGTGCCCCACTAGACCAGAAGAGTTGCCCGGAGCTATTCCTTGTGGGGTGGACAATGGCTGGTGTCAAAAGGCATGCCCGGGTCGGGTGTCCCCGCCAATCTACACCTTTTGTGGCTATAATGAATGTATATTATAGATGAAACTAATAATTTGCCCTTACGTAACTTAGTTGTTCTTCTACCAGAGAATAACTTAAATGATAGTAATAAATAAAACCTTTAAAGAGACGGTCATAGTTTGTGCTTGAATCTCTTAAATCATTTGAGGTAAGTTTGCAAAAAGTTATAATAGTGCACATTCATGCTTAATTTTTTTCTTAAGTCTTTGTGTTTGTGTTTTGGCAGTGTTTATGCTACTTGATATAGAGTGATATATTGAAAGTATATATTGAAAGTGAAAGAATGTTTGGATGGTACACATGATGAGTGAAGATTTAGGTACGATTAGCACAAGTTAACCATAAAACTCGGGGTAAAATGTCGTGTTAGTCATACATTTTTAGATCTTATTGAATCAGGTAAGATGAAATCAAATATACTTGAGGACTAAAAAAGTATACAAGAGCTTGAAGATTTAGTTATGATTATTACAAAATAAGGATCACTCATATTTAAATACTACAAGAGAACCACAATTCGCGGGATAGAATGTCGTGTAAAATATATCTTTTTAGAACTTACTGAACAGGTTATTCGAAGAATAGCTGTGGACCGAAAGAGTATACAAGAGGTTGAAGATTTATGTACCATTGTTACAAAACAAGGATAATTCATATTATGTGTATTAGGGGTGATTATTACGAAACAATGATAACTCATATTCGAGCGATATTGTATACTTTTTCTAAATGAAGAGTTATATAGCTATTAGTTTTGCCTAGGTTTGTGGCACTCATGTATTTGATACCTTTTTCTTGAAACAATTATATTTACAAAAACTTACTTAAATAAAGTTCGTTTATTCAATTAAGTCGAATACCCCCGATCGAACCTAAGTATAATAACTAAATACGCATAATCCTTGCAAAACCGATGATCCGTTACGGTGAACAAAGTCTGTGCATTGCACAGGCCATGATGCCTCATTCGATTAAAAAATAAAACCTTTTCATTTTATTCTTTATTTGTTGATACTTTGGTATACATTAATTAATCGGACAAATAAGATAGGTACACTGAGTGGCCTCACAAAATGACGCCAATCCTACTCATTGTAGCTATAACTATTCGTAATAAGGATGACAGCGCTGTCATATTGAAGGAGTGGGTCGAATAGGAACAAAAACCTTATAAAGGAGCGTTGCTGCTGCGATGGTGCATCGCTTTAAAGCTATTGATGCAGCCATTATCTCTGGCTGTGTCGATTGCTTATGTCACAGTGTGGCAGAGGAAGGGTTTTATATGTACTTGGTTTGTGCATTGAAGAACTTAATTACTATATGATATATGGTTTGTCTTTTCCTTGGTTGATGTATGCTTTTAATTTTTAAATTTAGATTATGATGTTAACTGAACACAGAGATATACAATTGTTGCATTGATGTGTTTATTTCATTTGAAATTTCAATGGCTACTTGTTTTAGTAAAGCCCCTGATAATAATTATGTTTTTATGCACGACGGATTAAAAAGGGATACAAGTAGAGGTTGCAAATAGACACGTCTGAACGGTTGGAAAACAGGTGAAACTGTAGTATTTTGTTCGGCATGAAACACTTGTTGCTTTAAATCTGTAAGAAAAGGAAACTACTCCAGTTTACTGTGGCAAGGCATCTGCAATGCAATGCTCATAAGTTGTAATCTGATAATCTCATTTCAATGTACATAATCCCATTCCATTTTGGCATTTTACATAATCACGTCCCATTGCAATGCTGCTCATATGCCTCCACATCAAATGTCAGATCCTGCGACATCTCAACATATCAAAAACCGGCAAGAAGCTAGAAGTTACAGACAACAAATAAACAAAGAGCGCTATTAAGCTAAAATTGAGCAGAAAGTCCATAAAAATAACCATTGAGTAAATCTACTTATTTTGGTTTCCCAAATCGACTACAAATTCTACTAGACTTGATCCAACATATTCAAATTAAGTTAAAACACCGCTATTTTTTATACTTACTCCACGTCAATGTGCCTCACATGTTCACTATCCTCAAACTTCACCAACGGAACTCTAATTTTCAACACACCTTTCTTCATCTCAGCCTTGATTTCGTCCAATTTATATACTGTATTAGGCAAATCGACTTGACTTGAGTACTTACGTGACACTTCATCCTCCTCATGACCCTTCTCTGCTCTAATGGCCAGTGTGTTCTCATCCACGGATATCTTGACATTTTCTCTGTCCAAACCAGGCATATCATACCGAAGAATGAGAGTATCCTTGACTTCTTTAGCGTCCCATTCAGGCCTTGATCCATCTCTTACTGGACTGCACGTGTGTTCCACCATGTTCTCCAAGATCTGTTCCAGCCTCCTCTTTGAACTTTGACCATACACATCTAAAAGTATTACAACGTTTATATAAATTAAGTTACACTTACAAAAGATGCATATATGATATAACACTAGAAATGATACAGGGTAGATTACGAAAAATCGTCCAAGTGGTTCATTAGGACACCTGATCGACTAACAAGTTCTTGCTTAATTAGTTCCTACCTAAGGTCGATATCCATAATGTTCACTAAGCCGTTAGGATGATTATTGTAAAAGGGACTAGGGAGAGACTGATTTGTTGAGTAAACATAGGAATAAGACTTTAGGTGACTCGGTGTATTAACTGAACTCTAAGGATGACATAAGAAACTACAAATTACAATGATACCAAATGATAACAACCCTACTATTCCAACCAAAACATATAAAAACAATAATAGGCTAAACGCCTAAACATAAGGTAACGAACTAACAATATTAAAATTTTTAATGCAAATATAATAAATGTTCAAGTTTTGACAAATAAATTGTATTCTTGGCTATAGAACATATAGTGCAAGTCTGTAAGTTAATCTTTTTTCAAAAAAAAAAAATAATGAAACATAGGACTAACAGATTCGAGTAAATCAACTATAGCATGAAACTCACCATAGACGAAGTCATCATCACGGTAGCGAGAGACCGAGCTACTACTAAAAAACCGTTGTGCTGAAGGAGTAATAGCAGCAGCAGCCCGGACAGGAACAAAAAACTTATGAAATAACGTTGCGGCAGCCGTGCCTTGCCTGAAAGCTAGTGATGCAGCCATGTTTTAAATGGTGAATCGCTATGGAAGGTGTGATTTTTATAAAGTATTATTTGTGTGACATATTTTATTTAGCAACTAACTTTTTCTACAAGTTTTCTTGTTAAACAAGACTACTGTAGAGTATTAAGATTTCCTTTGGTTTTTGTTTATTTAAGTTGATTAATAATTTATTTGGAAGCGTATTTTTTTAAAATAAATATGTAGATATATCATTAGTTGCAATATGGTTGAAACGAGTTGAATTGCGCCCGTGCGTTGCTGCAAGGCATGCGTGTCGTTTTTTATATGTGTTTTTGCGTAAAACTCATAACGGAAATTTTGATTGTTTTGAGCATTGGTATGTTCTATGGGTTTTCCTTTATTCATCTAAAGACCTTTCCGTCGATATTTTTTTATCCAAAAAAACTAGGTACTTATTAGATATTTGACAAAATAAATTTTGTTATATAAGAAAGTGATTAATAGTAAAAAGTTTAGGGTGATTTTCGCATGATGCTACATAGTTAAAGGTGATTTTTGTAAATGTATTTTTAAATAGCTTTGGGCCTGCTAGGCTATTTCTTGGCTTAACTTTTTTCAATATGTTTGGGCCTGGTGGGCTAAAGTTTTTTTGGCCACATTTCGTATTTTTCATTCAAGCACCAATGTTTTATTCGGCCGTGCCGTAGTATTGCTCAATATATATATATATATATATATTTTAATGGCTTGTTAATTGTTAGTGGTTCAGGTTCATCAGTGATATTCAATTGAGTAGTTTGATGATGCTAAGACCCGCCTGCTACTCCTTTATCGCATGAACGACTCATGGTGTCATAATACTATAACACCACAAAAGTATAGTCACCTCAGCGCCATCTCAGCTTTGCCATTTTAAAATCAACACTCAAAAGTCACCCCTTATCATAACACCACAACACCACCATTTGGGACCCACCTTTCTTAAAAAAAAAAAATACAAATTACAAATTAATCCTTTAAACTAATATTTCATTTATTAAATCCCCCCCCCTCCTTTCTCGGATTTGAAGCGATGACTTAAGCCTCTTTCTTAGCTTAGGGCCTTTAAAGTGAAAGAGCGTGACTCTTTAAAATCAAACCATTTGATTCAATTCATAAATTAGCCCACTATGAGTCTACTCTATTAAATAATATTTCATTCATTAAATAAAAATACAAATTACAAATACTCAAAAAAAAGCAAACATAAATTTAAAAAACATGCGGAAATAATTGAAAGTAGTTATAAATGTTTTAAATAATTATAAAAAAAAAAAAAAAAAAAAAAAAAAAAAAAAAAAAGAGTTGACCGGGTGTGAATATGGTTGTTGATTGTATTTTTGGTTTCAAGGTTATCAAACGGTTGTTATTCGGTGATTTATGATGTAGGGTACTTTGAAAAGACTTGACAGAACACAGTAAATGACAACAACTTTATTGGATTTAACCAAAACTTTATTGACTTAAATCTCATAACCTCTTATAAATGATTAAAAACCATACCCTCTTATCCCCACTTTAACCTCACAAACTCAGATTGAGCAAAATAATCCTTTTATGTGCTCTTGTGGAAAAGGATATATACTGAAAAGAAAATCTTGTCAGCTTGATATCTATGATAGACCTTATTATGCATGTCCTCTTTCAAAGGCATACGTTTCTTATTTATATAAATATATAAATACTTTTTTTTTTATTAAAAATACATTACTTATTATTTTCTTACTTTGTAACATAACAAATAATTATGGATGTCGATATTTTATGTGGAAGGATGTTTTGATCGCCAGTTCGGTAAAAGCTCTTCTTCAACATCTGAACCAACACAGTGCTCAAACTGCAAGGTCAAAAATCTTACGATTAACATGTTGGAAACAAGAAACAAGATGTTGGAGACACAAATAAAGATGCTAGAGGCATCACTAGAATTGGAAAGGAATCTCAAAGATCACGCATATCAATCGGGAGCAATACTCCTTAAGCTTTTAGATGACATGAATAATCTTCGTATGAAGTAGGTGTTGTTTTTGTTTAATGTGTTATTGTTGTTGTAATAGTAGTAGTAGTAGTAGTAGTAGCAACAGCAGCAGCTGCTATTTTTGTTGTTGTTGTTTAACGTGTTATTATTGTTTAAAGTGTTATTGTTGTTGTTGTTGTTGTTGTGTAATAAAATAGAAACACCTTTAGGTATACAGTTTATGTCGCACTCCGAACACATTTTAAAATAAAAAACAAACTAAAAAATAACCCCCTTAACTAACATTTCATTCCGTATTTTTCAAACAAACTAAATTCATTTCATTTATACAAAAATACAATATGAAACTAAAATACATTACAATACAATAATAATTAAAAAAAAAAAAAAAAAAAAAAAAAAAAAAAAAAAAAAACGTAACAAATTACGTTACGATACGAAAACACAAATAATTTACAATATGAAATTTAAAACACGAATAAAGATACGATACGAAAATACAAATCATCCAATGGATTTTGAGCTTTTAGGTTGCTCGGTAATTATTGATGAGTCCTTGCTTCTCATTTATGGTTAACATCACTTCTTCCCTAACAGCCTTCAAGGCGTTTGAGATACGCATATCTGATTCTGAGTCCATTAGCAGAGTATGTAGACCGTAGCTATTAAGTGGCTGGTCGAGAGGCAACGAATGCATCCTCGTTTCCTCCTCACTATGGCAACACATCTGTAGCATATAACGAGTCATCTCAGCCAAATATTGTTAACCAACTGGAGCTCCGCTTTTTTTTCAGTCTATAGTCGCCTAAGAATAGCATTTCGCACCTCGTTTGGCTGGTTAGCTATAGTGTTTTTGTGAAAATGAATGATAGTGTTTCGGATTAAGTGTGACATTTTAGGTAAAATAGGTGTTATATTTATAGGGTGGGGGTTCCATTTTATTAGAAAAAAATATAAAAATAATAAATAAAAACTAGCCATCTGGTGGTGATTGAAATTTAAAAATAAATAAATAAATAAACCCTACCAGGTATTTTTGAAAAAAAAATCTGAGTTATAATAACGTGCCTCAACGCGAAGCCACGTCGGCATAACGCGGAGGCCGGCGTTATTATACCGAGTGCTCTAAGTTTAAAGGAAAATGTGTCTAACATATTTAAAGTTTAAACTGTCAAATGAGTATAGACATAAAATTAAGCACAATTTTTGGTCATACCTCTCATTACTCATATTGTACTATGGGAAATGATTTATATGTCTAAACCATATTGCTAAAGATATGACTAACCATAAAATTACGACATGTGCCAGAATCAAAAGTAAGGATAAAGAAAGAAAATATGAAAGACTCGTCAATTTTTCTTTTTCTTTTTTTTTTTTAACGGCAAATAATATTAGAAAAAACTACTATAAAGAAGCTAGAAAATTACACTTGTCAATTAATGATATGTTTAGACATTTTTTAGGCAGGCATACATGTCATTACTTTTTTACAGTTTAGCACTGTTTCAATATTGCAAACTTGATATATGCTAGTTGGATGAGCAATTTTTTTCTCAATTGTACGCTGCTTAACCAATATATCCCATCATCATTTCCAACATTTTCTGATCATTCCCAAGATGGCAAAATGTGTACCTAAAAACAGAGCGGCCACTTGCCCGCCAATCCACCATAACTTGGTCTTTAAATAGGGTTTATACTTTATAGTTCTTCTGGTAGAAAGCCATAAAATGATAACCACTTTTTACAGTAGCAGGGTGATCAAAATATTTGAGTCTCAAATTAGATTTGGAGAGTGTAAGAATATTTTATCTAAACTTCCATCACAAGAAACACCAAACTATTCTCCTTTAACAAAAAATGATAGCAATAAATTTATGCATGTTTGCAACTGTAAGTTTTCTTCTAATGTCGTAAGACTACTTTTAGGGTAAAAAAAGAAAATAATAAACAAACCACTCATGAATTACTTCCCTTTCATACATCAAATGTGACCATTTAAGGAAAGAGGAGAAATTTTAACTCGATAAAATTAACAATTATTTCTTCAAGATATACCCAAGAATCAACCCAATCAAGGCAACGAGGATGACAACGATCAAAGAGGCACCACCCCCTTGGTTTTTGTTGCTTCCGCGCTTCAAGAGTTCCTATATGTTCCAACCAAAGTGATGATTAGTTCACTAGGTAAAAAAGGGTACAAGTAGATGTCAAAATGGGCATCTTATGATATGGTTGCGTTGTTGACCCTATATAATTTTACTCCGAAATAATAATTAATTTATAACATTGGGGTCAAAATTGTTCCCTTTTAGGTACACAAGGGAAAATGAGTCAAAATTGTCATCTTTAGGTTTAAAAGGGTGTCTTACCAATTCTTGTCGGATTCTGTTACTTTGTTCAATAGCAGCATTCTTCTCTTCCGTCAACTTTGTAAGGAGAGATCTCACCTAAAAAACCATGAGCATTATTTATTCAACTCGTTCCTTTACAATTTTAGCGTCATTTTGTTGGGTCCCAATAATGTAAATGTGATCCTCGGTATGTATGTAGAACTCATAAGATGAAAAACATTAGTTGTCTAAAGGGATAGATGACAACTAACAGACATACTAAGAAGTAATGAAACTACCATACCATGATGCAGCAAACAATATATGATTAACTCACCTCTGAGGATTTGTCATAAGAATCCGCAAAACTTCGCATAACCTATCAATGAGCATTAGTGAAAAGGAATAAGCATAGTTTTTAGCACGATTAGAGACAATGAGGAAGAATTAATAATAATAACAAAAATACACATAATTTTGAGGAAATAAAAGCAAACCTCAGGACCACTCAAATTTCCCTTATCTGTCCCTGTTGCTTTCGGTGAAAACATTTCCTCTGTTCCTTGTGCTTGTGTAATAGCTGAGATTGACGGGTTTGCAGCAATATATACTACTCTCAATTTGCACTCTTCAACCGTATTCCCAGAATCCTTAGTAAACTGTTGCAGAACAGATAAAATACTTTAAACTGATCAAAATAAAGAGAAGAGCATATTGCAACAAATAGCAACGCACATTTACAGTTTACTTAATTTCTAATATGATAACCTGACTTTATAAATCATTCATCTATTTTTAAGGGGATCCACTACAACAACAAGTATTTATTTCCTGTACGCTACAAAAAGAAATTACAGTGTGTGTGTGTATGTGGGCCGTCCCGTGAATTTTGGGGCCCTGGGCCATGTTTACACTACGAGGCCCTTTTAATTTGAAAACAATTAAGACTCGTAAGATACTCATAAATACAAAGAAAGCCTAAAGAATCAAGCATATACGTAAACAAACATAAGAACAATAGTAATGTTTTCAAGGAGTTAAAACTATTAAACTTGTAAACTTTTACATTTTTTTAGAGCTAAAACTATAGGTACAAGGCAAGGGGTACAAGTTATAAACTTTTGGGGGCAGAAATGTAGATGACCTAAAATAGACATCTTCTTCATCCAGTTAAAGAATAAAGACATGCCATTGCAGTCTGCAACCCCCGTATACCATATTTTCTTCAAATTACTTGGTACTAATCGATTTTGACTCTATTCTTTTGGTAAAATCACATATTTTTTCATTCTTGAACGCAATGTTATCAATTTTATGCTCGAAAACGAACTAAACCAATCATTATGCCAATAACTGTGGGGCCCTTGAAAAAATGGAGGCCTTGTGCCGTTGAACACCATGCACATGCTCAAATCCGGCCATGAATTGGGCTTATATGTAGGTCCATAATTGAATAAAACTTGGAGTTATTAATAATCATGAATTAATTGATTTGGGTTATTATCAATAATCAAGGAAACATGTCAAAGACTCAAAGTCACTCAAAGTTTATTTCAATAGTAAAACCTCCAAAACCCTTTTTTTCAAGTTAGATTATCATTGATATAATAAAACTTTGTATCCGTACTTGAAACAAAATTATTTACCGAAGTAAACACTTAGTTATATAAACGGGAAGTTAAATATTTTTAACAAAAAGTGTTTTGGGTCAACCGGTACCCTACCCATTTTGACACATCACCCAACCGGCCCAGTTTGCAACCAATAGTTGGTATGTTTATTGATATCCTTTAAGTTACAAAAACTTAGTTCCTTTAAGTCCGTATCATCACTTCCGTCCCTTACATCTCAAAAAAATGACCAGTCAAACAAAGAAACATATGCAAGATAGGAACTTGTTACCATTTCCGGGGTGATGTCCTTTGGGGTTGCTCCCGGGCTTGCGACCACACTCTGAAGGAGAAACTTGTCCTTACATTGCATGTCAGGAGGAGCATCCTTCTGAGCTTGCATTGTTACTGTAGCAAAATTGATTAAAAAACAAATAATAAACATTTAAATCTCAAGAATTTAAATAGCTTTAAGCATGCCTAATGTAGCACTTGGTGACCTCTAATAGGATTAAGTGAATGCTTAAAGACACACATTAGAGTATTAGATTGTTCATCTTAAATATCTTGCAGTCGAATCAGTACGGTAACCGCTAAGTATACTATACCACGCCACTCCATATGATCTTCGTAATCCATAGCCTAAATTAAACCATTCAATGAACCAGCTAGTTAATGTAACAACACTTTTAAGGGGTGTTTGGGAATGCTTATTAACACGAGTATCTGACTATTGCATTTTGATACCGTAGACAAGCTGATTATGATTATTAGAACTAATTATGAGATTCAATTTACATCCTAGATCATTAATCAATCAGAAATGCCAAACGCTCATTCAACTGATAGTTTCAGCTTTCAACAACAACATAGTGTAAGGGGTGTATGGAAAAGAATCTATCCTTTTTTTCTGGAATAAGCAAATAATCAAATAAGCACTTTGCATAGGCAATATGAAACACCATCATAACATTTAAACGTTGCATCAAAACGCAATAAACAATGCAGCATGTCCTAAACAAAAAATACCAAATATAGACACAAAAATGTACCTATAATTTCACATGTTGATTGAGGCAACACAACTCCCGTATTCGGACGAACACAATACTTTTTCGGATTCGTCGTTTTCACCTAAAAACAAAAACATCACATCCTTCACATCAAAATTTCCAAAAAAAAAAAAAAAAAACAACTTTTAAATTTCAAATTTTAGATCATACCCATATTCACAATCTCATCAAAACCAAAAAAAATCACAAAACAAAACCATAAATTCACAAAATCTATAAAAAAAAACATGAAAAAATGTTCATACCTTGAAACCAACATGATTATCAGTCTTATTAGTCAATTGCAAAGATGAAGAGATCTGTTTGTTCAATTCAACTATGAAAACAAAAACAACAAAAAATATCAAATTTATATAACCAAATAAATTTTATATATAAAAAAAAAAAGGTAGATATGATCAAGATTATATATTTATATATGTAAAAAGAAAACATACAAGGGAATTTGAGCTCAATTGGATCAACCGTAAGAAGTTCTCCTGTACTCATTTTTTTGGTTTCAAGAATTTGAATCTTGAAATGAAAATGAAAATGAAAAATGGGAAATTTTTTTATATTATTTAATATAGAAAGTGTGAGATTGAAAATGGGTTGTTGTGAAAAATGGCGTTTTTTAATGAGGAGTTTGTAACTTATGAAAACGGAGAAATCTATGTTTTTTGAGTTTTGACTTTTGGTTTTAAATGTAACTACTTTGACTTGTGTTGTTGAGGTTTTTTCATAGAACAAAGGGGTGTTTTGGGATACACTTTCTTCAAATGTTAAACAAAAGAAACTACAGGTTATCACCAAATCAGTTTCACTTTAGCTTTTTCTCTTAGGTTATGTTTGGCGCAAATTTTTTTTGAGCTTTTTGGGGCAATGAGCGGTGAGAATGAGCTTTTTGATTTTTAGTGTTCGTTTGGCATGAGAGTTGTGATCTTTGCTATTTTTTAGGAAAGCTCATTTTTCCAATGCTTCTTTACGAAGCTGTGAGCAGGAGCTGTGGCTACTGCTCACAGTTCATAACTACTGCTCACAGCTACTTTTGCCGAACATAGCCTTAACCACTAGAATGCTAGGTGCAGTTTGGCATCGATAACTATTTTTAGATTGTTACCTCAACACAAACTCAATAACACCATTTTAACTAAAATACCCTTCTCAGTGTTATAGGCACAAGTGAATCCGATAACACACTACTAAAAATACCAAATAAAAATAAAAAATAAATAAAATAAAATAAAATAATGGCGAGATGTGAATTGCCTGGCGAAGGGACGAATGGCATGCCAATGACACAACCTCACTTGCAGTTTGCTATGTTATAGGGTGAAAAAAAAATCCCAATAACATGCCATTGGGCACTTGCGCCATGCTCTCTTACTCGGTTACTTGTATCTGGTTGTAGTTTTATCATCACCGCTAATCATTTTATCAAAATATACCTTTGACGTACATATATATACACTAAACGGGCGTTAACAATATGGCGTGGGTCACAGTACCATATGGCGCGGGTCACGGTACCATATTGCGCCATCATAGGATGTATAACGAGCCATATGATGCACCATACTGAACCCTTTTAGTGTATGAAGCAATTTCAAACACCCTCTTACATACGAATTTGTTGGATGGTTTAAGTTTTTGCAAGCAAAATCAGATAATCCATAGTGTGATATTCAAAAGAACATGCTTGACAAACAATTCGCAGCTAAAACCACAACTAGAAATTTGACCTTATAATGTAACAATAAATACGTTCATGTTCTTAACCTTTTCATTGATGAATGAATTTATAAATTATCAAGCTGGCAGTTGCAAGGATGATATAAACTATTAATGCAATGTCATGCTTTTAAGTCTCATGCATAGTTTAGCAACTTTGTTCAATTGGGACAAGTTGGACAGAATCACATTCAAGTGTAGTACTATGCTTGGAATTTCCAATAACATTTTGTGAATTTTCTTTAACTTTGTATATGTTGCTAGAAGTAAGGATCAAATAAGAAATAAAAGTAAAATGAGAAAGGATGAGAAATAATCATAGCCGCACATTTTAAATGCACCTGCAAGAATGTGATTCTATCCAACTTGTTCCAATTGTGGATCCATTTCCATGTTGCCAATACATAAATTCCAATAGCTTAATGTTCACTATCACACTTTTTGTCAATACAGCAAATAAAAATGTACTTTTGACCACCCCATCACACTTCTTAGTAGAAGTGTACATGGTTTCTGTGGTGTGAGGCTATTATGGTTTAAAAAGAGTGTATAAATCAAAACCAGGCTTGAACAAACCACCCACTCAATTCCATGATCAATATCACAACTTTCACATAAAAAATAACACTTTGAACATACCAAAACCCATTGAAAAGAATTGTTTGATATTCATCGGTTATTTCATTCATCCATCAGGGTGTGTTTAAAGTCCTTAACCAAACGAAATAGTCCACGAAAAAATACACAATAATTCTGCCAAACTCATCAACAGCCAAACCGCCGGAAAAACGAAACATGTCAAAATTACACTATAAACTTGTCTGTTTGTCTAATTTCTCTATGGTACCTCTTATGCGTATGCAAAAATGGCAGAATGAACAGAAAAAATCCGTCGTGTTTGATCAGATTCTGTGTCCTTCCTGAGGTATTATGAGTTCTTGAAGATCGTCGACCTCCACCTGTTTCATAATGTGGAGTTGGTTATGTGGTAGTATGAAAGACGGAAAGTAAATTGTAAACAATAGGTACATATAACAATTTCGACCCATTTACTTATGGAATAGTCAATTAGGGGTTATATTTGTTTCAAACTGCTCAAATGGGTAAAAATCAAAGATTAGCAAGAAAATAGATCAAATAACCCATTACAACCCGTAAAAAACTACCCGGTTTTGACCCACCACCACCAATCAGCCAGACCCACCCATAACCCATTGTGCCATCTGACAGCGGATTTACCTCGTATCTGTTGCCAGCGTAAGTGTACTTGACGTATAGTTTCTTGGTTTCACCAGGACAAGGATCGCAAAAGCCCATAATTCCTGATTTCTTTACACCTTCATGTAACTACAACAATAAGGGACTAATTATTAGATTGCATGAATTTTAAAAGTTGAACGATAATGAATTCAACACTCGTTGACATTTAAGGCCTCGCAAATGGACTCTAATATAAAGATTAATCTAGTGATCAAACATTGAAAAATCAGTAACAAATTCTCCAAATTAGTCGGTTTTATATCAACATTAACTTGAAAATTCATTCCAATAACTTGAAAATTCATTCCTTATATCAGAGAGCAACTATCTATTATGTAAGTAACTTAATGTACCTTAAGTTGCCCAGCATCACTGACTAGAAAATTAAGAGGTAAAGTGACATCCATCATTTGTGAAGCTAATTCATTGTTATTCTCTTCAGGATTGTTGCTGTTTTTCACTGCTTTAGGGTTACCATAAACAGCTTCGACAATCACCAATCCATTGCTCTCGGATTGTTTATTTTGTTTCCGAATAGCCACGTTTTTCAGCAACTGCTGAGCTTTCTCTGCCGCTGCTTTTGCTTCTTGAACCTACATAACACATAATGTTAAATTTGACGTTGTGGTTAAACATTTTTATTGGATATGAAACTATTAAAGATATTCAAAGACACTAAAAGTTACCAAAGTCAAACATCAAATTTTTAGTATAGTCAAAATAGAGAAATTTTCAGACTCAATTAGGCGGACAACATCAAAGTCAAGCATGTACTCAACTCAGGAACAAAGGTGGTAATGACTTTCATCAGAGTATGAGGGCGGCCCACAATTTTCGACAGTTTATGGGGGGATTTGGGTGCCTATTTTAAAACTCACTGTGTGAAAAGTATTATCAGTGTATAAAAAAGGGGCAGAAACAATTTTTAGTTTTCCTATGTAATGATCATTTTGTTGCAACTGGGATTGATTATCTGAGCTATTTTTATCAGTTCCATTACAAAAATTGACTAATAGTTCATGGAAAATATATGCAGACAATAAAAAAATAATACGGAGTAATCAGTTCATTACAGAAATCCATAAACCCCCAAAACTGACTGAAACAGTATCTTTATCTACATCAGGTACCTGAGTACGAGTTTGTTCCATATTCTCGAGTGCCTGCTGCTGTTCTCGTCTACGAAAATAAGGTTCGAAGACAAGCGTCTGCATTCATAAAAAAAGGATCATAACGTGCAATACAAGTCAAAGATGATAAAGCGCTACACACTTCCTAGGTCCCATGAGGTTATCAATGTCTTATGATTTTGATAAATAACTGTAGAAAAGTGTAAGATATTGTCAAATGTCTCAAATGCCCTTTCGCACGTCTGATAATTTAGAAAAATATTTGTAGAAAGTGTAAGACAATTCGTCACATGTTTTCCTAATACGGTCAAAAGTTGTAGTTATTATGGGATAGAAAGAGCACAAATAGAAGATACCTTGAGAGCAAAGTAAAGTGAGGTTGGAAGAAAAAATGCCCCCGCAGCAAAGCCAAGACTGAAATGCCTCGATAGAAAAATCTGCATGCAATAGCTCATCATAAGCAGGATCTTTTACCAAAAAAGAGAAGTTTGGTAACATGTTTACCAAAAAATAATAATAACAGCAAATCTGAACCAAAAGAAATGATTTTGGATCGACTACAAGGCAATAGTTGCACTTACCGGAACAACCAGCTTTTGGGGACCACGATGTAATTCTAGTTTCCAGTATATACCCTACATGTATTAAGGAAAACAATTTAAAAGGGAGGATGCAGTTGGTGTAATAGAAAATATAAAAAGAACTTTTTTTATGCGGCAATTACCTGAATCCCAATTGTGTACAACATTCTGACGGTGCTTAACTCTGATATTTTTCTTCCTCCGCCTACTTCAAGTTCAAGTGCACCACTACAATAGTGGTAAAATTAAAGATTAGTTCTCTTTTCTTTATAGGAATACATAAAACAAATCAAGGTTGTGCATGCATGATTATCTAAGATGCAAGCACGCCTGTTGAGTCACTCAAATCAACAAAAAATAGGATCCTTAAAATGTAAATATTGTGACTTAACTGAAACCGTGTCTATATAAAGTATTAAGTTACCCCAACAATATGCGCAGTCACAACAACAAAAAATACAAAAATCTCACTCATTTTCAGATAAAAAGAGTAGTCGAGTTGACAAGAGTATCACTTGGAACTAAAGAAAAACAATAGCACAATGAAGTATTCAGAAAATACCTTCCTATTTTTCCAGTAATACGCCCATGGGACTTTGAGGAGAAGTGGTGGGTATAACGACCAACTGCACCGATTGCACTGGTGCCAATCTGTAATTTTAGGAAGTCATGTCAATACCCATGAGATTAACATATTAAATATACATTTCTGACTTTCCAACAATAACTTTAGCACAGAGAGACTCAAGTTTCTACAATTTTTATAGCTTTATAACATAGCATTTTAAATAACGTAAAACCGCCCATAAAACAACTTTTTCAAAAATAAAAACATAAAAACAATTACCCTTATTTCTCCAGCTGCAGCCATTTTTTGGTTCTTTTTTCGCCATCCAACAGCAATTGAAGAGTCTGTCCCTAAATTCAGCTCTATCTGGAAAACAGAGGCAAAATGATATAAAATATTACTTGTAGTTAACATATCAGATTCACACCAGTTGCGACATAACTATCTATCCAGGGGTAAATGGAATACCAATCTTCCCCCTTTTTAGCCTAACTCAAGACTTTTGCTCCATTTCATAAGGTGTCCCACACTTTTACACAAAAGTGTCAATTTTGGTCACTTTTATATGTACATTTCCATGAATAGTAAAAAGAATTTAAAAGTTTAAACATCTAATTACCGACTCTGCTTATATAATATCACATAATCACTTCCAACACACACAATCAAACACAAAAATCCATAAATTTGAAAAGGAGGATAACGTAAGAGCTTCTTACATTTGCACTTGTTGATGTAGATAGCTGGCGATTCCAAGCATTAGAAAGATTTATTGAACCATCTCTTAGTGACATGGCAAGTCCCATTGTTGCACGGGAATTACGAGACAGCTGGCTGAACCAACAAACCAATGCATCAAAAAGATGTCCGACAAAGAAATCAATCCATTTTGATAAAAATTAAAAATAATTATAATAATAATAAAATTAACATGATAATGGAACAGTTTATTTACCGAGTTGTTTGTACGCCTATTAATCCACGTAAACCAGCAGAGGCCATGATTTCAACGGAGGATACAGAAGATAATTGATGCCTAAAAACAGCATTAGCAGATGCATCACCATCACTTCCTTTTACAGCAAGGGTCCCGCCAAAAGCAATCACATTGTTTTTCGATACTTGAGACTGGATTTCACTAGTCATTGACATTCTGCAAATTTAATCAATATTTCATCATTTTGTTATCCCAAAACGAGTTTACCAACTGTTTTTTTATCGTTTAACATTTCCATTTTGTAGGTCTTGTTGTCAAAGAAACAAAATGACATAAAGATGGGCCGGTTATTCTATGTTAATTCTTCAGGTTTAACTTAAAAAGTCAAGAATCAGGAGTCATACGCTCTAACTAAACCATGCCCGGCTAGGAAACTTGGAACTGATACTTGTGCAAGAATAACACCAGCGGGTTGAAAATGTGCAGCCTTTTTTTCTTCTTCTCTTCTGCGTTTTAGTCTTTCAAGTTCTTCCTTGATCTCTTCCGCTTTATTTAACTTTGGACCAAGTTCTAGACCTGAGGTTAACCCTTCCATACCATATATATCGTATATCTGTCTTTTATTCTCGTCACATAATATCTCATATGCTTCACATATCCTCTGAAAATTCTCAGTAGCAACCTCCTTCATCTGAAAAAGCAAATTACAAAATGTTTAATAAAACGAAAAGTTAGTTTTATCACTAGACTAGACTCTCTTTCCTATTATCTTCATAAAGTATAATGAAAGTAGATACACTTAGTATCTGACGCTTAGAAATCGTAATTCAATTACTTGGCTACAATTCTTTAGGCACTCACGTTTCCTACCAAGTCACTCAATTAACATCTAACTCTGAGTTATAAAAACGTTAAGTCCAATGATCCACAATCATGCTCACCAAACAAGGAAAATGAAAGTAAAAGCGTTCATAGAGATGAACAGACTGATTCGCATTAGCATATCACATTTTTCCCATAAGACGTAAACTCTCTAAATACACATTTATCATTTCGTTAAAACACAACAAAACTAAACAAAATCACAAACGATTTATATCTCCTAACATTAGAAACAACAACCTAAACATAAAAACCACGAACCCGAATCAACAAATCACATTATAACAAAAATGTGAAACTCTCAAACTGAATCCCGACTACGTTTACTTGCAAAAACACCATAAAATTTGAATGCTCATTTGGCAAGGAGCGCTTAGTGTTCTGTTTTTTTCATAGAATCGCTACTTCATTTTACACTTTTATAAAACAGTACCACTACTAACAATACTACTAATGGCAAACATACCCAACAAATATCATTACAATATCAAAAACACAATTCAGCATTTGACTAATTACAAAAACCAATATCAAATAACTTCAAAAAAAAAAAAAAAAAAAAAAAAAAAAAAGTAGACCTGCAAATCTTGATATTTATCAGGATGATAAACTTGAGCCCATTGGCGATAAGCTTTACGAATTTCTTCATCAGAAGCTTCAGGTGACACATGAAGCAAAGCATATAGCTTCTTGTTATTCCCTTCATCTTCTGATGATTCCACCATTTTTACTTTATAAAAATCACTTCTTTAGGGTTCTATAAGGTTGAAATCCAAAAGGGTATTTTCTTAACTGATTTATACATCAAATGCAATAATGGGTTATGTTTAATTTTGAGTTTTCTTGGTTAGGGGTTTAAGGGTTTTCTTATTTTGGGCGTGTGCGTGTGGTGATGATGATGATTCAGTGGAACTTGGGTCAGAAGAAATTCTTCTTTTGAGGTGTTTGGAAATGGACCTTTGGGTTATTTGTAAGTCTCACTTTAAACCCCTGAATGGCTGAATGTACAAAAGAACACATACTAGTAGTACTTTCTCCCATGATTGTCACGATCTTACGATTTTACGATACTGCAAAGCAAAAACGATCCGGATCTTACATAGGATCTTTGAAAGCTTAAGATCTTATAGGATCCCGATCTTGACCATAGGATCTTAAGATCTCATCCGATCCGATCCTACTTTTCTCGGATAACAAACTAAAAAACTGCAAATTTATAGATTATTTTTGTAGAATTTAAAAAACAACATTAATCATATTAAACATTTCATAACCATAATTTAGGAAAACATTTCGATTAAACATTCATATAATTTTGTGTCTATTATATATAATAATTTGTAAATTTGTATAATATTACAAAAACTATTAAGAAAATGACATTATAGTGGGATCTTAAGATCCCGATCCGATCTTACGATCACGATCTTGCAAAGACGAAAACGATCCTAGGTAGGATCCCGATCTTGAAAACCTTGCTTTCTCCTTTTAGAAATAAGCAGTGTTGAAAAAGAGTTTTACAAGGCCGATTAATCGTCTTTTAGGCATTAATCGGCTACTAACTTTTTTATTTGTGTAAATCGGTCAAACAGATCGGTCAATCATGGTCAACGGTGGTCAAACTTATCCAAAACCTACAAAGCTTGTCGAAAATACCCAAAATTTATTGTAAACGTGTTTTAATCACTTATAGTCGCTGTTTATATAAATTACAAGTTGTTTTTTTTTTTTTTTTTTTTTTTTTTTTTTTTAAAGGAGAATCTTGTGGAGAATACCTAAAACTCGTCGGATATACCATTAACTTGGCGGAAATGTCAATCTGATTAATCCCGCCTAGACCGATTATAAGCTATAGGGGTGGAAAGACCGACTATCGATTCATGATTTTTGCAACCTTGGAAATAAGTATTCAATTTTACTATTTATGATTCGTTTACGTTTAGTTAGAGAAAAAATTCTTTAATTTTCTATTTTTATATTTGTAAAATAAATGAGAAGATTTAATTTTCTGCATAAGATAGAAAACATGTTAATATGATTGATGAGGTGTAATTTTGTATATTTTTAAGGGGTCATTTAGTCTCAAAAATCGTATACATTTGATCATTTATTGTCTTAAATAATTTCTATTTGAGTTTTAGGTACTTGGGACGCATTTGCTGGAAAGGGACACGTTTTGAGCTCGATTGGAAGGCAAAACAAAGAAAACACCAAAGACGTCACGAGAAGGCCTCGTGACGGCGTCACAGCCATAACGTGACGCCGTCACCTGGGGGTGTTGAACATACAGTGGTTGGAGACGGTTTACCACTGACGGCGTCAAGACCAAATTTATGAAGGCTGACGGCGTCACAACTTCAACGTAACGTGATTGATGCTAAACCGTCAGACTAAAGTCAACCACTTGTGAATGGTCAACTATAATAGTCAAACAGCCTAGAATCAATCTCCGTTGAAGTGTAGTGGCTTCCCCGGGTCGTTATGTCCCGACGAGGTGTGAATTGTAATCAAAACGGTTTCGTGATCGGGTGAATTTGGATGAAAAGGGGTTTAAGGGTTTGAGTGGTTACACTAAGGAAATACGAATGAAAACGATTTAAACAAACTATATTAATAATTACGTGAAACCTAGTTGTCCTAAAACGTGATCTAAAAACTTAAAATCAGAAATTGCTTATACGTAAGCAGAAAAATAAGCCAAACGGCTTAAATAGAAGCTATCACTTTATTTATGTTTTTGGTTTTTCTTATTTTACAAACTACTTTTACGAACGTAACCTAAATTTAAAAACATGAAAGTTATTTAAATAAAACGCGAGCTAAAATTAAAATAAACGCGAGTGCGCGAAATTAAAAGTGAAATTTAAGCTACGCAAACCCTACGGACATGAAAATTATATTTTTACGATCCTAACGATAAAAGAAAATTTTGAGAAAAAGAAAAATATTTTTTTGACTTTTTAATTATTTACTATTAATTAAAAACTAATTAAACTTAATTAAACTAATTAAACTAATTTAATTATAATAAATACTAAATGGAAAGTTAAAATTATAAAACTTTTTCTAGAACTACATTAATATAACAGAAACTTTATAAAAATATAAAAATCCCTAAATACCTATAAATAAGCTATTTCTAAAATTAATTACTTATTATTTATTTAATACCTAATTAAACTATTTTAATTATAAATAACACTAAACTAAATTATAAAAATATGAAAATTTTTATATAAATATTAAATACTGACAGAAAGTTGTAAAAAATATGAAAAGGTCCTAAGCACTTATTAATAAGCTGTTAAATAAGCAAATAAGCAAATTTAAGCTTAAATGTCTAAGTGATATTTAAATACTAGATTTTGTATGATATGAATGATTAAAGACCCTAGGGCGACTGGTATGCAGGTACACTTCCATCATCCTCAAAGGGGAGAGGTCTCAGGTTCGACCCCTGCCTCTCCCTTTTTGCAAAACATTTTTTTTTTCAATTTTCTTTTTTACAAAACCAATAAGCAGCCAAATATAAGCAACTTTTAAAAAGGAAATATTTTCAAAACCTAAAAATAAGCCCTGTATGAGCTGTTTAGCTCAACAGATGGCTTTTTGTAAGCCAAATTGGTATTTTCGACTAAATAAGCTATGAATAAGCTACCACCTAAGAACCAAAGGTTAAATAAGCTAAAAAGGAATTATGTAAATCAAAAATAAACTAAAGAGAAGGGAAAAGAACAATGAAATAAGCAAAAAAAATAGCAATAAGCAAATCCCACAACCCACTGAAAAGAGCAGGTCCAAGGGCTTGTTTGCAGGCTTGTGTAGGCTAAGTTCAAAAGCTTTTAGGCTCAAAAGAAGATTTGACCCAATAAGCCAGCTACATTGGCTTTTCAAAAAGCTAATAATAACAGACTTATCTCCTTATATAAGCTCTACAAGAGCTTATGAGTTTAGTACTTAACACTGATGAATCAGTGTAGAGTACTGATTTGTTGGATCTTTAGAAGCAAAAACAAGCACTTAAACAACCATAAAAATGAGAATTAAGCACATGATCATGAACCTAGTCAGAATGGCATCTCAAAATAACAACAAGTTAAGTCCAAAATGCAATAGTGATCAAACAATAAGCTCATACAGATGGGCTTATGAAGCTGGTGCAGGGCAACAGATGGGTCAACTGACCCACTTTGGACACAGAATTAAGTTACCAAATGAATTCCAAATTCCAATTTTGTTTTTGCTATTGATTCACAAGCAACCCAGGATTCCAAAACAATAAATACTTTTTATTTCCAACAAGTAATGAACCCTAGAAGCTTGATTGAAATCTGTCCCATACAACACAGTATGCAAGTTTTGACTTTTTACTCTCTATACTACTTTGACTAATTTGAGATTTGATCCAATCCTATGAACTGTAAATGAGATATTAAGCTACCTTAAGAGTAAAATATACTAATATTAACTACAAATGGACATAGATATCTGATTATGCTACCTTAAAATTGCATCAGTTAACTGAGATTTAAGTTATAAGGCAAAGCTGACTTTTACTGAACTACCCTATGCATTTTATGACTTAACTTGACTAACTAGACCTAATGTGATATATTTCCATAGAAAGCTAAAGCAAAAACTACCTCTAACACTTTCAATCCCCCTGAACCAAACACACCCTTGCAGGGGACTGTTTTGTGATTTACACTATAAAAAGCTTAGGAAGCCTCTGAAAATTTAATCTAGTTACTGATTAAGCTACAGTATGTAAAAATAAGCAATAGTGATCAAGTTGTAAGCACTTCTAATAAGCTAATCTCTTCAAACTAAATTGAGCTAATTGGGCAATGAAACAACAAAACTAAAAACCACTAATATCTAGGCTACCAATTAAACATAAACAGCAACTTCAAACATAAATAAGCATAAGAGAGCACAAGATAAGTACTGAATAAGCAGATAACCAAATAAGCAGAAAAATAAGCTGAAGGCAAATAAGCAGTGAATAGCTGAACTTGGATTAATAAAAGGAAATTTACAAAGGTTTTAAAGAAATAACTCAGAACTTAATTTTCATACATTTTAAACATGAAATGAGCAGAATTTAACTTAAGCTAATTTTTATTCTACATTACACTATTCTAACAATTAAAAATCTACTCCTTTGGCTCAGCTCCTTCTTTTTCTTTTTATACTGATCAATTAGGGTTTACAGACCCCACTTGAGCCTTCCACTTCACTCTGGACCCTTAGATTTGAAGAATTGTTCCTGGCCGTTTGATTTCATTTGGGCGGGAAAAGGGATAAGCTATTTTGGCAGATAGTTTTTGGCAGGGGGGGTGTGGGTTTGTATTGTTGTGGTGGAAAGGCAAGTGTGGCAGGGGTGGCATGTTGGAGAGGAGTGGGATAGGTGTGATGATTATGTTTGGAGTTGCAGAAGTAGCAGCAGGGTAGGGGGAAAAGGTGGATGGTGAGTTTGACTAGGGTTGACCCGGTTATTAGTTTTAATGGTGAGGTGGGCTGGAGGGGTAAAATGGGCCAGGGAATTATCTTTGGGCTTGGGTTTTTGTTTTGGTTGGATTTGTGATTACAAATAATAAAAGGGTCCGTTTGGTTTGGCTAATAAATCACAAGGACCATATTTGTAATTTATGAAAACATGAGGGACCTGAATTGCACTTTCTCCAAAGCTATCACAAGGACCATAGATGCCAACTTCATTAAACCAAAGACCATTTATGAATTTTTCCATTTTAAAACACCCGAGGACCAAAATTGAAAAGTTTCCAAACATGAGGGACCAATATTGTCAATTGTTGAAAATTGTATTTCAAGGACTTATTTTGACACTTTAAAAGTCCCAAGGACCCTGGTTGACTTTTCTTCCAAAAATTCCCACCAGGGACTAAATCTGCCAAAGTTTGAAAGTTCAAGGACTAATTATGCCAATTTGGATTTTTAGGGACCAAACATGTAATTTTCTCAAACTTTTTCACCCAAAGTCTAAATTTGATAATTTTTTACTTTTAAAAACTTTGGGTTGACTTTTCTTTCATTTAAAACCTTCAGGGACTAGTTTTGCCAAATTTTGAAACTTGAGGGACTGAAACTGCCAATTATGCAAACTTTGTTCGTTTTTCATTTGTTTTTAAACATTTTGCATCTAAAACATATAAAACACACTTTTGGGATAAATTGTGTATTTTGATGCGTTTTTGGGTGTTTTTGGATGTTTTGGCAGTCCAGATACGATAAAAATGATGAGTGTTTGAGCACTCATCAATCCCCCACACTAAGCTATTGCTAGTCCCTAGCAATCTTTTGAGAAAAACTTGATGGATTTTAAACTCTTTACCAAAAGCCATCACTTCTCGTGTAGCCAGGTGTAAGAACTGTGGCACACCTGATAACCGTGTGATTTTGAGCAAACCACCAGCTGTCAACGGATTTGATTAGTCTTTACCAAAAGCCGTTTGCTTCTGGACTAGCCAGCTCTTGATGGAATAGTCAACATCTTGGTGAGCTGATTACCAATTATGGTTTTTCCACGGCCTTTACCACAAGCCATAATCTTGTGGGCTAGCCAACTCATTTGTTTTTGGGGAGTTGAGGAACCGTACAATTTTGGGCAAATTGCAAGCCATAAACGGATTTGAGATGTCTTTACCAAGAGCCGTTTGCTCCTGGACTAGCCAATCCCTTTTGTTGCTTAGACAAGGCGGACTGATTACCACAAAAAATTTTGAACTCCAGTGAAAAATTTTTAAATTTTTTTTGAAATTTTGGCAAAAACGGAGGTATTATATGGTAAAATGTGATAAAATTCGCTAGAATAGCGAATACCCCCCCCCCCCTCACACTTAGCATGAATATTGTCCTCAATATTCAAAGTCCCGGCTATTATGCCGACTCTTTGAACGTAAAAGGGCAACATTACAAGCTAAGCGTGGAAAACACCATTTTGTATTTTCACTTCATAAGTAACCATAGCATGGGGGACTCCCCCACACTTAGGGTGAAAACCCTATATGTATGCTACTGTTTTTGTTTACCGAGTCGCTAGCTTGACTCGACCCCGAATTCATTTGTCCTTGGGGAATGTGGAAGAAACAATCTCAATCGGACTTTCATTCAAGATGTTTGGACAAACATTTGAAGCACGTGAAAGTTCCACACCGATGAGAAAAGTATCCGGCTCAAGATAATGATACATGAAAATGCCGGGATCAAAGATGGTGTCCTCACTCCCGAAGGAGTGAAGAACAAGAGAAGTCACCTTATAGGTGAAGAAAAGGAAGAAAATCATGATGAAAAACATGATTTGATCTTCTTCCTCAAGAGGAGGCTCAATAGCCTGAGTTTGGATTGCAAAGGGTAAGCTCGTAAACAACCCGGGAGGGTGGGTGGGAATTTGCAAATTCTCATAATTGAGAGCATCTCCCCCCGGGCTATCAAACTCCGGAGGAGTTATGACATGATGAGCGAGTTCACCGGAGAACTCCTCATGAAGAGAATTATTCACAAGATGTGAATCTGTGAACTCATGTTCCATTGTGGACTCATCACAATCCTTGTCAAAGATTGGATTGTTAGAAATCATAGTGAATTCAGATTCGAATTCAAATAGAGGATTGGTGAGAGTCGTATTGAATGCTTCAGGAACAAAGTGATTATTATTCTCTATTGGACTGCTGGGATCAGAAGTGAGTGACGGATCATGATATAGGAGACTTTCAATTTCTCCCAGATCGGCTTGGAAATCGAGGAGACCATCACTTTCCAAGGAAAGTGGATTGATGTGAGTAAGTTCATCAGCGAACTCCTCAAGAAGATGATCAGCATTAGTTTGTGGAACTGATGCCTCAACATACTCGATGTCTCCATGAGATGTACAATCATCATTAAAATCTGAGAAAGTCTCAAAATGATCGTTTGAATACTCAAGAGGTGAAGGAATATCACATACATGATCCAAAGTTCCCTGTGACTCTCTCGGGATTGGGACAAGGATCTCAACACTAGACTTTATTAATTCGTCCGATTCCTTATCAGGAACAGTGTCAAGATGCTCGTCCCCCATGATCAAAGAGTGAGTGGGAACCTCGGGTGTGATAGTAGTTGTTTGAGATGGAATCTCAACTGCTGGGGTATCAACTGATGAACTTGAAGTTTTATAAAATTCAAGGATGTCAAGTGTATCCTCATCATCACTGTCATCAGGAATGAAACGGAACAAAGAGCTAGACTTGGCTGCTTTTTCTCTTGCAATGGATTCCCGAATAGATTTTTCATATTCATCTTGGGAATTTATTCTAGCAGCCTGCTCTTCAGCAAGCAATTCTTCCATGGATTTTTGATGAGTATGTCTTTGGGCAAAGTCGTCAACTAAACCCTTAAGCTCATCAACGATTTTCATCAGATTTTGCATTTCTGGAAGAAGTGCTTGATTCATATCGTACTGTGGAGGTTGGTCATAACAAGGTGTGTCAAAATTGTCACAAGGATATGGATTCCCCGCTTGACAATCTGAGCTGAAGTGTGGACCTCCACAGTAATCACAACAGTAAAACTGTTGAGGCTGTGAGTCGTATGTGCTAAAGTCTAAATTGTTATCAGGAAACTGCTCATAGATAAGCGTGTTTCCCGATTGACAATCAGAACTGTAGTGTGAACCACCACAGTACTCACAACAGTAAAACTGCTGAGACTGATGGTGTGGTAACTGATGGAATGAATCAGTCGTGTCATGGTAGGAATAAGGATCTTGGTTATAGACAGACCCGTTTCCTGATTCTACCATGCCACAACTGGGGCAATTGCCACCATTATAAGGATTACCACACCAATGGCAAACCAGAAAGTGTGGACGAGACATAGAAAGAATCAAATGTGTATAGAGGGTGAGGAAATGAGAATCAAAAGGGTAAGAGGGTAAAGGTGAGTATTTTTGGGTTTTTGGAAATACATTTTGTACAAATGAGAAGGAAAATCTTTTTGTGTTTTTGTGTTCGTTGAAAACTGAGTTTAAAAAGTTTTCGTGAACGGTTTTGTTTTGAAAATGGGAAAATATGAACAAATGATGGATAAATGTACAATGGAACGAATTCCAAAGACACTAATCAGAAAAACCGTTTAGATACGCACACAACCTCCCCGGCAACGGCGCCAAAATTTGATTGATGCTAAACCGTCAGACTAAAGTCAACCACTTGTGAATGGTCAACTATAATAGTCAAACAGCCTAGAATCAATCTCCGTTGAAGTGTAGTGGCTTCCCCGGGTCGTTATGTCCCGACGAGGTGTGAATTGTAATCAAAACGGTTTCGTGATCGGGTGAATTTGGATGAAAAGGGGTTTAAGGGTTTGAGTGGTTACACTAAGGAAATACGAATGAAAACGATTTAAACAAACTATATTAATAATTACGTGAAACCTAGTTGTCCTAAAACGTGATCTAAAAACTTAAAATCAGAAATTGCTTATACGTAAGCAGAAAAATAAGCCAAACGGCTTAAATAGAAGCTATCACTTTATTTATGTTTTCGGTTTTTCTTATTTTACAAACTACTTTTACGAACGTAACCTAAATTTAAAAACGTGAAAGTTATTTAAATAAAACGCGAGCTAAAATTAAAATAAACGCGAGTGCGCGAAATTAAAAGTGAAATTTAAGCTACGCAAACCCTACGGACATGAAAATTATATTTTTACGATCCTAACGATAAAAGAAAATTTTGAGAAAAAGAAAAATATTTTTTTGACTTTTTAATTATTTACTATTAATTAAAAACTAATTAAACTTAATTAAACTAATTAAACTAATTTAATTATAATAAATACTAAATGGAAAGTTAAAATTATAAAACTTTTTCTAGAACTACATTAATATAACAGAAACTTTATAAAAATATAAAAATCCCTAAATACCTATAAATAAGCTATTTCTAAAATTAATTACTTATTATTTATTTAATACCTAATTAAACTATTTTAATTATAAATAACACTAAACTAAATTATAAAAATATGAAAATTTTTATGTAAATATTAAATACTGACAGAAAGTTGTAAAAAATATGAAAAGGTCCTAAGCACTTATTAATAAGCTGTTAAATAAGCAAATAAGCAAATTTAAGCTTAAATGTCTAAGTGATATTTAAATACTAGATTTTGTATGATATGAATGATTAAAGACCCTAGGGCGACTGGTATGCAGGTACACTTCCATCATCCTCAAAGGGGAGAGGTCTCAGGTTCGACCCCTGCCTCTCCCTTTTTGCAAAACATTTTTTTTTTCAATTTTCTTTTTTACAAAACCAATAAGCAGCCAAATATAAGCAACTTTTAAAAAGGAAATATTTTCAAAACCTAAAAATAAGCCCTGTATGAGCTGTTTAGCTCAACAGATGGCTTTTTGTAAGCCAAATTGGTATTTTCGACTAAATAAGCTATGAATAAGCTACCACCTAAGAACCAAAGGTTAAATAAGCTAAAAAGGAATTATGTAAATCAAAAATAAACTAAAGAGAAGGGAAAAGAACAATGAAATAAGCAAAAAAAATAGCAATAAGCAAATCCCACAACCCACTGAAAAGAGCAGGTCCAAGGGCTTGTTTGCAGGCTTGTGTAGGCTAAGTTCAAAAGCTTTTAGGCTCAAAAGAAGATTGGACCCAATAAGCCAGCTACATTGGCTTTTCAAAAAGCCAATAATAACAGACTGATCTCCTTATATAAGTTCTACAAGAGCTTATGAGTTTAGTACTTAACACTGATGAATCAGTGTAGAGTACTGATTTGTTGGATCTTTAGAAGCAAAAACAAGCACTTAAACAACCATAAAAATGAGAATTAAGCACATGATCATGAACCTAGTCAGAATGGCATCTCAAAATAACAACAAGTTAAGTCCAAAATGCAATAGTGATCAAACAATAAGCTCATACAGATGGGCTTATGAAGCTGGTGCAGGGCAACAGATGGGTCAACTGACCCACTTTGGACACAGAATTAAGTTACCAAATGAATTCCAAATTCCAATTTTGTTTTTGCTATTGATTCACAAGCAACCCAGGATTCCAAAACAATAAATACTTTTTATTTCCAACAAGTAATGAACCCTAGAAGCTTGATTGAAATCTGTCCCATACAACACAGTATGCAAGTTTTGACTTTTTACTCTCTATACTACTTTGACTAATTTGAGATTTGATCCAATCCTATGAACTGTAAATGAGATATTAAGCTACCTTAAGAGTAAAATATACTAATATTAACTACAAATGGACATAGATATCTGATTATGCTACCTTAAAATTGCATCAGTTAACTGAGATTTAAGTTATAAGGCAAAGCTGACTTTTACTGAACTACCCTATGCATTTTATGACTTAACTTGACTAACTAGACCTAATGTGATATATTTCCATAGAAAGCTAAAGCAAAAACTACCTCTAACACTTTCAATCCCCCTGAACCAAACACACCCTTGCAGGGGACTGTTTTGTGATTTACACTATAAAAAGCTTAGGAAGCCTCTGAAAATTTAATCTAGTTACTGATTAAGCTACAGTATGTAAAAATAAGCAGTAGTGATCAAGTTGTAAGCACTTCTAATAAGCTAATCTCTTCAAACTAAATTGAGCTAATTGGGCAATGAAACAACAAAACTAAAAACCACTAATATCTAGGCTACCAATTAAACATAAACAGCAACTTCAAACATAAATAAGCATAAGAGAGCACAAGATAAGTACTGAATAAGCAGATAACCAAATAAGCAGAAAAATAAGCTGAAGGCAAATAAGCAGTGAATAGCTGAACTTGGATTAATAAAAGGAAATTTACAAAGGTTTTAAAGAAATAACTCAGAACTTAATTTTCATACATTTTAAACATGAAATGAGCAGAATTTAACTTAAGCTAATTTTTATTCTACATTACACTATTCTAACAATTAAAAATCTACTCCTTTGGCTCAGCTCCTTCTTTTTCTTTTTATACTGATCAATTAGGGTTTACAGACCCCACTTGAGCCTTCCACTTCACTCTGGACCCTTAGATTTGAAGAATTGTTCCTGGCCGTTTGATTTCATTTGGGCGGGAAAAGGGATAAGCTATTTTGGCAGATAGTTTTTGGCAGGGGGGGTGTGGGTTTGTATTGTTGTGGTGGAAAGGCAAGTGTGGCAGGGGTGGCGTGTTGGAGAGGAGTGGGATAGGTGTGATGATTATGTTTGGAGTTGCAGAAGTAGCAGCAGGGTAGGGGGAAAAGGTGGATGGTGAGTTTGACTAGGGTTGACCCGGTTATTAGTTTTAATGGTGAGGTGGGCTGGAGGGGTAAAATGGGCCAGGGAATTATCTTTGGGCTTGGGTTTTTGTTTTGGTTGGATTTGTGATTACAAATAATAAAAGGGTCCGTTTGGTTTGGCTAATAAATCACAAGGACCATATTTGTAATTTATGAAAACATGAGGGACCTGAATTGCACTTTCTCCAAAGCTATCACAAGGACCATAGATGCCAACTTCATTAAACCAAAGACCATTTATGAATTTTTCCATTTTAAAACACCCGAGGACCAAAATTGAAAAGTTTCCAAACATGAGGGACCAATATTGTCAATTGTTGAAAATTGTATTTCAAGGACTTATTTTGACACTTTAAAAGTCCCAAGGACCCTGGTTGACTTTTCTTCCAAAAATTCCCACCAGGGACTAAATCTGCCAAAGTTTGAAAGTTCAAGGACTAATTATGCCAATTTGGATTTTTAGGGACCAAACATGTAATTTTCTCAAACTTTTTCACCCAAAGTCTAAATTTGATAATTTTTTACTTTTAAAAACTTTGGGTTGACTTTTCTTTCATTTAAAACCTTCAGGGACTAGTTTTGCCAAATTTTGAAACTTGAGGGACTGAAACTGCCAATTATGCAAACTTTGTTCGTTTTTCATTTGTTTTTAAACATTTTGCATCTAAAACATATAAAACACACTTTTGGGATAAATTGTGTATTTTGATGCGTTTTTGGGTGTTTTTGGATGTTTTGGCAGTCCAGATACGATAAAAATGATGAGTGTTTGAGCACTCATCAATCCCCCACACTAAGCTATTGCTAGTCCCTAGCAATCTTTTGAGAAAAACTTGATGGATTTTAAACTCTTTACCAAAAGCCATCACTTCTGGATTTTAAACTCTTTACCAAAAGCCATCCGCATCAATGATAACATTTTTTTATTCTCAAGAAAACTAGGGAGGGTTAAAAAAAATGCATTATGTAGTTTCCCTTGTAGAATTAGGAAATGCAAATTTTTTATTTTGTTAGGAATTTGATGGGAAACATCTCATTTGAATGCAATCTCTATTTTTCTTGTTTTGTATTATTTTGTACAAAACATTTGTGGAACAACAAGGATGTTTCATTTCAACTAAACGCACGCTTAGCTTTTTCAGAAAAAATATTTACTTTTATTAAAAATATGTTTATTTTTTCTTCATATAAAAGTAATTGCCATCTTTTTTTATTTTGAGTAAACTGCAACATAAATCCCAGTTTGCCAAATTTCACAATTTACATTTAGTTAGATAAGTTGGGTCATTTACATCCTTTCGTCAACAAACGTTAGAAAATATACATCTCTAGGGATGAATGATGCTAATGTTTTCTCATGATATGTTGCACGCAGTTGATAACATCAAGTAACATCATATTTTGGTTTCATTATTCTATGTTTAGTGTCTTATTTTATGTCATTTTATGTGATTATGTTACTTAATTGCTTCCTATTTGCATAATAAGATTAAACAGATCATTGAAACAAGGGAAAATTATTAAAAAAAAAATTAAAAAACATTGAACTTGACACTTTTTACCATTGTATGTTGCCAACTATTTTTTTTTTATTGTAACACAAAACTTGACATTTTTTGTAATTGTATGTACTAAGTGTCACATCGTTAGTCCTTTACACTAACGGTCGTTAGTAAATAACTTAAAATTCCATTTTCTTACGTTTTTATACGTTTTCGTCCGTTTTCTTACGTTTTTGTTCGATTTTACACATTTTCATCTGTTTTTACATATTTCGTCCTTTTTGTTACACTTTCGTCTGTTTCTGCATGTTTTCGTGTGTGTTTACACGTTTTCATTCATTTTCTTACGTTTTCTTCCATTTTCATACGTTTTCATCCATTTTTACATGTTTTCGTCTGCTTTTACACGTAAAAAACAAATAATAATAATAATAATAATAATAATAATAATAATAATAATTTCATATGTTTTTATCCTTGTTCATACGTTTTTATCCGTGTTCGTCTATTATTATACGTTTTCATCTGTTTTTCTTATATTTTATCCGTCTTCATCCATTTTTATACATATAATATGTATGAAAACGGATAAAAACATATGAAAATGTATAAAACATATGAAAACTTGACATTTGATTTTAAATCATGATTTTGACATTTTTTTAGTCCGAATCATCAAAAGTGTAAAACACGAAAGTTGTTCGGAATAATGTTTTACATTAAGGCACGCGAGATTTTAACCTGAAATTTCAAAACAATGACCGTTTACTACCAAAACTTAAGCGATTTTTGAACAAATTTATAAGTTTGATGATTTACACAACTTATAACTTATAAGATTTACAAGAATTTATAAAACCGATTAAGTTTTGGTAGTAAACAATCATTGTTTTGCAATTTCAGGTTAAAATCTCGCGATTTTTGATGTAAAACATCATTCAAGACAACTTTCGTGATTTAGTCTTTTATGATTCTGACAAGAAAAGGGTCATAATCGTGATTTTAAATCAAATGTCAAATTTTCATACGTGATTCTGACTAGAAAAGGGTCATATATTTTTATCCGTTTCCATACATATTATATGTATAAAAATGGATGATATCGGATAAAATATAAGAAAAATAGAGGAAAACGTATAATAATAGACGAAAACGAATAAAAGTGTATGAACACGGATAAAAAACATATGAACGCGGATAAAAACATATGAAATTATTGTTATTATTATTATTATTATTATTATTATTATTATTATTATTATTATTATTATTATTATTATTATTATTATTATTATTATTATTATTATTATTATTATTATTATTTATTTTATTATTATTATTATTATTATTTGATGAGGCGAAAAATGAACCGTTTTTAGGGGGTCATTTAAGCCTGGATTTGAATTTATTTGATCAAATATTGCCCTAAATCGTTCCTTTTGTCATTTTAAGTACTTTTGGAGTGAATTCTGGAAAAAGAAGCATTTTGGACATTTTTGGAGCATGAAAGTGAAGAAAACGGCAAAGTCTTAATTTTCCTTGCTGGGAACAGTACCTGACGGCGTCACAAGTCTCTTAATGACGGCGTCAAGAGTAAAACAAGAGTTGGAAGTGGTGACGGTCCAGAGAAAACGTGACGGTGTCACGTATGGCCGTCAAGGTTCAAGATATGGTGACGGCCCAGAACTAAATTACACATGACGGCGTCAAATCTGGATCTAGGCAATCCGATCTCATTGTGGGTGGCGAGTTGACGGCGTCAGAAATTCCTTCTTGATGCCGTCACCCTGTAAAATCTATATATAATTTTGCAATTTTCATTCATTAAAGGGGAACAAGTAGGGTGTAACTTTGGAGAAACCCTAGCACGAATTTTACTGCTTTTTAAGGGTTTTTACCCTTTGAAACCTTTCATGTCAATTTGAGATAAGTACTCTGATGTTATCGTTTTAGTATAGTATTTAGTTTTCCGAAGAAATGCTTAGGAAAGTATTTCCCCGGGTCGTTCTCCCAACGAAGGTGTGAATGAAATTTCGAATTTCCGATTCGTGAAACGTGTCATGAAAGTGGTAAAAAGTGATTTGATGAGATTATACTAATGAAATAGTAAATGAAGCACAAATAATCACTTAAACACGTAATTCAAGTAAGGAAACTAAAAACGTAACATAAAATCGAAAGCGTAAGCTTAAACATAAAATAAAAAACGTACGAAATAAAACGCGACTTTTAAGCTACACTACTCCTAGGGACTTGAAAATAATTTTAAAAAGTTAAAAATGATAAAAGAAAATTTTGAGAAAAAGAAAAATATTTTTTTTGACTTTTTATTTATTTTTTATGAATTAAAAACTATTTATCTATTTTAAAAATTAAAAGAAATTGCAAATAAAGTGAGAAAAATGAAAATTAAATTTTGAAAATTATAAAATAACTAAAAAGTAATTTTAAAACTAAAAACTATTTTTTTTTGCTTTTTGTGTAATTTTTGGGAATTAAAAACTATTAAATCTAATTAAAAATTCAAAATAAATGGGAAAAATGCAAATTAAATTTCTAAAATTCTAAAATAATTGAAAACTATTTTCTAAAATGTTTTTGGATTTTTCTTGGCTTTTTCTGATTTTTTTGGATTTTTTAGTAATTAAAAAGTAATAAAAAGTGATTAAAAATGAAAATTAAATAAGAAAAATAGCAAATCAACTCAGAAAAAATATGAAAATTTCAGGTAAAATCTAAAATAATATTTTGAAACTAGGAAAATATAAAAATTGAAAAATAAGCACTGGAAATGCTTAATGGCTTAAAATTGTTAATTAAGAAGTGCTTATTGTTAAGCACTTTGACCAGATCTTAACCAAACTTTGACCAGAAGTATTTTAGACTTAAATAAGCTTGATGGAACAATTTTAAAACCAAATGATGCTCAGAAAAACAGAGAAGTACCAAAAACAGTCCAATAAGCAATATGTAAAAAGCAATAAGCACTCAGAAAGCTTGAAAACAGTTCACACAACTTATAAAAGCACAAATCAACTTAAAAAGCCAAAAAGAATTCTCAGTTAAGCTCAATAAGCACTTTCACAATTATCACCTAAAAGCAGATATGGAACAGCTTATAAGGCACAATTAAGCAGTATAAATAAGCTCTTATTAGCAATCCCAAGGTATAATCTTAGAACCAGCTAGGTTGTCTATGTTCTTACCCAATAATCTCACCTAAAGCTCCACTAGATGGCCTAGATAAAAGCTTGCAAAGTTAGCTTGTTGCCTGTGTAGCAGGGGAGATTTATGACAGACAAGCTACTTAAAGCCTAAATCTAAGTGGACTAATAAGCTTTATATTGAGTTTATCCTGCTGATCCTTATAGACTAACCACAAAATAGCTTAAATCCTCAAACCAAACTTAATTCCACCAAAGATCAAAACCTAGAGATCAGATAGCAAAGCTGTCCAAAATTTGTACCTAAGCCAATTTGACTTTTTTAGTTTAACTCTAGGGTTGACTAAACTGACTTTTAATTAATCTCTAATGTTTGAAAATAAGTTATCAAGCTGAAATAACACTAAATTAAGCTATCTAATCTACTATTGCAACTAAGCGTGAGGTAAAGCACACTATAAACTAAATGATGCAACTTCAAATTGAGACAACAATAGACTTTGACTTTTTACTGAATTAGCTATGAAAATTATGCGGAGACCAGTTAATATTAATCCTATATGCACTATATTAGCTAAATTCAGTAACCAAAACAAATTAAATCTCAACTATCACTACTGTTCCAAACACCCTTGAATGAAACAGTTTTGGATTTATATGAAGTAAACTAAGTGAGCACACCAATCCAAACCATTAATTCAGTATCTAACTTATCCAATGTGCTAAAATGAATCAAACTTACAAACCTCAAACACAAATTACAACCAGAACCACAGATCCAAAAATAAACAGATGATGAAAAAGTGAGATCAAATAAACATGCAAACTATGATATAATGCTGTAATCTAACCAAGTAAAGCTAAAAACTCACTAAACTACTATCTAGAAACAGAAATAAGCAATAGTAATCAAAGTTACACTACTGTTACTATAATATGCAATAAGAGATGGATTAAACGAAGAACTTACAAAGCAACTCCCCCTCAGCTCAAACAGAGGGGGTTCACTAAGCTTGCCTGTCTTTTGACAGGCCAAGTGAACTCCTTCCTGGCTGCCTTATAATCCAAATAAGCTCAGCTTATTCAATAAGCTTCAATCAGTTGACCATTTTGACTTTTTTGTATTTTTGAAATTTTGATAAAACATTGAACTAAATAGCTTATATAAGCTTACAATAACAGAAAACAAACTATTTGAAGCTGTATTTGAATGAATTAGAACTGTTTTTGTATTTTTCTTTTTTTTTTCTTATTTTTTTGGTTTTTTTTCAATATGAGTGAAACTTAACAAAGAAATTAAAACAAGCTGCAAACTATTGATTTAAGCTAAAAAGACAGTAGATATTGATGACGTATAGCCTATAGTTGGGCCACGAGCCCAAATTATAGACATTACTAAGCCCAAACCCACCACGCATGGGCTATCATGACAAATGACTTGGGCCATTAATACCAACGGCTTGGGCTCACGAAGCCCAAAGCCCAACTAATACGCATAATTAAGGGATAAGGATCTTCTATTTATGGAATAGATATCCTTACCCCGGATAAGCACCACGAGTGCGAAGAGTAAGGAGCAAGATACCAACACGGTTTCTACGTCCTATATATAGAATCACATATTCTCATTGAAAGGTACGATTGACACAATCTTTAACTCTTCAACTAAACCCTAAAACCGATTACTTACTCTCACGCCGGAGTCTAATCGTGGGAGACAATCCCACGATAAGCCTAACGGTGTTGTTTGCTTTCTTAGTGCGCAGGTTTCACAAGCACTAAAGTTCAAATTGGTACGAGAGCAAGAGTCCAAAGAAGGTAAGCCCAACTTTTGTATCAACAAGTGGCGCCATCCGTGGGACCCTACACTAAGAACCCAATACCATAATGCCGAAAAACAAGAACTCAGGCCAGCGGACTCCGCAGCCGGAGAAAACACGTGATGATTCGCATAGGAAGAAGCATCAAGATTCGACTCCTAAGCCGACATCTGGAACAACCAGTGCGCCTAGCCATCGTGAGTCGAACATAACTCCAATCCCTACCGTGGTAGAATTGCCCTTGGGGACAACCCAAGCTACTACCGTAGTCTCAAGCGCTGAGGACATTCAGCGCACTCTCTTTACCACTCCCCACCAGGTGGCATCCATAGTGGGCAACACTGTGCCACCAGGAGCACCTAATAGAGAGAGGGAACCTCATGCGGAGACAGACATCCTCGCAGTAGAAGAGGATGCACCTGAGGTAACATTAAACGATTCCGTGTCCCAACACTATGAGACTTTAACTAGTCTCATGCAAGAGGAGGCAAGGAAAAGGTCTAGCCGCAACCTGCAAAATAGGCTAAACTTTAACCAGGAAAAATCCCCATCGCGCCACCATGAGCGCAGAAACAGTGAGAGGCGCACCAACGTCCACAATAGACTTGGTACAACATCTAACTCTCAATACTCGGAGGATTACAAAGACAATGCGAGGCACACCAGTGTCCATGCTAGGCTTGGTAGCCGCAGGATACAGGACAGACTTGGACGACAACGCTCACCAAGTGTAAGCACCTCAAGGTCAGGAAGCCGAAGAATCCAAGATAGATTGGGGAAACACTACTCCCCAAGTACAAGTCCTTCAACTTCGGACTCCGAGGGAAAACGGCGCAAGCGCCACAGGAGAAACAACTCTTCCTCAAGCAGTTCCTCGGACAACGAGGATAGAGAGACGGGACATTGGAAGTCTAAGAACCAACGTTGGTACGACGAGGACGAGGATATTTCCCTTCCTTGGCATCGCCAAAAGGTTGATGCGTTCACACGACGCATAAGCAATTTCTCAGATGACAAGAAAAGGCGCATGCCCACCAATGTTAAAACATATGATGGCACGGGTGATCCTGATGATCACCTAAAAATCTTCGAATCAGCGGCTGCTATCGAAAACTGGCCACAACCTGTGTGGTGCCATATGTTCAACTCTACTTTAGTGGGGAATGCGCGAACATGGTTCAGCAAGCTTCTACGACGAAGCATAAATGGGTTTGAAGAGCTACGGAAAGCATTCCGCCTAAATTTCACGCAACGAAAGAAGTGCGCAAAGAACCCTGTGGAACTAGCCAGAGTAAAACAGCGCCAAGGGGAATCCACAAGCGCTTACATGGAGCGCTTCAAGGATGAATGCATGCAAGTCAAGGCATGCCCCAAGGTACTAAAAATCTCAGGGTTCATGAACGGGGTCAATAACCCGGAGCTGATACGGAAGCTAAACGATAAAGTACCCCAAAGCTTTGATGAGCTAACAAAGCGCACCAGATCCTTCATTCAAGGGGAAGCGGCAGCGGCAGATAGCAAAAAAGGGTACTAAACCTTTAAACCACAAGAACAGTCAAGGAGACAATCCAATGACCAAAGTGGCAGCCGCAACAGGAATTACCGCAACCAAAGTAGTGGAAGGGATAACGACAAGTACGTCCCACTCACAAAAACCCCTAAGGAAATATTCGCGACAGAGGGAGCAAATTTTCCAAAACCTCCACCCATGATAACCCCAGAAGAAAAGCGCATCGGAGGAGGATACTGCGAATACCATGGACAGAAGGGTCATACTACTAACGAGTATGTTCAACTACGTCAGCTAATTGACAAATTAGTAAGAGAAGGGAAGATGGACCACCTCGTTAAAAACATCAAAGAGGGAAAAGATAGACAAAAGAATGGGGCCAAAAAGGAGATACCAAAAAATAAGGCTGATACGATATACATGATACAATCATGGCAACGAAATACGAAACAAAAAGTCAGCCAAAGATTTTCCAAGGGAAACCATATCTCTTTCCCCACTCTCACTTCGGACAACGCAGTAATAGAACCACTCACCATCGAAATACAGGCGGGAGGTCACGAGATCCACCGCATGTATGTCGATGGAGGAGCGTCTGCGGACATCATGTATGAACACTGCTTTAGAAGGCTAAAACCTGAGATACAAAACTAGTTAATTCCGGCCACGACGTCGCTGACTGGATTTACAGGTGAAAAAATTTGGCCCATGGGGCAATTGCGCATACTTGTGGTCATTGGTAATGAATACCATTCTACAACGGCTTGGATGAATTTCATGGTAATCAGGTCTCCTTCGTCATACAATGGCATCATTGGGAGACCAGGGATATCAGCTATGCGCACAGTTCCATCCACAGCACATGGGATGCTCAAGTTCCTAGTGGAAGGAGGGATCGTTACCCTCTACAACACTACCGCATCTCCAAGAGAATGCAACATAGTGGCAGATGAAATTCCGCGTGCTCTAGAACAGCACACGACCAAGGTGACAAACCTGAAAGTTGCAATCCACCCAGATTATCCTGACCAAGAGATATCAATTGGGGGATCACTGTCCGACAAGGGCAGAGCAGCTGTGTGCGCATTATTGAAAAAGAACCTAAACATCTTTGCATGGGAACCTAAACACATGACCGGAGTGCCAAGAGCCATTACTGAGCATAAGCTCGAAATCCGACAAGGATATCCTCCAATACGCTAGAAAAAACGTGGCCAAGCTCCAGAACGCACAAAAGCTATCCTAGAGGAAGTACACAAACTCGTGGACGCAGGGATCATGCGAGAGGTTTATTATCACGATTGGCTTTCCAACCCAGTAATGGTAAAGAAAAGCGATGGTAGCTGGAGAATGTGCGTGGACTTCACCGATCTCAACAAAGCATGTCCACAAGACTGCTACCCACTACCAGAAATCGATTGGAAAGTAGAATCTCTGTGCGGGTATCCCTTTAAATGCTTCCTAGACGCGTACAAAGGATACCACCAAATTCAAATGGCCACGGAGGATGAAGAAAAAACAGCTTTCCATACGAGTCAAGGGGTGTATTGCTACACAAAAATGCCCTTTGGCTTAAAAAATGCAGGAGCCACATACCAACGGTTAGTGGATAATGCATTTGAGAAGCAAGTAGGCCGCAATTTTGAGGTCTATGTTGATGACCTAGTCATAAAAAGCCATACCAAAGAGGAATTGGTGCGCGACATAGAGGAGACGTTTAAAACATTGGGAAGAATAAACATGAAATTGAATCCTAAGAAGTGCACTTTTGGAGCAACAGAAGGCATGCTTCTTGGATATCTAATAGAACCCGATTGTATTAAACCTTGTCCAGACAAGGCAAGAGCGGTCATCGAACTACCTTCACCGCGCACACTGAAAGAAGTCCAGTCACTAAACGGCAAATTAGCCGGGCTGAACCGATTCTTGTCCAAATCAGCGGACAAATCACTTCCTCTCTTTAAAACACTCACGAAGTGCACAAAGAAGGGAGATTTTCGGTGGACCCCAGAAGTGGAAGAAGCTTTCCAACAGTTAAAGCAAAACCTAGCAGAGCTACCAAAGCTCGTTGCACCCCGGCAAGGGGAAGAACTGATCATGTATCTGTCAGCAACCTATGGAGCAGTCAGCGCGGTGCTATTGACAGATAGAAATTCTGTTCAAACACCTATATACTTCGTAAGCAAAGCCCTGAAGAAAACAGAGACTAACTACACCGCCATGGAGAAACTGGTTCTGGCTCTAGTATTCGCAGCTAAAAGGCTGCGCAGGTACTTCCAAGCGCATTCGATAGCTGTAATCACGGACCAACCCATCAAGCAGGTTATCTCTAAACCTGATGCATCCGGGCGACTTCAAAAGTGGAGTGTGTTATTGAGCGAACATAATATCTCCTATAGGCCGCGCACCGCGATCAAAGGACAGATATTGGCTGATTTCATTATCGAGAAGCCAGACGATGATACTCCATCGCCAAAGATTGAAGTACCATTACAAGAACCATGGGTTCTATTTACAGATGGATCCTCATGCGCAGGTCTTATCCTTACCAGCCCAGATGGAACAGAGCATACTTACGCACTACGCTTTGAATTCATAGCCACAAACAATGAGGCAGAATATGAAGCATTATTGGCTGGACTACGCATAACAAATCAAATGGGTGTACGCAACCTAGAAGCTAATGTGGATTCACGACTAGTAGCTAACCACGTGTTAGGCGAGTATGTGGCTCAAGAAGAACACATGATCCAATACCTCGATAAAGCCAAATCCTTGATCAAGAATTTTGACAAGTTTTCCATCAAATAAATCCCACGAGGAGAAAACAAAAAAGCAGATGCGCTTAGTAAAATCGCATCCACAAGCTTTGCACACCTGTCAAAACAGGTATTGGTGGAAACCTTGAGAAACAAATCCATCTCTGAGATGGAAGTATCCACAGTGATAGAGGAAGAAAATCCCACATGGATGACACCCATCATGGATTTTGTCAGTAAGGGGACACTCCCCCAGGAACAAAAGGATGCTCCACGGATACGGCGCGCAGCGCAGAGGTTCGAACTTCGAGATGGTATCCTATATCGGCATTCATTCCTACAACCATGGCTCAGGTGCGTCGGACCTCTTCAGGCAGATTACGTACTCCGGGAAATCCACGCTGGATCCTGCAGCATGCACTTAGGACCACGGTCTGTTGTAGCGCGCGCTTTGCGATCCGGATACTATTGGCCTACCATGCACCGCGACGCGCGAGACATGATTAGAAGATGCAACGACTGCCAAGTCCATAGACCCATTCCGCGTCGGCCACAACATGAGCTAACACCCATCACCTCACCATGGTCATTCCATAAATGGGGAATTGACATTGCTGGACCCTTTCCAGTCGCGGCAGGAGGACTCAAGTTCCTCATTGTCGCCATTGACTACTTCACCAAATGGATCGAGGCGAAAGCAGTGGCAAGTATCACAGGCAACCAGGTCAAACGATTCGTTTGGGATAACATTGTATGCCGCTTCGGCCTACCTGGAGAAATTATTTCGGACAACGGAAAACAATTCTGTGATAACCCATTCAAAGATTGGTGCGCACAGTTAAACATCACACAACACTTCGCGTCAGTCAAACATCCGCAAACAAACGGATTAGTAGAACACGCGAATCGTAGCCTGGGTGAAGGAATTAAGACGCGCTTAGACAGACATAAAGGAAGATGGGTGGACGAATTATCACATGTTTTGTGGGCACACCGCTCAGAAATTAAAGTCAGCAATGGCGATACACCTTTTTCTCTTGTCTACAGGACAGAAGCTGTTATACCAGCAGAAATTGGAATGCCAACAATCCGTACATCAGAGGTTAACGTTGCAACAAACGACGATGAATGGCGTATTGACTTAGATCTGTTGGAAGAACGACGCGAAAGGGCAGCTATCCGCGAAGCAAAAGCTAAATCAAAGATGAAGAAGTATTATGATGCAAGAGTCAGAAACACTTCTTTCAAACCAGGGGACTTTGTATACCGCGCCAACGATGCCAGCCACGCGGAAGACACGGGCAAGCTCGGACCCAAGTGGGAGGGGCCTTACGAGGTCACAGAGGCATTAGGCGACGGTGCGTACAGAGTGCGCGACATGAAAGGCCACGAGCTACCGCGCACCTGGAACATTTGCAATCTCAAGAGATGCTACCTTTAGGCCATGGCCCACACACCGACACCTCTGCACTTTTGTAAGCGCTCAATAAATGTTGGTGTATTTATTTTTTTTTTCTTAGGAAATTGTCTTTTTGCACTTGCAACAAATTAATCAAACGTTGTGGTTCCTAGCTAACTCCACAACAAAGTTCAACATTATTGCTTACATTATTCATTTATGTTTCAATTCTGTTTATATTATTGCCTACACGACGTGCATGCACATATTAAGACCACACGAGGGCAGACAGGATGAGTAAACCTACTAAAGTACTCGTTGAGTAAGAGGGTTGCAAACCCATCAACATCGGATCACGTATCCCTGTTAAACACCTTACTATCAAAACGTTGGAGTAAGTTAATAAGTACACCCCACGATGGATGCACTTAATAGCACACGGTGCGCATTTAACAAAACCAGGACTCAAGACAATTGACTCCTACATAGTGGAACTCGTAGTACGCTGCACTCCACCACATGGATTCAAAACAATTGACTCCTAAATTCGTACACTAACTTCATACAAGCTTATGACTTTAGTACGCATCTCACAATGAATGCGCAACAACAAGTTGAAAACGAACTAATAAACCAAGACACTTGGTTACCAACAATGATAAACGTAGTACGCTACACACTCACTCGCACGTTTGCTAAGGTTATGGACCGCAAACGTTTCATAAGTTACGGACTTAATGCACAAATTCTCGGCTCAAATACAAGATATTATTTGCACGTTTGTTACTTTAGATAAGTCTTTCACGTGATAAAGACAAGAAAAAAAAATCTAACTACAAAAACAACACATGTGCACAAAAGAGTTCAATAATTTTATTTACTAAAAACTACGAGTTTTTACAATGATATAACTAAGAGTTGTACATATCTATACACTATGGATGCGCTTGGGGGAAGACTCTGGCACAGCTGAGCTTCCCGCCTCCTGAAGCTTCTTCAACAACAGCGCATCTTTTTGTGACACTGTCGCCACACTGACTGCAATGCCATCCGACCTGGGAAGATGTGCAGCACCCACACCGCAGAGAGTGGCCTTCCCTTTAAGACCTTTCTTCTTGGCTGCCCTCTCTTCATGGCGCTCCAAAACTTCCTTCAGTGGCACCTCCGTCTCAAGAGCGAAGGGGTTCAGGATATCACGTGGTCGCGCAAACACTGGAACCTGCAGTTGGGATTCATCAGGCTTTAAGAAGAAATCAACTTCGGCCTTTGCAGTCTCTGCTATATTCCTCCCAAGTGTTAATCCCTGCATGATCACTCGGATGGGATAATCCTGGTCACGCTCCAGCTGCGCAATGTGTGGAAGCTCAAAGAGCCTCATCTTTTCCATCGCCTGCACAAGCTCGTCGTAGGCACCATCATTATACTCAGGAACCTCAGAGGGAGAGACCTTTAACAGTTGCGCCTCAGCCAACTCTTCCACAGCCTGCGCCTTGCCACGAGCAACGGCGCACTCCACCACCTTCCCAAAGGCACTCACGACCTCTGGGGACTCCAAGGTGCTCATGGCAGCAAGGCGCAAGCCATGACTGATCAACCACCTGCGAAAATAACGAAAAAGGCATTAGAAAAGAAACATACAATATAAAAGAAATTAAGAAGAAATGTACAACAAGTACCTGCGCTCCGCAATGGTCGACAGCAGATGAGGG
This sequence comes from Artemisia argyi, assembly GCA_030686995.1. NCBI lineage: Eukaryota > Viridiplantae > Streptophyta > Magnoliopsida > Asterales > Asteraceae > Artemisia > Artemisia argyi. The sequence continues at coordinate 153,155,459 of CM060686.1, read as the reverse complement.
TACAACTCCTCATCGTACTCTATACTCAGCCTGTGCAGCTTCTCTTCCTGCGCCTCAACACACTCCTCTACCTTCTTGCCAAACTGCGCAAGCTGACCGCAGAGCTCGTTCTTCTTCTCCTCCAGGTATTTCACCCCCCAGGCGAGGTCAGCCTTATATTGCTGCAACTCCCCACGTTCGCGCTGCAGCTCAGCCAAAACTACCAGTTTCTCCTCAGTCGCCTTTTTGGCGCGCTCATCGGCAACTAACACCTCTGCCTGAGCCTCAGCCAACTGCGCCTTGAGCTGCGCAATCTGCTCATCCCTCTGAGCAAGGCTACCTCCCTCAACAACGGTCCGCGCCTTCAGCTGAGTGACCAACTCAGCCTGGCGAGCAGCAACACCAGCAAGCTCCTCCACCAACTCCTGTGCAGACATCTGCGCTGCTGCCTTCAGAGGCTCCTCTACATCAGCAGTCTTGGGCGATGCAGCATGATCAGCAAAGGCCGCATCACCCTCTGCAGCATGGTCCCTATGAAATAAAGAAGATGAAGTTAGTACGCGGATATATATAAGAAAAAAAAGGGACAGTTACAGTCGTAAACACTTACACAAGAGGTGGAGTTTCGGCCTGATTCTTCTATGCGCTAGTAGCAGACATCTCATCTGGCGCATCCGACTCATCCTCCCCAATCAGGCGACGCCTCCTTTTGGAGGTACCAACATAACCACCAGAAGACGCTACCTTGCGCTTCTCTCTACGGACCTCCGCAGACACCAAAATCTCCACGCTGTTAGACGCCTCCACATGCGTCTCTTCCTCCACGGGAGACCTCTCCTCAGTAGGAGGGACAACCTGCACTGGCGCGACAAGCACAGTAGCAGGGGGAGAATCCTGACACGCAGCAGGACCAAATACAGTCAGATGCCCCTCCGTGGCCTGCAAAATGGGCTGCTCACCCTCCCTCAGGGGACGCACCCCACGTAACAAGAACAAGTTAGTTATTCAAGCAAAAAAGAAAAATACTTACGTTATAGAGGCAATAAAGGATGAGCACCCACCCTGGCTGTTCTCATCGATGAAGGTTGGAACCTCGTCCGGACCATCAAAATAATTACGGCTCAGCCCCATATGCACCAAAAACTCCTCAGGATAGGAGTTAATGGGAATGCGGTTAGTCCCTGACATTCCCTGACGTCTTCTGACCCTTCTAGAAGTATAAATGATTGGGTAATTATTATAAGGTGAGGTAATTTGGGGAAAGGTTGAATTAGGGTTCGTTCTACAGTGTCTTTTCTGGGTTGTGGGGGTAATTTTGGGGGGCGGTAAAAGGTGTTTTGGGGGGTTTTGTTTTTATTATGGGTTTGACCGAGTCTAAGGATTTGACCGGGTATAAGTAAAAACGGGTAAAAGGCTATTTTTGGGTGGTGGGCTTTTGGGGTTGTTGGGCTTGGATGGGGTGTTGTGGATTATTATTTTGGTTTTGGTTGTAGTTTATTTAGGGTCCGGTTATGGTTTTTAAGGTTTAAGTAATTTAGTGAAATGTAGGGATCAAAGGTGTATTTTCTAAAATCTTGGGGACTGATCTTGACATTTTTCCAAAGTACAATCAAAGGGCATTTGTTGTCATTCTTTGAATCATAGAGGATGTATGTTGACTTTTCTCTTAAAAATTCTTCAAGGACTATTTTTGCCAACTTGTGAAAATACAGTGACTGAAGTCACTGTATTTTCACAAGTTGGCAAAAATAGTCCTTGAAGAATTTTTATAATTCTTTGAGGACTTCTTATGATAACTTGAGCTCTCTTTTGTCATTTTGCTTCCCCGGCTCCGGCTTTTGACCTTTTTCCAATCTCGTGCTCGTTTTTTTTTCCGGTTTTGCTTTGTTTTAGTTCATTTTTCACATATCCGTACCTGCACATACACAAATACAAAAACACACATTCTCTTGGCATATTTGGTTAGTATTTGGTATTATTGGTCTGATTTTGGTCTAAAAAGGATGTGTGAAAAAGCACACATCATACTCTTTCAATTCAATCAATATGTATATGTGTTGCTTGAATATATCTTACACTTGTCTTGAATTTAACATGCTAGGCTAGATCTCTTGTGTGTTTGTTTAGATGTAGTGAAACCTATATGTTAATTATGGGTTGATTGTTTGTTTATAGTTGTTACGGATGATTGTATTCGATGTTAGGCTTTCTAATCCTAGCGACACTATTCCTGAGTTGAACGATCAATCCCCCGGTACTTGTCACTATACTATACTACAACGATCAGGTACACTGCCTGGTGGGGGTTGTAAGCTTCTCGAGATCCCTAGAGAGGTAAAGCCTGGTGTGATTCCCACATATCAAGTTTTTGGCGCCGCAGCCCGGGGAATAGTTATTGTCTAGGTTAGAATTTCTTTTTATTAGGTCTACTTACTAGAATCCTTTCTACTGAGATTTTTATTTTTATTTTTATAGGATTCCTTTAGTCTATCTTTTTCTTTGTGCCATTTGTTTGTAAAACCATTTTCATTTGTCTTCATGGCGGATGAGATTCCATTTAGATCATTAACAATAGAGGAACAATTAGTTTACTCGGATAGATTTGTTTCCTGTTGTTCCAATGAATTTTTAAGTGATCTTAGCTATATACAAGAGGAGATGGGTGTAAAGTTTGATAGGTTTGATGAGTTATGCGCATGTGTGGCCTATATTAAACAATCATTGTTAGGATCAATTCCTTTTAGTGAGACCATTTGGAAAATTTTTGAGGAAAGCCTCCTAACCGTGAACCATGAGTTCAATCAATTGATGGGTTTGTATACATCACAACTTGAGGAAACAATTAAGGAGGATTTAGCCGAACATGATCATATTGAGCAAAAAGATGAATCCTTTAGGCAAATTGAACATTGTAATCAAGTTATTGAGGAAGGTTCTTATGAATCAGACTTAGAACTTGAAATGGCTAGAGAAGGATTTGAGATACTTAGGAACATGTTTAGGTTAGATTCTACTAAAACACGTGATGAGGATATAGGTGATGTTGAGAAAAGGAAGGATGAGGTAAATAACACAAACCTACAAAGTACCCCATAACTCCCACCATCACTTGAGGAATACACACCACCCGTGACTTACCCGGAAGAAGTAGAAGAGACTATAGGAGCCCCAATAGAGGTAGAACCCTTGTACCAAACACCACTAGAGGATATAGGTTTGAATACTTGTAGTGATAACCTTACTCTTAGTTCTAGGGAATTACCTAGTGTTGATGAACCGGAACCTCAATCTTCATACAACTTTCCATCCTTAGATATACATCTAGGAGACAAAAGAGGAGCCGACCCCCACCCATCAACCCATGTAGTCCGGGTAGTCTTAGGATAAAGGTAGTGGACTCTAAGCCTTGTAGAGAGGAAGCCAATATAGGAGTGGAAAATGACCTTACATGCTTACATCACCTGATGAGGCGAAAAATGATCCGTTTTTAGGGGGTTTTTTAAGCCCGAAATTGAATTTATTTGAGCAAATATTGCCCTAAATCGTTCCTTTTGTGATTTTAGGTACTTTTGGAGTGAATTCTGGAAAAGGAAGCATTTTGGACGTTTTTGGAGCATAAAAGTGAAGAAAACGGCAAAGTCTCAATTTTCCTTGCTGGGAACAGTACCTGACGGCGTCACCAAGCTCTTAATGACGGCGTCAAGAGATAAAACAAGAGGTGAAGTGGATATAGTACGTGACGGTCTAGAGAGTTTTTACACTAGGGCATGACGGCGTCACCATAGGCCGTCATGGTCCCTTTACACGTGACGGCCCAGAAGAAAATTGCTCTTGACGACGTCAGATCTGGATCTAGGCAATCCGATATTATTATGGGCGGCGGGTTGACGGCGTAAGAATTCTCTTCTTGACGCCGTCACATTGGAAAATCTATATATAGTTTTGTAATTTTCATTCATTAAAAAGAGGACAATTTTAGGGATAACTTGGAGAAACCCTAGCACGATTTTATCAGTATTTTCAAGGGTTTTCACCCTTTGAAACCTTTCATGTTCAATTAAGATAAGTATCCTTTCAATTCATTCAATATGTCTATGTGTTGTTTGAATATATCTTACGCTTGTCTTGATTTTAACATGCTAGGTTAGATCTCTTGTGTGTTTGCTTAGATGTAGTGAAACCTAGATGTTGATTATGGGTTGATTGTTTATTTATAGTTGTTATGGATGAATGATTTCGATGTTAGGCTTAAGAAAACTGGCAGACTTCCATAGTGTAACTTGCTTGAACGTCTTAAGAAACATGAACCAATGCGTACTAGGTTTTTATGGTTGTATTTAATGCATGAGCGAATTCTAGTGATCCCAGGTTAGGAGCTTCTTGCAGGCTCGACATAGGAGTGAAGTAGGAGCTTATAGAGTTGGGGAAGTACGTACGCCACCCCACGAATGGTATTAAGGAATATAACCCGTCATCCACGCAACTGTCACAAACTATCAACCTGTAAAAGATATCTAGGGAGTAATGAAATCTAAGTAAACACAATTTTCCCATTTATTGTTCACACCACTAGTTTAATTAGTTTAATTTACATTTTTGTTATTTTATTTTGATTGCATCTTAGTTATTGGGTTAGTTGACTAGCAACTAATTCCGCACACTCCTCCAAAACCCGAGATTTTAAATTGCTTTTATAAAAATATAAAAATACAAAAAGAATCATCCCTCACCTCTAGACCTAGTTTTTAGGCTTTCTAATCCTAGCGACACTATTCCTGAGTTGAACGATCAATCCCCCGGTACTTGTCACTATACTATACTACAACGATCAGGTACACTGCCTGATGGGGGTTGTAAGCTTCTTGAGATCCCTTGAGAGGTAAAGCCTGGTACAATTTCCACGCATCATCACCCATTTATGATTGATCACAAAAAACATTATGGGTTTAAACCGGGTTTATTAGGTCAAGATGGATCCCCAACTAGTAGTCTCTTGAAGTTTATAGAAAATGATCCCTTTCTAGGAGAAAATCTTAATCCACCCATTAACCTGATTGAATTTGGTAAGGTTATGATGATAGGAGCACACCCCTTTGAGCATATAATTCATCCACCACACTTTCCTCACGAGGATATTTCCACCCTAAGGGTGTGTATCGCAACTTCCACCCGCACTTAATCCTAAGTGTAGGGAAAACCTCCCCTATTTCCGTTAAATAAGGGTAGAGTCAGGCTCATGACTCGAACAAAAACAAGCGCTTCTTGGGAGGCAACCCAAGTTTTATTTGTTTGTTTAATTTTATTTGTTCCCGTATGCATGTCTTATTTTTATTGTTTGTAGATCATGGTTCAAAGTTAATTGTGAAAATGCTTTATTTTGTTATTTAACTTCGTCTTAACCTCATATAAAGGTATTTTGCAAAAAGATAAGAGTAAGGGGAAAACCCAAATATGTTTTTAAGAACCGAATTTGATCAGGATTTTTCATAATATTAAATGGACATGTGTATTAGTATTTGTTAGAGTCAAATGCTTGTATCGAGTCATAATGATGTTTTGTAGGATTTTCCAGGAAGTAGGACATAAGTTTTTCCAGAAATTTTCCGGAAACTTAACGTAAATATTTCTGCAGGTCACTTCTGACAGCGTCATAAGTTAACTCCTGACGGCGTCATGTGTAAAATTCTGGAAATTTTGCTAGTTTTGTTTTTCTAACGGAGTCTTGAAGTTTTTGTTAATTTTTTAGTTTTATAAACTTCAAAAAATCTGCAAACATTCATTCCACAAGCATTATATCTTAATTTGCTTTCTTGGACTTGTTAGTATATATAGATTGCCGCCGATTTTATGCGAGGTTGCCTTGTTTGTTTTCTCAGGTTTAACAGGTTACATATGACAAGAAGATGATTTATATTTCTGAAAGGGAAGCTTTGATTGTTTATTTTCTTGGAGGAAGATCTAACCTTGTTACCACACTATCCACACTGAACGAATCAGGGGAGTATTTGATTTCATTCTTTTACCTATTTTACATTCTTTAATTGAACATTGGGGACAATGTTCATCCTAAGTGTAAGGGGAGGGTAAATGATGATACCTTATAAGATACACTTGCACTTGAGTTTATTTGTTTGATGGTAGGTGTGTAATAAAACTATGAGAAATACTTGTTAGTGTAATTTTAACGCCAAATTTAAAATTTTTTACAACATTTAGGAGTGAAACTTTAGCCTTAGCAAGCGTCTCATGGATAGGAGTTGTATGACTAGCACAAAACCGTACCATTCAGAAAAATTTTCCACCCAAATATGTGAGGTTCTCCTTTAGATTTGATAGGAAAAGCATTTACTATTAGTGCTTATGAGTGTACCGGTAGCATTTAGATTCTAGAACTTGCGTTAGTGATGCATCCCGAGACCGCTAGTGAGACTACATTCGTGTAGTAGGATTTACTACATGATAAGAGGCATTAGGATCACCCTTGTGTTAAACCCGTATCATAATTACTTGACCATTTAAGTCATATTATTTGGCTAGTAAAGTCAACTAATTTTTCCCACACCTTAGCGTTGTACTCATTTTTAGTACACGAAACCCCTAGTACACCCCTCCAAGCCTATCTTTTCGTTTCTACCTTTAAGCATCTTACTTAAGGGAAGAATTTGTTACAACCCACTTAAATGTACACCCAAATCGCCTTAGCCTTCCGTGTATGCACTCATCTTTAGTGCATTATTGTTACATGTTTAAACCCTTAGTTAATTATCTATTTGATTACATGGTTGCTAAGTTGAGTCATATTCTTGTACATATTATTTTGGGACGATTAGGACTCATGGGTAAAGTACTTATGTTATGGAGTAATGGGGAAGGACATCATATATTACCCCCATATGTGCATTAAAATTAAAAGTACTCCAAGTGTTTTGATTATCTTAATTCAAGTCATTGGATTAGTTTATTGTAAAGTATGTAAAAATGCAAGTGTAAGGGGAATGTTTATTCCCTATGATGTATTATTTTGGATGGTAGGGTAAGAGTGTATGCAAAAAAAAAAAAAAAAAAAAAAAAAAAAAAAAACATACGGACTACCATCCCGTTTCATTCTATGTTTATTTTATGTTTTTGTTATTTTTCATTCATTAGCTTAAGTCGAGTCGAGTCTTGGCTTAGCAACGCCATATTGTACATGTGATTAACCAAGATGATTAACTCGCCACCAGTAAAGATTGCCTATATCCAACAAAACCATGTATTCCATATCCCTATACCTAACGTTATAACACTTTAAAAGACCTCTTTGATAGTTTATCCTAGGTGCTTACGCCATGTGGTGGAGGTTTGATCCTTTCCCAAGCCTATGGTAATCTACTTTGCTATGACAGGTAGTGAGAGATGTTTTTCATTTCCATATTGTGATATATACTTTATTACACCTGAGAGATGTGAGTATCAAAACACTATTTGTGAGGTGCTAGTGTATGACCTCCGTGCTTGTCTTTGGTCTTTAGTGGAACGATTATTTGTTGTAATTACTTTTATATTAGTGTTAAATGACCCCTAACTTGTATTTTGATTAGAATAAAAGCGCATTTTCTTGAGGACAAGCAAATCTCAAGTGTAAGGGTATATGATGAGGCGAAAAATAATCGTTTTTAGGGGGTCATTTAAGCCCGGATTTGAATTTATTTGTTCAAATATTGCCCTAAATCATCCCTTTTGTCATTTTAGGTACTTTTGGAGTGAATTCTGGAAAATGAAACATTTTGGACGTTTTTGGAGCATAAAAGTGAAGAAAACGGCAAAGTCTTAATTTTTCTTGGTGGGAACAGTACCTGACGGCGTCACAAGTCTCTTAATGACGACGTCAAGAGTAAAACAAGAGTTGGAAGTGGTGACGGTCCAGAGAAAATGTGACGGCGTCACGTATGGCCGTCAAGGTTCAAGATATGGTGACGGCCCAGAACTAAATTACACATGACGGCGTCAAATTTGGATCTAGGCAATCCGATCTCACTATGGGCGGCGAGTTGACGGCGTCAGAAATTCCTTCTTGACGCCGTCACCCTGTAAAATCTATATATAGTTTTGCAATTTTCATTCATTAAAGGGGAACAAGTAGGGTGTAACTTTGGAGAAATCCTAGCACGAATTTTACTGCTTTTTAAGGGTTTTTACCCTTTGAAACCTTTCATGTCAATTTGAGATAAGTACTCTTTCAATTCAATCAATATGTCTATGTGTTGCTTGAATATATCTTACACTTGTCTTGAATTCAACATGCTAGGCTAGATCTCTTGTGTGTTTGATTAGATGTAGTGAAACCTAGATGTTAATTATGGGTTGATTGTTTGTTTATAGTTGTTACGGATGATTGTATTCGATGTTTTGCTTAAGAAAACTGGCAGACTTACAATGGTAACGTGCTTGAACATCTTAAGAAACATGAACCAATGCGTACTAGGTTATTATTGTTGTATTTAATGCATGAGCGAATTCTAATGATCCCATGTTAGGAGCTTTTAACGGCTCGACATAGGAGTGAAGTAGGAGCTTATAGAGTTGGGGAAGTACGTATGCCACCCCACGAATGGTATTAAGAAATATAACCCGTCATCCATGCAATTGTAGCAAACTATCAACCTGTAAAAGATATCTAGGGAGTAATGAAATCTAAGTAAACACAATTTTCCCTTTTATTGTTCACACCACTAGTTTAATTAGATTTATTTTCATTTCTGTTATTTTATTTTGATTGCATCTTAGTTATTGGGTTAGTTGACTAGCAACTAATTCCCCCCACTCTTCCAAAAACCCGAGATTTTTAATTGCTTTTATAAAAATATAAAAACACAAAAAGAATCATCCCTCACCTCTAGACCTAGTTTTTAGGCTTTCTAATCCTAACGATCAATCCCCCGGTACTTGTCACTATACTATACTACAACGATCAGGTACACTGCCTGGTGGGGGTTGTAAGCTTCTCGAGATCCCTCGAGAGGTAAAGCCTGGTGCAATTCCCACATATTATTATTATTATTATTATTATTATTATTATTATTATTATTATTATTATTATTATTATTATTATTATTATTATTATTATTATTATTATTATTATTATTATTATTATTATTTATTTTATTATTATTATTATTTTTATTTTTTTATTATTATTATGAAAACGATCGAAAGCATGTAAAAACAGACGAAAACATATAAAAACAGACGAAAACATGTAAAAGCAGACGAAAACGTATAAAAACAGATGAGAATGTAAGAAAATAGACGAAAACGTGTAAAAACGGATGAAAACGTATAAAATGAATGAAAACGTAAGAAAACGGACGAAAACGTGTAAAAACAGATGAAAACGTAAAAAAAACAAGACGAAAACGGACAAAAATGTGTAAAATCGGGAAAAAACGTAAGAAAACGGATGAAAACATGTAAAATCGGAAGAAAACGGAATTTTAAGTTATTTACTAACGACCGTTAGTGTAAAGGACTAACGATGCGACGCTTAGTACATACAATAACAAAAAATGTCAAGTTTTGTGTTACAATGAAAAAAAAAATAGTTGGCAATATACAATGGGAAAAGTGTCAAGTTCAATGTATTTTTTTATCATTTTCCCTTGAAACAAAAAGACGCAGAAATTGGATTTAGTTTAAAGGAAACTTGAAGAAATTCTGTGATCAAGGCATCTACAGCGTAGAGAGGCATTTGTCTCTACGTTGTAGATAGTGGGAGAGTTTGAAGCCAAATTAATTCGTAGCTCCTACGCCGTATTTGTGTACACACTTATCAGGGCCGTCCCATGAATTGACAAAAATTTTGAGGGCCCTGTACGAAATTACATAATGAGGCCTTTCGATAAAGAAATATATATAAAGTGTCACCGTTTATAAGATATAATGCAATTAGTTATCTAAACGTTCTAACATATTACTCATTTAAGATATTTTCTCATCTAAATATTTTTTTCTCCGTAAAAAATATGTGTACACATGCATATAATTATTAATGGGACAAATTTTGGGGCCACTAAAAATTTTTGGGCCCTGTGCGGTTGCCCACCTTGCACACCCTCAAAGCCGGCCCTGACACTTATACAACGTAGGCATTTTTGAAGACTTTTTGGGCATTTATCTGATACAGCTTCTACGGCGTAGACATGCACTTATATCTCTACGTCGTAGATAATGATGAACCAATAACTAAAAGGTATGAAAAATCAGAGTCTTTTGGAGGATATTTGAGAAGAAATAGTAAAGGAAGATTTTTTTTTGGTTAGAATTTAACTATGGAAGGCTCGTGAAATAATCAAGTGAAAAAACGAAGCTCAACGTTGAAATAAAGTTTACATGATATCTCAAAAATGTGCTTTAGTGTTTTGGCCATAACTTCACACGAACTTCTTTTTAGGTGATTCAAGTTGCTCTAGAAAGAGTAAAGAGATATCTACAACTTTTCTGTTTTGAGCTATTCTTGAATCTCAACTGAAAAAATACAAATTTGTGGCTTCTACGACGTAGATGGATATTTCCCTCTACGGCGTAGACAAGGTCTAACAGGTCGGTTTTTTGTAAAAGCCTATAAATATAAACCTAAACTCAACCTAAAACGAACTCTCACTTCCCCAAATGATTTCCAAAGATTCCCATGGGTTTTCTACCACTTTTCAGCTGCAATCCAAAGGAGAAGACATCATTATTCATCATCATCATTAGCATTAAGTCAGTTTGATTATCGAACACCATGTTTAATACTTTCACTAATTTTGAAATTCAAACTATGATTTTTGGCTAGACACATCATGTGTTAGACTAGTTATGATTCTTTATTTCCAATGATTTGATTCCTTTAGTTTAATTCTCGATCTTTGTGGATATCTTATTTGTTTTATCATAGATCATTGCATTTTGGTATAGATTATGATTTTTTTTAGTGGATAATACACTAGGAAGTGTGTCACAAGTTGAAAGGTGGGTATTTAAATGACTAATGGATGACCATTCCTTCTTAGTTGCTAGGTTATGACCATTATCATGATCTAGATTAAGAATAATATATTAAAAAGTGAAACAAAACACTTATAATTGGCAACTATAGGAGTTAATTAACATAGACAAATCAAATAGGATAGTTGGCGGTCTTAATGACTGAAATCCAAATAAGCTAATTGCAATAATCTTATGATAGATATTTGGAGATCATATGTTTAGATTGTGAGGACCAATTGGATCTTTATAACATTAGATCCTATACTAAGATCGTGATTAGACATTGCATGTAGGATTGAATCATTTGGAAGCACAAAGATTAGCTAGGTTGACAAAGCTTTCTCCCCTTGATTGATTTCTGATTATCTCTGTTTTTGTTTTTATTTATTCTTTAAGTTTTAATTCAACATTTAAGTAATTGATCGCATGGATATAAAGCACAGTTTAGGTTATTTAATTGCTTACATAGGTTTAGTAGTTAATTTCTTATTATCGACCAAATAACCTGCTCTTAGGGTTTGACATCTGTATTTACCTTAGCTACACTACTGCATGATAAGGCACACTACTCTTAAGTGTGTAAGAATAGATCTAGGTGATGTAGGTTTATAAATTTAAGACTAGATATTCACACATTAGTGGTTATCATGGGAGTGGTGGTTTCTTCTTTCTCTTAGTCCCAGCTACCAACACCTACTTTTTTCAAACTGAAATCCACTTGGGCCGAGCAAAATAACTTAAACTGAACCTAAAACCCGATTTAACCGAACCGAATTAACTGAATCGAATAAAAAATAAGCCATTAATAATCCAACAATTATTAACCGACTTATTGGTTCTGTTTGGTTTCTATAACCAGACCATTAATAACGGAATCAAACCGCTATGCATGTATATTACTTTTATTCATATTAAATTGTTTAAACTATATCACTCATTTTTTTTTTTAATTTACTCTTAGCCTTTCATAAAAAATCAAAACATAAGCATGTTATTATATTTGATCATATAGTGTTCATTTAAATTGTTTATTGAAATATATTTATTTGTATGAAATATCTGTTGAGCTACAAAGTATAATATAACGAATGTATTGTGTTTCTCTTAGTAACTACGTGTCTTCTATCTATTTATAAAACGGTTTCGTCAAATTTGTTGAGCAAAATTTACATGAGCCCAAAAACTGTTGGTTAACCGAATTAGCTAAACCGCTTTAACCGATTAACTGAACCGTTACTAACCATAATCCAATGGTTCTATTTTTCAATAACCAAACAGTAGTGGTTATGGTTGGTTTTAGCCAATAACTTAACCAAACTCATCCCTACTTTTTACTCATAATACATTGTCGGAGGTTTTTGTGGAAGAAGTCATTTTACCCCTTGATTAGGGAACTGTCCACATGTTACCTCTCCAATTTTTTGTTCTCGCAAGATTGGGTATAGTTGTTTTTGTTGACGATGATGGACTATACTTTTCATGTTTCAATGTAAATATTCAATATTGTTATTTTAACTTGTCAATTTTAAATTATTACCAATAAAACTTGAAATGCAAATATAACATTTCATTAATACGAAATATAATTATAATTTCCTAAAACTTTGTAATTTTATAAGTGGACATTTACTTCCAGACAGAAAGAGCATGGCACGTGCTAGACTGGTAAAGGTTTATAGGATTATGAATTAAGAAAATAGAGATATTTTGTCTAGTAGTATTAGTGTAGGATTTGTTTGGTTCAAAATCAGACTATGAGTCCTACAAAACTTATTTTTTTCTTTTGAGATTCAGACTTTAGTTATATCTAATCAACAACATACAAATAAATAGTTATATTTATCGATTGGTATCGAATATGAAAAGTATTAAAGTTGAATTGATAGACAATGAAAGAAGCAACGATTCACATGCTTAAAAAGTTGGGTAAAATCTATATATATATATATATATATATATATATATATATATATATATATATATATATATATATATATATATATTAACTCATATGACTCATTATGCTTTCTTAATTATTAAACCACTCATTACACTTCAAGAAACTTGCATTAGTAGCTAACAAGTGACATTTCTTTTTTACTTAAAAAAAAATCCCTTTAGTTTATTAAACCTAAATGGCTTTCCACATAGGAATGACAACACTTTCTGGTTCTCTTACTCGTTTTACCTACATCCCAATTTTAATCGAATCCTTACCTTATAATCTAACCCTAATTCATTCCCACCAAAATCCCTTTATTTTACTTACATGATTCTCCCAAACTTGAAAAACCCTAGAATCTTGAATCATTCAATAATGTCGTCATCTTTTCCACCATTCGAATACGTCGAGTGACAACCACACATTGTCAGTGTCAAAAATCACTAGTACGACGAGTGTGTTGGATTGAAAATAACCCATGTCGGTGGTTCCTTAATTGTCACTATTAAAAAAATAAGTAATTAGGTTTTTGTTTTAAATAGTTTTTTGTCAGTTGTACTTTTTTAGGTGCTTAATGGTTCTTATATTGTTGTCGGATTCCGGGTATGATACATTGCAATTCATTCCATTGGATTGATCCTAAACTTCCAAATGGGTGGTAAAAAAATGAGCTTTATTTTATCTTTGAATAAAGAAGAAATGGTACACTATATGGGTCAGATTTCTGCTCATCAAAGACTTGCTACTCTTGAAAATGAATGTGAGCTATATCAAAATGAAATGGATATGAAGAATGAACAAATGGAGATTGAATTAAACAAGTTTCAGAAAAAGGCTGGATTTTGGAAAAAACATGGGTTGTTTTTGGTTGTTTTACTTTTGATTTTCATGTTTATTGTGATAGTTTAGTATATTTAGGTTTGACCTTGTATTCTTAAACTTTGTTTAATGTAGTAGGTTAGAATGTTTAAGTTTGGTGTTGGATTGTAAAACTTTGTTTGTGGTAATGAAATGCTAGTTTGATCTTTGTATATTTTGTTGTTGTTTAGATTTGTCCCAAATAATGCAGACACGTAACATTGTTGAAATTTTATTGTAATTTACATTTTTCCAAACAAATGCAGACACATACCATTTGTCCCAAAATTTAAGACATAAACAAATGTAGACACATTGGTCCCAACAAATATACAACTCTGATTTTCTTAATAAAAAAATGGACCAACCCATGGTCCCCAAAAATGATGCAAAAATATTCATAAACAATAGTTAATGCACATTTAGCCACATATTCCTTATTAACAAAATTAAAATATAAGTGTTTTAAAGGTTATCAAACCATTAAAGAATCACCATTCCTACATAAAAATTCATTCTATAAGAAAGGCTTTATATGAAGTAGATCAGTGCCAAATTCATCAAACTTAAGTTCTTTATTCTAATTAGCAATCCTTTCCGATCTCTTTGTTTTTTACATAAATCCTAAAAGGTGGAGGCTTATCACACATTGCTTTCTTCCCTCTCTTTTAAGTTGTTTTCTATGAATCTTGGTGAGTATCTGGAGCAACATGTGGAGGTTCACTAATAACAGCTTCAACCTTATCTTCTTCTTTACCAACAACATTTCTTTCATGTGTAGCAATGTGTTCTGAATCTGGTATAACAAGTAAGTCTGCATTAGTTTTTGGTCTTGCTTGTTCTTCTAACTCTTTGTATTGTGAGATCTCATCATTGACAGAAATCATTATCCCAACTTGAAGCCTATCATTCAAATCCTTGTATTCATCGGTATAGTCTTCACAAACTTTGTTAGCCTCATATTTCTTTCTCAAAATTCTTCTATTTGAGCTTTTTCTTCCATTTCAGCCCTTAGTGCCTCTACTAAAGCTTATATATCCATCATTTCAGCATGTTCCTATAACCAAGTATACATTAATGTACAACAAATAAAGTCACCTCTTATAAATATATCATTTAAGTCAAGCTAACCTTTAGAGTAACCTTTTTTCCACTACTACTTGCTACTAGTTCAAGGTTGGATTTCTTACTAGTTGTTTTTCTTTAGCTTGGTTGATCCTTCCTTTTTGTTCCATACTTACTACTTGAGGGTGGTAGCACAAGATCTTTAGTGAATTTGGGTTGCTCCTCTACATTAGTACCATGTGGTTGAAAGTGGTTTTTGTTGCTGGGAGCTTAACATCATCTTGTGGTGTTTATTCATTTGTTAAGTCATCATAAAAGTTTGCAGGTTTAGGCTTATGCGATGTTATGAGATGTAGATGGTGTTGTATGAAAGAAAATTGCCTAAAAAATTTTGGAAGTAGAAAAATAATAATGAAAAAAAGAAGATGAGATAATTCATTTGCCGGAAATAAGTTGCAGTGATGGAAAAAAGCAATCAGATGAAGGTGATATGAAGATAGAGACTATGTCTTTTGTGATTGGTCCACGTGGGCTAGAGTAAAAAGAGGTAATGTGGAACTTTGTGACATGCCTAGGTGAATGAGATATTCATTAATTTATTTCTTCTCTTTTTCTTTTTTATAATCTTAACATTTTTTTAGTTATTTATTCCGAGACTTTTAAATTTGAAATTATGAATTAAATTTGATAAAAAAAAATGGAAAATTAGTAAAGTGTTAGGATTTTGTTCAATAAGTTTTACAAAAATATTGATCAGACAAGGTATTTTTTGTTTTTTGTGTAAGGTGCGAACAAACTCTTATCTAGTATCAGACGTGTCTAATTTAGCAACTCGTCAGATTTACTTGTTTACATTTTTTTGCGTCAAAAATTTTTGTAGCTAGTCTTGTTTCCTCTCTCTAACTTTTTTTATTTAACAATACTATCAATATACACAAAAAAAATATAATAATAAAGGGCTACAATTTGTTTGAATATCATTGTGCAAAAGAAGCGTTTCAATGATAAAGAGTGGATAGGTGGGGGGGGGGGGGGGGTGTTCCGTCCTTTGCCTAAGGAAAAACCGCACACCATTTGCTCTTTAGATAGTTGAGATGGGACCAAATGCCTCTTGAACTAGCGGTATGTGAGTGGCCTAACAACCTAGAGAGGTTGTGCCTTCAATTTCCTCGTGTTGTGTAGACATGGTTAAGATAACTAAAGGTTTGTCTACACTCTACTGACTTAGCTAATGCAACAACAAATCTTAGTTAAGACTTTCTTATTAGTGTATTCAGATTCAGTTCTATGCGATAAAGAGTGTGTTTTAAAGTTCTATATTAAATTTGCTTATTCATGTGTTTAATATATTGTCTAATACAAAACAACATATTACACAAAATTATGCAATTTAGGGGTGCTGACTTTCTACTACGGCTTGAGTTGTACTTTCTGTATTGACCATAATATAGGAACTGATGAATCAAGATCAGGGCCTATGCAATCTGGAAGCTTGGAAGGGGCTGGAAAGAGCATGGAGATCTCAGTGCAACAGAAAATGGAGAAGTTCTATGAATACAGTGTAGCGTACTAGGTAGTAACTTGGGTAGTTTTTCTTTGGGCCGGTTCGTTCACTCTTCTGTGTCTAGGTAAATTAGGTTATTAGTATTTATTTAACTGATGAGAAAATATATTTTGTATAGCACTCCAGTGTGCAATGTACATAAATTTTCTGAATGTGTAGTTATTTTCAGAAACTATGGTCTTCTTTTTAGCATTTTAGTTGTTTTTTATAGTAGATAAAAACTTAGCACTATAGTGTTATGATCTTTTAATTTGTAACAGGAAACAAGATGAGTTGAAAGTGCTTGCGTTGTCAATTTCAGTCAAAAGTCAACAAGGAGATGCCATCGGTTCAGGTTATTTGATTTTCGGCACAGGTAAGTTAAACAATTCCATACACTCCCATTTTCTTATTTACTTGAAAATTACTAGCTGCATAGGTTTTTCCAAACGTAGTAAACTGCTAATTCTTTTTATTTCATTTTGATTTAAAAGTAAGCTAAACTTGCTCGATCTCTTAAGTTTAAACCAAGGTTTTGAATCAAAGAAAGAAGCACTGTAGTACTTCCAGAACACATGTTTGCAGCTTAGCTTTTGCTACTCAAAACCGGTGGTGTTCAGAAAAGGATAGTTTTCTTGCACACTGCCTGAATGATAAGTGATAAACACATATTTATAGTGCTTGCATATGTCACTCTCCTCGGTTGGTCATTTTCGCCCTCATGGAAGAAGCGATTTGTGGACAGAATTTTAAATGAACAGGGTTGAACGAGGCAAACTGATGACTACGGAGTACTGCAAGCTCACTTGGGTGGCTGCTCCTTTTTTTCTTTGTAAGTTTTTGTTGTTTATTCTGTAACAATTGTGCGAATACTTGAAGTATAGTAACAGACCGTTTGGTGTGTCAACATAAATCACTATGGGTGTGGGTTTGAATATTTGATAACATGATAGAATGTAAATGGGTAGGGGTTACTTATTTTTCTAATAAAGGTTCTTACTCCTTAATTCTCTTATATTAGCCCAAGTATTTGGAAAATAATCATGTATATCAGGTTGTAGCTGCATTACTTTTGCACGTTTGTTACAATATATTCACTTTCATGTTGACAGTTGCCTTGCAGCCGGTACTTACATGGTAACGCAAACATCAAACAACAATTGTGGTTCATCTATCATAAATTGATCTTCCTACAGGTTAGACCATAAACTTGAGCCTTTTAAAAAAATAGATTTTTCTTACATTGTTTATTGAAGTAGTACTAACATTTTGAAAAGTATTCATAAATGGTAGGCAAAATTAGATACTGAATAAGATCCCACAATATAACTCGACTCTGTGGCCCGATGGATAAGGCACTGCTCTACGAAACCAGAGATTATGGGTTCGATCCCCAGCAACAGTCATGTTTTTTATTTATTTCTATCATTGCATAATGCAATGGAACTGGTAAGCCAAATAGAGAGACCTTTCTCGACACAGACAATTTGGAGGTTTTTTTTTTTTTTTTTTTTTTTTTTTCTGTTATACTTCAAGTGATTCCCACATCGACCTTCTTTTCTATTATATTTGATTCACTGTTAAGGTTATGCAGTAGAATCTTTATTTGAACATATATAGTGTTCTGCATGTTCTAAGTTGGTTAATTAATGGTTGTTGCATTTTGGATTGATATGTGTTTGATAACAATTAACAAATGTTTCATAAAGTGAGAGTGTTTGTGCATAGCACAACATATGGATGAATTACCTTCTTAAAAAAATTTAAAAATCCATAAACCTTAAAAACTTGGATAAATGACATGGCAATATAATCTTCTAAAAAAATACCAGTCTTAAACCTCATAATAACTTACGATAGCAAAATATGGCCAACTTCGACGCCCCGCCGCAACGCAGCGGACATGCGCCCAACTCGTTAATAATATATTTAGAAGGCTTGTATGTGAATTCGAAAGTGGTGTTGAGGGCAATCTGAATCATGGGCTGAGGGCAAACTTATTAAAAGCCCAAACTATGATAAATTTACACTGAAAATTATTAATGTTGGAGATAATATAGAGGGCACCGCCCCCCTTAACTCTACACATCCATCAGCCACCGTATGCAAGGACGGAGTCAGGGGGTTCTCGCGGGTGCCCGAGCACCCCATGGATTTTTCCAATGTAGTGTTAATTTAAAAAAAAAAAAGGTCAATTTTTCTTAAAATTATCTTAAATACACCCGATTCATCGAAATATGATTTTATCCCTGACTGTACGTAATATAAACAACCGAAATTATAAGCTTAAACAAACATCCCCTAGTAACCCGTATTAAATTCATACATGAAGTCAAGGAAACCCAAACATAGTAATTAAACATTTAGTTTTGTCGGTATGCAATATAGTGTGCCAAATGATACAAAGGTGCCGCCCTGCCAGCATCAAAGTAAGCAAGCTCGTCAACTGCCTTTGCAAGCAACTCTCCGGCAAACTCTTTAGCCCTTTCGAGCCCCATTAGTTTCGGATATGTCGCTTTATCACTTAGCAAATCTTTACCAGCCGTTTTTCCTAATTCTTTAGAGGACTTTGTTACGTCCAATATATCATCTACCACTTGAAACAACAACCCTATGCACCTTGCGTACTTTCTAACTCGTTCTACCTCGTTAGAGTTCCCACCACCTAGGATCGCACCACCAACGACCGCGGCCTCTAGAAGCTTGGCGGTTTTATGGACGTGAATGTACTCGAGTTTAGTTAGATCAATGTCTTGTTTACCTTCACTAGATAAATCAACAATTTGTCCAGCTACAAGGCCTAAAGATCCTACCGCGGACGCTAGCTCGCTTATTGCTTGAACCACTCTTCCTGGTCCGACCCCTATGGTTCGTGTGGCTAAATGTTCGAAAGCTAGGGAAAGCAAGGCATCCCCTGCTAGGACCGCGGTTTCCTCACCATAGACTTTATGGTTTGTGGGCTTCCCTCTTCTTAAATCATCATTGTCCATGCAAGGGAGATCATCATGTATGAGTGACATGGTATGGACCATTTCAACAGCTGAAGCCATTGCCATGGCACTTGACTCCATTCCACCAACGAGCTCGCATGAGGCGAGACAAAGGACAGGTCTCACACGTTTTCCTCCAGCGAGTAACGAGTACCTCATGGCCTCGTGTATTTTTAATGGTTCTTGCAATGGTACGGCTTCTTCCAAAGCTTTGTTAACAAGTTTTGCCTTTTCGGTCATATAAGTATCAAATTTGAACCTCTTATGGATTGGGAGTTGCACGAAGTTGCTTTCGGGTATTAACAATTGTTGGAGTGCGATTTGTGACGAAGGGGAAGAGGAAGAGGAAGGTGTGACATATGTGGCATGAATTCTCAATGGATGGTGTATATTTGTTTGGCATTTGATAGAATATTGGGGGAGTCTGGTGAATATGCTTTTGAGATAGAATGAGTTATCCCTAATGGAAACATGAGAAGAAAGCAAAGCCATGAAAGTATTAGAGAAAACTGTAAGATTTGTTTTGGCTTTTGAATGTTTTGATAGATGTGGTTTTTCTATAGTTTATAAAGGAAACAAATGAAGATCCTGTTTGTGTTTTTGCTTAATAGCAAGCAATTATACCTTTTCAAAAAGATTGGACTTTAGCGGCTTAATATCAAATACCTTCATATTATAGTGTTTTCATATCTTAACATATAGGAGTGTGATTATAATATAGGCTAGGTTGTGTGATCGTCGCGTTCATGTAAAACAGCACAATACTAAATTACTAATTAAATATTAAGCTGTAGTAGGAGCAAAAGCTACAAGACAAATAAGTATTTTTAAAGGAAATGTTAATTTTGTTGAAAAAACAAACATATATGCACCAAAGGTTATCCAAACTAAGTCCTAAAATTTCTTTAATCAACTATATGCACCAAAGGTTATAAAGGCTTGATATATTTTATATCATAAATAGCAACTTGCATGGTTAGACCGGGTCCTTCTAGCAACTTTCATTTCCCATGCCACCTTACATTTTTCTTTTCTAAACTACTTAATAATCAACTTGATGTAATAACACAACTCATATTACAAAAAATATATCTTACAAAAATACACTAAAAATAAAAAATTACACACACAAACATGCATACAAGTAGGTCACCTGACCGACCCACTTCTCCTTTTCTTACCTAGACGACCAAGTCATGTATCACAAGTATAATAAGAGGGACGAGTCTCTTTGGGTGCCACATGGAGAGTGACTCGGTCAAGTAAAGCCCTATTATTACCAGCCTAATCTGTTAACCAATATTCACTTGGATTATTATCACTACTCGTGACTGCTTTTGATCCACTTTCATTAATATTAGTATATTTTTAAGGGTTGTAAAGCAACTTGCTAGAATTTTAACTTATGTGAAATGTTGCATGATGTTGAATATCATGGTGTTTAGTCATAAATAAGCAGCTAATCCAAACTCGTTTTTGTAACCCGGATAAAATCAAAACCACGAATACGTTTCATAGTTATCATCCATCTTCCTAAATACCGGATAATATTGTATTAAAGGTTACATTGATTCTTGATTTTCAAGTAGATAAAGAACTGAAACACAATCCTTGATGCTTTGGGTTGACAAGTCAACAAAAGAGATACATCTCTTAAAGAAAAACTATTCTAACCATAAATTTTAAGCACCTATTCAATCATACATAACTGTTGTATTTGTTTGGTATTCTGGATTTTGATGTTGTTAAATGTCTTGTTAGCCCATAGCTGGCAGGTTTGGGCCTGTAACCCTATAGTTGGATCTAATTACGTGATAAAGGGTCTTTTGTTGGTTTTGGTTTCTTTTGTGATACGACCCGTTAAGGTTGTATCGATAGTAGCACCCTTCAAGCGTGATGTGAGCTCCTTGAAGAGAAGAACTAGAAAGATTTGTTTGTCTTAAACTTTGATTGATTGATTCATAATATTATGACACCTTAAATATTAGTTTATGAAATAACTCTCACAAACATAAGACTTATCATAATATGACTCAAGACATATCCTAAACAATGACTCCAACACTTATCCTAATAAACATAATAATATACTACGATAGTTATCCAACACACCATGCCGGGATAGCCGTCCCTCATCAACCACGGGCATATCATTTTGTTAGTTGATCACGAGCTTTTGCAAGAATGTTTATAGCTGTTCGATAGAAAAGAAATAGAAGTTGTGCTCTTCTAGTTTTTGTGAGTGGGATATTCAATTTATGGTGCTTGTTGTTCTAGATTTTTTTTTTTCAATGAGTTAATCTTTCTTGATACGAAAAAATGAATACAACCACTTAAAATTCATCCTTAAACCACATATTTTGACGTAAAATTGAAGGTTGTTCAATGGTTGTTGATGGAGCTTCTTGAGGTACGAGTCTTGAACTATGTCTTTGGTGCAGGTTCTAGTATGAGTTGATTAAAAGCCATTGGATTAAGCACGGGTTCTAAAGCGAGTCTTTCAAAAGCCATTTGATTAAGCTCGGGTTTTAAACTGCGGCGTTCAGAAGCCATTGGATTAAGCCTAGGTTTAATACTGAAGTATACGAAATCCATTTGATGAAGCTCGAGTTTCGTACTAAAGTATACAAAAGCCATTTGCTGAAGCTCGGGTTTCGTACTGAAGTATATGAAAGCCATTTGATGAGTCTGGGTTTCGTACTGATGTACACGAAAACCATTTAATGAAGTCCGAGTTTTGTACTGAGGTATACGAAAGTCATTCCCGAAAGTTCATCAAATTTGATAAACAAATCGAGATATCCTGCCAAGAATAGAAGTCGAAAAAGGAAACCGAGTGGAAGGTGGTTTCTGATTGTTAGAAGCAAGTGCATTATTACACACAGAGATGTTGTTCTAAATTGGTGTAACCCTAGTGGCAATGATCTTTCTTCTACGTTTCAATTTTCAAAAACTCTACCCGTTGGTTTCCACATTAGGCAAGTACTAGGTAGCTTATCACTACGAGGTGACCTAGATTTCCTTTTGTTTTAGCTCTTGTTCCTGTTGGAACACTATGATGTTTATTCTTAGCAAATATTTAGAAACACAATCATCACGAACATAATTAATTAAATATTTTTTGCACGTTAAACAAACAGATTCAACACATCTATTAAACATATCAAGTTTGACAGAGTCATTATATTCAGATGAAATATGTTTCTTATTACAAAGTGGTAAAATCCTATGGTATTCTTCTACTTCTTCTTTTTCTATATTCATGCATCTACTCTTAGAGAGAGACGAGACTCTATTGTTCTTTGTATTGCTCCTAGGTTGTAGTCTTCTACTCCTAGAGGTGCATGTGAGGGATTGTTGGATAATCTGGTCCATTTGAGTTTGAATGACAATTGATGATCATCAAAGATATTAGTGGGAATTAAAGAAAAGGATAATGTTTGGTTAAATAAAAAATAGACGGATTAACTCTGTAATCATGAGCCATTATTCATCCCCTTTCACATAAAAAATTAAAAAATTGAGAGATATATCCTCACATATCTGGACCAGAAACCACAACTCACTCCTCTCGTTTTGTTTACCGTTTTCCTGGATATTGTGTATATCCGATTCATAATAGAGGGAAGTCACGTATTGGTTTGTTTTCATAACCCGTTTGTGTTTACGGAGCTATTCGTTGTTGTTGTATCCTGTGAGATAAACGTTCATGATTCTAAAGCACTGTTGAGAGGACGAATCTGTCGTAAAGAAATTGTGTGTTTCACAGGCCTCAACCAAATCCTTGTATGTGTATTCAGGGGCGGACCCAAGTGTTAGGGTTGGGGGGGGGGGGGGGTGCCTTACACGATTCGCCGAAAGTTCCAGATTTTTTTTTTTTTTTTTTTTTTTTGACCTTTTTATTAAAGTGCACCCCTCAAAAAAATCAAATTGCCCCTCACCTTGAAGCCAACAATGTAAAAACCTTAGTTTCTAATGTAAAATAATAATAATAATAATAATAATAATAATAATAATAATAATAATAATAATAATAATAATAATAATAATAATAATAATAATAAAATAAATAAAAAATTATGACCTTTTTATTAAAGTGCTTCACGAATTTTTTCAAAATTTTTTTTTTGCCCCCCGCCTTCTAAAATCCTGGGTCCGCCACTGTGTGTATTTGAGTCTCCATGATCAAAAATTCACGGTATCATTTTCTACATTTTTATTTTTATGTTTTCATGTTATTTTTTATTTTCTCTTGTAGCAAACACATAATTCCTAATACATGATATTTAATATACTCTTAACCATGGTTGTCAGGATCTCGATCCTGATCTTAAGATCTTACGATTTTACGATACTGCAAAGCAAAAACGATCCGGATCTTACGTAGGATCTTTGAAAGCTTAAGATTTTATAGGATCCCGATCTTGACCATAGGATCTTAAGTTCTAATCCGATCTGATCATACTTTTCTCGGATAACAAACTAAAAAACTGCAAATTCCTAGATTATTTTTTGTAGAATTTAGAAAATCACGCGTTAATCTTATTAAACATTTCATAATCATAATTTAGGACAATATTTTGATGGAACATTCATATAATTTTGTGTTTATGATATATAATAATTTGTAAATTTGTACAATATTACAAAAACTATTAAGAAAATGACATTATGTTAGGATCTTAAGATCCCGATCCGATCTTACGATCATGATCTTGCAAAGACGAAAACGATCCTGGGTAGGATCCCGATCTTGAAAACCTTGCTCTTAACAGCTTTACACATGTAAATTACAAGTCGAATGACAAAAATAGTGAACGGATTAAAACTAACAAATATGGTTGTTTGGGTTGTTTTATTATTGGGTGGTCATCAATTTTTAAATGCTTGATTATAAACCACCGGCCATAATTTGTCATTATTTCAATCAAATAGTTGTAATAAAACACATTTTATTTATGGGTTATTGGGTACATGATAAAAGTTTTGAGTAAGTTTCAATAGAGTACGAGAAGTAAATTAAAATAAAAATTGGTGAGAAGTGATCAAAACCGCGCATTTGAGATGCAACGACTTGCATTAGATGCATTTCTATTCATATAGATGCAACATATTGAGTTTCGAAAGTTAATTTGACGTATAGATGGCGTAAATTGATTTTCATGATTTCAGCATGTGCAGAGAAACAAAAAACAAGAGAAATCATGAAAATATACGTATATGCATCTGATTAAAATCTAGAAAACACACTATGGTGCGTTATAATGCATCTAAAATTATCGGGATGTATCTAATTTAGATCGGTGTATCTCGGATTTATGGTTAAAGTTCTTCTTATTCATTCTTATTTTAAATAATCTTCCTTATTTGATGTTAACTCAGTTTCAATATATGTTAACTGAAACACGAATCTAATAATTATATTATATCATTTGCTTAATTAGTACTACGTATTTATTAAATGGAATTATTTGATTTAAAGGTAAAGTTTGAGTATATTAGTTCTCATTAACATGTGTACAATGATATACACTACCAGAACCTTTATGATATTGTGGGGCTAATAAATTATCATCGTATATGTCAATCAAAGGTAATGATTGCAGTTTCTACCAAAAACTAGTTATTAAAATTATTAGGGGTTGGCAATGGGTGCGGGGAGGCACGGTACGGGTCTTACCCGTGCGGGAACACCGCCGCCGATCATGCCGTACCGCACGGGGTAGGCTTTTGCGTGAAAGTTTACCGCATGAGAAAGAAAAGAAATTGGAACGTTGGAGAGTAAATTTTGACCATTGGGGGTATTGTAACGGATTTTTTTTTTTTTTTTTTTTTTTTTTTTTTAGATCAAAAGTGAAAGTTTACCAAAAAAAAAAAAACCAACTGCACAAAAAAAAAGCAAAAAAAAAAAAATTACCGAGCAAAAAAATTGTATCGATCCCAAAAAAATTCTACCGATTCAAAAAAACTATATGGAGCATAAAAGATGAGCCGTTCGAGTGGTCTAACGATAGTAGTCTCGATGTTTTTGCTGCCGCGATTGACGAAGAGGAAGAAGATACGGCTGGGTCGACATGAAAATCAGTAAAACGCAATCGGATCAATGCTGCACAAAGATTGCATCGTGATTATTTTTGTGAAAATCCGAAATTTGACGGTCAATTTTTTGAAGATAGGTATCGTATGCCTAAAAGTTTATTTTTAAAAATCACGCAAGCTACTGAGTCTAGATTAGAGTATTTTCAAGAAGGTTATGATGCTAGAATGAAAAAAAAGTTGCACAGCCATACAAAAATGTTTGAAATTACACCACCAAATTTTTTAATTTTTACTTAAAAGAAAAAATGTGAACAATAATATATACTTTCTCTGTTTCAAAATTATTGTACGGAAACAATAATCACATAGTTTAATAAAAGTAGAGCCATTTTATTTTTTAATTAGTCAAATAGAATATTACACCACTAAATTCTTTAATTTTTACTTAAAAGAAAAAATGTGAACAATTATTTTAAAACATAAAAAAAAGGGACTACAATATTTTTTTTTAAACAGAGGGGGTATATATTTTTGAATTACATATGGTACTAAACATTGTAAAGTGTTAAGTAATGGGACAATTGTTTTTATGAAATGCAAAAATGATAAAGTTTTATTGCTACTGTCTTGTAGCGTTAGAGAA
This sequence comes from Artemisia argyi, assembly GCA_030686995.1. Classification (NCBI taxonomy): domain Eukaryota; kingdom Viridiplantae; phylum Streptophyta; class Magnoliopsida; order Asterales; family Asteraceae; genus Artemisia; species Artemisia argyi. The sequence goes on along the minus strand of CM060686.1, from coordinate 153,129,393 downwards.
TTCGACGAGGCCATATCAGGGGGATTTTAGGACCTATGGGGTGGCAACATCACACCGTGACCCGCACTAGAGGGTATTGTGCCATGGTAATGGCCGACATCTTTTTCCCCCTAAATCGCAACGTGCAAAGTCCAATTCATCATCTTCATCTTCATATGTCCAGCAAAACGGTTAGCTTCAGCTTCATTTGCAGTCTCTCTTCGGCATAATTCATGATAGCCTCAAGTGAGGACATGCCAGAAGCGTCAATTTATCTAGTGACATGGAATATATTCATATGTTCAATTCCTTTTTTCACACTTACAGTTAATAGAAGCTTATGACTGAAAATGCTAGTAATATTTAATCATTTAAGTATTACTATCACAAGGGTTATGCTAATTTAACATCAAAATAAACCAATACACAGTGATATGACTATATTCAATTAAAACTGAGCTTAAGAAATTGCCTTGGAATGTGGTTGTCGTCGCTTCACATGCTCAGATGGACAATCGAAAAGAGAAAGTAAGATCATCGTCACACTTTATATTATTAATTATTTCAGATTCTTAATAGATTAATGTTCATAACAACTGAGTGTTAACCAATATCAGTTGCTATCTAATTCTGAAATGTCATGGTTTGCGCTTATCTCAGACGATACTCTAACAATCATTTGCAAGTATGTATGCAACTTTTTGTACAGCGTTTAACATACCTATTAAAAAAAGTATAAATCCCTCAAAGTTATCTAAGATGATGAAGATGTGTACCATGGAACGAATGCGGTTCACTGCTATCAATTCTTAGTCTAACATGAACATGTTTCTACGCAGTCATTCTCTTATTCCTAAATCAATAATTCAATATATAACTATATACTTGACACCACACCACCCAGTTCCCGAAACAAAACCAAATCACCACACGTCATTTAAATCATTGCCTTAAGTCCTTCTCGTCCCATACCTATCACATTGCATAAAAGTAACATACTGGCTATTCAGTAGTAGTCTAACAAAATCAATACTTTTCTACGCATAACCACATTTATACATAACGTCATCTGATCTTCTATTCCTTGACACCCTTACAGGCTCAGTTACACTTAACGATATTGTATAAGAAACCAACATCAATGATTGTCATGCCCTAAAAAATTACCATTTATTTTTCTTTAAGCCACATACGCAAATGGTAAAATGTTTCAAACAGCTACAATTCTGATAAACATTTAATGGACTCAATGTAATTACAAAAATTAACGAAACTGAAAACATACTTATTCAAATCTATAAAGTAGTTGTTTAACATTTTGGCGGCCTGTATGAATTGAGGATTACTAGGTGATTTGATCCATGTATAAAGTAATCATGTACTGCATAGATCTTCCAACTCAGCTTCATTCACACAATCAATTAGGTCTTGCATATCAGCAGTGATGATTGAGCCATCATTAGAATGCTCCATATTCTTCATAGTTACATTGAAATCACCCATAACCAACCATGGCCATCCTGTAGTGACACTTTTGGCTCTTAGAATCTCTAACCAAGTTTCTTTCCTTTATGTTCCAGTATTGGCAGCATACACAAACCTACAATACACTTTGAACTTTTTTGGAATAGTTTCTATCAGACATAACATGTTTTGTTTAGAGCTTTGTAGAACCATCACATTAACCACTTTATCATTCCATCCAACTAAGATTCTGCATCCATTCATACTGTGAGACACATTAGAAAGCCAACTCTAGCTTCCAAAAGCTTTATCATATACTTTCTTTATTTTGTCTGTTTAACATGAATTTCTAAAATGGCACATACTTGTATACTTTCTTCCATAATCATTCTTCTAATTTCTTTTTGTTTTTTCAATTTATTCATACTTCTAATGTTCCAAGAAACTATTTTAAAATCCATACTAGACATAAAAATAAATCTAACACCTACTACATTATTCACAAGAAAACAACATCAATTCAAAGCTGATTTGCTCAGACCAATGACTTCATCAGCTGTCATTGTCTGAGCCACCCCATTCCTTTTTTCAAATACATCCTCTAAATTCTTATTTTCCTCTTCTTTTTCCTTGAGTCTATCAATCTCCCACTAGTCTTTGAAGTACTTAATCATATCTTGTGTCCAGGTACTTGACTCAATACAGTTTGACTGTATCTTCTTATTCAAAAACACATCCACCAACATTCTATCTTTAAGTAACCTCAACTCAGCTGTATCACCTTCTATAACCGAATTCAATGCATCAAACTTGTTATTCTTCATAATAGTCTCATTAGCAGCACTAGTACGTGCCTTGTTGATTGTTTACTTGTCACATGTCCTATGCCACCATCTTTACCTTCTCCTCCAACTACATTTTTACCTTTATCACCTCCCACATTCTTTTCCCTGTACTCCTGCCTGTAGTTGTTTCTTCTAAATTGCATATTCCTCCTCTGTTGTTGCCATTCACCCTCCTTATTCTGTCTATTCTCACCTTCCTTGTTCTTCCTATCTTCATTCATTCTCTTCACTTTCTCTTCTTCATCAGCTTTAGCTTTGATTTCCTCCACAGTTCTAAGCCTTTGAACACACTTTCCCAAGCTATGACCAAACACTTTATAATGCATACAGTAATCAGGCATCCAATCATACACAACCTTGACTAATTTAGTACCCTTCACTACCTTCTGCTTGTCAGTATACTCAATCTTAACTTCAGTCTTCAATACTTTTCTAGCATCACATTCCACTAATACCTTAGCTTAGTCAGTCCTCCCCATACTATTTTGACACATTATAGCAGTCATTTCATCCATCATCAATGGCTTTCAAAGACTCCTAGCCAAAGCACTTATACCCTCAATACTCCATGCCTCCATTGGAATACTCATTAGCTTCAGCCATATTGGTTTTACTAGGTTCAATCCTATTCATACCTATGTCAGGATTTCATTTTTCCACAAAGAGGCCTATTATCCACCATCCAAGGACCCTTTCCTAACATAGACTGCATACCTTTAACGTTCTTGAATTTGAACAAATTGACCTTGTCAATACAAATAATGTCAAAAACGTTATTTGCGTTATTCGGTCTCTACTGGTTTTGATAATCACAAAATATAAATACACGTTACGTAAAACTATGACTAATAAGTTTTTAACCGAGAAAACTCGTTTTCGGCTTCAACATCACTTAAGTTATGTATAAACATCTACCAACTTGTGTATGCGATCAAAAGACTTATTTTTCATCACAACATCACAATTTCATATCACAAAATATTTTTACAAATGTATTTTTGTATAATTAAAACAAATGTTTTATTAAGAAAATGAATTTAAGATTCAAACTTGCAAAAACCATATTTCTCGCTCAAAACTAACAAAATTTCTTCACCAGATAAACTTTCACCACGTCAGGACAAAAAGAGAAGCGTCTGTCGGGATGGTCCCTTAAATGGACTGGCGGTCCCTTAGTGATAACGTCACATGTTTAAGGGACTGCCACTCCTTTCCTGACGCCTATAAATACAGAACTGTTCCCTTTCAGAAAAACTAATCTTCTATACTCTAAAACTTTTTGTATTCCCAAATCAGTCCAAATAAACTTCTTTGATCACATTAACGGGTTCTAATTTATTTACAAGTGATCACATCCATCCTTCCTCTAAAGTGCAAGAGAAGAACACTCGTAGTCGTGAAGAAACGAAGTGTTGAAGAAAAGTCCTTCACATCTCAAGCCGTTGTTACGGATCTCTTCTAAACCTTCATTCTCATCTCTTGATTCTTGTATGTAATTGGACTTGTGTGCAAGTTCCAAATTGTGTGTTGTATTGTTTCGTGCCATCGTGTTGGTATGAGGTGTGTAGCCACGTGGGCTTTGGTGTAGATTGGTTCTCGTTAGGATTAGAACTCGACATTCCGCTTAGTATCGTTAAACTTGGTGTAAGCTTTTGTAAGGTTTGTTTTGCCATAAAGGAGCGTGTTGATATAGTTCTTGTGAAGCTCTAAAGTGTGAGACTCGAGGAGTGGAGTAGGGTGAAGAGAGAGCTTTGTAGCCGAACCACTATAAATCTCCGTATCCCGGTTTGATTGTTTCTTTCCTTATCTTTATTACTACTTATTATTGTGCTTATTAGTTGTTGTGTTGATATCACATAAAGATCAAATCGAAAGGTTTTTATTAAACAAACTTGTAAAAGAAATTTTTCGAAAACATACTTAAAAATGGTGAAACTATTCAACACCCTTTCTAGTTTCTTCAGAGCCCACTCTCATGAACAATTTGTTAATACAAATATCGCCTAAAAACGTTATTTATATTTTACGATCTTTGCTAAGTTTTGTTAACGACAAAATGTAAACTTTAGTTTCTAAGTAAATCATAATCTTAGTTTTAAAGACTTGATAACTAGAAATTTGCTACATTTTACATTTCATAAAACACAACACTTTTTATTTCTTAAAATAGAAATGTCACATCACATTTATGGCAAGTTTTGTCAATATACATTTATGGAAAGAAAGTGTGTTTGACTAACCATATGTTTGCTTGCACAAGTTTTGTGTTTGACTAATTGTTATGAGATGTGACATTGTTTGGTTTGCAAGATTTATCGCAAAACCAACTGCAAGCCTGGCGGAACCCTGGGGGTACACGGGCAGAACCCATCTGAGGGTTCCGCCGTATCCGCCAGACCTGCAGAAGGTTTTGCTATAAATACTAAGCCACAAGTTTGATTTTTGGCTTATCACTCTACATCATATTTTCACACACATTCATTCATCTAACCCTTTAACATCTCATATGTGAAGTTTCTTTTTGTAGCAAAGAGGTTCACGAGTTCATAAAAAGTTACAAGTATTCAACACAACATTGCAAGACTTGTTAGTTTAGCATTGTGTAGACTTGTGTAGTTTACACTTCATTTGATTGTGTATTTTCAGTAGTGATCGGTTAGTATTTTAGTCCTCAAAATACAAAGTGTGAAGGGAGTTGTTGTACCCTTGTAAAAGAACTAACGGGAGTGGTTGTACCCTTGTAAAATGATGAGTGTGTAAATACTCATCATTTTTATCGTATATGAACTGCCAAAACATCTAAAAACACTCAGAAACGCATCAAAATACAGATTTTATTCCAAAAGTGTGTTTTATATGTTTTAGATGCAAAATGTTTAAAAACAAATGAAAAACGAACAAAGTTTGCACAATTGGCAGTTTTAGTCCCTCAAGTTTCAAACATTGACAAAACTAGTCCCTGAAGGTTTAAAACGAAAGAAAAGTCAACCCAAGGTTTTCTAAAGTCAAAAATTGTCAAAACAAGTCCTTGGGTAAAAAGTTTGAGAAAATTACATGTTTGGTCCCTCAAAATCCAAAATTGACATAAAAGGTCCCTGAACTTTTAAAGATTGTCAAAATTAGTCCCTGGGCATTTTTAAATGGGAAATTTACAATTCAAGCCCTTGGGAAATCACAATTTATCACAAATGGTCCTTGAAAGAAACTTTTTATCAAATGGCAATTTTGGTCCTCGAGTTTTAAAAATAGCAAAAGTAGTCCTTGGGATCATCACCCTTGTACTATTTACACATGGCAGCTTTGGTCCTTTTTAATATCCTTGGGAATGTGTCATTTACAGCCCTTCAAAAATCAGGAAGTTACATGATTGGTCCTTGTGTTATTTTTGTGTTACAACCATACGGACCCTTTTGTAATTTACTATCCCAATCCAAACCACACTCTAATCCATCCACCACCCAAGCCCAAACAACCATTCCCTTGGCCCAACCTCAACCTCAGCCCACCCCCTTTTATAAAATTTGACCCCGGTCAAACTAATAAAAACAAACCCTCACCCGTATAATACTCCCCCTCACCTTTGACCCCCAGTCAAACTCCACCTCACCCTCCACCTCATCATTATCCCTGTAACACCACAGACCCCCCCCCCCCCCCATCATCACCCTAGTCTGTTTTCCCCTCCTACACACTCAAACTCTCCCCCTTGCACTTCCAAACAAACACAAACCTCCAACTCTCTAACTAGCATCAATAAATCAGAAGAAAAGCCAAAAGTGTTTTGGCGGCAAAAGCTTCCAATGGTCAGGATCAAATTCTATCATCCAATGGCCCTAATTGGTGATGGGAAAAGACAAAAGGGTTCTGAAAAACCCTTATCCAGTGATATAAAAGAAAGAAGAAACCATGGAGTAGAGGAGTAGCTGTAGTAGTTTAATTTAGTTCTTAGTATGTCGTTTTAAATAAAATTTCCATTTTCCTTTGTAATTTTTAATATTAAAGTTGCAATCTTATGCTTTCTTAGTGTAATTCAAAAGTTCTGGAATAGAAATTCAAGGTTGCAGTTTACATTAAAATTTGCTTATTTTAATAGAAATTTCATTTTTACTTTGAATCTGTTGAAGATGATGTTTAAATGATCTCAGTAGTTGTTTTTATCTTATTAAAATGTTTGGAATCAAAAGGGAGTAAGAAATCAGGAAGGAAATGAAAAACAGAAAAATACTCAAAAATCCACATTAAATAAAGAAAAATTCAAAAATTGGTGTTCAAAGAAGAAGCAAGCTTGGATCTTGGTTGCATTGGATATGTACATGGTTTAGAACCTCTGGGAGGTGTTAGGATAGGGATTGAGTTCTTGGATCACTTATTTCTGAGCATTGGATCATTTATGAGCAATTTCTTAAGATCTCATTATTCTTCTTTAGCAGAGCTTGATTACTGATTTACTGTATTTATTTTGAGTTAATTATGATAGTATTAGTTAGTGTTAAGTGGTGTGGTAGCCTTAATCCCTCAACTGCCATGGAAATCTTTGACAGATAAACTTTAAGGGAGTGTTTGGATTAGCTGTTATCTCTGTGATTCAAGCTTTGTTTGTTGTTACTCTTGGTTAATACATGCTACAATATGCTCTAGTATCTCAGTTAGTTCATAAAAACCCTACCTTATTTGCAAAAGAGTCAAAATCATCTTCAAAAAACTAATTATGGGCACTGTCATGGTTTTAGGATTGCATAATCTTGGTTACAGTTGCACAAGTTAGTAATTTAGCTTATATCACTTCCATTTCAGCTTATGATCATGTTTTCATTAACTAGGATTCATCCAAACTTCACAAAAGTCAAAGTGTTCATAACCTAGAAAAAGTCAAATGCATATGTTGTCAGTTTCCTCAAAAATGGAAGGATTTTTCATGCCTTCAATTTTCAGAATTAACTTATGGGAATTTGGACTTTTAATATTTGCCAGCTTGTCATTCTTGAACAATTTTGTGTGTAATTTTTAGATTTTTGTTTACTAGCTTAAGCTTGGCTTTAAGTTGCCTGTCCACTCATTGGACTGCCCTGCACCAATTTCAGTCCCATAAGCTCACTTTCATTAGCTTGATTGCTTGTTCATTAGTGTACATTAGAGTGTAATCTTTGGTGTTTTGAGTACCCCTTCTGGTTAGCTTCTGGCTCATGTGCTCAAATATCATTTTACAGCTTATTTGCATGATCAATTTTGGCCATGAATTATCACCCAACAAACAGACTTCACTGAACCATCAGGACAGTCTAGCTTGTTCACAAGCTCCTTGTGAGCTTATTGGTGGGTCCCACCTTGTGTTCTTGTCTTTTTTGTCTAGCCCATGCACCAAACTCAAAGGTTCCAGGCCCCATTTGCATTTCCAAGCTCATTGGATAAGCTAATTTTGAGCTTATTATTTGTCCCTCTTTCCAAGTATTCTGAGTACTCAGTGTACTCCAGCCTTTTCATAAGCTTCTCACAAGCTCTCTAGTGGACCCCATAAGCCAAGCTTGGACTTTTTGAAAAGCCCAATTGCTCAGCTTATTGGAGCTGGCTTCAATTCAGACCCTAGTTAACTCCTGTGGGCCCCACAGGGTCTTCAAGTGTGCCCTTTGGGCCTGTTTGTTTGTAGCAGGAACTCAGGATGGCTTATTAGCTTTTTAGCTTATTTTAGTGTTCCACCTTGTTCATTTTGGCTTATTTAGAGTTCATTTAGCTTAGATTAAGTTTATTTTATAATTAGTTTTGAGTTTGTAGCTTATTATAGCTTATTTAGTTTTAAAAATCAAATTTTAAGCTTAAATAAGCACTGTTAAGCAAATAAGCTTGTACAGGGCTTATTTAGCTTTGGTAAAAAGTTTTCTTTTTTTAAAGTCTCTTATAAATAGTTATTAAGTAGTTGTGTAAAAGAAAAATTAAAAAAAAAAAAAAGATATATAATTTGGCAAAAAGGTGGGGTGTGAGATTCAAACCCCTGACCTCTAGGATAGCATGCACACAAACACAACATCACAAACCAGGCGCCCTTGGGACTTTTTTCATTCTTTCTTTGCAAAGTTTAATTCTTAAATATCATTTAGCATAATAAGCTTAATTCACTAATTAGCTTATTCCACTGCTTATAAATAAGCACTTGGAGCTTTTTCTAATTTTCCTAGCTTACTGTTATATTAAAGTAATTTTAGAAAAAGTTTTGTAATTTTTCAACTTAGTTTAGTATTTTTAATAATTAAAACTAGTATATTTAGTAATTAATTAATAATAAATAATATAAAAGTCAAAAAATAATTTTCTTTTTTCTAAAATTTACTTTTATTATTAGGTTCGTAAAAATATAATTTTCATGTCCGTAGGGTTTGCGTAGCATAAATTTCACTTTTTATTTTGCGCACTCGCGTTTATTTTAATTTTAATTCGTGTTTTATTTAAATAACTTTTACGTTTTTAAATTTAGGTTACGTAGTTTGTAAAATAAGAAAAACCAAAAACATAAATAAAGTGATAGCTTCTATTTAAGCCGTTTGGCTTATTTTTCTGCTTATTTATAAGCAAATTCTGATTTTAAATTTGTAGCTTACGTTTTAGGTTAACTAGGTTTCACGTTATTGTTAGTATAACTTGTTTAAATCGTTCTCATCCGTATTTCCTTAGCGTAATCATTCAAAACCCTTATATACCCTTTCCTGTCCAAATTCACCCGATCACAAACCCGTTTTAATACCATCCACACCTCGTCGGGACATAACGACCCGGGGAAACCCTATACTTCCACGGAGATTGACTCTAGGCTGTTTGACTATTATAGTTGACCATTCACAAGTGGTTGACCAATAATTATCTGACGGTTTAGCACCAATCATAAAAGAACTTGACATCTAGCTTAGTGTCGGTAAACGTGTATAAGTGACGTGTAAGGTTTTCTCCGCCGGTGAAAGGAGCTTGTTGACTAGTGAAAGAAACTCTCGAGTTGGATACTCGGGGCGTGGACGTAGGGCAAGGAAAAAGAGTCCTTGTAGCCGAACCACGATAAATACTCTTTCTTTATACTTGCATGTTATATATTGTGTTTGTGTATATATCTTTGATCAAACGGAAAGTTTCAAAAGATAATTAAACAAGTTAAAAAGATTTTAAACGATAAACTATTCAACCCCCCTTTCTAGTTTTCCACAATTGGCATCAAGAGCTACGTTACTCAAGCTTTTAAAATATATTGTGTTTTAAAACTTGAAACGATCCATGGATTTTGAAAATTACAAAGAAGAGCAATCTATGCAAATACCACCACTTTTTGAAGCAAACGGTTTTATATATTGGAAAAACTGTTTTGAAACTTACGTGAAATCTAAAGATATAGATTTGTGGTATATAATCATTGATGGTGATAGTATAGCTTCTAATACTAAAGATGATGATCAAAAGAAATTGATTGCTAAAAATAATGAAGCTAAAATGATGCTTTACAATGCTTTACCTAAGAAAGAATATGAAAGAGTCTTTATGTGTAAAACCGCCAAAGATATTTGGCAATCTTTAATAGTCACTCATCAAGGAAACTCACAAGTCAAGGATAACAAAATTGATCTTCTTGTTCAACAATATGAACAATTTGTTATTCCCAAAGATGAGATTATTGATAATGCATTTGCTAGGTTTAACACTATTATTACTTCACTTAAAGCACTTGATGAATCTTTTTGTAGTAAGAATTTTGTCAGGAAATTCCTTAGAGCACTCCATCCGGAGTGGAGAGAAAAAGTGACGGCAATGGAAGAATCCAAAGATCTTTCAAGCATGTCACTTGACGAGCTAATTGGAAACCTTAAAGTTCATGAAATGGTAATGGAAAAAGATTCGGAATTAGTTAGAGGCAAGAAAGAAAAAGTCAAGTCCATTGCCTTGAAAGCTAGAATCCAATCTAGTGATGATGAAGAATCTACTTCGGATAGTGATGATGAGGAATATGCTATGGCCGTGAGAGACTTCAAGAATTTCTTTCGTAGATGAGGGAAGTTTGTAAGGCAACCTAAAGATGACAAGAAAACCTTCTGAAAAGATCGTGATGATAGGAAAGGAAAGGTTGAAAGGAAATGCTATAGGTGTGGAGACACAAGTCATTTAGTTGGAGAATGTCCAAAACCACCCAAGAGTAAGCCTCAACAAGCGTTTGTGGGTGGTGCATGGAGTGACTATGAAGGAGATGACGATGAGCCAAAGAATGATGATATTGCTCTCATGGCTCACGACTCAAATGAGGTACTCTCCGACTCATCTTACTCCTCTATTGATGATGACACCTTACAAAAAGAATATAACAAACTTTGTGAATTGAGCTTGAAAATCATAAACAAAAATAAGTTTTTGAAAACTAAAAAGGAGTTTTTAGAAAATGAAGTTTATGAGCTAAAAGACAAAGCTAAAAGATTAGAAAAGAGTAAAGGTATTGACACATCTTGCAAATCATGTGAAGAGCTTAAACTCGAAATTGAGAAACTTAAAATTACTCAAAATGATCTAATAAAACAAACCACAAAGTTTAAGAAGTTCGATAAGAGCATTTCTTGTGCGGATGAAATTATGAAACTTCAAAAGTCAGCCTTTGGTAAAACAGGACTAGGTTTCATGAAATTAGAAACTTCAAAGGGTCAAACGAAACAAGAAAAGAATGCACAAGAAACTAACAAAACTGCTACAGCAGCCCGCGGAACAGACGGAACCCAATTCAGGGTTCCGCCCGTTGAACCCAAAGGTTCCGCCAAGTCTGCTGCAGCAGTAACACCATCCACATCGGATATTTCAAAATTTGTTAAAGTCACATATAAAATGGAACAAAACCTGCCTTTAAAACTGGAGTAGGACTTAGTAAAAATGAATTTAGAGCTAAGACTACTCAACCAAGGCCTAAGACTCCAATTCCCAAACGCCCCTTTCCAAAGAGCAACTTCAACACACGACCAAACTACCAACATGTTTGGAACCAAAACACTCCTGGACATTACCAAACTCCAAATTACATGTCATGGAACCCTTATGTTCTACTTTCATACTTGGAACAAGTTAATGGTATGCTTAACCAAAATGGACCCATGAGAAATTGGGGACCAAATGTTTGAGTGTTTTTCATAAAATAGGTGTGCCTCAAAGTTTGTTTGGAACCGGATGAATGGATTAAAGATAGCGGTTGTTCAAGGCACATGACGGGTAACAAAAGCCTCTTCACTACTTATCACAAATATGATGGAGGTAATGTTACGTTTGGTAGTAAAGCTAAGAGCAAAATCATTGGAAAAGGTACAATCTCTCATGACTCCCTTTTTATAGATGATGTAGCTCATGTTGATAACTTAGGTTTTAATCTTCTTAGTATTAGTCAACTTTGTCATAATAAGTATAATGTCCTTTTTAGTGAAAACGGAAGTAAAATACTTAAAGATGGTATAACCATAGCTAAAGGTGTTCTTAAGAACAACGTATACGTCATGAAGATGGATCCAACATCTAGAGACAAACTTTGTCTTACTTCATTAGATGAATCTTCAACTTTATGGCATAGACGTTTAGGACACGCTAACATGAGACTTATTCAAAACCTCTCCTCCAAAGACTTAGTTCGAAACCTACCTAAGTTGAAATATGACCAACACTTTTGTGATGCTTGCAAAGTTGGTAAACAAGTCCATAGTAGCCATAAGGCTAAAAACTTGGTTTCAACATCTAGGTGTCTAGAACTTTTGCATATGGATTTATTTGGTCCATCCGCTATACAAAGTTATGGAGGTAACTTCTACACTTTGGTCATAGTCGATGATTACTCAAGATATACTTGGACAAAATTTTTGAAAAGTAAAAATGAAGCTTTTGATAAATCTGAGATTCTAAGTAAGAAAATTCAAAATCAAGTAGGGTCTAATATTGTGTCTATTTGAACGGATCAGGGTCGTGGATTTGATAATGAATTTCAATTTGGAAACTTTTGTGATATTAATGGTATTACTCATAACTTTTCGGCTCCACGTACCCCTTAATCTAATGGTGTAGTAGAACGTAAAAACCGGACGTTGCAAGAGATGAGTAGAACAATGCTTAATGAACAAAACATTCCACAAAAGTTTTGGTGTAATGCCGTTGACACATCAACGTACATTTTAAATCGAGTCTTAATTAGACCATTTTTGAATAAAACACCTTATGAACTATATAAAGGCAAAAAGCCTACATTAGGATACTTTAGAGTGTTTGGGAGTAAATGTTTCATTCTTAACACCAAGGATTATCTCACCAAATTTAACCCAAAGTCTTATGAAGGTGTATTTCTTGGATATTCACAAAATAGTAAAGCTTACATTGTTTTAAACAAAGAAACCTTAAGAGTCGAGGAATCATTGAACGTAACATTTGATGAGAGTCCACCTCCCTCTAAGACATCACCTTTGGTAGATGATAACTTAGTTGAAAGCCAAGCAATAGAAAGTCAAGAAATCTTAGGTAATGACAAGGAAGATGAACTATTAAACAAAGAACTTGTCAATATCAAAGAATCTAAAAGTCATCCATTAGATGGTGTCATAGGCAACATTAACAAAAGAACTCTAAGATCAAAAGTTCAAAATGAAAGCAACTACTTTTGTTTCGTGTCAACCATTGAACCGAAAAACATTAATGAAGCCGTCAAAGATGAGTCTTGGGTAATTGCAATGCAAGAAGAGTTAAACCAATTTGTTAGGAATGATGTATGGACATTAGTTTGTCAACCAAAGAGTCAAACTATAATTGGAAGAAAATGGGTCTTTCGTAATAAAATGGATGAAAATGGAATTGTGTCTAGAAACAAAGCTAGGCTAGTTGCACAAGGATATAATCAACAAGAAGGCATTGACTACGATGAAACTTTTGCTCCGGTTGCTAGGCTCGAGTCAATTAGAATCTTACTTGCATATGCATGTGCACACAATTTTAAACTCTTTCAAATGGATGTCAAAAGTGCATTTCTAAACGGAGTCATAAATGAAGAAGTGTATGTTGCTCAACCACCGGGCTTCATAGATTTTGAAAAACCAAATCATGTTTACAAACTTAAAAAGGCTCTTTACGGACTTAAGCAAGCTCCAAAAGCATGGTATGATCGACTTAAGACCTTCCTAGTTGACCATAAGTATACCATGGGCTTAGTTGATAATACTCTCTTCACTAAGAAGAAAGATTTACATATTATCATAATCCAAATCTATGTTGATGACATTATATTCGGATCAACTTGTCAAGAATTATGTGTGGATTTCTCAAAAATCATGCATGACGAGTTTGAAATGAGTATGATGGGAGAACTCAACTTTTTCCTAGGACTCCAAATTAAACAACTAGAAGATGGTATTTTCTTTAACCAAACTAAATATATTAAGGACATGCTTAAGAAATTTGGATTAGAAGATTCGAAACCAATCAAAACACCCATGTCCACGGAAACTAAACTCACCAAGGATGAGGAAAGTGAATCCGTAGATAGCATTAAATATAGAGGTATGATTGGAAGTCTACTTTACCTAACGGCTAGTAGACCCGACATTATGTTTAGTGTTTGTCTATGTGCTCGTTTTCAAGAAGATCCTACGACAACTCATCTCGAAGCCGTTAAAAGGATTTTTAGGTATATTAAGGGCACTACACATTTAGGTTTATGGTATCCCAAAGGAACGGGAATAAACACCATAGTGTATGCCGACTCGGATCATGCCGGTGACTATGTTGATAGAAAAAGCACAATTGGTATTTGTACTTTTGTTGGACATTGTCTCACCTCATGGTTCTCTAAGAAGCAAACGGCTCTTGCTATCTCAACAACGGAAGCCGAGTACGTTTCGGCCGGAAAGGCGTGTCAACAAGCTCTTTGGATGAAGCAAGCTCTTGTCGACTACGGAATTCAACTAAACGACATTACCATTCTTTGTGACAACAAAGGAGCTATTGATCTTAGCAAAAAACCGGTTCAACATGCTCGTACCAAACATATTGAAATCCGTCATCATTTCCTTCGTGACAACGTTCAAAAAGGAAATATCTCAATTGAGAAAGTTTCTTCCGAAGACAACATAGCCGACATTCTCACAAAACCCCTTAAACGAGAACCTTTTAACCTTCTTAGGCTAGGCTTAGGACTCATGGAACCTACATTGTAGTTCTAGACATTAGACAAAAATCACAAAAATCAAAACAAATCCATAACTCTTTTTCTCAGCAAGGTCGGCGGAACCCTCAGACACAACGGAAGGAACCCAATTTAAGGGTCCGCCGTATCCGCCGACTTGCAGAACCATTTTTTTGTTTATACTAAACCAAACACCCATTATCTCATACCACCACTTCCAAACTACTACTATTCACTTTACCATCCATCCATACCTGCGATTTCTTGGTCTTCCTTTCACTCACATTGCAAATCAATCATCATTGTAAGTATTCTAAACTTGATTACAATCCTGATCTGAGTCTAGGAATTCTATTTTTGCACAAAAATAAAAACTTGGGGTTATGCATTAACTTGAGAAACTCATGCATGAAATTAGGTGTTTAACAAAACTAATCATGTTTCCCATAGTTAGGAATTGCATTCTTACTAAGTGTAAACATGTTTGCTAAAACACCCCATGTCAAATTCTTCCAAAAATTTCTCACAAATAGGGCAAATATTTTTTCGTCTCACATTGTGAATACAAAATCAAAACGTTATGTTTAAAACATCACTTGCATAATGTCTCTTGAATGCTAAAGGGAATACATAACCAATATGTATTTTCGGGTACATTCAAACAAAGCTACATTGAACTAGGAGCGCTTGGGTTATCTTTTGTTTTATAACAAAACTTGCATTATACAACGTTTTTGAAGCATCAAAATGGGTCAAGATAACCGCACCTCCACATTGTTTTCATATAGGCACACACTAGAACACCCACATTATAATAGTCGTTTACTTAGACTAAAATGTGAAATTTTGTTTTTCTAGGAATCATCATGCCTCCTCTAACCCACTACGACCACAAGGACACCATTAAGTACCTACCCAAGCACCACAAAACCAAAGGCCTTACCCTAACTCAAGTCAATGTTTTCAAAGCCTTAGAAAAACATTATATCCATGAGGGTAGAACCATTGACCCGTCCTTCCTAGAAGGCACAGACCTCTACACGGAATTTTCCACAATCAACTTTGAGTGTCTTTTAGAAATCGACGAGCCTATTTGTCCTAGGTTCATTTTAGAATTCTATGCATCCGTCACCCTCTCCACGGATGATTATGGTCAAATGTCTATTAACTTTAGGGCTAGTAGTCATCAATACTCCTTCACTCTCGAGGAGTTTGCTCAAATCCTAGGTGTCCCAAACCGTGGTACTTGCATCTACTCCGACTTGCACTCCCTCTCAACTCGTGACACACTCTTTGACCGCATCCATCCCTATGACACCCCTCTTGTGTCAAAAGAAGTACTTCGTGACCACCTCTTTGTTAGGACAACCAGCACTAGGAGAACCCGTTTGGGAAATGAGGTCGATAAGGACCCATATGGAATGGAAATGAATGAACTCAAGCCCCAATTCAAGAAATGGGCAAAGTCCTTAGAGCAAATGTCATTAGCACCATAGGAAACCGAGATCATATAAATCTTTGCCTTTGCTACATGCTCTACTCTTTGTCCATTAGGCAACCCTTCAACCTTGCCTACTACATGGCCAAGAGAATGGCCGACATTCCCGTGCATGGCACAACGGCTATGCCGTATGGAATGCTCTTGACCCGTCTCTTTAGGTTCATCTCTCCCATTCCACCAACTTCAAACGGTCTTCGTCTTGACTACTCTCTCATTCCACACACCTTTGACCCACTTAGTGATAAGAGAGTTTACAAAGCCCAAGGAAAACGTCCTCATCCTCCTACCTCCTCATCATCTTCCTCAATGAGTGAAGGTGACACTTTGCCCAACTCTAGGCTCCCACCTCTAGAATACCTTTCACAACTTCCGGATATTCCAAACGAGTTGGCGGAGTTCAAGCAAACAAAGGGGATGTTTAAGAATCTTGGAAGATTTCTTGGAAAGCTCAAGAACAAGATTTACCATTAATAAGTGCGGGTGTGTAGGAGTGTTTGGCTCAAGGTGCTATTTGAACAATTTGGTCGTTTCAACAATGTTTGTGATGTATTTGTGTGTTGGTACAATTTGTGATACTATTTGGAACATGTCTTAACTAACAATGATGCAGGAAGACAACGTTTGGAATGTTGTCAAATTTTCAAGTTTATGAATTTTTCACTAAGTATAGTGAAATTCGCTAGCCCCCGTTCAAAGTCCAACGGTATGCGTGTTTACATGTCCATTTTTTGCATTTCCTAACCAGATATGCATTATATTTTTTATTTTAGGAGTTTTCGAAAAATTTGAAAATCGTCTCGCGGGTCAAAATCGCAGACTGTCTAAATTTTCAGGTCTGGCGGATCTGGCGGTACCCTAGATTGGGTTCCGCCAGTGTAATTTCTGGGCAACCCAGAAATGGCCCAACGGAACGGACGAAACCCTCACACGGGTTCCGCCTGTGTAATCCAAGGGTTCCGCCAGATTTCCTGCAAATTTCAAAAAAAAAAAATTTAGTTTTCAACATTTCAACATCCACTCAACAACATACCATCCTTTTAGTTAGAAACCTATTTCCTGCAATTTGCTAAACACAATAGGATAGTTCTCATTCCTTATAATTCAAAGAAAACCATTTCCCGCCAAATTTCAAAAATAGCCATAACAACCTCAAGGAACCTTCACACATAAAGGAAGGAACCCTTCCAAATGTTCCTTGAAATCCCTGAGACATATATCTTCGACAAATTTGCCAAAACTACTAAGCATTTAGTGCAAATCTTGTCTTCTCACTTCACCATTTTCATTGGATTGACTTCCATGATTTGACAACCCACATTAGTCTTCCAAATCATTAGGAACCTCCATTTTTGTATGGCCAAACATCAAATCCAAACACTCCTTCCCACACTCCTTCATCACTATAAATTGAACCATCCTAAAACACTATCAAATCACACCTTCCCCATCACAATCACCTCTCAACCATCAAGACCCGTTCGAAAAACCGCCCGGATAAGTGTCAAACCACTTTGGTCTAACCAATCCATCAACCTAAGCTCCTCATCCTCGGATGAATTCACCTCACCTATCAAAAATGAACATTTTCTAAACCTTGCATCTCCATCTCCATCACCCAATGAACCCAATGACCTCACTCCACCACCAACAAAATCACCCATTGACCCAACTCCACCAAGTGCTCCAATCCAAACATCCAAAACTCCATCACCATCACCATTACCTAAACTTGAACCTATGGAGTTATTTGGGTCTCCTCCAACATCACCACATCCTTTTGTCCAAGATCTCAATGATCTTCCATCAAGACCAACACAACCACCACCTTTTGCAAATGAAATACCACCAACCCAAACCATTGTTGCTTCACCAATTTCAAGACGAAACCCGTTTTGCATTGCAACACGTCATAGAATGTTTGGATGCTCTTTCCCACCCAAACAAATCCTAGACAACATTTGGAGGCCTTTTGCCCAATTTAGGAAAGTAGGATTTGATTTTTTTTTTCTTGGTTATTTTTCATTTTTTTAAAGTAGGAGGATCTTTTTCATTTCTTGTCTTTGACTTTTACAAGTCAAATTTTACTTGGAATGATATCTTTTTCTACTTACTTACTTGCATTGTTGGTTGATCATTTTTGAGTTGTCATTGTGGTTGCAATGTGTGTGGTAACTACACGCTTGATTATATATATCACCAACTAACCAATTTTTTTGTAGGATCAAAATTCATGTTTCCCATCTTGGCACTCCTTTTAGGGGGAGTATCGACCAAGGGGGAGCACATGCATTATTCCGCTTCGCTACTCTACTTTTTGTTTTGACAAAAATGGAGAGGAATATATTAAACCTTTAAACTTAATATGATTTTCATCACTTAAGTAAAACAAGTTTAATATAATTTTTTTTTAAGTCTTAAACACTAAGATTTTGTGAGTTACTTAAAAACAAAGTTTATGTCTTGTCATCAACAAAAAGGGGGGAGATTGTTAATACAAATGTCGCCTAAAAACGTTATTTATATTTTACGATCTTTGCTAAGTTTTGTTAACGACAAAATGTAAACTTTAGTTTCTAAGTAAATCATAATCTTAGTTTTAAAGACTTGCATAACTAGACATTTGCTACATTTTACATTTCATAAAACACAACACTTTTTATTTCTTAAAATAGAAATGTCACATCACATTTATGACAAGTTTTGTCAATATACATTTATGGAAAGAAAGTGTGTTTGACTAACCATATGTTTGCTTGCACAAGTTTTGTGTTTGACTAAGTGTTATGAGATGTGACATTGTTTGGTTTGCAAGATTTATCGCAAAACCAACTGCAAGCCTGGCGGAACCTTGGGGGTACACGGGCAGAACCCATCTGAGGGTTCCGCCGTATCCGCCAGACCTGCAGAAGGTTTTGCTATAAATACTAAGCCAAAAGTTTGATTTTTGGCTTATCACTCTACATCATATTTTCACACACATTCATTCATCTAACCCTTTAACATCTCATATGTGAAGTTTCTTTTTGTAGCAAAGAGGTTCACGAGTTCATAAAAAGTTACAAGTATTCAACACAACATTGCAAGACTTGTTAGCTTAGCATTGTGTAGACTTGTGTAGTTTACACTTCATTTGATTATGTATTTTCAGTAGTGATTGGTTAGTATTTTAGTCCTCAAAATATAAAGTGTGACGGGAGTTGTTGTACCCTTGTAAAAGAACTAACGGGAGTGGTTGTACCCTTGTAAAAGAACTCGACATCTAGCTTAGTGTCGGTAAATGTGTATAAGTGACGTGTAAGGTTTTCTCCGCCGGTGAAGGAGCTTGTTGACTAGTGAAAGAAACTCTCGAGTTGGATACTCATGGCGTGGACGTAGGGCAAGGAAAAAGAGTCCTTGTAGCCGAACCACGATAAATACTCGTGTTGTGGTTTGATCGTTTCTTTCTTTATACTTGCATGTTATATATTGTGTTTGTGTATATATCTTTGATCAAACGGAAAGTTTCAAAAGATAATTAAACAAGTTAAAAAGATTTTAAACGGTAAACTATTCAACCCCCCCCCTTCTAGTTTTCCACACATTTAATTCCTTGAAACCAAATTTTCCACACATTCTTCTTATATGATACCTTAGTTCATTAAAACTCACGTTTTGCCCCAAAAAGTACCCAAACAGTGTAGTTTGCCACTTAATACATCACTTTTGCACAATTTCATCATCAAACAACATAGTTTCAATACCTTCCTCATCAATCCTTGGGACAATATAGATCAAATGATTATCAATCATAAACTCATTCTTTTTTACGACATTAACATAAGGGCTTTTAGTCTCCACACTAGCATGAGCATTATTATTCACATTCTTATCAACATCATTCACAGAATCAACAGTATTATTAACACTAACATCAGTAGTAGTGATACTTACAACATCCTTTTGAGTGTTACCTTCAACATTCTCTATCTCATCACTTCTAACCTCTTCTGATTCCCAAATTTCCCCTGATTCACCATAATCCTGACTCAGTACCTCAGAATCAACCTTCTTCCCTTCAACTTTTTTAACAACACCACTAACACCATTATTATTACTATTATTATTTTTTTCCAATTATATTTTACCATTATTTGACTTTTCATTCCCGTATCTATTAGGAGCCCTAACATTTCGTTTTAAACCCTGCCTATTGGATGAAATATTTGTTTATTCAACACAAAACGTCACTAAACAGTATTATTAACACGAAAAATACAAGTAATTAGGTATTATATACGATTATAGAGATATACTAGAGAAATCCAATTTTGGCGCCAAAATCGGAATTCAACTTAATGCTAAAAATTGAAGAAATTGTATCACAATGATCAGAATGAAACTGATGCGTGGGAATCGCACCTTGCTTTACCTCTCGAGGGATCTCGAGAAGCTTACAACCCCCACCAGGCAGTGTACCTGATCGTTGTAGTATAGTATAGTGACAAGTACCGGGGGATTGATCGTTCAGCTTAGGAATAGTGTCGCTAGGATTAGAAAACCTAATTAATAGTTCTAGAGGTGAGGGATGATTATTTTTGTATTTTTATATTTTTATGAAAGCAAGTAAAATCTCGGGTTTTGGAAGAGCGGGCGGAATTAGTTGCTATTCAACTAACTCAAAGCTATTAAAATAATGAAAATGAAATTAAACTAAATTATACTAAGGTTGTGAGCAGTGGTTGGAGAAATTGTGTTTACTTAGACTTCACTACTCCCTAGATATCTTTTACATGGTAATTACTTGTTACACTTGTATGAATGACGGATTGTATTCCTTAATACCATTCGTGAGGTGGCATACATAACTCCCCAACTCTATGAGCTCTTATCTCCTCCTACACCATGACCCAACACAACTATAGGGATTGTAAACAGTGGCTCATGCATTAAATACAACCAATAAAGACCTAGTACGCCTCGGTTCATGTTTCTTAAGACGTTCAAGCATGTTACCATTTGGAGATCTGCCAGTTTTCTTAAGCCTAACATATAAATCATTCATTCAAAACAAGAATAGACAAGTAATCAACACATAATCAACATCTAGGTTTCATTAGATCTAAGCAAACACAAAAGAGATCTAGCCTAGCATAATGGAATTGAGACAAGAACAAGATATAAACAACCAACACATAGACATATTGATTGAATTGAAAGTACACTTATCTCAATTACAATGCAAGGTCTCAAGGGTTTGGAACCCTTGAAAAACCTGTAAAAGAGGCACCAAAATCGTCTTTAGGGTTTTACCAAAACTTCTCCTTTTTTTATGAAAAAACTAGAAAACTATATATAGGAAAAACAGGCTGACGGCGTCAAGAGTTACTTGTGACGCCGTCACCTCGCCGCCATATACTTCCTCCGACGGCCTTGATCCACTTATGACGGCCTATGTGACGCCGTCACCACCCACGGTATATAATTTTTGCCACTTTGACGCCGTCACGAATCCTTCTGACGCCGTCACCACCTTCGGTGTTTAATTCCTCATGTCTGACGCCGTCACCTTGTATTTTCAGCATGGAAATTTGGTACTTAGCCGTTTTCTTCACTTTTATGCTCCAAAAACGTCCAAAATAGCCTCTTTTCCAGAATTCACTCTCCAAACACCTAAAATCACAAAAGGAACGATTTAGGGCAATATTTGATCAAATAAAGTCGGATTCGGGCTTAAATGACCCCCTAAAAACGGATCATTTTTCGCCTCATCATATACCCTTACACTTGAGATTTGCTTGTCCTCAAGCAAATGAGCTTTTATTCTACTCAAAAGACAAGTTAGGGGTCATTTAACACTAATATAAAAGTAATTACAACAAATAATCGTTCCACTAAAGACCAATAGACAAGCACGGAGGTCATACACAAGCACC
Source organism: Artemisia argyi (assembly GCA_030686995.1). Lineage (NCBI taxonomy): Eukaryota > Viridiplantae > Streptophyta > Magnoliopsida > Asterales > Asteraceae > Artemisia > Artemisia argyi. Next base: position 153,107,538 of record CM060686.1, on the reverse strand, counting down.
TCACAAATAGTGTTTAGATACTCACATCTCTCGGGTGTAATAAAGTAATATAACATTATGGAAATGGAAGATATCTCTCACTACTTGTCATAGCAAAATAGATTACAATAGGCTTGGGAAAGGATCAAACCTCCACCACATGGCGTAAGCACCTAGGATAAACTATCAAAGAGGTCTTTTAAAGGGTTATAACGTTAGGTGTAGGGATATGAATTACACGGTTTTGTTGGATAAAGGAAGTTTTACTGGTGGCGAGTTAACAATCTCGGTTAATTACATGTACAAGATGGCGTTGCTAAGCCAAGACTAGACTCGACTTAAGCTAATAAATGAAAAATAACAAAAACATAAAATAAATATAGAATAAAAACGGGATGGTAGTCCGTATGTTTTTTCTCTTTTTCTTTTCTATTTTTTTTTTTTTTTTTTTTTTTTTTTTTTTTGCATACACTCTTACCCTACCATCCAAAATAATACATCATAGGGGATGAGAATTCCCCTTACACTTGAATCTTTACATACTTTACATTAAACTATTCTAATGACTCGAATTAAGAAAATCAAAACACTTGGAGCACTTTTAAGATTAACGTACATATGGGGGTAATAAATGATGTTCTTCCCCATTACTCCATAAAATAAGTACTTACCCCTGAGTCCCAATCGTCCCAAAACAATATGTACAAGGATATGACTCGACTTAGCAACCATGTAATCAATTAGAAAGTTAACTTAGGGTTTAACAAATAACAATAATGCACTAAAAATGAGCGCATACACGGAAGGCTAAGGCGATTTGGGTGTACATTTAAGTGGGGTGTAACAAATTCTTCCTTTAAGTAAAATGCTTAAAGTTAGAAACGAAAAGATAGGCTTGGAGGGGTGTACTGGGGGTATCGTGTACTAAAAATGAGTACAACGCTAAGGGTGTGGGAAAATTAGTTGACTTAACTAGCCAAGTAATATGACTTAAATGGTCAAGTAATTATAATACGGGTTTAACACAAGGGTGATCCTAATGCCTCTTATCATGTAGTAAATCCTACCACACGAATGTAGTCTCACTAGCGGTCTCGGGATGCATCACTAACGCAAGTTCTAGAATCTAAATGCTACCGGTACACTCATAAGCACTAATAGTAAATGCTTTTCCTGTCAAATCTAAAGGCGAACCTCACATTTTTTGGTGGAAAATTTTTCTGAATATACGGTTATGTGCTAGTCATACAATCTCCTATCCATGAGACGCTTGCTATGGCTAAAGTTTCACTCCTAAATGTTGTAAAAAATTTTAAATTTGGCGCTAAAATTACACTAACAAGTATTTCTCGTAGTTTTATTACACATCTACCATTAAACAAAACAAACTCAAGCGAAAGTGCATATGTAAGGTATCATCTTTTTACCCTCCCCTTACACTTAAGATGAACATTGTCCCCAATGTTCAAGTAAAGAATGTAAAAGTTAAGAAGTAAAGAGAATGAAATCAAATACTCCCCTGATTCGCTCGGTATGGATTTTAGGTTGGCCAGGTTAAATCCTCTTCCAAGAAAACGAACAATCAAAGCTTCCCTTCTAGAATATAAATCATCTTCTTGTCAAACATAACCTGTAAATCCTGAGAAAATAGACAAGACAACCTCGCGTAAAATCGGCGGCATCCTATATAAGTTACTAAATCCTAGAAAACAAGATAAGATATAATGCTTGTGGAATGAAGTTTGCAGATTTCCTGGAGATTATAAAACTTAATAATTCACAAAAAACCATAAGACTCCGTTAGAAAAACAAAACCGATAAAATTTCCAGATTTTTGACTCCTGACGCCGTCAAGAGTAATACTCTGACGCCGTTAGAATGGACCTGCAGAAATTCTTATGTTAAGTTTCCGGAAAATTTCTGGAAAAACTTCGTCCTACTTCCTGGAAAATCCTGCAAAGCTTCATTATGACTCAATACAAGCATTTGACTCTAACAAATACGAATGTACATGTTCATTTAATATTGTGGAAAATCATGATCGGTTTGTTTCTTAAAAACATATTTGGGGTTTCCTCTTACACTTATCTTTTGCAAAAAATACCTTTAGGTTGGAGTTAAGACTAAGCCAAACAACATAGTAAAGTATTTCCACATTTTAATTTAGAGACATGATCAACCAACAATAAAAATAAAACATGTATACGGAAGCAAATAACAAACACATAAACAAACAAACAAATAAATAAATAAAGCTTGGGTTGCCTCCCAATAAGCGCTTGTTTTTGTTCGAGTCACGAGCCTGACTCTACCCTTATTTCACGAATAAAGGTGAGGTTTTCCCTACACTTAGGATTAAGTGCGGGTGGAAGTAGCGATACCCACCATCTCGGTGGAAGTATGCCACGTGAGGAAAGAGTGGTGAATGAATTATATGCTCAAAGGGTTGTGCTCCTATCATCATAACCTTACCAAATTCAATCGGGTTAATGGGTGGATTAAGATTTTCTCCTAGAAATGGATCATTTTCTATCAACTTCGAAAAACTCCTAGTTGGGGATCCATCTTGACCTAATAAACCCGGTTTAAACCCGTAATGTTTCTTGTGATCAATCATAAATGGGTGATGTAAGCATGTAAGGTCATTTTCCACTCCTATATTGGCTTCCTCTCTACAAGGCTTAGAGTCCACTCCCTTTATCCTAAGACTACCCGGACTATATGGTTTGATGGGTGGATCGGAACCTATCTCAATTCCTAAATTCACATCCAAGGATGGAAGATTAGGTAACGGTTTTGGTTGAGGCTCCGGTTCATCAAAACTAGGAACTTCCCTAGAACTAAGAGTAAGGTTATCATTATAAGTATTCAAACCTATATCCTCTAGTGGTGCTTGGTCCAAGGGTTCTACCTCAATTGGGGTTCCTATAGTCTCTTCTACTTCTTCCGGGTAAGTCACGGGCGGTGTATGTGCCTCAAATGATGGTAGGACTTGTGAGGTACTTTGTGGGCTTGAATTGTCCACCTCATCCTCCATTGTACCTAGATTACCTATATGTTTGTTTTGTACTATGATATTAGGTGCCATCCAACTAGGTATCTCAACATGAGTACATTCATCCCCAAACAAACTTCCTGTTTGCTCCTTCAAACTTGTTTTTGATTGATTTGTGATGTTGTTTGTTGGGTTGTCTACTCTATAATAATATTGGGCACAGTTTTCTATGGTATCCCACGCTTCTTCATCATTTAATTCCCAAGGGCCCCCATTGGCAAAATCATCGATGCGCATTTGGTCACATTGGCTGACACGATAGTAAAAGGTTTCGGTTAGGGATGATAAAGAGAAACTATGATGAGGGAATTTTCGAAGTAAAATTTTAAAACGAGTCCATGCATCATATAGGGGTTCATCTTGATATTGTTTGAAATTTGAGATGTCAACAGGGTAGAATGGCCTTTTTGGTTGGTGGTATGGTGGATTCGCGTACTCCATAATGGTGAACGGAATAGTCAATGGAAATTACGAGCAAACACACAAAGAAAAAGATAGACTAAAGAAATCCTAAAAAAAATAAAAATAAAATCTTACTAGAAAGGAATCTAGCAAGTAGACCTAATAAAAAGAAATTCTAACCTAGACAATAACTATTCCCCGGGCTGCGGCGCCAAAAACTTGATGCGTGGGAATCGCACCTTGCTTTACCTCTCGAGGGATCTCGAGAAGCTTACAACCCCCACCAGGCAGTGTACCTGATCGTTGTAGTATAGTATAGTGACAAGTACCGGGGGATTGATCGTTCAGCTTAGGAATAGTATCGCTAGGATTAGAAAACCTAATTAATAGTTCTAGAGGTGAGGGATGATTATTTTTGTATTTTTATATTTTTATGAAAGCAAGTAAAATCTCGGGTTTTGGAAGAGTGGGCGGAATTAGTTGCTATTCAACTAACCCAAAGCTATTAAAATAATGAAAATGAAATTAAACTAAATTATACTAAGGTTGTGAGCAGTGGTTGGAGAAATTGTGTTTACTTAGACTTCACTACTCCCTAGATATCTTTTACATGTTAATTACTTGTTACACTTGTATGAATGACGGATTGTATTCCTTAATACCATTCGTGAGGTGGCATACATAACTCCCCAACTCTATGAGCTCTTATCTCCTCCTACACCATGACCCAGCACAACTATAGGGATTGTAAACAGTGGCTCATGCATTAAATACAACCAATAAAGACCTAGTATGCCTCGGTTCATGTTTCTTAAGACGTTCAAGCATGTTACCATTTGGAGATCTGCCAGTTTTCTTAAGCCTAACATATAAATCATTCATTCAAAACAAGAATAGACAAGTAATCAACACATAATCAACATCTAGGTTTCATTAGATCTAAGCAAACACAAAAGAGATCTAGCCTAGCATAATGGAATTGAGACAAGAACAAGATATAAACAACCAACACATAGACATATTGATTGAATTGAAAGTACACTTATCTCAATTACAATGCAAGGTCTCAAGGGTTTGGAACCCTTGAAAAACCTGTAAAAGAGGCACCAAAATCGTCTTTAGGGTTTTACCAAAACTTCTCCTTTTTTTATGAAAAAACTAGAAAACTATATATAGGAAAAACAGGCTGACGGCGTCAAGAGTTACTTGTGACGCCGTCACCTCGCCGCCATATACTTCCTCGGACGGCCTTGATCCACTTATGACGGCCTATGTGACGCCGTCACCACCCACGGTATATAATTTTTGCCACTTTGACGCCGTCACGAATCCTTCTGACGCCGTCACCACCTTCGGTGTTTAATTCCTCATGTCTGACGCCGTCACCTTGTATTTTCAGCATGGAAATTTGGTACTTAGCCGTTTTCTTCACTTTTATGCTCCAAAAACGTCCAAAATAGCTTCTTTTCCAGAATTCACTCTCCAAACACCTAAAATCACAAAAGGAACGATTTAGGGCAATATTTGATCAAATAAAGTCAGATTCGGGCTTAAATGACCCCCTAAAAACGGATCATTTTTCGCCTCATCAGAAACACTGATTCAATTTTGGGCACGTAAACTGAGGTCATAAAATGGACCAAAGTTTACCATATAAAAAGGTCCTAATTTTGTTTGGTAAGGCTTGCTTTGCCATTTTCAACATTTTGGACCAAGTTTTACATGCTCCTATTTACTTGTAGCTTGTCAAGGCAATTTTGGTGATAAACATAAAGATGAAGTGTAAGAAGAGGAAGTGAGATCAATATTAGTGCAAATTTTGTACCCAATTGCATGCTACAATGTGATTTATAAATGCATAAGCAAAATCTTGACTGGTAGAATAAACAGGTGTTTGGATAAGCTGATAAACAAGAACCAGAGTGCTTTTATAATAGGAAGACTTAGTCAAGATAACATCGTTCTAGCTTAAGATTTAATGAAAGGATATGATAGAATTGGTAGTCCTAAAAGAGTTGCTTTCAAGATTGGTATACAAAAAACTTATGATATAGTCAATTGAGATTTTATGGAGGAGATGTTAAAGCAATTTGGTTTTTATGGGAAAATGATTGGTTGGATGATGAAAATACAGTAGGCTACAAGTTTTCCTATTAATGTAAATGGGGAATGTTGTGGATATTTTAAAGGTAGTAGGGGCCTCAGACAAGGTGATCCATTGTCACCTTACCTATTCACTTTAGTCATGGAGTTTTCACCCTTATAATGGAAAGGAATGTGAGGAATTCCTTTGATTTCTGCTATCATCTTAGGTGTAAAAGTCTTAAGATCACTCACATTTCCTTTGCTAATGACATCCAAGTTTTCTGCCATGGTGATGATAGCTCTGCAAACCATATCAAAAGATCCTTAGATGAGTTTGGTAAATGTTCTGGATTGCTGTCTAATATAAGTAATGTGTTTTTTTAGCAATATGAATGATGAGGAGCAACAGTGTATTATGAATATCCTTCCTTTCAACAAAGAAAAGCTTCCAGTAAGGTATTTGGGTGTCCCTTTGATTGCCAAAATATTAGGGATAAAAGATTGTAAGTGTCTAATTGAAAAGGTCAAAAATAAAGTTAATCATTGAAGGAAAAAATGGTTGATTTATGTTGTAAGGCTGATGTTGATTGCTTCCAAGTTGGAATCTATTCAAGTTTACTAGTGTAATGTGTTCCTACTGCCTAAAGAGGTAATTAAAGACATCAATAGAGTGCTGAAAGATTTCTTATGGAGTCAAGGTGAAGCTTCTAAAGGAAGGGCCAAAGTTGCTTGGAAGACTATTTGTAAGACAAAAATTCAAGGTGGTCTTGGTTTAAAAGATTTATCTATATGGAATAAAGCTTTGTTAGTGAAGCATATTTGGAATATAGCAACTAAAAAAGACACACTATGGGTAAAATGGGTGAGTACTGTGAAATTGAAGGACATGAGTATTTTGGTTGTTCAAAAAGACACAAATGATAGCTGGGGATGAAAGAATCCGTTTGATGTTAGGGACATTATTCAAAGGCATTTCAAATATACAATTGAAAGTGGAAAAGAAACTCATATGTGGTATGATAATTGGAGTAGATTGGGTCCTATCATAAATAGCATATCATATAGGAGTTTATACACTGCAAGACTTGACAAAGGAAGTAAGGTTGCTGACATGATTCACAATGGGCAGTGGAAATGCCCAAATGAATGGAATGGGGAATTTCTTTTTATAAGTAATATTTTTGTTCCTACTATTAATCCTGCAAAGACTCACAAAATTAATTGGATAACAATTCTGGTAAAAATAAAAACTTTTGTGTGAGGAATGTTTATAATGATATGAGGGATAACAATAAGGAAGTCATATGGAGTCCTCTGGTTTGGTACACACAATGCATTCCCAAATACTCTTTCATTATGTGGATGACCATATAGGTAAATGATGTGCTTGGGATTGCGCCCTCACAACAGGTTTTACCTCTCAAGGGATCTTGAGAAGCTTGCAATCCTCGCCAGGCAATGTACCTGATCGATGTAGTATAGTATAGTGACAATTACTATGGAATTGATCGTTCAACTCTAGGAATAGTGTTCGCTAGGGTTAAAATTCTACTAAACTAGGTCTAAAGGTGAGGGATGATTCTTTTTGTATTTTTATATTTTAATGAAAGCAAGTAAAAATCTCGGGTTTTGAAGGAGTGGGCGGAATCAGTTGCTAGTCAACTAACCCAATGAACTAAAGATGCAATCAAAATAAATAAAATGAACTAAAACTAAATTATGGTGAAAACAATAATGAGAGAAAGTGTGTTTACTTAGATTTCATTACTCCCTAGATATCTTTTACCGGTTGATTAGCTTGTTACAATTGTATGGATGACGGGTTATATTCCTTAATACTAGTCGTAGGGCCGTGTACGATATTCCCTAACTCTATAGGCTTCTACTTCATTCTATGTCGAGCCGACTACTAGCTCCTAGCATAGTATCACTAGCAGTTACCTACGCATTAAATACAACCAATAAATCGTAGCACACCTCCGATCATGTTTCTTAAGACGTTCAAGCAAGTTACCAAATGGAAGTCTGCCAGTTTTCTTAAGCCTAACATCAAAATCAATCATCCACAACAATTATAAGCAAACCATCAACCAATAATCAACATCTAGCTTTCATTACATCTAAGCAAACACAAAGGAAACCTAGCCTAGCATGTTAAAAAGAAGACAAACGTAAGATATAATCAAACAACAGATAGACATATTGAATGATTTGATGAAAGACTTATCTTCAAATGAACATCGAAGAAACAAAGGGTTAAAACCCTTAAAATAGCTGGAAATTAGTCTAGGGTTTTCTCCTTTCAAAGTTGCACACTAATGAATGAAAACTAAAGATCTATATATAGATTTTACATCTTGACGGCGTCACATTATAGCTTGTGACGCCGTCAACTGGCCGCCAAGATGAAATTCGTATTGCCTAGATCCACTTTTGACGCAGTCATGTGTAAACAAGCTCTGGGCCGTCACATGTGTTTTGACCCTGACAGCCTTGGTGACGCCGTCAGGCTTCAATGCTTGAAATAGTTCTGGGCTGTCACATGTAACTTGCATTATCCACCTCTTTGTCAAAGGGTGATGCCGTCATGTAGAAGTGCTTGATGCCGTTAGGTACTGTTTCAAGCAAGAATTTGAGACTTTGTCGTTTTCTTCACATAATCGCTCCAAAAGCATCCAAAATGCATCATTTTCTAGATTTCTTCTCAAAAGTACCTAAAATGACAAAAGGAACGATTTAGGGCAATAATTGATCAAATAATCTCGAATTCGGGCTTAAATGACCCTCTAAAAGCGGTACACTTTTCACCTTATCAGTAAAATTGTTGACTCCTGATAGAATGAGGAATTGGGGAAGTTTTGATATGATGGTTTGCAATTTATGTAAATGCAATGAAGAGTCCCATAAGCATGTATTCTTTCAATGCAATTACTCTCAATAAGTGTGGAAATGTATTCAGACTATGATGCATTGTCCTATACATGAGATGGAATGGCACAATATTGTTTCACATCTTGCTGCTAAGGCCTGTGCAAACAATGTATGCAGTGTTATTAGAAGACTATGCTTTGGGGATTTATTACTTTATATGACAAGAAAGAAATTTTAGAATTCAAAAATGAAGAAAGAGATTGGCAGACTGTTAGTAGATTGATTTGTGACAATGTTAAACTAAAGCTAATGGGGTTGAAAGTAAAAAAGTCTAAGGCAGTGAACAGAGTAGCATTAGTATGGAATATCAAAATGGACATCAAAGACTGATTCTCCTTAAAGATATGCAATGATGAGTTTCAAGATGTAGTGATTTCTTTGCCTAAAAATATTTCACAGTTATATGTTCCTAGACTAAAAAGGGTGTTTGGTATATGGCCTTATATCTTTAATATAAGTTTTGCATTAGTTCTATGGTTCCTAGCTGATTGGTTCTAAGAGGAGGCCAAATTCATAAAGTAGGTTTCCTACAATCGGAGGTGTGTTAGCTTCGTGGTTTACTCTGGTTTAACTTCCCACAATCCTTATTCTATGTTTTGATGATGCCTAACTACTACTGAAGTCTAATGTCCATTGATGTGAGGATGTAGTTGCATTAAGGGATACTTAGATGGAAGTTTAGAATGGAAATGTAACCAAGCTTCGTAAAAATGACTTGTGGAGGTGTGGTTTTGTAGCTGCAACGATGAGGCCTTCTTTATCAACTTATAGGTGGATGTAATCCTATGTAGTTGGTGAGGGAAATGTAGTTGTTTCAATGTGTAGAACCCTGGAGGTTTGGTTGGTGAAGGAGGGATGATGCCTCTAATGTTGTGTTATATCTGGCCTAGTGGTGAGGATGTTAGTTACTCCTTGTCAGTTAAGTGTATTCATCAGATGGAAATGTAGTCTTTTTGGTGAATGGTGAAAGTTTCTTAGTTTGTTGTATTAGCTCAGTAGTGATAGTTGGTTAGCAAGCGGTAGTATTCATGGTTGTCTGTTGTTGTAATTTGTGTTTTCTACAGCAACAAGTTCATAGCTTTGGTCTGTCATATGCTATACTTGTATGGCTGATCTTGTACATATATTGAAGTTTTGAGCTAATATATTTCACCTTTCACAAAAGAAAAACTTTTGTAACCAAGAAAGATATTTACAAGAGACTTAGGTGGTGTTTGATAATGTATTAAAGAATCTTAATTCATAAATAGGTAAATTTATTAAGTCATTAATTGAGTGTTTGTTGGTGCTTAAAATATATAGATAACCTTATAGAAAAAGCTATGGGGGTAGGGGTCTCCCAATTAAGTCATCACTTTTATTATACTTTTAGATATTTACCCTTCCATTACTTTTATTTAGTTAATTTTTTATTCAACACTTATTTCATATAAAATGGTATCTATACTACCTATAAAGGAAAAATGGTCAAAGTGGAAAAGTGTAAAAGTCAAGTAATGTGAAATGTTGAAAAATCTGATTAAAGGAAATTATGAAATGTAATTAATACTCTTATTAAAACACCTCATTACTTAAAAGTACAATGTTTTATTCACATTGTACAACCAATTAAAACAATTAATACAAATCACAAACCGGGTTGACCCGGGACGCTTCAAACTCGACGGGTTGAACCGGTTTAATCTGACCCGTTTTTGACCCAACCTAGCAAGTTGACCCGGTTTAAACTGACCAATTTTTCGACTAGAGCGGTTCAACCGGTTGAACCACACGGGTCGAATCGGGTTTCAAAACATATCTACCAAATTAAATACAACCAATTAAAACAATTAATACAAATCACAAACCGGGTTGACCCGGGACGCTTCAGACCCGCGGGTTGGATTGGTTTAATTTGACCCGTTTTTTACCTAACCTAGCAAGTTGACCCGGTTTAAATCGACCAATTTTTCGACCGGAACGGTTCAACCGGTTGAACCACCCGCGTCGAACCGGGTTTCAAAACATATCTACCAAATTAAATAAAACCAATTAAAACAATTAATATAAATCACAAACCAGGTTGAACCGGGTCGCTTCAAACCCGACGGGTTGGATTGGTTTAATTTGACCCGTTTTCGACCCAACCTAGCAAGTTGACCCGGTTTAAATCGACCAATTTTTTGACCGGAACGGTTCAACCGGTTGAACCACCCGGGTCGAACCGGGTTTTAAAACATATCTACCAAATTAAATACAACCAATTAAAACAATTAATACAAATCACAAACCGGGTTGACCCAAGATGCTTCAAACCCGACGGGTTGAACCGGTTTACTTTGACCCGTTTTCGACCCAACCTAGCAAGTTGACCCGGTTTAACTCGACCAATTTTTCAACCGGATCGGTTCAACCGGTTGAACCACCCGGGTTTCAAAATATTATGTTTAATTCCCAAATCTTCAAACTTTTATTATTTTTCATTTATAACCTATAGAGTTAATGTCATTTTTCGTCCCTGTGGTTTGCCGGGTCAATCACGTTTAGTCTGCCGTTAAAATTCGTCGGGTTTGGTCCCCATGGTTTACAACCCATACGGGTTTGGTCCCTTGACCAAGGTTTCCGTCAGTTGACCGTTAAATCATATTAAAACGTTTATAAAATGGGGGTATTTTTGGTAATTCACCAATGGCGCGAATTTTGGGGTCTTTATCAAACCCTAACCCATCATATTTCATCCTTATGGTTCCAAATCAGAAACACACACACACAAAATTGTCGATCTAAGCATAAATTAGATGAAACCCTAGTGTAGTAACACAATGTTGTGTAAGTGGAGGGTGTGTAAAAAGGGATCAGCTTCAAATCCATATCATGATTATGGTAAGTAAACACTACCAATTGTATTACTCTGTTTTTAATTCAAATAGTAGGTTGTAATGTAAATCGTGATTTTTTGTGTTCAGGTAAGTTTCCAACAGTCTTTTGTTTAAAGATTAACCATGGAGGTGCCTTCACAAGCCCTCCTAAGGTACGTTACAAAGGTGGTAAGGTGAATTGGATAGATACAATTGATTCAGAGAGGTTCTCTGTTCTTGAGGTTGCCACAATGATGAAAGAGTTAGGGTATGAAAATGGAAGTTTAGGTATGGACTTTTTTTACAAGTTACCTAACACAGATTTAGATAATGGTTTAAGGAAATTAGAGACTGACAAAGATGTGTTGGAATTGATGACCCATGTATCTAAGTATAAGGTTATTGATTTATATGTTGACCACTGTGTTTCTAAGAATGTAGAACTTGCTTTGGTAGAAAATGTGGCTGATGATAGACAAGATGTATTGGAGAATGATGATAATGTGGTAGTTGATGATGTAAGTGAGGATGAGTGGTTGAGGGATTGCTTAAAAAAGGTTGGAAGGTTGAATAAGAATGTAGGCCAGTCTAGTAGGAATGAAAGCCCAAATGTAGATGTTTGTTCTGAACATGGGTCAGATAGTGAACATGGTCATATAGTGGTGAGAGGGACAATGGTTCAGGTAGTGAACATGGGTATACTGACAATGGTTCAGGTAGTGATAATGAGTCAAACAGTGATGATAGTGATTTTGTAGTTGATGAAGAGCAGATGATGAACATTGTAGAAGTTGATATGGCTGAGTTTAAGAAGAACATAGACAAAAATTCAGAATGGATAGGATGTGCAGAGAATGTAGAAGAAGTTAATGAGGTGGGTCAGGAGGATGAGGTTGATAATGAAGAGTTATATAGTGGGACTGACTCAGATGTTGAAGGTGAGAGGAGAAAAGCATTAAGGAAAGTGGCTAGGATGCATAAGGTTAGTGAGGAGAAAAGCATTTGGAAAGAAAATTTTTTCATTGGTCAACAATTTGCTAGTAGCAAACTAATAAAGGAGATGGTTACAAGGGTTGTTGAACAAAGAAGACAGTTGTGGTTAAAAAAGAATGACAAGGTTAGGGTGAGAGTAGTTTGTAAAGGAAAGACACCAACTTTTACATCTAACATGGACCCTGTGGTTTATAGTGGGCTAGCTGATGGGCCACAAGTAAAGGGTAAGCCCAATAAGTTAAAAGTTGCTATTGGATCAAAAATTAGGTCAAAAGGTGTGGCTATAAAAGATAGTGAAACTCAATGCCCATGGTTTTTGCAGTGCTCAAAGTTACCAAATGAGGAAACATGGCAAGTGAAAGCTTTTGAGGATGTTCACAAATGTTTACAATAAAAGTCACATTGTTTATACTTTCAAGAATGCAGAACCATAACTGCAAATACCAACCAAACATTTAGTATGGTTAATTGCATTTACTTTTGCATTGACTCTAGTCATTCTTTGTTACTATAAATACACATATATACACAACACACTACACCTTAACAATCTGTAAAAAACAACAAAGTTCATCAACATACTAGTATCAAGAATGAGTTCCAAGCCTCAAGTGATTGACATATCATTTGATTCATCTGAATCAAGTGGTTGGACAAATTACTTTCCACCAATATTTAATGGTCCAAGCTCAAGTAACAAAAAATCCAAGGGAAAAATGGTTGACTCAAGCTCTGATTTCAGCTCTTTTAATGATAGCTTGGTGTCTAGCTATCACTCAACATCTGAACAGGACCAATGTGAGTCTAAAAAGGGTACTTCTGACCAAGCTGAGTCCAAGATGGTGATTACAAGCAATCAAGGTGTCTCCCAAAAGGCTATGGGTGCTTTTGCTAGCTATCATGTTAACCCTGTTGGTGATGTTCCATATGAAGACAGGGTTCAAGTGATAGGCTTGCCAAATAGGCACACTTGGGAAGTCATTGAGGCACAGAAGTGGAGGAGGATTTACAATCCATCACAAACTGGCACCTCAGGGAAAGGGAAAATGGGCTAGGTCATCTATGTAATGCACCTGTGTAATGTCTTTAACAATCCTTGTCTAATGCATCTATGTATGCTACAACAAGCTAAATGAAATATGCATCTATGTATGCATTAATGAAATAAAAGTTAAAGACTAATTTGTTTGTCAAGTTGAAATTGATAATTTTCCATTCATTATGACCCAAAATACAACTTGACCACACAAGCACCAACTGTCTTGACATAACATACATACACATGCTACCAATCTACCCTAGATGATTCACTAGCTGAAGAAGCATATCACTTTAACAATACATAAAAGAAAAACAAGCACCAACTGATGATCAACCACTTCTTATTTCTTTTGGCTTCATTAGCTTTTTCAAGTAAATCTCCCTCAAGCCGATTCATTGAATTTAGTAGCCCAGGAATGATTTGAACATCCTTATCACACATAGGAGGATCATACCAATCTACAATCCCACAACTTGCTACCTACAATGCAAATCACAAAATTAGGTCAACTTAGGTCGATTTGGGGTTTTTTTAAAAATCAAAAATTGAGTACTAACCCTTTTACTGCAGCAATAAAACCTTCTTTCAGGGTTACTACGTGTCCAAGATATTTTGATAATGGCTATTGATCCACAACGTTTGCAGCAGACCATTGTTTCTGAGTTTGTGTGATGAGTGCTCAAACACTCATCATTTTTGGTCTAATATGAACTGCAAAACATACAAAAACACTCAGTAATGCATCAAAATACTGAAAATATTTCAAAATTGTGTTTTATATGTCTTAGATGCAAAATGAGCAAAAACAAATAAAAAACGCATAAAGTTTGCAAAATTGGCAGTTTCAGTCCCTCAACTTTCATAAAATTACAAATCTAGTCCCTGGATATTCAAAATATAGAAAATTATCACCAAAGGTCATTTTGAAATCATAAAATGTCATATTTAGTCATTTGGTGAAAAATTGGAAAGTTTTGAGAATTTACACGTTCAGTCCCTGGAGTTTCAGATTTTGGCAGAAAAGGTCCCTGGTGGGATAATTTTGAAAGAAAAATCACTTTTGGTCCCTGGGGAAGTTACAAAAGTCAATTTTAGTCCTTAGGATGAAAGTTTGGGAAATTTACATTTTTGGTCCCTTTACTTTCACATTTTACATTTTTGGTCCCCGGAATTTAAATTATGGAAATATTAACTTTTATGGTCCTTGTATTATTGAAGATTGAAAATGTTGGACCTTATGAGTACTTTGGTATAAGTGACATTTCAGCCCCCAAGTTTCAGAAATTACAACAATGGTCCTTGTGGTTTTCTACAAAATAAGCTAACAAACCAAACTACCCTTTAGCCTTACCCACCCAACCCAAGGCCTGATCCAACATATTAACCCCAAGCCCACCAAAAATCCCACTCCCCTAAAACTAATAAACCTCATGCCAGGGTCAACGCGAGTCAAACCCACACCCTCACCCAGTTACTGTTCATCGTCTTCAATAAACACCCCCCTAATTACCAGTAATCATGTCCCCCCTCCTCACCAATTCCACCAAACTTCAATAAATGTTCTCACCTACACCCTCACCTTCCCCCCTCCTCATTTAATGCTCCCACCAACACCACAACTGCCCATACCACTTTTCCCGCCAATACTATTTTGAACGGATGAGATTGAACCAAGCCATCCAACAGCTCTAAAACAAGTGGGAAAGACAGAGAAACTTCTCAGGGCCTATTTAAGAAAAGAAAAAGAGAAGAAGCCAAATTATTAGAGTAGTAGTAGTGTAACCATAGTTTAGTTTTAGTCGTTTAGTAATTTTTACCATTTCTGTTGTAATTTAAAGCTTTCCAGTTCTCTTTTAAGATATATAAGTGTATTGTACAACTTTTCAAGCATTTTAATTTAAGTAATTTCAGTCATATTCAGTTTGTGGTAATTTTATTCAAGAATCTCATTTTAGCTTTTAAATTGTCAAAAGCCCTTGTTTACTAATCATTTGAGGTTAGCTTAGCTCACTTTTAAGTTTTTATAAGCTTTAGAAGCTTAAAACTCAGTCACACTTAAAATCTCAGAAATAAAATAAAATCAAGAAAAATAGTCCAAAAATAAAAAAAGGTAGCAACAAGCTGAGGTTATAAGCTTATATAAGCTCATACTACCTCTTGATAAGCTCAGAAAGTTCCTTGATAACTTTCCTGAGCTTATCTCATACCCCAGCTCAGTCTCATCACCATTGCCTCATCTTAAAGTGAGTGTACCTTTTAAATATTTTGCATTCTATTTATATCAGCTTATATATTGTAAACCTTAGCTTATTACTGTTAGTTATTGCTTATTGTAGTCATTTGAACACCTTTAGTTAGCTTGTTTGTATTCCATCTCATATTTGCATCTCAACTGTCTTAATCTAGCCTAGGTTGCATCTGCTTATCCTTGTTATGTTGTCTGAGTATTTTAGCATTTTTAGCTTCTAAGTAGCCCATTTAATCTGTACAAGCCCTGAAATTGACTGTTGTAGTTTTAAATATTCAAGTTGTAGTTTAAAAGTTACATAAAGGAGTGTTTGGATTGGCTGATTTAGCCTAGTCACAAGTTGTTTTTGGTGTTATTTTTGGTTCCTGCAGTCTCAAATAGGTGTGCTTAGGTTGGTTTAGTCATTAAACATCAAGATTGTTTTACAAAAAAGTCAATATAACACAAATCTCACCACCACAGTTAACTGTGGTGGTCTTTGGTGTCCAATAACCATCAATCTAGCTCCTCAGTTGTTGTTCTAGCTTATCATAACATCATAATAGCTTATTATTGTATATTTAATCAGTAGTGATCCTTGAAATTTCATAATAGTCAACATAAGTAGTTTTTTACAAAAGTCAAAGTTTACCATTTCTGATTTTCACAAAAGTTGGAGCAATTGTTTTGATTTGTGTGTTATGATTCGTGGCCTAAAACTTGTTCTAATTTGTAGAGTACCAACTCATCTTTGAGGTTCTTGCTTCTATTGATTTTTAGGAATTTATTTGTGGGCCCCACAAGTCCCCAAAGTGACTTGCAGGGCACACATCTGCTCTGTCTCTGCAGTTGCACACCCACACCACCACCTTTGTGGTGGTGTTCTGGCCACCATGGTGGTCCACCACCTTCACTATTTGCACCATTCAACCCTCCCCTAGCAGGCTCCATATTTTGACCCTTGGGTTGACCTCACACTCCCTGGGTCCCACCTGATTTGGTCACAAATCCCTGTCCCACTTTTCAGTCCAGAAATAATAAGCAAGTGCTTATTTTTAGCTTATTTGCTTAATCTGTGGACCCCACTTGTATTTTATGGCTTAAACATGTTCACTTATCTTACTTAGATCACATTTCACCATTGTGGGTCCCACTCAAAGCCATTTTAGCTTATTTTCCCTTTGGGTCAACAAAAGTCAACTGTCACCACTTATTGGCTTATTCTGGCTTATTTTTTATTTCTAAAAAGTTTGTTTTTACAAAAGTTTGCTATTTTTAAATGTAAAATAGGTTTGTAAAAGAAAAATCCAAAAAAGTTAAAGTATTTTTAAGTGATAGTTTCTATTTAATGTAAATTAAATTTTATTTTTCATTTTTATATTTTTATTAAGTACTTGTCATTTTTATATTTTTATTAATTATATCTTATATTAAAGTATTTATATTAATTTTCTCAGATTTTTATTTTCTCATTTAGTATTAATTAGAATTAATCTTAGTTTAATTAATTATTAATTAATATTAAGTTTAAAATAGCATAATTAGTTTTTATTAAGTAAAACTTAGTTTTTATATTTTTTATAGCTTTTATATGTTATAAAATAATTTTAGAAATTTTCTTATAATTTTTACTGTTCATTTAGTATTTTTCTTAATTTAAAATAGTTTAATTAGTTAATTAGTAATTAAGTAGTAATTAATTAAAAGAAAATCCACAAAAAGACAAAAACACTTATTTTTATTTTTAAAACTTATTTTTAGTTATTTTATAAGTTTAGGAATTTTATTTTCACCTTTTTAGTATTTAAATAATAGTGTATTGTATTTTAGTTATTTAAATATTAATAATAAGTATTAATTAGTTTTTATTTAATATTAAATAATTAAATAGTGTAAAAAATAATTTTAATTTTCTAGAAAGTTTCTTTTATTATTAGGATTGTAAAAATGTGATTTTCACTTTTGTAAGTATTTTATTTTGCTAAAACTCGCGTTTTATTTTGTACGTTTACGTTTTATTTAAACGTAACGTACGCGGTTTTAGGTTTAAAGTGTTTCTGGTTTTTCCTACTTTCCTGTCTTGTTCATATAGCTTATTTAAGCTATCTCTTGTAGATTCCTTAGTGTAATCCATCACAAACCCTTTTTCCCGTCCAAATTCACCCGATCACAGAACCGTTTGTTTACAATTCACACCTCGTCGGGACATAACGACCCGGGGAAGCCACTACACTTCAACGGAGATTGATTCTAGGCTGTTTGACTTTGTTGACCATTATTTGGTCAATATAAGTTAGGTGGTTTAGGCTCAATCATTGTGTTTGTGTTTTTTAGATTGTGTTGTGTTGGTGTTTGTTCTGTGTTTGTGTTTGTGTTTTAAAAGGGAAAAGAAATATAGAGACAAGTATAATGACTAAATTGCCCCCCACTTATTAGCCACGTCGCAATAATACTTGGTCAACTGACGGAAACCTTGGTCAAGGGACCAAACCCGTATGGATTGTAAACCATAGGGACCAAACCCGACGAATTTTAACTGCAGGGACTAAACGTGATTGACCCGGCAAACCACAGGACGAAAAATGACATTAACTCTAACCTATAATTTTTTTTATCAATAAACTAATTGTCGCTATAAAATCCCGTTGCTATGCATAAGTACTCGTCTAGTAAATGTAATTTCTCTAATTTAGACATTTTATTTAGTACACAAAACAAACAACTATTTATTCATCTACAACAAACAACATATATCTAGACAGTCACTATTTTACAGGACTTGATACAAAAACTAAACAAACATGCCCTTAGTCTTGGAGGATTGGAGCATTTCATTTACCTTCGGGTAAATGTGTGATTATTTACATCCTGCCTTTCTCATAACTCGTTTACAATGGACTTAGGTGTAAATTTTTTGAAGTAAGTACTTTTTACCAAGAAAATTCAGTCCACATCTAAATTTTGGTCACATTTTGCATGTCTTTTTCTTTTGGGCCTTAGCTTGAGTATAATTGTTGGTAAACGCCCAAATATTATTTTGGCCATACTGGGCTCAATTATGTCGCAAAGGTTCATACCACAACCTTGGCTCGTTACTCATATAGAACCAAGGAACTTTATATAATCCATCTAAGGTAGTACTAAATTCTCGCAAGGTAAATCTTGTTATATAACTAGAAATAGTTCAAAAACATTCACGAGAAGTCGAGAATACAGTTTAGACAGCATAGGCCAAAAAATTTGAAACTTTTCTCTGATAACACAACATTGTTCTCTTTAAGAAATATATTCGAAGTCGTAATATGCTTCTCTGAAAACTACGATTAAGTAAGTTTGTGTCATCAAGTAGTTGCTTGGGTCACATCACTCTTGAGCTCGACTTAAACACTCGAGAATTTGGTTCAGGCTCATCAAACTATTTGACATACTCCACTTGACTTGTTTACATGTCTATGTAATTCCATAATGTTGCAACACATGTGACATGTCAATTCCGTTATTGTGTCAAAGTTAGATACAATTTAGACTATCTGTCAGCTTAGGATAAAAAGTCGTGTTTGGTCATTTTTTGTACGGTGTCTCACATCTTTATCATTTGTTGTACTTGGTCCCTCGGCAACATGCATCCACGAGTAAAACCAAGAAAATGATACATTTTTAACTCTTAATATCTAGTATTATTTGATTGTCATGTGACATGTTGTCTCCGTATTCAACCAATACTTGGAATGTTGCATCAATAGCAGCTGCAAGGAAGTTTCCTAAATCTATATATGTTGTCTACAAGCTACTGGTAGTCGTTTTATGCTTCTATCATGATTGTATTTATATGACATTAACTTTTCACGCCATATATTGTTAAATATCGTAATCGTAATCTATTTATATACGATTATGCTTTCCTAAAAATACGTTAAAAATGATAATGCTCATTATTCTTAGCTTGTGACTAGGATAGGCAACGGGTCAAGGAATTTCGGAGATTGTGTATCCCACCATCCCCGTTTCCTACTTCCATCCCCATCCTTATCGGAGAACAGTTTTACATACCTATGCCCATCCCCAACGGGGATCGGGTGTCCCCATGGGGATTCGAGAATTTTCCATCCTTATCAAAAAAACATAAAAAACACACAAACTCATTGAAAATATAAAGAATTTGACCATAAAGTGTCTCAAAAAACTCATGCTTAAATTAGTAACAATGTCAATCCAAGTTTAAAGCATCGTAAGATATTGAAAACAACACATATTATATAAGAATAACATGCTTTGTATATGAGTATACAGACAAAACAATGGTTAAGTAATATATATTGAAAACAACACATATTTATAACAACACAAGTTTAAAGCATCGTAAGATATTGAAAACAACACATATTATATAAGAATAACAGGCTTTGTATGTGAGTATACAGATAAAACAATGGTTAAGTAATATATACATTAGTATTTAATTGTTTATACTTTGTAAGCTATTTGATCACTTAAATATTAAACATGCATATGCATTACATGTCAATGCTCATAGGAATATTCATACAAAATTAAATATTGTATGGCTATACGTACATATAATTTTCATATATTTATACATTAAAAAGATCGGGGCCAGGTTCAGGTTCAGGTTCGGGTTCGGGGATTGATGTTATCCCCATCCCCGCCCCATACCCGATTACGTAATTCGGGAATTTCCTATCCTCGTCCCCATCCCTGGTCAAATCAGGGATTCTTCAGTCAAATCGGGTTTGAAGATCTGGTCCTCATCAAGTACGAGTTTTTTTGCCATCCCTTGACAATGTTTTAATTGTCGGTTTTTATCAACCCAGTTGAATTTCCGGTTTTCGGTTCAACCAACTTTGCTCAAAACTGGCTCCCGGTAACTTAACCGGTTTTAATTTAACCGGTCGCCTGATCGGGTCAACATGAGTTTTAAAACATAGCTTGTGAGTTTGTGACACATCAGTACTAAGCCAATTCAATCTTCAATATTCATTATGAACCATTCAGAAATAAAAACAAAAATCCAGATACTCAATTGATATAAAGATAATAAATATATAAACGATAGGGCTTTAGAGAACTTTGTTAGTTTGTTACAAACATGGTCCATATATCTGTATTAAATTGTTAAATTACTATTTCGATCATATTCGACTTTGATAGACTATTGAGGAAAGATATGGAAACAAGGTACTTTATGTTTGTCTTGATGCTTGTAAACTTAAGCACGTCTATATTTTCTAAAAACATGCAGAAATATTAATTAAAAAAAATAATAATAAAAAAAAAATACATTGGGTGAATTAAAACCGCAAGAAGAAAAGTAAGTGACAAAATTGTTAGAATTCTAGTATGTTGCATGTTGCATGTTGCTAGGTTTTATGAACAATAAACAAGTAAATGGTTTATTATAAATTATCTTATTTATGATTTATCTACATTGTCTATCATGTTAAAACCAACATGACATGATCTGAATCCAAATACTTGTTAAAGAATTGTGTTTTTGCATATATTTTTTTGAAGTTAATTTTGTTGTCAAATACATGATTGTTTAACTTTTGCTCGCATGTTAGGACTTTTACTTTATCTTTGTACCTTTCAAATAATGAAATGAAAGATACTAGGTATGTAACTCCTTATTCTTTGCTTTTAACATATTTCTCACTAATAGAGACACTTACAGCTAATACATTTCTTAGCTTAAAAGTTAGATAAAATGATGAGCAAAAATCTACTGAAGTATACTATACATTGAAAAAAGAAACAATTTTCACATCAGCAAAATTCGTTAACAAAAGGAATAATTGTCAATCCCTGTGTTACATAACGTGGCCCTTTCAACTTTCGACTTTATTCATAACAATTACTTTATTTATAACACACATGACACATACATATTTCTTTAGAGCTCAACCTTTTGTATGCATTTTCAAATACTAAAATGCATTTCTTGATTCTAGCAAAGATGCACCTCTTGGGGTCTTCAAAGTTTCATAAATATGCTACTAAACCAATTCTGGCCACCTTAATAATGCCCTTCTTTTTAAAAGTTGTAGTAAGTTTGAGACCAATTCAAGATATTGTTAGAATCGTAGCTCATGATTCAAGACTTTTCTTTTTTCAGTTAGCGCGAATCATCAGTTTAGACGAGTACAATGAAGGAGCAAGAAGATGGGGTCGAGTGCGTAGACTAGTTCATGATAGGTTTGTTGGTGCTGGACAGTCGATAGCTTTTGTAACCGATGAACAAAGCTTGCATACTCTTTCAATGGTGGCTCTTTAAGGTAAGGTGTTTGTTAATGATGAAATACAAAAGAGTAGTACTTCATTAGATGCCGATACTTGTTTGTTATCACTTGAGGTGCTAAAAATAGTTATATAAGTTATCATCGTGCATGTATAGAATCTTGTGAACTTTTGATGCATGAGACATCAGCAAATATAGTGGACTTGAGTACAATTTTTTGATTGAGAAATTGACTTTTCTATAATTTGCCTATCTTATATAATTTCCTCGTTTACGATTGCAGATTCTGCTCAAGCCCTATATGAATTACGATGAGGGTAGTTTGGTAAGCTTGACAATCGTCATTGATGAGTTAAGTCAAAGATCAAGAATAACTAGATATTTTTTCACGAAGTGACTACTTTCGGCCCCTCTAAGATATCCCAGCTTTCTTTCTTCTCAGCTGATGAAGAGGTGATTTTGGAACTAAGGGAACTGTTGAGAAACAATTTCATTATGTAAAAGACGAGCGATGTTCTTGTAAATACCCAGCAAACTCTTTCATGGAACGTGAATGTTTCTAACTATTTTGTGCTATCAAGCTGTGTTGAGCATGGTGATAGTAGAGTTTTGTATTAACACAATAATACAAGAGACAAGAGGGTTAAAATTGGACTTAATAAAACAATGATGATATAGTTTTCTAGAGTTAAAAGACTAAAACTTGTTGCCCAAACATCAATAAGATGTCACATAGGAATAAAATGTTTAAAGGTTATACTATGGCTGTGTTTGGCGAAACATAGTGGTAGGAGTTTTTAGCACTAGTTTGTATTAAAAAAATGTTTGGTCATAGCAGTAGCTATATATAAAGTGTATGAAATGACGTAAAAGTACATGTATACATTAAAATAAATAGACTATGATATGGCTAATAAAAACAATGTTTTAAAACAGTCATTAGTTTTACATATTTAACATCATATAAATATTATACATATAACCATGAGAAGCAAATAATATATCATTAACAACATAATACCATCTCCATTAAAAGAAAACTAAATTCATCGGTGAATTTCTCCGTTGTCAATAATTATGCATACATTAATATTAGTACACTAGAAAGGTGCCCGCGCGATGCGGGGCGGATTGTTGGGGTGAAGATGAGAGAGGTAGGGTGGTGGAAAGTGGTTGTTGGGGTGGTTATAAATTGTTAGGGGTGGTTGTTGAGGTGGTTATAAATTGTTAGGGGTGGTTGTTGAAGTGGTTATAAATTGTTGGGTGATTGTTAGGGGTGGTTGTTTCCATGATTAGTAAGTAAAAGTCTGAATTTTTAAGCCTTTCTAATTTTATAATAGTCCCAAATACATATAATTGACAACGAAGGCACAAAATTTTAAGCTACTACTACTAAAAAGGCAACTGTTTCAGATGAGAAGAATGATTTTTTCATTAATATGGTTCTGATAAGTTATGTGAATATTATCATGATTCTGATATAAAATGTGGTAATTCAATGTTGTTTATTAGTTGCTGATGAATTAAATATGTTGCTGATGGAACATTGCAAAGTTATCATATGATGTTTAACACCCTTCATAGATGTATACGCATATGTATACATGCTAAACAAAGTTCGACTTCCAAAAAATAAACTTTTATTAGTTCAATGTTAATTACAGTTCGTTTACTGATGAGAAGATATTTGTTATGTATAAGAAATATATCAGATGCTAAAATGATTGAAGTAGTTTCTGTTAATGAAACTATAATTATTTATAATGATGATAATTCCTAATTGTTACTAAAAAAATTGCAACTATTTCTTATGGGAAGTATGATTTTTTATTAATATGTTTTGTGATGTGTTATGTTTATATTAACATGATTCCCATAGATAGGTTTATCAGTTAATTTATAAGAGTGTTCATATACAACGAGTGAGTTTGCTCGCCCGTTGCTGGGAGTCGGCCGTGTTTGTGTTTATTACAATTATGTTAACGTTGAGATGAATGATGATAGGTTTGACTATATTAAGAAATTACACATCATATAATTCATACACGGAATCATCAGAAGAGAAGCAAAAAAAGAGAACATAAAAAGCATTAATTAAATAAAATTAACCACGTTTGACAGGGTCAAAATTGGAAACACCAATGATGGCACCCAAGATACCAGCAAGAACCACACCACCAGCACCAATGCTTAGCAAGAAGTTGTTTTCTGAAGGAGTCACACCAGAAGCAGCTTGAGCAACATCTGGAACAGATTTGCAATCTGTACATAAGCTATTCCAAACACCCCACTACATCTTTTGAGTACTTTATCTATTTAACGCAAACTTTTAAACATTTAAATTAGATGACTGCTACTATATATCCAGGTAAATATATTGTGTTGCTAAAAACTTCTTATGCAACTTTTATAACCACTTAAACTAAAAACATACTCCTATAATAACAAAGTTAGAAACCTACCAATACATAGTGCTGCACACGATACCATCCTTGATATCTCGCCGTGGTTGTAGTCCCGAGTGGTTGTACCAGCTGTGAAATTTCCTGGGCAATAAGTTAGTTGCCCGCTCAATATTTTAATCAATAGAACACCCCGATGATATGTTTCTTTTGGTGTTGTCAACTATCTGTATGCAGCAACCATCAAGACATGCTTCAGTGTTGTAGCTATTTGCTGCAATATCTATCAAACAGTAGCAATCAATATAGGCGGAAGTAATCTTTAAATGAAAATTAGAAAAAGATATTTGTATTTAACAATAACGGGAAACGGTGCTACTCACATGTATATATAGCATTTCTATTGTGCACAGTAAGTGGATCCATAAAATCAAGGTAAATGATTTTTTTTTATTATTATTATTTTTATAAGTCAATTTTTCGAAAGCATGTTTCAGTTTCCCGGAAAGGCTATGTATCTGATATATATAGCATTTCCATTGTCGACACCTTATTATTATTTTTTTTTGATTCAAATAGGAGCAGTGACCTGTACATAGGCAAGCCTTTAATATATCTCTACCCTGTAGCTGCAGTGGCCCGTACAAATACTTGTGATGTTAACTTTTAAAAGCATGATGATAGCTATACAACTTTTAACCTATACTGCTTGCAGACTTTGAATACTAATTCATTACATATTGCATAATTAAAATCTGTAACGAATACATACCAGATAGGCCATTTCTTAGTAAGCTTTTTTAGTTTGTGTAGTAATTTAAAGCAGTCAACAACTCAAATTATTAAAAGGCTGTTTGTTTCAGCTTACTAATCCAGCTTATGACATATTTGGTTTTAGGCTTATGTTTCATAAGATTACCTTATATGTTGAATTTTTTCATTTTGCATATAAAAAAATAAAAGGCCCACCATTAACTCAAATAAAGGATTCAATAGTCGCAACTACTAAGGCTTAACAACAATTTCATGTTTTAAGCATATCCAAACAAAAAGAGAACTATTAGTGTTTTCTTTTTATTTCATTAATGTTATTCCATCTAATATAACTTTGTAAAGAAAGGACATAAGTTGCATACGTACCCCACTGATGTGTGGGAATTGCACCAGTCTTTACCTCTCGAGGGATCTCGAGAAGCTTACAACCCCCACCAGGCAGTGTACCTGATCGTTGTAATATAGTATAGTGACAAGTACCGGGGGATTGATCATTCAACTCAGGAATAGTGTCGCTAGGATTAGAAAGCCTAAAAACTAGGTCTAGAGGTGAGGGATGATTCTTTTTTTATTTTTATATTTTTATGAAAGCAAGTAAAATCTCGGTTTTTAAAGGAGTGGGCGGAATTAGTTGCTAGTCAACTAACCCAATAAATAAAGATGCAATCAAAATAAAATGACAAAAATGAAAATATAACTAATTTACTAATGTGGTGTGAACAATATATGGGAGAATTGTGTTTACTTAGATTCCTTAATATCAATCATGGGGTGGCGTACTTACTTCCCCAATTCTATAAGCTCCTACTTCACTCCTATGTCGAGCCTGCAAGAAGCTCCTAATATGGGATCACTAGAATTCGCTCATGCATTAAATACAACCAATAAAAACCTAGTACACATCGGTTCATGTTTCTTAAGACGTTCAAGCAAGTTACACAATGGAGATCTGCCAGTTTTCTTAAGCCTAACATTGAAATCATTCATCCATTACAACTATAAACAAGCAATCAACCTATAATCAACATCTAGGTTTCATTACATCTAAGCAAACACACAAAAGATCTAGCCTAGCATATTAAAATCAAGACAAGCATAAGATATATTCAAACAGTACATAGACATATTGAATGAATTGAAAGGATACTTATCTCAATTGAACATGAAGGGTTTCAAGGGGTGAAAACCCTTGAAAATACTGTTACAAACGAGCTAGGGTTTATTAGGTTCAGCCCTAGAATTCTCCACACAAGTTCCTCTTTTAATGAATGAAAATTAGAAAAGTATATATAGATTTTATGAGGTGACGGTGTCAAGAGTAAAATTCTGACGCCGTCATCTCGCCGCCAAAAATCTTCTCAGATTGCCTAGATCCTGATCTGACGCCGTGATGTGTAATCTTGTTCCAGGCCATCACCACATTTACTCTTGACGCCCTTGTTCTGACGCCGTCACGTTTTCTCTGGGCCGTCATCCATTTTGCTCCTGACGCCGTCATCTTTTCCTTCTTGACACCGTCATTTATTGTTCCCAGCAAGGAAAATTAAGACTTTGCCGTTTTCTTCACTTTTATGCTCCAAAAACGTCCAAAATTCTTCCTTTTCCAGAATTCACTCCCAAAGTACCTAAAATCACAAAAGGAAAGATTTAGGGCAATATTTGATCTAATAAATTCTAATTCCAGCTTAAATAACCCCCTAAAACGGATCATTTTTCGCCTCATCATATACCCTTACACTTGAGATTTACTTGTCCTCAAGCAAATGCGCTTTTATTCTAGTCAAAATACAAGTTAGGGGTCATTTAACACTAATATAAAAGTAATCACAACAAATAATCGTTCTACTAAAGACCAAAGACAAGCACGGAGGTCATATACTAGCACCTCACAAATAGTGTTTAGATACTCACATCTCTCGGGTGTAATAAAGTATATATCACAATATGGAAATGGAAGACATCTCTCACTACCTGTCATAGCAAAATAGATTACCATAGGCTTGGGAAAGGATCAAACCTCCACCACATGACGTAAGCACCTAGGATAAACTATCAAAGAGGTCTTTCAAAGGGTTATAATGTTAGGTATAGGGATATGTAATACACGGTTTTGTTGGATATAGGTGATGAGTGTCTAAATACTCATCATTTTATACTAATCTGAACTGCCAAAACATACAAAAACACTCAAATATGCATCAAAATACTTAAAATATCTTAGAGGTGTGTTTTATATGTTTCAAATGCAAAATATGCAAAAACAGATTAAAAACGTACAAAGTTTGCATAATTGGCAGTTTCAGTCCCTCAAGTTTCATAAATTGGCAAAACTAGTCCCTGGTTATTCTAAAAACATGAAAATGTCACCAAAGGTCCTTTTTAATCATAAAATTACATATTTAGTCCTTTGGTGCAAAGTTTCATAAAATTACAAGTTTAGTCCCTCAACTTTGGAAATTGACAGAAATGGTCCCTGGGATGTAAAAACTTTGAGAAATTCAATTTTGGTCCTTGTACTAATAATCTTTTGCAGGTTTGGTCCTTATGTGAAAAGTTTGGAGAAATTGCAAAAAGGCCCCTCAACTTTGCAAGTTTGGCAAAAATAGTCCTCGGATATTTAAAATATGAAAAACATCAAAAATGTCCTTGTACTATTTATTTATGGCAAGTTTAGTCCTTATGATAAACTTTGGAAACTTACAAAACCAGCCCTTCATCTTTGCTTAAATTACATAATTGGTCCTTGTAATTAATAAACCAAACGGATCCCTTTTAATAATCAAAATCCAATATCCAAATCCAAACACCCAAGCCTGCCCACAAATACTCCCAGCCCAGTCCCTCTTTTTGGCCCATCACACAAACCAGCCCACACCCACCCCTTTTGTTTAAATAATAAAACCGGCAAACCTCTCTCACTGTTCACCTCCCTCCTCTCACCCTGCAACCTAAATACCACCATGGTATTTCACCCAACTTGCTCCCCACTCCTTTCCACCTCACATCTCCACCTCCACAAACCACCAAAACCCATTAATTGCCCCTGAATTCACTCCACGCTACCACAAAGACTTTGGCGCCAAAATAGTGTTTAAACGGCTTGGATTGCTTGGACTTAATCAATGGCTAGGATGTGGTGGGAAATCACCCAGTGGGTCCCACAAGCTCAGAAAATGGCTACAAAATGGAAAAGAAGCTGTGGTGAAAAGGCATTAGATTAGTTTTAGCTTAATATAGTCGTAGGTAGTATAATAAGTCATTCAGTTGTAATTTCTTAATTTAAAAAGCTTGTAACATAATCCTTTAGTGTAATTTGAACTTTTTCTAATCCTAATTTCAAGTTTCAGTACCAATCTCAGTTTATGCATTTTTCTTAAATTCTCAAAATCACCATAAGGTTCATATGTTGTTAGTTGTTGTTATAATCAATTCATAAGCTCTTATAAGCTCTGACAAAGCTCATATAAGCTCTTGAATACTTTAAATATCAGTCTCATTTTATAAATAAGAAAAATACCAAAAATAATCAATAAAATAAATAGAAAATAAAAAAAATAGAAGGAAGAAAGGAAGAGGAGCTGAGCAAGGTTTCATTTGGATTGATCTGGTATTAGAACCTTTTGGGAGGTGATAGGATTGGATACATGTCCATGGTTCATTGTTGCTCAGTGTATTTCAAATTGTAAGCCATTTCTCAATTTTTATAAGTTTACTGTAACTTAGTTTATTTCTGCTTATTTGAATGATTTTATACTTAATTGGTGTTAATTAGTCATAATATAGTGTAACATAGTTTATTTGTTCATTAAATTCACTTGATCTAAAAATTTAAAAACCTCACAGTGAAATACTCAAGTTTGACAAACCTGAGTATTTTACTTGTAGCATGATTGATTAGTGTTTATTTGATCTTAGTATGTCATAATATATAGTTAGGAATCAGTTTAGTTGTCTAAATATATCATTTGCTTTGTAAATCAAGTCCACAGTCAATAAAAGGGGTGTTTGGCTTTGATAGTTTCTGTGGGAATTTGGTTATTCCAGTTAATGTTCTTAGTTTAGTTAACTTGTATTAGGTCTTATTAGGTTATTTAGGTCTTAAGATTCAGGTCTTGTGAGCAAATAGTCAAAATTCCACCAATTACCCCTTAACTGCCCACTGTTGGGCAGTTGAGACCTTAAACCCCCCCCCCCCCCCCCCCCCTTTTCAACTTATAAATCATAGTTTTAGCTTATATTAGCTTTATTACAGCTTACTATAACTTAACAAGTGCATTAGGATCAATCAAAGTTGGTTAAAGTCAAAGTTCTCATTTTAAATAAAAAGTCAAAATTTTCCTTTTGCAGAAAAATCCAAATCTTCCAAGAATTTTATAGAATTTTGTAGTTGAATTCAAGACTTGTGCTTTTCAGGGATTGTATTCTACCACTAGGGTTTTAGGAATCAATAATAATTATAATTTTGTGATTTTTTTACAAGCTTATACAAGCTTGTAAAGTAGCTTGCAGGGCTGCATAGTGCCCTGTTCAGCAGTTCATCACCATCACACCACCACCTTTGGTGGTGGCTGTAGCCCACCATAGTGGGTCCCACACCACAAAAGCAGGTTCTCCCAACCCCCCTCCTGGTAGGTAACAACCATTGACCTTTTGTTTGACCCCTAGTCTAGTGGACCCCACCTAAATTGGCCCCCAAAGTCTGTCCCAAAACCTGTGACAGAATCAAATAAGCAACAAGCTTATTTGTGAGTTTTGGCTTATTCAAGCTACCTTATTGATTAAATCTTGCTTAATATAGTTCATGTAACTCAGGGGAACTAAATTTTACCATAGTGGGTCCCACACAAGCTCAGTAGAGCTTATTTGCTTGATTGGTCAAACTTGGTCAACTGTCTAGGATATTAGCTTATATCTAGCTTAATAATAAGTTATAAAATATTTGTTTTTATTAAAGTTAGTTATATTTAGGTAAAATATAGATTGGTAAAAGAAAAATCAAGAAAAGACAACATAAAATTAAGTGATAGTTTCTATTTAATACAATTTAATTTTAATTTTCATTTTTATATTTTTATTAAGTAATCTGTGTTTTTATATTTTTATTAATTTCCTTATATATTAAAGTATTTTTCATAAATTTTTCAGATTTTTGTTTTGTCATTTAGTATTTACTATAATTAATAATAGTTTTATTAATAATTAATTAATAAATAAGTTATAAATAGCATAATTAATTTTTATATAGTAACACCTATATTTTATATTTTTCCTAGCTTTTATAAGTCATAATATAATTTTAGTAATTTTTCTAGAATTTTTACTGTTCATTTAATAGTTTTCATAATTTAAATAGTTTAATTAGATATTAATTAATAAATAGAATAATAATTAGTTTACTAGTTTAAAAATATATAAAATAAAGTTTTTATAATTTTTTAGGATTCCTATGATGGTTAATTAGATATATAAAATTTTTCATAATTTTCTAAGTTAGTTTAATAATATTTGTAATTTAAATTAGTTTAAATTGTTTAATTAATATTAATAGTTTTTAATTAATAGAAAATTCATAAAAAGACAAAAAGATTTATTTTTATTTTTTATACTTTCTTCAAGTTCATTTTAAGTTTTAGAAATTATTTTTATAAATTTTTAGTTTAATTTGTAGTGTTAATCATTTTTAGTTTTTATTTAAATTGGTTTTAATTAAATAGTTAAATAGTTATTAATTAAATAATTAATAATAAATAATAAAATAATCTAAAAAATAGTTTTCTTTTTAGTTTAATTTTATTTTAAGTTTAAGTTTGTAGGATTTTCATTTTTAACCCTTGTAGTCTATTTTTCTTTAAAACTCACCTTTTTCTCAGCACGCAATCGCGTCTGATTTTAAATTGGTGTACGTTTTTAATACCTAGCTTTCACGTAATCATTCCATTAGCTTACCTTAGTTATTTTAAGTTATAAAACCCTAGTTTAACACACACACACACACTTTCATACCTTTTCCTGTTCACGTTCACTAATCACAGATTCGTTTATAATAAAACATCGCACACCTCGTTGGGACATTACGACCCGGGAAAACACTGTATTTCACGGAAGCATTTGCCTCAGCTGTTTGACTTGTTGACCATTACTTGGTTGATATTATCTGACTGTTTGAGGCGAATCAAAATTTGGCGCCGCTGCCGGGGAGGTTGTGCGCTTATTCTAAACGATTTTGCGTATTGGTAAATCTGAATACACATCCATTGTATATTTACCATCTTTTATCTATATTTCTATAAAACAAAACCCAAAAATATTCACCTTTACATCCCTACCTATTTGATTCTTCATTTCTCATCCCCAAAACCCTTTGATTCTACATTCTTCCACTTACCTCATAATTGATTCTAATGGCATCTTTCGATGACGATTTCTTTAAACAAAGGGCCTGTAAAAGCAAAGTTGAGAAACTTGTGGCCTTGTCCAAGATATCGAGATGTCATGTTGATTATGATAGACCATTGATTCCTATTCCCTCTCCGGTGAGGGAAAGAGATCACGAAACCGAGGTGACAAAGGACCTTGTACTTTCCTCTAACGATGGAGGTGCTAAATACGTCCAAACCATGGTTGTCCAAAAACCTGAGCTCACAAATGCTCCTAAACCTTCAAAAATCAATCCTGATCTTTCACGGTTTACGGTTAAAAGTTTGTCAAGCAAACGTACAGAGCTTAGAGCAGTAACTGAAAAGAACGACTTACCTAACCTTCACGTTTATCAAAAACCAAAACACGAGACCATAACGGAAGTGGTGGAAATTCCTAGCTCTCAGAGCACACCACTTGTCCCACCTCCAGATTTTGTCCCTTGTGACGGTTGTGGTGAGCCGCTTTTCGGTTTTCCATGTCGTTGGTGTACATGTGAACAATGTGGTAATGATATTCGAGACGGGAGTTGTTTGTTTTGTGGATCGAGTAATTCATTTGCTTATGATCCTAATCAAAGCTCATTCAACGACTCCTCAAATTTTTCAAACTACCCATCACATTCATACGAGCAAGAATCATATTATCCAAATATCAATGATGCTTCGTATCAAAATACACCAAGTCAGACTCAACAGTTTTACTGTTGTGAGTACTGTGGAGGTCCACACTTTAGCTCTGATTGTCAAACAAGGAATCCATTTCCTTGTAACAATTACGACTATTCATTTCAAGACCCACCTCCACAGTACCAAATGAACCAAGCAACTCCTCAAAACCAGCAAGATCCTTGTCTAGAGGTTCTTGAGAAACTTAAAAACATTAAGGAGGAGTTAGCTAATATGTCGTTTCACAATGCACCAAGTTTTTCTTGTGTATATTGTGGGGGTCCTCATGATGATTTTAAATGTCAACCGTATTATAAACCTGAACATTGTTCTAGTTCTAATACATCCGGTTTTGACACATTCACACCCCCACAGTTTCCACTCACTCAATATTCTCGTGATAAATCTATCACGGAATTACTTGCTGAAAAACATGCTGCTAGAGACGAAAGAAGCATGGAAGAATTACTAGTCTTAGAACAAGCAGCTATAACACGTACTAAATTTCAAAATGCTGCTTTTCTCGATGAAGATGATGAAAGTGATGATACCTCATCAAGTTCATCAGTTGAGACTTCTTCCATGCATATACAGGGAGAAAAGAATATAACTGAATCACCAGCAGTAGAAATAATGGAACTTGTAGACTCCATTACTGCTAGTCCTTCTCATCTCCCTGAGAATGATGTTATCACACCCGAGGTTCCCACTCACTCTCTGAACATGGGGGACGAGCATCTTGACACTGTTCCTGCAAAGGAATCGGACGAATTCATAAAGTCTAGTGTTGAGAACCTTGTCCCAATCCCAAGAGAGTCACAGGGAATTCTTGATCATGTGTGTGATATTCCTCCCCCTCTTGTCTTTCCAAATAATCATACTGAGATGTTCTCTGATTCTGATGAGAACTATTCTTTATCTTGTGGAGACATAAGTTATGTGGGGGAATTACCTTCTGAGCTTGTCAACTCAGAAGAAGAGAATGAGGAAGAAATCATTCAAGACGAATCTCTTCGTCTTACATTATTAAATGCTAATCTTCTCATTTCTAAGATCGAGGCTTTTAATGAAGAGCCTATTTCATCTCCTATCCCCGTCAAGGATAGTGAGGTTTTGATCAATGATTCTATTCCTGAATTGCAAACGTTCCATTTTGATCAAACGGAAGAGAAAACAAGTGGTATCACCACTTCTCATTCTTATAATTCTCTTCCCGTTTATGAATCATTTACTATTGAGGAGTTCCCCAGTGAACTCACTCAAATCAATCCCGAATACGAATCATTCACCTTTGAGGAGTTCTCCGATGAACTCACTCATATCATATCTCCATCGGAGTATGATAATTTCTATTTTGATCTAGACATACCCATAATATGTCTTGATCAACCGAGCTTAAATAAGGAGATTCATGAAACAATGAATTCTCCTATTGAAGATGAGGAATTAATCATGATTTTCATCATGACCTTCTTTCTTTTCTTCATATATTCTGTTCCTTATCCTGTTCTTCACTCTTTCGGGAGTGAGGATATAATCTTTGACCCCGGCATTCTCATTTATAAATTATG
Organism: Artemisia argyi; assembly: GCA_030686995.1. NCBI lineage: Eukaryota > Viridiplantae > Streptophyta > Magnoliopsida > Asterales > Asteraceae > Artemisia > Artemisia argyi. The sequence continues at coordinate 153,073,899 of CM060686.1, read as the reverse complement.
AGCCGGTTACTTGTCTCATCGGTGTGGAACTTTCACGTGCTTCAAATGTTTATCCAAACGTTTTGAATGAAAGTCCGATTGAGATTGTCTCTTCCACTTGCTTCCCCATGGACAAATCAAATACGGGGTCGAGTCAAGCTAGTGACTCGGGAATCAAAAACATTAGCAAAAACATGGGTTTTCACCCGTGTGTAACACCCTAGTGTGGGGGAGATGCCCCACATGTTGTATATATATATATCTCTAAAAAAAAAAAAAAAAAAAAAAAAAAAAAAAAAAAAATGTACATATAGTGATAGCTTCTATTTAAGAAGTTTTATCTAAAAAAAAATAAATTGTATGTATATACATCTTAAATAAATAAAGGCTATAGAGTATTTCCTTCGTACGTTCTAAGTGTCGGTTTAACACCCGGTACTTTGAATATTGAGGACAATATTCAGTTCTAAGTGTGGGGGGAGATTCGTTATTCTAACGAATTTAAACACATGTTCCATCAAGAACCCCCATTTTAGCCAAAATTTTAAAATTTTTTCTCACTTAGAACGCAATAAATGGTATCAATCCTCCATGTCTAACCCACAACAGGATTGGCTAATCCAGGAGCAAACGGTTCTTGGTAAAGATAACTCAAACCCGTTTATGGCTTGCAATTTGCCAAAAATTGTATGGTTCCTCAACTCCCCATTATCCTCAAAAGCTAATGAGTTGGCTAGCCCGCAAGATTATGGCTTGTGGTAAAGGCCGTTGAAAATCCATAATTGGTAATCAGCTCACCAAGATGTTGACTATTCCATCAAGAGTTGGCTAGTCCAGAAGCAAACGGCTTTTGGTAAAGACTAATCAAATCCGTTGACAGCTGGTGATTTGCTCAACATCACACGGTTATCAGGTGTGCCACAGTTCTTACACCTGACTACTCCAGAAGTGATGGCTTTTGGTAAAGAGTTTTTCAAATCCATTAAGTTTTTCTCAATAGATTGCTAGGGACTAGCAATAGTTTAGTGTGGGGGATTGATGAGTGTCTAAATACTCATCATTTTATACTAATCTGAACTGCCAAAACATACAAAAACACTCAAATATGCATCAAAATACTTAAAATATCTTAGAGGTGTGTTTTATATGTTTCAAATGCAAAATATGCAAAAACAGATTAAAAACGTACAAAGTTTGCATAATTGGCAGTTTCAGTCCCTCAAGTTTCATAAATTGGCAAAACTAGTCCCTGGTTATTCTAAAAACATGAAAATGTCACCAAAGGTCCTTTTTAATCATAAAATTACATATTTAGTCCTTTGGTGCAAAGTTTCATAAAATTACAAGTTTAGTCCCTCAACTTTGGAAATTGACAGAAATGGTCCCTGGGATGTAAAAACTTTGAGAAATTCAATTTTGGTCCTTGTACTAATAATCTTTTGCAGGTTTGGTCCTTATGTGAAAAGTTTGGAGAAATTGCAAAAAGGCCCCTCAACTTTGCAAGTTTGGCAAAAATAGTCCTCGGATATTTAAAATATGAAAAACATCAAAAATGTCCTTGTACTATTTATTTATGGCAAGTTTAGTCCTTATGATAAACTTTGGAAACTTACAAAACCAGCCCTTCATCTTTGCTTAAATTACATAATTGGTCCTTGTAATTAATAAACCAAACGGATCCCTTTTAATAATCAAAATCCAATATCCAAATCCAAACACCCAAGCCTGCCCACAAATACTCCCAGCCCAGTCCCTCTTTTTGGCCCATCACACAAACCAGCCCACACCCACCCCTTTTGTTTAAATAATAAAACCGGCAAACCTCTCTCACTGTTCACCTCCCTCCTCTCACCCTGCAACCTAAATACCACCATGGTATTTCACCCAACTTGCTCCCCACTCCTTTCCACCTCACATCTCCACCTCCACAAACCACCAAAACCCATTAATTGCCCCTGAATTCACTCCACGCTACCACAAAGACTTTGGCGCCAAAATAGTGTTTAAACGGCTTGGATTGCTTGGACTTAATCAATGGCTAGGATGTGGTGGGAAATCACCCAGTGGGTCCCACAAGCTCAGAAAATGGCTACAAAATGGAAAAGAAGCTGTGGTGAAAAGGCATTAGATTAGTTTTAGCTTAATATAGTCGTAGGTAGTATAATAAGTCATTCAGTTGTAATTTCTTAATTTAAAAAGCTTGTAACATAATCCTTTAGTGTAATTTGAACTTTTTCTAATCCTAATTTCAAGTTTCAGTACCAATCTCAGTTTATGCATTTTTCTTAAATTCTCAAAATCACCATAAGGTTCATATGTTGTTAGTTGTTGTTATAATCAATTCATAAGCTCTTATAAGCTCTGACAAAGCTCATATAAGCTCTTGAATACTTTAAATATCAGTCTCATTTTATAAATAAGAAAAATACCAAAAATAATCAATAAAATAAATAGAAAATAAAAAAAATAGAAGGAAGAAAGGAAGAGGAGCTGAGCAAGGTTTCATTTGGATTGATCTGGTATTAGAACCTTTTGGGAGGTGATAGGATTGGATACATGTCCATGGTTCATTGTTGCTCAGTGTATTTCAAATTGTAAGCCATTTCTCAATTTTTATAAGTTTACTGTAACTTAGTTTATTTCTGCTTATTTGAATGATTTTATACTTAATTGGTGTTAATTAGTCATAATATAGTGTAACATAGTTTATTTGTTCATTAAATTCACTTGATCTAAAAATTTAAAAACCTCACAGTGAAATACTCAAGTTTGACAAACCTGAGTATTTTACTTGTAGCATGATTGATTAGTGTTTATTTGATCTTAGTATGTCATAATATATAGTTAGGAATCAGTTTAGTTGTCTAAATATATCATTTGCTTTGTAAATCAAGTCCACAGTCAATAAAAGGGGTGTTTGGCTTTGATAGTTTCTGTGGGAATTTGGTTATTCCAGTTAATGTTCTTAGTTTAGTTAACTTGTATTAGGTCTTATTAGGTTATTTAGGTCTTAAGATTCAGGTCTTGTGAGCAAATAGTCAAAATTCCACCAATTACCCCTTAACTGCCCACTGTTGGGCAGTTGAGACCTTAAACCCCCCCCCCCCCCTTTTCAACTTATAAATCATAGTTTTAGCTTATATTAGCTTTATTACAGCTTACTATAACTTAACAAGTGCATTAGGATCAATCAAAGTTGGTTAAAGTCAAAGTTCTCATTTTAAATAAAAAGTCAAAATTTTCCTTTTGCAGAAAAATCCAAATCTTCCAAGAATTTTATAGAATTTTGTAGTTGAATTCAAGACTTGTGCTTTTCAGGGATTGTATTCTACCACTAGGGTTTTAGGAATCAATAATAATTATAATTTTGTGATTTTTTTACAAGCTTATACAAGCTTGTAAAGTAGCTTGCAGGGCTGCATAGTGCCCTGTTCAGCAGTTCATCACCATCACACCACCACCTTTGGTGGTGGCTGTAGCCCACCATAGTGGGTCCCACACCACAAAAGCAGGTTCTCCCAACCCCCCTCCTGGTAGGTAACAACCATTGACCTTTTGTTTGACCCCTAGTCTAGTGGACCCCACCTAAATTGGCCCCCAAAGTCTGTCCCAAAACCTGTGACAGAATCAAATAAGCAACAAGCTTATTTGTGAGTTTTGGCTTATTCAAGCTACCTTATTGATTAAATCTTGCTTAATATAGTTCATGTAACTCAGGGGAACTAAATTTTACCATAGTGGGTCCCACACAAGCTCAGTAGAGCTTATTTGCTTGATTGGTCAAACTTGGTCAACTGTCTAGGATATTAGCTTATATCTAGCTTAATAATAAGTTATAAAATATTTGTTTTTATTAAAGTTAGTTATATTTAGGTAAAATATAGATTGGTAAAAGAAAAATCAAGAAAAGACAACATAAAATTAAGTGATAGTTTCTATTTAATACAATTTAATTTTAATTTTCATTTTTATATTTTTATTAAGTAATCTGTGTTTTTATATTTTTATTAATTTCCTTATATATTAAAGTATTTTTCATAAATTTTTCAGATTTTTGTTTTGTCATTTAGTATTTACTATAATTAATAATAGTTTTATTAATAATTAATTAATAAATAAGTTATAAATAGCATAATTAATTTTTATATAGTAACACCTATATTTTATATTTTTCCTAGCTTTTATAAGTCATAATATAATTTTAGTAATTTTTCTAGAATTTTTACTGTTCATTTAATAGTTTTCATAATTTAAATAGTTTAATTAGATATTAATTAATAAATAGAATAATAATTAGTTTACTAGTTTAAAAATATATAAAATAAAGTTTTTATAATTTTTTAGGATTCCTATGATGGTTAATTAGATATATAAAATTTTTCATAATTTTCTAAGTTAGTTTAATAATATTTGTAATTTAAATTAGTTTAAATTGTTTAATTAATATTAATAGTTTTTAATTAATAGAAAATTCATAAAAAGACAAAAAGATTTATTTTTATTTTTTATACTTTCTTCAAGTTCATTTTAAGTTTTAGAAATTATTTTTATAAATTTTTAGTTTAATTTGTAGTGTTAATCATTTTTAGTTTTTATTTAAATTGGTTTTAATTAAATAGTTAAATAGTTATTAATTAAATAATTAATAATAAATAATAAAATAATCTAAAAAATAGTTTTCTTTTTAGTTTAATTTTATTTTAAGTTTAAGTTTGTAGGATTTTCATTTTTAACCCTTGTAGTCTATTTTTCTTTAAAACTCACCTTTTTCTCAGCACGCAATCGCGTCTGATTTTAAATTGGTGTACGTTTTTAATACCTAGCTTTCACGTAATCATTCCATTAGCTTACCTTAGTTATTTTAAGTTATAAAACCCTAGTTTAACACACACACACACACTTTCATACCTTTTCCTGTTCACGTTCACTAATCACAGATTCGTTTATAATAAAACATCGCACACCTCGTTGGGACATTACGACCCGGGAAAACACTGTATTTCACGGAAGCATTTGCCTCAGCTGTTTGACTTGTTGACCATTACTTGGTTGATATTATCTGACTGTTTGAGGCGAATCAATAGGCAATCTTTACTGGTGTCGAGTTAATCATCTTGGTTAATTACATGTATAATATGGCGTTGCCAAGCCAAGACTAGACTCGACTTAAGCTAATAAATGAAAAATAACAAAAACATAAAATAAATATAGAATGAAACCGGATGGTAGTCCGTATGTTTTTTCCCTTTTCTTTTTCTATTTTTCTTTTATTTTTTTTTCTTAATTTTTTTGATTTTTTTGATTTGATTTTTTTTTTTTTTTTTTTGATTTTTTTTTTTGATTTTTTTTTGCATACACTCTTACCCTACCATCCAAAATAATACATCATAGGGAATGAACATTCCCCTTACACTTGAATTTTTACATACTTTACAATAAATTAATCTAATGACTCGAATCAAGATAATCAAAACACTTGGAGTACTTTTAAGATTAACGTACATATGGGGGTAATAAAATGATGTTCTTCCCCATTACTCCATAACATTAGTACTTTACCCATGAGTCCCAATCGTCCCAAAACAATATGTACAAAGATATGACTCGACTTAGCAACCATGTAATCAATTAGATAATTAACTTAGGGTTTAAAACAAATAACAATAATGCACTAAAGATGAGTGCATACACAGAAGGCTAAGGCGATTTGGGTGTACATTTAAGTGGGGTGTAACAAATTCTTCCTTTAAGTAAGATGCTTAAAGTTAGAAACGAAAAGATAGGCTCGGAGGGGTGTACTAGGGGTTTCGTGTACTAAAAATGAGTACAACGCTAAGGGTGTGGGAAAAATTAATTGACTTAACTAGCCAAGTAATATGACTTAAATGGTCAAGTAATTATGATACGGGTTTAACACAAGGGTGATCCTAATGCCTCTTATCATGTAGTAAATCCTACCACACGAATGTAGTCTCACTAGCGGTCTCGGGATGTATCACTAACGCAAGTTCTAGAATCTAAATGCTGCCGGTACACTCATGAGCACTAATAGTAAATGCTTTTCCTATCAAATCTAAAGGCAAATCTCACATATTTGGGTGGAAAATTTTCCTGAATGGTTCGGTTTTGTGCTAGTCATATAACTCCTATCCATGAGACTCTTGCTATGGCTAAAGTTTCACTCCTAAATGTTGTAAAAAAATTTAAATTTGGCGCTAAAATTACACTAACAAGTATTTCTCATAGTTTTATTACACACCTACCATCAAACAAACAAACTCAAGCGAAAGTGTATCCTATGAGGTATCATCATTTACTCTCCCCTTACACTTAGGATGAACATTGTCCCCAATATTCAATTAAAGAATGTAAAAGTAAAACAAGTAAAAGAATGACATCAAATACTCCCTTGATTCGCTCGGTATGGATAATATGGTAACCAGGTTAGATCTTCCTCCAAGAAAATGAACAATCAAAGCTTCCCTTCCAGAATATAAATCATCTTCTTGTCAAACATAACCTGTTAAACCTGAGAAAACAAACAAGGCAACCTCGCGTAAAATCGACGGCAATCTATATATGATAACAAATTATAGAAAGCAAACTAAGATATAATGCTTGTGGAATGAATGTTTGCAGATTTCCTGGAGATTATAAAACTTAAAGATTTGACAAAAATTTTAAGAATCCGTTAGAAAAACAAAACTGGTAAAATTTCTAGATTTTTACACGTGACGCCGTCAGGAGTTTCTTCCTGACGCCGTCATAAGTGACCTGCAGAAATCCTTATGTTAAGTTTTCGGAAAATTTCTGGAAAAACTTTGTCCTACTTCCTGGAAAATCCTGGAAAACATCATTATGACTCGATACAAGCATTTGACTCAAACAAATATGAATATACATGTTCATTTAATATTGTGGAGAATCATGATCGAGTTTGTTTCTTAAAAACATATTTGGGGTTTCCCCTTACACTTATCTTTTGCGAAATACCTTTGGATGAAGTTAAGACTAAGCCAAACAACAAAATAAAGTATTTTCACCATTTTAGTTTAAAACATGATCTACCAACAATAAAAATAAAGCATGCATACGGAAACAAATAACAATCAAAAATAAAAATCACACAAATCATGGGTTGCCTCCCAAGAAGCGCTTTTCTTTATTTACGAGTCTTGTAGCTAGACTCAAGGTCATGGGTTACTACGTGACCTCATCCTTGGTCTCATCCACCGATTGTAAATGTTCCTTATAGAGACCAAACACCTTATTCTTAATTGCTTCTATGATCCTATTGGCAAACTCCTTATCAACTCTATATTTTGGTCCTAGAGTAGAGCAATCCTTATAGAAAAGGCTCTTCTTCTCCCATACATAGTCCATGCCCTTTTTCTTATCCTCTTTATTGATGTCCTCGAAAGCACCAATGTTATCCATGTCAAATCGAGGCACAAAACGAAATTCTTTCATTCTATTAGGCATCTTATAAGTGATCCTATCGGTGTCACTAGCGAATCGGATTGTCCCTTCTATCTCATCATATTCTAACTTGGACTCCTCAACAAATGGTTTACCAAACACAACATGGGATAAGCGACAATCAATAACATAAGCAAGATCTTGAACAACCATAAAGTCAGTGATATAAGTAAAATTCCCAACAAAGACATGTAAACCTTTAATTCTCCCGACAAAGTTACAAACTCCATCGGGGTACTTGGGATCTCTTCTAGGTCCAAGTCTTGTCTTCACTATATCATTATAGACACTTGAGGACATAATGTTGATTGGGGATTTAAAATCAATGTAAGCATTGTCAATATGTTTATACCCAATCATACATGGTATCTTAGCATTCTTAGAATCGCCTCTCTTTATCATGGGTTCGATTCTAGTGAAAGGAGGTCGAGGATTATCAATAAGATTATTATAGTATGCAATCTCCTCCTTAGTGGGGGTACAGATTGAAATAGTCATCTAACTTCGGATCTATTTCCCCTTCCTCAAGTTCCTCAACAACATCCCCAAAATGTTTAGTTCCTAGGTCCACATTCGAATACAAGGCGGTCGCTAGGTAACTAAATGCATGATTGAGCTCAACATTAATCAACCTATTAAGCTCCCTAAGTTCCCTAATCTCATTCTCAATTTGTTCACGTAACAAAGCCACTTCTATAGGGGAAAGGGGTGGATTCGCGTTTTCCATAATGATCCACGGAATAGTCAATGAATTTATTTTACTAACAAATGCACGAAGAAAAAGATAGACTAAAGAAAACCTAAAAATAAAAATAAAATCTTACTAGAAAGGAATCTAGCAAGTAAACCTAATAAAAAGAAATCCTAACCTAGACAATAACTAGAAATTGGGTGTTCTTCGGAAAGATTATCAAACCAATTAAGAATAGTTGAAGATCTCTTCTTACGAAACAAACTTTCGGGATCGTATAAGGGTGTACTAAGCTTTTTAGTAGTAGAACGAGTGTTCATACAACTATCAAGAGAATCGAATTAATTATCTAAACAAAAGAACAAGAAAAAAAAAAAAAAAAAAAAAAAGAGAGAGAGAGAAAAATTCAAACCGAATCGGTTGGAAATCAAACCGATCGGTTGGACGCTACGGTAAAATTAAAATGTGAGAAACCGAATCGGTTGGAAGAGAAACCGATCGGTTGGTTGCTACGGATTTTTTTTTTTTTTTTTATTTTTATTTTTTTAGAAAACGAACACGAAAAGAAACGGACTTTTAAAACTTAAAGAAACACGATCAAAATCCCCGGCAGCGGCGCCAAAAACTTGATGTGCTATTTGTTAGTGCAAGTTTTAAATTTATAAGAATGAATTACCAAATCTAGAAACAACACATACGAGCAAGTGTACTCGTCCGTTATAGCAAGATATGATGGTAAGTCAGGATCGTTCGCAGGGATTTGTGAGTGAAACGAAATATAAGTCTAAAAGTAAATCTTTAATGTACGCAAATATGATAATAAGCAAATTCAATAAATTAAAAACTACACTTGTTTAGACTAGTTTTCTACTTAATGACACACATGATTGTGATAACTTTTGATAACATGTTGGTTGTGATAATTAGATGGTGATCTAATCTATTGTTTCTACAAATTAAACCTTCGTCAAGATTTTAGTTCATAAAAACAAGCTTTAGGTGTAAACCAATCAATTCAATATCTATCCAAGGTTCATAAGGTATGGTGGGTATCTTAAACCCAAGAAAAACTTTTATTACCAATCAAATACTCTTAGAAAATGGTCAATACAACAGGTAACCTCTTCATAGACAAAAAGGTCACAATCGTTTATAAACATTTAAACTTTCGTCCTACTAAAGGTTTACAAACAATCTGATTTGACGTTATAAAAGAATTCTTATTACAATCATACTTCTTGTTTCTTTGTTTAGTCAAGAATAATTATGGTGAAAAACAATCAATCATAGACAAATGATTATAACTAGTTGAGTAATAACAAATCTTTCGACCTTCGAAACTATTATCAATTAGTTAACCTTGGCTAAACAAATGTCACGACGAAACTTAAGGTACAATTGGTTCTTAGGATTGACTTGAAATTGAATTAAAACATGTTATCACAATCATCACTATCACTAAGTATAAAACATCATCAAAACAAGTGTAAAAGGATTACTAGCCACTCATGGCAAACATGCAAATAAACTCAGAATATTTAACATAAGAATCCATGGTTATAAGTCTTACAATGCTTTGAAATTGATAATAAATGAAAAGGTATTGATAACCTAAGAGTTGGTGATGATTTTTTGAGATTTCCGGATTCCAAATGTTGCTTCCTTGGTCCTCCAAAGTTCCTGGTTCTTTCTACACGAATTTTCCTCCTTAGAGAGCTAGAAGATGATAATAATTGTGTCTAGTAATGAGAGTAAATTATATCTTCAATTGTGTGTTGAATGGTGTTGAGTTATGCACTTTTTAGGTCCCTTATAGGCTTGTCCAACACTCATGGTAATAAATAAAAACTTAAATGCTTGAACTTGGACAATAAGACACTAAAAAAGGCCTAGAACCATGGGACAAAAGACCAAGATTCGTGCACAAAAGGTTGGCAAAAACATGCAGCTTCAGCCATCCGATCGGTTGCGGGTTGGTACCGATCGGTTGGTGAAAGGTAATTATGGCCATCCGATCGGTTTCACACCAACCGATCGGATGGTAACTTCTGACAGCTTTGGACTTTGACTTTGACTTGTGTAGCTCTTTATGTACTATCCAAACTTGATTAACTTCTGAACTTGGAACTTTGAGATGACAAAACTTAGGTACTCATATGAATTACTTCATAGATTTGACTTTTGAGCTTGGGAATCTTCGTGTAATCGCGTTTACTTCACTTCCTTCACTTTTTCTCCATTTTTCCTGCATTTGGCTAAATATGCTACAAAACATACTTTGATACGATTTAGTGGCAAAAGCATATAAAAACAACCAAATAACATACACAAAAACACTAATAACGCTTATAAAAAACATGTTAACTTTAAGCGTTATCAAATCCCCCACACTTAAACTTTGCTTGTCCTTAAGCAAATCTAGAAGAAAACTAAATATCTACATGGTATCCAAAAATGATTAGAAAAATGTGATGCAAATCCACCAAGTACAAGTACAAGATACGATTCATCGTTTTAAGCTTTAGTGGTGAAAAAAAATCCGAGATGTTTGACAATACCCAATGATTTTCTTGCTTGATTAACATTTCTAAACACCTCACGAAAAAGAAACAAAGTATAATTCACTCAATCACTCATTTATTTAGGTAGTGGAGTAAATAAGGGAAATCACACTCGTTGCTCAGTCATGATCTAATTATTACCATAAGCTTGTACAAGAAACAAAACTACACCGCAATGGCGTAAGCACCAAGTCTACATATCAAAGAGGTCTTTTATTTGGTTATAATGTAAGGCTTTGGGTTGTACCAGGCTTATGTTTAAAGATCTCATACAAAAACATAATAGATTACTGGAGCGAGTTCTTGATTACTCAAAAACCGGATGGTCACTACAATATTCATGCACTTGATATTCTCACAAAGCCATTACAATATCCGGATAGATAAAGTAATCTGGTAAGGGTAGGGATAAGACATGGGAAAATTTATGAAATTGGTTTTAAAAGAAAAATAAAGTAAAGTCTAAGTCCCATTGTTGCTAGTCACCGAACAAACCACGAACCCATAAATGATAATAGTTACAATCTTCCTCTTCTTCAAATAATGATACATCGATTCGCCATAACAAAATTCTTCATACTTAGCTCATTGGCTAACAACATATCACAATATTTCCTTTATTCATATATATAGCACATTTGCTATAATTGTCACCTTATAGTTACGATGACTTTTTTTTTTCACCTCAACACTTCGCATAAGCATACACCACAAAAAATACAAATAAGAAGCTGCAGTCTCCGTCTTTGTTGGAATGGAAAACACATGGTTGGTGAAGTGTGGCTAACTAATAATCATCAGAAACTATCCAACAACCAAGCAACTAGCAACCCACCATTTAGACTTTGACAAGGGTAAGGCTAAGGTTTAAAGTGTAAAATATTTTTGTATTTTTCTAGATGTAACAAAAACGAAAAGGATGGCTCGAAGGGTGAAACTAAGGGTATCTAGCGTTAAAAATGAACGCTAAAAAAAGGGTTAAAAATTGGAAATTAACTAATCAATGTGACTAGTTAAAAATCAACAATGAAGGCAATTTGGTTAAAATCCTAAAGTTGCCTCTTATCACGTATGCAAACTTATATTAAAAAAATGTAATCTCACAACGATCTCGTAATGATTTACAAGCATAAAATGTGCTAGCAAAAGATTCAAGCATAAAAGATGTATGCTAGATATGAAATAGGCTCAAATCCTCACAATTTAGTGGAAATGGTTATAAAATGTGCTAGCAAATGTTATCAATCCCATAAATGGATTGCAATATTAATCGGGACACATCTCAAATTTTTCAAAAATTACTATTTTTTACCAGTGGATAGTTCCAGTTATTCTAATAAATTATTCCTAAAAGCGTGAAAACAACTAGATTACAAGGACAAACAAAAATTAAAAATTAAATCGATATTAGACTTAATTTCTTATTTTACCTACTCACCCCCCCCCCCCCCACACACTTAACTTAAACATTGTCCTCAATGTGATAAATGAAAAAAAAAAAATGCATAAAAGTAGGGAAAATGAGAAAATAAACCATGATATCTGGTGTTATCTAATCTTCTTTTCCTTGTAGTCAACACCTGTATTATTAGAAACAAAAACAAACAAACAAAAAGCATTGCAGTTTTATTCAAATTAGTGGCATACCCCCACACTTAAGTTCGACCAAGTAGTAAAACTTTGGGGTATAAACACTGAAAATCAAAAACAAAACAAAACACACGGGTTGCCTCCCGAGAAGCGCTTGTTTTATTAACGAGTCCTCAGCCGGACTCAAACTTCGAAATAGATTATGAAGTTTTAGTGTTATGTTTCCTTTTAGGGATATACAACACATTTCCTATCACAATTCCCTCTCCTGTTTCATCTATGTTTTCCAATTTAACATTTTCCCATGCTCTAGGAAGAGCATCATAGATAAAACCATTACTATGTGCCCAAGGAACCATTTCCTTGTGTGGAGCCATGAATGTGATAGCTTCATATTCAAATTCGAATGAAATTTCTTCATTAGAAATCATGTTTAATTGCTCCTTATCATAATAAAGTTTAATTCGGTGCCCATTTACAATGAAACTTCCACCATGTTTGTCATAAAGTTCAACATAACCTGAAGGAAATCCATGTTTCACTATCTATGGTCAAAACCATTTTGGTTTGAGTTTCGGAGCTTTAAACTTGTATTTCATATTAAAAAGCAGAACTTTATCTCCAGCTTTGAATTGTTTTCGAATTCTTAGCTTTCTATCGTGATAAGCTTTGGTTCTTGCTTTGTATAGCTTGGAGTTTTCATAAGCTTGAAGTCTTAACTCATCAAGTTCATGTAATTGCAAAAATCTCTTTTCTCCAGCTATTTTTAAATCAGGATTACAGCTTCTTAACTCCCAATAAGCACGATGTTCAAGTTCGAACAGTAGATGACATGTTTTCCCATACAAAAGTCAGTACGGTGTCGTACCAATTGGTGTCTTATATGCCGTATGAAATGCCCATAGAGCGTCATCTAATTTCCTTGACCAAACGGAAGGATTGGCTTTAACTGTTTTTTCAAGTATTCTTTTTATAGCTCTATTGGAATTTTCGACTTGACCACTAGTTTGTAGATGATAAGCTGTAGCAAAACGATGATGAACTCCATATCGTTTCATTACTTTCTCCATTTGTTTATTACAAAAATGGGATCCTCTATCACTTATTAAAGCTTTAGGAATTCCATAGCGAGCAAAAAGCTTTTTGAGAAAGTTGACAACAACTCGTGCATCGTTAGTAGGAAGAGCATCAGCTTCAACCCATTTAGAAACATAATCGATTGCAATGAGGATATATTCGTATTTGTGTGATTTAGGGAAGGGTCCCATAAAATCAATTCCCCAAATATCGAATATTTCACAGACTTGAATGCTCTTTTGAGGCATTTCGTCTCTTCGAGAAAGGTTACCGGATTTTTGGCATGCATCACAGTTTTGAACAAGAGTATACGCTTCTTTGAAAATTGTAGGCCAATAAAATCCAGCATCAAAAACTTTTCTAGCTGTAGTGGAAGGACCATAATGTCCCCCAGTTGGGCCATGATGACATTCATCAAGATTTTTTCTTGTTTCGGCACCCGAAACACATCTTCGTATCATTCCATCCTTGCACATCTTAAAAAGATAAGGTTTCTCCCAATAATAGTATTTTAGTTCTGAAAAGAACTTACTACGTTGGTAGTGACTCATCCCTTTTTTAAGAATCTCTCCTGGAAGATAATTTGCGTAATTTGCAAACCATGGTATTTCCTCATCATCATCTTTATCTATCTTCATGAGAGTTTCTTCTGGAAAATAATCATTAATTTCATTTTCTTTTAATTCTTCCAAATTTGGATTCTCGAAACGTGATAAATGATCAGCTGCAAGATTTTCTGCTCCTTTTTTATCTTTTATTTCGATATCAAATTCTTGCAGTAATAAAATTCATCTGATAAGACATGGTTTTGCATCTTGTTTGTTAAAAAAATATTTGAGTGCGGAATGATCGGTAAAAACTATCGTTTTTGAAAGCACAAGATAAGATCTGAATTTGTCGAATGCAAAAACTACGTTTAATAATTCTTTCTCCGTAACCGTATAGTTTTGTTGAGCATTGTTGAGTGTTTTACTAGCAAAGTAAATAGGACGAAAATGTTTTCTTTCACGTTCTCCTAAAACAGCTCCAACAGCGAAATCGCTTGCATCACACATGATTTCAAATGGTAATGACCAATTAGGTGCAACCATAATTGGGGCACTAGTCAATTGACTTTTCAATGTTTCGAAAGCTTTAATGCAGTTATCATTGAAATCAAATACAGAATCCTTTTCTAAAAGTTTAGTCATAGGACGTGATATTTTTGAAAAATCTTTGATAAATCGGCGGTAAAAACTGGCATGTCCTAGAAAACTTCTAACGGCTTTAACGTTAGTTGGTGGTGGTAATTTGGTGATAACATCTATTTTAGCTTTATCTACTTCCATCCCTGAACTTGATATCTTGTGTCCTAACACAATTCCTTCAGTTACCATGAAATGACATTTTTCCCAATTAAGAACTAGATGTGCGGCTTCACATCTTTCAAGCATTTTATCGAGATTGGAAAGACAAGTTTCAAAAGAATCACCAAAAACTGAAAAATCATCTATGAAAACTTCCATAGATGTTTCAAGCATGTCTTGAAATATTGCGATCATACACCTTTGAAAAGTTGCAGGTGCATTACATAGACCAAAAGGCATATGCCTGTAAGCGTAGGTTCCAAAAGGACATGTAAATGTGGTTTTCTCTTGATCGGCTGGATCGATAGGAATTTGGAAATATCCCGAAAAACCATCAAGGAAGCAAAAGTATTTGTTTCCTGCTAATCTTTCGAGCATCTGATCCATGAATGGTAAAGGAAAATGATCTTTCCTGGTGGCTTTATTAAGTTTTCTGTAATCAATACATACTCGCCATCCAGTGACAGTTCTAGTAGGAACTAACTCATTCCTTTCGTTTGTCACTACAGTCATTCCTCCTTTCTTCGGAACACAATGAACTGGACTCACCCATGGGCTATCCTCGATAGGATAAATAATTCCTGCATCAAGAAGTTTAATGATTTCCTTCTTAACAACCTCTTTCATATTTGGGTTGAGTCGACGTTGTCTTTCTACAACGGGTTTAGAACCTTCTTCACAGTTGATTTTGTGTTTGCAAAAATCAGGACTAATTCCTGGAATATCAGAAGTTTTCCACGCAAAAGCGCGTTTATGCTTACTAAGAACAGAAACGAGTCTTTCTTTTTGATTTGTTTTTAGTAACGACGATATGACTACTGGAAGAAGTGAATTTTCTTCTAAGTAAGCATATTCGAGATTATTGGGAAGGGTTTTGAGTTCCAAATCAGTGGGTGGTTCTTCTAGAGATGATTTGATTTTCAATTGATCTTTCTCAATGATATCTTCAAATTTCTCTTCTTCCTCTTCTTCTACTTTTATATCCATGAATTCCTCAAATTCTTTATCAGAATCTGTTTCACTAATATTTTCTGAAGTAGTCATGAATGGTTTCGAATCGTCAAGTAATGCATCCAATTCTTCTTCAGTGACTTCATCAATTACATCGATGTTATAGCATGTGTCATCACTGGAATTTGGATATTTCATTGCTTTATCGATTAAGAACGTGATTCGATATTCTCCTACTCCAAGATTTAGTTCTTTACCTTTAACTATAATCATTGCATCAGCAGTGTTTAAGAAAGGTCTTCCTAAGATTAAAGGTACTCGACTATCTTCTTACATTTCTAAGATGACAAAATCCACAGGAAAAACAAATTTACCAACTTGAACAAGCATATTTTCAGCAACCCCAACAGGATATTGGTATGTATGGTTGGCTAATCGTATACTCATCTTAGTAGGTTTCAATGTATTGATGGAAAGTTTAGAATACAACGAATAGGGCATCAAATTGATACTTGCACCTAAATCGGCTAAAGCATCACATGTGATGTTGTTTCCTAATGTACATGGTATAAGAAAACTTCTGTGATCTCCAAGTTTTGGTGGAATTTTGTTTTGAATTATAGCAGAGCATTCTTCGTTAAGAACGGTAGCGGAAATTTGTTCTAACTTGTTTCGATTATTAAGAAGTTCTTTCAAAAATTTCCCATAATTGGGCAATCCAGCTAGAACATCAACGAGGGGTACGTTAATTCTAACTTCATTGATCATCTCTAAAAACTTCTTATTTAGCTCCTCTCTTTTCTCTTTTCTTAGGGCTTGTGGATATGGTATTTTTGGTGTATAAGGCTTTATTGGTGGAACGGTTGGTTTTTGGGTTGGTTCTTTTTCAACTGCTTCTTCCTCCTCTTCTTGAATAAGAGTATTATCGGTAGGAATGGGTGGTGGATCATATGAGAGACCACTTCGAGTGAATACAACATTGATATGCTCATTTCTGTTGTGTGGTGGACGATAATTCTTATTGTTTGATCCAGATGGTTTTGGATTGGATTGGGTGTTACTTGGTAATGTACCAGGAATTCGAGAAGAAAATTGATCAGAAAGTCTACCAAATTTTTGTTCAAGATCCTGGATAGAAGCTTGATGATTTTTCTGACCTTGCTCAACTTTTGTTTTGAGATTGAAAAATTGAGTTTTTACGAACTCATTTGTGGTTCTTTGAGCATTTTCGAATTCTCGCATCATTTTTTCGAAATCAGATTCTTCCTTTTTATCTGAATTTGTTGGGTTTGGATTTTCTGTTCTAGGTTGAAAATCACGGTTGTTATCACTTTGTTGGCAATCTTGCCAATTTCCAGAACTTCTTCCGTAATAATTACCACGAAAACCTCCTCCTCGATATCCTCCTTGGACATAATTGGCTTCCCCTTCGTTGGGTCCATTCATAGGTTGGTCATCACACTCGGATGATGTGTGATTTCCTCTACAATTATTACAGCCATCTCGCATTTCTTTCATTTCTCCTTTTATATCTTTGTATTGCGAGTCCATTTTAGAAGACAATGCTTCTATTTTGTCCATGAGTTTTGAATTATCTGAACTTTCGGCGAAAGCAACAGTTTTCCGTAAGGGTTTGGTTTTGGAATCTTTTGACCAATCGAGTTTAAGAAGTACTCGATCTTCAAGAAGTTGATATGCCTCATTTGGTGTTTTGTAAAGGAAAATTCCTCCGGCATCAAGGATTGTTTGAGATGCTTCATCAAGACCATGATAAAAGATTTGGATTATTGTTCCTCGTCCTAAATTATGACCATGACAACTACGAAGCAAATCTTTCATGCGAAGCCAAGCTTCAACAAGAGATTCATTAGGATTTTGTGAAAAAGCACGGATTTCTCCCATTAACCTATCATACATGGCAGGTGGAAAGAATCGGCTTACAAAAGCTTGCCTCATCTCCTCCCAAGTATTAATAGTTCCTGGGGTTAATTCGTTATACCATACTTTGGCATCTCCGGCGAGTGATGATGGAAAAAGTTTGAGCTTGATAACATCGACATTAGTGTCTCCATAATGAAACATGCCACAAATTTCAATGAATTCGGCAATATGTTTATGCGGATCGGCCCGCGAACGGCCATCGAATTGACGGTCCTTGATCATAGAAAGATGGTGACCTTTAACGGTAAAGTTTTCACCAAGGTCGGCGACAACAATAGCAGCTCCAGGAGTGGGTGCTACGATTCTATAGGCGGCCCACATGGGTAAATTGTCAGCCATGGGTAATGGTTCAAAAAGATCCACAGAATAGTCAATGAATTTATTTTACTAACAAAGGCACGAAGTAAAAGATAGACTAAAGAAAACCTAAAAATAAAAATAAAATCTAACTAGAAAGGAATCTAGCAAGTAGACCTAATAAAAAGAAATCCTAACCTAGACAATAACTAGAAATTGGGTGTTCTTCGGAAAGATTATCAAACCAATTAAGAATAGTTGAAGATCTCTTCTTACGAAACAAACTTTCGGGATCGTATAAGGGTGTACTAAGCTTTTTAGTACTAGAACGAGTGTTCATACAACTATCAAAAGAATCGAATTAATTACCTAAACAAAAGAACAAGAAAAAAAAAAAAAAAGAGAAAAATTCAAACCGAATCGGTTGGAAATCAAACCGATCGGTTAGACGCTACGGTAAAATTAAAATGTGAGAAACCGAATCGGTTGGAAGAGAAGCCGATCTGTTGGTTGCTACGGAATTTTTTTTTTTTTTTTTTTTTTTTTTTTTTTAGAAAACGAACACGAAAAGAAACGGACTTTTAAAACTTAAACAAACACGATCAAAATCATCGGCAGCGACGCCAAAAACTTGATGTGCTATTTGTTAGTGCAAGTTTTAAATTTATAAGAATGAATTACCAAATCTAGAAACAACACATACGAGCAAGTGTACTCGTCCGTTTTAGCAAGATATGATGGTAAGTCGGGATCGTTCGCAGGGATTTGTGAGTGAATCGAAATATAAGTCTAAAAGTAAATCTCTAATGTACGCAAATATGATAATAAGCAAATTCAATAAATTAAAAACTACACTTGTTTAGACTAGTTTTCTACTTAATGACACACATGATTGTGATAACTTTTGATAACATGTTGGTTGAGATAATTAGATGGTGATCTAATCTATTGTTTCTACAAATTAAACCTTCGTCAAGATTTTAGTTCATAAAAACAAGCTTTAGGTGTAAACCAATCAATTCAATATCTATCCAAGGTTCATAAGGTATGGTGGGTATCTTAAACACAAGAAAAACTTTTATTACCAATCAAATACTCTTAGGAAATGGTCAATACAAAAGGTAACCTCTTCATAGACAAAAAGGTCACAATCGTTTATAAACATTTAAACTTTCGTCCTACTAAAGGTTTACAAATAATCCGATTTGACGTTATAAAAGAATTCTTATTACAATCATACTCCTTGTTTCTTTGTTTAGTCAAGAATAATTATGGTGAAAAACAATCATTCATAGACAAATGATTATAACTAGTTGAGTAATAACAAATCTTTCGACCTTTGAAACTATTATCAATTAGTTAACCTTGGCTAAACAAATGTCACAACGAAACTTAAGGTACAATTGATTCTTAGGATTGACATGAAATTGTATTAAAACATGTTATCACAATCATCACTATCACTAAGTATAAAACATCATCAAAACAAGTGTAAAAAGATTATTAGCCACTCATGGCAAACATGCAAATAAACTCAGAATATTTAACATAAGAATCTATGGTTATAAGTCTTACAATGCTTTGAAATTGATAACAAATGACAAGGTATTCATAACCTAAGAGTTGGTGATGATTTCTTGAGATTTCCGGATTCCAAATGTTGCTTCCTTGGTCCTCCAAAGTTCCTGGTTCTTTCTGTACGAATTTTCCTCCTTAGAGAGCTAAAAGATGATAATAATTGTGTGTAGTAATGAGAGTAATGATATCTTCAATTTTGTGTTGAATGGTGTTGAGTTATGCACTTTTTAGGTCCCTTATAGGCTTGTCCAACACTCATGGTAATAAATAAGAACTTAAATGCTTGAACTTGGACAATAAGACACTAAAAAGGCCTAGAACCATGGGACAAAAGACAAAGATTCGTGCACAAAAGGTTGGAAAAAACATGCAGCTTCAGCCATCCGATCGGTTGCGGGTTGGTACCGATCGGTTGGTGAATGGTAATTATGGCCATCCGATCGGTTTCACACCAACCGATCGGATGGTAACTTCTGACAGCTTTGGACTTTGACTTTGACTTTTGTAGCTCTTTATGTACTATCCAAACTTGATTAACTTCTGAACTTGGAACTTTGAGATGACAAAACTTAGGTTCTCATATGAATTACTTCATAGATTTGACTTTTGAGCTTGGGAATCTTCGTGTAATCGCGTATACTTCACTTCCTTCACTTTTTCTCCATTTTTCCTGCATTTGGCTAAATATGCTACAAAACATACTTTGATACGATTTAGTGGCAAAAGCATATAAAAACAACCAAATAACAAACACAAAAACACTAATAACGCTTATAAAAAAACATGTTAACTTTGAGCGTTATCACTCATGCATTAAATACAACCAATAAAAACCTAGTACACATCGGTTCATGTTTCTTAAGACGTTCAAGCAAGTTACACAATGGAGATCTGCCAGTTTTCTTAAGCCTAACATTGAAATCATTTATCCATTACAACTATAAACAAGCAATCAACCTATAATCAACATCTAGGTTTCATTACATCTAAGCAAACACACAAAAGGTCTAGCCTAGCATGTTAAAATCAAGACAAGCATAAGATATATTCAAACAACACATAGACATATTGAATGAATTGAAAGGATACTTATCTCAATCGAACATGAAGGGTTTCAAGGGGTGAAAACCCTTGAAAATACTGTTACAAACGAGCTAGGGTTTATTAGGTTCGGCCCTAGAATTCTCCACACAAGTTCCTCTTTTAATGAATGAAAATTAGAAAAGTATATATAGATTTTATGAGGTGACGGCGTCAAGAGTAAAATTCTGACGTCGTCATCTCGCCGCCAAAAATCTTCTCGGATTGCCTAGATCCAGATCTGACGCCGTCATGTGTAATTGTGTTCCAGGCCTTCACCACATTTACTCTTGACGCCCTTGTTCTGACGCCGTCACGTTTTCTCTGGGCCATCATCCATTTTGCTCCTGACGCCGTCATCTTTTCCTTCTTGACGCCGTCATCTACTGTTTCCAGCAAGGAAAATTAAGACTTTGCCGTTTTCTTCACTTTTATGCTCCAAAAACGTCCAAAATGCTTTCTTTTCCAGAATTCACTCCCAAAGTACCTAAAATCACAAAAGGAATGATTTAGGGCAATATTTGATCAAATAAATTCCAATTCCGGCTTAAATGACCCCCTAAAAAAGGATCATTTTTCGCCTCATCACCCACCACATTTGCTCATGTAGAAATGATGCGTGGGAATTGCACTAGGCTTTATCTCTCGGGGGATCTCAAGAAGCTTACAACCCCCACCAGGCAGTGTACCTGATCGTTGTAGTATAGTATAGTGACAAGTACCGGGGGATTGATCGTTCAACTCAGGAATAGTGCCGCTAGGATTAGAAAGCCTAAAAACTAGGTCTAGAGGTGAGGGACAATTCTTTTTGTATTTTTTTTTTATATTTCTATAAAAGCAAATAAAATCTCGGGTTTTTGGAAGAGTGGGCAGAATTAGTTGCTAGTCAACTAACCCAATAACTAAGATGCAATCAAAATAAAATAACAAAAATGAAAATAAAGCTAATTACTAATGTGGTGTGAACAATAATAGGGAAAATTGTGTTTACTTAGATTTCATTACTCCCTAGATATCTTTTACAAGTTGATAGTTTGTTACAATTGCGTGGATGACGGGTTATATTCCTTAATACCATTCATGGGGTGGCGTACGTACTTCCCCAACTCTATAAGCTCCTACTTCACTCCTATGTCGAGCCTGCAAGAAGCTCCTAACATGGGATCATTAGAATTTGCTCATGCATTAAACATAACCATAATAACCTAGTACGCATTGGTTCATGTTTCTTAAGACGTTCAAGCATGTTACCCTATGGAAGTCTGCCAGTTTTCTTAAGCCTAACATCAAAATCATTCATCCATAACAACTATAAACAACCAATCAACCCATAATCAACATCTAGGTTTCACTACATCTAAGCAAACACACAAGAGATCTAGCCTAGCATGTTAAAATCAAGACAAGCGTAAGATATATTCAAACAACTCATAGACATATTGAATATATTGAAAATATACTTATCTCAATTGAACATGAAAGGTCTAAAAGTGTAGAAACCCTTGAAAGAGCAGTAAAATTCGTGCTAGGGTTTCTCCAAGTTATCCCTCTTAAGTTACACACTTAATGAATGAAAATTGCAAAATTATATATTGATTTTCCATCGTGACGGCGTCAAGAAGAAATATCTGACGCCGTCAACTCGCCGCCCATGATAATATCGGATTGCCTAGATCCAGATTTGACGCCGTCATGTGCAAAGATACTCTGGGCCGTCACTTGCAATTGGACCATGACGGCCTATGGTGACGCCGTCATGTCCTTAGTGTAAAACTCTCTGGACCGTCACGGACTTTATCCACTTCACATCTTGTTTTACTCTTGACGCCGTCATGTAGAACCTTGGAACGCCGTTAGGTACTGTTCCCAGCAAGGAAAATTAAGACTTTGCCATTTGCTTCACTTTTATGCTCCAAAAAGGTCTAAAATGCTTCCTTTTCCATAATTCACTCCAAAAGTACCTAAAATCACAAAAGGAACGATTTAGGGCAATATTTGATCAAATAAATTTGAATTTGGGCTTAAATGACCCCCTAAAAACGGATCATTTTTTGCCTCATCATATACCCTTACACTTGAGATTTGCTTGTCCTCAAGCAAATGCGCTTTCTAATCAAAATACAAGTTAGGGGTCATTTAACACTAATATAAAAGTGATTACAACAAATAATCATTCCACTAAAGACCAAAGACAAGCACGGAGGTCATACAATAGCGCCTTAAAAATAGTGTTTAGATACTCACATCTCTCAGGTGTAATAAAGTATATATCACAATATGGAAATGGAAAACATCTCTCACTACCTGTCATAACAAAATAGATTACCATAGGCTTGGGAAAGGATCAAACCTCCACCACAAGGCGTAAGCACCTAGGATAAACTATCAAAGAGGTCTTTCAAAAGGTTATAACGTTAGGTGTAGGGATATGGAATACACGGTTTTGTTGGATAAAGGCAATCTTTTACTGGTGGCGAGTTAGTCATCTTGGTTAATTGTGTACAATATGGCGTTGCTAAGCCAAGACTCGACTCGACTTAAGCTAATAAATCAAAAATAACAAAAACATAAAATAAACATAGAATGAAACGGGATGGTAGTCCGTATGTTTTTTCTATTTTTTTTCCTATATTTTTTTCTTTTAATATTGTGGAGAATCATCATCAATTTTGTTTCTTAAAAACAAATTTGGGGTTTCCCCTTACACTTATCTTTTGCGAAACACCTTTGTATGAAGTTAAGACGAAGTCAAACGACAAAATAAAGTATTTTCACAATTTTAGTTTAAAACATGATCTACCAACAATAAAAATAAAGCATGCATACGGAAACAAATAACAATCAAACAAATAAAAATCACACAAAACATAGGTTGCCTCCCAAGAAGCGCTTTTCTTTATTTACGAGTCTTGTAGCTAGACTCAAGGTCATGGGCTATCGTGTGTCGCTTATGCTCACATATCCCAGGGTGAGCCATCTAATAGTCGCCTCATCTTTCTTATAGTCATCACTTAACTCTAAACATCCACGATAATATCTTTTATTCTTTTCATGAGTATATTTAAGCCCTTTTCTTTTATCATTCTCACTTAGCATTTCTAGGGGCGAATACCCACTAAATTTCTCCATGGAAAAATCCTTGAACCTAGGGTGTGCCCGTGGCATTTGGTAAACAAAATCCTCATCCCCATCCGAGAATGTAATTAACACTTCCATAAGTTTTTCATCAAGGTTGGTTAATCTTTTGAAGGGTTTCCCAAACACAACTTGGGTTAACTTACTATCAATAAATTCTCCTAGATTCTCCATAACCATGAACTCAACA
This sequence comes from Artemisia argyi, assembly GCA_030686995.1. Classification (NCBI taxonomy): domain Eukaryota; kingdom Viridiplantae; phylum Streptophyta; class Magnoliopsida; order Asterales; family Asteraceae; genus Artemisia; species Artemisia argyi. The sequence continues at coordinate 153,050,004 of CM060686.1, read as the reverse complement.
AGATAAACAAAGCTTCCTACAAACACATGCAATGACATTGCCCTAGCAATAATATTATCTCCTTTGTATTCTAACTCATCTACCATGATTTTGTTGTATTCACTACGCGAGATTATGTTCATTGGTAGAGATGAGTTAAGGTAGGCATCAAAGCTTCTAAATCCAATCTTACAAGGAAATTGCATATTAAACGAGCTATCACTCTTAATCCTTGTTCTAGGGTCAACATACCTAAGAGGGTCCACTTCCTCTTCCATCCTACCTTCATTAAGGTAGGCATCAAAGCTTCTAAATCCAATCTTACAAGGAAATTGCATATTAAACGAGTTATCACTCTTAATCCTTGTTCTAGGGTCAACATACCTAAGAGGGACAATTCCTCTTCCATCCTACCTTCATTAATTACGTCACCATCATCTAGGTCCTCATCGGAGTCTAAATAGTAAAAAGGACTAGCCCTATGGTCCTTATCATGGTCAGACTCCTCCATTTCAGAATTATTGTCAAAGTGGTGGTTAGGCAAGAGGTTAGGTGGGTTCTCATTTTCCACTAAAGGGATTGGGGCGGGTATTTGGAACATCCTACGACGAAAAACACGAATAACAGGAATCAAACGATCAATGCTATTGTTATCCATCGAGATAGTTTACGAACAAAGGAAACAAAGAAATAAGATAGACTAAAGAAAACCTAAAAATACAAACAAAATCTTACTAGAAAGGAATCTAGCAAGTAGACATAATTAAAAGAAATCCTAACCTAGAGAATAACTATTCCCCGGTCTGCGGAGCCAAAAACTTGATGTGTGGGAATTGCACCAGGCTTTACCTCTCGAGGGATCTCGAGAAGCTTACAACCCCCACCAGGCAGTGTACCTGATCGTTGTAGCATTGTATAGTGACAAGTACCGGGGGATTGATCATTCAACTCAGGAATAGTGTCGCTAGGATTAGAAAGCCTAAAAACTAGGTCTAGAGGTGAGGGACGATTCTTTTTGTATTTTTTTTTATATTTTTATAAAAGCAAATAAAATCTCGGGTTTTTGGAAGAGTGGGCGGAATTAGTTGCTAGTCAACTAATCCAATAACTAAGATGCAATCAAAATAAAATAACAAAAATGAAAATAAAGCTAATTACTAATGTGGTGTGAACAATAATAGGGAAAATTGTGTTTACTTAGATTTCATTACTCCCTAGATATCTTTTACAAGTTGATAGTTTGTTACAATTGCGTGGATGACGGGTTATATTCCTTAATACCATTCGTGGGGTGGCGTACGTACTTCTCCAACTCTATAAGCTCCTACTTCACTCCTATGTTGAGCCTGTAAGAAGCTCCTAACATGGGATCATTAGAATTCACTCATGCATTAAATACAACCATAATAACCTAGTACGCATTGGTTCATGTTTCTTAAGACGTTCAAGCATGTTACTCTATGGAAGTCTGCCAGTTTTCTTAAGCCTAACATCGAAATCATTCATCCGTAACAACTATAAACAAACAATCAACCCATAATCAACATCTAGGTTTCACTACATCTAAGCAAACACACAATAGATCTAGCCTATCATGTTAAAATCAAGACAAGCGTAAGATATATTCAAACAACACATAGACATATTGAATGAATTGAAAAGATACTTATCTCAATTGAACATGAAAGGTCTCAAAGGGTAGAAACCCTTGAAAGAGCAGTAAAATTCATGCTAGGGTTTCTCCAAGTTATCCCTCTTAAGTTACACACTTAATGAATGAAAATTGCAAAACTATATATAGATTTTCCATCGTGACGGCGTCAAGAAGAAATATCTGACGCCGTAAACTCGCCGCCCATAATAATATCAGATTGTCTAGATCCAGATTTGACGCCATCATGTGCAAAGATACTCTGGGCCGTCACACGCAATTGGACCATGATGGCCTATGGTGACGTCGTCATGTCCTTAGTGTAAACCTCTCTGGACCGTCATGGACTTTATCCACTTCACCTCTTGTTTTACTCTTGACGCCGTCATGTAGAACCTTGTGACGCCATCAAGTAGTGTTCCCAGTAAGGAAATTAAGACTTTGCCGTTTTCTTCACTTTTATGCTCCAAAAACATCCAAAATGCTTCCTTTTCCAGAATTCGCTCCAAAAGTATCTAAAATCAAAAGGAACGATCTAGGGCAATATTTGATCAAATAAATTCGAATTCGGGGTTAAATGACCCCTTAAAAACGGATCATTTTTCACCTCATCAAGAAACCCCAATTCTGAACGGTCTCTGGATTGTACATCATCACCTCTTTTAGCCGCAACTTCAACACCAAAACCCCCTCCTTTCAGCCCCCGTTTCAGCACGCAAACACACACATTTCAGCCCCAATTAAGCACCTAAACCCACCCACCTGAGGTCCCATTTCAGCAACAAAACCCACCCGTTGCAGACCTCATTTCAACATCGAAACACACACATTTCAGCCCTTATCTCCTTTCAGCCGTTACATGTTGCATATGTATATTGAGGCCGTAACACCAAATCCAAAAGGCATTTTTGGATTTCAGATATCGTAATGGGAGAGTGAGATATCAAAGTCATTTTTGGATTTCAAAACTATAGCAGCACGTCAAATTGTTTCCCAAATGATCACCTAAAAACAACAAAAGAAGTATGTGAAGTATGTATTAAGCTAAGGATTTAGAAAGTACACATGTCAATAGTTACAATGAAAATAAAGGAAACACAATTTCACTTCAGTTGTCGGCAACTTTTGATGGACTAATGTAAAAATTGCATAAATTCTTACGTACTTATAATGAGCATGATTATGAAAACCTTCATGCTTGGAATAAATTTTTTGTTCCCTTTAAAATACGTGGACAGGTCGTATATTTACTGACACATATTTACCTCTTGATGACACTCTTTTTTCATCACACGTTCATTACTTTAGGTTATGTATTCCTTGTTATATCATATCGGTTTCCACCTTCTCAATTTTCATCTAATATTTCAATAATCCTATTTCAAAATATAAAAGTAGTACCATGTAACTGTGGCAATCCTGATGCTATCCAACTTTTCATCATCCTTATATTTTCTGGTAGCCTCTGTCGTTGTTACTTAAACCCTGTAAACCAAAAAAGCCATAAATATCAATGAGTACTTTGGAGTCCTTAACAAATCTACACATATAGCAATCTACATTTTGAAATAAGCAGCCTCAACCTTTCGAAACAACTTGCTTTAGATAATTCAAAAAGCAGCTTATGTTTGGATTTACTTATGAGGTTGTTATATACATAGAACTTTCACCCACCATGGTTGCAACATTAACAGTTTACCCCGCCAAGATACGGGCAATCTCAGCTTTAATCGAAACCCATTCAGACTCACCAAAGCCAATTAGTATGATAGTACATATAATACTAAAAAGCATTCAAAAAAAACTTTCGTGAAGCTTATTTTCAACAAACTAAACTCGCTGTAAAAAACTGAGGTTGTCCCACCAAGACGCGGACTATCTCATCCTCAACAAAGTTGTTCCTACTCATCAAAATAATATTAGGTAACCCATTTTTCACCCATCCAACGTTTTTATTTTTTATTTTTTTTATTTATTTATTATTTTTTTTTGAATCATGAAAGAGTCTGATAGAGCGCAACTTTTATTATTTAGTGACCATATCCGTCACGATGATACCTTGCTTTTACGCTTATAGTCTGTCTATTGTAATCATACTCTCGGGCTGGCTCTCTTTTCCAACCCCTATCATTGTCACCGCCTCTGCTTCGCCTTCTATTCTTGTTGCTCTCTATTTACTTCCTCTCACTTTCACTGTCTATACTTCTTTCTCTTCTTTCTTTGTAACTCATTCCTGCAAAAATAGATTACATAAATTTTTGTTATAGCGTAACATTATAATCTGTCTTAAAGCTCACAAATCCTACCGGTGACAAAAAAAAGGCATTACCGATTCCATATACAGTGAACCCTAAATCCTAACTAAATTAAAATACCTATAAATTTTACAAAATTGAATATATTGAAAAAGATGAAGTAAAGGCTCACGAAGATAATGGCATCTGCACTTCATCCTTTTTGTAATCCATGAGTCCTACTCAAAATAGCTGAACCTGCCATTAAACAGAACCCAATAAATAAGAATAAAACTTTTTACAAAAAAATAAAATAATAATAACTGTAATTCGGTTTGTTTGTTTGGGTGTAAAAAAAAATGGATCTTGAATTGAAATTATATGAGAGACAATAATTTTTGAAAATCTACCTCATCGATTATCCAATGTTATGGCCAAAAATTATTGAAGATGTGAGAAAGGACCTCATCATTAGAAAGTTGCTGAACTAAAAACTCACAAATAAAAACCCTAGAAATAACTTTTATGAAAGGAATTTGGTTTGTGTGTGTAACCACAGAGCCGCTGGTTTTGATGAGGAGGGATGGTAGTATATGGATGAATCTGGAATATGAGTTTTGGTTTGATAATGATGAGAGAGATAAGAAGAAAGAGAAGGGGCTGGAAATTTCTAGGACACGTTTAGGGTTGTATCACGGGATCATTACGCAAAAACGGGGATGAACAGGAACAATAGCAACTCCTTTCAACCAACCACAAAGTGGCACACGGCCCACTAACATACTGTTTGGCCTGTTCATGTACTAAATGATTATTGATGGACCAATAAGGGTGCGGATTAACAGAGAACGGAGGGCTTAAGAATTCAGTATTTGCCCCGTTCATTTTTCCTTATTAGTATATATTATAATATAAGAAAATGAACCTAACAAAAATAAATCTTAAACCCCGTACAGGATATAAACTAGTTTAATAACAATATAACACTAGCAGGGTATACGAACGTCGCAGCGGCGGGTACCCTGAAATAAAATTTTTCGATGGATAATGTATTTTAGTTTATTATGTTCTTTTTGACAATAAATTTACAGTTATCAAGAATTTCGTATAGCCCGTGCCCGTTCGGGCTCGAACCCATTGGGCCATGCCTGTTCGGGCTCGAGCCTGTTTGGTCCGTGCCCGTTCGGGCTCAAGCCCATTTGGCCCGTTGCCCGTTCGGGCTTGAATATTTGTATAATGTGCTTTATTATTTGTAGTAGTGAAATTTAATGCAGGAATTGTGTTTAATTTGTTGTATAATATGTTTGGTAATTTGTATTTCTTATATAAATGGTGTTTTAATAATTGTATTAATTGTATTTATTAACCAGTTAAATAATTGACTAGATTAAATAACATTAATGTTGTGTTTTGTTGTACACTATGTTTCTTGTCTTGTACATCTGAAAATTATGTGCATTAAAGTGTTGTACACTATGTTTCTTTTCTTGTAAGTAGTAGTCATTATAGTCATTAATAACATTGACCACTTTAATAGCATTAATGTTGTAAGGCTGAAAATAAGTCTGAAAATTACACCATGCTTATTTTGTTATACACTATGCTTATTTTGTTGTAAATCTGAAAATTGGTTGCAGCTATTGTACATTGTGCTTAAATGGTTGTAATTTTTGGTTAAGGGGTGCTTTTAATAGTATTAAAGCTGTTTGATAGAATTTTGGTCGCAAAATGACACCACACTTTATTCTGTTGTATAATACAGTATACTTACTTTGTTGTAATTCTGAAAATTGTGTGCATTAAAGTGTTGTAAGCCATGCTTAATTTCTTGTAAGTTTTAAAATTTTGAAGAGAGAGTTATTCATTATTTATATGTAGTATAGATTAATTACCATGTGTGAATTCAATTAATTGCATTAGGTTATTATATGTTATAAAATTTCAAAACTAAAATATACAAATAGAAAGTGTGTAAATTTAATTTTTTTAATACTCTTATAGAAAGGCCTAAATAATTTATACGACTTAAAAATAAAAATTAAAGATAAAGATTATGATTAAGATTAAAGATAAATGTCACTTTACTTATTTTGTAAATTCTTAATAAAAATGGTTTTCTCTTTCTTTATCTTAGAGATAAGATATTTCGTTGGTAAACAGCCTAGTTATTGTATCGTCTTAAAAATATTTGTCACTATACTTTCAGTTATTGTTTTGCCATTTCAGTTTTTTTGATTTTTATTCCCTCGAGTTGTACACTTTCCTAGTATTTTCAAGCTTAAAAAACACTATACTTATATTAGGAAAGAGTTTCAATAGTTTTATATGTATATATATTTATGTGAATTCAGTTTATATTTTTTTAAAACTATATATAAACCGAAAATCGAATGTTTAATTCGGTTTGGTTCGATTTTGACAAATTCAGTTCGGTTACAAGTTTGGTTTAGTTTCGGTTTTCGATTCCTCTTGGTATTACCCGATTTGTGAACACCCTTATAGCTTCATACCAACTTTGACTTGTTACTCAGTTCCTATTATAGAGTAATAGAATTGTATATAACCATCTCCAAAGATAGTACTGAAGTCTGGTAAGCGATTCTGATTCAAAAGTCGTTAGACGAACATTTTGCTATGACCAGAAAAAGTTTGGAAATAGTTATAGGAATTCCGGTTTATAACCGTACACCAAATAATGCAAGAATTTTCACGAATAGCATGAACAAGCTCCCTCTTTAGAGGCTAGGGAGTAGTAACGCAAGTCAGGCGTTATTGTATAGTTAGCATGGTTTCAACACCGTTTTCGCGTTATGACCACTTCCTCCATGCTTGCGTTAGGCATGCATTTCGACGTACGTTAATAGAGCAACGTGCGTTGCTAACTTGAAAGCAAATAAAAAAAATATATATACACAACGCCCACCTCCAAAAGTTTTCAACGGTTACATTTTGAATTCAAAAAAAAAAAAAAAAAAAAAAAAAAAAAAAAAAAAAAAAGAAAACTAAACCGTGTACAACGGCTAGTATTTGTAAAAATTAGCAACTATTTAAAAAAAAAAACATTATAAATAGATTAGTTATTGTAATCCTTTTACAAACACAAAAATAAAACCATCTTATATTCAAAAACAATTCTTTCGCAATGGATCCACATCCAACTTACGCCGCACATGTAAGCCTTTCCGATATTGAAGATGAAGCTGATGCTTTAGAAATTATGGCCGCCTATGAGTACCAACGAATACAAGAAGAAGAAGTCGAATCATTTTTCCGGTTAACCCGTAACCCAATTTTCCGTGAGCGTGAGCTTGTAGAAAAGCGTTTGAAGGCCGACTATTTTATTCAAAATTGTAAGTATCCAGATAGAGACTTTCGTAATAGATTTCATATGAGCCGGAAACTATTTCTAGAAATAGTTTCCGGTATTGAATCATATACTACCGATCATCTTCCTGCTCATTTTGCATACTTTAGCCAAGAACCCGATTGTGCAGGTCGAATGGGTATTAGTGTTCTCATGAAATGCACTATGGCCATTCGCCAATTGGCGTATGGCAACTCACCGGATGCGTTCGATGAGTATTTGCAAATGAGTTCACGTACAGGACGTGATTGCCTGGATAACTTCAACATGTGCGTTATTGATTTGTTTAAACCTGAGTTTTTAAGAAAACCAAATATGCATGATATTGAAAACCTATATGCAAAACATGAAAAGGAACATGGTTTTTCGGGAATGCTTGGTAGCATCGACTGTATGCATTGGCAATGGAAAATTTGTCCGGTGTTATGGCAAGGGCAATATGTTAGTGGTCATAAAAAAATACCCGACTATATTGCTTGAAGTTGTTGCGTCGTATGATTTGTGGATTTGGCATGCTTTTATTGGTATAGCGGGAGCGAATAATGATATCAATGTTTTAGATAATTCGCCGTTGTTCGATGACCTGCTTAAAGATGAAGCCCCTATAGCTCCGTATGCAGTAAATGGAGTTGTGTTTAGTAAGGGTTATTACTTTGCCGATGGAATTTACCCACAACTGGCTACTTTCATCAAATCGTTCACAACATCTTCAGACGAGAAACACAGTTTCTTTAAAAAGCGACAAGAAAGTGCAAGAAAGGATGTTGAACGTGCTTTCGGTGTTCTCCAAGGACGATGGGGAATAATACAACAACTAGCACGAGCTTACGAGGTTTCCAAGATACGTAGAATCATGTATTCTTGCATCATATTGCATAACATGATTTTAAAAGAACAAAAGTATGCACTAAGTGACTACAAAGCATTGTTCAGGAATCCGGCTAGACACATACAAGACAGATGGATTGACAGATGTGATGTTCGTCGTCGAAGGAATAAGGAATTACGTGACAAAGATGTTCATCTTAATCTCCAACAGCAGCTTATGGAGCATCTTTGGGGTGAACGTGAGGACTTTATGGAAGTAGATGACTACTAGTTTTAGTTATTTACTTATCGTATTTTTCATTTCGTATTTTATTTCGTAATTTCTTTTATGTCGTTTTGTTTAATGTAATGTAATGTAATGTTTTTTTTTTTTTTTTTTTTTTTTTTTTTTTTTAATTTCGTATTGTAATGTTTAATTTTATAAATGAAGTGTTTGAATGTTTAATGAATGAAATTGTTAAAGGTAGAATTTGTAAATTGTTATTTTAAAAAAAGGTGTGGCCCTGAAAGTGGTATTATTGGGTGTTATGATTTTCTGGTTTTTTTTGTGTTGTGTTATTTGACGTTAAAATGATGTGGCGCTGACATGACAGTGGTGTTAGTGTTATTTGGTGTTACCACTCCCTTTGCTCTTAATAAATGGGATTAACATCCGTGCTGTCAACATTAGACAACATCTCTGCTGCATAGAGTAAAATATTTTTTACATTTACATTTAGTACCTTTGAATTATTATAATGAATATATTAGAATTGTAATTAACTTTTCTAAAGACTAAATTAAGTAGTTGCTTGGGTCACATTACTCTTGAGCTCGACTTAAGCACTCAAAAAAGTTGGGTCAGGCTTATCAAACTATTAGACGGGACTCAACTTGTTTACATGTCTATGTAGTTCCATAATGTAGCAATGCATGTTGATATCTCACTTAACAGACATGATATCGTGTCAAAGTTAGACACAATTTTGACCATTTGTCTTAAGATAAATCGTCGTGTTTGGACCTGTTGGTGCTTAGTCATTTTTAATAAGGTTTCCCATATTCGTACCAATCCGTATGAAGCTGACTAAATTAGGTACTAGGTCCCTCGGCAACATGCATCCACGAATAAAAACCAAGAAAATTATACATTTTTAACTCTTAATATCTCGTATTATTTGATTGTTATGTGATATGTTGTCTCCATATTCAACTAATACTTGGAATGTTGCATCAATAGAAGCTGCAAGGAAGTTTCCTAAATCGATGTGTTGTCTACAAACAACAAGTCGTTTTATGCTTCTATCATCATTGTATTTACATACGTACGAAATTAACTTTTCACACCACATATCGCAAAGATATTGTAATTGTAATCTATTCATCTATATATGATTATGCTTTCCTTAGAAAATACGTACAATATGACTATGCTTTTTATACTGATTTTTTGATCCAAGTGCCAGTGGAGCTTCTTATGAATCATTCAGAAGCAAAAACAAAAATCCAGATACTCAATTGAGATAAAGATAATAAATATATAAACTCTAGGGTTTTGGGGAACTCAAAATTACAACCCTTACTGGATGTTACAGCAATGAAAAGCAACAAAAGGACACAACAATAACAAGACACAACCATGACATTACAATTTACATAAAGGACAAAATACAACCATAACCAACTCACACTTTCTATGACCAAATTTTTTTTTTTTTTTTTTTTTTTTTTTTTTTTTTTTTTTTTTTTGGAACGGTTCTTTCGGAGAAATCCTTGACCAATTCGAAACCCGGTGGGGGGAAAACCTTCAACTTAAGCCGCCCGAAGGCACGACACTTAATATGAAGTAAACCCTGCCTTCTCCAGATTCGAACCCTAGTGGGTTGAAACCTTCATTGAAGGACTTTGAAAGCCTAGTATCAACAGACCCTGTGATCAAAGAGGACTTCCCGGATGGTCACCCATCCGGTACTACTCTCTTAGTGGCACACTTAACAAGTTAAGTGATAACCACTAGACCACATGGTTGTTGATTCTATGACCAAATATGATGGAGTAAATTACCAGAGCCCATTCACAATTTAAAACAAGAACCAAAGGGAAGGTCAGACCTGCATATTCGAAACCATCACAGAAGCCATAGACACAGGAAACTGTCACTGATGCACGATTCTTTATTCTCAGTTTATCCAACTTTTGTTAATATATAATTGTTAGGATTCTAGCATGTTGCATGTTGCTTGGTTTTATGACAATAAACAAGTAAATGGTTTATTATAAATTATCTTATTTATGATTTATCAACATTGTCTATCATGTTAAAACCAACATGACATGATCTGAATCCAAATACATGTTAAAGAATTCTGTTTCTGCATATATTTTGTCTTCAAATACAAGATTGTTTAACTTTTGCTCATGACATGCATGTTAAGACTTTTACTTCATCTTTGCACCTTTCAAATAATGAAATGAAAGATACACCAGGTGGCGTTTAGTTGGAAAACATTTTCTTTCATTTCCTATTTCTTGTTTTGTAGAAAAAGGGAGGGGAGTTTGATTTCCACAAAACAATGAAAAATTTAGAAAACGAGTTTAGTTTGAGAAACATGTGTTTGTGTTTTCCATTTTCCAAAACTAGAAAACATGTTTAAGTACCATTTTTTATATCTCAATTCACTATTCACCTAAGTAATATTATAAAAACATCATCAAAACACAAAAACAAATATTACAAACAAACCAACTAAATTATAAAATAACTAAAAAAATCTAATACGAGAAAATAAAGAAATTAAAAAATTAAAATATAATATCAAATAACGTTTTCGTCCGATATTTTTCGTTTTTGTTTGTTTTTTTACGTTTTCGTCTGTTTTTTATGTTTTTGTCAGATTTTTTACGTTTTCATCATTTTTTTACATTTTCGTCAGTTTTTTTTACGTTTTCGTCTGTTTTTTTACATTTTCGTCCGATTTTTTGGGTTTTCGTTTGTTTTTTACGTTTTCGCCCGTTTTTTAACTTTCTCATCAGGTTTTTTAAGTTTTCATCCGATTTTTTTCATTTTCATCTTGTTTTTTATGTTTTCGTCAGATTTTTTATGTTTTCGTCCGATTTTTTATGTTTTCGTCCGTTTTTTTTACGTTTTCGTCAGATTTTTTACGTTTTCGTCCGTTTTTCTACGTTTTCATTTGATTTTTTATGTTTTCGTCCGTTTCTTTTTGTTTTTGTCAGTTTTTTTACGTTTTCATCTGATTTTTTATGTTTCTTTACGTTTTTGTCAGTTTTTAACGTTTTCGATCTATTTTTTACGTTCTTGTCTTTTTTTTTTTAGATTTTCGTCCGTTTGTTTACGTTTTCAATAGACTCTTTACTTTTTGTCCAATTTTTTGTGTTTTCATCCGTTTTTATACGTTTTCGTCAATTTTCTAACATTTTTGTCCGTCTTATTACTTTTTTGTTTGATTTTGGATGTTTCCATCTGTTTTTTTATAACGTAAAAAGTCTGGTGAAAAAGTAAAAAATCTGACAAAAACGTAAAAAACCGGACAATAACTTAAAATACCAGACGAAAACGTAAAAAATCTGACGAAAACGTACAAAATCTGACGAAAACGTAAAAAAAGGGACAAAAACGTAAAAAATCTGACGAAAATGTAAAAAAATGGATGAAAACGTAAAGAATCGAACGAAAACATAAAAAATCTGACGAAAACGTAAAGAATCGGACAAAAACGTAAAAAATCTGACGAAAACGTAAAAAATCTGACAAAAACTTAAAAAAACGGACGAAAACGTAAAAAATCAGACGAACACGTAAAGAATCAGACAAAAACGTAAAAAATCTGACGTAAACGTAAAAAATCTGACGAAAACGTAAAAACACGGACGAAAACGTAAAAAATTTGACGAAAACGTAAAAAAACAGACGAAAACATAAAAAATCTGACGAAAACGTAAAAAAACGGACGAAAACATAAAAAACGGACGAAGAAGTTAAAAACGGACGAAAACGTAAAAAATCAGACGAAAACGTAAAAAAACGAACGAAAACGAAAAAAATCGGACGAAAACGTAAAAAACTGACGAAAACGTAAAAAAAGGACGAAGACGAATGAACGGACAAAAACGTAAAAAATCGGACGAAATCGTAAAAAATCTGACTAAAACGTAAAAAATCAATCGAAAACGTAAAACAACTGACGAAAACGGATTTTGGGGTATCTTAATGGAAAATAGGGGAAAACAAAAAAAAAGTGTTTTGTAGTTTTGTGTATTAAAGTTGGAAATAGGAATTTTGTGTTTTGTAGAGAATTTTATTGGAAAACACTAACTTGAACGCGATCTCTGTTTTCCTTGTTTTCCACAAAACATTTTGTGGAAAACAAGGGTGTTTTCCCTTAACTAAACACACCCGTAACTCCTTATTCTTTGCTTTTAACATATTTCTCACTAATAGACACTTACGTACAGCTAATACATTTCTTAGCCTAAAAGTTGGATAAAGTGAGCAATTACTGAAGCATACTATACATTGAAAAAAGAAACAATTTTCACGTAAGCAAAATTCGTTAACAAAAGAAATAATTGCGAATCCTTATGTTACATAACGTGGGCCTTTGAACTTTCGACTTTATTTATAACATACGTAACACATTAGACCTTAAACTTTTGTATGCGTTTTTAACTTTTCAAACACAAAATGCATTTCTTGATTCTAGCAAAGATACAACTCTTGGGCTCTTCAAAGTTTCATAAATATGCTACTAAACCAATTCTAGCCACCTTAATATGGCCCTTCCTTTTAAAAGCTATATTGAGTTTGAGACCAATTCAAGATATTGTTAGAATCGTGGCTCATGATTCAAGACTTTTCTTTTTTCAGTTAGCACGAATCATCAGTTTAGACGAGTATAATGAAGGAGCAAGAAGATGGGGACGAGTGCGTAGACTAGTTCATGATAGGTTTGTTGGTGCTGGACGGTCGATAGCTTTTGTAGCCGATGAACAAAGCTTGCATACTCTTTCAATGGTGGCTCTTTAAGGTAAGGTGTTTGCTAATGATGAAAGTCAAAAGAGTAATACTTCATTAGATGCTGATACTTGTTTGTTATCACTTGAGGTGCTAAAAATGGTTATATAAGTTATCATCGTGCATGTAGAATCTTGTGAACTTTTGATGGATGAGACATCAGCAAATATAGTGAACTTTACTAGTTTTTGATTGAGAAATTGACTTTTCTATAATTTGCCTATCTTATATCATTTCCTCGTTTACGATTGCAAATTCTACTCAAGCCCTCTATATGAATTACGATGAGGGTAGTTTCGTAAGCTATCGTCATTGATGTGTTGAGCCAAAGATCAAGAATAACTATATATATTTTTTCATGATGTGAGTACTTTCGGCCCTTCTAAGATATCCCAGCTTTCTTTCTTCTCAGCTGATGAAGAGGTGATTTTGGAATGAAGGGAGCTGTTGAGAAACAATTTCGTTATGTAAAAGATGAGCGATGTTCTTGTAAAATATCCAGCAAACTCTTTCATGTAACCTGAATGTTTCTAACTATTTCGTGCTATCCAGCTGTTTCTAACTATTTCGTATTTTATTTCGTAGTTTCTTTTATATCGTTTTGTTTAATGTATTTTTTTTCTTCGTATTGTAATGTTTAACTACAACAAACAGGACGACGGACGACGATACTTTTGGCGGGGACGCCCTTGTCCCCGCCGAAAGTCACTAAATGAAAAAAAATATGCTGAGCTGGCACACGATATCGCTGACCGTTTACTAAATTTTCAACGCTTATTTTTTGCGGAGACAAGTACCCGCCGAAAACTATTACCGTGGTAGAACATAAACTTTTAGCGGGGACAAAGTTTGGGCGCCAAATTTCCCCCAAAGCTGCAACTTTTTTCCCCAAACTTTTAGTATATATAAAAACATACACATAACACATACTAACTATCATAAATTCAGGAAAAATACAAAACACACATAACCATGGATGGTTTAGCGCCGAAACAGGAGTGGGCAAAGGCTTTATCACACGAGCTCCGGTATAATGAAATTATAAATCATTGGGGCTGGGAAATTTTTGATGAATATGGTTTGTATGCGAACTGTACACCGTGGCAGAGAGACCGGATTCTGGTATGGTTAAGGAAAAAACCGTACTATATAGAGTATTTGGAAGAGCTAGATGCTGCTGAAGCTCAAGCTGCTGCTGTTGTTGAAGCCGAAAGTAGAATAACAGATCTGGAAAATAAAATAACAGATCTGGAAGCTACGTTTGCACATCTCAAGGAAATGAGAGCAAGGAAAGGAAAAGATGGTGCGAGTTCAAGCAAAGCGGGAAGTAGCCGCAAAAAAAATAATAATAAACGGGGTCGTTGTATCGTTTGATCTGTTTCGTTTGGTTGTCGCGTTGTTTAGTTTGAGTTGTTTCGTTTGGTTGTCAAGTTGTTTGGTTTGGTTGTCGAGTTTTTATGTTTGAGTCTGTATGAAATGAATGTGTTTGAGAACTCTTGTGTGTTTTAAATAAACGGTTTGCCCTCGTGTTTGTTAATTGTTAATTGTTTTAAATAAACGGTTTGCCTTTTGTTACATCAGTTTTCACAAAAACAACAACATTTTATTAAACAACAAGAACAACAACAAACAACAACAACAACAACAACAACAATAACACAACAAACAACAATAACAGCAACAACAACAACACTACATACGAAGATTTCCCATACCACCTAACATCTCATTATAAAGCTCGTGAAACAAGGCAGCTGAATCAATTGTGTGGTTGTTGGGATGCTGATACAATTCTAGCATTTTATTGAGTACCATTATCTGGTGATTCAATTTGATACAGTTTGAGTACACTGTATTTCCAGGACTCGATGTTGAAGGTCCTGCAGTGTAACGAGTTGAAGGTGTGGATGGTCCTGCAGAATGAGTTGGAGGTGTTGAAGCTCCAAGAGAACCGGTCATCATGGCGGTTCGTTCCTCTTTCCATAAAAAAAATTGCATCCATGATCATTTGTCCCACCCTTTGATTTAGGACACGCATAGTATAGTTTACCACGGGAGTAATATTTATGCGATTCTTGCAGAATTACGTCTCCTCATCCACAAGGACAAGCAAAAGCTTCATATTCTGCCATCTTGGGCGGCATGTTAACAGTGTGTGTTTGTAGTTGTGTGTGGTAGAATCGTGATCGGGGTGGCCCGATCTACAAGTTGAGTTGATAAAAGGTGGTGGCCAGAAAATGATTCCAGCGGCCGGAAACTGCTAGTGTCGCCGGAAAACGGAAACTGCTAAAGAGAGAGAGATATAGTGAGATGAGTGTGTGTTAGGTGGGAAAATTTTGGTAAAGACCTTTGTTTTCTATACCCATTGTTTTCGTACATCAAAGTGTCAAATCCTTTGTTATTAACTGCAAAAGGTAAAGAGCGGTACGCATAATTAAGCAATGCACATTCAATAGGTGTATAACCATAGCATCTCGATTCGTTCGTTTATCATCTCGTGTATAACCATAGCATCTCGACTCGTTCGTTTAACATCTCGTGAATAACCATAGCATCTTGACTCGTTCGTTTAACATCTCGTGTATAACCATATCATCTCGACTCCTTCCTTTAACATCTCGTGTATAACCATATCATCTCGACTCGTTCGTTTAACATGTCGTGTATAACCATGGCACCTCGACTCGTTCGTTTAACATCTCGTGTATAACCATAGCATCTCGACTCGTTCATTTAACATCTCGTGTATAACCATATCAACTCGACTCGTTCGTTTAACATCTCGTGTATAACCATAGCATCTCGACTCGTTCGTTTAATATCTCGTGTATAACCATAGCATCACGACTAGTTCGTTTAACATCTCGTGTATAACCATAGCATCTCGACTCGTTCGTTTAACATCTTGTGTATAACCATAGCATCTCGAATCATTCATTTAACATCTCGTGTATAACCATATCATCCCGACTCGTTCGTTTAACATCTCGTGTATAACCATATCATCTCGACTCGTTCGTTTAACATCTCGTGTATAACCATAACATCTCGATTCGTTCGGTTAACATCTCGTGTATAACCATAGCATCCTGACTCATTCGTTTAACATCTCGTGTATAACCATATCATCTCGACTTGTTCGTTTAACATCTCGTGTATAACCACAACATCTCGACTTGTTCGTTTAACATCTCGTGTATAACCATAGCATCTCGATTCGTTCGTTTAACATCTCATGTATAACCATAGCATGACGACTCGTTCGTTTAACATCTCATATATAACCATATCATCTTGACTCGTTCGTCTAACGTGTATAACCATATCATCTCGACTAGTTCGTTTAACATCTCGTGTATAACCATATTGGTTATTCTAAACTGCAAAAACATACAAAAACATTCAGTAATGCATCAAAATACTAAAAATATTTCAAAATTGTGTTTTATATGTTTTAGATGCAAAATGAGCAAAAACAGATGAAAAACGTACAAAGTTTGCGAAATTGGCAGTTTCAGTCCCCTAACTTTCAAAAATTGGCAAAAATAGTCCCTGAGCACATATTTTAAAAGAAAAATCACCAAAGGTCCTTCTACAATCATAAATTGTCATATTTAGTTCTTTGGTGAAAAATTGAAAAAGTTTTGAAAATTACAAGTTCAGTCCCTGGAGTTTCAGATTTTGGCAGATTTAGTCCCTGGTGGGATATTTTTGAAAGAAAAATCATTCTTGGACCTTGGGAAATCAAAAGTTATCAAAATGGGTCCCTGGGTGAAAAGTTTGAGAAAATTTCATGTTTGGTCCCTGTACTTTGCAATTTGGCAAATATAGTCCCCGGGTTTTCAAATTGGAAAATTAATCATCTAAGGTCCTTTGGTTATTGGTACTTGGCAAATATTACCCTTATGATTAACTTTGAACATGTTGCAGGACTCACCCCTAAACTTTCAGCAAGTTACAACTTTGATCCTTGTGATAACTTAGGAACGATTGCATTTTCCACCCTCACCTTTTGCAAAATTGCGTATTTGGTCCTTGTGTATTTCTATAAAACCAAATTGGACCCTTTCTATTTATTTATCCCAAAAACCCTTCCTGATCCAAACAAACAGCCCACCCAAGCCCAAAACCAAAACAAAAATAAAAAAAAAGCCCACCCCCGGTCAACCCAGTCAACACCCTCACCACTCACCTCCTTCATCCCCACTTGTCTGCTTAACCACTGCTATACTCCACCCTCAACCTCACCTCCACCTCATCTATCCCACACTTTGTTCCCCCTCCAAACAGAACCCAACAAAACCATTTAATGCTCACAAATTGCTCCAAGTAATCCACAATCTGCCAAAACCATTTTTTCCCGCCAAATCCATTTGAACGATCAAGATCAATTCAAGCTGATCCAACGGCTCCAAAATGATGGGAAAGTCAGAGAAACTCCACAAGGCTTATAAAAGAAAATAAAAATGAAAAGGAGAGTAGTAATCGTAGTGTAGAGTAGATTGTCATTTTAAAATGTAATTTTCCATTTTCAGTTGTTAAACTAAGTTTTAAAGTTGTAATTTTAGTACTTTTGGTGTATTGTGATTGTTTCTTAAATATAAATTCCAGATTCATTGTCCAAATTAGTTTCTTGCATTTTCATTGAAAATCAATATTTACTTCAACCTTGTTAAAAGACCTGTTTCTTTGCTTCATAGGTTCAATTTAAGTCTTTGATAAGCCTTGGTAAGTTCCTTTATGCATTTAAACTAGTTTTGTTTACAAAATCAAAAACTCACAAAAAACTTCAAATAAATAGTTCAATAATTAAGAAAATAAAGGAAGAAGAAGAAGACAGCAGGGCAGGGTGGTATTTTGGAAGGTATTGGTTTAGAACCTCAAGGAGAGGTTTAGGACAGGTGGGAACTAAATTTGGTAATTTGCTTTAAGCATACAGGACCTTATGTAAGAATTTCATTCTTTCTAGCATACTACTGTAGCATAACTTATGTTGCTTGAATATATTATTCTTCTGTGCTTCCATGCTTGTTTGATGTTTTTGAGTTGGTTTAATGCTGTTAGGTGCTTGGGATTTCATTGAATCACTTTATAGCTTAAGTTCGCATTTAACTGTCTCACTTAGTGTAATATGGTCTAGGTTTATTTTTGACTCCATCTCAGTGTATCTTAGTTTCAAACAGCTGCATATAGCTTATCTGATCATTCTACACCATCAGTGAAGCTTATCTCAGTCAATTGCCTTAAAAATCTCAAAAACAGCTTTCATAAAGGGGTGTTTGGCTTATGTTTGTTCAGGGTACACCAGGGTGATCTCAGTGGTGTTTGTAGTTTCTCTCAGTCACATTAGGTGTTGCTAGGACTAATCAAGCATAAAAAGGATAGGTTTAATACAATAAAGTCAAAATCACCTCCCATAGTTCCCAACAGTTAACTGTTGGTCATTTAGGATCCACAAACCCTCATATCATTTCATCTTTAGGTACTTTAGCTTGATTTGGTGTTATTTCATCTTAGTATAACCTTATTAGTTTGTTAGATTCATCACAAGTTGGAAAAAGTCAAAGTTTTAAGTTTTTATGGAAAGTCAAATTGTGCATTTCAGAATTTTCCAAAAGTTCAAGGAATTTTGTTGAATTTTGTGTTTGTTTTTATGGAATAAAACTTGTTGTTACTTGTTCTCTATCAACTCATCTTTGAAATTCTACATAGCATACATTTTTGTAAACTAGGGTTCTACAAGATAAGTGAAGCATGTCTACCTATGATATGTTATTACTTGCTAGCTATCCAATCCTACCTATTGAATTGTAACCTTGTTTTAATTGACGGGTTGTATTCCTTAATACCATTCATGGGGTATCGCACTTAACTCCCCAATTCTATGAGCTCTTATCTCCTCCTATACCATGCCCAGCACAACCATAGGGATTATAAACAGTGGCTCATGCATTAAATACAACCAATAAAGACCTAGTGCAATTGGTTCATGTTTCCTAAGACGTTCAAGCATGTTACCATTTGGAGATCTGCCAGTTTTCTTAAGCCTAACATATAAATTCACTCAATCAAAACAAGAATCAATAGGAAACAAGAATTATAAACTAAACCAACTAGATCTATTGAAGTTGTCACGCCTTAATTGATGGAGATAGACACACACATCAACAAGCCCCTCATTGATGAAGATAGACACAACATCAACAAGAAATCAATGAGATCTATCAATTATATACAAGTTTCACATAAACATAAGTAGACACAAGGTGAATTAGCAAAACATAATCAAAGAAAAGCAAACAACAAGAATAATGAAAGACATAATTGAGATAGAATCATCAAACCAATACATGATGTTTATGGAGTGATTGAAACCCTCTAAGTTGCTGGAAAAACACTCACCTAAACCCAGGAATCGACTTTAGGGTTTTGGGCTTACAAAAAGTGAAGTTATGATGTTATATTTATAGGCATGTTTTCTGTCGGCAAGGCTTGACGGCGTCAGCTCGTTTTCTTGACGCTATCACGACCATTTTTTCACCAAATTGTAGATCTCTTCGTCCTCTTCGCGTGGGCTTTTGAATCACCTAAATCCGAGTTCGTATGCAAAAGTTATGACCAAAACAATATCAGCTACTCCGCGCGCAAGTTTTGACAAGTTAACACGTGACGGCCTTGGTGACGCCTTCAGGTACATGTGACGGCCTAGCTTGACGCCGTCATGAACTTACTGGACCGTCACGTACTTTATCCACTTCCACCTCTTGTATTACTCTTGACGCCGTCATGAAGAAGCTTGTGACGCCGTCAGGTACTGTTTCCAGAAAGGAAAATTAAGACTTTGTCGTTTTCTTCACTTTATACCCCAAAAATGTTCAAAATGCTTCCTTTTTCAGAATTCACTCCCAAAGTACCTAAAATCACAAAAGGAACGATTTATGGCAATATTTGATCAAATAAATTCAATTCCGGGTTTAAATGACCCCCTAAAAATGGTTCATTTTTCGCCTTATCATATATCCCTACACTTGGGATTTGTTTGTCCTCAAGCAAATGAGCTTTTCCACCAATCAAAATACAAGTTAGTGGTCATCTAACACTAATATAAAAGTAATTACAACAAATGATCGTTCCACCTTAATCAAAACAAGCACGGAAATTATACACTAGCACCTCACATTAAGTATTTGGATACTCTCATCTCTCGGGTGTTGTAAATTTATATGTCATAATTGGAAATGGAGAAATATCACTCTTTACCTGTCATAGCAAATAGATTACCATAGGCTTAGGAAAGGATCAAACCTCCACCACTTGGCGTAAGCACCTAGGATAAACTATCAAAGAGGTCTTTTAAAGGGTTATAACGTTAGGTGTAGGGGATATGTAAGACATGGTTTTGTTGGATAAACGGATATTTTACTGGTGGCAAGTCAATTGTCTTAGTTAACTACATGTACAATGAGGCGTTGCTAAGCCAAGACTCGACTCAACTTAAACTAACCACAACTCTTTTTGGATTTTCAAGACACTATTTGACTTAAACATAAATAAAAGAAACGGATGGTAGCCCGTATGTTTTTCTCTTTTCTTTTTCCATTTTTTTATATATATATATTTTTTTTTATTCTCTCTTTCTTTTTTTTTTCGATTTTTTTTTTAACATACACTCTTACTCTACCATCCAAAATAATACATCAAAGGGAGCTCGTTTCCTCCCTACACTTGAGCTTTTACATACTTTACAATCAACTATTCTAATGACTCGAATCAAGATAATCAAAACACTTGGAATACTTTTAAATATTAACGCACATATGGGGGTAATATATGATGTTCTTCCCCATTACTCCATAACACAAGTACTTTACCCATGAGTCCCAATTGTCCCAAACAATATGTACAAGATATGACTCGACTTAGCAACCATGTAATCAATTAGACAACTAACAAAGGGTTTAAACAATTAACAATAATGCACTAAAGATGAGCGCATACAAGGAAGGCTAAGGTGATTTGGTTGCACATTTGGGGTGGATTGTAAACAAATTCTTCCTTTAAGTAAAATGCTTAAAGTTAGAAACGAAAAGATAGGCTCGGAGGGGTGTACTAGGGGTATCGTGTACTAAAAATGAGTACAACGCAAAGGTGTGGGAGAATTACTTGACCTATGAAGTCAATGTAATTATATTACAGGTGTAGAACAAGGGTTATCCTAATGCCTCTTATCATGTAGTAAATCCTAACTACACGAGTGTAGTCTCACTAGCGGTCTCGGGATGCATCACTATCATAAGTTCTAGAATCTAAATACTACCGGTACACTCATAAGCACCAACAATGAATGCTTTTTCCTAAAGATCTAAGGGCGAACCTCACATATTTGGGGTGGAAATTTTTGAGTGGTATGGTTTTTGTGTTAGTCATACAACTCCTATCCATGAGACGCTTATTAAGACTAAAGTTTCACTCCTACATGTTGCAAAAAATTTTAAATTTGGTGCTAAAATTGCCCTAACAAATATTTCTATCAGTTTTATTACATATTCACTATTAAACAAAACAAAAACCAAGTGGAGTAATAGTTTCTAATATACCCTCCCTACACTTAAACCGAACATTGTCCCCAATGTTCTAGATAAAAGATGTAAAAGTAAATAAATAAGAATGAAAGAAACTAATACTCCCCTGATTCGTTCACCGTGGATAATGTGACAACATGGTTAAATCTACCTCCAAGAAGACGAACGTTGAAAGCTTCCCTCCAGAAATATAAATCATCTTCTTGTCCTGTAATCAACAAACACAAAAACAAAAGCATCAAACCGAACAAAAATCACAACTAGATGTAATTCCAGACTTAGAAACAAAAACAAGACAAAGCAACAAAAGGATAGGATACTTGTGGAATGAATTACAAATAGGAACTCATAAAACATATCCACAATTATTGACACACAAACAAGATAAAATATATGCTAATCATGAATTGTGAAGTTTTCATGTTCGAATTTAGTTCTTTTTAACAAGATATAAATTTCCCTACACTTATCTTTTTGTAAAATACCTTTATATGCAATTAAGACGAGGTTAAAAACAAAATAAAGCATTTTCACAAATTATTCGAAACATGAAAATTAAACAACTATGATTAAGCATATATGACACAAATAAACAAATAAAATAAAAACATCAAATAATTAAAATCATGGGTTGGGTTGCCTCCTAACAAGCGCTTGTTTTTGTTCGAGTCACGAGCCTGACTCTACCCTTATTTAACGGAAATAGGGGAGGTTTTCCCTACACTTAGGATTAAGTGCGGGTGAAAGTAGCGATACACGCCCTTAGGGTGAAAATATGCCACATGAGGTGAAGGGGGCGAATGAATGGGGAAAGAGTCTACCACCTTCATTGTTAGGTTACCCGAATCCTTTGGTTTGATGGGTGGATTTGAAGTTAGAAGAGTTTTATGACAAAGATTTGAGCTCTTGCCATTTCCATGAATAGTATGCTCTAACGGTTCTTCATCCACTCCGGTTCCCATCTTTTTTATTTCAACTTCATCTTCATCTTCGTACTCAAACTTGCTTTCATCAAAGAAGTGGAGTGTTGGCATTTTGAAGTTGGAATGTTGGAAAGAGGTTTTATGGATAATGGGTTTGGTTTGAGAAATCATCGAGACCTTATGCATCAAGGTTGGTTTGAGTGATTTAGAGGTTATGGTGTAGGCGTGAGAGTTCCCTTTCTCAAAAGGAAGCTTATGAGAATAGAAGTTATTCTAGGTTGAACTCACAGAGAGAGGTGTTTCATTGTGCCCATCACTGCCTGTTTCATTAGGGATTGGGAATTCAAAAATCTTTTCGATCTTCTTAGGTATAGCTTCTTCCCTAATTTTCTCCTTAATCCTTGATATAAACTTATCAGCCAAGTCCATGAAAAGACTTCGGGTGCTTTCCATGCGGGCTTCTAATTGTTGGATTTGCCTCTCTTGGTTGTTTACAAAAGTCAGCATTATCCCTTCGAATTCCTTTTGTCGTGAATATTCAGGAAACGTATATTTACTGTCTGTATTCACATAACCAGAGGGATTAGCCATGGGCATCTCGGCTCTTATCAATTCCTTAACCTGCCTTTCGATGTTCTCAAATAACGGTTCTTGGGTTGTATTCATGTAATCTAAACTTCCTTCCTCCAAGAACATTGGATCCTCCCATTCTTCTTCTTCGTATTGTGCTAAGTCCTCAATGACCTCCCAGCACTTATCAACACTGAGCTTGCTCAATCTACCATTGGCAGTGTGATCTATAGCTTTCCTAGTTTGGTGATTAACTCCATCATAAAAGATTTGGATCTGAAACCAAAGATCGAGGCCATGATGGGGGACTTTGTGGAGTAGTTCCTTGAAACGATTCCATGCTTCATAAAGAGTTTCACCTTGACGTTGTTAGAACATCAAGATGTCATTCCTTAGCTTGGTAGTTCTCCCCGGTGGGAAAAATTTAGCAAGGAAACGAGTGGTGAGATTATCCCAAGTCGAGATAGATCCCGCGGGTAGACGATCAAGCCAATGGATAGCTTGGTCACGAAGAGAGAAATGGAAGAGACGCAATCGGGTAGTATCTCTAGTAGCACCATTAAGGTCAATGGCATCTACGATTTTAAGAAAGTCCTTAAGGTGTTGAATTGGGTCTTCGGACACATGTCCGTGGAATGCACATCCATTTTGCACCAACCGGATGGTGTCGGGTCGCAGGTGGGCTACAATGGCTTCTTTGGGAAGCTCAATGGCGTTTCGGTAACCTTTGTGGCTTGGTTGGGAATATTCTCCTAAGGTGCGGGCTCTAGGAGGTTGGTTTAGTTGTTGTGGGTTTGGTTGTGATGGGATGATGGGATCTAAGATATTACCACCTTCCATGATGGCGGATGGTAATGGTTACGAACAAAGAAACGAAGAAATAAGATAGACTAAAGAAAACCTAGAAAAATTAAATAAAAAATCTCACTAGAAAGGAACCTAATGAGTAGACCTAATACAATTAAAATTTCAACCTAAGCAATAACTATTCCCCGGGCTACGGCGTCAAAAACTTGATGCGTGGGAATTGCACCAGGCTTTACCTCTCAAGAGATCTTGAGAAGCTTACAACCCCCACCAGGCAGTGTACCTGATCGTTGTAGTATAGTATAGTGACAAGTACCGGGGGATTGATCGTTCAGCTAGGAATAGTGTCGTTAGGATTGAAATTAGTCTAACTAGGTCTAAAGGTGAAGGATGATTCTTTTTGTATTTTTATATTTTATGAAAAGCAAGTAAAAATCTCGGGTATTGGGAGAGTGGGCGGAATTAGTTGCTAATCAACTAACCCAAAAGCTACTAATTAAACTAATTAACAAGAAAAGTAATCTAGGGTTCTACAAGATAAGTGAAGCATGTCTACCTATGATATGTTATTCCTTGCTAGCTATCCAATCCTACCTATTGAATTGTAACCTTGTTTTAATTGACGGGTTGTATTCCTTAATACCATTCATGGGGTATCGCACTTAACTCCCCAATTCTATGAGCTCTTATCTCCTCCTATACCATGCCCAGCACAACCATAGGGATTATAAACAGTGGCTCATGCATTAAATACAACCAATAAAGACCTAGTGCAATTGGTTCATGTTTCCTAAGACGTTCAAGCATGTTACCATTTGGAGATCTGCCAGTTTTCTTAAGCCTAACATATAAATTCATTCAATCAAAACAAGAATCAATAGGAAACAAGAATTATAAACTAAACCAACTAGATCTATTGAAGTTGTCACGCCTTATTGATGGAGATAGACACACACATCAACAAGCCCCTCATTGATGAAGATAGACACAACATCAACAAGAAATCAATGAGATCTAATCAATTATATACAAGTTTCACATAAACATAAGTAGACACAAGGTGAATTAGCAAAACATAATCAAATAAAAGCAAACAACAAGAATAATGAAAGACATAATTGAGATAGAATCATCAAACCAATACATGATGTTTATGGAGTGATTGAAACCCTCTAAGTTACTGGAAAAACACTCACCTAAACCCAGGAATCGACTTTAGGGTTTTGGGCTTACAAAAAGTGAAGTTATGATGTTATATTTATAGGCATGTTTTCTGTCGGCAAGGCTTGACGGCTTCAGCTCGTTCTCTTGACGCCATCATGACTATTTTTTCACCAAATTGTAGATCTCTTCGTCCTCTTCGTGTGGGCTTTTGAATCACCTAAATCCGAGTTCGTATGCAAAAGTTATGACCAAAACAATATAAGCTACTCCGCGCGCAAGTTTTGACAAGTTAACACGTGACGGCCTTGGTGACGCCTTCAGGTACATGTGACGGCCTAGCTTGACGCCACGTACTTTATCCACTTCCACCTCTTGTATTACTCTTGACGCCGTCATGAAGAAGCTTGTGACGCCGTCAGGTACTGTTTCTAGCAAGGAAAATTAAGACTTTGTCGTTTTCTTCACTTTATGCCCCAAAAACGTTCAAAATGCTTCCTTTTCCAGAATTCACTCCCAAAGTACCTAAAATCACAAAAGGAATGATTTAGGGCAATATTTGATCAAATAAATTCAATTCCGGGCTTAAATGACCCCCTAAAAACGGTTCATTTTTCGCCTTATCAGGGATCCAAGAGGTCAGGGGTTCGAATCCCACTCTTGGCACTTTTCTCTTTTTATTTTTCTTTTCTGTATTTTCTTTTACACAAACACTAAGCAACTGATTATAAGCAACTTTTAAAAAGGAAGACTTTTTGAAACATAAAAATAAGCTGTGTGAGGGCTTATTATTCTCACAGAACACCAAAATAGGCTAAAAATAAAAATTTAAACTTGAAACAGCTTATAAAAAGCTAACAACTGTAAACCTAAAGCTAAATAAGATACAAACAAGTGATGTGAGCTGGGAAAAAGCTAAATCAACAAGGAAAGAGCATTGAATAAGCCACACAATCCAAATAAGCAAAATCCAAAACTGAATCTACTGAGGCACTCAAGACAGTTTGCAGGCTTGATTTAAGCTTGAATAACAAGCTCAAAAGCTCAAACTAAGCTTAAGTGTGAAAAGCTGGGTGCTTGAGCTTCCTAAGAAAAACAAAGACTCAGCCTAAGCCCCTCAGACAAACTCTACAAGAGCTTATGAATAAGGCTTATTCACACTGCCAAATCAGTGTGAATTTCCCAGGTAAGGCCATTTGGTGAGTAAGATTAAGCAGTTAAATAAGCAAATTAATGGAAAATGAGCACACGAGTAAGTAGTAGGCCAAAAGGGCTCCTAAAAACATCTAAGATCACAAGTACAATTCCACTATTGAATGAGCTACAAGATCAGGAAAGTGAGCTTGTGAGACTGGTGCAGGGAAGGAAATGAGTCACCAATAAGCTAATAATAACCATTATAAGCTCAAACTTACAAATGCTAAACTACAAACTACTTATAGACCAACCTCTAGTTCTAAAACCTTCTGAATGGACAGAGATAAGCCCATAAGCTAGCAATCAGTGAGCATGTGTGATCAAACAATCAAAACAACTGGACTGATAAGCTTCACATAAGCTTATATAAGCTGAACTAAGGATAAATAAGCAAAAGCAACTAAGGGAGGCCTTAATAAACTAAATGGGAACAGATTAAGCAATAAGCTACAAAACAAGAAACTGGATAAGCTAAATTCATATAAGGCCTAATTGTGCAGGGCAGCCTAGAGGGGTACCTTTGGTGGCTAAATAAGCTAACATAAAAAATTATAAAAAATAAAATAAAAATAGTACCTTGAAAATAAGCTGACACAGAAGCTATAAATTAATTTACAGACCCAAACACTAAGATTTGAACAATTTACAAATATCCCACCAAGGGACTGTAGGGCAGAGTAAGTAGCAACCCTGCAGTTGGTGGGGGAACTAGCAGCCCACTCACAACCCACAAATATGCTTCCAAGCCTGAGATAGGATGAAATATATAAACCCTAGGCTACTGACTACTTATGGAATCAAAACCTTAAATTGGGACTTGCCAAATTCCAACTAACAGATGAGATCAAAAAACAAAGTTGGGATAGTCAACTGATGCAGGCTGCTGAAGCAGCAGTGTGGTGAAGATGGGTTGCCTTGACCTATGTAGCTACCAATGCCAGATACTACCCTTTATTTACCAACTATTATGAGTATGTTAAACTATTAAAATGACCAAAAACTAAAATGCTCTACAATTACCTACTTAGGCTATCCTAAAACCTCAAATCCAACCAACTGATGCATATGCTGATACACAATACAAAAGTGGATCATATCACTAGAAAACTAATCCTATATGAGAATTATAGCTAATACAAGTTCAAGTTTTAACCTACACTAAGTTTGACTAAGAAAGTCAACTAAAACCAAACACTCCTATTATCTGCTGAAAACAAAATTTCAAACCATAGAAACTTATTTTTTTCTAAATTCAGTGATATTGAGCTTACACTAGGGTCACAAATGGATAACTAACTAAATAGAACAATGAATAAGCAGAATACATAAGCAAGTAAATAAGTTGAAATCAGAAATTTAGAAAAGCAATAGTGTTTAAATTAAACTGGAAATGTCAGTTACAATACTGAATTGAGAGATTTAAAACTAAATAAACATAAAGCATGAACTATCTAATTAATTATACACTACTCATACTATTACTAAAATTCCCTTCACTAACTACTATCTAGCTGACTCCCCTTCTTTCTCTTTTCTTCTTTACTTATATGCTTCCACAATGTCTTTGGCACTTTTCCCACTTCTTATTTAGGCCGTTGGATGAGTGGTGTTGATCTTGGCCCTTAATCTCATTTGGCGCCCAAGCTAGGTGGATTGATGACCTGGATGAGAGGAGGGGTAATTATGGTGTTTGGAGTTGACTTTGGGAGGTGGTGGAGTAGGGTGGCTGAGGTAGGAGAGGAGGGGGGGGGGACAAGCTTATTGGAGTTTGCAGGGATGGTTGTCTGGGTATGTTTGAGAAGGAGGGAAAAAGAGGTCAGGGGTTGATCTTTGGTTTGACCCTGCATGTTTTATTAATAAGGGAATGGGGTGGGCTTTGATGGATTGGGCCAAGGAAATGAGTTATGGATTTGGACTTTTGGTGGATTGTATTCATAAAAGGGATAATGACTAAGGGTCCATTTAAGTAATAAAGCCCAAGGATATTATTTGTAAATTCTGAAAAATACAAGGGCTGGTTTTGACAACTTTCTAAAGTATCTTCAAGGACCATTCTTGCCTAGTATGAATAGTATGAGGACCCTTGTTGATTTTTTCCAATATGAAATTCCCGGGGACCATTTTTGCCAAATTTCAAACTGCAGGGACCAATTTTGTAAATTTTCCAAAGTTTTTACCTAAGGACAATATTTGATGATATTTGACTTTTAAATGCCTTAGGTTGACTTTTCTTTCAAAACACATGCTAAGGGACTAGTTTTGTAAATTTTTGAAAGTTTGGGGACTAAAACTGCCAATTGTGTAAACTTTGTTTGTTTTTCATTGTTTTTACTCATTTTGCATCTGAAACGTATAAAATACAATCCCTGGGATATTTTTAGTATTTTGATGCATTTCTGAGTGTTTTCGGATGTTTTGGCAGTTCAAATACGACAAAAATGATGAGTGTTTGAGCACTCATCAATAACCAAACTCACCCAAATATTAACATAGATCTGGGAATGAAACACTTGTAAAAAAAACCCCCACTGCTTCTGCATCCTCTCGTTTTGCAGCATCCACCACACCACCACTACTCCACCACCCCACCACTACTTCACCGCACCACCATCTCCACCACCGCAACTCACACTCGCACCGCTGTGCACGTTAATTCTCCCCTCTGATTCATCAATTCTTTCCTCAAAACCTCTAATTGATTAATTCTTTCTTTTTCTCATCTCATTTATTCCTTTATCCCTCTCGTTTATAAGACCCAGGTAATCATTTTTGTTAATTTCTTGATTTTATGTTAAATTTTGTTAAGTTTTTTTATATGAGTTAATTTTTGCAATTTGTTTTAATTTTTGTTAAATATAGTTTTTTGTTACTTTTTTTTTAAATTTTTTGTTAATTTTTTTAAGTCGAGGGTTTTATGCTTTATTGTCGAATATGGGGTTTAAACATGGTCGGCTCAAGGGGTGTGCAGCCTGTGAAATGGTGTACATTTGTTTTTTGCATTTTCAACAAGCATACATTTGTTGATTTTTATTAATAATTTTGATTTTTTTTCCTATCAAGATCAGCCGAGGGCCAAGACCAGCCGAGTGCCGAGACCAGCTAGCCGACTGCCAAGACTAGAAAAGGTACGTTTGGTTAACAGCAGCCCAAACATGGGTGTTTGGAATGAATTCAGTAGGCTAAGGAATGCTTCTTAAGCTGTTAGGGTGCTTTGTGTTTTATTAACTTATATAAGCACACAAGTCTCCAAATAAGATGGTTGTTAATCACTAGGACATGTTAGAATGCGTTTGGGATTGGTTTAGGTATGCTAGAATGAGCCGGTTGTTAATCACTAGTCTCCAAATAAGCCGGCTGTTAATCACTAGTCTCCAAAATAAGCCGGCTATTATTTGTTTTATGCGGTTTGGTTAACAGCTGCCCACAAGGGCTGTTTGGTTTATGCTGTCCAAACAAGGGTGTTTGGGATTGCTTATTTAAGCACCAAAAGGGTGTTTGGAACACGACACACCATGGGGTGTGCTCGTGATGTGTACTATGACACAAGTAGTGTCGTGGGGACTTGCTAGGTGCAAACAACTTTAAGTGGCCAAATAGGTCGAAAACCATGGCTTCTTGTCTGTATACAACTATATATCATGACATTAATCTAGTTTTGTCCCATGCTACAAGTCGTACTCGTACGTATATGCATACAAAATTCATTAGATGCTTCTTAAACGTACTCTAATTTGAAGTATATATAGTATCAGATGAGTTTTTCGTTTCATGTTGGAAATCTTAAAATTTGGAGGAAGGATTACATGCAATAAACCATTTATGAGCTCATTTGATTTCGGCATATATTTCATAAGCTTCAATTTTCCAGCTTATTTGGAAACCCGTTGGCTTATATAAGTATATTATGATATAATAAACTTATATAAGCTCACAAGTCTCCTAATAAGCCAGAAAATTGAGTCTTGTGATTTATAAGTCGAAAAACAATATAATATAACCATATATATATATATATATATATATATATATATATATATATATATATATATATATATATATATATATATATATATATATATATATATATATATATATATATATATATATATGAGATATTATGAGAAGGGGTCTTAAAATGAGAAGGGTAGGAAGGATTGTGGGAGTGACTTGTGTCACCCCGTGAAAAAAAAAATTCCCGCCAAATATATATATATATTTTTTTTGGCAAAAAAAATTTGGTCAAAAAAAAATTCCCGCCAAATATTTTACTGCATCGTGATGCAGTAACTGTGATGCAGTAAAACATTATACTGCATCGTGAATCGTGATGCAGTAACCATAATGAAGTAAAAAAAATATACTGCATCGTGATGCAGTAACAGTAATGCAGTAAAAAAATTTACTGCATCGTGATGCAGTAAAAATTTTGGAGGGAAAAAAAAATTTTGCCCAAAAATTTTTTTTTTTCCCGCCAAAAATTTTACTTTATCACGATGCAGTAACCGTGATGTGGCATGATGATGTGTCATAGGGATGACATATGTCACTCCCACAATCCTTCCTAACCTTCTCATTTTATCCCTACCATATATATATATATATATATATATATATATATATATATATATATATATATATATATATATATATATATATATATATATATGTATATATATATATATATATATATGTATATATATACATATATATGTATATATATACATAGATATATATATACATAGATATATATATATATATATATATATATCTATGTATATATATATATATGTATATATATATACATATATATGTATATATATACATATATATATACATATATATATATATATATATATATATATATATATATATATATATACATAGATATATATATATATATATATATATACACATATATATATATACATAGATATATATATATATACATAGATATATATATATATACATATATATATATATATATACATATATATATATATATATACATATATATATATATATATATATATACATATATATATATATATATATATATATATATATATATATACATATATATATATATACATATATATATATATATATATATATATATATATATATATATATATATATATATATATATATATATATATATATATATATATATATATATATTTACTAGCTTTCAAAGCCCGCCCGATGGGTGGGCATGACTTATAAAGTTCCTTGTAAGGTATTAGTTAAGTAGGGTTTGTTTGTTAATGCGTTAAACCTGAAAATTGGTTGATCGTTATTAATTATTAAACAATTTGATAAAAAAACAATTTTCAATGTGTTTAATTTATTCTCTTTTGAAACTGTTGCATATTGTTTGTCAGGGAAGAGAACTCAGCACTGAAGAGACATGCATACTTGTGTAGTTTTCTGCGTTTACTTTTATTAATATTTGTTGTCGAGCCACCGCAGAAAGCAATAGTATACTATTTGGGAAGCCCGGCTATGGGCGGGAATTAGTTATAGATATCGCTTGAAGGTATTAGTTAACGAATAATAAGATATAAACGTACAAATTTTATAATAGTTGTTTATAGAAAGCGTTAGTTATTATTTTTGATGAATTAGAGTGAGTAGTTGATTAGTACAAACTTCATTAAAATAGTGACAAAACCCACCAATTTCACATGAATTGAGTCTATGGAATCACTTCGTTCCAATTGTCTAGTTGTCTAACGTTTTTTGTTCCCACTTTTGAAACAGCCACATAAAGACACACTACAACAGTGAATTGGTTATGGTTAAATTTTTATGCCATCTTATTCCCAAAAGTGCTAAGGACCATAATTGATATGAGGTTTCCTGTTGGGCGGGCTTGACTTATAATTATTGTTGGAAAAAATAAGTTAACAAAAACTAAGATATAAACGTACTAATTTTTATATTAAATGCATTAACAATTA
This sequence comes from Artemisia argyi, assembly GCA_030686995.1. Lineage (NCBI taxonomy): Eukaryota > Viridiplantae > Streptophyta > Magnoliopsida > Asterales > Asteraceae > Artemisia > Artemisia argyi. The sequence continues at coordinate 153,017,737 of CM060686.1, read as the reverse complement.
GTTAAACTAAATGAACGTTAACATTTATAGAACAATTAAAATATATAGTTTTTTTTTTTAACAATGTAGTATATGAGTGAAACTCAAATGCAAAATAACAGTCATAAACATGGATCTATGTTTGACAAAATAAGTAAATCAATATAAATAAACACAAAGAAAGGTTGATATCTATCCTCTTAACACATGGTTCTATATAACTTGAGACTACAAATATATAAAACTAAAAATCAAAATGTGCCTTATATGTAAGTAAACCGATGTTTCAATATATACTCTTGACATTAGAAATTACCAATTTAAGTATACTCTTTGACATTATATAATCATAGACATTATTTAGTCAAAATATTTCCTATATACTCCTAAACATTATATAGTCTAAATTCTATGTAGACTTAATGGGTAGCCTTACATGGGTAGTTGACCTTTAGATTTAAATACAAATAAGTGTACAATCAAATATGCTATCGAAACCTCCATGTTTTAAATAGTAAGTCCTGTAAGGTCATATACACGAACAGGTTCCTAATACAAACCTTGCTTACAACTAACAATTTATTCCTCTAAATGCATGACTTCTTCATCAAGAACAACTACTTCAGCTAGTAGCTCCAAAGTCTGTAAATTTTTACACAATTCAATATCCTTACTTTTAACCCAAATACAAATCTTTACGCCACCAAAATTTTTACCTTTTAAAGTCCGGCCATTAATTATTGATAGGCTCTTAATCATCTCATTATTCGTTGCAGCACCTCCTCTTAATATTTGTGTACATACATCTAGAAAACAAAAGCATCATCATTAATAGTAATTATCTACGTAAATCCTTTGAACTCTTGTTAAGTAATGGGCAAATTACCTGAAAATGTATTTAACTTGTCACTTTTTACTATTGTATGTAGCCATTTTTTTTCCTATTGTGTGACTAAACTTTCGAATTTGGTACATTGTGTGCATTTTGTGACTTTTTAGCCTTGTAAAATGACCATTTTACCCTTCAAAATTTTGAAAATGTAAGGGTAAAATGATCACAAAATATACACAATGTACCAAATTCGAAAGTTTAGTCACACAATAGGAAAACAAAAGATGGCTACATACAATGGTAAAAAGTGTCAAGTTAAATACATTTTCAGGTAATTTGGCCTTAAGTAATCTACCAACTTGACGTTGAAAACGTGGTAGAGCGGCCATTACTCGTCTTCATCTCTTTAGCCATGATCTTTATAAAAGTATAGTCTTCTAATAGGTTCCAATTAGCAAAACAATAAATGCATTTTTTTTTGTTACAAAACAATTAGGCTAAGATCCATGAACACTACTAAACGGTAACCAACAAAGTGTTTTTTAAGTTGCATTGAATTCTAAATTTCTAATGCAATCTCATTACCATCATAGCCTACCAGAATAAGTAAACACAAAGGATACATGAGTTTTTCAAACCATCAGTCTATCATGTAACTATTTGTTAAAAATAAGGTCTTTTAAGCTTTCAATTGTTTATTTGGATGTCATATATGGGTAAAAGTAGACCAGTTTATCAAAATTCAAAGTATTTTACCTGCAAGTCTTTTTCCAGTCGTTTTGTTAATGTCAATAAGCAAATCGAAACACTATCGTCATGCATAAGGTATATTACCAAGGCATAGTTGCATTACATCTGACCATACGCATGATGTCATTGTCTATAAATGTACAATAGTTAATAATCTAAATATCTAATAGCACAATATTGTGATTCTCTTTCGACCTTTTATACACTTCCTTTGTGGATATTGATCTATATCGCTTATCTCCCCGTTATTTTGCATATAAAGAATCACTTGAAAAGTAGAAAGTAATGGGTTTTAGATATATGGACTGCAATGCATATTGCGGAAATGTGTACCGATACTTTTTCCATGGAAGTTGTTGCCTGTGAATCTCTTGCCTCACTCCCATCCATGTTAAATCTAGAAAACTGCAACCCTATTGAAGCCTCTCTACTGGTTTAGACCCCATCAGAATATCGATATTTCATAACCTTTAAGATAGTCGCATACCCAAGTTATAACCTGCTTAATTCATTATTTTATTTTAAGGGTTGCAAAACCATGTGAGTAATCGGTATTTTATAACCTACAAAGTAGTCACATATCTAGGTTATACAAAAACTAATTGTGAAAAATAAATAGCAACAGTATATACTGTTCTTAAATGTTCAATCCATATTATATCTAAATGGTTCCTAAGTTCCATCACTAATAGTTTTGGAGGATTTTCTCCAATGCAAAAAACCTAATTAATAATATTTATTGTCTCTAAATGAGCATGCATTTGCTTTAAACTTAGTTGTCGTCGCAGTTAATACTGTCTGGCTACTTATTTATAAAATTATTGCTTGTATTAAGAACCCGGTGTCATGAAGAATCGGACCAGGACGATAAATAATGAGCACTTTGAGCTACCAAACCATGTATTTTCTGAAAAATATATATATATATATATATATATATATATATATATATATATATATATATATATATATATATATATATATACACCAAAATATTACTAATTTATCATAAGTGTAATGCTAATCAATTGATACGAAAAAGGAAAAATAATTATTTCCAACGTGATATGGCCAAACGAATGTACTCCCAATTTGAAGACTCGCATAATGAATAGTAGAAGGCTAAAACCTACTGTCTTCATATAGTCAGTCTTCAGTTTCTTGCAAACTTTTAGTGATCCCCTTATTCTCTACCACTGCCGAGCATAGTCTGTCAATGAAGAATTCACATATGACACAGATGTTAATCGACAATGTAGAAAAATATTAGCTGCTATCCAAAGTTAGTAACTCAGCAGATGTTGGGTTTCAAAAAGATTGCAAGTACTATGGACAACAAAAGAGCAAAGCACATTAGACAATGTAATAGCTAAATTTCTAACTGCTTACACCTTATAGAATGTTGGGGTGAGATGGAAGATGTATGCTGAGGTCATCCAGGTTAGGGGAACTATGGATACTTAATCCCTTCTCATTAGCCAAATGCAGGGTGATGTCATCTATCAATGCAGCAACAGGGTTCTTCATGTCCATTGAGAAAGATGCCAACCTCTTTGTCAAGTTACGTTCCTCAATTTTTGCTTTAATAAACCGAGCAAATTTTCCAACTTTGTCTACATCTTTCTCCATACGTTTCTTGACTGCTACATGGTAAAAGACATGTAACTATTAAATTAATATAAACCAAATAAAGAAGTGACGCCCTGGTGTCAGGTTTGCCCCAAACAGCCATAGAAGTTTCGGTTAGCATTTTTTTAAGAAAGGCTTTCAGTTAGCATTTTGATTATCAATCCAAACAGCCCACAACAGTTATAATTAGCATATTAGTTATCAATAAAAAAATAGCCCATAACAGTTTCAATTGTGTTTAATTATCAATCCAAACAGGCCACATTAAAGCTAATAAGTCATTATTTACAGCTGGTGACCCTATTAACATGAGATTATGAATTCAAATATGCCATAAGCTCATAAGTCGAAATCTGAACCAAGTAAGCTTCAGCCTAACACCCCCTGAAATCGAACAAAAAAATTTCTAATTCGTTCCTTTGAATAGTTACACTACCCGCACAACCCCATTATTCCACTTCCACATAATTATAACATACCTTTAGTTAACTAAAGGATATGCATAGCAAATATTTTGGCTGCCAAGTATCACAATAATGCTCTCGTCTTTGAACATTTGCTTCGCACAAGCCTGTATGATGTAACATGGGTCATAAAATAGCAAGGATTTAATTACCTGCAATCAGACAAAGCTCCTTGAAATACCAGTTTCAGTAACTGCATTCGATCATCAAGAATTGAGACTCCAATTTTGTCAGCACAACTCTTTTTTATACTGATTTTTGAAAAAGTGGTATACAGAATAAATTAAACAATGTTTGTGAAAAAAAAGTAGCAGCAATAGCTGCTCGATTTGCATCTACACCAATCTTCATAGATGTTTCCATTTAAATGTCTTTGAAGCATTCTAGCTTCATTGGCACCAGCATAATCCTTCCAACCATAGTGATTATATTCAAAATCATCTAACATTGTAACCATCGTGTTTACTTTGAATTGAAAACAAAGTTTCACTCTCTTCAGCAAAAAAAAAAAAAAAAAAAAAAAAAAAAAAAAAAAAAAAGACAGACGACACTGCATTGTAGACACTAAACTCTATAGATGTCATGTATTTGAGAAAGCAAACATTACTCATAAGAAACAATAGTTGTGTATTAACTGCATATGAGGTAACAAAAACCCTATACAAAAATCAACAATGAATCGCACAATTATAATTAAAATAAAGAAACTTGTTGCAAATCAAAGATACCTGATTAGATATTAATAGGTGTGTAATCAGCTGTTATCGCCATGAATAGTTTCTGAATAACCCTAATTCACGAACCACAAACCAAAAAAAAAAAAAAAAAAAAAAAAAAAAAAAAAAAGCGAATAAAGAATAAGAAAAAGAATTGCATGTTAGCATTGCTTCTATCATTGGATGGTTAACGGAAAATAATATATAAGTTGAAAGGTATTAGTTCAAATACCCATTTTCATTTAAAATTCTGTCTTGAATTTTGTTTTTAAAAAAATACACTGAGTTTATGTACATGGTTTGTGTTCAATTGCCATTTAACTCCCAAGCATCAACCATTTTTTCTTTTTCTTGGTATCCATTATCGGTAGCTAGCTATGTGAAAGAAAACAGGATGAAGAGGGTATTCAATAGAAAACCAAAAATTCATATACGCAGAGAACTTTTTACTGTCAGAACTGAGGTAATTATATTTGCATTAAGCTTAGATATATTTTCTTATGTGAATATGTAGCATTGTAAATATGGATCACGTAACTTACCTCCTTCCGGATAAATAGAATTGTAGTGCACCTCAGCCCATAAATTCAAAAGATGACTGCATAATTATATTGCAAGCAACATTTAGCAAAACTTGCTAATGCTATCAGAACAAATGCATGATAAATAACTAAAGAACCAATATGATAATAGAAATTCCCATTATGTGGTAAATTGTACAGACCGAGCCCATGTGCATGTTCATCTAGCAGAAAAAAACTCTACCTACTGGTGTAAAGAATTCCACAAACTTACTTCCATATGACTTTTGAGCGCATGGTAGAATCTCAATGTAACAGGTATCTTTAAACGATGTTAAAACAAATTTCTTGACTCAAAACTGCAAATATCAGAAACAATGAAGCGACGTAAAAATGGGGTCAAATGCTAAGATAAGTGAAACAGTGAGTGACTTTTGTGTGAGTGCAATATATAAAATTTTTAATACCACATCAGCAGCTGCTTGCAATGTGACATGATCCCCCCATTCACCATCCCTGTAATTGTTTTGCTTAGACATTAGAATAGAAAATTGGAAAAAAGTATACCGTAGATGACAAAGTGAACTTGAAATATACGTGCTGATTTTCTTCAAGTACTCATTCTAAGCCATTAGAACATAAGCCGCATACAATTCTGAATGAGTAAACATGGTCCAGGCGTGGGTATGTGCACATGCAAGCTGACCCCATTTTGATCTGTTACTTAACCCACCCAATCTGCACATCTTGCCACATAATTAAGGAAGAGGAAAAGAATACCTCTGTTTTGAATCTTCATCTATAGGAGGTAAAGCTTCAGTCTGCAAAGAAGTATCTGTCACGTTTTGCTTGCTGTCAATTGGAGGAGTGTCATCCTCATCTAAGTTCTTTGACTCTAACCCTTTCTGATACTCATACAATCTAAACCCCAAGGATGGTTTGCCATTGTTACACAGGAAAAATATAACCGAAGACATTACATATAACCTAAAACATAACAAATGTGACTTCTACATACCCGTCAACACACAATCCATTTGTTGTAGTGGAGGCTCACTGGAATTCTCGACCATCATGCGCCTGCTGTCATTAAGAGCACGTTCGATGCTTTGCTAGCTACTCTATAATCAGGCATGAACTTGAGCATATTCTTGAAACGACGTCCAGCTAAAAAAATTGAAGTTTTTTTTTTTTTTGCAACCTCAATCTCTCGCTACCCTTTTAGGCAAAAAGTTTCCAGAACTGACGCACACACATTGTAGATGACAAAGCTTGATCTCTTTATACTTATATTTGCATAAATATTATGATGAAGAACACAAGATAAAATGAACATATCATACCTTTGAATAAGTATAGCTACATAGTTATAAAAATAAATAACAATCAAACAATAATATTATGCTTATAAACTGAATGTGTGTACCTGATGGGATTATTGGCCACATAAATGCAAAGATCATCAAATACCCTATTATACAATATATCAATACAAAAATTATTCGAATCAAGTGTGATAGAGACAATATCACTTCAAAATATAAAATAGCAGAAGAATAAATACTCTTTATTTGAGTTTGATGTGGCTAATGAACTTCACATCCTCAAATACACATATAAAAATAAATGCTTTTATCTTTGTATCTCTAAGAAATACATGCATGCATATAGCAAAGCCAGATGTTGAAGTTCAATAATAGATTATCACAGATGTTATCATAAAAAGTGCAAATTTACTCACCTCCCATACTTTTACATAGCTAGATCGTCTATTGAACCAAATTCAGATGTTCTTCCATTGGGTTGGCGCAGGGATTGGCCGGGCAGGCATGTCTTATAATTATCGTAAGCATATTTTTGTATAGCATAAGAAGGGTGGTAAAGAATAGCTGGAAAAACGTAGCAACTGAAGTTAGCAGATAACCATATCCGATTGCTCGAAAACCTGAAACACATCAAAATCTCCTTTCAAAGTAATTATTTGCATTTGATATTTTAATTTTGAAACCATAAAAATATGCAATTTTAAAGGTTATATATACCTCATTAGTAATTAGAGTAGCTCGAGTAATCTCGGTTATGATGCCCACTCTGTACTCTAATGACAACCCCATCTCAGTATACGAAAATAGTAATCTTGCTTTAGCAGAAATAGACACAATGGCTATTGAACATGCACTATTAGAAGACGATATAAGCATAAACAGTTACAATGGCTACTAAACATATAAAAACGTACTAAAACTTCGATTCTTGCTTTAGCTTGACTAATAAAGTTATCACACCAAAAGGGTAATCTTAAATACTTGTGGTATCATCACGGCTTTTAACAGGTGTAGCTCTCTTCTCGAGCTCCTCAATCAGACAAAGTACCATCTTGTCATTGAAATCCAACTGCAGCCAAAATATATTTTCTTTTTATAAATGAACTAAACGTTAAAGAAAAAACACTCAATACTTGAATAGTTCACATACCTAATATTGAAGAGAGCAAATCATCATCATTCATAACAGATTTTCCAGTTACATTAGTGGTGAATAAACTTGAGGATTCAACTAAACTCATACTTTGGTCGGTGAGTGAGCTTTCTTTGTAACTACGTTTTTATCCTGAAAACATATAATCTTTTTCTGCTGGTGTACTTTCTGGTACCATCTCTTTGGGTATATCTGAAAACCCTGGAGGTAAAGATAGCAGTTTCTCATAGGCAGGAAAGTCAGTAGTGTAACTGTTCATGTTATCTACTTGAACCTCCCTTGAAGTTGCATTATCCACCCGAAATTCATTATGCTGACCAATGTCAGTAAGTTGACCATGTGGTGTCTGAATCCAAATGTGCAAACTGAATGGGAACCAAAGAAATTTTAAGCAAATGAACAGTTAGTTTTTCTGTCTGGAATCATGGTATTTCAAAATAACAACCAACATCAACAAAAAACAAAACTATTAACTTTCAAGATACTTATCTTTGTAACAACTACAGATCATGAAGCTTCTGACTGTCGAATAAAATCAATCATCTTTGAACCGTTTGATTTTTATCTACTTTCATATTTACCCGTGTGACCTGTTATAGATACTAAAACGTAACCTGAATAATGGGACAGTTGTACATGTCCTTTATAATACATATTATACATAATTAGTAGCATAAAAATCATATGATTGAGAGTAATAAACATATTTTCAACTTACTTTGGTGGACAGAAAGCTTCTCCTACGTATCACCACCCTTTGGATCCTTTAATTTGGAATGGATTGAGCTCTGTAAAAAGAATTTTATTTTCATTTTTGTTGTTCTGAGTATATGGGACTACATTCACATTCATCCTTGAGCCACCAGCAACTGCAGTTGGCCCATGACCACCTTTATATAAAGAACTGCCAATTGCTTATGAGTGGATATGATCCAATTGATTAGAGGGCAACACCCTTTTACCATTGTCACTTGCACTTGTCATTGATATCAAAGGTTCAATGTTTTGACTATTGTTGGCGAGAATGACTTTCACAATTTACATTATATATTGATATAACTCTAATGGATTTATTAAGAAGCACATGAGTGATATAAGTACTCTTGAAGTACATCATAAATAGCTTATATTAGGTCATTGCAATCATAATAGTGTCATTAGCTCTCGTCAGACAATCATATTAAGCTAATACAATACTGCGAGTTGAATTAGTAATGTCAATTAACCGACCCCCTAGAAACAAATATAATATCCAGTTTGAAAAGTTATATAAATGTAAGCCAATATGGGAGAGACCTATAAGGTATGACCTTTGTGAATAAAGGTTGAGTTCCCGAAAATTTGTGTCCTAGCTGAACTTTGTTGCGGGTTGGATCCATTCTCTATGGCTTATTTCACACTTTATGTATTGCCGGTCTCCAGTCGCTACAATCACCCGTTCAATAGCGTAACAAACAACAAATGTTGTTGTTGAAGTTAAGACTGACCGGAAGTTTTCTACTGCATTATATATCAAATCATCACTTCATAAACAACTCAAAATGCACAAAAATAATAGCAGTGTGAAAATACATTATGCATACAAAACTAACCTAAAAATGATGTTGTTGCCGATCCACTACAGCCTTGATATTGCTGACACCATTGCAGCCTTGCTGCTGCTAACCCCATTGTTGTCTAAGCTAGCCACCACAAATTAGCAGATAATAGTTAAAAAAGAAATTGTAACTACATATAATTTGATGAAAAAGACTCATTATAGATGTGGAGAATGGAATACGAATTTCCAAATTCAACCTTATTCATACCTCATTTAGGGAGTCGATTTGCTATTGAAGAGAGGTAATTATCAATTTATATAATTAGATTTTTGGTAATTTTATTTTCCATTGAAGAGAGGTAAGTTTAGGACTATCAAGACAATGGAGGAGGTTTTGCACATCCTACAAAATAAAATTATATGTTTTAACAAAATAACGAACATGATTAAATAACTACAAACCATTCTTGCTTATGTTTTTATTAATTTTAAATAAGATAAGCAGTTTATCATGTTTCTCACAATAATTTATCAAAACAGCAATCCAAACAGGAACATCTTACCCAAATATGAGAGATTCTCACAGTTTTTTATGATCTTCAAAATAAAAATCATGGTTACTGAATTGCATTATAAAAGCGTAGATACACCATCTTCAAGATAATCAAGATGTACCTACACCCAATGTTGCAAAAATCGGCCGAATCGGCCGATTAATCGCCGATTAATCGCTAATCGGTGATGTACCTTGTCGATTTTCGAAAATCGGTTAAAAAATCGGCCTAGGCAAAAAAATCAGAAAAAATTGGTCAAAAATCGGCCGAATCGGTCAAAAATCGGCCGAATCGGCCAAAAATCGGTCGAATCGGCCAAAAATCGGCCGAATCGGTCAATTTAAAAAAAATAGAAATTTAGGCATTTTACTTAATTTGGGGATCGTTTATTTCACTTATAACGTACAATGGGCCTCATAATCAGAATTGAAGCCTTTTATTGAGGTTTGTAAACATAGAAGGCTTGGAATCAGTTAAGATCTTTAGTTTGCTCTCTAGAAATTCCCAAAACATGCAGGAAATGCCAAACCGATTAATCACCGATTAATCACTGCCTTGACCGATTACAGGCTGCAGGGTGGTCGACCGCCCGACTACCGATTCACGATTTTTCCAACATTGCCTACACCATCAGTAAAATAAGTACACAATGCAAAAAACATATACTGAATGATACACCTTATTGCGTTACGGGATTAGGGTTAGGTTTTTGTGAATGAACGTGTGTGAATGACATTGTTTTTTTTACGTATGTATTATATGTTTGATAAGGGCATTAAGATCAATTTAAGCATGTCATTATTGTTTTCAAATGCCTATCACAAAATCTTGCTTGGTCCAATGGTTGAAGCGCTTGTGTGTGGATGCCAAGACCTAGGTTCAAATCTTGTAAGTGTAAAATTTTTTTAAAATTTGAATTTAAGCTTGTTAAATGCATACTTTAATTGCCAAAATTAATTAAAAATAATGAAATTAATTATAAAAATTGTTGACATGGCCTAAATGTGATGACATGGCTGATAATGAAATTACTGGGCATTGAGGTGGCATTATGACGTCATATGCCTCCTGTTATATATATATATATATATATATATATATATATATATATATATATATATATATATATATATATATATATATATATATATATATATATATATATATATCATTATGTTAGCTACGAATATTGACAATGCAAATATGTTAGGACTTTAGTGATTAATTTCGGAAAGTCCCCGTCCGAAGTTAATCATCCCATAGAAAACCCGTCTGAAATTAATTTATTAGAAATTAATTTCGGAAAGTCCCCTGTTTGGAACTGGTTTTTGAATGTTTTGTCTCATTTAGGATATGAAAGCGTATAATTGATTTACTATTTGTGAAAATTTCGACAGTGTTTCCCCTTTACTCCTACGAATATGTCTTTAATGCACATATTTGGGAAGTTAAGGGGAAATGCTGCCGAAATTTTCTCAAATAGTAAATTCAGTTATACGCATTCATATATGGGACGAAACATTCAAAGAGTGTGTTAGGATTGCCTTCCATAGTTGGATTAGGTGAACAAAACGCATAACTCGTAATTCCACCTTTATATATGTGTTATACAGTTTTCAACTTAAACCTATGTCATTATTTGTTGGATCATTAAAACGCACAACTCGTGAACATGTTTAATTCTATATAATTATTTGTTGCATCATTAAAACGCAGTTATGCGAATTGATAAGAGTTGGGTCTCATTATCTCGTGCTAGCCTCGATTTTTTAAAAGGTCTTAAAGCTTTTTGCGCGTATGCCAAGGACTTTGTGAATATTGATGGGAATGTACATTGTCCATGTGCTCGTTGTTATAACAGTGGTTGGATAAAGTACGAAGATTTGTTTGATCACATACACTCAAATGGTTGGGACCAAAGTTATACGAAATGGTATAATCACGGTGAACTGGATACCCGAACATTGGTACCCAATACAAAACATCCCGGGACGAGTGACATGGCTGATTTCCTTCATGATATGTGTCCGAATGAGCCAACTCAAGAAAATATTGGCGAGACAAGTAACGAGCCAACTCAAGCAACAACACTTCCTCAACGTAACAAGTTTGAAGCGTTACTTGCCACTGCTAACGACCCACTGTACCCGGGCTGTACATGGATGTCTTCATTGGACTTTATGGCAAAGTTTACGAACATTAAGGTCAAAGGTAAAATGAGTGACACCACGTTTAACGAAACACTAAAATTTATACATGAATGCTTCCCGCCCGTTCTAGGACAAAATCCCACCGTCATACTATGAAATAAAGAAGACATATAAAATGATCGGGTTAGGATACGAATCCATACATGCTTGTGTAAATGATTGTTTTTCATATCGGGGGGTGGGTAACAAAGATTTGCATAATTGTCCCATCTGCGATGCTAGTAGATGGAAAGACAAGAACACACTGGGGAAGAAAGTTCCTAACAAGGTGTTGCATTACTTTCTGTTAGCCTTGCTATTTTATAAAAGATAACGTCACACATAAAGAAATGGACTAGATATCATACAAATAGTACTTTAGGGACTATTATTGTAATATAGGCAAACATGTGATGTAATGAGCCTATAAATACCCCTCATGACTCTCCATGAGGGGTGTGGGAAAGTGTGTGTGTTATTTCATTTATTCTTTGTTAATATAAACCCTTTTCTCCACCTTTCTCTCTCTACTTTCTCTCTCTAAAACAATGATGTATTTTGATCAACCGCGACCTCCGGAACGTGTTTCTTGGTCATAACAAGTGGCATCAGAGCTAACCGGGGGCGAATCGTGGTGTTTTTGGGTGAAAAATCGTGTTTTTGGGTGAAATATCTCGGATCTCGTTACTGTTCATTAGATTTTTTTTCGAGTTAGAAAAAATTTTCGAGTTAGGAAAAAATTTTCGAGTTTGGAAAAATTTTCGAGTTAGAAAAATGTTATTGAGTTAGCATGTTTTCTTATCGAGTTTGGATAAATGTTTACCAAGTTTGGAAATATCCTTACCGAGTTTGGATACACGTTTACCGAGTTTGGACTTTCTATCGAGTTAGGTATTTTGACTTATCGAGTTTGGATCTTAAATCTTATCGAGTTAGGATCTAAAGTTGGCGAGTTAGCCTGTTCACCTAATCGTTTATCGAGTTAGGTTTTTTGTGGCTTATACCTAGACGAAACTCTGCCAAAATTTATCAAGGTTTATCGAGTTAGGATCCAAGGTTATCGAGTTTGAAGCTTATCGAGTTTGGAGCTTACCGAGTTTGAGAACTTACCAAGGTTACCGAGTTTGAGAACTTTCCAAGGTTACCGAGTTTGGATTTTTCAGAGCTATCGAGTTTGGGAAGTGGTTACCGAGTTAGGTACTTTTCCAAGGTTACCAAGTTAGGGGCATTACCGAGTTAGGAGCTTTATCGAGTTAGGGGTTATCGAGTTAGCCAAAAAAAAACAAAAATAAAATAAAAAATAAAAAAGAGTTTTTTGGCGGGAAAATTTGAGTAAAATTTATTTTTGAGAGGAGACTAAACGTTCAATTTTTACGCGAGATTTTAATTTTGGTATAACGTTGAAAATTTTGGCCCGAAATTCAAATTTTTAGGCTAAAATTCAAATTTTTTCGGTGAAATTTTGCGTAAAAATTTTCAATACTCAAATTTTTCTGGTAACCTTAGAATTGCATTTCATAGTGATTTCCAAATTATGGGCGAGAAATTTTTCCAATTTTATTTTTGGAGGAAAAATACGAAATCACTACGAATCACCCGAAATAGAATTTCAAGCTTCACCAAAACACACCACGTTTTGCTTAAACGATCCTGATCAAGAATCACATTCAAATGACAACGGCTAGTATCAGATTTTTGTGACTACGGAGTTTTTGTACGATATTGCTTATTTGGGTTTAAAGTTCATTTCACGGGCATGTGTACTTATTTATCTCAAAGTCTAGGGGTGGATGGATGCATGACTTTCGGAGATACTTGTTTGGGCAAACACTGGTAGAGATAGTGATTAAGACTTGGATTGTCTAGTTATACCCGATGTAAGGAGTTACATTGTAGTACTCACGGGTTATAGCTATCACTTTAAGGAGTTACGTTCTAATACTCAGTGTCACATGAAGTTGTGGAGATTCCAAGAGGTGGATATTTCATATACTGTTTGTTGGTTTGGGTATATGGCACTACCTATGCTTAAAGGAGTTACATTGTAGTGCTCAGTATAGGTTCTTAGTCACACCTTCGTACAAGATTAAGTCACATATCTATGAGATGTTTACTTCATTCTCAGATTGGTTATATTGGGTTCTCTCCATACAGTGGTCATTTACTAGCTTGTTGGAATTTGAAGAGGTCGCTTAAAGGTTGAAGAGAAAAGAAGAGATTGTAGAATAAAGAGAGTCATATCCTATCAGCATATTCTCACAACTTATGCTTTCATGGTCTATCTATATTGCACCAGAAGTGTAAAGTACGGGTAATTTTGGCATGTACACACAATAGTATGATGATTTCGATACATCGCAACCATCAGGAGGGAGAAGAACATGCCAAAAGAAGTAGTGTTTCATCTCTAGTACGTTGGTTGATCGAGGGAATTGTTCTTACACTAGAACCGAAGAAGTACTAATGATGTGTACATCGGAGCGTATTACCAACCTTCTATGCAATACTTTGTGAGTTATGCTATGATGCTCCCAGAACGACAACCATGGTGCAAACTCATTAGTATCTACCTTATCCGCTGCGAGATGAGAAGAGATTTGTCAATTCAGGAGGGAGCAGAAGAAAAAGAATAAAGGCTCACTAGTTAGGAGGGAGTAATAACCTAACTAGACCATTACAGTTGAAGTTCAGAGCTACAAAGACCTTTGCCGTCAGTGTCAAAGATCATACGCCGAGATCGTCGGAAGAGAGAACTTCAAGTCTGCCTCAGTATCTAGACTACAGAGACTCTGCGCTTCAACAACGTCAACATAGTTTACTATTGTTGTAATTTACACGTTTATGTGTTTATAGGTCTCATTGTATCCATTCATGTGTGACGATATCTTGGAGGGAGATTGTTAGCCTTGCTATTTTATAAAAGATAACGTCACACATAAAGAAATGGACTAGATATCATACAAATAGTACTTTAGGGACTATAATTGTAATATAGGCAAACATGTGATGTAATGAGCCTATAAATACCCCTCATGACTCTCCATGAGGGGTGTGGGAAAGTGTGTGTGTTATTTCATTTATTCTTTGTTAATATAAACCCTTTTCTCCACCTTTCTCTCTCTACTTTCTCTCTCTAAAACAATGATGTATTTTGATCAACCGCGACCTCCGGAACGTGTTTCTTGGTCATAACACTTTCCTATCATTCCTAGACTACAACGTTTGTACAAGTCTAAACACACTGCAAAACATATGACTTGGCATGCTTTTGGGCAGTCTACGGAGAACGGTAAGGTGCAACACCCGGTTGATGGTGAAGCATGGAAGAAATTTGATATCAAGTATAAGAAAGAATTTGCTTATGAAAAAAGAAACGTCCGATTAGGGTTGGCTGCTGATGGTTTTAGTCCGTACGGCAACCTTAGTCAGTCTTACAGTATGTGGCCGGTAATATTAACAACATACAATATGCCTCCCTGGATATGAATGAGAGAGACTTCTCTTATGTTGACGTTGTTATTTCCGGGCCCTAAATCACCCGGGAAGGACATAGATATTTACTTGAGGCCTTTGATTGAAGATCTTAAGACTTTATGGAAAGATGGGGTCATGACTACGGGTGCTGTTACAGGCACTGAATTCTGTATGAAAGCAGCGCTTTTATGGACTATCAATGACTTTTCCGCTCGAAGTAGTTTGTCTGGGTGGAGTGGGCAAGGTTACAGGGCATGTCTGACTTGTAATAAAGACACTCTAGCTATCGCGTGTTAAGCAAAACCGCTTATGTTGGTCACAGAAGATTCTTAAAACCGACCAATAGATGGAAAAAGAACAGAAAGGCATTCTATACTCTGGTAGAAGATAGACCACCTCCTAAAAAATTTACCAGTGATGACATCTTTACTCAACTTGGGAGATTGCCTATACATATCCCGGGTAAAGATCCAAGTTTTGGGGGTGCGAAGAAAAAACATGATCATGATCGCGAATTGAATTGGACCAAAGTATCTATTTTCTATGAGCTACAATATTGGTCTTTTCTTACAATAAAACACAATTTAGATGTCATACATATCGAAAAAAATATGTGTGAAAGTGTGTTGGGTACTTTGTTAATGAATGACAAATCAAAAGACACCAACAAGGTAAGACAAGACTTACAGAATTTGAAAATTCGTGATGCTTTGTGGCTCGTCAACAAAGGAAACGAGAAGTGCTCTAAGCCTCATCCCACGTACTCTTTCACTACTGAAGAAAGAAAACTTTTTTTGTCAATTCATCAAAGGTACGCGTTTTATTTCTATAACACTCCCAAAATCGATCAATACAGCGGAAGACTTAAAATGTCAGCGGAAGACTTTTGGGGTATTATATCGTGGATCCTTGTCACAATTATAGAAAACGATTCAAGTGATCGTTTTAAGTTTTATTTAAAATACCAAATATTCGTAATTCCAAGAGGATTCATTATTCAACAACAAGTTTCTATTTAAAGAGAAATAAATGTTTCTTTATTTGCCCACTTCGTGCCTTTGCCATCCATTCCATTTAGTTACCTAAGATAAACATGCTAAAAGTCAACAAAAGTTGAGTGAAATTCATAGGTTTATAATTAAGAGTTTGAACACAAGATATAGGTGCTTATTGTATATAAATACAAATAAACAAGTTAGAAAGTCGCATTCATTATTGCCTTAAGCTCATGACACTCAACGATTCAACAGACATCAATATTTTCTGTAATAATGATGTAAAGTATTGATGAGTGCTCAAACACTCATCATTTTTGGTCAAATCTGAACTGCAAAACATACAAAAACACTCAGTAATGCATAAAAATACTGAAAATATTTCAAAATTGTGTTTTATATGTTTTAGATGCAAAATGAGTAAAAACAGATGAAAAACGTACAAAGTTTGCAAAATTGACAGTTTCAGTCCCCCGACTTTCAAAATTGACAAAACTAGTCCTTGAAGTTTTAAAACAAAAGAAAAGTCAACCCAAGGCATTTAAAAGTAAAATATTATCAAAAACGATCCTTGGGTAAAAAGTTTGAGAAAATTACAGGTTTGGTCCCTGAAGTTTCACAATTGGCAAAAACAGTCCCTGAACTTCAGAAATTGACAGAATTGGTCCCTGGTGGGATATTTTTGGATAAAAATCATTTTTGGGTCCTTGGGAAATCAAAAGTTATCAAAATGGGTCCATGGGTAAAAGTTTTTAAGATTTACAAGATTGGTCCCTGTACTTTGGAAAATTGCATAATTGGCCCCCGGGAAATTTAACATTAGAAAAATCATACTTATGGTCCCTGGGATATTTAAGTTGTCAATTTTGATCCTTGTGATAACTTAGGAACGATTGCATTTTCCACCCTCAACTTTTGCAAAATTACAAAATTAGTCCTTGTGCAAATTTCAAAAATACCAAACGGACCTAATATTAATATTAACTCCACCAATCCAAGTATATATATTTACGTTTTAAGTCCAAGTATATCAATATTTACATTTTTCAATCCCAAGTTTTAATGTTAACAGTTTATACCCTTAGAAAACTATTTTTAACACTTTTTACCCAAAGTTTACAAACTTGACACTTTTAGTCCCTATCTCTCGAAAATTTGCAAACTTAGTCCAAACATCACCAAAGTTAAAACTTATCATTTTTATTAATTCAATAAGCTCAGAAAGTGTACACTAGCTTATCCCAACAGCTTATTAGCTTATTTTCTTCTTTTTTACAAAAATGGGCCTAACGAGCCAAAACTTAAGGCCCGTTAATGATTTTTCATCCAATAGGTTTTGGGAAACTTTGGGCTTATCAAAATCCATCTTTTTAAGTCCTAGTAACATTTCAAAATAGCTTTTTCACCCAGCTTATCATGATAAGCTAAAATTAGCTTTTTGGGCTTTTCGGCCCACGTAAGGTTTTTGATTTCTGAAAATCCTTAAGTAAACTCGTTTAGCTTTAGGCTCGTTCAAGTGATCAAACCAAGTCGTTAGGCCAAATAAATTACCATTCTCGTTAGTATACCAAGTAGACAAATAGTTCGTGTAAAAATATTAGGGGGTCGTGTGTCAAATTTAGAAATGGCGAGGCCAAAGTGTAGCTAAAAACTCAACGCATATAACTTCATAAAACTTGAAAATAAACTAAGTCTTTTAGCATATGTCGTATAGGTCCAATGTGACTTAGGAACGTGTGATTTTTATGGTGTATGCATTAATATAAGCTCAATGTTATTATAGGTTCTCATTAATGACATAGCCAAATAATAGTACGATATATAACATATGTATGTCGTGTTTGTATTTTACGAGTTATAAATAGAAAGTGTGGGTGCAAAAATGTAACAATTCGCAATTTCAGGTTAATTACTATTCCTGGAAAATTTTACTATTCATTTTTCCCGAAATTTGATTTTTGTTTCTTGGCCTCGAGTGATAAATCATTTCCATGGCAAATTAAAAGTTTGACATTCAGCAGATCATTTTCGTGAAAGTTATTAAGGAATTACACGGAATTACACGTTTTAGGGTAAAACGTCATTCAAAAATTCTACGCACAACGAAACTCGACCATGTTAAGTGACCCTGCATCAGAAAAATGTTTAGTACTCTCATGATTAATTTGAGAATTAATCATGACTAAGAAAAATATGACCAAAATAAGCCTCGGCCGTGAAAAAACTGGAATTTTCACTTTTAAGCGTTTTTACTCAGCCGCAACCTTAGCCTATACCTGCACCGCGTTTCTAAGACAATTTGAGTTTTCAACTTATTAGAATAAGTCAACATATTTTTCCCTCCTCCTTTGACCAAAAATCATTCCTTGATTTTATAAGTCATTCCATGATTTTTGAGCTTACGGTTTTAAGTTTAAAGACATTAAATACCAACCGACACTAGACTGAGCCCAGCCTAGACATTATAAGCCATTTTAAGTCATTAGTATCCTATTAGAAAAGTTACATTTTACTTTTCTCAATTTTACGCAACTTTCGTACGTTTTACGTATTATGCGTTTTAGACCCGTGTTTCCAGTTTTAGCAGGGTTTGAGCACACCAATAGAACCTACCACTCATTTTATATTTTATTATGGAGTATATTGATATGTTCTAGCATATTTACAAGTTTCATATTTTTAGGATACTGATGAGTGCTCAAACACTCATCATTTTTGGTCTAATCTGAACTACAAAACATACAAAAACACTCAGTAATGCATCAAAATACCAAAAATATTTCAAAATTGTGTTTTATATGTTTTAGATGCAAAATGAGCAAAAACAAATGAAAAACGCACAAAGTTTGCAAAATTGGCAGTTTCAGTCCCTCAACTTTCATAAAATGACAAAACTAGTCCCTGGATATTCAAAATATAGAAAATTATCACCAAAGGTCCTTTTGAAATCATAAAATGTCATATTTAGTCCTTTGGTGAAAAATTGGAAAAGTTTTGGAAATTTACAATTTAGCCCCTGAAGTTTCAGATTTTGGCAGATTTGGTCCCTGGTGGGATAATTTTGAATGAAAAATCATTTTTAGTCCTTGGAAGTTCAAAAATGTTCAAATTTGGTCCTTGGATAAAAGATTTTACAAAATGGCAATTTTAGTCCCCGGATTTTGAAAATTGACATAAATGGTCCCCGGGAATTTTGAAAAGTACAAAATTGCAAAAATGGGTTTTGGAAATTTGAACTATGCAAGTATGGACCTTCTTGTTACTTTGGAAAGATTGCATGATCAGCCCTTCAAGTTTCACTTAATTACATAATTGGTCCTTGATGTTTACTATTAACCAAATGGACCCTTTAAATAAAAATAAAACCCAAAACCAACCCACAACACAACCTGATCCAATACCAACCCCCAGCCCACTTCCAAAACCCGGCCCACAACAAAACTAATATAACCTCCCTTTCATTGACCTCAGTCAAACACCACACACCCCGTATCACTGTTCACCATCTCCCCCACCTCCATGTTTTCAGCTTCTATGTTCCCCCCCCCCCTCCTCCAAAGTCTTCACCAACCCTCATAATTATACTCACCAACTTACACCTTCCCCCCTCCTCAATAAATGCACACCTAATCCCCTAAACCTGCCATGTGAGTCTTTGGCGCCAAAACCAATCAAATGGTCAAGATCATCCCCAAGCCATCCAATGGCTGAGATTATGTGTAGGATAGAAAGAGAAGACTGCCAGGGACTATAAAAGACAAAGAAAAGTGAAGAATAGTAGTTAGTTTTTTAGTAATTAGTGTAATATGGAGTAGAGTAGTTTAGTATTGTCGTTTAAGCTTGAATTCCAATTCTAATTGTAATTTTTAGTTCAAAAATGTTGTAAGCAGTGTTTTTAATGTAATCAAATCCTTAATTAACCTCAACTTCAAGTTTTATTAGCTAATTCAGTTTTATGCAATTTTTATGAGAAATCTCTTTTTGCCTTAAATCTTGTTCAATATTATTTTTAATGGTTCTATAAGCTCCCTTAAGTGATTGGTAAACTCCCACAGGCTCAATTCAGTGATTACACAGTTTATGCTTCAAAAACTAAAAAATACAAAAAAAAAAAATAGATTTAAATAAGTAAAAATTTAGAAATCAGTGAAGAAGGTGAGACAGGTTTGGAACATGGTGTATGGTGGAATTGCAAGGTGTTAGTTTCTCAGGGGAGACTTTAGGAGAAGTTTTGGGTCTTGGTGTCATGTTCTGAGCTTGAAAACCATTGTAAGCCTTTTCTCAAAAATCTTGCTTGGTACTGTTCATCTGCATAATATCTGTTCAATTCTGTCTATTTATACCTAATAGGTGTGTTTAAGTTGTAATGTAGCTCAATATTGTATATTATCTCATTAAAACTCTTGGTACTCACAGTTTGCTCAATTAATTGTATTAACTAGTTTAATATAGGAATTTAAGTGTTTGAAGTTTAAGCTTATATCTTAGTACTTACTTTAGCTTTCATACCTTATTAGATCATTGTGTAACAGTTTCATAGCTTAATGTACTCATTTGCATCATAAACCAAAAATCTGTCATTACTAAGGTAGTGTTTGGTTCAGAAATTTTCTGCTTGGTCTAGTGTGTTTTTATGAGAGTTTTTGGTTCTTTCATGTTTACTCAGGTTCTAATGGTTCAGTGGAAACATAAAAACTAGTTGTGTTTTGTAAAAAAAAGTCAATATCACAAAAAATCCCACCACCACAGTTAACTGTGGTGGTCATTGAGCCCAAATCATCATCATAGACTTTAAAACTTGTTAAAATAGCTTACTTTAGTTTCATCATTGCCTAATATATCAGATTAAGTCATTAGGATCTGCTCAAAATTCAACAAAGTCAAAGTAGGAATTTTTCTTAAAAAGTCAAATGTTCATGTTTTCAGTTTTTTTTCAATTCTTGCAAGAATTTATGTGAATTGTGTACTTGGATCTAGGATGTGAAATTCCTTGTGTGTATAGCCTACCAGCTCATCTTTGAGGTCTCAGCATCCTGGGATTTTTGTGATTTTTCTTGTGGGCCCCACAAAGCCACAAAGTGACTTGCAGGGCACACCAGTGCTCTGTCTCAGCAGATATCCACCCCACCACCACCACTTTGGTGGTGGTTTATGACCATCCCAGTGGGCCCCAGGCCATGAAACTTGATTCCCTCAACCCCCCTCCTGGTAGACTTGTGGTTTTGACCCAAGCTTTGACCTCAAGACCACTGGGACCCACCTAAATCTAGGCCTCACTCTGTCCCACTTTTCAGTCAATTTCCAAGTATCCAAGAGCTTATTTGTGGCTTATAGCTTATTCAGTGGTCCCATTGTGCTTTTTCTAGCTTAAACAAGTTCTAATAAGTTATTTGAATCAGTTTTGACCATTGTGGGTCCCACTCAAAGCCAATTTAGCTTATTTTCCTTTTGGGTCAACAAAAGTCAACTGTCACAACTTATTGGCTTATTCTGGCTTATTTTTTATTTCCAAAAAGTTTGTTTTTACAAAAAGTGTTTGTTTTTAAGTATTAAATAAGTTTGTAAAAGAAAATCCAAGAAAAACCAATTTAAATTTAAGTGATAGTTTCTATTTAATTTTATTTAATTTTAATTTTCATTTTTATATTTTTATTAAGTACTTGTCATTTTTATATTTTTATTAATTATATCTTATATTAAAGTATTTATATTAATTTTCTCAGATTTTTATTTTCTCATTTAGTATTTATTTGAATTAATTTTAGTTTTATTAATTATTAATTAATATTAAGTTTAAATTAGCATAATTAGTTTTTATTAAGCAAAACTTAGTTTTTATATTTTTTATAGCTTTTATAAGTTGTAAAATAATTTTAGAAATTTTCTTAGAATTTTTACTGTTCATTTAGTAATTTTCTTAATTTAAAATAGTTTATTTAGTAATTAGTAATTAATTAGTAATTAACTAATATAAAATCCACAAAAAGACAAAAACACTTGTTTTTATTTTTAAAACTTATTTTTAGTTATTTTATAATTTTAGGAATTTTATTTTCATTTTTCTAGTACTTGTTTAATATTATATTGTATTTAAGTATTTTAAATATTAATAATAAGTAATAAATAGTATTTAATTAATATTAATTAATTAATTAGTGTAAAAAGTAATTTTCTTTTTCTAAAAATTTTCTTTTAACTTTTAGTTTGTAAAAAAGTCATTTTCACCCCCTGGGTGTTTTCGGATTTCAGTTTTCACTTTTTATTTCGTACGTTTACGTTTTATTTAAACGTAACGTACGCGTTTTTAGGTTTTTATCGTTTCTGGTTTTTCTTAGCTTCCCGTCTTATTCACATAGCTTATTTAAGCTATTCCATTGTAGATTCCTTAGTTCTAATCACACAAAATCTTTTTCTCATCCAAATTCACCTGATCAAATAACCGTTTGTTTACAATTCACACCTCGTCGGGACATAACGACCCGGGGAAACCACTATATTCCGCGGAGCATTGATCTAGGCTGACTTTGTTGACCATCACCTGGTCAATTTAGTTGACTGCTTTTGCCTCAATCAAAATTTGGCGCCGCTGCCGGGGAGGTTGTGTGCGTATCTAAACGGTTTTTCTGATTAGTGTCTTTGGAATTCGTTCCATTGTACATTTATCCATACTTTGTTCATATTTTCCCATTATCAAAACAAAACCGTTCCCGAAAACATTTTAAAATCATTTTTCAACGAACACAAAAACACAAAAACATTTTTCTTTCACATTTGTACAAAATGTCTTTTCAAAAATCCAAAAACATTCTCCTTTACCCTTTCACATCTTTGATTCTTCATCCCTACCCCTCCCTAGACTTTTGATTCTTTCTATGTCTCATCCATACTTTCTGGTTTGCCAGTGGTGTGGTAATCCTCATAATGGTGGCAATTGCCCCAGCTGTGGCATGGTAGAGTCGGGAAACGGGTCTGTCTATAACCAGAATCCCTATTCCTACCATGACACGACTGATTCATTCCATCAGTTACCACACCATGAGACTCAACAGTTTTACTGTTGTGAGTACTGTGGTGGTTCACATTACAGTTCTGATTGTCAATCGGGAAACACGCTTGTCTATGAGCAGTTTCCTGGTAACGATTATAACTCTAACACTTATCACCCACAGCCACATCAGTTTCACTGTTGTGATTACTGTGGAGGTCCACACTCTAGCTCAGATTGTCAAACAAGGAATCCATTTCCTTGTAACAATCACGACTATTCGTTTTCAGACCTACCTCCACAGTACGATATGATTCACACAACTCCTCAAGAAACCGAGCAAGACCTTTTACTAAAGGCGCTTGATATTTTAAAAGAAATTAAGGAGGAATTGGTTACTACACCGTTTCGAGACTCTCGTGAGAAATCTATGGCAGAATTACTTGCTGAGGAACGAGAGGCTAAAAACGAATTGAGTAGGGAAGAATTACTTGTCTTAGAACAAGCAGCTATAACACGTGCCAAATTTCGTCAAGCTGCTCTTCTAGACTGTGATGATGATAGTGATATTGAAGACACCCTTGATATCCTTCAATTTTATAAGGGTTCGTCTGATTCATCATTTGTGATTCCTCCCACGATTAATCAGGGAGAAAATAATGAGACGGGGAAATTACTAGCCGTTGAACAAATGGAACTTGAAAATTCCATGAATGTTAGCTCCTCTCATCTCCCTCAGTCTGTTGTTATCACACCCGAAGTTCACACTCACTCTCTGAACATGGGGGATGAGCATCTTAGCACTGTTCCTAATAAGGAATCGGACGAATTAATAAAGTCTAGTGTTGAGATCCTTGTCCCAATCCCGAGAGAGTCACAGGGGACTTTTGATCTTATGTGTGATATTCCTAATAATCCAAATGATCAAATTGAGACTGTCTCTGATTCCAGTGATGATTGTTTATCTTATGGAGACATTGAATTTATTGATGCATCACTTCTCCACTTTGATGTTGACTTTCTTCTTGAAGAGTTCGCTGATGAACTCTCTCATATGGATCCCATCCCACCTAGGGATGAAAATGAAGTCTTTGACTTTGATGCGGATTTAAGAGAGTTAGAATTCTTACTTTCTCATGATCCTTCGATTGAACTTACTCAGATCAATCCGCTTACTTCGGAAAGTGAAAATGATCTGGACGAATTCGAGGCTTTTCTAACTGAAGATAGTTCAACTTCATATGAAGTTGATGATAATTATCTTGATCCTGAGGGGGACATTCTTTTTCTAGAGAGTTTGTTAAATGAGGATTCATTCCCCCCTCTCCCACCCAAACAACTTCATAATGAGGAAATCAAATCAGTTGAGGAAACTGATAAATTTCCTGAGATCAAGCTTAAGGACTTGCCTCCTCCACTTGAATATACATTTCTTGAGGAGGAAGTTCTTATCCTAATTGCTATTCAGATCTCTCTTCTTTCCTTCACCTACCAGGTGATTTCTCCTCTTCTTCACTCCTTCGGGAGTGAGGACACTATATTTGATCCCGGCATGTTCATGTATCATTATCTTGAGCCAGATACTTATCTCATCGGTGTGGAACTTTCACGTACTTCAAATGTTTGTCCAAACATCTTGAATGAAAGTCCGATTGAGATTGCTTCTTCTACATCATGCTTCCCCAAGGACAAATGAATTCGGGGTCGAGTCAAGCTAGCGACTCGGTAAACAAAAACAGTAGCATGCATATAGGGTTTTCACCCTAAGTGTGGGGGAGTCCCCCATGCTATGGTTACAAAAGAGTGAAAATACAAAATGGTGTTTTCCACGCTTAGCTTGTAATGTTGCCCTTTCACGTTCAAAATGCCGGGATAATAGCCGGGATTTTGAATATTGAGGACAATATTCATGCTTAGTGTGGGGGGGTATTCGCTATTCTAGCGAATTTTATCACATTTTACTATATAATACCCCCGTTTTTAGCCAAAATTTCAAAAATTAAAAAAAAATTTTCACTGGTGCTTCAAAATTTTTTTGGTAATCAGTCCGCCTTGTCTAAGCGACAAAAGGGATTGGCTAGTCCAGGAGCAAACGGCTCTTGGTAAAGACATATCAAATCCGTTTACGGCTTGCAATTTGCCCAAAATTGTATGGTTCCTCAACTCCCCGAAAACAAATGAGTTGGCTAGCCCGCAAGATTATGGCTTGTGGTAAAGGCCGTGGCAAATCCATAATTGGTAATCAGCTCACCAAGATGTTGACTATTCCATCAAGAGCTGGCTAGTCCAGAAGCAAACGGCTTTTGGTAAAGACTACTCAAATCCGTTGACAGCTGGTGGTTTGCTCAAAATCACACGGTTATCAGGTGTGCCACAGTTCCTACACCTGGCTACTCCAGAAGTGATGGCTTTTGGTAAAGAGTTTTTCAAATCCATCAAGTTTTCAAAACAGCATTGCTAGGGACTAGCAATAGTTTAGTGTGGGGGATTGATGAGTGCTCAAACACTCATCATTTTTGGTCTAATCTGAACTGCAAAACATACAAAAACACTCAGTAATGCATCAAAATACCAAAAATATTTCAAAATTGTGTTTTATACGTTTTAGATGCAAAATGAGCAAAAACAAATGAAAAACGCACAAAGTTTGCAAAATTGGCAGTTTCAGTCCCTCAACTTTCATAAAATGACAAAACTAGTCCCTGGATATTCAAAATATAGAAAATTATCACCAAAGGTCCTTTTGAAATCATAAAATGTCATATTTAGTCCTTTGGTGAAAAATTGGAAAAGTTTTGGAAATTTACAATTTAGCCCCTGAAGTTTCAGATTTTGGCAGATTTGGTCCCTGGTGGGATAATTTTGAATGAAAAATCATTTTTAGTCCTTGGAAGTTCAAAAATGTTCAAATTTGGTCCTTGGATAAAAGATTTTACAAAATGGCAATTTTAGTCCCCGGATTTTGAAAATTGACATAAATGGTCCCCGGGAATTTTGAAAAGTACAAAATTGCAAAAATGGGTTTTGGAAATTTGAACTATGCAAGTATGGACCTTCTTGTTACTTTGGAAAGATTGCATGATTAGCCCTTCAAGTTTCACTTAATTACATAATTGGTCCTTGATGTTTACTATTAACCAAATGGACCCTTTAAATAAAAATAAAACCCAAAACCAACCCACAACACAACCTGATCCAATACCAACCCCCAGCCCACTTCCAAAACCCGGCCCACAACAAAACTAATATAACCTCCCTTTCGTTGACCTCAGTCAAACACCACACACCCCGTATCACTGTTCACCATCTCCCCCACCTCCATGTTTTCAGCTTCTATGTTCCCCCCCCCCTCCTCCAAAGTCTTCACCAACCCTCATAATTATACTCACCAACTTACACCTTCCCCCCTCCTCAATAAATGCACACCTAATCCCCTAAACCTGCCATGTGAGTCTTTGGCGCCAAAACCAATCAAATGGTCAAGATCATCCCCAAGCCATCCAATGGCTGAGATTATGTGTGGGATAGAAAGAGAAGACTGCCAGGGACTATAAAAGACAAAGAAAAGTGAAGAATAGTAGTTAGTTTTTTAGTAATTAGTGTAATATGGAGTAGAGTAGTTTAGTATTGTCGTTTAAGCTTGAATTCCAATTCTAATTGTAATTTTTAGTTCAAAAATGTTGTAAGCAGTGTTTTTAATGTAATCAAATCCTTAATTAACCTCAACTTCAAGTTTTATTAGCTAATTCAGTTTTATGCAATTTATATGAGAAATCTCTTTTTGCCTTAAATCTTGTTCAATATTATTTTTAATGGTTCTATAATCTCCCTTAAGTGATTGGTAAACTCCCACAGGCTCAATTCAGTGATTACACAGTTTATGCTTCAAAAACTAAAAAATACAAAAAAAAAAAATAGATTTAAATAAGTAAAAATTTAGAAATCAGTGAAGAAGGTGAGACAGGTTTGGAACATGGTGTATGGTGGAATTGCAAGGTGTTAGTTTCTCAGGGGAGACTTTAGGAGAAGTTTTGGGTCTTGGTGTCATGTTCTGAGCTTGAAAACCATTGTAAGCCTTTTCTCAAAAATCTTGCTTGGTACTGTTCATCTGCATAATATCTGTTCAATTCTGTCTATTTATACCTAATAGGTGTGTTTAAGTTGTAATGTAGCTCAATATTGTATATTATCTCATTAAAACTCTTGGTACTCACAGTTTGCGCAATTAATTGTATTAACTAGTTTAATATAGGAATTTAAGTGTTTGAAGTTTAAGCTTATATCTTAGTACTTACTTTAGCTTTCATACCTTATTAGATCATTGTGTAACAGTTTCATAGCTTAATGTACTCATTTGCATCATAAACCAAAAATCTGTCATTACTAAGGTAGTGTTTGGTTCAGAAATTTTCTGCTTGGTCTAGTGTGTTTTTATGAGAGTTTTTGGTTCTTTCATGTTTACTCAGGTTCTAATGGTTCAGTGGAAACATAAAAACTAGTTGTGTTTTGTAAAAAAAAGTCAATATCACAAAAAATCCCACCACCACAGTTAACTGTGGTGGTCATTGAGCCCAAATCATCATCATAGACTTTAAAACTTGTTAAAATAGCTTACTTTAGTTTCATCATTGCCTAATATATCAGATTAAGTCATTAGGATCTGCTCAAAATTCAACAAAGTCAAAGTAGGAATTTTTCTTAAAAAGTCAAATGTTCATGTTTTCAGTTTTTTTTCAATTCTTGCAAGAATTTATGTGAATTGTGTACTTGGATCTAGGATGTGAAATTCCTTGTGTGTATAGCCTATCAGCTCATCTTTGAGGTCTCAGCATCCTGGGATTTTTGTGATTTTTCTTGTGGGCCCCACAAAGCCACAAAGTGACTTGCAGGGCACACCAGTGCTCTGTCTCAGCAGATATCCACCCCACCACCACCACTTTGGTGGTGGTTTATGACCATCCCAGTGGGCCCCAGGCCATGAAACTTGATTCCCTCAACCCCCCTCCTGGTAGACTTGTGGTTTTGACCCAAGCTTTGACCTCAAGACCACTGGGACCCACCTAAATCTAGGCCTCAACTCTGTCCCACTTTTCAGTCAATTTCCAAGTATCCAAGAGCTTATTTGTGGCTTATAGCTTATTCAGTGGTCCCATTGTGCTTTTTCTAGCTTAAACAAGTTCTAATAAGTTATTTGAATCAGTTTTGACCATTGTGGGTCCCACTCAAAGCCAATTTAGCTTATTTTCCCTTTGGGTCAACAAAAGTCAACTGTCACAACTTATTGGCTTATTCTGGCTTATTTTTGATTTCCAAAAAGTTTGTTTTTACAAAAAGTGTTTGTTTTTAAGTATTAAATAAGTTTGTAAAAGAAAATCCAAGAAAAACCAATTTAAATTTAAGTGATAGTTTCTATTTAATTTTATTTAATTTTAATTTTCATTTTTATATTTTTATTAAGTACTTGTCATTTTTATATTTTTATTAATTATATCTTATATTAAAGTATTTATATTAATTTTCTCAGATTTTTATTTTCTCATTTAGTATTTATTAGAATTAATTTTAGTTTTATTAATTATTAATTAATATTAAGTTTAAATTAGCATAATTAGTTTTTATTAAGCAAAACTTAGTTTTTATATTTTTTATAGCTTTTATAAGTTGTAAAATAATTTTAGAAATTTTCTTAGAATTTTTACTGTTCATTTAGTAATTTTCTTAATTTAAAATAGTTTATTTAGTAATTAGTAATTAATTAGTAATTAACTAATATAAAATCCACAAAAAGACAAAAACACTTGTTTTTATTTTTAAAACTTATTTTTAGTTATTTTATAATTTTAGGAATTTTATTTTCATTTTTCTAATGCTTGTTTAATATTATATTGTATTTAAGTATTTTAAATATTAATAATAAGTAATAAATAGTATTTAATTAATATTAATTAATTAATTAGTGTAAAAAGTAATTTTCTTTTTCTAAAAATTTTCTTTTAACTTTTAGTTTGTAAAAAAGTCATTTTCACCCCCTGGGTGTTTTCAGATTTCAGTTTTCACTTTTTATTTCGTACGTTTACGTTTTATTTAAACGTAACGTACGCGTTTTTAGGTTTTTATCGTTTCTGGTTTTTCTTAGCTTCCCGTCTTATTCACATAGCTTATTTAAGCTATTCCATTGTAGATTCCTTAGTTCTAATCACACAAAACCTTTTTCTCATCCAAATTCACACGATCAAATAACCGTTTGTTTACAATTCACACCTCGTCGGGACATAACGACCCGGGGAAACCACTATATTCCGCGGAGCATTGATCTAGGCTGTTTGACTTTGTTGACCATCACCTGGTCAATTTAGTTGACTGCTTTTGCCTCAATCAGATACCCGGTTTTACGTTTCGTGACTTAACAACTTACGGTTAGCAATTTACGGAGTCAAAATGCACAAACTAAGCAAGATAGCACCAAGAGTCATCATCTAGTCACCCTTATCCCTTATGAACCACCATTTAGGGGGGGGGGGATTCACACTTGTGGCTTCATCTCATGACTTTAGCCATTAGATCATACTTATTTACAACTTGGTCACCAAGTTTAGGCACTTTCCTAACACTTTCCTAACCTCCTCATCCTAGCCTATATAAATGATCACACATGACTTAGAAAACTCATTCTCCTTTCTTTCTTCATCAATAAAAATGACACACAACAAATCCCTAGCACCATGATCCTTTGATCTTCAAACAATAAGTTACACTACAAAGTTCAAGGTCTTAGTATTCTCTACCTAGTTCTTAAGTTTGTTTGGTGATTCCATGGTTGAATTAGGAGCTACACAAGGTTACTAGGGCTGAAGTTAATGGGTTTTCACAAGGGTTATATCAAGGCTAGCAAGGGTTACAAGAGTTATGGTGAAGGGTTTACAAGCTTAGGTTTAGTGTTCTAGTTCTATACTTGACTTCCTTTCTTTAGAAAGCCAAAAGTTGTAAGAAACCCTTATACACTTTCTTGCTCCATATCATTTTCATGCTTATTATGTTTCTTTCATGCTATATATGGTCTTTGTATTATGTTCATGATATATAAAAACTAGTAAAACAAGTTATGGTATATATATGTTAACTTATGATATTTAAACAAGTAAACTAGTGACTTTTATGGAGAACCATGACCAAAATAGTAAAACTATGATATTTGACACTTACTTACTGTTAAAAAGGACTTAACAAGGAAAACATATCAATTTGATTCACCCAAAACGAGTACCCGAGTCAAAAGTTATGGCCATAAGAAGTTAGCGAAACCAAAATGGCAAAACTGCCTATACCCTACTGTTTTGCATTCTGCCATTTTGAAAGTCACCCTTCTGCTCCGATTCATCAAAAAGTTAAAACACGAAAGTTGTCCGGAACGCCGTTTTCGTTCAGGAGTAAAGAAGCTCGAGCCCTGAAAACGCTTTCCGAGTGATATATTCTTCAAATTCTTAACAGCCCATTTTTAGACCAAAGTCACTATATAATAGTTATGATTTACTAAGACCAAGAGGTCTAATGACCTAAAGCCAAGACCACAACCATGGCTAAAGCCAAGGTTGAGTCTCAAGACCATGGTAACAATGACCAAGGTCACGGCAAAGCCACGGCTAAAGACCATATAACTTTTAAAGATCAAAAACTTATATATATATATATATATATATATATATATATATATATATATATATATATATATATATATATATATATGTTATCAAATACTACAATAGTAGGGAGCCTCATGTGAGGAGTTCATTAAGTAAGCCGTCGAGATGAGGTGTGGATTTACGAATTAAAGTGTCCTGGCTCCTCGAACGTTTACTCCATGACTTCTGAATTATGTCGGCTCGAACGGTAGTAAGAGATATACAACCTATACATATTTCATAAACCACTTATATTCAACGACTTACACTATATACTAAGTACTACATCATGAACATTATGCAAGACATATATAGGCAATTCTTCGTATTCTTAGACGTTACTCCAAACCTAAGTCGCAACGTTCTATTATAGGCTGCTCTTAGAGACTTTCGCGATTCGACTACCACTTTCATTTCTCATTACATAAGCTTAGGGTGAGTCATAGCCCCTACTCTTTTCATACTTGTTTTAAACTCTTTTGGGGAGATACATGCTTAAACTACTTGTTTTCTCTTTTACTAAAGACAATTTTACTCATATGCTATGCTATACTTTTATACTCTTAAACATGATGTGTAGTTTTATTATGATATGTGCCTTAATATCTTAAACTCATTCTTTGCGCTATATTCTTTAACTACTGTTTAACTCCTGGATGGAGCCGATGGAGAGGTATTGATAGTACTATCGGGCTGACGCCCCCACCATTGCCATATATTCCTGGCCTTGGGTGAATATAATCCACTATGAAGCATTTGTGCTTATTCTTATGAAGCATTTGTGCTTATTCTTGTCAAGAGGTTCAGTAGGCAGTGATACTTTACATTAAGCGTGCATATATCGTATACACATATATCAAAATCATACTATATGTAGCAGTGGGTTGTGAACACACAGGTTACAAGTCTCTTATGGCGGGACTTGAAACTGAGTGGATTCACGATGCCTTTGCTGTGCGAATATTCTTTTAAGGCTTTTTCAACTGTTTTAAGACAAACTCTATGAACTCACCAACCATTGTGTTGACACTTTAGCATGTTTATCTCAGGTTAGTAAGGCGATAGCTAGTGCGTGGAACTTAGAGTCAAGCTGCATATTCTGAAGACTTACGCTTTTATCATTTACCATTCAAAAACATTTTGTATACATTTATGTATCATACTTTGGAATCTCATGTTTGTAACTTTGAATTCATTAATCGAATGGTAACTTTTCAAAACGTCTCATTTAGAGTTCGTTTTCTATAACTTGTACTTTGTATTATGAAGTAGCACCCCTATGACACAGTCTTCCGCTGCGGTATTTTGGGGGTGTTACAAAAAACGTAAGGTACGTATATATATAAATAGAAAGAAAATCAAGGTCTCACCTCATCTCTAAAAGGTGGAGTAAAACGTCGTGTAAGGATCGTGTGAATGTATAAAAGCTCCGTGGTTCACTTCACATTCCACCAAGGTTCAAGAGGTTCCAAGCTTTGCTTCCTAGGTTCACTTCAAGGCGTGGTACGCTTGAGAATCCGTTCGTCCTTCACAACTCCTCTCTCGTTAATATTTTTAGTGATATGATTCGTTTAAGTGCATGTAGTGATTTAGCTTGCATGAGGAGTCTTATATAGCGAGTTTTGGAGGGTGTATACAAGCTAGGTTCACATGATTTTTGAGTGTAGGGTAGATACGAAAGTTTGCACCTCTCTTCTTGTCCAATCGATTGTTTACAAAGCTAGGATCTTGTGAGATTGCTTCCTGTTCATTCCTGACATTCACAAGGTGCATAGTATTCGTTTTGTTGCCATTGGGGAGCATGGGAGGCTGGAAGGAATGTTTTGACACGTTGAGGTGAGATTTCAAAGAGTGAGTTTGGTGTTTTACTTTGGTCAGTTTTAGAGTAGCAAACGAGTGAGAGGGAGTATAATATTTATCAATCATGATTCCTGGGCACTAGGTGAATCGAGACAAGCAAAGGTATATTGGTGTTGTGTGTAAAATTCGTAAGATATTAGGGGTGTTTTGGACGTGTATCGCGACAGGCAAAAGAAAGAAAAAGATATTAAGGGTGCGTTTGGGCTTATAACTGGGCTCAGGGTTGTGTCGGCCCAAAGAAAGAAAAGAAAGAAAAAAGGAGTCCGTTTGGTTTGTAATTGGATTTCATGGCCCATAGGGTGTTGGGGGCTCACATGGTGTATTTCGATTATCGTGTCGAAGTTCAAAAATATTAGTGAGCGTTCTCGGGAAGTTTCGTAGGTTCGGGGAATATAAAAAATAGTATACGTTATTTAGACGAAACGTATTGTTATAAATATAAACGTGTTATATATATTTATCGTTCGCAATAATCATAGGTTATCTAGGTTGTGTGTAAGCATCGTTCCTGGGTAAACGGTCAATCACAGTTATCGTAGTGGTTCAATATCAAGCCATATAAAAAAAAATTGTTAGCCGTAAAATGGTGTTAATTTATCGTAACATCGTTTTATTTATTCGTATGCATTCACTAATCGCAAGGGAAATTTACGAGAGGTTACATTACCTACCTCTTACAGGGAATTCCGTCCCGGAATTCTAGTCTAAGATAGTTGCCAAGGGTGTCTTAAGTGAAGAGATGTGGGTACTTGGAGCGAATCTGATCCTCGCGCTCCCAAGTATATTCCGGTCCTCGCTTGGAGTCCCAACGAACTTTGACAATAGGGATACGGTTTTGTTTGAGTTGTTTAACTTCTCTATCCATGATTTCAATGGGTTCCTCGGTAAAGACAAGGTTATCATCTAGTCGAATCTCTTTCAATGGAATCACGAGAGATTCATCGGATAAACACTTCTTAAGGTTTGACACATGAAAGGTGTCGTGGATTCGACTAAGTTCTTCGGGTAGTTCTAGTTTATAAGCCACGGGTCCTATCCTTTCCAGGATTTTGAATGGACGATGTATCTGGGGTTCAACTTTCCATGCTTTCCAAATCGTACCATTCCTTTCCAGGGAGATACTTTCAATAAGACTCTGTCTCCTATTTGAAATTCCATGGGTTTCCTTTTTAGGTCTGCGTAGCTTTTCTGTCGGTCTCGAGCTGCTTGTAAGCGTTGCTTAATCTTAACGATTTTCTCGGTTGTTTCCAGAACAAGGTCAGGTCCTATAAGTTGTCTTTCTCTGACTTCTGCCCAACAAACGGGCGATCTGCACTTTCTACCATACAGTGCTTCGAAGGGTGCTGCTTTTATGCTGGCGTGGTAACTATTGTTGTATGAAAAGTCTGCTAATGGTAAGTGCTTATCCCAACCTTTTCCAAAATCAATAACGCATGCTCGAAGCATATCTTCCAAGGTTTGGATAGTTCTTTCACTTTGACCATCAGTTTGAGGGTGGTATGCGGTGCTCATATCTAGTTTAGTTCCTAAGGCTTTCTGTAACGATTTCCAAAAGTGAGAGGTGAAACGACTATCTCGATCCGAGATAATTGAAATTGGTACTCCATGTCGAGTGACAATTTCCTTCACATACATCTGAGCTAGTGTATTCATCACATCGGTTTCTTTGATGGGTAGAAAATGAGCGGATTTTATGAGACGATCCACAATAACCCATATTGTGTCGTATCCAGATGAGGTTCTTGGGAGTTTGGTGATGAAGTTCATAGTGATTCGTTCCCATTTCCACATAGGAAGTTCTGGTTGTACCAGTAGACCAGAAGGTTTCTGATGTTCTGCCTTTACTCTTGAACACGTCAAACATTTACCGACATATTCTGCGATGTCAGCCTTCATGTTTGGCCACCAATATAGTTTCTTTAAATCCTGATACATCTTGTCAGAACCTGGATGAATGGAGTATTTTGACTTGTGGGACTCATACATGATGAGCTCACGAATACCTCCAACCATAGGGATCCAACTTCTGTCCTTGAAACACAGTGTTCCATCAGATTTCTTCACGAAACCATTCTTATTCTCGGGCATGCCGTAAATCTTTTCCTTGGGTCGGTTTTCTTCTTTGAGTGCTTCATTCTGTGCGTTAAGGATTTGGGATGGAAGGGGTGAGTGAATAGTCATACCTAGTGATCTAACTCGAAGGGGTTTCAATCGTTCTTTTCGGCTTAACGCATCTGCTACTACATTAGCCTTTCCTGGGTGGTAACGGATCTCACAATCATAATCGTTGAGCAGTTCTAGCCAGCGACGTTGCCTCATATTCAAATCCTTTTGATCCAAAATATGTTGAAGACTCTTGTGGTCTGTGTACACGGTACATTTGGTGCCATATAAGTAGTGCCTCCATAACTTGAGCGCAAACACTACAGCTCCTAACTCCAAGTCATGAGTTGTGTAGTTTTCCTCATGTTTCTTCAGTTGCCGGGATGCATAAGCTATTACTTTGCTTCTTTGCATCAAAACTACTCCTAGTCCATGATAAGATGCGTCGCAATATACTATAAAGTCCTCATTTCCTTCCGGGAGGGCTAATATTGGAGCTTCACAAAGCTTTCGTTTTAACAACTGGAAGGCTGCTTTTTCCTTTTCTTCCCAGATGTACTTCTCATTCTTTTGGGTTAGCTTAGTCAAAGGTTTTGCAATCTTGGAGAATCCTTCTATAAATCTTCAGTAGTAACCTGCGAGACCTAAAAATTGACGTATCTCTGTGGGGTTTGTAGGAGATGACCAACCTTTTACAGCCTCAATCTTTGCAGGGTCTACGTGAATGCCTTGACTATCGATGATGTGTCCTAAAAATTGTACGGTGCGAATCCAAAAGTCGCATTTGGAGAACTTAGCGTACAGTTCTTTTTTCTTGAGCAGTTCTATAATGATTCGTAAATGTTCTGCATGTTCTTCTTCGTTACGAGAGTAGATCAAAATATCGTCGATTAATACTATTACAAACTTATCCAAGTAAGGTTTGCATACTCGATTCATTACATCCATGAAAACTGCTGGTGCATTGGTCAGACCGAACGGCATTACTTGAAATTTGTAGTGACCATAGCGTGTTCTGAATGCAGTTTTCGGAATATCCTCTTCTCGAACTCTTAGCTGATGATATCCTGACCTCAGATCAATTTTTGAGTACACACTCGATCCTTGCAATTGATCAAACAGATCATCAATTTGAGGCAATGGGTATCGATTCTTTACCGTAAGTTTATTCAACTCCCGGTAATCGATGCACATTCGAAAGGATCCATCCTTCTTCTTAACAAATAAAATTGGAGCTCCCCAAGGTGATGAGCTTGGTCGAATAAATCCTTTGTCGGACAATTCCTTTAGTTGTTCTGACAACTATTCCATTTCAGATGGCGCTAGCCTATAAGGTGCTTTAGCCACTGGTGCCGCTCCAGGCACTAGTTCAATCTGAAATTCTGCTTGACGTACGGGTGGAATACCAGGTAATTCTTCAGGGAATACTTCAGGAAAATCCCTAACGATAGGAACGTCATCAAGCTGCTTCTCGGATGACTTATTTTCCGTAACTTGAGCCATGAATACTTGACATCCTTCCTTCATGTATTTTATCACTCGCATACATGAGATAATTCCATATCGAGGTTTGCTTTTGTCACCCTGGACAATGAGTGTTTCATCCTTGAGTGGTATATGGACGGCCTTTTCGTCACAGTGAATCCTAGCACGATGGTGGGATAGCCAATCCATGCAGATGATAGCGCGAAACTACCAAGTTGAACCGGCATAAGATCAATGGCAAAAAGTTTTTCGGATAAGGTTAGGGTGCAATCTTTCATGATAGTATTGGTATCTATTAAATTCCCGTCAGCCATTTCGACTTCGTAGGTGGTGTTTAGCGTAGAGGGGGTGACATTAAGTAAAAGGGCAAACGTATCTGATATAAAACTCTTATCGGCCCCCGAATCAAACAATACTCTAGCATTATGATGGTTTAGTAGAAACGTACCGGTGACTACATCGGGTCCGTTTCCATCTCCGAGAAGGTATACCCTAGCTTGGGCGTTGACTGGTTCATTTCCTTTTGGGCAGTTCCTCCGGATGTGTCCTACTTCTTCGCATCCGTAAAAAGAGGGTGATATAACCTGTGTGTTACTTCCTGTAGCCAGAATCCTACAGTTTCTGGTTTGATGACCGATTTTACGACATTTATCACATCGGACGGTACAACGACCCTCATGATAAAGTTTGCATCGCTGGCATTGGGGTTTCTGTCCGTTGTACCCTACGCCTTCCGTGGCGGCGTAGACTCGGGGTTTTTCTTGTCTTTGATTCTGTTGTTGTGTGTTTCGGTTGTTGTGATTTTGTTGGTGGTTCCGATTATTGTTGTGGTGGTTGTTGTTGCGGTGATGACTGTTGTAGCTTTGTTGATTGTTGTTGTGATGGTGGGTGGTTCTCTTATCATCCAATTTCCTTTTAAGCTCATTGCATTTCACTTCTCGGTCTAGAAGTTTCTGAGCAAGTTCCATTGCTGCTTCCAAGGTTGACGGGTTTGCTGAGGTGACATTTCCTTCAATATTCCTAGGGAGTCCTTCGACATATTTCTCTAATGTCTTCTCATGATCGGGTACCATGGTAGGGCATAGTACTCTGAGTTCTTGGAATCTCCGGTTGTAACTTCTCAAGTCAACTCCTTTCACTATTAAGGCATGGAACTCATCCTCGAGTTTCCGTAGTTCGGAACGGAGACAATACTTCTTTAGTATTTTAGCCTTGAATTCAATCCAAGTAAGCTGATGTGCTGCGTCTGCTCCTAGTGTGTGAACGGTAGAGTTCCACCAGGATAGAGCGTCTTGCATCAGTGTTCCCGTTGCGAAGCTTACCTTGTTGTTTTCCGAGCAACCACTTCTTTGGAAAACAGTTTCACTTCTTTCAAACCATTGAGCTAATTCCGACACTCCTTCAGTTCCTTTGAAATACGTTGGTTGACATGCTATGAAGTCCTTGTATGTGCAGTAGCGGGGTGCAGGTGCATTTCCATCTCTATTATGGGCTTGTCCAGCTAAAACGGCTTTAACGCCATCAGCAATTGCTTGTTGGATCGCTGCCGGGGTCATAACTTCGGGGTTTGCTGGTGTGGCGTTCGTGGTTGTTCTCCTAGTTCTAGCCATGTTGCTATTATAAAAGAAGGTATATTATTAGAACATTTATAATAATCCTATCACGTCGAAAATACATACCGAGTAATAAATAGTTAAATATAGGTCGTAGTTACAATGATTCGATCATTGGAAAGGTTTAAATCGTAATTATCGTACGTTGGAATGACACACATAGGAATTACAAATAAGTTTGACCTGTATGAACCAATATATTACGATATAATGTATAAACTTTGCAACGTGAATAAAGATAAAATAAACTTCCATAAATCAATGTCAAGGTGTTACACCACTTATTGATACTTGTGCAAATGTTTACAAAACACGACAAGATATTCTTATTTGTAGGACATTGATTTTTACTTAAAAAGGTGATGGTCTCATGGTTTCCCTAAGGCTTTGTCTAGGCGGTTTTGGAGTTCTTGAATGGCAGTGGCCATGGTTTCCATGGTTTAATCTCGAGTCCTTTCCCTTTTTCGAGATTCTAGCAGGGCTTGCCTAAGGCGTAGGTTTTCAGTGTTGATCCTCTCAATTTCTCGGTCTAAAGTTCCCAATGTTATTTCTGTTGAAGTGTTAGCCCCACATAGTGCTCCTATGAATTCCATTGATTCCCAAAATAGAGAATCCAACTTTTCAACCTTATCTTCTATTGCAAGATGACCAATTATGAGACTGTTCATATCATCTTCAAAGGTTTCTAGAAGTTCATGTGGAATCTTGTTGAGTATACTAGCGATGGAATCAAGTCGGTCTTCGTGGCGAACCATTCTTGCAGCTAACAATGGTATGGTGTGATGTATGGGTTCCCTAGTGACTGGCAGAATTCGGGAGGTAGAGTAAGAACTTTCCCCAAGTTCCCTTGTTGTTGGTGTTCCTTCTTGAGATCTCCAATATCGCATAATGGGCAACAAGAAAGACCATCTACGAGCATCTACTCGCTTGTGGGTCCTTTGGCGTCTGCGCTGAATACAAGATTCTGAGGTGGTTGGGCGGATCGGGTAAGTCCTTTGGTGAGGTGATATTGGGACACTTCGGTAAGGTGCAGGTGGTGATGCTAGTGGAGGTAATGCTATGGGTGATGGTGTTAGTGGCACAGTAGTAGTTTGGTTGTAGAAGATAGTTGGTAGTGGTGGTATTACTAGTGGTGCAGGTGGTGATGGCACAACTGATTCAGGTGGTATGACAAGAGCTGGTGCTGGTACAGCAGTACTTGCTTCATACGGCTGAAGTTGTCTAATTTGCCTAGATCGGCGAATCGGACCAGATGTTGCCAGAGGAGAAGCCTCTGTGTCAGATGTTGCAGAAATTGTTGGCTTTGCATGTATCTGTCGGTAGCAGGAGACATAGGCATAGGTGAGGTAGCATAGGCTGAAGTAACATCTTCAGTTCCTGAGTTTGAGGACAAGCTGATAGGGTGGGTGTTCGAAGACATGACACTGTAATAAACTTCCCGATTAGTGGATGTAAGCATAATTATAATCAATTTAAAATGCTATAAGGTAAATAATACTTTTTACCAATTATTGGAATGCTCAGGCACGAAGGGCGTAGGATGGTATTTTATGAAAATTTTGTCCCGTTTAAAGTGTAGTTATAGTCCAATGTTCCAAAAACACTTGGTTCACTATAACCGTAGCTCTGATGCCAGTCTATAACACCCCCAAAATCGATCAATAAAGCGGAAGACTTAAAATGTCAGCGGAAGACTTTTGGGGTATTATATCGTGGATCTTTGTCACAATTATAGAAAACGATTCAAGTGATCGTTTTAAGTTTTATTTAAAATACCAAATATTCGTAATTCCAAGAGGATTCATTATTCAACAACAATTTTCTATTTAAAGAGAAATAAATGTTTCTTTATTTGCCCACTTCGTGCCTTTGCCATCCATTCCATTTAGTTACCTGCGATAAACATGCTAAAAGTCAACAAAAGTTGAGTGAAACTCATAGGTTTATAATTAAGAGTTTGAACACAAGAGATAGGTGCTTATTGTATATAAATACAAATAAACAAGTTAGAAAGTCGCATTCATTATTGCCTTAAGCTCATGATACTCAACGATTCAACAGACATCAATATTTTCTGTAATAATGATGTAAAGTATTGATGAGTGCTCAAACACTCATCATTTTTGGTCAAACTGAACTGCAAAACATACAAAAACACTCAGTAATGCATCAAAATACTGAAAATATTTCAAAATTGCGTTTTATATGTTTTAGATGCAAAATGAGTAAAAACAGATGAAAAACGTACAAAGTTTGCAAAATTGGCAGTTTCAGTCCCCCGACTTTCAAAATTGACAAAACTAGTCCTTGAAGTTTTAAAACGAAAGAAAAGTCAACCCAAGGCATTTAAAAGTAAAATATTATCAAAAACGATCCTTGGGAAAAAAGTTTGAGAAAATTACAGGTTTGGTCCCTGAAGTTTAACAATTGGCAAAAACAGTCCCTGAACTTCAGAAATTGACAGAATTGGTCCCTGGTGGGATATTTTTGGATAAAAATCATTTTTGGGTCCTTGGGAAATCAAAAGTTATCAAAATGGGTCCCTGGGTAAAAGTTTTGAAGATTTACAAGATTGGCCCTTGTACTTTGGAAAATTGCATAATTGGCCCCCGGGAAATTTAACAATAGAAAAATCATACTTTGGGTCCCTGGGATATTTAAGTTGTCAATTTTGATCCTTGTGATAACTTAGGAACGATTGCATTTTCCACCCTCAACTTTTGCAAAATTACAAAATTAGTCCTTGTGCAAATTTCAAAAATACCAAACGGACCTAATATTAATATTAACTCCACCAATCCAATACCTAGTTATATCCCCAACCTACACATTCCTAAGCCCAACACCTACCGGCCCACACCAAAACAAAACTCACCCCGTTTTAATAATACTACTCCACCCTCAGCCTTTGACCCAGTCAACTCCACCCCTTCTCCTTCCACCTCACTTTTGCTACAACCCAAAACCAACCCCATCATAACCCTAGTCTGTTACCCCCTCCTACACACTCAACCCCCCCCCCCCCCTTGCACCTCCAAACAAACACTAACCTCCAAACTTCACCTCTGGCATCAATATTCAAAGGAAAATTCCAAAAGTATTTTGGCGGCAAAAATATTTAAACGGCCTAGATTGAAAGTTATCATCCAAAGGTCATTGTTATTGCTGGGAAAGGACAAATGGGCCCTCAAAACCCTAATTGAAGGCTACAAAAAGGAGAAGGAAGTCATGGGAGCAGTTGTTAGATTCTTAGTTTATTTTTTCAGTTATGTAGGTAGTAATAGGAAATTAGAGGGTAGAATCAATTTAGTGTAATTTCTAATCAGTGTTAAAACTCTTAATTTCAAAGTTGTACTCAGTATTAATGAAATTTTAGTGTTCATTTAAATTTTATTGTCATTTAAATTTCAAGCAATCTATTGTATTTAAATCTGTCTCAAGTATTCATATACTTTTTCTCAGAAGCTTATCCAAGCTTTATCAAAAGCTTGTATTGAGTTTTTATGGTCTAGTTTATGCTTCAACTCAGTTAAATAGCATTGGTCAACGAAAGTCAAAGTTAGGATTCAATATGA
Organism: Artemisia argyi; assembly: GCA_030686995.1. Taxonomy (NCBI): domain Eukaryota; kingdom Viridiplantae; phylum Streptophyta; class Magnoliopsida; order Asterales; family Asteraceae; genus Artemisia; species Artemisia argyi. The sequence goes on along the minus strand of CM060686.1, from coordinate 152,976,316 downwards.
TTATTCTGGGTTTATTAGTGTTAGACTCATGGTGTTTGGTGTAAAGTGAGCTTATCTTAAAGATAGGTTTGAATCAAGTTCTACCTCTGTTTAACTGATGTTATTTTGTAAGTCCTTATTCCAATTTTTTAGCATAATTTACACAGTATTTGCTTATTAGAGTATTGTTGCTTAGATATGATGTAACCTGTGTTCATTTAGTTTGATTTAGTGTGATAGTGGTTTACTTGTTTCTATTAATATAGCATAATTCATTGCAGTGTAGTATTACATAATCATAGTCATTACTTGCATCATCTGTTTTAGCTTGTTCAACTGCTGTTTTTTCTGTCATTTTAGTCTTAATATAGTTCATTCAGCTTAACTCTTAAGCATGCATAGATACCTTGGCCTGAGTCAAGTTTTCCCTTTGAAAACTTAAATCAGTTAGAGCATTAAGGGGTGTTTGGCTTAGTAGATTCTGAGATGCTCTGGTTCAAAATTGTTGTTAAACCCACTTGATACATATCAGTTTAGGGGAATGAGGCATGTACTAGTCATTAAATTCAAGCTTTTTACAGTCAAAAGTCAAAACTAGTGTTAAACACCCCCCACTGTTCCACTGTTAAGCCTTTTTAGTTCATGATTCATGCTCATGGGTCAGTTAGTTGCCATTTGTAGTTAATTCAGTGTCATTTCATCTTAATGTTGCATAATTAGTCCGTAGGGTAGGATTAAAATTCACAAAAGTCAAATGGTTCACAAAACTTGAAAAGTCAAAGTGCATGGTTTCTCAGTTTTTACCAAAACTTACAAGAATTGTTTAGAATTTTGTGATTAGTTTCAGGCCCTGAGATTTTCACACATTGTAGTCTCCCACCTCTAATTTGATGTCCCATCTTCCATACATTTTTGTGAATTTTCCTGTGGGCCCCACAGGACCTCAAACACACCTGCAGGGCAGGCTAGCTCCCCTATTCACAGGTTTTGAGCTATTTTCATGAGCGAGCTATTTTCATGAGCTTGTAGCATCTTCACTAGTTAGCTTTAGATCAAGCTTGTTGTGGTTCTGAATAGCCCATCTGGTTGGCTATCTATGCATGTGCTTTTCATGTTCTATCATGCTTATTTGTGTACTTTTTCTTAGTTCCAAAGTTACCATCAACTGCTCAGCTACACTGAGTAATCAGTGTAGCCAAGCACTTTGATAAACTCTTGTAGAGCTTATCAGTGGGTCCCACTGAGGTTACTTGGACTTTTTGAGAAGCCCACAGTCCAAGCTTGTTAGTTCCAAGCTTAACTTCCATTTTTTAGCTTATTGTATAAACTCAACTTGGCCTGCAAGTATCCTCAATTCTGTTTGGTTATTCAGGGTGAATGGATTTGCTTATTGAGCTTATTTAGCTTTTTCAGTGTCTTATTCTGGTTGTTTTAGTTTTTTTGTGAGTACATCTCACTTGCTTCTAGCTTATTTCTCTTTTGGTTCAGTTGGCATAGCTTGTTGTTTAGCTTTTTACATCTTTAAATTCCTTTATAGCTTATTTTTGTTATCTGTGGTAAAAATAAGTTCCATCTGAGCTTATTATTAAGTTTTAAAAAGTTTGTGTTTGTTAAAGTTGTTTAGTTTCAGTTGTTTAGTAGGTTTGTAAAGTAAAAACTAGAAAATAAAAAATAAAAAAAGAAAAGTGCACCTAGTGGGATTCGAACCTCTGACCTCTTGGTCAACTTGGTCAAAACCACCACTAACTCGTGCACCATCTGGGCTATAGCATACTTAGTGTTTATTCTTTTCACTCTTATTTATATAGTACTCAGTTTTCCTTTTAGCTTATATAAGCTTATAGCTTAATTTTCCAGCTTATTTATAAGCACTTTCCACTTTTTATATTTTTCCTAAGTTACTGACACCACTTAGTATTTCTATAAAAAAGTTTGGTTAATTTTACTCTTCATCTAGTATTTATTATAATTTAATTAGTTCTTAATTAATAATAAATAATTAAAAAGTCAAAAAAAATAATTTTCTTTTTTCTAAAATTTTCTTTTATCGTTAGGATCGTAAAAATATAATTTTCATGTCCGTAGGGTTTGCGTAGCATAAATTTCACTTTTTATTTCGCGCACTCGCGTTTATTTTAATTTTAACTCGCGTTTTATTTAAATAACTTTTACGTTTTTAAATTTAAGTTACGTTTGTAAAAGTAGTTTGTAAAATAAGAAAAACCAAAAACATAAATAAAGTGATAGCTTCTATTTAAGCCGTTTGGCTTATTTTTCTGCTTATTTATAAGCAAATTCTAGTTTTAAATTTTTAGCTTACGTTTTAAGTTAACTAGGTTTCACGTAATTGTTCATATAGTTTGTTTACATCGTTCTCATCCGTATTTCCTTAGTTTAATCATCTCAAACCCTTTCCCGTCCAAATTCACCCGATCACAAACCCGTTTTGATTACCATCACACCTCGTCGGGACATAACGACCCGGGAATACACTGTACTTCCACGGAGCATTGGTTTAAGCTGTTTGACTATTATAGTTGACCATTCACAAGTGGTTGACCAATAATTATCTGACGGTTTAGCACCAATCATATTTTGGCGCCGCTGCCGGGGAGGTCGTGCTCGTTATTCTAAAACGGTTTTCAGATTAGTGATTTTGGAATTCACTTCTTTGTAAATTTACCATCCTTGTGTATATTTTCATAAAAACGGTTCCCGAAAACATTTTAAATCAATTTTCAACGAACACAAAAAAACACAAAAACATTTTCTTTCTTATTTGTACAAAATGTTTATCCAAAAATCCAAAAACATTCTCCTTTACCCTCTCACATCTTTTATTCTTCATCCCTATCCCTCCCAAACCTTTTGATTCTTTCTATGTCTCATCCACACTTTCTGGTTTGCCAGTGGTGTGGTAGTTCTTATAATGGTGGTAATTGCCCCGGTTTGTGGCATGGTAGAGTCAGGAAACGGGTCTGTCTATAACCAAGATCCTTATTCCTACCATGACACGACTGATTTATTCCACCAGCTATCACACCATGATTCTCAGCAGTTTTACTGTTGTGAGTACTGTGGTGGTTCACACTACAGTTCTGATTGTCAATCGGGAAACACGCTTGTCTATGAGCAGTTTCCCGATAACAATTATGACTCTAGCACATACGACTCACAGCCTCAACAGTTTTACTGTTGTGATTACTGTGGACGTCCACACTTCAGCTCAGATTGTCAAACGGGCAACCCATATCCTTGTGACAATTTTGACACACCTTATTACGACCAACCTCCACAGTACGATATGAATCAAGCACTTCTTCCAGAAATGCAAAATATGATGAAATCGTTGATGAGCTTAAGGGTTTAGTTAAAGACTTTGCCCAAATACATACTCATCAAAAATCCATGGAAGAATTGCTAGCTGAAGAGCAGGCTGCTAGGATAAATTCCCAAGATGCCTATGAAAAATCTGTGAGGGAATCCATTGCAAAAGAAAAAGCAGCCAAATCTAGCTCTTTGTTCCGTTTCATCCCTGATGACAGTGATGATGAAGATACACTTGATATTCTTCAATTTTACAAAGCTTCATCAAGTTCATCAGTTGATATCCCAGCAGTTGAGATTCCATCTCAAACAACTGCTATCATACCCGAGGTTCCTACTCACTCTTTGATCATGGGGGACGAGCATCTTGACACTGTTCCTAAAGAGGAATCGGACGAATTCATAAAGTCTAGTGTTTAGAACCTTGTTCCAATCCCAAGAGTCACAGGGGATTCTTGAGCATATGTGTGATATTCATTCCCCTCTTGAGTGTTCAAACGATCATTTTGAGACTTTCTCAGATTTTAATGATGATTGTACATCTCATGGAGACATTGAGTATGTTGAGGCACCACTGCCTCATTCTGATGTTGATCCTCTTCTTGAGGAGTTCGCTGATGAACTTACTCACATCAATCCACTTTCATTGGAAAGTGATGATGGTCTCCTCGACTTTGAAGCCGATCTGGGAGAAATTGAAAGTCTCCTATATCATGATCCGTCACTCACTTCTGATCCTAACAGTCCAATAGAGAATGTTAATATCTTTGTTCCCGAAACATTCAATACTACTCTCACCAATCCTCTATTTGAATTCGAATCTGAATTCACTTTGATTTCTGATAATCCACTCTTTGATATTCGGAATGAGGATTGTGATGAGTCTATTCCGGAACATGAGTTCACAGATTCACATCTTGTGAATAATTCTCTTCATGAGGAGTTCTCCGGTGAACTCACTCATCATATCATGACTCCTCCGGAGTTTGATAGCCCGGGGGGAGATGCTCTCAATTATGAGAATTTGCAAAATCCCACCCACCCTCCCGGGTTGTTTACGAGCTTAACCTTTGAAATCCAAACTCAGGCTAATGAGCCTCCTCTTGAGGAAGAAGATTAACTCATGATTTTCATCATGGTTTTTTTCCTTTTCTTCACCTATAAGGTGACTTCTTCTCTTCTTCACTCCTTCGGGAATGAAGACACTATATTTGATCCCGGCATTTTCATGTATCATTATCTTGAGCCGGATACTTATCTCATCGGTGTGGAACTTTCACGTGCTTCAAATGTTTGTCCAAACATCTTGAATGAAAGTCCGATGGAGATTCCTTCTTCCACATCATGCTTCCCCAAGGACAAATGAATTCGGGGTCGAGTCAAGCTAGCGACTCGGTAAACAAAAACAGTAGCATGCTTATAGGGTTTTCACCCTAAGTGTGGGGGAGTCCCCCATGCTATGGTTACAAATTAAGTGAAAAACAAAATGGTGTTTTCTACGCTTAGCTTGTAATGTTGCCCTTTCACGTTCAAAGAGTCGGCATAATAGCCGGGACTTTGAATATTGAGGACAATATTCATGCTAAGTGTGTGGGGGGGGGGGGGGGGGGGGGTATTTCGCTATTCTAGCGAATTTTATCACATTTTACTATCTAATACCCCCGTTTTTGACCAAAATTTTTCAAAAATTTTTCACTAAAGTTCAAAATTTTTTGTGGTAATCAGTCCGCCTTGTCTAAACGACAAAAGGGATTGGCTAGTCCAGGAGCAAACGGCTCTTGGTAAAGACATCTCAAATCCGTTTATGGCTTGCAATTTGCCCAAAATTGTATGGTACCTCAACTCGCCATATCCTAAAACGCGAATGAGTTGGCTAGCCCGCAAGATTATTGCTTGTAGTAAAGGCAGTGGAAAATCCATAATTGTTAATCAGCTCACCAAGATGTTGACTATTCCATCAAGAGCTGGCTAGTCCAGAAGCAAACGGCTTTTGGTAAAGACTAATCAAATCCGTTGACAGCTGGTGGTTTGCTCAAAATCACACAGTTATCAGGTGTACCACAGTTCTTACACCTGGCTACTCCAGAAGTGATGACTTTTGGTAAAGAGTTTAAAATCCATCAAGTTTTCAAAACAGTATTGCTAGGGACTAGCAATAGTTTAGTGTGGGGGATTGATGAGTGCTCAAACACTCATCATTTTTGGTCAAATCTGAACTGCAAAACATACAAAAACACTCAGTAATGCATCAAAATACTGAAAATATTTCAAAATTGTGTTTTATATGTTTTAGATGCAAAATGAGTAAAAACAGATGAAAAACGTATAAAGTTTGCAAAATTGGCAGTTTCAGTCCCCCGAATTTCAAAATTGACAAAACTAGTCCCTGAAGTTTTAAAACGAAAGAAAAGTCAACCCAAGGCATTTAAAAGTAAAATATTATCAAAAACGATCCTTGGGTAAAAAGTTTGAGAAAATTACAGGTTTGGTCCCTGAAGTTTCACAATTGGCAAAAACAGTCCCTGAACTTCAGAAATTGACAGAATTGGTCCCTGGTGGGATATTTTTGGATAAAAATCATTTTTGGGTCCTTGGGAAATCAAAAGTTATCAAAATGGGTTCCTGGGTAAAAGTTTTGAAGATTTACAAGATTGGTCCCTGTACTTTGGAAAAGTGCATAATTGGCCCCCGGGAAATTTAACATTAGAAAAATCATACTTTGGGTCCCTGGGATATTTAAGTTGTCAATTTTGATCCTTGTGATAACTTAGGAACGATTGCATTTTCCACCCTCAACTTTTGCAAAATTACAAAATTAGTCCTTGTGCAAATTTCAAAAATACCAAACGGACCTAATATTAATATTAACTCCACCAATCCAATACCTAGTTATATCCCCAGCCCACACATTCCTAAGCCCAACACCTACCGGCCCATACCAAAACAAAACTCACCCCGTTTTAATAATACTACTCCGCCCTCAGCCTTTGACCCAGTCAACTCCACCCCTTCTCCTTCCACCTCACTTCTGCTACAAACCAAAACCAACCCCATCATAACCCTAGTCTGTTGCCCCCTCCTACACACGCAACCCCCCCCCCCCCTTGCACCTCTAAACAAATACTAACCTCCAAACTTCACCTCTGGCATCAATATTCAAAGGAAAATTCCAAAAGTATTTTGGCGGCAAAAATCTTTAAACAGCCTAGATTGAAAGTTATCATCCAAAGGTCATTGTTATTGTTGGGAAAGGACAAATGGGCCCTCAAAACCCTAATTGAAGGCTATAAAAAGGAGAAGGAAGTCATGGGAGCAGTTGTTAGATTCTTAGTTTATTTTTTCAGTTATGTAGGTAGTAATAGCAAATTAGAGAGTAGAATCAATTTAGTGTAATTTCTAATCTGTGTTAAAACTCTTAATTTCAAAGTTGTACTCAATATTAATGAAATTTTAGTGTTCATTTAAATTTTATTGTCATTTAAATTTCAAGCAATCTATTGTATTTAAATCTGTCTCAAGTATTCATATACTTTTTCTCAGAAGCTTATCCATTGGTCAACAAAAGTCAAAGTTGGGATTCAAGATGATTATTCTGGGTTTATTAGTGTTAGACTCATGGTGTTTGGTGTAAAGTGAGCTTATCTTAAAGATAGGTTTGAATCAAGTTCTACCTCTGTTTAACTGATGTTATTTTGTAAGTCCTTATTCCAATTTTTTAGCATAATTTACACAGTATTTGCTAATTAGAGTATTGTTGCTTAGATATGATGTAAACTGTGTTCATTTAGTTTGATTTAGTGTGATAGTGGTTTACTTGTTTCTATTAATATAGCATAATTCATTGCAGTGTAGTATTACGTAATCATAGTCATTACTTGCATCATCTGTTTTAGCTTGTTCAACTGCTGTTTTTTCTGTCATTTTAGTCTTAATATAGTTCATTCAGCTTAACTCTTAAGTCTGCATAGATACCTTGGCCTGAGTCAAGTTTTCCCTTTGAAAACTTAAATCAGTTAGAGCATTAAGGGGTGTTTGGCTTAGTAGATTCTGAGATGCTCTGGTTCAAAATTGTTGTTAAACCCACTTGATACATATCAGTTTAGGGGAATGAGGCATGTACTAGTCATTAAATTCAAGCTTTTTACAGTCAAAAGTCAAAACTAGTGTTAAACACCCCCCACTGTTCCACTGTTAAGCCTTTTTAGTTCATGATTCATGCTCATGGGTTAGTTAGTTGCCATTTGTAGTTAATTCAGTGTCATTTCATCTTAATGTTGCATAATTAGTCCGTAGGGTAGGATTAAAATTCACAAAAGTCAAATGGTTCACAAAACTTGAAAAGTCAAAGTGCATGGTTTCTCAGTTTTTACCAAAACTTACAAGAATTGTTTAGAATTTTGTGATTAGTTTCAGGCCCTGAGATTTTCACACATTGTAGTCTCCCACCTCTAATTTGATGTCCCATCTTCCATACATTTTTGTGAATTTTCCTGTGGGCCCCACAGGACCTCAAACACACCTGCAGGGCAGGCTAGCTCCCCTGTTCACAGGTTTTGAGCTAATTTCATGAGCTTGTAGCATCTTCACTAGTTAGCTTTAGATCAAGCTTGTTGTGGTTCTGAATAGCCCATCTGGTTGGCTATCTATGCATGAGCTTTTCATGTTCTATCATGCTTATTTGTGTACTTTTTCTTAGTTTCAAAGTTACCATTAACTGCTCAGCTACACTGAGTAATCAGTGTAGCCAAGCACTTTGATAAGCTCTTGTAGAGCTTATCAGTGGGTCCCACTGAGGTTACTTGGACTTTTTGAGAAGCCCACAGTCCAAGCTTGTTAGTTCCAAGCTTAACTTCCATTTTTTAGCTTATTGTATAAACTCAACTTGGCCTGCAAGTATCCTCAATTCTGTTTGGTTATTCAGGGTGAATGGATTTGCTTATTGAGCTTATTTAGCTTTTTCAGTGTCTTATTCTGGTTGTTTTAGTTTTTTTGTGAGTACATCTCACTTGCTTCTAGCTTATTTCTCTTTTGGTTCAGTTGGCATAGCTTGTTGTTTAGCTTTTTACATCTTTAAATTCCTTTATAGCTTATTTTTGTTATCTGTGGTAAAAATATGTTCCATCTGAGCTTATTATTAAGTTTTAAAAAGTTTGTGTTTGTTAAAGTTGTTTAGTTTCAGTTGTTTAGTAGGTTTGTAAAGTAAAAACTAGAAAAGAAAAAATAAAAAAAGAAAAGTGCACCTAGTGGGATTCGAACCTCTGACCTCTTGGTCAACTTGGTCAAAACCACCACTAACTCGTGCACCATCTGGGCTATAGCATACTTAGTGTTTATTCTTTTCACTCTTATTTATATAGTACTCAGTTTTCCTTTTAGCTTATATAAGCTTATAGCTTAATTTCCAGCTTATTTATAAGCACTTTCCACTTTTTATATTTTTCCTAAGTTACTGACACCACTTAGTATTTTTATAAAAAGTTTGGTTAATTTTACTGTTCATCTAGTATTTATTATAATTTAATTAGTTTATAATTAGTTTTTAATTAATAATAAATAATTAAAAAGTCAAAAAAAATAATTTTCTTTTTTCTAAAATTTTCTTTTATCGTTAGGATCGTAAAAATATAATTTTCATGTCTGTAGGGTTTGCGTAGCATAAATTTCACTTTTTATTTCGCGCACTCGCGTTTATTTTAATTTTAACTCACGTTTTATTTAAATAACTTTTACGTTTTTAAATTTAAGTTACGTTTGTAAAAGTAGTTTGTAAAATAAGAAAAACCAAAAACATAAATAAAGTGATAGATTCTATTTAAGTCGTTTGGCTTATTTTTCTGCTTATTTATAAGCAAATTCTAATTTTAAATTTTTAGCTTACGTTTTAAGTTAACTAGGTTTCACGTAATTGTTCATATAGTTTGTTTACATCGTTCTAATCCGTATTTCCTTAGTTTAATCATCTCAAACCCTTTCCTGTCCAAATTCACCCGATCACAAACCCGTTTTGATTACCATCACACCTCGTCGGGACATAACGACCCGGGAATACACTGTACTTCCACGGAGCATTGGTTTAAGCTGTTTGACTATTATAGTTGACCATTCACAAGTGGTTGACCAATAATTATCTGACGGTTTAGCACCAATCAAGTATATATAGCCCCCAAGATAGGTATTTGCCAGTAACCTATGATATTCAAATAAAGTGCATTTGGTGACTTTCCTCTAGCAACCAAATGGGGATTGTCAATCCCTAATAGATCTATTCACAATTATTTACGTTCACCCTTCAAGTGATTAAGGTTCATGATCGAGGGACTTTTGGCAATAACTACTTAAGCAATAATGATATCAGGAAAAGACTTGTGTTCGGTTTTTGAGCATGTATCCCCCCCCCCCACCCACAAAATAAGTTAAATGTGGGCTATGAACTCACCTTAGTAGGATAGTAGAACAAATGTAATCTCAACGATGCAAGGCAACGGCTTCACACACAACCTATAAGATATGGCAAGTTTCAGTTTTTAAGTCTCGTTTTATTGCGAACGTTTATTATTAATTACGAATAATCTATAAAGTGCATAGGCGATGTGTTACGTAGTATATAAAATAGATAATAGTTACGTATTGTTTTGTTCGTCTAAATTTAGTTATCGTTATATAAATTTTATTACGTATATATATATATATATACGTAATATATATATATATATATATATATATATATATATATATATATATATATATAAAGTTACGTTTATTATTTCTATTTATATATATATATATATATATATATATATATATATATATATATATATATATATATATATACATATATATATATATATATATATATATATATAAAATTTATTATTTAAAATAAAATCAATATTATTATTTAATCCTTAAAGTTTCTCCAATTTACACATTTTACCTTTAACGGAAAACATTTACGTCGTTAGTCCAAAATTATATATATTTACGTTTTAAGTCCAAGTATATCAATATTTACATTTTTTAATCCCAAGTTTTAATGTTAACAGTTTATACCCTTAGAAAACTGTTTTTAACACTTTTTACCCAAACTTTACAAACTTGACACTTTTAGTCCCTATCTCTCGAAAATTTGCAAACTTAGTCCAAACATCACCAAATTTAAAACTTATCATTTTTATTAATTCAATAAGCTCAGGAAGCGTACACTAGCTTATCCCAACAGCTTATTAGCTTATTTTCTTCTTTTTCACAAAAATGGGCCTAACGAGCCAAAACTTAAGGCCCGTTAATGATTTTTGATCCAATAGGTTTTGGGAAACTTTGGGCTTATCAAAATCCATCTTTTTAAGTCCTAGTAACATTTCAAAATAGCTTTTTCACCCAGCTTATCATGATAAGCTAAAATTAGCTTTTTGGGCTTTTCGGCCCACGTAAGGTTTTTGATTTCTGAAAATCCTTAAGTAAACTTGTTTAGCTTTAGGCTCGTTCAAGTGATCAAACCAAGTCGTTAGGCCAAATAAATTACCATTCTCGTTAGTATACCAAGTAGACAAATAGTTCATGTAAAAATATTAGGGGGTCATGTGTCGAATTTAGAAATGGCGAGGCCAAAGTGTAGCTAAAAACTCAACGCGTATAACTTCATAAAACTTGAAAATAAACTAAGGCTTTTAGCATATGTCGTATAGGTCCAATGTGACTTAGGAACGTGTGATTTTTATGCTGTATGCGTTAATATAAGCTCAATGTTATTATAGGTTCTCATTAATGACATAGCCAAATAATAGTACGATATATAACATATGTATGTCGTGTTTGTATTTTACGAGTTATAAATAGAAAGTGTGGGTGCAAAAACGTAAGATACGTATATATATAAATAGAAAGAAAATCAAGGTCTCACCTCACCTCTAAAAGGTGGAGTAAAACGTCGTGTAAGGATCGTGTGAATGTATAAAAGCTCTGTGGTTCACTTCACGTTCCACCAAGGTTCAAGAGGTTCCAAGCTTTGCTTCCTAGGTTCACTTCAAGGCGTGGTACGCTTGAGAATCCGTTCGTCCTTCACAACTCCTCTCTCGTTAATATTTTTAGTGATATGATTCGTTTAAGTGTATGTAGTGATTTAGCTTGCATGGGGAGTCTTATATAGCGAGTTTTGGAGGGTGTATACAAGGTAGGTTCACATGATTTTTGAGTGTAGGATAGATACGAAAGTTTGCACCTCTCTTCTTGTCCAATCGATTGTTTACAAAGCTAGGATCTTGTGAGATTGCTTCCTGTTCATTCCTGACATTCACAAGGTGCATAGTGTTCGTTTTGTTGCCATTGGGGAGCATGGGAGGCTGGAAGGAATGTTTTGACACGTTGAGGTGAGATTTCAAAGAGTGAGTTTGGTTTTTTACTTTGGTCAGTTTTAGAGTAGCAAACGAGTGAGAGGGAGTATAATATTTATCAATCATGATTCCTGGGCAATAGGTGAATCGAGACAAGCAAAAGTATATTGGTGTTGTGTGTAAAATTCGTAAGATATTAGGGGTGTTTTGGACGTGTATCGCGACAGGCAAAAGAAAGAAAAAGATATTAAGGGTGCGTTTGGGCTTGTAACTGGGCTCAGGGTTGTGTCGGCCCAAAGAAAGAAAAGAAAGAAAAAAGGAGTCCGTTTGGTTTGTAATTGGATTTCGTGGCGTATAGGGTGTTGGGGGCCCACATGGTGTGTCTCGATTATCGTGTCGAAGTTCAAAAATATTAGTGAGCGTTCTCGGGAAGTTTCGTAGGTTCGGGGAATATAAAAATAGTATACGTTATTTAGACGAAACGTATTGTTATAAATATAAACGTGTTATATATATTTATCGTTCGCAATAATCATAGGTTATCTAGGTTGTGTGTAAGCATAGTTCCTGGGTAAACGGTCAATCACAGTTATCGTAGTGGTTCAATATCAAGCCATATCAAAAAAAAAATTGTTACCCGTAAAATGGTGTTAATTTATCGTAACATCGTTTTATTTATTCGTATGCATTCACTAATCGTAAGGGAAATTTACGAGAGGTTACATTTTCAAAATTCATTTGTTCCAATTCATTTTGCGTATTCGTTTCGACGACTTATTCTAATATCATGATTTTTTTTGCCAATTGATCAAAGGTGTTAAACTACCCGATGGGTTCGGATCTAACTTCAAGCATAAAGTGACAGACAGTGATAACAACATAACAAGCTTGAAGGCTCATGACTATCATATAATGATGCAGCGGTTACTTCCTGCTGGACTTCAAAATTACTTGAAGGACAAAACCACCGCAACACCAATAATCGAGCTTTGTTCATTCTTCAAACAAATATGTGCTCGAACTTTGATGGTGGATGACATGTTGAAAGCTAAAGAACAGCTCATCAATATTTTGAGCAGTTTCGAGCAAATCTATCCTCCAGCTTTTTTTGACATTATGATTCACTTGGTTATTCATCTACCCGAAGAGGCTATTCAATGTGGGCCTGTTTACATGAGGTGGATGTATCCATTTGAAAGGTACATGAAAAAGCTCAAAAATTATGTCAGAAATAAAGCTAAGCCTGAAGGATCAATAGCTGAGGGTTATATTGCTGATGAAGCATTAACTTTCTGTTCGCATTATTTTCGGGGTGTTGAGAAGAGATTTAATCGTCCTGACCGGAATGAGGATGGTCCAAGCCCAACAAGTCGATTTCAAGTGTTTCGATCAGCCTGTAAACTGAATGGTAAACAACCATTAATTTGGCTTGAACTGGACGCAATGCAGAAAGTAGTATGGTATGTGCTATACAACAGTCATGAAATCGACCCGTACATGAACGAGTACAAGAGGTACACGTTTTATTTCAAAATTTTGTTTTACGCAAGTTATTATTCGAAGACTTATTATAATATCATGAACATTTACAGGGCATTTATTGGCAATGACATACAAGAAGGATTTCCTCGCTGGATTGGGAACAAGGTAGACTTATTGTATGTATTACCCTGTAAAAATAATGACTATTACTCATCTATATCTATTCTTAACTTTTTTTCTTAGATTCGTGAATTGAAAGTAAAGGACGACCCAAGTTGTACTTCCGAGTTGTTCCCTTTGGCTTGTGGACCATCATGTACTGCATTCTCAGCCGACTCTTGCATAGTGAACGGTGTGAATTTTATTGTACACGACCGTGATTTATGTCGTTCAACACAGAAGAGCGGAATTTCAACTCCTAATCCTAGCGGAGGAATGTATTATGGCCAGCTTGAAGAAATTATCGAGCTTGAATATATTCCGTTCAAGGTTGTGTTGTTCAACGTTAAATGGTTCGACACTAATAACAATGGTCGCATAAAACGTTGTACCTATAGAAACAACATTACACAAATTATGACAGATCGTGTATCATTTGAAAGTGAACCATACATTTTTGCAACACAAGCAACACAAGTCTTTTACCTTGATTTCCCGGGTAAACGTGGTAATGTCAAGGCCGTCCAAGATTCTTATCATCGAAAGATTTGGAACCCGGATATCATTGTGGTAGAAGTCAATCAGGATGTTGTACATGAAAACACCTCATTACATGTCACACTCTCTACTGAGTTAGATACGTTGAATTATGACACCATAAATAGGGATGTTGAGCCAGCGGAAGTTAAGGCACCACCACAACCAATTATCACTTATGTCGACGACGATGATGATAATATTGATTATGATGACCACGTTCCTCATGATTTAGCATCTGATGGTGAAGACCACGTCGATCGTGAAGATGAAGCTGACACTAATAATGAGAGTTTTTATCTTAGTGATGAGGGAGATTGATCTCAAATTGTAATTTGTTAAATGACACTTATTTGAATGAAATTATTATCGAGTGGTTAAATGTGTTTATTTAATTATTTAATATTATTATTTTTTTGTATAAATTGTTATTTATTTCAATGTGTGTGTATATGCGTATATGTGTATATGTGTTTCTTCACTAATTATATGTTCTTGTACTAGTATGTTTACAGATGGTAGATGTTGTTGCTAGGAGCCACAATGGTGATGGAGGCAATGAGCCACCCCGTGGTCCGAGGAGGCTAGGCAGTGATTTTCAGAGTAAGAATTACTAGATTATTTTAATTAAACTTGATTATTATTTGAAATTGATAACTTGTTATTTTATGTCATCATCACTTGAATTTTATTACTTGTAGGATCTAAATCCAGACCTCCCAAGCCCAATGCCAAAATTCGGAAAGGCCGGAAGGTGATGCGTGGTCCTATAAAGAACACGCGGCTCCACAATGAGAGGAAAGAGACTGGTCGTCCGGTATCGATCAGATTCTGGAAGAACGACAAAGGGATGTGGGAGCATGTGGGCACGCACGCGAAGTGGTTCTCCAACTTGGTCGGGGAATTGTTACGACAATCAATTCCCATGCATTACAATTCCTGGGGAGCTGTTCCTGCTACCGCGAAGGCCTACATCGACGACCAGCTACACGTAAGTTTTTTTTATCTTTTATTTTTTTTTAATTATTGTGTTTGTTTATTTTAAGTTTGTTATTTATTTAAATTTTATTGTTTATTTAATTTGAATATTTATTTTAATTATATTTTATTGCAGCAATTTTTTGATATCGGCGAGCACCTTGCCAGTGCTAATGGAGAAGATATTGTTCGGAGTATCGAAGCTTATCTCCAAAAGCGATACGACAACAACAAGTGGCGGTACAAAAAGATGAATTTTACTGAGCAAGGTGGGATTGAGAAGCTGGACGAGATCAAGGAAAAGCGCCCGGCAAACATGTCGGAAGAGGATTAGGCAGAATATGTAAATTTCTGGATCCACACTTTATTGTTATTGTTATTGTTAATAATAATAATAATAATAATAATAATAATAATAATAATAATAATAATAATAATAATAATAATAATAATAATAATAATAATAATTGTGGAAAACTAGAAGAGGGGGTTGAATAGTTTTCTTCTTTTTAATTTTATTATGAAAACTTAGTTTAGTTTTAAAACCTTGTTTACTTTTAAAACTTTGATTCGATCTTACGTGAACTCAAATCTTGAACAATATGAACAACTATATCTAAGTATGACCAATAATAATGTAAGCTAAGTATGTGGAATCAACACATGCATAATATAAACAATTATAGCTATATACAAGAGATAAGTAAGTAAAATGTTTATTTTATAATCCTTAATTATATTTTGTATGAAAACTATACTTGATCGAAATGATCAATTATATGTATGTTACCTTTTTAGTTTGATTGTAAACACTTTGTTTTGTGAATGAAAATTTTGTAAATAAGATATGGAAAGATCTAACCGCGAGACAAAGGATTTATAGTGGTTCGGCTACAAGGACACCTTCCTTGCCCTATTTCACTCTCCGAGTCACCTACTCGAGAGTTTTCTTCACTATGTCAACAAGCTCCCTTGGAGAAAACCTTACACAACTTTTGCTTACACTAATTAACAACACTAAGCTAAATGTCGAGTTCTAATCCTAGCTAGAACCAATCTCACAACTTCTTCACGACTTTGGCACACCTTCTTCACAACTTGTACACGCCACTACTACTTCACAACTTCACACTACTCAACTACTTCTTTTTCACACCACTACTTCTACTATACTTGATTACAAACCCACCTAGATCTACTTATTACAAGCACTACACAACTTTACAATTGATATATACAAACTATACAACTAATCTTCAATACTTCTTGATTTGAAATGGAAGGAGTATTCTTCTCTTGCACTTTGAATGATGAGGGATTGATTCACTTGAAACAAAAACTAATAAACCTATGATCAAAGGATTTAAAAGTGTGTTTGGAAAGGATTGTGACTGAAATTGTTCGTGCAAAAGGTGTGGAAAATAGCAGAAATGAACCAGTATTTATAGGAAAAAGTTTCTGACAACTCTGACAAATGGAGCATGCCGACCCCTTTAATTGTATGCCGGCCCCCTTAAAATAAAGGGGGCCGCCCAGACGAAAACGTCAGTTTTCTTGTCTTTTTCTGGGAAAGTTTATCTAGTGAAATTTTAACTGTTTTTGGTTAAAAATTTGAATTCATAAATTTATTTTGAATTAAACATTTTCATTTAATTACCAAAAGTGTTTTTCAAAAATATATAAGATGTTTATATCATTTTATAAACTTTGTAATGTTTAAATAAAAATCCCTTTGATCATAAAATGTATTAGACATTTGCTTATTCATACCTTAAGTGATTTTGTTGAATTAAATGATATTTGTTACTAAATATTTGTTTATGTAATAATTTTTCGTTTAATGTTTTTACATTTTGTGATCGTCAAAACGTAGGGATATCGAAAAATATTAATAACATTTTTATGCATTACTGACACAACAATACGAGAGACGGCGTCTTTGAGTCTACATTGTCCGAGGATAGATATGTAAGTATAATTTATTTCCATAAAACTCACCCACATTAATGCAAATATAATAAATCACGGCTTATATATTACTTTGCTTGTTTTTTTGTAAAACAGAACCAGATGATACAGATGCGGACGGAAAGCACCTCCGGGGGGACGACCATGTCTGAGCTCGAGATTATGCACCACGTGATCGGTGGCAAGCAGCGAGGTCACATTCCTGGCATAGGTCCAGTCTTGCCCGGCGGTGGTCGTCAGACGACTCTCAGCGCCGCACGAGCTCGTGATCAAGCCTCTTCTTAGTTTCACAAGATTTAAAGAACAATGATGTTATATGGAATGATGTTATATGAGATTATGCACCACGTGATCGGTGGCAAGCAGCGAGGTCACATTCCTGGCATAGGTCCAGTCTTGCCCGGCGGTGGTCGTCAGACGACTCTCAGCGCCGCACGAGCTCGTGATCAAGCCTCTTCTTAGTTTCACAAGATTTAAAGAACAATGATGTTATATGGAATGATGTATGGGTCGAATTGTTCAAGAAAATGGAGATGGAGGTTGTTTGAATGTATAAAAGTTATATGGATATGAAGGAAATGTGATGGAGGTGATTTTGGTGATGTTGAATCATAAAAAAAATGGATGGTGATGGTGGTTGTGGGGTGGCCGGCGGCACAATAGAGAGGGGAAGGAGATGATGTATTTTGGTGATGATAATGAAAGTGGAAGGGTAGGGTTAAGTATTAGTGGGTGTATTTTGCCGAAATTGCATTTTGGTCCTCCTTTCTCTTAGTTATTTGGCCACAAGGGCTCGGGTTAGGGAATAGTGATGAAATTTATATTTTCTCACTTGGTTTAACTTATTTTCATTCCCGAAAAAATATTAGATGTCATCGTTTGTGTTTTTAAACGTTTCCGTTAAGTTTAAATACGTTTTTACGTAAAAGGTGATAATAAATACGTTTTTCAAATAAAACGTAATGTTTTCCAAATTTTTATTGACAGGGTTAAATAGGTACTAGAAAATGTGTCATCACCACTCTTTGGTTCATTTATGATGTTTCATGGTTCGTTGTATAAGTTTCTCAAATATTTGACTATAATTACGTTCTCCAAAATAAATAAATCCATAAATGGTTTTTCTCACGTTAGTCTAGGATTTCTAGTGCCAAAGTTAAATAGTGCCTAAATCGAAGTACATAGCTAATTTAAATAGTACGTAAAGTGATAAACACTTTATATAAACTTTTAGTTTCCAACAATACTTCCAAAACTCAATAAGATTATCGATAACTCAAATTTCACATTTATCAATATATAATGCGGTAAAGTTATAAAGGGGTCTCAAAATTACGAGTTGTTACATCTTTAAGATAAAACGTTAACTCTTAATATCTCGTATTATTTGATTGTCATTTGATATGCTATCTCCATATTCAACCAACAAGTCGATATGCTGTCAAACAAGTCGTTTTATGCTTCTATCATCATTGTATTTACATATGAAATGTTGGAAAACGAGTTTGCAAAAATGATTTTAGCATATTTCGGACACTATTTAAATATATGTATACATATTTATATTGGTTGATAGCTTTGCATAATCTTTAAGAGCTTCGCAACGAGCTAAAGTGTGTCCAAATTAGAGTTAAAATGTATGAGATATCGTGTCTCAAAGTGGGGTTCCATGCTTGTGAACTCATTCGAGACCGCGCGACCTGCGGACACGAATGCAGCTCTGAAATTTTGCCTATGTTTTAACATAACATATTTGTTTAATTATGATCTTTATTTAATCTTGGAGAACAAGACACTTAAAGTCCATTGCCACGTATCGTAAGATATTGTAATTGTAATCTATTCATGTATGAGGGTAGGGATCCAATAAGAAGAATAATTAAAATGAGAATGATAAGAAGTAATTCTAGCCACACATTTTTAGATGGGAGAGAAAATTTGAATGAAGATGCATCTATTTTTGTAGGTGTATCTAGAATGTGTGATTGTGATTACTTCTTATCTTTCATATTTTAATTATTCTTCTTATTTGCTCCTAACTTATGATTATGCTTTCCTTATAAAATACGTACAATATGACTATGCTTTTAAACTTAGGCTTGTGACCAATGATTTAATTACTGGTTTTTTGATCGACCAAAACAAAAATCCAGATACTCAATCAATTGAGATAAAGATAATAAATATATAAACAATATTTAAATCATTATTTCTATCATATTCGACTTTGTTACAAGCATGGTCCACATATCTTGTAATTAAACGAGCTGGATGTACCCGCCGCAATGCGGCGGGGGTAACGACTGTTTTTTTAACATGGTGTTCATTTTATTTATGAACATGTAAACTTATAGAATGTATATTAGTTAATCTATGACATTGTAAGAATTATCGCAGTTTCGTTTTGTTTTTTTTTTTTTTTTTTCATTTTTTATAGTTCTATATTTTTGTATCCATTCTCTAGAATAGCAACGGTAAAGTCCAGTTTCATTCTTTTACATTACCAATATTTTTGTCTATGATCATCAATTGTGTATTGCTTGGTCCCAACTTACACATATGGATCCCAAAGTTACAGGCAGCCCAATAAGCAAAAGGCTTGTATGCCTCGGTAACAATATTATGAAGCTATATTTGTAGTTGTCGTACGACGTCTTTTTTGAAATGAATGTTGTGTCAGGCTCCAGTGTGTTGCAGCGAAGCTAATTTTGACCGTTTTTTGCCAGCATTTTTTTTATTCAAGAAACCGGTACACATCTGTATAGATATTTCGCAAATAAAGTGTTTACTTTTTAAAGTTATTTGACATACTAAGGGTGCATTATAAAAGTTATTTTATTTTATATATATCAAACTTCACATTTTTTTATATAATCGTGCGTATGTCAAAAGTATATCAATATTGGGCTCGTTTTGTTCGTTATCGAAAGATCCTTCTATCGGAATTTTTAATTAATGAAATCGCGAAATATCTGTTAGATATTCGATAAATAAAATTTGTTATATGAAAAAGTTGTAAATAATTAAAAGTCTAGGATAATTTTGGCAAGTTACTACATATTTGTGGGTCAATTTTGTAAATTCTTTTCTTTTTTATTAGTTTTATAATCATTGGACCCATGCGAATATAATATGATTTTGGATGCGTTTGGAAATAATATTATTTTACATGCCTCGGATTATGTGCCACCGAGAAATGTTATATATAGTTAATATAGAATGTATATTAGTTAATCTATGACATTGTAATTATCGCAGTTTTTTTTTTTTTTTTTTTTTTTTTTTTTTTTTTTTTTTTTCATTTTTTATAGTTCTATACTTTTGTATCCATTATCTAGAATAGCAACGGTAAAGTCCAGTTTCATTCTTTTACATTACTAATATTTTTGTCTATGATCATCAATTGTGTATTGCTTGGTCCCAACCTACACATATGGATCCCAAAGTTACAGGCAGCCCAATAAGCAAAAGGCTTGTATGCCTCGGTAACAATATTATGAAGCTATATTTGTAGTTGTCGTACGACGTCTTTTTTGAAATGAATGTTGTGTCGGGCTCCAGTGTGTTGCAGCGAAGCTAATTTTGACCGTTTTTTGCCAGCATTTTTTTTATTCAAGAAACCGGTACACATCTGTATAGATATTTCGCAAATAAAGTGTTTACTTTTTAAAGTTATTTGACATACTAAGGGTGCATTATAAAAGTTATTTTATTTTATATATATCAAACTTCACATTTTTTTATATAATCGTGCGTATGTCAAAAGTATATCAATATTGGGCTCGTTTTGTTCGTTATCGAAAGATCCTTCTATCGGAATTTTTTAATTAATGAAATCTCGAAATATCTGTTAGATATTCGATAAATAAAATTTGTTATATGAAAAAGTTGTAAATAATTAAAAGTCTAGGATAATTTTGGCAAGTTACTACATATTTGTGTGTCAATTTTGTAAATTCTTTTCTTTTTTATTAGTTTTATAATCATTGGACCCATGCGAATATAATATGATTTTGGATGCGTTTGAAAATAATATTATTTCACATGCCTCGGATTATGTGCCACCGAGAAATGTTATATATAGTTAATTGTTAAATCATTCACTCTATATATTATGGAGCGACATTTTGAGCTAACAACGAATAAAAAAATACTTTCTCAACAAACCTTTAATAAAAAAATACTTTCGATGACACCTTTATGGAGCAACATGTTTTGCCCACATGGAATAAAAAAAATCAACAAGCCACAGTTAGCCCACATGGGATAAAAAAATACAAAAATTATTGCTAGGGGTAGGCTTACTTTTGCTACTTTCACACCCTTTAAAAAAAATCAACACATATTTTGTGTATTTAGTCCTTCATGTTATAGGTTTGTTGCAGACTCAATCCTCCATGACCAACTTTGCAACGAAACGCTGATATAAGGATAATTTTTGTAACGAAATTCGAAAACAAATTTTCTAAAATAGTCCTTAGGTCATTGATCCTTAACAGAGTTAAGCCCTTGCGCTTCAATAATTTTGTATTCAAAATTCCCGCCGCGAAGCGCGGACTTCACACCTTGTTTCTATCATATTCGACTTTGAATCTTTGATAGACCATTGGGGAAAGATATGGAAACAAAGTAGTTTATGTTTGTCTT
Organism: Artemisia argyi; assembly: GCA_030686995.1. NCBI lineage: Eukaryota > Viridiplantae > Streptophyta > Magnoliopsida > Asterales > Asteraceae > Artemisia > Artemisia argyi. The sequence continues at coordinate 152,954,909 of CM060686.1, read as the reverse complement.
GATTGAAACCGTAAGAAGAACAATATGTGATAAAATGTATTTATTTATTTATTTTTATTTTTTTTAAAAGCAGCCATATATATAAAAGAAAACTCAAAATTACAACCTTTACCGGATGTTACAGCGATGAAAAGCAACAAAAGGACACAACAACAAGACACAATCATGGCATTACATAAAGGACAAAATACAACCATAACCAACTCACACTTTCTATGACCAAAATGAGAGCACCCATTGCAGCTTCGTTGAGGCTCGCCATTGCCACGGTGGCACCTTCACTGTGGCTCGCCATCACACCGCCCCCTATTCTTTTTTGGCCACTTGAGCCCTCTTCGTCTGCATCGCGAGGGTAGTTTTTTGAAATGTCAGTTATATATATATATATATATATATATATATATATATATATATATATATATATATATATATATATATATATATATATATATATATATATATATATATATATATATATATATATGTAATGTGTTTATATTTATGGTTTGTAAATATCTAATGTTTTGTAAACTTGTAAAGTTTTTATAAAACTTGTAACGTTTTTTAAACTAAGAAATGAAAATACATTGAACATCGAATTGAAATACATTAAATATCGGATTGAAAATACAAACTACAATTAAAACATTAAACTACGATACGGTAATTAAAATAAACTACAAATTAATGAAAGGAATCATCTGAGACCTAGCCCACCTCACTCGAAGTCCTTGATTCATGAGGGCCAAGCCCCATGGACCATCGGTATTCTGCTTCTCTTTGTTCCCGCTCCCTACGAGCAGCTGCCTCAAGTGCTTCGGCTTGTTGATACTCTCTGAATACTTCTTCATCTTGCTCCAGTTGTCGGAGTTGTTCATCAGTAAACTCATACGTATTGGGTTGGTATTCCACCGATGGAGTGTTTGCCGGTGGAATGTTTGCCCGTTCATTCTCAGTTGGGAGTATGGGAAAGAGAACTTCTGGTGGAATTATTGATCCCAGTTAAGCAAACGATCTAATAGAAGTTGACTTAGATTTTATTGTAACTTAAACAAGAACGCGGAATATTAATGTTTAACTTAAGAAGAACAATATAAACAATCAACACTTCAATATATTAATGATATACGAGCACTCAACAATGCTAGGGTTTACAACCTTGAAGTGAATTGACTCTAACAATAGTATGTATCTAACTCTAACCCAAGGAACCTCATTTTATAGACTAAGGAGTCCTAGTCGGTTTACAATAACTTTCTACACAAGATAATATCTTTTCTATATTTATCTAACCGACTATAATACATATCACTTAAGCAGCAAAATATAATACACTAGCAGTAAAATCTCGGCAGTTGTATTTCCAGCAGTAGAATGTTTTCACTAGCAGCAGAATAACACTTAGAATATTTATAAGATAGCAGAATCTCTAAACCCATCAATCCTCCCCTAAATTTGATATTTGCTCTCCAAATATTCAAGTTTCTTCAAAGCTTAAACAATCACCAAGAGGATGCTTCCAAACACTTATTTCTTTTGAAATCTTCTTCTTAAGCTTGGGTCGAGAATCTTTTCATACTTCTGCAGCAACTTGTAAGCTTGATGATCAAACATGAAGTGTCTTTGAAGTTTTAGAAATCCAGGCTTGACCATTTGAGCTAGTATCTCTCTATTTTTATTCAAACCAGGATAATCTTTTTCTACCAACAAGTATACAGTAACTTCAGCAACTGATAACTCATGTACACCACAAGAATGATATAAGAACCATTTGTGTACCTTGTTGAATCTCATTTCCACCCATTCATGATCAGTAAATTAAGGTTCAAACATAATCCTTAAGTTATGATCGACTATCATTTCAAAAGTATCTTCAGGTAGCTTATCACCAAACTTTTCTTTGTACACTCCCCATACAGCAATCACATCATCTCTATCCATGTGGAAGAACATCTTTGAAAGTCCAATAAACCCTTGAACTTCATTGTTTGATCTCATAAACTCCTAATATCCTTCACTTCCATATCTAACTCTAAATGTATATGAGATGATTGGATGCTTAGCTGCTAAAGGAGTTGCTTTAGTGATCCCTTGTTCTTCATGCTCAGTCCATGTAGTAAGAATCATCAACCACTCTTGTTCAGCTTATAATATCACCTGATCATCCTTGTCTTCCTCCTCTTCCTCAGATTCAACACTGCTTTGAACTACTACCTTTCTCTTCTTTTGAGCAAAGGTCTTATGTTTAACACCTTTTCTTTTAACATACTGACTAGGAGAAGACACATTCTCTGCATCTGCAACTTTTTCCTTTTCTGCTTCTTTAGGCTCTTCAATGATTGTAGCCTCTTTCTCTTTCACTGTTGTTTGCTCCGCTTCTTTGATTTTCTTAGGTCCTAAACCCTTCTTATTCAGATCAACAATTTGTTCTTCATCTTCTTTAGAACCAATGGCTATAAAGGATTCTATTTCTCTCTTTGCCTGTTGATGCAGTTTGAAGACTTCTGCATCAGTTTTGTTCTTCAACTGTAGTAGCTTCCAACCCTTCATATTCTTCAAATATTGTTCATATTCTTTTCTCTTTTGAAGAGGAGTTGGACCCTTGAGAATATTTCTTTTCTTTCTTGCAGCAGCAGCTTCTTTTTGCTTCTTTGCTGTGAACTCTCTCAACTAAATACCTACATCAAACTCAGGCAATGCTTGTTCTTCAATCTTGACTAACTTTGAGAGCTCAACTTCAGCATTTATTCTTATCTTTTCTGCTTCCCACTCTTCATAGTCTTTCACAGCCGTAGCCTCCTTTTCAGCTTGAAGTCTTTCCTTTTCAAGAAGCTCTCTCTCAGTTTGATATTCCTCTTCTTGATACTTCTTAGCAGCAACTTCATTAAACTTTTCTTGCTTATCTTTAGGCCAATAATAAAAAGGTATGTGAGTTAACATCCCTTCATCATCTAAGTCAAGCTCAGGTTCTGGATTAACCATTTCTCCATTTCCCTTATTAGAACTGGAAGCAATTGGAATTGACTTTCTCTTAGGAGGTACTGGTTCTCTTATCATCACTCCCTTGGTAGGTGGCTTTGAGACTTGTGATGATTTTGGGAGTTGTTTTGGTGACGGTGTTGGTTGTGGTTGAGATGCCATCTTACCCAACATTATGATTGCTTCAGCCATGGAGACATCATCATCCAAGACCTTTGATGCAGTAGAATCTTGAAATTTTGGCTCGGCAGCAGAATCCTGTGTAGCAGCAGAATCATTTATACTGGAAGCAGAATTATCTGCAACCTTTGCTCTAGCAGCAGCAAGTAAGTCACCAACAGTAGAATTCACTTGAGCCACTTCATGTACAAGTCTTGTAGCCGCATCTTTTCCCAAAGTCTGAATTGTTTCTGCCATGAACTTTGAAGCTCCAACCAATTCTTTAGGCTCCAAATTCTTTAACTGCTCAACCACTCTTTCATGAGAAGCTTCTTCTAAAACCACTTCTTTCCCAAAATTATCAGCAACCATAAATTTATTCACTTCATCATTCACATCTCCTGGACTATCTACCTCCATATCCATTGCAACAACACTTTTTGCATTATCCTCTTGAGCCTCCCCTGAACCCAATATGTCATCATTAGATTTCCTCCCCTGTTTGGGAGCATCCTCAGAGGAACTCACAACATGTGCTGTGCCAACCTTCTTCAATCGCTTTAAGTTGGAAGATCTTGATCCTCTTTTTCCCTTTAAATCTTTTACCTGCTTCTTCAATAAGTTGATCTCCTTGGATTGAGAAGCGGATAATTGTGTAAGGTCAAGAACTTGAGATTCCAACTTGTTGCACCGAGTCTCCAAATTGGTACAAATATCCATCAATTCAATAATTTGCTTCATGCTAGCCTCATCATTTCGACCTGTATAACCTTGTTCGAGAGGTGAATCACCAGCAATGTCATTGTGTACATGTATGTCATCCATCAATTCATTTGTTTCATGTCTATCCTCATCACTTCTGTCTGTATTACCTGGCCCGAGAGGTGAATCAACGGATGCAAACCTAGCATCAAACCTAGTTTGATCATCCGAGCCCCCTGTATTTGCCATTTGGCTAGGGTTACCATCACTTGTTTCAGGTTCAACAGAATCATCCACATTAGATGTTGCCAGGTTTGGGGTCTTAGCTATGTTATCCCTATCATGTTCTGCGTCCAAGCTAGAAACAGTAGGGATAGCCTCTCCCCTCATGTCCTCTCTATCACCTAGAACAACCCCATCTGCTACATCCAGACTAACACTAGCCTAAGGTAGCTCAGTGTTCTTTTTGGCTTTCCTACGTTTATAGGTCTTTTTTGTTTGTTTGGATGTTCCTTCAAAAATAGGATTTTTTGAGTCAAAAGTGGGTGTGTGATGTGAATCAGTGTGAGTTCCTGATCCTTCACCATGATTTAAGCTCTGCACAAGTTGCACCATGTATGGTGTAATAGGTGTAACTTTGCCAGAAAAACCTTTTCCATCTCTTTGTAAATAGGAAAATATTTTTGGCACAAGTTTGGGTGCCTTATAAAATCCTCTATGAGTTTTGGTTTTGGAAATTTGTTTTTCTACAAAGAGTATCACAAATCTAGGATAAAGCAAATGCGTGCCAAACTCTTTGATGCTTTTTATCATACCTTCTAAAATCAAGTTTTAAAAATTAAAAGGTTTTCTGTCCTTAGACACATCATAGCAGATGTTATAACAGTACTAAACTCATTCCAACCAGAAGTTTTAGGGCTTAAATAGTATAGAAGAGTATGAATCAAAAATTTCCAATGAGAACAGATAAGACCTTTTTGAAATTTTAAACCATTATTTTGCTTCTCATATCCCAAATCTTTCAGCCCTTTAAAAATGTCAACAGTTTAAAGACACTGTATTTCCTCATCATCAGCAAAGAGAAGTGTTTCTCTTATGGATGATTCAGAGACAAGCACCTTCTGGCCGTCAACAATGGCCTTAATATGTGATTCCCTATTAATAATTTTGACATTAGCAGTAAGCCAAAACTGTTTAACGAAGGATTGAAACATGGTAGGGTTCACAGTTAATGCATACATAATGGAAGTAGCATTGAGAAAATGAACCATGTTTGTGAATCCTTCAGGAACCAATGTCGCATCCAGAATCGTGACCATGTTGTGACTTTCAGCCCATGTTCTTGTTAACTCCATGAATTAGGGTTTTGGAAATTTGGAGTTTTTTGATTTGCGATGATAAAGTGATGTTAAGGTTTGATAAAACTTCAATTGTGAGCACGTAAAACTAATTGAGAGATCCAATTAGGTTTTAATACACTTTGGAAGGAAGTTACATAACCATCCATGTACTTTAAAACTTAGCAGCAGAACTCAGCAGTAGAATCAGTAGTAGAATAATTTGCCTAGCAGCAGAATGCTTTGCCAAGCAACAGAATACTTTAACTTAGCAGCAGAATGTCTGCAAACTTGTTCCAAACACCATCTTCTCATCAAGAATTACTCCACAAGAACTTACCTTGCAAAAGATTAGTCTAATACCACAAAAACATACAAAATACCAATTCACTCAAATCACAACACTAAGTTATAACTAGCAGTTGAAAAATTGATTAGCAGTAGAATGAAGCAACTCTATATATAACTAGCAATAGAATCCATAAACAACAACAAAAACAACTATGATCAATAAGAGCATAAATATTTTACAAAACATTACAAAAACACAAAGAGATAAGTTTTTTAGAGATTGATCATTCCAATACTTGCAATTAAAAAATAAATTTTCCCACATCAAAATGTTTTGTGAGCAAATCAGCAACATTTTTTGTCAGTATGGACTTTAACAATTTGAATCAACTTCTTTTCATAGTAGTCTCTTATAAAATGATGTCTTATCTCAATATGCTTTGTTTTAGAATGAAAAACAATATTTTTAATTATACATAGTGTGTTGTTATTATCAATATGAATTTTAGTGTTCATAAAATTGTACCCATAGTTCAACAATTGATTTTGCATCCAAAGCACTTGACCACAGGAACTTGAAGCACCCACATACTCAGCTTCAGTTTTAGAATTTTCCACCACTGTTTGTTTCTTGCAATGCCATGACACCAACCTACTTCCAAGAAATTGACAACCACCTGTTGTGGATTTCCTATCCAAGCTAGCCCTAGCATAGTCACTATCGGAATATGCTACCAAATCAAAAGGTGGATCCTTAGGATACCAAAGGCCCAAATTAGGTTGATGCCTCAGATATCTAAAGATCCTCTTCACTGGATTGAGATGTGATTATTTCGGATTAACTTGATATCTTGCACAGGCACATACAACAAACATAATATCTAGCCTTGAAGCTGTAAGATACATCTATGAACCAATCATTGACCTGTACAAATGAATATCCACCTCTTTACCATATTCATCTTTAAGCAATGGTTTGTTGGTCTCCATAGTTGTCTTTGTAGGCTTTGCATCTTCAAATCCAAACTTCTTCAAAATATCATTAACATACTTATCTTGACTGATAAATATGTCATCTTCCTTTTGTCTGACCTGTAAGCCTAAGAAGGAAGTGAGTTCTCCCATAGAACTAATAGCAAACTTATCCTTCATAAGTTTCTCAAACTCTATACACATAGCTTTGTTTGTAGAACCAAAGATGATGTCATCAACATAAATTTGAACCAGCATAATATCATCCTTGTTCCTTTTGAGAAACAGAGTCTTGTCAATCTTACCCCGACTAAATCTAGACTCCAAAAAGTATGTTGACAATGTGTCATACCAATCTCTAGGAGCTTGATGTAAACCATACAATGCTCTTTTCACCTTATGAACTTTATCAGGAAAATCATGATCTTCAAAACCTTTGGTTGAGACACATATACTTCTTCTTTAATTGTCCCATATAAAATAGCACTTTTAACATCCATTTGATACACCACAAAATCTTTATATGAAGCATAAGCCAAAAATAGTCTAATGGCCTCAATCCTTGCTACTGGTGCAAAAACTTCATCATAGTCAATGCCCTCTTGTTGTGAGTATCCTTGAGTAACTAATCTTGCTTTTTTTTTTTTTTTTTTTTTTTTTTTTTTTTTTTTTTAATCAAAATGCCTCTTTCATCTTTTTTGCATCTAAAAACCCATTTAGTTCCAATAGCCCTTTTTCCATTTGGCAAATCAACCAAAGTCCACACTTCTTGTAGTCTAAATTGTAGAAGCTCATCTTGCATTCCTTCCACCCAGCTTGGATCTTGTAATGCTTTATGAGCATTCTTGGGTTCTACTTGTAAGAGAAAAGAGGCAAACAAAAATTTTTGAAGATCTTTATGACTGTTTCTTTGATGAAGAGATCTTGCAAAGAAACCTTGATGAGCTTGATCTTTCTGCTCTTTAGCCATCTTTCTATTTAAAACAGATGAGGATGGATCACCAAGAATTTGATCTTTTGGGTGATTCTTATGAACTCTTGTAGTTGGTGTAGGACTGACAGGAATATTGAGTTCCATGTTGTTAATATCAGGCTCTGCTCCAAAAAGTGTACCATTAAGAGCCTCATCATCTGTGTCATAATAAATATGTTCCAAAGGAGGCATATTTGGATCATCAGGGTAGTTTGGATCAGCAAAAGATCTACCATATTTATCAATAGAAGGAAACTTTGGTGAAGAAGTAGAATCTCTTGGTATAGCAGTAGAATCTTTTGATGAAACAGTTGCATGATTTGGCCTAGCAGTAGAATCCTCTGCTGTAGTAGTAGAATCAGAGATTCTGCTGCTAGTGAAAATGCCAACATCATTATTTGTTAAAGATTCTTTATTTTGCACTTCTTCAACAATTTGTGATCCTTCATTAATCATCTTTTCAGCATCAACAAGGACATCATCACCTTCTTTATCTCCTTTGGACACATCATTAGCAACATCATCCCCTTGTGAACTATGAATCTTCTTTATGGGAATAATGGTTGGACCAAACTTCAAACTTTCAACCAAAACAAACTCTCCTTGAGGTGTGGACACTGTAGCATTTGTATCTTCAGAATCATTAGCTTTTGTACCTGCAAAACTGTTGGTGTCTGTACCTGCAATCACTGGCTCATAATTCATGGTTTTGGTTAGTATATCAATATTAGAGAGCCATTCTGGTCCTTTCCCTACAACATTAGGTGTATTTTCACTCAACCTAATATGCAAATTCTCCTCTACATGTTTGGTTCTCTTATTGTAAACTCTAAAAGCTCTATTGTTTATTGAGTAACCAACAAAATATCCTTCATCAGCCTTTTCATCAAATTTACCGAGTTGATCTATGGTATTCAAGATAGTAACAGGACACCCAAATGGTTTAAAGAAAGCTATCATGGGTTTCCTACCATGAAACAATTCATAAGGGGTCTTGTTATGAGGCTTAACTACCTTACTCCTATTTTGCACAAAGCAAGCAGTGTTCACTGCTTCAGCCCAAAAAGGTATAGGCAACTTAGAATCTGACAACATAGTCCTAGCAGCCTCAATCAATGTTCTACTCCTCCTTTCAGCTACACCATTTTTTTGAGGAGTTCTAGCAACACTATACTGTCTTAAAATACCCTTTCCCACACAAAACTGATTCATCACATTATTCTTAAACTCATTTCCATTGTCACATCTGATTATCTTTACTCTTTAATTTATTAGGTTTTCTACTATAGTTATAAATTCCTTAAGAATCTCTGCTGTTTCATCCTTAGAAGCTAGAAAGAACGCCCAAGTAAATCTACTAAAGTCACTATGACAACTAAGCAATATGTTTTTTTTATTCAGACTATTCACAAAAACAGGTCCAAATAAATCCATATGAAGCAAATGCAAAGGCTGAGTAATTGAGTTCACAACTTTGGACTTGAAAGAAACTATGTGTTGTTTACCTATTTGACAGGCAACACAGGTTTCAATATTTTCAAAAAATTTTGTAGGTAAACCTCTAACAAGGTTATCCTTGACCAATTTATTCATTGTTTTGAAATTTAAATGCCCAAGCCTTCTATGCCATAATTTGGATTCATCAAGAGTGGCCATTACAATTAGACAAGTCAAAGCTCTTTTGGGAACTATGTTCTTTATATGATCACTGTATATATTTTCAGTTCTAGGGATTCTCAGCAGCACAAACTTATCATTTGACAACTGAAAATAAGGAGAAAGGATAAGACATTCGTGTCAGTAAAGAGAACAAAGTTCCTCTTGTCACACATTTGTGAGACACTAAAGAGGTTAAAATTAAATCCATCTGCAAGGTACACTTTTTCAAAATCCAAATTTCATGTTCTTAATGTACCTCTTCCAATAATCTTTCTTCCTTTTGGATCATTCCCAAAAGCAACATATCCACCATCAAAAGTTTCAAAATCTTCAAGTTGGGACATGTCACCTGTCATATGTCCAGAGCATCCACTATCCACAATAACAATTTCTTTTAGCTCCGCTTGTAGATTTCCCTGCACATAAAAAGTAGAGAAATTAGTTTCTCACGAGGACCCAAGCCATTACTGAGTAGGATCTGCCTTGTGCATCAACATAATCAAATTTCTTTAAATCTATTGATGCACTGCTGTCTTTGGAAACATGATTTAAAACATTTGATTTTGGTTTCTAACTCCAGCAAGCTGAGGCCTATACAGTATAAAAATGGTTTCCAACAACAATATATGTTATTACTTTTGGCCCAGAAGTAGAAACTTTTGTGCTAGCAGTAGAATGCACTTTTTCACTAGCAGTAGAAACAGTTATGTTACTTTGAAAAGACCTTTTTGATTTAGCAGCAAAGATTGATCTAGTTGCACCAGATCTCATTAACACTGCCCTTGGAACCATGTTTCTTTGTGAATGAGGTGAGTATTTTTTGAAAAATTTTTATGGTTCACCCTTATGTGTTGATTCCAAGCAGGTTTTTGGTAGTTGTTATTACAATTAATCATAATATGCTCAAAAGTACCACACTTATAACATGCCTTCTTTCTTAATTGAAACTCATTACCTAATTTATAAGAAACTAGATTATTGAAGTTTCTTTGATTTCCCCTAGGCTTGTTATTAAACCTTTTCATCTGATCTCTAGGTATCTCATTATAGTCAACCATTCTTCTAGAGATATTCTTTCCCAACTCATGTCTCACAAACTTAACCTGATTAATTCTAGATTCAACTGATGTGGGAATTTCTTCCCTTCTAACAATTTGTGTTGATTCTTCCTGTTCCTCATCACTATCTGACACCCAATCTTCAATGATTGGTGCATCAGAAAACTTTTTATCATCAAACTTAGGTATTTCATTAACATCATTGCTTGTCTCACCTACAGGTTTATTGACATCTAACTCAGTTATAATTTATAAATGATAATTCTTTTCCTGATGGTGCAAAAGCACTTTTCACTGGGGGAGCTACATCATTATAACCTATTCCACTACCTTTTCTCATCATCTGACTCTCAATTGATTTATTCACTAAGTCAGAAGCAAATTGTTGTTTTTCAACTCTTACTATGTGTTTCTCTTTTTCTGTAAGAGCTACATCTCTTGCCTGTTCTGCTTCCTCCAACTTTTTCTTAAGTACTTCAATTTCATTATTTTTAAGAAAAAGCTCAACATCCTGTTTGTTAATACTATCCACATATTCTAACTCACATTGTTTAAGATGTTTAAGTCTTCTTTCTGTATTTTGAATTCCTACTTTATAACCTAAGTTATCAAGTTTTAGGTTTTCAACTTCTTACCTCAGACTTTCATTCCTAGCTTTAAGCTCTTCAACAGTGTCAGAATATGATTTAAAAGAACAAACAGACATGTCAGAATCATTAGATACCTCAGAATCAGATCCAGAAGATGATGAAGTATAAGCTATAAGTGCAAAGTTATGCATTTTAGGTTTTTCTTCAGCCAGTAAAGCATAGTTGGGTTATTCCTCAGCCATGCACTCCAATCATAGTCACCCAACCCATCACAAGATACCAAAGCAGTAGTGGTCTTTGGCTCTTTAGTTTCTTTCTTTATGTTGTCAGTATTCTTCTTTGGAGCTTTGCATTCTCTGGCAAAGTGACTTTTCTTGTTGCAGTTGTAGCATCCAATCTTTGATTTGTCAAAGCCAATGATTTCTGAGTTTTGTACTTGAGCTCTCTTCCAGTCTTCCTTAAGAATCTTCTAGCTCTCATGGTCAACATAACCATCTGCCACTTTAAATCAATCTCTTCAAGATCATCAGGATCAATGTGATCTATATCCTGATTCAGAACTTGAGTACTTGTAGTAAGATCAGCCAAGAATGCACAAATAGCAGCACTTATGGTGTCACTATTATTAGAACCAGCAGCAGAACCACTAGTACTAGCAGTAGAAACTCCATAAGCAGTAGAATGAGTTTCCTGGGACCCTTTACTTTTAGAAGACACAAAAGCTAGGTTTTGAGCAACAGAGGATGAAGCAGATGTTGCATTCATCTCTGATTCACAGAACTTCAAATTGTTGTAGAGATTTTCCAATTTCATAGTTTCAAAATCAGGTTTGTTTCTCCACACAACTGTATGCATGCTCCATTCTGGTGCCAGACTTCTAACAAACTTAAGATTGATGTCTTCTTGAGGAACTATGTGTCCAACAAGCTTTAGATGGCTTACAAGCTTATGAAGCCTGTTACAAGCTTAAAGAAGTGAAGTTCTCAAATTGATGCTTCAATAAATTCTTCCTTAACTTCTTTGTAGCATCATTGCCTCCAAACCTTGTTTTAACAGCATCCATTAGGTCTTTAGCAGTTTCAAAGCTCTCAAAATCCAATTGAAATTCATTAGGTATTCCCATCATAAGAATACCGTGAGTTTTGATTTCCAATTTCCTCAAAGCCTTTTCTTCCTCAAATTTAATGGGTACTTCCTTCCCATCAAGTATCTTTGCAAGTTGATCACCGTTAAGAACTACATTCCACATGTTATAGTCAAGCATCCTCATGTACTGACGAATTCTCATCTTCCAAAGCTCATACTCTCCCTGCTTGAGCATGGGCACTTTTGAGTCAGTAACCATGTGTGTTTCTGTAACACCCCCATTTTTCACTGATCCTAGCGGATAAAGTGTTTGGGGTATTATTTCATAGAATCACAAATACAGTAATAGAAAACGACTCGAAAAGAGAAGTTTTGGAAATTTAGTTATCATTCATAATTATCAGAGTTTTAATTATAAAAGATATACTTTTATTTTTGATGAGGTCCTAAAAATCTAAGAGTTAGGTTGGTTGTGTTTTAATGATAACCATGAAAAGTCCTCCGAGTTCAGTACCTCCTTCTACCATGGATCCATAGAAGTAATGTACCTAGAATACATGCTTAAAAAGTCAACACTAGGTGTTGAGTGAGAATCATAGGTTTAGAGGTTAGTGAATACAAGTTCCCTGGGTTTAGTTGTTACACCCATCTAGGAAAATGCAAGTTTTGTGATAATTGTGATGCATGCACAATTATCAGGAGTTTAGTATGTTGCACTAAGCTCATAAATCACACCTTAACGATCTGGGTCATGTGGTCTGAAGAACCAACATGAGGGGATGGAAGGATAACTTGCCAAAGTTATACCTTGAGGGGATTCAAATATAGTACTTATTGGTACCACCTAGTGGGGTGTTAATACCAACGGGAGTTGTCAAACTCTAATAGATCTATCAACTATATTCGCGTTCGCGTGGGTAAAATATCCCAAATGATTAGATTCATGAATTTTGGTTATGTAGTGGTGGTTGTTAGTTTACTCGTGCAAACAACCAAAGAAAAAGACTTGTATTCGGTTTTAAGTAAAGCATTTAGCATGTATCCCCCTCACAGGGTTTATAAAGCATTTAAAGTGAAAGTTTAAAAAGATGTGAGGCTACGAAAACTCACAGAATTTAAAAAGTATGAGGCTATGAACTCACGGTATTTAAAAAGATGTGAGGCTATGAAACTCACAGAATTTAAAAAGTATGAGACTATGAACTCACCTGGGTTCAGAGTAATCTAAGTGATGCAAATAGTGACTCGGAAACTAGACCGCCTAACTCACGTATCCTAGTATGTTGTTGGTTTTGTATGTATGTCAAGCTTTAGTTATCATGTTTTATGTTTCTCAAGTTATTGTTTTTATGCTTGTTAATGTTTTTTATATATAACATAACACCGTTCAGGCCATTGTAATTCAGAAGTAAATGACTTTTCACATGAAGCTCCCTACTATTGTATTATGTTATAATACCGTTCGGGCCATCATAATTCAGAAGTTAATACTCCTCACACAAAGCTCCCTATTATTGAGTTATGTTGTTATTAGGGTTTAGTTATAATCATATCACCGTTCGGGCCATCATATCTTAGAAGTATATGCAATAATCGTTCGAGGAGTCAGGGCACTTTAATTCGTAAACCCAACAAACTCGTCAAAACGAAATATTCACATAGTACTCCTCGCATGAAACTCCCTAGTATTGTGTTATGCTTCTAACTTTATTTAGTTTTAATACTTATATGATATTTTCACTTTTTACCCTTATAGTATTTATATTTACGTTTTCTACCCTAAATTTATATTACTTATATTACTTATACTAATAACTATCTATATTTGACACAACTAGTCCCTAGACTTCTATATTTCATGTAACTAACCTAAGACTCTTAAGTTTCTATATTTTACCATTTAGACCTTTAACTTTATAATATTTACTTTTTTAGTCTTTTTTAGTTTATACTTATTTTAATATCTATCCTAGGGTTTTAATATTATGCAAAACTAGTCCTTACACATATAACTTCTAGGAAATGTCAAAAACAGTCCCTAGACTTTATAATTTCAGGAATTTATGATATATACCCTTATGCATGTAAAGTTTTGCAAAACTAGTCCTAATATGCATGTAACTTACATTTTATCTAGCAACTAAGTTTTCTAGCTTATGTTTTACTTATTTTAACTTATCTAGGTTATCTATAACTAGTGTATGACCTAAAGTAATGACTTATAGCATGCATACAAGTATATGAATTGATCTAGGGTTTTAAAACGTAATCTAACTAGTTCTAGCATTCAAGGCTTAGGCAAGGTATCCTATGGGTTCTAAGGCAACCTAAATCTATCCTAGGACTAAACTAAAGCTAAATAAACTAAAATGTAAGACTTACTTGGCTAGTTAGGGTTTTACGTGGGTGAAAACTAGGGTTAGGGTTTTCTCGATCAAAAATTGAACTCGATAAGGTCTTAGACCTATGGCACTCGAATTCTAAGGTGTTAGGTCACCATTTTATAACATAATCACTAAGATTTCTAGAGAGAGAAAGTAAGTAAAGAGAGAGAGAGTGGAAGGAACACTTAATATGAATATAAGAGACTAATGATATTACTAGGTGAACCAACCCCTTCAAATGAGGTGTTACAAGTCTATTTATAGGTAAGGATTAGGGCTTCACCATACTTTGTCAATATTACAAACTTAGCCCTTAGACTTTATCCAAACCTATAAACTTAGCATAAAACTTTATAAAACATATAAAATAACTAACGTATTAACTAAATAATGCAACCTATAACAAAATTCAATGACCGACACTTGAAATAATAAAGTCTATTCCCAACAATCTCCCCCTAAGTGTTGGTCATCAAAGGTTGCTCGACGTCGTCATCTTCTATTCTTTGACTTTGTAGTAGACGTCTTCAAAAAATAGTTAGCAAAATCTTTCATCGTTCTTTGTACTTCGTTCATTGTTGATGTGATGGTGATCATGTTATGAAGTTGTCTGCCATTAGTCACTTCTGTGTCTGTGGTGGTTGTCCGCCATTCCAACATGCTCATACATCTTGGGACTTTGACTTTTGAAAGCACGAAGTTCCTTTGCATACTCTAAGATCTTTAGTCTTTATACTTTGCAGATTCTTCTTTTTTGGCGTAGAATCTTTCTTTGAACTTTGTTGTGCTAAGATATTTGGGGGAGCTTTCATTTGCTTCAAGATGTATGTATGAGCATGCTGGAATCTACCATCATGGAGGTGATGTACCTGCATATAAACAGTTAGCAATAATCAACCGGTACTTGCAGATAAGGAATTAGAGCTCGTCAACAGCATATTGTGAAGACTTCTTCTAATCCTTATCCAGGCCGTTCCCGTATCAGATACTCCTGAAGGAGCTTACGAGACCTACTAAGTATCTCAATGACTGGGTGAGTCGCTGGGATCACTCCACGATTGTAGACCGCTAAAGAACCACCGCGAACACTAAGCGTAACCCTTGTGGGGTTACCGAAGTGACCTGCTGTCAGGGCTGTTTGATGTTGACCCTGGCAGGAATTTCCGTTCAATCATTGAGAAATACATTTGTAATTCTCTCATAAACGTTCTCGGCAAATTGCTAAGATCTGCGAAGGACTCGATAATTTACAGCTGGTGTCCATTGATGTAGAACACCAGTTGTAGAAATACTAAGTGTTCCTAAGAGATCTTTGATGTATCTCATGGCTCTAGACTCGATAAGTGCTCACTTAGGTTTCCTATTCGGAGACTAGGGAGGGGTCTCCTGCTTCAATATCAACCATCTCTAAGAGATAAGTCGATAGATTACACCGGTTCCCCATGAGAATGAAACAAGCTCTTTTAAGAGAACTTGAGTGGCTAAGAAGGTTTAGTGCATTGCGTCACTGGGTCCATGACGACTTTATCTTCAATACCGGTGTTTCCTTAGCAACAACCAGTAGCATACGAATTGAACCCGGTGTCTGCCCTAAGGTTGAACATATGGAGGGCTATTTCTTTTCACCCTATTCTTTAGTTTTCTTTTTAATTCTTCAACTCCTTCTTTCTCCTTTCATTCTTTTCTCCATTTTTTTCATATCAAACCTAAGGACTTCTAATTCTAACTATTGGAGATGTCCTTGGGTAGATCCCTCCATCTCTGGCGGATCATAGGACGGTTTTTCCTATCTTAATCACCTTATAACTCCATGAACATCCGACAATAGCCAAGAAACCTTTGAAAAATCTCTCAAAGTGTTTGTGAGTATCAAACATTTTGTTTAACACTTTGAGAGTTTTGTGTTTACTTTTGAAGGGCTCCCCCTTCACATGTGCTCATAAGTATTTAAGAAATTTGCACATGCGGGGGGAGCAAGCACTTTTTGAATTGATCCACTTTCAGTGAACAAGACCGATTCGAGACACGCTTACATCACTAGTTATACTAGCTTGAAATTATTACCCGACCTGGTCAAGTCCACCGAAAGTTTCTCGAAACGGTACCTTTCTACTAAGACAAATCCTTTTCGAGACACGCTTACGTGGCTAGTTAAAGAGTTCCATTGTCAGCTTTTAGGTGACAACTAGCTCTAGTAACTAACTTGATGTTATTACCCGTCGAGGATAAGTCCTTTCGATTATTAACCTTTATGTTTCATTAATTTTTGGGTGAATCTAAGTCTAGCTCGCATGAGATTTGACTTTTAAGCAACATAGAACTTTCATATTTTAATCACATTCACTTTTCTCCCCCTCAAAAATGGCATATGAGATGTTATTTTTGTTAAACTTTTGATTAAAATATGCTTTTTGAGTCTTATGGGGAGATATCAACAAGAACTTTTGATTTTCAAACGATGTGTTTTTCAAGTGCTCCCCCTCAACAAGTGAATACTCATTGAGGTGAAATACTTGTATTTTGAGCAGAATTGTGAAAAACAGAAAATGTTTAATTAATTCTACTCAAAAGTAAGAAGCCTTCGCTCCTAATATAATGATTGAGGCACTGATGCGTACCTCAGGGTCCTTTCATTACAAGTGCGGGTTGCACACTGTTATGTGTGCACAAGCCATTGTTTTTATACAAAATTATTTTTCTTTTAACGAAAATACTCCCCCTCAAATAATGAAGTTTATTCAAGAGATAGTCTTCTTGAGCAGAATTTTGAATTGTATTTTAAAATACTTTTTTAAAATTCATGAAATGATTCTGCTCAGGGTTTTAGAAAACATAATGAAGTATTATACAACAAAGAATGCTTGAAATTCAAAACTCTTTTACTGTTGAAAGTTGTTTGAGACCCGGAGACTCTCTTTTGAGTTTTAAAATCTGAAAAAGATTTCCATCTAAAGTTGGACCTCATGGGTTCTTTTTGAAGATTTGATTTTGTGATGAATGGGAAACTTCCGGTATTTGGGATGTTCAGATCAGAGACATTCTTTTATTGAAGCCAAAGCATTCCAGATTTTGAAAATTTGAAAGATTTTGAATGACTTTGCTTTGGTCTCCACACTTGCTTTACTGGTGTAAAATGAGAGTGCAGAGTTTGGAAAAATTTGTTTCTCGCCATTTTGAATCCTTTTACCAGTTTAGCCTTTAAACACATTTTGCCCTTTATCCTCAAAAATATGTTTCATAAGAAACATTTTGTCGAATGTTGAAATTTTGACTTTCAATGGGATGACATGTACTTGCACAGAGAAAATGCATCAGGCACAAACAAGTATACAGATGAATAACAAAATCTCATTCTAAATCTTCCTAAGTGCTCAGAATTCTCAAATTAGCACACACGATCACAGATTAATTCATTCTTTCACTCGAAATTTTGAATTATTGTCATGGTTTGGGGTTATGAATTTAGACTTTGCACATATGTTAGTATCAAAATGTAAGAATATTGTACAAACAAATGCCCTATTAGCAAGAAAGACATCTACATCTTAAACCCTAAATCACATGATTTCAAACCTATGTTGATTCTAATCGTGCAAATACACCAATCGAGCATTCTTTAGTGTTCTCTAAAGCTATATGAAATAATTAAATAGACTAAACACATAAAAATGAAAGAAATGCCCCGATCAATAATTACATAAACCCTAGTTTCTGATTTTGCCTTTTTGACCGTTGAAAACACTTGAAACATTTAGGGAACGATTAGACATCAATAATGAAGAAATTAGATACTCACAATCGAAAAGAAATCGAGGATAAAAAAATGTTACTCTGATTCGTTGAGGGTTCTAATTATGTGTGAAACTTTTGAGAGCATTTGTTGAAACATTTATTTGAGCCCATTTTATTTTCCATGCAAGATCCTTTTACCTAAGTTTAAGAAATTTGTGAATCTTTACTCATTAAAAGTTAATTACTTTTCGATTTGAAGTCCAAACTAGATTCATTTGGAATCATTGCAGAAAAACTTTTCTTTTCTCCCCCTCGAATTAGCATATATATTGTAAAACCCTTTTGTACATTTTAATTCGAGAGATCATAGAAGTTTTTGAAAATGAGATTTTAATCCGAATGATGAAGAAACATTTTATCGTTGAAGAATTATGATAAGGTGTTCAAACTTCATGATATTGTGAAAAGTTTTCTCCCCCTCAAAACATGTTCCATTTTGACAATTTGAAGCAAAATTTGTTTTAATGGAGGGACAAAGTTTTGAAGATTATAAGTTTGTACAAGAGAAAGAAGATTCTTTTTGTAGTTTTTGAAAATTTTAATAAAATATTCACAAAGAGAGTTTGATGTTTGACTCTCTTAGGTTTTAAGAAAAATTTTGCTAATCATCTGGAGTCAAACACTGCATACCAATATGGTGGATCAAACCTTGATGGAGGTAATGCCTTTGTAAACAAGTCCGCCAACTGGTATTCAGTACCCACAAACTCTAATTCAATTGTACCCTTCTCGACATGTTCTTTGATGAAATGGTAGCGGAAAGCAATTTGTTGGGCTTTGGAATGATGAATGGTGTTGCATGAGATTGCAAAAGCACACTTTGAGTTGCAGTAGATCGAAATCTAGTCAAATACATAGCCGTAGTCCGTGAGCTAAGTTCTCATCCAAATGACACAGAAAGCAGACATGGCTACATATTAAGCTTTTGTTGATGACAGTGATGTACAATCCTGCTTCATTGACTATATCCCTTTGTAACTAAACAAGATTTGTTGCGAATCACTGTGCCTTCTGCGTCCAACTTGTTTTCCAAATCCATTTAAGTCCAATGATGTGTCGAAGGTTGATGTTGGTAGAACGTATGCATATTAGACGGATCCAAATTGCGAGAAGAAGACTCTACTAAATCAGAAACGGTTGAGTCGGTGCAAATGGATTGAAGAAAGTATTTCCATCATAATCTGCAGGTTGTGGTACTGATTGTTGTTATGGATCTTTAGCTGATTGTCTGGAGTTGGAAGCGGTTTGTCCTGCTGTTGTTTTTGGAGATTCACTTGGAGGACCGTCTTTCTCAACAGTGGTTGTTGTTTGTTGAGGTTTGTCAGATACGTGAATATTATTAAGGTGTGCAGCGGAAAATTGGTGAGACCTCAGACGGACGGTTTTCAATCGTATCATCAAACAATGGAGCAAACAAGGTTTCCACTTCTTTACGTGAGAGTGACAATGGTTCAGCCGAAGATTCTTGAAAGTTTAGACGGTTGGATGCGGGTCCTAAGCTATTTTGCTTAGAAGCCATTGTTGATGTGCATTTAAACGGTTGGTTGCGGGTCCTAAGCTGTTGTGCTCAGAAACCATTGTTGATGTTCTTTTAAACGGTTGGTTGCGGGTCCTAAGCTGTTGTGCTTAGAAGCCATTACATTAAGCTCGGGTCCGAAACTGAGTTGTTCCGAAGCCATTCCTGTTGAATCTGTAAAGAAAGAAAGAAGAGACAAAACAGAGAACATGGAGCCCCAAGTGAAACTGGGTTCCAGGTGTTAGAAGCATAAAGATGTAGTGTCAACTATCTTCTTGACACCCGAACAGACAATTCCGACAATTTTCCTTCTTGTCTCAGAGGTAGATGTAGTAAAGATCACATTAGTTTTGGTGCAAATGTCTAAAATATTTCCTGTAGGAATCCACCTAAGACCAATCGTTTTGAAAATTCTACCCGTTGGTACCCACCTAATGTTAGATCTAGGAGATGTTTCCCTTGCAGAATGAAATATGGGAGCATCACTTGGTTGAGAAAACCTATGTCCTATATTGATCCACTTCTTAGGTTTCTGAAGTATGTCTTTTGGTTCAACGGGTTTGTTTGTCTTAGTCTATTGAGCCTTTGCAAGTGAATTTCCTTTTTGAAGATTTAAAGCACACACAACATGATTATTTACGCAACTACTCTTAGATGCTAGCCAATTCCTATTAGTTTGTTGAGTACTCTTAGGTTTTGGCTTGCTACTACTAGCAGTGTTCAGTACTACAGTGGAAGGCATCACACGAGGTTTTGAACCTAGAATTCCATCCTTTTGAAGTAGCGCCTTTTTCCTAGCCATTTCTAGATCATAGTTCTTGTACATGTCATTTTTGCCATAAATCTCTTTACTATTAATGCTCGTTTTAAAAACTGTTTTTGAACTAATCCTAGATGAACCAGGTATAATCACGTGTTGAGATTTAGTAGACATAGATGCATTTTCCTTAGGCCAAGAATGTGGAGTGACTGGTTTTGTCAAATTGTTTTTCTCAACAACTTGGGAGGTAAACCGAGATTTTGAAGATTTAGGTTGTTCAGATTTAAATGCAGTTGGTTGTCTAACAACTGATCATTTTCTGATAGTTTGAGAAGTCGGTTTCCCCAAGATTGATGGTTTTGCAAACTTAGTATCCACACTCTGGCCAGTCAGTCTTCTTAATTTGTTTTTCAATGCAGCATGTGCAAACACCTTTGCTTGAATTTGACCCTTTAAAAACTCATTTTCTTTAACTAATGTATCCACACGTTTACTTTGTTCATTCGAAACTTGACCATTGTTGCCCGAAGTTAGAGATTCATTTTGCAATTTAAGTTCAAGTGAGATGCAATGTGCCTCTAGTTTTGAAAAATCTTTATGAAACTGGGCAATGGTCTTTTTGAGAAGAATGTTTTCAGACTCAAGAGTTTGGTTTGAAGTTTCAGTCATTAGATTATCAGGTAAGGACTCAGACTCAGAATGTTTGTCTAGACATTGAACAACATTCTGGTCAACCTCTCCTTCATTACTGAAGTTAGGTTGCTCAGATTGTTGTTTCTCATTTGTAGGCATAATATGATCAACAGTAGATTTTACCTCAACCATTTGCTCTTTGTCAAAGTTAGGTTCTGTGTCATAGATGGGTATGACATCTTCCTCATCCATCTGTCCTTTGTCAAAGTTTGGCTCTGAGTCATAGAAGGGTCTGATCTCTGCACAGTTTGCATCTATATCATTCCCCAATCTGCTACTATCGTCTTGCTCTTCTTATTCTGTCCCATTGCTTTCCATGACAACCAAATTAGCTTCCAATACACTAACTTTATGAACTTGATCTTCTTGAATCTGCAACTTCCTTTTATTAACCCTTTTGTCATACTCTTGACTGTGAAGTACTCTTTAAGTAATTGACCTCTCTATAGCATCCAGGTGTTGGAGCAAAATATCTCTAAAGGTTTGAGCCTCAATTCGAGTGTATTCTAAAAAATACTCGCTTACCACTTCACAGTCATAACTTATGAAATGTTGAAACTGTTCCTTGAGAACTCTGAATGCGGCCTTGGATTCATTCTCGTGAAATTCTTCAGTTGCAAGTTGCGTTTCAAGTTGATTCACTTTGTTGAACATCGTATTAGTGAAAATGTCAACTTTTTCTCCAAAGAGGTCTAGAAATACACGTCTGAATAGACACTCGGAACGAGTTTCTGCTAAGTCTTTGTTTGAGAGAAGCTGAAGGTGTGACTGAAGTAATCTAAAAGATTTCATGCACTTCTCTTTGGTTAATTTCACAAATGGATCTTCAGAATCATCAGAATCATACCCTGGGCATGTATTATTCATGTGAAATTCCTGCATGTTTGCCATTAACATCACATCTGCTGTATCGGCTTCCAAATCAGCATATTCATCATCTGATGGAATATCTCCCACGAAACTTTGCAAAACAGCATTGAGATTACCCTCTTCAACTTCTATTTGACTAAGTGTGGCATCGTATTCAACATTAGCATCAAAGAGTGGAGTTGAATCATAATCTTGATCTTCCACATCTACAATATTTTCCGTATATGCCATAAATGCCACGCTTGGTTTGATAAGATCTTCTTCATCAGTATCTTCCATTGTGTTAAAGCATTCATAAGTTGAAGTCATTGCGCCTTTGCCTTTCTCAGTAGATACTTGTCCAAGCTTCACTAGATTTTTCCGAAGAGATTGCATATGAGCATATAGTGTTGCAGGATGGTATTGTGGAATGAAGATCGGCTCAGGTGCATTTGGAGGATTGAAGAAGAGACCATTTGAAGTGTAGATTAAGGATCCATGATCAACAGCCGGAGATGGTGGAGCAGGGAGAATGGTCTTCAGTGGATTCATGCTTAAACAAGATTCAAGAATTTGCTTCATTCTGATGTGATGAAGTTCTTCTGTACAATGCATAGCTTCAAGATATTTCCACATTTCATTAGCACTGGCTTGAAAGTCCATATTCATGTAAATTGAGTTGGGAAGTGCCAATGTTATGAACCATACAGCCTGTTGATCTGCATCGTACTGAGCAAGTTCAGGAGCATTCAAATCTTCATCAGTCTGTAGTCTGATAATCCCTGTTGAGTCAGCAAGAAATATCATTTTGTATGGACCATTTCGAATGGATTTAAGTATGAGATCTGCAGCAGGACGATCTGTGAGCCATTCTAGAAATCTCCGTTTCCAATCAATATATATTCCTCGTAGCAAAATTGGAGGCCTTGATTCATTGCCAAAGAGCAGAACATGACGAATGAGGGAGCTGTGACTTTGTTGTTGAAGATACTGTTGCTGATGAGAAAATTGGTGAGGAAGGTAGTTGGAAGAAGGTACTGTTGCTGATGACTGTTGCTGTTGTTGATACGATTGTTGTGGTTGTTGATTCGATTGTTGTTGATATTGCGGATACTGATGTTGCGGAGGATGAGAAAAGAAGTAATTAGGTGGTTGAGACATCTTTCGTGATTATGGTAAACTTTGATCGTTAAAGATAAATAAAGGTTGTAAGTTTAAGTTGATTTGAAAAACTTGATAATTTAGGTGATTCAAACTCGGTAGGATTAGTAAGTTGTCTAACTCGGTATGTCCTTAAAAATCCAAACTCAGTATGTCCTTAGAAAAAGTCCAAACTAGGTATGTCTTAAAAGTTTGCAAACTCGGTATGTCTTAAGTAGTATCAAACTCGGTATGTCATAAGAATTATCAAACTCGGTAATTTTGTGATAATTTGAGCAGAGTTTCCCCTAGTAAGTTACCACAAATAACCTTACTCGATGTACGATAAGGCAAAAGGCAAACTCGCCAATTATGAAAATTACCTAACTCGAAAACTTGTGAAGTTACCTAACTCGCTAACTTATAAATTTACCTAACTGGCTAACTTTGAAGTTACCTAACTCGCTAACTGTGAAGTTACATAACTCGCTGATTGAGTCTAAACCGTCAGATATAATTGACCAAGGTCAACTAGTCAAAAACAGCTTATCTCAATGCTCCGTGGATAGTATAGTGTTTCCCCGGGTCGTTAAAGTCCCAGCGAGATTGAAATGGTGCTTTAGGAATCGTTTATGAGTTAGTGGCACTGAGGACAGTAGCCCAGATGATGTGGAATTGATATTGCTACTGTTATTTTGGTATTGGTACACAGATATAATATTCAAAAAAATCAGATACCAGATATATGCACGTATTCACAATTCAGATCACGTAACAGACAGAGAAAGTGGGATTTGGTATTTAAGAAACTACAGGGGGTGCTTTTGAAACTTTTGAAACTTGAAATTTAAAAAGAAATTATAAAATGAAAATGAAATTGTAAAAGTGATTATTTTAATGTTATAATATTATTTAATTAATTAAACTATTTAAAATCTAATTTAAATTAAATAAAAATTATAACTATCACAAATTAAACTAAAAATTTGCAAAAATAATTTCTAAACTTAAATTAGAACTTGAAGAAAGTATAAAAAATAAAAATAAATATTTTTGTCTTTTTATGGGTTTTTTATTAATTAAAAACTATTTAACTTAATTAAACTAATTAAATTCATTTAAATTACAATTAATACTAAATTAACTTAGAAAATTAAGATAAAATTTATAAAATTACTTAACCATCACAGGAATCCTACAAAATTATAAAAATTTCTAAAAATTATATTTTAGGCTAATCCACTAATTATTTACCTTTTAATTAACTTAAATCTAATTTAAACAATTAAAATAAGAAAAATGGAAAATGAATAGTAGAAATTAAAAATATATTTTCTAAAAGTCTATTATACTATATTAGAGCTAGGAAAAATATAAAAACAAGGTTTTGCTTTATAAAAACTAAATATGCTATTTAATATTAATTATTAACTAATTACTAATAAAACTAAGATTAAATCTAGTAAATACTAAATGGTAGAATAAAAATATAGAAAAATTACAGAATTTACTTTAATATAAAAGGTAATTAATAAAAATATAAAATTACTAAGTACTTAATAAAAATCTAAAAATGAAAATTAAAAGATAAATTGAATTAAATAGAAACTATCACTTAATTTAAAACTTGATTTTTTTTGGAATTTTCTTTTACAAACTTGATTTATACCTAAAAACAAAGACTTTTTGTGAAATCAACTTTTTTGAAACTTGAAAATAAGCTGTGTGCACCCCCTTTTCCTTAACAGTTTGACTTTGGTTGACTGAGCAAGTAATTGAGCTTAAATGAGTGATGGTGGGGTCCACAATGGCAAATCATAATACAAACAGGCTAAACAAACTTGAATAAGCTTAAAACAACTAGCAACAACCACTGAATAAGCTAAAAAGATGAAATAAGCACTTTGAAAAATGGAAAATCAACACAGAATGGGACAGACTTTGGCAACTGATTCCAGGTGGGGTCCACTAAGATCTAGGTCAAACTAAGGGTCAATCCTTACTCCCTGGTAGGAGGGGGGTTGGGAAAAACCAAATGGAACCTCTGGGGCCCACTGGGTTGGCCAGAAATCACCACCAAAGTGGTGGTGGTGCGGTGGTTCTGCTGTGCATAGGGCAAGGGTCTGCCCTGCAACTCACTTCCAAGGGTATTTTAGTCCACTAAGAAAAATCACAAAAATTTGACATCCATGAAAAATGAATGCTGAGGTGGTAAGGTTTAACTATAATGAATTTCAAGTCCTCAGTCCAAACACATAAATCACAATTAATCTTGGAATTTTTGCAAAAATCTGAGAATGAGCAATTTGACTTTTTGATGAACTCACAAGCTTTGACTTATTTGAGTTTCTTCTAACTCCTACTGATTAAAATTGGTGTTACAAGATAAATTTAAGCTGGTTTACTCTATATTAACTACTTATTTAGCTAATGAGATGGTTTTGGACACCAAAAACTCTCACAGTTAACTGTGAGAGACAAGTTTTTGAGATTTTGACTTTGGACCAAAACAACAACTGATTTTAAGCTTGAAACCACCCAATGCAACTTATAGTATGATGTTTACACTATTGTTGCCCTCTGAGATCCTCACAAACACAACCAACTTTGCAAATCCAAACACCCCTTAATGTGGGACTGTTTTGTGATTTTCAAACCAATGAGGTACTAGGGTTCAAATTCTTGATTCCAATCTACTAATTATGATTATAAGAACTTATTTAAGCACTTGGAAACAGATCACAATGACAATTACACAGGTTTCTTACTTAAGCTATTATGACAGTTAAATACTAAATTTTAAGTAACTAATTATTCTAACAAACAAACTATTTATTTTAAGCTAAAAATTACTTAACTAACAATCAAATAACACAAACAAACACAGATTGGTAACCAAAAGCAAGCAATCAAAGAAAAACTAAGAACTATGAATTTTTAGTGAAAAACTTAAATGAGCAAATTCTTACAAGGGTACCCTCAGCATGAACAGAGGGTTTTCCTTATGAAGCCTATCTTTAGATAGGCAAATTCCAGCTCCAATATTGCTCACCAATCCTTCTCAGTACCTGAAATCAAGTTAAGAACAAGACAGATGACCTTAGTTGACCATTTTTATATTTTTGGTTATCTTCTAGTAACTCTGGTTTTTTAAAGTCTCTAAAGCTTCAACAAGCTTATTGGAACCTATATGAGCTTATTTCAGTCCATAATTCAGTACACCAATGATACTTGAGCTTATTTGAAAAATTCAGAAATGAGTAGATTGCAATTATAGAAGATAGAACTGAAACTTGTGATTTTATAACTTTAAAAGGTTTAAGATACAATACTAACACTACTACAATGCTTGAATTTGAAAATTACACTGAGATAAGAACTTAATTTAAAATACGACACTAAAAATTAACTAAAAGACTACACTCTTCATTCCTTGCTTCCTTTGCCTTTTATAGCCACGAATTAGGGTTCCTTGAGCCTCTCTGAGCATTTCCCACCTCTCTTTGGCTTCTTTGGTCCACTCTAAGGATGCCACGTATTTTTGGCGGGAAAGACTTTTTGCAATTTGATTCTGGTACTCAGACAAGGGGTGGTGGCATTTAATGCTTGATGTGAGGTAGGTGTAGGGAGGTGTGGGTGTGTGATGATTATCCTACAAGTGGTGGTGGTGGTGGAGCTGCAATACCATGGGGTGGTTTGGTGGTATTGCAGTTGAGAGGGAAAAGGGGAAAAGGAAAGGGATTGACCGGTATTTGACCAAGTCAAATAGTTTGACCCCGGTTTTAGTTATTTAGGGGTTGTGGTGGGCTGAGGAACTTTGGGCCCAAATAAAAAGATGGGGTGGGCTTGTGGTGGATTGGACTTGGGTTTAGGATTAGTTTTATTTAGTGTATGGATCCGGTTTGGTTTATGGTTTACACAAGGACCTTTTTTGTAATTTTTCGAAAGTTAAGGGGTGGGATTTGGCATGTTTCCAGAGTATTTAAAAGGGTGTATTTTGCCAATCCATGGATAGTATAAGGTCCTGTGATGATTTTTCCAATTTATTTTCACCAAGGACTGAAACCGTCAAACTTTCAAACTTCAGGGACCATTTGTGTAATTTTCACCAAACTTTCCACCAAGGATCAATCCTGTCATAAAAGGTTAATGCAAGGACAAAATTTGTTTTTCTCAAAGTTTTTCATATCCCAGGGACCATTTTTGACAATTTTCAAAGTTCAGGGACTAAACTTGACATTTTGTGAAACTTTTTCACCAAAGGACTATTTGTGTAACTTTTTGATTTATAAGGACCTTTGGTGACTTTTTCAAGTTTTTAGAATGACCAGGGACTAGTTTTGACAACTTTTGAAAGTTGAGGGACTGAAACTACCAATTTTGCAAACTTTGTGCGTTTTTCATCTGTTTTTGATATTTTTGCATTTGAAACATGTAAAACACTTTCCTGGGATATTTTCACTATTTTGATTCAATATTGAGTGTTTTTAGATGTTTTGGCCGCTCAGAAATGGTAAAAATGATGAGTGTTTACACACTCATCAATCCCCCACACTAAAACATTGCTAGTCCCTAACAATCTTTTTGAGAAAAACCTGATGGATTTGAAATTCTCTTTACCAAAAGCCATCACTTCTGGAGTAGCCAGGTGTAAGAACTGTGGCACACCTGATAACCGTGTGATTTTGAGCAAACCACCAGCTGTCAACGGATTTGATTAGTCTTTACCAAAATCCGTTTGCTTCTGGACTAGCCAGCATCTTGATGGACTAAGTCAACATCTTGGTGAGCTGATTACCAATTATTGATTTTCCACGGCCTTTACCACAAGCCATAATCTTGTGGGCTAGCCAACTCATTTGTTTTTGGGGAGCTGTGGAACCATACAATTTTTGGCAAATTGCAAGCCATCAACGGGTTTGAGATGTCTTTACCAAGAGCCGGTTGCTCCTGGACTAGCCAATCCATTTGTCATTTAGACTTTGGCGGACTGATTACCACAAAAAAATTTTGAAATAAAGTGAAAAAATTTTGAAAAATTTAGGCCTAAAAATGGGGGTACTTAGAAAGTTTTGTGATAAAATTCGTAAGAATTCCCCCCCCCCCCCCCCCCCACTAGGATTGAATATTGTCCTCAATATTCAAAGTCCCGGCTATTATGCCGAATCTCTGAACGGAAAAAGCTAATATTCGAATCTAACTGTGGAAATATTAATTTTATTTTTCACTTTATTTATCTGTACATATAAACACATTTTTTTTTGACTGAAACTTATATACATATTTACTTTTCAAATGGTGGGGGACGGCCACTCCCCCACACTAGGGTGGTAGAAAGTAGAAAGAAGTCAGAAATACGGGTGAAAACCCATATATATGTTGCTAATTTTTGTTCACCGAGTCACTAGCTTGACTCGATCCCCGAATTCATTGGTCCATGGGGAAAGTTTGGAGATCCGGGACAACCATGGGTGGTATGTCCTCTCCAAAATAATGTTTCAATCTATGACCATTCACTTTGAAGTTGGGACCTTCGGGTTGAGATAACTCAACCATCCCGTATGGATATACTTTAGCAATAGAGAATGGTCCAGTCCATCGGGTTTTTAATTTCCCCGAGAAGATCTTTAATCTTGAGTTAAAAAGAAGGACCCTGTCACCGACGTTGAAAACGCGGTTCTTAATCTTAGAGTCGTGAATCTTCTTTGTCTTTTCTTTGTAGATCAAAGAGTTCTCGTAGGCTTGATCACGAAGTTCGTTTAATTCATTGAGTTGAACCTTACGGTGATCACCCGCTTTATGAAGGTCGTAGTTAGCATGTTTCAAGGCCCAGTAGGCTTTGTGCTCGAGCTCGATCGGTAAATGACAGGCCTTCCCGTATACAAGCTTGTATGGAGTACACCCAATGGGTGTTTTGTAAGTTGTACGGAAGGCCCAGAGTGCATCATCTAGTTTATCCGACCAGGAAGCACGGTTTTCACCTACTGTCCTCTCAAGAATCCGTTTTATACCACGGTTGGAAACCTCCACCTGCCCACTTGTTTGGGGGAGATACGCGGTATAAAGACGATGAGTAACACCGTACTTAAGCATGACTTTTGCAAATTGATCATTGCAAAAGTGAGTACCGCGATCACTAATGATGGCACGTGGAGTTCCAAAACGAGCAAAGAGGGATTTCAATAATTTCACAACAACTCGGGCATCGTTAGTGGGTAAGGCCTTAGCCTCAACCCATTTTGACAAATAGTCAACAGCCACGAGAATATATTTGTTTCCACAAGAATATGGGAATGGCCCCATAAAATCAATGCCCCAGACTTCAAAGATTTCACAAACTTGAATAGCATTTTGTGGCATTTCGTTCTTTTGTGAAATATTCCCGTGACGCTGACAAGCATCACAGGCTTTGACTAACTCGTGGGCATCCTTATATATCGTGGGCCAATAGAAACCGGAATCAAACACCTTTTTGGCGGTGTAGTTAGGATTATGGTGGCCCCTGGTGGGTCCAGCATAGCAAGCTTTGAGAATATCAGCGGCTTCCTGTCCGTACACACATCGCCTGATGACTTGATCGGAACAGAGTTTGAAGAGGAAGGGGTCGTCCCAGAAGTAATGTTTAACGTCTTTAAAAAATTTGTTTTTCTGTTGGGACGTTATCCCCTTCACGATGAAGTTACCCGCATGGTAATTTGCAAAGTCGGCAAACCATGGGGTAGTAGAGTCACCACGAAAAGTAACCGCACTGAGTGTCTCGAGAGGGAATGATTCATTTATTTCTTGTTTCTCGGACACATCTTGATGTGGGTTTTCTAATCGTGAGAGATGATCAGCAGCAAGGTTCTCGGCTCCTTTTTTATCACGGATAATGATATCAAATTCCTGAAGGAGAAGAACCCACCGGAGAAGCCTCGGCTTTGCATCTTGCTTTGCAAATAGATACTTCAAAGCCGAGTGATCCGTATACACTATGCATTTGGTCAAGATTAAGTATGGCCGGAATCTCTCAAAGGCATACACCACAACTAGGAGTTCTTTTTCAGTGGTGGTGTAATGACTCTGAGCCTCGGTCATAGTTTTACTTGCATAGTGTATAGGCTGAAAGTATTTTGCTTTTCGTTTCCCCAAGACCGCACCTATGGCAAAATCACTAGCATCGCACATACGCTCAAAAGGTAGGTCCCAATCGGGGGCAACAAGAATCGGTGCCTCGGTAAGCTTTTTCTTTAATGTTTCAAAAGCTTCGATGCACTCATGAGAGAAGATGAAAGGAGCATCCTTCTCGAGGAGATGGGTCATAGGCCGGGCAATCTTAGAAAAATCTTGGATAAACCTACGGTAGAAGCCGGCATGACCCAAAAAGCTCCTAACACCTTTTACGGTGGCGGGATGAGGTAATTTAGCAATGACATCGATTTTGGCTTTGTCAACCTCAATCCCGTTCTTTGAGATTTTATGGCCGAGGACTATGCCCTCTTTAACCATAAAGTGACTCTTCTCCCAGTTGAGACTTAAATTCGTTTCTTTGCAACGTTTAAGCATCTGTTCCAAGTGGGAGAGACAGGTCTGGAATGAATCTCCGATGACTGAAAAGTCATCCATGAATACCTCCATGGTTTTCCTGATCATGTCGGAAAAGATAGACATCATGCACCTCTGGAACGTGCCTGGAGCATTACATAAGCCGAAAGGCATACTTCTGTAAGCAAAAGTTCCGTAGGGGCATGTGAAGGTAGTTTTTTCTTAATCTTGGGGATCAATGGGGATTTGGAAGTAACCCGAAAAACCATCGAGGAAGCTGTAGTATTCATTCCCCGCAAGTCTTTCAAGCATCTGGTCTATAAAAGGGAAAGGGAAATGGTCTTTACGGGTGGCTTCATTTAACTTTCGATAGTCAATACATACTCGCC
The DNA here is from genome assembly GCA_030686995.1 of Artemisia argyi. Lineage (NCBI taxonomy): Eukaryota > Viridiplantae > Streptophyta > Magnoliopsida > Asterales > Asteraceae > Artemisia > Artemisia argyi. The sequence continues at coordinate 152,924,056 of CM060686.1, read as the reverse complement.
AACTCGTGACCAAACGAGTTGGAATCAACTCGTTATCCTCGTTGGTGACAACGGTAATGCCACCCTTTTTAGGAACGCAATGAATTGGGCTAACCCAAGGACTGTCAGATATAGGGTAAATCAATCCCGCATCAAGAAGTTTTAGAACTTCTTGTTTGATAACTTCGTGGATTTTTGGATTTACCCTCCTCTGTTGTTGCACTGCTGGCTTAAAGTCATCCTCTATTAAGATTTTATGAGTACAAAAGTTCGGGCTTATGCCCTTGATGTCGGAGAGTTTCCAAGCGATTGCTTGTTTATGTGACTTTAGAACCTTTAGGAGTGCTGCCTTTTCCTCATCTTTTAAGTCTTTAGCAATAATGACGGGCAATTTATCATCACCCTCCAGAAATGCATATTCCAGATGAGGAGGCAAGTCCGTGAGCTCAACCTCGGGAAAGTCTTCAGTTATTTCAACATTTTTGACTTCCGCTTTATGAAGTAATTTTGGAATCGGAGAGGGTGAAGGATCGTCATTTAACAATCTTTCAAGGAGAAGAATGTCCCCCTCCGGGTCAAGATAGTTTTCATCAACCCCATCGGGGATTGAGCTATCCTGAGCAAGAAAAGCCTCGAGCTCTTCCAAAAGGAAGTCACCTCCCTCAAACGGAGTGAGGGAAGGGGAAGAGTCGGAAATGATAGGATCAGTAGAAGGAGTGGTACTGCCACTTGTTGAGAAACCAAGGACTTCTTGAGAAGACTCCTCAGACGCAACATCGATGATGTCAATTCGGTTAACCGCTTCAGTGTCATAATTGGAGGAGTATCTTGATGTCTGATCTAGATTGAATGTTATGGCTTCGCCATCAACACGTAGAGTGATTTCTTCTTCGAATACATCGATTAAAGCACGACCCGTTCTTAAGAATCCCCTCCCGAGAATGAGAGGGACTCGTGGGTCAGCATCGAAATCAACAATCACGAAATCTGCCGGAAAATGGAACTTTCCTACTTTCACAAAGATATCTTCGGCAATGCCGAGAGGACGAGATATGGTACGGTCTGCAAGCTCGAGAGTCATGCAGGTTGGAGTGAGAGCGGGAAGTGAGAGTCTTTTCCAGACTGTGTAAGGCGTCAGGTTAATGCTTGCACCAAGATCGGCCAAGGCAAAGCATTCAACCATCCCAGGGAAAACACAAGGAATGAGAAATTTCCCGGGATCTCCAAGCTTTTCGGGAAGCTTTTTCAAGAGCACTGCTTAGCAATGCTAGTTAAGAGGAGTTTTTGCCATTTCACAAAGTTTTTCTTTGTTGCTTATCAGATTTTTGATTGTTGAAGCAAACTTAGGCATGAGAAGAAGAGCGTCCGTGAAGCTAATATCAAAGTGTAATTCTTGGAAAATTTGATAAAATTTTTCCATCTGATGGCTAGCTTTTTCGCGGTTTTTTTGTTCATTCAATCGTGAAGGATATGGAATTGACGGCTTAGGATCATTCTTTGGGATTTCATCAGAACTCACAGGGGGATCAAATACAATTTTCGACTTATGAGTCAGGACCGGGACAACTTGAGGGTGGACGTTGTTCATACCTCCGTTATTAGTAGGAAGTACCTTGTCCGTAGTAACCTCAGGCTCATGTTCCGCTACCTTAGGAGGAGAAGAAGAGGTAGAAGGATTCGAGGGTCCATTGTATGATACCCCACTTCGGGTGGTGATCGCTTTGACATCGTCCCTCGGGTTAGCGATCGTGTTGCTCGGTAGTGTACCCGGGCCCGAGGGTCGATCATTTAAAGACTTCTGAAGCTCAGAGATCTTGCTAATCAATAACCGATTCGTTTCCTCTTGTGCTTTCATGAATTGTTTAAGCACTTCATCGGAGGAAGACGAGGGTGGAACACCGTTTTGATTTTGAACAGGAGGATTTCGAACACGGTTGTTTTGAAAATTCCCATGATTTTGATTGTTGTTACCCTGAAAAGTGTTTCTCTGATTGAAATTACCCTGATTGTAATTTCCTTGATTTTGGTTTCTTTGAAAATTTCCTTGAAAACCTTGGTTTTGATTGCCATTTTGAAAATTGTTTTGATTAAACTGGCCTTGATTTTGATTCGGGTTTTGGAAATTTGAGTTTTGACCTTGGTTAAAATTCTTATTCGCATTACGGTTTTGATTTTGGTTAAAACCTGGAGGTCCGAGAAAATTGTTGGAACGATAGCTTAAGAGATTACGGTCCCCTTGCGGTTGGTAAGAATTACCCCCCGTATTGTAGGAACTGTGAGCAGCATATACGTTCTCTTGAGGAAAGCAAGCAGTAGCTGGACACTCGGAATACAGATGAGGGCCCCCACAAGTTTCACAACTTGGGGCCACGGCTTTCACTTGCTGATTTTGAACCTGATTTTAAATCGTTTGGCTCATTCTCAACACAGCCGTAGAAATATCATCCATCTTTTTGGTAAGAGCAATTATTTCAGGAGATGATGATGAAGGAGTAACGGAATTACATGACGCATCCCTCTCCGCAGAGGAATCCCAAAAGTTATGGTGGGCAGTCATGTTCTCGATTAAGTCATAGCACTCCTCGGGACGCCTTTTCATAAAGGTCCCACCAGCAGCAGCGTTGAGAATGTCTCGGTGCCTCAATGTCAGACCATTATAGAAGGTATCTATGATGGTAACTTGCAACATATTGTGGTTAGGGCACCGATCAATAGCTAGCTTATAATGTTCCCAAGCCTCAAAAAGAGACTCATCGGGACGTTGCCGGAAGTTGCTGATATCATTTCGTAACTTGGTAACCATGGATGGTGGAAAATATTTTGCTAAAAACTTGGTTACCATTTCGTCAAAGGTACGAATAGAATTCTTTGGAAGTCGGTCAAACCATGCAGTGGCATGATGAGTGAGAGAATAGGGGAAGAGGTACAGCCGGAGGGCATCATCGGTGACACCATGTTGTTTCATGCTTTGGGTGACCATGAGATATTTGTCAAGATGCTTATTGGCATCATCACCCGGTAATCCGTGAAATTGACACGAATTCTAGACTTGTTGGATCATGTGGTGCTTGAGGCCAAAGTCCGTAGCCTCAATAGTGAGTGGTGCAATAGGCCCACCCCGCCCTTGCATGGTAGGCTGGCACAGCTCCTCCATCGTTCGGAGATCGGAAGCTGGCTCATCCCTGGGAGGGTCAGGGGGTGGTAAAGGTGGTGGTGGCCCAGCGGCCATTTCGGTCTTTGGTTCTTGTGTGTCAGAACGTAGCTCGGGTATGTTTTTCTGATGTTTACGTTTTGTTTGTGACCGAGTGCGCACGCACTAAAAACAAGTTTTCAAAACAAGATCGAGGCAAAACCACAACGAACTTAAACCAGAAATCACAAGTGAATGGCTTCTTTGAAAAAGGTACACCACTCACAGGGATATAAAGGCAAGTTTTAATCTTAAGTTTGGGAACTTATTATGGGTTTATTTATTAATTTGAAAAACTGCTTTAGGCTTATGGGTGTGTGTGCAGAAAACTTGGGAAATATTTTTGGAACTGATTCGTTAACCGAAATCGTCCCTTTAAGATTACTCGCAGGCTGGTGGGAGGAAGTAAATAGGTTTCCTCTTCAGTTCGCAATTTAATGTCAGAACTTACCTTAAACCAACTGTTTCAGGTTGTAATCTTAAAGAAAACGAAGTAATTTAACTTCACAGTTTGTTTTGTTGTTTTTAATTTTTTTTTTTTTTTTTTTTTTTGGTGTTTTCAACACTTCAGGAGAAGTGTTAATGAACGTTTTTGATATGATTATGTTTTTACAAAAACTTTTTTACAAATTTGTGTGAAATTTGTACAGGGAGGGTCTTGAAAACCACTAAACTTAAAACGATTTTATAAAACACGCAACAACCTCCCCAGCAGCGGCGCCAAATTTTGATTGAGTCTAAACCGTCAGATATAATTGACCAAGGTCAACTAGTCAAAAACAACTTATCTCAATGCTCCGTGGATAGTATAGTGTTTCCCCGGGTCGTTAAAGTCCCAGCGAGATTGAAATGGTGCTTTGGGAATCGTTTATGAGTGAGTGGCACTGAGGACAGTAGCCCAGATGATGTGGTATTGATATTGCTACTGTTATTTTGGTATTGGTACACAGATATAATATTCAAAAAAATCAGATACCAGATATATGCACGTATTCACAATTCAGATCACGTAACAGACAGAGAAAGTGAGATTTGGTATTTAACAAACTACAGGGGGTGCTTTTGAAACTTTTGAAACTTGAAATTTAAAAAGAAATTAGAAAATGAAAATGAAATTGTAAAAGTGATTATTTTAATATTATAATATTATTTAATTAATTAAACTATTTAAAATCTAAATTAAAATCTAATTTAAATTAACTAAAAATTATAACTATCACAAATTAAACTAAAAATTTGCAAAAATAATTTCTAAACTTAAATTAGAACTTGAAGAAAGTATAAAAAATAAAAATAAATATTTTTGTCTTTTAATGGGTTTTTATTAATTAAAAACTATTTAAATTAATTAAACTAATTAAATTAATTTAAATTACAATTAATACTAAATTAACTTAGAAAATTAAGATAAAATTTATAAAATTACTTAACCATCACAGGAATCCTACAAAATTATAAAAATTTCTAAAAATTATATTTTAGGCTAATCCACTAATTATTTACCTTTTAATTAACTTAAATCTAATTTAAACAATTAAAATAAGAAAACTGGAAAATGAATAGTAGAAATTAAAAATATATTTTCTAAAAGTCTATTATACTACATTAGAGCTAGGAAAAATATAAAAACAGGGTTTTGCTTTATAAAAACTAAATATGCTATTTAATATTAATTATTAACTAATTATTAATAAAACTAAGATTAAATATAATAAATACTAAATGGTAGAATAAAAATATAGAAAAATTACTGAATTTACTTTAATATAAAAGGTAATTAATAAAAATATAAAATTACTAAGTACTTAATAAAAATCTAAAAATGAAAATTAAAAGATAAATTGAATTAAATAGAAACTATCACTTAATTTAAAACTTGATTTTTTTTGGAATTTTCTTTTACAAACTTGATTTATACCTAAAACCAAAGACTTTTTGTGAAATAAACTTTTTTGAAACTTGAAAATAAGCTGTGTGCACCCCCTTTTCCTTAACAGTTTGACTTTGGTTAACTGAGCAAGTAATTGAGCTTAAATGAGTGATGGTGGGGTCCATAATGGCAAATATTGATACAAACAAGCTAAAAAAACTTGAATAAGCTTAAAACAACTAGCAACAACCACTGAATAAGCTAAAAAGATGAAATAAGCACTTTGAAAAATGGAAAATCAACACAGAATGGGATAGACTTTGGCAACTGATTCCAGGTGGGGTCCACTAAGATATAGGTCAAACTAAGGGTCAATCCTTACTCCCTGGTAGGAGGGGGGTTGGGAAAAACCAAATGGAACCTCTGGAGCCCACTGGGTTGGCCAGAAATCACCACCAAAGTGGTGGTGATGAGGTGGTTCTGCTGTGCACAGGGCAAGGGTCTGCCCTGCAACTCACTTCCAAGGGTATTTTAGTCCACTAAGAAAAATCACAAAAAATTGACATCCATGAAAAATGAATGCTAAGGTGGTAAGGTTTAACTATAATGAATTTCAAGTCCTCAGTCCAAACACATAAATCACAATTAATCTTAGAATTTTTGCAAAAATCTGAGAATGAGCAATTTGACTTTTTGATGAACTCACAAGCTTTGACTTATTTGAGTTTTTTCTAACTCCTACTGATTAAAAATGGTGTTACAAGATAAATTTAAGCTGGTTTACTCTATATTAACTACTTATTTAGCTAATGAGATGGTTTTGGACACCAAAAACTCTCATAGTTAACTGTGAGAGACAAGTTTTTGAGATTTTGACTTTGGACCAAAACAACAACTGATTTTAAGCTTGAAACCACCCAATGCAACTTAGAGTATGATGTTTACACTATTGTTGCCCTCTGAGATCCACACAAACACAACCAACTTTGCAAATCCAAACACCCCTTAATGTGGGACTCTTTTGTGATTTTCAAACCAATGAGGTACTAGGGTTCAAATTATTGATTCCAATCTACTAATTATGATTATAAGAACTTATTTAAGCACTTGGAAACAGATCACAATGACAATTACACAGGTTTCTTACTTAAGCTATTATGACAGTTAAATACTAAATTTTAAGTAACTAATTATTCTAACAAACAAACTATTTATTTTAAGCTAAAAATTACTTAACTAACAATCAAATAACACAAACAAACACAGATTGGTAACCAAAAGCAAGCAATCAAAGAAAAACTAAGAACTATGAATTTTTAGTGAAAAACTTAAATGAGCAAATTCTTACAAGGGTACCTTCAGCATGAACAGAGGGTTTTCCTTATGAAGCCTATCTTTAGATAGGCAAATTCCAGCTCCAATATTGCTCACCAATCCTTCTCAGTACCTGAAATCAAGTTAAGAACAAGACAGTTGACCTTAGTTGACCATTTTTATATTTTTGGTTATCTTCTAGTAACTCTGGTTTTTTAAAGTCTCTAAAGCTTCAACAAGCTTATTGGAACCTATATGAGCTTATTTCAGTCCATAATTCAGTACACCAATGATACTTGAGCTTATTTGAAAAATTCAGAAATGAGTAGATTGCAATTATAGAAGATAGAACTGAAACTTGTGATTTTATAACTTTAAAAGGTTTAAGATACAATACTAACACTACTACAATGCTTGAATTTGAAAATTACACTGAGATAAGAACTTAATTTAAAATACGACACTAAAAATTAACTAAAAGACTACACTCTTCGTTCCTTGCTTCCTTTGCCTTTTATAGCCACGAATTAGGGTTCCTTGAGCCTCTCTGAGCATTTCCCACCTCTCTCTGGCTTCTTTGGTCCACTCTAAGGATGCCACGTATTTTTGGCGGGAAAGACTTTTTGCAATTTGATTCTGGTACTCAGACAAGGGGGTGGCATTTAATGCTTGATGTGAGGTAGGTGTAGGGAGGTGTGGGTGTGTGATGATTATCCTGCAAGTGGTGGTGGTGGTGGAGTTGCAATACCATGGGGTGGTTTGGTGGTATTGCAGTTGAGAGGGAAAAAGGGAAAAGGAAAGGGATTGACCGGTATTTGACCAAGTCAAATAGTTTGACCCCGGTTTTAGTTATTTAGGGGTTGTGGTAGGCTGAGGAACTTTGGGCCCAAATAAAAAGATGGGGTGGGCTTGTGGTGGATTGGACTTGGGTTTACGATTAGTTTTATTTAGTGTATGGATCCGGTTTGGTTTATGGTTTACACAAGGACCTTTTTTGTAATTTTTTGAAAGTTCAGGGGTGGGATTTGGCATGTTTCCAGAGTATTTCAAAGGGTGTATTTTGCCAATCCATGGATAGTATAAGGTCCTGTGATGATTTTTCCAATTTATTTTCACCAGGGACTGAAACCGTCAAACTTTCAAACTTCAGGGACCATTTGTGTAATTTTCACCAAACTTTCCACCAAGGATCAATCCTGTCATAAAAGGTTAATGCAAGGACAAAATTTGTTTTTCTCAAAGTTTTTCACATCCCAGGGTCCATTTTTGACAATTTTCAAAGTTCAGGGACTAAACTTGACATTTTGTGAAAAATTTTCACCAAAGGACTATTTGTGTAACTTTTTGATTTATAAGGACCTTTGATGACTTTTTCAAGTTTTTAGAATGACCAGGGACTAGTTTTGACAACTTTTGAAAGTTGAGGGACTGAAACTGCCAATTTTGCAAACTTTGTGCATTTTTCATCTGTTTTTGATATTTTTGCATTTGAAACATGTAAAACACTTTCCTGGGATATTTTCACTATTTTGATTCAATATTGAGTGTTTTTAGATGTTTTGGCAGCTCAGAAATGGTAAAAATGATGAGTATTTACACACTCATCACTCGCTAACTTTGAAATTTCCTAACTCGATAGAAAAAGTTTCAAACTCGCAAGTTATGCGATGAACAGTAACCGTAAAGCTCAAAAATCACTTGTAAAACCTAGTTTTTCTACCTATATTATCCCTTGGCGAATGATACCACTTGTTAGGTCACCATTTTATAACATTGTCACTAAGATTTCTAGAGAGAGAAAGTAAGTAGAGAGAGAGAGAGTGGAAGGAACACTTAATATGAATATAAGAGACTAATGATATTACTGGGTGAACCAACCCCTTCAAATGAGGTGTTACAAGTCTATTTATAGGTAAGGATTAGGGCTTCACCATACTTTGTCAATATTACAAACTTAGCACTTAAACTTTATCCAAACCTATAAACTTAGCATAAAACTTTATAAAACATATAAAATAACTAACGTATTAACTAAATAATGCAACGTATAACAAAATTCAATGACCGACACTTGAAATAATAAAGTTTATTCCCAGCATAACATTACTAGGCCACTACTACCTCCCTTGGGACCATAAAGTGTGAGGTGAGAATAAGTGAGATGGGATGAATGAAATGTAGGAGGTACGGGGTATTTATATGGTACGAGAGGAGTGGTGGCCAAGTAAAGGAATAAGGAGGTATCGAGGAGGGGGATGGTGACTCACCACAGCTACATGGTGACTTACCAAAGCTATGGAATAACTAAGGGTAGCTATAGGCGGTTATATGGGTCGGTTAGGGTTTGTATGGTGGAAATAGAACCGACGGGGTAAGGAGGTGACAAGGTGGTGATGCACCACCTTGCTTGCTAGCTTAGAGGTGCTTGTAAGCTGCTTAGGGTGTTTAGTGATGGTTTAGGGTGATTAGGGGTGGATTAGCTGTGGTTTAGTAGAGGTTTAGTGGTGGTTTATTGTGGTTTAGTGGTGGATTAGACAAGTAGGTGATGTACCTACTTGTGTGGGTGCTTAGAGGTGTTAGGGTGTGTGCTTGGGTATGACTAACGTGTTAGGTTGCTAGGTTGATGTGTTTGAAGTGCTTATGTTTAGGTTTTACTTGTTTTAGTTAAGTTTAGACCTAGTTCTACTTATTAAGTGTTTAAGGTTTTACCTAAGGTTTAGTGCCTAAGTTAAGTTCCTAAGTGTGTCTAGTGACTAATCCTAAGTCCTAATGGGTTTATTCTAAGTGAGGGTAACTTATGGGAAAGGTTTGGGAGGGTTTGGCCTAATTTTGTAACCTAATTGACCTAAGTGTGTGTGTAGTGAGAGACCAGGGTTTATCCTATGGTTTAGTGCCTAGACTAGTGTCCTATGAGTGTCTAATAACTATTCCTAAGTTCTAAAAGGCTTATACTAAGTGGTAGTGACCTATGGGGAAGTTTTGGGATGGTTTAGACCTAATTCTAGTTAACTATGACCTATTTATGGTTTAGGGCTTAGGGGGTTTGTATCTAAGTTCTAAAGGGTTTATTCTATAGCCTAATAGTCCTAATATTCCTAATATTCCTAGTATTCCTAAGGAAACTCATACCTAAGCCTTGGACACATTCATGCTAGTTAAACTAAGCATATAGGTTCAAATAAGCACATAATCCTACTTAAGTTTTAGTTTAGTGTTTTATTAGGGTTTTAGTGTTTTAGATTGGTGAATTACTTATTATGGTGTTGTTATAATTTTATGCTTGACATACATGTGGTTTATAGGATGTGAGTGTTGAGTTATTTGGCTTGTGCAGATACGTGAGCATGTCTAGTGAATCATGCAAGTAATAATTTATATAAAAAGAAAAAATTTACATGTGAAATACCTACTATAGGTATTTGTAATGGGAATGATAGTAATGGGTGTTTTGTGGGTTGTTATAGTCTTACCCCCTTAGAGAAAATCTCGTCCCGAGATTTTGACGATTATAAGAGTAGGGGAGAGAATAAGTCGGGAAAATAGAGAAAGAAGAGGATTATCTTCTGACACCGAGGAAAATGATGTGAAAAGAAAGAAGATTTTGTACAAGCGGAGTAGGAATTGCTTGTACAGATACCAGATACTTAAGTTTTTATATCTCATTATTTTCAAATAAAGGCGTCCCAATATTTGAAAACAAGAGCGTATAAGTTCTTAACCTATTTGACTTATAACTTTCTCATTAAAATGTAGGAACATCCTAATTCATTTTAAGAGGATAGTCATCATAAATCATCCTTAAGTAGTATCGGTGGAAAATGAAGAGAGTTTTACCATATTTAAAGATATATGGTAAGAGAATATTTTAGAGACAAGTTTCAACCGAGATGACAATTAGTTCTTCATTATGGTGGAGACAAGTTCTAGATACGGTAGAGAAATATTCTAGTCAAGGTAGAGACAAGTTCTAGTCATGATAGAGACTAGTTCTAGTCATGATAGAGACAAGTTCTAAAGTTCTTCGGTTTAGCAACTTGTCACATGGTAGGTTCCCATGTTAAGACTAGAATGACGGACGTAGAAGATCTCATTTTTTTACAATTTCTTGCAAAGCGAGATTTAATATCATAGTCGAACATAATGAGGATTAAAGTTCGATGTAGATATTCTTAAAAGTTCTAACTAATAGAAACTTGAGGTATGACAAGAAATACAAGTTCTAGCTAATAGAACATTGCAGGATGAGGTAGGGAGAGAATATAGAGAGAATAAAATAGAGTGTAAAATGACGGAGAAATAAAAAAAATGAAGGAAAATTGAGTGAAGGATTTATTAGAGTGGAGTGGAGTGAGAAAGGAAAAAGGATGAAATGGTAAAGTAGGGGAAATGGAAAAGGAAAAGGAGTTTGGAGTGGGTGAAGTGGGGAAAATGGAAAAGTATGGTTTTAATTTGTGGAGTGGGAAAAAAGGCGGGAAAATGGGATTTTAAACGGAAGAGTAGGAAGAAGTGGGAGGAGAAGATTTAAATGGTAGAAGGAGAGAAATGAAAAGATGAGATTAAACGGAAGAGTAAGAGTATAGGATACCTGAACGAGAATATCCTAACGGAGTTTTAGATTTACTAGATTTCTTCCCAGAGTTTTGTTTTCCCCCTAAGGTTCTTCTAGTTTTTCCTAACTAATCCTAATTTCTAAGGGTGAGGTGTTTGGTTCCATTGAGGTAGAGGGTTCTAAAGAGGGATTAGGTTTAAGTGTTTTCTTTCCTAAGGGTTGACTAGGTATATCCTTATTCTTAGGTGTAGTTTTAGGTTTTCGCTTTTGTTTTAGGTTGTCTATTATTACCATTATTACTATTATTATGAGTATTACTATTCCTAGGAATTTGAAACCAGCTAGGGTAATATCCATAGTATCTCCTAAGTGAAATTTCCTAATGGGTATTCTAAAAATTGTCAAATCCTAAGGTATAATCTAAAATCCTCAAGTGTATAGGTACGGGTATCCTAAAGGCTAGGTATGGGTAATCTATGACCTAAATCTACTTATTCCTATAGGGTAGAAGTTTGCTAATGTGTCTATCCTAAACTAGGGGTCTAAAGGCTTAGGCTTAGGATTAGGGTTATCTAATCCTAGGTTTTTCCTAATCTATATTCTAATCCTAATGTTTTCCTATATCTATTGGGGGTAGGGGTTTTGGTTTCTAATCCTAATGGTCTAAGGTTTTCTATTCCTAAGCTTATGTTTTTTAGGGTTATCCTAATGTTATTTCTAACCTCAAGTATGGAAATCCTAACTAAGGTTTTGGGGTTTACTAAAGGGGATTGGGGAAAACTAGCTTGGGAATCATAGTAATCTAGGGGAATAAAGGGTAGGAATATGCTTGTATATGAAAACTAGCTCGGGAATCATAGTAATCTAGGGGAATAAAGGGTAGGAATATGCTTATATATGAGGATCATATATTTGCATATGGGATAGTTAGGGGTAGATCACTAACTAGAACGAAGATAGCTTAAGAAAGCTAAGGAAAGAAGTGAAGGTTTAGAGACCGGAGGAGAAAGAATTCAGATCTCTATGGTGAAGAATGAGGATTCTCACCATTGGTAAAGGGAAAAAGTGTTGAAAGGGTTAGGGTAAGAGAAATTTAAAACAGTTTAGAGATTCTATTTACCTAAGACATCGGGGTGGGATTCCTAAGATCCTAAGGGTAAGGGTTAAGGGTAGGTTATAAGTTTTCCTAAGGGTTTTCTATTTGGTTAAGGGTGTCCTAAGGTGAAAGGCATTCCTAAGTCTAGTTATCTACTCTATCCTAATTGAGGGGTACCAGGTAGTTTCTAAATCTTAACTTGTTTTATTTATTTTCTATTCTACTTATCCTATGGGCACTAACTATTCTAAGGCATATCTCCTAGGGTTATTTATCTACTTAGGGTTTTCTAGAGTTTCCTAATTTCCTAATTCCATGAGTTAGTGTTTTCTAAGTTTTCCTCATCATTATCTATTATCTTTTCAAAAGTACAAATCCTAAAGCGGGCAAAGGCTATTTTATGGTGATGTTTCATTTGATTTTTCTGTATTTTAGCAATTTTAAAACGGTTTTCTGTAAAGTCTTTCTTAAACTACTATAGTCAGGTTGATTATCTAAGTTATTATTATTATGACCTTTTTCTATCTTCTCAAGGAGATCAAGAAAAATTTCATCTAAGTTATTTAAAATCTCCTCTAATTGGTTTTCCTCATCTTCTTGAGTTAACCTAGAGGGGTTTTCTCCAATTTCATCTTTCCAAGATGGAATGGGAGGGTTTATTAGGTAAGGGGTAGGGTTTAAGGTATAGGGTTGTCTAAGGTCATATCTAGGGGTATAGGTAGGGATAGGGTGTTTAGGTATATATGGTTCTCTCGGGAGAAAGAAACCATGGGGTTTTGTTCTAGAGGTAGGAAAAAGTAGATGTATAATAGGGTTTAGAGGAGGTAGGGGTGATGTCTTAGCATAGAAATTTCTTATGTATTTTAAATGAGAGTTATCTAAAGAAAGGGTATATCCTAAGTGTGAAGGTTTATCTTCTAAGTTATAGGGTTTAGGGAAAAGTGGATAAAAAATAGTTGTAGTTTAGGTTTTGACCTTGTTCTCTACAACTAAAGCTCTGATGCCGATCTGTAACACCCCCATTTTTCACTGATCACAGCGGATAAAGTGTTTGGGGTATTACTTCATAGAATCATAGATACAGTAATAGAAAACGACTCGAAAAGAGATGTTTTAGAAATTTAGTTATCATTCATAATTATCAGAGTTTTAATTATATAAGATATACTTTTATTTTTGATGAGGTCCCAAAAATCTAAGAGTTAGGTTGGTTGTGTTTGAATGATAACCATGAAAAGTCCTCCGAGTTCAGTACCACCTTCTGCCATGGATTCATAGAAGTAATATACCTAGAATACATGCTTAAAAAGTCAACACTAGGTGTTGAGTGAGAATCATAGGTTTAGGGGTTAGTGAATACAAGTTCCCTGGGTTCAGTTGTTACACCCATCTGGGAAAATGCAAGTTTTGTGATAATTGTGATGCATGCACAATTATCAGGAGTTTAGTATGTTGCACTAAGCTCATGAATCACACCTTAACAATCCGGGTCATGTGGGCTGCAGACCTAACATGAGGGGATGGAAGGATAACTTGCCAAAGTTATACCTTGAGTGGATTCAAATATAGTACTTATTGGTACCACCGAGTGGGGTGTTAATACCAACGGGAGTTGTCAAACTCCAATAGATCTATCAACTATATTCATGTTCACGTGGGTAAAATATCCCAAACGATTAGATTCATGAATATTGGTTATGTAGTGGTGGCTGTTAGTTTACTCGTGCAAACAACCAAAGAAAAAGACTTGTATTCGGTTTTAAGTAAAGCATTTAGCATGTATCCCCCTCACAGGGTTTATAAAGCATTTAAAGTGAAAGTTTAAAAAGATGTGAGGCTACGAAAACTCATAGAATTTAAAAAGTATGAGGCTATGAACTCACGGTATTTAAAAAGATGTGAGGCTACGAAACTCACAGAATTTAAAAAGTATGAGGCTATTAACTCACCTGGGTTTAGAGTAATCTAAGTGATGCAAATAGTGACTCGGAAACTAGACCGCCTTACTCACGTATCCTAGTGTGTTGTTGGTTTTGTATGTATGTCAAGCTTTAGTTATCATAACTAGTGTATGACCTAAAGTAATGATTTTAAAACGTAATCTAACTAGTTCTAGCATTCAAGGTTTAGGCAAGGTATCCTATGGGTTCTAAGGCAACCTAAATCTATCTTAGGACTAAACTAAAGCTAAATAAACTAAAATGTAAGAATTACTTGGCTAGTTAGAGTTTTACGTGGGTGAAAACTAGGGTTTGGGTTTTCTCGATCCAAAATGGAACTCGACAAGGTCTTAGACCTATGGCACTTGACTTCTAAGGTTACTAGGCCACTACTACCACCCTTAGGACCAGAAAGTGTGAGTTGAAAAGAAGTGAGATGGGATGAATGAAATGGAGGGAGGTACGAGAGGAGTGGTGGCCAAGTAATGGAAGAAGGAGGTGTTGAGGAGGGGGAGGATGACTCACCACAGCTACATGGTGACTTACCAAAGCTATGGAGTGACTAAGGGTGGCTATAGGCGGTTATAGGGGTCGGTTAGGGTTTGTATGGTTGAAATGGAACTGACGGGGTAATAAGGTGACAAGGTGGCGATGCACCACCTTGATTGCTAGCTTAGAGGTGCTTGTAAGCTGCTTACGGTGTTTTGTGATGGTTTAGGGTGATTAGGGGTGGATTAGTGGTGGATTAGTGGTGGATTAGTGGTGGTTTAGTGGAGGTTTAGTGGTGGTTTAGGGTGGTTTAGTGGTGGATTAGACAAGTAGGTGATGCACCTACTTGTGTGGGTGCTTAGAGGTGTTAGGGTGTGTGCTTGGGTATCACGAAGGTGTTAGGGTGCTAGGTTGAGGTGTTTGAGGTGCTTATGTTTAGGTTTTACTTATTTTAGTTAAGTTTAGACCTAGTTCTACTTATTAGGTGTTTAAGGTTTTACCTAAGGTTTAGTGCCTAAGTTAAGTCCCTAAGTGTTTCTAGTGACTAATCCTAAGTCCTAATGGGTTTATTCTAAGTGATGGTAACTTATGGGAAAGGTTTGGGAGGGTTTGACCTAATTTTGTAACCTAATTGACCTAAGTGTGTGTGTAGTGAGAGACTAGGGTTTATCCTATGGTTTAGTGCCTAGACTAGTGTCCTATGAGTGTCTAATAACTGTTTCTAAGTTCTAAAAGGCTTATACTAAGTGGTAGTGACCTATGGGGAAGTTTTAAGATGGTTTAGACCTAATTCTAGTTAACTATGACCTAGTTATGATTTAGGGCTTAGGGGGTTTGTATCTAAGTTCTAAAGGGTTTATTCTATAGCCTAATAGTCCTAATATTCCTAAGGAAACTCATACTTTAGCCTTGGACACATTCATACTAGTTAAACTAAGCATATAGATTCAAATAATCACAAAATCCTACTTAAGTTTTAGTTTAGTGTTTTATTAGGGTTTTAATGGTTTAGATTGGTGAATTACATATTATGGTGTTGTTATAATTTTATGCTTGACATACCTGGGGTTTATAGGATATGAGTGTTGAGTTATTTGGCTTATGTGGATACGTGAGCAGGTCTAGTGATGAGTCATGCAAGTAATAATTCATATAAAAAGCAAAAATTTACCTGTGAAATACCTACTATAGATATTTGTAATGGGAATGATAGTAATGGGTGTTTTTGTGGGTTTTTATAGTTTCATCACCCATGACTTCAGTAGTTGTTTAGGAACAGATTAGAGTAAAAGCAAGTTCTTCTTGATTACAACTTCTAGATCACAAGCTTTGATACCACTTGTTGATCCCAGTTGAGCAAACGATCTAATAGAAGTTGACTTAGATTTTATAGTAACTTAAACAAGAACACGGAATATTAATGTTTAACTTAAGAAGAACAATATAAACAATCAACACTTCAATATATTAATGATATACGAGCACTCAACAATGCTAGGGTTTACAACCTTGAAGTGACTCGACTCTGACAATAATATGTATCTAACTCTAACCCTAGGAACCTCCTTTTATAGACCAAGGAGTCCTAGTCGGTTTACAATAACTTTCTACACAAGATAATATATTTTCTATATTTATCTAACCGACTATAATACATATCACTTAAGCAGCAGAATATAATACACTAGCAGCAGAATCTCAGCAGTTGTATTTCCAGCAGCAGAATGTTTTCACTAGCAGCAGAATAACACTTAGAATATTTCTGAGACAACAGAATCTCCAAACCCAATAGGAATGTTTGCCGATTCATTTTCATTTGGGAATACTGGAAAGAGATCTGCATGTGGAGTGTTTAGTGGTTCATTTTCATTTGGGAATACCGGAAAGAGATATTCCGGTGAAGTGTGATAAATAGATTCATTTTTTAGTGGACTAGGGAATTGTTGAGAGAAATCTTTGTGTGACATTGTTGATAATCCGTGTGTGAGTTGTATGTATGAGTTGTGTGTGTAAGTTGTGTGTGTGAGTCTGTGAATGGGTATTTATAGGCAAGTTTTTGAAATTTGAATTTGAGTTTAAATTATTTGAATTTTGATATTTGAAAAAATCCCACTCGGTTTTTGTTGATACAAAAGTTGGGCGTTCCTTGTTTGGGTTCCTATTCTCGTATCAATTGGATCTTAATGCTTGAGACCTGCGTACTAAGAAAGCAAACAACACCGTTAGGCTTATCGTGGGATTGTCTCCCACGATTATCCTCCGGCGTGAGAGTAAGTAATCGGTTTTAGGGTTATAGTGAAGAGTTAGGATTTTTAGATGATACCTCAATGAGAGCCATGATATTCTTTGTATACACACGAAATCCTTGTTGGTTTCGTGTTCCTTACTCTTTGGCGTATCTCGCCTTATACGGTATATTGATCTTTATCCCAAAAATAGAAGATCCTTATCAAGACCATAAATAATATATTTGAGTTTGGGCTTTCGTGAGCCCGAATCATTATTATGATAGCCCAAATCATTATTATGATAGCCCACGCGTGATGGGCTTGGGCATTAGTAGTGTCCGTTGGTCGGGTTCGTGACCCGAGTGCGGACTATACGTCATCATGTTCCCCTAGTCTAGTATGCGCAGGGTGCAACCGTGTATGCTAGACTAACAACTATAGCGGAAAGCGTGGCGGGGAAGCTTCAAGTATTTCCCGCCAACAAGAAATATACGGTGTATCTAGTCCAAATTAGTCCAAAGTATTCCTCAGAAATCGTGAGGAAGTGGGTGAAAAAGTGTTGTACCTTTTGATCTTCCAGCCACACGATTAGAATTAGTGGGATCCACATGTCAAGCATCCAAGGCCATGGGTAACCCTATATAAAGGGTGTCTCCCTTTTCACTGTGATTATCACAGTTAAAATTAACTCCATTTCCAACATTGTTAAAATCTTTAAACACCAATCAAGAAATCAACTCTACACTAAGGTAATAGCGCGTGCGCATTTGAACCTGTGGAAAACTAGAAGGGGGGGTTGAATAGTTTTGCGTCTTTTTCGTTTAATAAGAATTTGCTTTTCAAAGAATTGATATTAATTGTAAAAACCTTTGAAGCTAAAGTATAGATACAAACCTAATTCACATATATCATATATATATACACTACTTGTTTAAAGTGTTGAATAGAAATTATAATTCCATATATCTCACTTAATTGCAAGTTTGTACTAATATATATATATATATATATATATATATATATATATATATATATATATATATATATGTGTGTCTTAGTAATTGTTTTATACTTATATTTTACCAAAGTATAATTAATGTTTTAAATGTAACCTAGTTTGATCTTTATGTAAAATCAATATATGCACAACACACAATATTAGCAATATATGAAAAGCTAGTAAGTAAGCAAGTAAAGAGTGAGAGATGGAAAGATCAAACCGAGAGACAAAGGATTTATAGTGGTTCGGCTACAAGGACACCTTCCTTGCCCTACTCCACTCCCCGAGCACCGAACTCGAGAGTGTTCTTCACTAAGTCAATAACCTCCCTTATGGCGGAGAAAACCGTACACACCAAAAGCTTACACCAATTAACGACACAAAGCAAGATGTCGAGTTCTAATCGTAGCTAGAACCAATCTCACACCAAATATCACACCACTTCTTCTTCACACCTTTACACTACTTCAATACTACTTCACACCACAAGTATCTTCACACCTTCAAGGCACTAATGTCTTGACACCTTCAAGCCACTAATGTCTTCACACCTTTAAGCCACTAATGTCTTGACACCTTCAAGTCACTAATGTCTTCACACCTTTAAGCCACTAATGTCTTGACACCTTCAAGCCATTAATGTCTTCACACCTTCAAGCTACTAAAGTCTTCACAACTTCAATCTACTAATGTCTTCAAGTCTTCTTCACTTGGAACCCTCAATATCTTCACAACAAGTTCTTATTTCTACAATCTCCTATCATCAATACTATCTAACCCTTCTTCTCCACTTCAAGTTCCACTTTACTCTTACACCAATTCTAGATTCTTCAACTAAATCTAGCTAACTAACACATACACCTTGTTCACCAATGGATGAAAGATTTACAAGAAAATATAAACAAGCAACTTAGATAGCAAGATGATACTAAGTTGTAATACTTCTAATAGAAGTATTCTTCTCTTTGCACTTTGAATGTTGAGGCTTGAATCACTTTGAAACAAAGATCAAAGTATATAAGATCAAAGGATTATTAGAGAAAGGAAATGGATGTTTAGATTTGAAAGTTTCTGGTGCAAAAAGGTGAGGAAATGTGTAAAATGATCCAGTATTTAAAGGGCCAGATTTTACTGTTCGGGAGCGTTGCCGGTCCCCTTAATTGTAGGCCGGTCCCCTTAATGATTAAGGGGGCCGCCTAGTAAAATTAAGGGGGCCGCCCTCCTGAACGTTTGAAAAGATTCTCTGGATAAAATTTGCCCTTTTTGGTTGGAAATTTGAAATCATATTTTTGTGGTTTAATAAAGCTTTACCAAAAATGATTTACAAATATATATAAAATGTTAAAATCATTTTATAAAATGTTATGTCTTAAGACAAGATTTCCTTTGATCTTATAATGCACTAATCACTTTGTTTATTCATACCTTAAGTGATTAAATGGTGAAAGTGAGTATTTACTACTAAATACTTGTTTACGTCATAACCTTTGGTTTGATGAGTTTACGTTTTGTGATTATCAAAACATAGGGATATCGAAAGATATGAATAACGTTTTTAGTCATTTATTTATATCAACAATCTCCCCCTTTTTGATGATTACAAAACCTAAACTCATTAAATCCAAAAATTAATTTTTAGACAAGTATTTAGTGAGTTTATATTCACTTCTCCCCCTTTTTGTAAAATCAAAAAGGTTTAAGCCTATAAGGTAAAGGCTCCCCCTTGATGTATGCTCCCCCTCGTTTGAGGGCACCAAGGGTTCGAGATATGGAATTCTTGCAAGAAAAATATTAGAGACACAAGCAAATACATATAGCATAATAACAACTAATAGTAAGCATGGCAATGAAGAATTTAAAACACATATAAAAGCATTCATTAATTCAAGATGATTATGTCAACCACATAATCATTGTTACAAAAGCCATAATGATAGAATTCTAATGCAAGGTAGAATATCCTATTGTGCCAACAAAGAGTGTCATCAAACTTTCTTGAATCCCAAAATGGTTGAGGTGTTTTATTTGAAAATGAGAAACATAAGCATGTAAAATGCTTAGTGGTTTAGTGGAGATAAACTTTTGGTTGCATGGATGTTGGTGAGTTTGGAGATGTGGAACTTGTAGGTGGTGGATTTGAAGTTGGGTTTGTTGGTTGAGGGTTTTGATGTTGTTCAAGTGATGGTGTTTGTTGAGATCTAGTAAGAAGATACTCAATCCAAGTGAAGTGCTCATTCAAAGCAATGGTTTGTTGTTGAAGGAAGATGCAACAAGGGCAATTGTTAACATGCTTCTCAATTTGGTTGATGTCATGTGGTGATGATGGTGAGCTTGATTGCGGTGGATCCAAATTGCGTTGCGCAAGATGTAATGCTAAAAGAGCACTAAGCTCATGAGCCTCTTTTAGCTCCTCAACGAACTTCAAGTGTTCGGAGGAAGGTGATGATGGTGGAACATGGTAGTTGTCTTGGGTGAAGGTTTGAACATGCAACATAGGAGTGGCATGTGAGGTTGTAGGATGTGGTGGTGGTACTCTTGGTGGTGGAGACATGGTTGAGCTTGGGTAGTCATGAAAACATGAAATGGGTGGAAGAGGTTCTTCAAGAGTGAGTGATGTTTTTGTTGAATGAGCAACATGTGAGGTATTGATTGAGAGATTGGGATTGTTGTTTTGGGATTGAGCATGCTCATCATAAGAAGAAGCATGAATGAGGGAATGAGGTTTAGTAGTTGGTTGGTTGTGTGATGAATCATTATTGTGGGTTTGAGGTTTAGTAGTTGGTTGACTTGGAACAACATCACTTGAGTTATGACAAGAATCAAGTTTCCTCCTCCAAACGGGTTTGACGGAGATCCTTGCGGTTCTTGAAATTTTAGGTTTTTGGTTGTTGGGAGATGACATGTTTGGATGTGATGCATTTATGATGGGAAGAGGGTATTTATAGTGTATGAGAAATGTGGTTTAGGAAGGTAAATTTTGAGGGATAGCATGGGACAAAATATGTTTGTGAATTTTGGGAAGTATAGGCTGAAGTGGGTCAAAAAGTGATAAAGAAAACAGTATCCCCGACCATCAGATGGCCGGTCCCCTTAATTAGGGGCCGGTCCCCTTAATCATTAAGGGGGCCGCCTTATATAATTAAGGGGGCCGCCCATCTGGTGATTCCCAGAATGCCAGAATTGGGTTTTTGGCAGAAAATTTTCAAAAAGGTTATGTTTTGGGGTTTGGATTCAAGCAAGTTCAATTCTTTGAAGCAATATAGGGCATACTATTCATGAATGTAGAGAGTGATATAGAAACAATTAAATAAGATAATTAATTTCTAATCATCATGCAATCTATTAATTTATCAATTAAGATGTGCAACTAAGGAGGCAATAAGGCAAATTAGTTAAATGTATAACTATATGAAAATGATAATATGTAGACTAGTGCAAACATATTGATGAAAGTTAACAATTAACAAGTAGAAGGATACAAATGCTATGTAGTCTAGTACAAACAATTTGCATCAATTCATTAGAAGCAATATAGGATAAACTAATCATGTATCTAGAGAATGTAATAAAGATGAGTTAAGTAGGCAAATAATTTCCAATTTTCATGCAATCTACTTATTGATCAATTAAGTTTCACAACTAAGGAAGCAATAAGACATGCTAACCATAATAAATTGGCTAGTTTGAACAAAATAGTGAGTGCCTACAAGAAACAAATTGGAAGTAATGATTGTATGGACTTTAGGACTTGTTACAAACAAGATCCATATGGGCAAACCATGATTCTCAAGAAATGATTTGATTAAATTGTGAATGTCATTTTTACATAAATGCAAGACATATATGAGATAATCAAGGAATGTTTTAGGCAAAATGTTTTTAGTTTTATTCAACAATGTTTGAAAGTAAGTTTTCATTTAGATGTGAGAGTGTTGAATGGGATATAACCTAACATCTATAGTTCCTATGTTTTCGCATGCTTGTCTAACTTAATGCCATAAATCTGGAAATGAAAGAATTTAATGAGAAGAAAAGTTCATAAAAGTGAACTAGCGTTAGGTATATATAGGAAGTGCAATTTAATCAAGTTGGAGAATGAGTATGAGACTATTACTAGTGGTGCTCAATTCAGGCTAAACACGACCGTTTTTACGGGTTACACACACCCAACTTCTCACATAGAAGCAATTCAACCGTTAGGTTAAATTGAATTTCTAGTCAATTGATTCTCCAGTAGTCATTCTCCTTTTAGAAGAAATTGAGTTCCTAAATTTACCTATCGAAGATTACCAAATATGAAGTTTTCTTGATTCACTAATACTTGGCTTAATGTTTTGAAGTACATTCAAGTTTGTATCCCAATAAAACAAATTTTGTTTTGTTTAAAAAAAAATGTTTCTATCTTGATAAAGATCAAAATAATGTTATGATAGCTTATGATTAAGCATGTTGTTTGAAGAAGTATAAAATAGATATTTGAAAGATTTTAATTCAAAGAGAGAAGTTTTTAAATATGATGTTTTGATTTTGATAATCAAGAAATTTCAAAAGAAAGATATACTTCAAGAGAATCGATTAGGCCCATTGTCACACATAATCATCTCTAATGGCAACTAAAGATGTGAAAGAGATATGGTAGACATTAAACATCTAAATGCAATGAGATAGGAAGGGACAAAGAAAATCATCAATGAATACAATATAGACATATGTATATATATATATATATGCATAGAAGGTACATTGTAGTATTGAGTTACTAGCAAGTCTTAATTATCTATTAATCCAATTAGTTAAGAACATATAGATTAAAGTAGTCATAACCACAAGAGAGTCAATAGTCCTAATATCATGTATGCATATATTGGTATTTATGATCTAAAGGCATAACAACTTATGGATTAAATCATATTAGTATACTAATCATGGCATACTATGATATATTGTGACATTAACAAGGTTTTGAAAAGAAAACTTACCTCAGGTCCAGCTTTCCTTTAAGAGTGGGCAAAAGAGCAATAGAAGACGTCTTAAAATTTTGCCCAAAGTATGTAGAAGTAGCAAAGACGAATCCCAACACAATAAGGATCAAGAATGGTAAAACAAGAATCCTCCAAGAGTGAGATGTAAACCGCCAAGATCATAGATGACCGCAACCAATACATAATCAACACGTGTGTAGACTACAAGTGACAAAGATCTTGGTACCCAGATTCTCATGGGTCCGAGTTGATTAGTAGAGAGCATCCAATGCATTTAAATGCACATGATGAGGATGTCATCAAGAAGTACAAGAATTCATCATTTGTTTGTTTTAACAAGCAAACAATAGCTTTCTTGACTAGAGAAATAATCAGTGGATATAAATAATAAAAGTTCTAAATTTTTCCACTAGGTTTAACAAATTTTATTTGTTTTGAAGTATTCGTTAAGTAATCATCTTCAGTAAATCCTAAGCCGGTTTTATCATAAAATGACTTTTGAATGTTAAGTAGATATTTTAAAGATTTAGAACTATTTTCAAATTTAGCCAATATTTTTGCTTTTTCTTTTTCCATTTTAATTTCATGTTTGTAGTCTTGACAATTTTTACATTCAAGATCAATTTCAATATTACTTTCAAGTCTAGACATTTTGTCTTCTAAAATTATTTCTTTTTCAAAGTTATTTTCAACGGATGTTGAAGATTCATTCTTAAAAATAATTTTTGATTCAATGTTGCAAAAGTGTTTGAAGTTGTTTTCCAATTTTGAAAATTCTAATATAAATTGATCATAGCAAAAATGTTTGGTTTTGGATTGTACCTTATTTGTAGTTGTACAATCTTCACATGCTAAGCGGTGATCAATTCTATTGTTCATGTCACTCCATGTTTTGTTTGTAGTGTCGCTTGGATCTTGAAGCATGTAATCCTTGCCGTCACCACTTGTATTCTCATTAGTTAGAGAATTCATGTAAGCCATATTTTCGTCATCTTCATTTTCCTTGTTGCACCATGGTTTATTGACATACTTTCTTCGGATTAGACACATGTGTTCTTCTTTATTTGTACCTTCAATAACCATATTTGAACTAGTAGTACATGTGTTTATTTCAACTAAATATTTATCTATTAAATTTTCTAAAGTAACTATTTTATGTGCAATATTAAGTTTATCATCTTTGGTTTTACATTTCTCTTGGTGAAATTTTAAAAAGCATTTCCAAATATCATTTGCCGTTTTATAAGGAAGTAATCTTTCATATTTAACTCTTGGTAGAGTTTTGAAAATAAGTAATTTGGCTTTAGTGTTTTTATCAAATTTGGTTTGAAGGTTATTATATTGATTTTGAAAATCCATTTTGGTTGGTTTAAGATCACCAATTGAAATGATATGCCAAAGATCAAGATCTATTGATTTCACATAATTTTCAAATTTGTTTTTCCATTCAAGAAAATGATCATTTTCAAATAATGGTGGTTGTTGCATAAATTCCCCTTTTAAATATTTTTCAAATTCCATAGATCGTTACAAGTTTTAAAATACAATCTATTTTAAAAATCTTGCTAGACGTGGCTCTGATACCAATTGTGGAAAACTAGAAGGGGGGGTTGAATAGTTTTGCGTCTTTTTCGTTTAATAAGAATTTGCTTTTCAAAGAATTGATATTAATTGTAAAAACCTTTGAAGCTAAAGTATAGATACAAACCTAATTCACATATATCATATATATACACTACTTGTTTAAAGTGTTGAATAGAAATTATAATTCCATATATCTCACTTAATTGCAAGTTTGTACTAATATATATATGTGTGTCTTAGTAATTGTTTTATACTTATATTATACCAAAGTATAATTAATGTTTTAAATGTAACCTAGTTTGATCTTTATGTAAAATCAATATATGCACAACACACAATATTAGCAATATATGAAAAGCTAGTAAGTAAGCAAGTAAAGAGTGAGAGATGGAAAGATCAAACCGAGAGACAAAGGATTTATAGTGGTTCGGCTACAAGGACACCTTCCTTGCCCTACTCCACTCCCCAAGCACCGAACTCGAGAGTTTTTTTCACTAAGTCAATAACCTCCCTTATGGCGGAGAAAACCGTACACACCAAAAGCTTACACCAATTAACGACACAAAGCAAGATGTCGAGTTCTAATCGTAGCTAGAACCAATCTCACACCAAATATCACACCACTTCTTCTTCACACCTTTACACTACTTCAATACTACTTCACACCACAAGTATCTTCACACCTTCAAGGCACTAATGTCTTGACACCTTCAAGCCACTAATGTCTTCACACCTTTAAGCCACTAATGTCTTGACACCTTCAAGTCACTGATGTCTTCACACCTTTAAGCCACTAATGTCTTGACACCTTCAAGCCACTAATGTCTTCACACCTTCAAGCTACTAAAGTCTTCACAACTTCAATCTACTAATGTCTTCAAGTCTTCTTCACTTGGAACCCTCAATATCTTCACAACAAGTTCTTATTTCTACAATCTCCTATCACCAATACTATCTAACCCTTCTTCTCCACTTCAAGTTCCACTTTACTCTTACACCAATTCTAGATTCTTCAACTAAATCTAGCTAACTAACACATACACCTTGTTCACCAATGGATGAAAGATTTACAAGAAAATATAAACAAGCAACTTAGATAGCAAGATGATACTAAGTTGTAATACTTCTAATAGAAGTATTCTTCTCTTTGCACTTTGAATGTTGAGGCTTGAATCACTTTGAAACAAAGATCAAAGTATATAAGATCAAAGGATTATTAGAGAAAGGAAATGGATGTTTAGATCTGAAAGTTTCTGGTGCAAAAAGGTGAGGAAAATGTGTAAAATGATCCAGTATTTAAAGGGCCAGATTTTACTGTTCGGGAGCGTTGCCGGTCCCCTTAATTGTAGGTCGGTCCCCTTAATGATTAAGGGGGCCGCCTAGTAAAATTAAGGGGGCCGCCCTCCTGAACGTTTGAAAAGATTCTCTGGATAAAATTTGCCCTTTTTGGTTGGAAATTTGAAATCATATTTTTGTGGTTTAATAAAGCTTTACCAAAAATGATTTACAAATATATATAAAATGTTAAAATCATTTTATAAAATGTTATGTCTTAAGACAAGATTTCCTTTGATCTTATAATGCACTAATCACTTTGTTTATTCATACCTTAAGTGATTAAATGGTGAAAGTGAGTATTTACTACTAAATACTTGTTTACGTCATAACCTTTGGTTTGATGAGTTTACGTTTTGTGATTATCAAAACATAGAGATATCGAAAGATATGAATAACGTTTTTAGTCATTTATTTATATCAACAGAACCATCAAATTTTTTAAAAAATGGTTCACCAGTTATCTGATTTTGCCTCCGATATAACCGAGGATGAACTCCGTCAGTTCACCTCGGATTACTTTATTCCCCTCGCGTTGGATCCGGTAGTACCGGTGGCGACCGCATCTATTGCTGACTTCCCTGAGGCAAAGGTAGGGGTATACATGCACTTTTTCGAATTTGCGAATCAGCGCGTGCCCATCTCACTATTCTTAAGCGATGTACTCAATTTTTATCTCCTTCACATATCCCAGCTGCACTGTATAGGCGCAGCTAAGATAACCAATTTTGAATTAAACTGTCGTTTACTGGCCATTAACTCTACCATCAATCTCTTTCGCGCGTTTTATCACACAACGTGGTCAAACGGGTGGGTGTCCTTTTCCAAGCGCGCAGGGCGCCTTCAATGTTATACGAAAAGGCTAGACGCACTTAGGAGTTGGAGGGAGAGATATTTCTGGGTTGATAATAAAGTGTTCCCTTGGACCTTTGAGTTCTATACCCAGGGGACGTTACCAAAGGACGAGCACCCAATCCCCGGGACATACAACGTAGATGACGCGGAGACCATAAATACCAACCGCATCCCCATCAACTCCTACCCAGAAGAGTTTTTGGTGCATATAGGGATCAGTCGCAATTATTTACAAGGCGCGGACGAGGTGCCCACTTTTCTGGATGAGGATAACCGGGGTGGGTGCTTGTCCTTCCTTTCCTTCACATCTGTAGTGTAAGCACTCTTTTTTATTGTAACTTTATGTAACCCTGTTTGTTTGTTGTTTGTTGTTTGCTGCTTGTTGCGCAGAGATGGATCTGTTCAGCGTGGTGAAGTTAGCGAAGCCCACACAGGTAACCATGGGGGTGCGCCCTTTGAGAGATGGTAAGACACCAATTTTGGAGGCCACAGCAGGGCGCACCATGGAGTATGCGCAGGAGGAACCGGCGAATGCCTCCCCACCACTATTGGAGTCCACCCCAGTGCGCAGTGTTCCATTTCAGCAGGTGCCATCCCTAAAACTCTCGCGCACAGACTTTTCCGAGGGTATGGGGATCCTTAAGGCTGATAGTGATCAGGAAGAGGCGAGCTAGGGAGTAAAGCGCAAGAAGGTTTCTGGTGATGATGGCGCAGGCACATCTAAGAGAAGACGCCACATTATTACTGTAGATGTGTCGTCATAGGATGTGTCGCCATCCACCAATGCACAGGACACAGCTGAAACTCCTTCTCCCAAGTAAGTAACGAAAACTATGTCTCGTCTCTTTCTTTCTTTCTTTTTTTTTTTTTTTTTTTTTTTTTTTTTTTTTTTTTTTTTTTGTATCCTCGATATAATACCTTGACTTCTTGTCCTTTGCATGCAGTATGCTGCAGGGGTTGATGTAGCGCATACTGGGAAGTCGCCACTTGAGGCCAGTCTTCCTCAGATGGAGGAGCCTTCAAAGGCATGCGAGGATGTGCCCACGGAGCAGCTGCTAGAAGATCTTAGCTTGGCTGTTGCGCACCAGGCCTTATTGGTTGCTCAGCTTAAGGCTAAGTATGCTGGTGAAGAGAGCAGCAGTGCGCAGAAGGATGAAGAGATTGCGCTACTGAAGGCACAGTTGGCTAGTGCTCATGCTCCAGTGGAGTCAACAAATGCGTACTCCAAGAAGCTCGCTGATGAGAGGATATCATTATTGGCCCAAGTGAGCCAAGAGCGTTCTGCTTTTGACCAGTACAAGTCCACCTGCCTATGGGGGTTGAAGTACATGGAGCAAAACAAGGGCAAACACTTCTCTCAATTGGATGAGTTCCGCAAGGCTATAAAGGATGCCTTGGAGAAGCAAGAGGGTAAACTGCGCAAGCTTAGTATTGAATATGATGAGGAGCTGTACCCGCACTTCGTATCTTCCATTGCTAAGCGCAGGTAGTATTTGATTCCTTTTAATGTTTCAGACTTGCAGCATTTGATTTCCTTGAAATTATTGTCTATAATGGGTGATGAGTGCTCAAACACTCATCATTTTTTGTCAAATCTGAACTGCAAAACATTTAAAAACACTCAAAAATGCATTAAAATACTGAAAATATCCCAAAGATTGTGTTTTATATGTTTTAGATGCAAAATGAGTAAAAACAGATGAAAAACGAACGAAGTTTGCATAATTGGCAGTTTCAGTCCCCCAAGTTTCAAAACTTGTCAAAATTAGTCCCTGAGCATTTATTTTGAAAGATAAGTCAACCCAAGTTCTTTTAAAATCAAAAGTTATCAAAAATGATCCTTGGGTAAAAAGTTTTGAGAATTTACAAGTTTAGTCCCTGGAGTTTCAAAATTGACAAAATTGGTCCCTGGTTAATTATTTTTGGATAAAAAGTCAATTTTGGTCCTTGGGAAATCACAAGTTATCAACATTGGTCCTTGGAATAAAAGTTTGGAGAAATTACAATTTTGGTCCCTCAACTTTCAAAGTTGGCAAAAATAGTCCCCGAGTGTTAAATTTTGGGAAATAATCATTTATGGTCCTTTGGAAATTGAATGTTGGCAGGAAAGGTCCATTGAATTAATTTGGGTGTCCTGGCAGAATACACCTCTCAACTCTCCATATTTACATAATTGGTCCTTGTGGTTTTATTAGCTAAACAAACAAACAAACCCAAAATAAAAATAACCTAATCCCTAAACCCACTACACTACCAGTCCACCCTTATTAATCCACACAACCCAATACCACCCTCAAGCCCAAAACAAATACAGCCCACTCCCACACCCTTTTTAATATTAAAACCAGGTCAAACTTGGTTTGACTCTCCTTCCACCTCACCACACCCGTGCCTGCCACAACCTGCAACACAAACACCATCATTCACCCTACTACCTTATCCCTGCCACACTTCACCAACACTCCACTCCTACACTACCTTTCCACCACCTCACAACAAACTTGTACCCCTACCAAATAGCTAACTACCAAATTACAAGACCCCAAGTTTCCCGCCAAAACCATACCAACAGCCAAGATACAATTCGCCCATCCAATGGCCTCAAATGGAAGTGGGAAAAAGCCAGGGAAGCTGAGAAACCCTAGAAGCCCCATATAAATCGAAAAAGAAAGAAAGAAGATCCTGGCTAGTTTAGTTTAGTTTTAGTTAGTTAGTAGTAGATCAAATTTAGTGTAACTTTCAATGTTGTAAGCTTATTAAGGTTTCAGAATTGTAATTTACTCTTAAGTTCAATTACATTTCAGTTTTCTTTTGTTATTGTCAAGTATTTTCAAGTTTCAATTTTATTGCTTAGAATCCCAAGTTCCTTTTATAAGCTCATATTACTGTTACTATAAGCTTGTATAAGCTCACAAAACTTGTTGAGAGCTTTTACTTTCCTTAAAACTGTTTCCATTCATTTTCAGTAAATCCAAAAAGAAATCTCAAAATTACTCAAAAAAATAGTGAAAATTACTTGAGAAAGAAGAAAAAGAGAAGAAGAAAAGAAATGAGAACATGTGGAAGCTTGGTTTAGAACCTCTGGGGAGGTGTTAGGCAGGTCATTGGTCCTTGGGTTGTTGTCATGTGCTCAGAATCAAGTTGTAAGCCTTAACTCTCATTTTTACCATTAACTGTGCAAGTGCCTTTTCCCTGCTTATTCATAGTTCTTTTTACATAAGAGGTATATTTAAGTCATTTTAGTGTTTAAAATTAGGTAGTTACTTGTTAGAATCTCTTTGTGCTCAAATCCCTAGTTGACTATCTAATTTAGCATAATATAGAAAGTTGGGTAGTTGTGATTCAAGCCTATGTTTCTGTAGTTCTTTTAGCTTCTTATATCATTATTAGTTGTTAGAAATCAGTAGCATAGCACAAAACTATCAATTGCTTTGAAAATCTTTGAAAACAGTCCATATAGGGGTGTTTGGTTTAGTTAATTAGACTTAGTTGTTGTTGTTATTTGTGGTTAAATGCTATTTAGATAAGTCACTTAGGCTCCAATTAGCTCAGAGGAACCCTTACTTTGTTCATTTTCGTAGAAGAAGTCGAAATTGCATGCCCATTTCTTCAACAGTCCAACTGTTGTGGATTTTGGTTGCCAAGGTCTTGAATTCTCTTTAGAATTAGTTTAGGTAACCCAATTTAGCTTTATTTAAGTTTCATTTACCATTAATAATCAGTAGTTATCCAATAAATTCACCAAGGGTCAACTTATTTCAAAATCTCAAAAAGTCAATATGCATAGTTCTAGTGGAAATCCAAATATTCCATGAATTATTGTGATTTTTGTACTTAGAGTTAGGCCTTGATACTTTCACAAGTTGTTGTCTCCCACCTTGGCTTCAAGAATCCACAATCATTATATTTTTGTGATTTTTCTAAGTGGGCCCCACAACCCTCCAAACAGACCTGCAGGGACATGAACATCCCCTGTGCACCAGTTTGACCTGTTTTTCCCTTGAACATATCTTGCTAAATTCTTGAGCAAATTACTTGTTCCTTGTTGATTTAGAAAGCCTCTTAGGTAGTCTTTAGAATTTTTCTTTTTGTTTTCCTATTAGTGCTTATTACACTGCTTATTTTGGCCCCTCTTTTGGGTCTTTTGTTGGCTGTTGCTGCAGATGAACTCAGTTTACCCTGAGCTTGTTGTTTGATTTTGCATCTGTTTGATTATTGCTTGTTTATTTGTTGTTGTTTTTAGTTAATTTCTGTTAGATTGTGATTGTAATTGTTTATGTGTTTGGCTCTTGCTTATTGGCTTATTTGGCTTATGAGTGGTCTGCATATAATCATCCAAAACCTCAACACCTTGAACCTGTTGATATTTAAGCTTTGCATAAGCTTATTAAAAGCTTCCCAGCAAATATTCATTCACAAAAGTCGTCCGTTTTTGTTGTTTAAATGTTTTTGAAAAGAAAATAAATAAATAAATAAAATGTTTTGCAAAAAGTGTCAGGGGTAAGGTTTGAACCCCTGACCTCCTGATTTGACTAGTCAACACCAGACCAACATCATGCACCAACTGGGCTAGGGTATTGTTAGTGTATTTGTTTTCAACTCTTTTATTTAGAGTGCACAAGTTTCCCTTTGGCTTATTAATAATAATAAGCTGATTTTTCAGCTTATAAATAAGCTCTCCACCTTTTTTATATTTTTCTAGCTTTATTATTCTAATAAGTATTTTTATAAAAAGTTTTGCAATTTTCACTGTTCATTAGTCATTTTTAATTATTTAAATTAGTTTTAATAGCTTTTAATTGGTTTTTAATTAATAATAAATAATTAAAAAGTCAAAAAAATTATTTACTTTTTTTTTTAATTTTCTTTTATCATTAGGTTCGTAAAAATATAATTTCCATGTCCGTAGGGTCAGCGTAGCATAAGATTCACTTTTATTTTTGTATGTTTACGTTTATTTTAAATTTAAACGTACGTTTCTAGTTTTCTTAACGTCTCTAATTAATTTTATTTCTCGTAATTGTTCAAATAGCTTGTCTAAACAACTTTCTTTTATATTTCCTTCATTTCTCCAATCATAACCCTTTCCTGTCCAAATTCACCCGATTACAAACCCGTTTTTGATACCATCACGCCTCGTCGGGACATAACGACCCGGGGAAACACCTATACTTCCACGGAGATTGACTCTAAGCATTTTGACTTTGTTGACCATCTACTTGGTCAATTTAGTTGACCGTTTGGAGCCAATCAATGGGAATGGTGTTTTATTCGTAGGTGGCTGATCAGTCATGGCCCTCGCCTTGCTGCCTTGAGCACCTTGGAGTCTCAGGAAATGAAGGAGTCGTTTGGGGATGTTTTTCGATGTGTGCTGGTGCGTGGTAAGGCAGAGGCCATAGAGGAGTTGTGTGAGAATAAGGTTTTGACAATGCCCCTTACCCAAGTCCCGGGTTACAACGAGGATGCCTTTGCTAATCTTGTCGCTGCTATGGAGAATATGAAGCCGTTAGAGCTTCCTCACATTGCTCAACTGGAGCGCAACTAGGATTACCCCATAAGTGTCATTATGGAGGAGTTAACCTTGGTGAGGCATGCATCAGAGGACGCAGAGACTCAGGTACCTGTCTTTGCGCGTCCACGCGACATCCTGAACCCTTTTGCTCTTGAGAAATAAATCTCTTTGAAGGCATCCTTAGAAGCCCATGCCACAAGATTCGCAAGGAAGAAGGGTGTGAAGGGGAAAGCGATACTCTGTGATGTTGGTGCAGCGCATATTCCCAGATCCGACGGGATTCCTGTTAGCGTGGCGACAGTGTCACCTGAGGATAGTAGTCTGCTGAAGAGGCTTGAGGAAGCTGGGGATGCAGCGTACAGAGTTGGTGGCTCAGAGCATAAACGGTCTCGTAGTATGTAGGCTGTTTTTGTAATAGATTCACATTTTTGTTGCACATGTGTATGGTCAATCTATCTTTTGTATAAACTTGTAGTCTATAATAAGATTGAAGTTGATTTGTACTCATATTTATATTAGAATGTTTGTGCTTAGTTTCTTGTCTTTGCATAAAAGACATCCAAGAATCAAACTATTATCCAAACGTACTTAAAAGAGATTACAGAATCTATAATCACGTATAATTGTGTTATGAAGTCCATAACTTAATGTATATGCGAATAAGAAAATCACAAGTGTATTGGCTAATATGCAGCGTACTGCAAATACCATATCAAGGAATCAAGAGTCTTGACTCCTAATTTGTTAAACGCACACGGTGTGCATTGTTGCATATCCGTCGTGGGATGCGCATTGAACTTACTCCAACATCTTGAGAGTAAGGTGTTTAACAAGGATGCGTGATCCAGTGTTGATGGGTTTGCAACCCTCTTACTCAATGAGTTAATTAGTAGGTTTACTCAACCTTTTACCATCGTGGGTTTTAATAAATGCATGCACGCCATGTAGGAAAAAAGATAAATCAACAATATTGAGACATAAATAAGATGTAAACAACAAAGGTAAATGTGTCGCGGAGTTAGCTAGAAACCGCGATATTTGATTAATTCTTGCAAGTTTTTTGGAAGAAGAAAAAATAGTTCCCTAAATAAAACAAAATATAAATACATGGACATTTATTGAGCACTTACTAAAGTGCGGAGGTGTCTGTGCATGGGCCGTAGCCTTTCCTAAAGATAGCATCTCTTGAGATTGCAAATATTCCATGTGCGTTGTAGTTCACAGCCATCCATATCACGCAGCTTGTATGCGCCTTTGCCTAATGCTTCTGTGACCTCATAGGGTCCTTCCCACTTTGGTCCAAGCTTTCCTGTATCTTCTGCGTGGCTTGCATCATTAGCACGATATACAAAGTTGCCTGGTCTGAATGAAGTGTTTTTTACTTTAGCATCATAGTATCCCTTCATCTTTGACTTAGCTCTTGCCTCACATATAGCTGCACGCTCGCGCCTTTCTTCCAATAGATCCAAGTCTATACGTCGCTCGTCGTCATTGGTTGTGACATTAACTTCTGCCGTATGAATAGTTGGCATCCCAATTTCAGTTGGTATGACAGCTTCTGTCCCATAGACAAGAGAGAATGGTGTGTCTCCAGTGCTAACTTTGATTGTCGTGTGGTGCGCCTATAAAATGTGCGACAATTCATCCACCCATCTTCCTTTATGTTTGTCAAGACGTGCTTTAATTCCTTCGCCCAGACTACGATTTGCGCGCTCGACCAAACCATTGGTTTGTGGGTGCTTAACTGACGCGAAGTGTTGTGTAATATTTAGTTGCGCGCACCAGTCTTTGAACGGGTTATCACAAAATTGTTTTCCGTTGTCTGAAATGATTTCTCCAGGTAGTCCAAAGCGGCATACAATGTTTTTCCAAACAAATCGTTTTACCTGGTTGCCTGTGATAGTTGCCACTGCTTTTGCCTCAATCCACTTAGTGAAGTAATCTATAGCAGATAGCCATAATAAGAAATTTTAGTCCCCCTGCTGCAATAGGGAAGGGGTCTGCAATATTGATGCCCCACTTATAGAATGGCCATAGTGAAGTGATAGGCGTTAGCTCTTGTTGTGGTTGGCGTGGGATGGGTCTATGGACCTGGAAGTCGCTACATTCTTTATCATGTCCCGCGCATCGCGATGCATAGTAGGCCAATAGTATCCTGGCCGCAAGGCTCGTGCTATAACCGAATGTGGTCCTGAATGCATACTGCATGAACCGGCGTGGATCTCTCGGAGTACGTAATCTGCCTGAAGAGGTCTAACGCACCGAAGCCATGGTTGTAGAAATGAGTGCCGATAGAGGACACCATCTCGAAGTTCGAACCTCTGCGCTGTGCGCCGTATCTGTCGAGCGTCCTTCTGCTCATGGGGTAATATACCCTTGCTTATAAATTCGATGATAGGTGTCATCCACGTAGGATCCTGCTCTTCTATCACCGTGGATATCTCCATCTCCGAGATGGATTTGTTTTTAAAGGTCTCCACCAATACTTGTTTTGACAGGTGCGCAAAGCTTGCAGATGCGATCTTGCTTAGTGCATCTGCTTTCATGTTTTCTCCTCTAGGAACTTGTTTAATGGTGAACCTGTCAAAACCCTGGATTAGGGACTTGGTCTTGTCGAGGTATTAGACCATGTTATCCGCTTTAGCCACATATTCGCCCAACACATGATTGGCTACTAATCGGGAATCGACATTTGCTTCTAGGTTGCGTACACTCATTCGAGTTGCAATGCGTAATCCAGCAATTAGGGCTTCATATTCTGCCTCATTGTTCCTGGCTGCTAATTCAAAACGCAGTGCATAGGTGAATTCCATTCCTTCTGGGCTGGTGAGGATAAGGCCTGCGCCTAACCTGCCCACGCACGAAGATCCGCCCGTGAATAGGACCCATGGTTCCTATAGTTCTACATCGCTTCTTGAAGGTGGAGCATCAGTATCTGGTTTCTCAATGATGAAGTCTGCTAGTATCTGCCCCTTAATCGTAGTGCATGGTGTATAAGAGATGTTAGGCTCGCTTCGTAACACAATCCATTTTTGTAATCGCCCCGATGCATCGGGTTTAGAGATAACTTGCCTGATAGGTTGGTCTGTGATCACTGCTATTGGGTGTGCTTGAAAGTATCTGCGCAGTCTTTTAGCTGTGAATACTAAAGCCAGGACCAACTTTTCCATTGCGGTGTAGTTAATCTCTGTCTTCTTGAGTGCTTTGCTTACAAAGTATACTGGTGTTTGTAAGGAGTTCCTATCTGTCAATAGCACCACGCTGACTGCTCCATGAGTTGCAGACAGGTACATAATCAACTCTTCCCCTGGTCGGGGTGCAACTAGTGTGGGAAGAGCTGCTATGTGTGCTTAAGCTGTTGAAAAGCTTCTTCCGCTTCCGCAGTCCAACGAAAGTCTCCCTTTTTTGTACACTTCGTGAGTGTTTTAAAGAGAGGAATTTACTTATCCGCTGATTTGGACAGGAATCTATTCAACCCGGCTATTTTTCCATTCAGGGACTGGACTTCTTTCAATGTGCGTGGTGAAGGGAGTTGGATGACAGCCTTTGTTTTTTCTGGGCGTGGCTTAATGCCATCAGGCTCTATCAAGTATCCGAGGAACATGCCTTCCGTAGCGCCAAAAGTGCATTTCTTAGGATTTAACTTCATGTTGATCCTTCCCAGCGTTCTGAATGTTTCTTCAATGTCGTGTACCAACTCTTCTTCGGTATGGCTCTTTATGACAAGGTCGTCAACATAGACCTCCAGGTTGCGACTCACTTGCTTTTCAAATGCATTATCTACTAATCGTTGGTAAGTGGCGCCTGCATTTTTTAAGCCAAAGGGCATTTTTTGTGTAACAATAGACACCCTGGCTTGTGTGGAAGGTGGTTTTTTCCTCGTCTTCTTTAGCCATTTGGATTTGGTGGTACCCTTTGTATGCATCCAAGAAACATTTAAAGGGGTATCCGCGCAAGGATTCTATCTTCCAGTCTATCTCTGGTAGTGGGTAGCAATCTTGTGGACATGCTTTGTTGAGATCAGTGAAATCCACGCACATCCTCCAACTACCATCACTCTTTTTCACAATTACTGGATTGGAGAGCCAGTCATGGTAATAAACCTCTCGCATGATACCTGCATCCACAAGCTTGTGTACTTCCTTTAGAATGGCTTTTGCGCGCTCTGGAGCCTGGCAGCGCTTTTTTGGCATACTAGAGGGTATCCTTGTCGGATCTTCAGCTTGTGTTCTATAATCGATCGTGGCACGCCAGTCATGTGCTTTGGTTCCCATGCGAAGATATCTAGATTCGTTTGAAAGAGTGCACACACGGCCGCTCTGCCTTTGTCAGACAGCGATCCCCCAATCGATACCTCTTGATCCGGGTAATCAGGGTGAATTGGGACCTTCAAGTTTGATACTTTAACTGTGTGCTATTCTGGAGTGCGTATTGTCTCACATGTAACCGTGTTGCAGTCTCTAGGTGATACAGTGGTGTTGTAGAGGGTGACAATGCATCCTTCTACTGGGAATTTGAGCATCCCATGCGCTGTGGACGGTACTGCGCGCATGGCTGATATTCCTGGTCTTCCAATAATGCCATTGTATGGCGAAGGAGATCTGATTACCATAAAATTCATCCAGGCCGCCGTGGAGTGTTGCTTATCACCAACGACCACAAGTAATCGTATTTGCTCCATGGGCCATATCTTTTCTCCTGTGAAGCCAGTCAGCGACGTCGTGCCTGGAATTAACTGACTTCGTATCTCAGGTCGCAACCTTTTGAAACAAAGTTCATACTGTGGATGCCTCTCCATCAACATACATGCGGTGGATATCGTGACCCCCCGTATTTATCTCGATGGTGAGCGGGGAAAGAGATTTCGTTCCCATAAGAAAACTTTTGGCTGACCTTTTGCCTAGTCTTTCGCTGCCATGATTGTATCATGTAGATGGTGTCAGCCTTGTCCTTAGGTGTCTCTTTCTTGCTCCCATTCTTCTATTTGTCTTTTCCCTCCTTGATGTTATTGACGAGGTGATCCAATTTGCCTTCTTTCACTAATTTATCAATTAGTTGGCGCAATTGGACACACTCATTGGTGGTGTGGCCCCTTTGTCCATGATATTCACAGTATCCATTCCCTACGCGCCGATCTTCGGGGGTACGCATTGGTGGGGGTTTCGGGAAGTTCGCACCTTCTGTCACAAATATCTCCCTTGGAGTCTTCATTAGTGGAGTGTATTTGTCATTATCTCGTCCGCTCCCCTGACTGCAGTAGCTTTTGTTGCTGTTGCTACTCTGGTCATTGGATTGTCTCCTAGGCTGTTCTTGTGACCTATAATTTAAGTAACCTTTCTTGCTATCCGCAGTAGCTGCTTCCCCTTGGATAAAGGACCTCGTGCGCTTCATCAGTTCATCAAAGGTTTGGGGAACCTTATCATTTAACCTTCTGATAAGTTCTGAGTTATTGATTCCATTCATAAACCCTGAGATCTTTAGTATTTTGGGGCATGCCTTAATGTGTATGCATTCGTCCTTATAGCGCTCCACATAAGCGCTTGTGGATTCCCCTTGGCGTTGTTTTACCCTAGCCAGTTCGACAGGGTTCTTGGCGCACTTCTTTCTTTGAGTAAAGTTCAAGCGAAACGCCTTTCGCAACTCTTCAAACCC
This sequence comes from Artemisia argyi, assembly GCA_030686995.1. Classification (NCBI taxonomy): domain Eukaryota; kingdom Viridiplantae; phylum Streptophyta; class Magnoliopsida; order Asterales; family Asteraceae; genus Artemisia; species Artemisia argyi. Next base: position 152,886,481 of record CM060686.1, on the reverse strand, counting down.
GTCTATGCTTCTTCGTGGTAGCTTACTAAACCAGGTTCGCGCATTCCCCACCAACATAGAATTAAACATGTGGCACCACACAGGTTGTGGCCAATTTTCGATGGTAGCGGCTGATTTAAAAATTTTTAGGTGGTCATCAGGATCACTTGTCCTATCATAAGTTTTAACATTGGCGGGCATGCGCCTTCTCTTATTTTCTGAGAAATCGCTGATGCGCCGAGTGAATGCGTCAACCTTTTGGCGGCACCAAGGACGGGACATATCTTCGTCCTCCTCCTCATCGCGATATATTCTCTTGGACTTCCAGTGTCCTGTTTCTTTGTCCTCGTTGTCCAAGGAGTCACTTGAGGATGAGCTTACCCTTTTGCGGCGCTTGCGCCGACTGTCCTCGGAATCCAAGCTTAAAGGGCTTTCGCTTGGGGAGCGCTATCGCCCAAGTCTATCATGAACTCTTCGACTGCTAAACCTTGGAGGGCTTTCGCTTGGTGAGCACTGTCACCCAAGTCGATCATGGGTTCTGCGACCACCAAGCCTAGCATGAACATTGGTACACCTTCCATCGTCTTCGTACTCCTCCAGGTACTGCAAGTCAGCTACCTTATCATCCACAACTTTCCTTCCGACCCTAGTGAACACTGGGAGTCGGCGGTTGTCCTTCTCGCACCTCTCCTTTCGATGGCGCAGTGGGGATGCTTCATACTCAGGGCCGAAGTTGAGCCGAGCTTGCAGGCTCTGACTTGACCTTCTTTTCGCTTCCTCTTGCATAAGGGCAACCAAGGTTTCGTAGTTTTGAGACACAAAATCACTTGGTGCTAATTCAGGCGCAACACCTTCTAGCACGATGATGTCTGTTTCCACATTAGGACCCCTATCTTAATTAGGCGCACATGGCGGCTCAGTGGGGTCTGTTTCTAGCACCGTTTAGTGGGGAGTGGTGAAAATAGTGCGCTGTAGATCTTCCGCGCTAGTGGTTGTCGTAGTGGCCTGGGTAGTCCATGTGAGCAGTTCTACCGTTTGAAAGATCAGATCTGGGCCTGACCCTTGGTACCTGGGCGCGCTGGTTGTTCCAGGGGCCTGCCTAGGGGTTGAATCGCTTTGATGCTTCTTCCCCTGTGGGTCACCATGTGTTTTCTTCACTTGCGAAGTCCGCTGGTTTACGTTTCCATGCTTCGTCATTCTAGTTCTTAGTGTAGGGTCCCACGGATGGCGCTACTTGTTGATATGAAAGTTGGGCGTTCTTTGTTTGGGTTTCTGTTCTCGTATCAATTGGATCTTAATGCTTGAGACCTGCGCACTAAGAAAGCAAACAACACTGTTAGGCTTATCGTGGGATTGTCTCCCACGATTATCCTCCGGCGTGAGAGTAAGTAATCGGTTTTAGGGTTATAGTGAAGAGTTAGGATTTTTAGATGATACCTCAATGAGAGCCGTGATATTCTTTATATATACACGAAATCCTTGTTGATTTCGTGTTCCTTACTCTTCGGCGTATCTCACCTTATACGGTATATTGATCTTTATCCCATAAATAGAAGATCCTTATCAAGACCATAAATAATATATTTGAGTTTGAGCTTTCGTGAGCCCGAATCGTTATTATGATAGCCCAAATCATTATTATGATAGCCCACGCGTGATGGGCTTGGGCATTAGTAGTGTCCGTTGGTCGGGTTCGTGACCCGAGTGTGGACTATACGTCATCAGTTTTGAATTTGAATTTATCCCGCTTGTTTTTTAAATTTGAATTTTGAAAAGTTCTCGCTCGGTTTTGAATTTCAAATTTCAAATTTATATAATCCCCTATAAATACCATAACATACTATTTTTCATACACTTCTATATCTAAACCATTTTACAATAAATAATCGTTGTTTAATAGAAGAAGATAACTTGCTAGCTGAAGTTTGGGTTGCAGTTTCCCAAGACGTAGCCAACTACAATGAACACTTTTTTTGGAACCAAGTTGTAGAAAGGTTCAACAATCAGTCTGGCGGTGACCACCGTAACAAAAATATGGTCATGGGTAAATGGACAATACTCATTAGCGAATGTCAAAAATTCAACGCTGTTTATAATTAGTTGCAGCGTACAAGCGGGGAAAATGACAGTGACCGTCTCGAGAATGCAAAGACCATGTTTGAACAAGGCCATGTGAGAAGCTTCCAATATATTCACGTGTGGGAGGTTTTGAGAAACCACCCCATATGGGTCTCAAGAAATGCTTAACAATGTTGTTTGATTTGTTTTCCGTATCGTATTTATATTTTTCCGTGTCGTTTTTATTATGTTGTATTGTTACTTTAAGTTTGAATTTGAATTTTAAAATATCTTCTAACAGCTATTTTCCCCAACGGCTATTTTCCCCCTATAAATATCACTCTAACAACATTTCGTTTTCTCACAAAAAACTTCTTATCAAATACAAGATTGTTTAACTTTTGCTCACATGCATGTTAAGACTTTTACTTTATCTTTGCACCTTTCAAGTAATGAAAGGAAAGATACTAGGTAACTCCTTATTCTTTGCTTTTAACATATTTCTCACTAATAGACACTTACGTACAGCTAATACATTTCTTAGCCTAAAAGTTGGATAAAATGAGCAAAAAGTTACTGAAGCATACTATACATTGAGAAAAGAAACAATTTTCACATCAGCAAAATTCGTTAACAAAAGCAATAATTGCAAATCCTTATGTTGCATAACGTGGGCCTTTCAACTTTCGACTTTATTTATAACATACGTAACACATTAGACCTTAAACTTTTGTATGCGTTTTTAACTTTTCAAACACAAAATGCATTTCTTGATTCTAGCAAAGATACAACTCTTGGGCTCTTCAAAGTTTCATAAATATGCTACTAAACCAATTCTAGTCACCTTAATATGGCCCTTCCTTTTAAAAGCTGTATTGAGTTTGAGACCAATTCAAGATATTGTTAGAATCGTGGCTCATGATTCAAGACTTTTCTTTTTTCAGTTAGCGCAAATCATCAGTTTAGACGAGTATAATGAAGGAGCAAGAAGATGGAGACGAGTGCATAGACTAGTTCATGATACGCTTGTTGGTGCTGGACGGTCGATAGCTTTTGTAGCCGATGAACAAAGCTTGCATACTCTTACGATGGAGGCTCTCTAAGGTAAGATGATTGTATAAGAATTGTTCATGATGAAATGATTAGACATTTCAAAGGAGTACTTCATTTGATGCTGAAAACTTGTTTGTTATCTTGAGGTGCAAAAAATGGTTATATTAGCTATCATGGTACATGGAGAAACTTGTGAACTTTTAATGCATGAGGCATAAGCAAATTTATCGGTTTTGTACTAACCTTGGGAATTAACTTTTTATTATTTGCCTATCTTATATTATTTCCTCGTTTACCATTACAGATTCTGCTCAAGTGGCCCTCTAGATGAATTACGATGAAAGTAGTTTGGTAGAGCTCAATAATCGTCATTGATGTGTTAAGCCAAAGATCAAGAATAACTAGATAGTTTTGTCACGACGTGAGTACTTTCTGCCCCTTTGAGATATCCCATCTTTCTTGCTTCTCAGTTGATGAAGAGGTGATTTTGGAACGAAGGGAGCTGTTGAGAAGCAATTTCGTTATGTAAAAGACGAGTGATGTTCTTGTAAATATCCAGCAAACTCTTTCATGTAACGTGAATGTTTCTAACTATTTCGTGTTATCAAGCTGTTAGCTAGCCAACTATATATGTACATCTTTTGGCTGTGGAAAACCTTGATTTAATTTAATAGGCATATTTGTTCATACTTGCTGTGTTGATTTCTTTTCGATGAGTATTATTATCCGTCCATATATGGTGATAGCAGAATTTTGTGTTAACACAATAATACAAGAGACAAGTGGCATGCTAAGCATGGTTATTAGTGATGCAAAACAATATTCTATGAGTATTTTTATAGGTTAAGAAGGTAAGAAAATAGGTCAAAAGATGATAGTTGGTGGATTTTGGATTTAAATATGTTGTTAGTGATGTAAAACAATTAAGAAATGTAACCAAGTGATGTAAAACAATTAAGAAATGTAACCGTTTGATATGATACATTATTTTATGAGATTATATATTAAGAAAAGTAATGGCAAATCACAACAAATGATAAATTAAACAATCTTGGTAGTTTAGCACTTGCTTTTTCTTTCTTAGTGATTTTGTCTTTCAATTTTTTGATTTGTTTCTTTTTTCTTTTTGGTTTCAAACCATAAAATTTATATCTGCAATCAGTATGACAAGTTAATATTTTGCTCAGGAGTTAGAAATTGTTGGTTTTATAGACATTATAATAATAGTCGTGTGTTAAGATCGAACTCGAGATCACGGGATTGTACACAATACGTATGAAGAGAAAAAGAAATAATTATTTATAAATGTTATACGTAATTATTAATAAACACAAAACTAGTAATGGAAATTAGTATTTAATGAAAAATGACTAATGACCTATTGACGAAGATTAGGAAAGTAATACTAATGAATATTTGGTAACAAGGGAAGGTTCCGGAATCCCTTTGGGGACACCTAAACCGATCGGCCAAGGAGGGTAACCCACCTCCTTTGTGCCTTGAGCTCTAAGTTTCAATTAGTATATAAGCAAACCCAAGATGCATTGTTTTCTCATAACTTGTACACACACATCTTGGTGTTTTCTCTCCTTCTCTTTGTCCCATTGTCGATCCATCTAAGTAATCTCTAAGGGATTCGATTTTCATTGATCAAAATAAGTTTTGTGTTTAATTTACTTGCATAAACTTTTTCTTGAATTAGTACGTGTGTACAAGAACGTGATTCAAACACACTATTGTTTGAATCTTGGATTGAATTACAAAAGAGGTAAGGGGTAATTCTTGTAATCCACATAAACCCTAATTAGGGTTCTTGATTGAAGATTGCAATTTGATTCTTGTTCGGGCTAAAATCACAAAGGTATGTTTACTATTTAAATATTGATTAATTAATTACATGTTATTTGAACTTGTTATAATTGCTTCCGCTATGCTCACTTGATGTGTTTGGTTTATAATATATGAATGTCATGATATCATAATTACAACAGTGGTATCACAGCCGTTATAATGTGTAATTAATTATCGAAACGCATAAAAATTAGATCTTGATTCGTTTAGTTACATGTTTTTAGGTTTTTTTTAGATTCCTAACCCTAATTTTTTTTATGGGTCGATTGACCTTAAAGGGTTTTAGGGTTTATGGGGTTTTTTTTTTTTTTTTTTATGATTAGAAACCCTAGGATGTCATGTAATTTGTTATGCGTTTTAGTAAACGATCTTGGTGTAATATGTTAATTGTTAAGCTAAATCCATGTAAAAGTGCATATTTGCATGGATTTTATATTGTGTGATAATTTAAATGGTTTAAATTGGGTATATATATATATATATATATATATATATATATATATATATATATATATATATATATATATATATATATATATATATATATATATATATATGGTTAAGTTATATCGTAACGTGTAAATTTATTAATAGATGTCGAATTAGGGAAGACTCCAATATTAAGTAATCAATTATGTGTTATGTGGTATTTGTTTAGTTTTGGCTTACTCCAATATTAAGTAATAAATACATTATACACCTAGATTTGATTATTAATAGGACTATTGAATAAGATTTGCATATGGCTACATGTTTTATACATATTTAATTGTTATGATTATGTATATATGTTTATTTAGTTGTTTTATTTTTTATTTTACATTACTTGTTTTTGTTTATTATTATGTTAGACATGTTTATAAACGAAAAGGGTAATTTTTTGAATAGAAAAATAATACGGACTAAATAAATGGCGAAATTGTTTTGGTTTTAAGAGTAAATTTCAAAGGATTGGTTGATTGATGTTTTTGTACATAGTGTGCGAAAGGCGGACCGAAGGTTGCCATCCAACGTACTTGTCGAGAGGGGTTTTTAAAGCTCATGCACCTACCGGTTCTCTACAACTGCCTGGTTGCCGACCCTAGACTTACCTATATCACTATATTACGTGCACTGTCATCTTAAGGGTGAATTAACCACAATTTCACAATGATTATCTGAAACACTAAGCTTTCGGGCTTAAGCAAAAGTACGATATAGTGGACGATAATTGATGGTAATTCTTTAATTGGTGAACCCAATACCTCAATCAAAACTTTGTTATTTTACTCTTAGCAAATTGGAAATAAAAATGTTTTGTAAAACCAATGTTATGAAGTTGTATGCATGCTTCTTCATACATTATTTTGATCACATCAAAATTAATACCCTTATAAAATTAAGTCAAATGCCATCTAATTAAGAACACTTGAAGTTGTAATTTACGTCATGTGAGAACTTGGCGAGATTGCAATGGAGAGGTAAATTTCATGAATTCATTACAAGCAGATCAACTGATGTGATGGATTTGTGAGTTTACAGTTTTTAAGTTAGACGACTTAAATTGAGTAGTAAGTGAGATCTTGGACTCAAGGCATTAAGATGGGGATTAAACATGCTTACAATACAAATGTTTTGTGATTGTAAATCCCATAAATCTAGGAATTGGACAAATGTTTCATTACTAGCAGATCAACTGATGTGATGAAACTATGTTTATGGAGAATCCTAGTTTTCAAGATTATTCTATGGATATGATTTCCTTGGGTATTTTAATTTTCTTGAAAAATTGTATTATCAAAAATACTAATGTTTTGAACTTTCTTTATATGTAGAAATGGCTCAAACTGATAACACCAACTTTCGTTCTATGTTCAAAACTTACTTTGAACGAGAAAAATTGACTGGCTCAGAAAATTTCAATGATGGTTTCGTGCACTCAGGATTGTCCTGCGAGTGACTGGTCAACTTGAAATCTTGAAAACGCCTTGTCCTACTGAACCTGAAGGTCCTGAAGCTACTGAGGCTACCAAGGCTGAATGGAATATTGCTTGTAAGGAACATATTGATGTGGCCGCAATGATGTTAGGGGCAATGTCACCAGCTCTTCAAAGGCAGTTTGAAGAGTATTTCCCCATGAACATGATTGATGAACTCAAGAAACTATATGAGAAACCATCAAATGTAGAGATTTACGATTTGATGGAGGCTCTACATGGTTGTAAGCAGGGTGATGGTGAACCTGTGAGTGCTCATGTGTTGAAAATGAAAAGTTACATGGATCAACTACAAACACTTAAGAAACCCTATGACAATGATATGGCTTTGAACTTAATCAATAGATCCCTTAACAAGGAATTTAGTGATTTTGTGAGGAACTTCAATATGCATTGCGTGGGGAAGACAGTAAGTGAATTGCATGCATTGCTCATTGATTATGAGAAAGGTTTACCACAAAAGGCTCCTACACCCCAAGTACTTGCTATTCAAGGGGGTAGAAAACAAGCCAAATGCGAACAAGAAGAAGGGTAAGGGAAAGAAGAAGGCTGATAAGAATAAGCAAGTTATGGCTTATCAACCACCTCAACCTAAGAAGAACCCTCCTGTGAAGAATAATCCAAAGAAGGATCAAGGATGCCATTTCTGCAAGGTGATGGGTCACTGGAAGAGGAATTGTCCTCTTTATCTCGATGACTTGCGATACAATAAGGTTAAGAAGACTGGGCACATGGGCGCCAGTACTTCAGGTAACTAATTTGTCCTTGAATTATTTACTTTATCTCATAAATTAAATTCCTGGGTATATGATACTGGATGTGGTATTAATATTTGTAATACACTTCAGGGGTTTAGAGAGGAAAGGAGACTAGCTTATGGGGAGCAATTTCTGCATGTGGGCAATGGAGCACAAGCAGCAGTTGAAGCCATAGGAGTGTTTAATTTAGTTTTACCTTCGGGTTTAGTACTTGTTTTAAACAATTGTCATTATGCACCTTCTATAATTAGAGGTGTTGTTTCCTTTTCATGTTTGTTGGATCTTGGTTTTACTCATACTATTGATGGCAATAAAATTTCTGTCTCTTTAAATGGTGTATTTTATTTTAATGTTGTTGTTGTGAATGGTGTGTTTGAAATTGAAATGAATGATTGTGTTTCCAACAATAATAATAATTCAATGTACAACATAAGTAAGAGAATGAAGTATGACTTGAATTCTTCTTACCTTTGGCACTTTAGACTTGCCCATATAGGCAAGACTCGCATGCAAAAGCTGCAAAGATAAGGGCTTTTGAAGAATATCAATGATGAGTCATTTGATAAGTGTGAGTCTTGTATTTCTGGGAAGATGACGAAGAAACGTTTTCATAACAATATGGAAAAGAGCTTCAGATCTACTTGGTTTGATACATACTGATGTATGTGGACCACTTAGACATGTGTCAAGGAGAGGTGTTGTTTACTTCTTAACTTTTACAGATGATTTCAGCCGTTATGGTTATGTTTATTTACTTAAGCATAAACATGAGGTGTTTGAAACGTTTAAAGTTTTCAAAGCAGAAGTAGAATTGCAATTAGGAAAGAAGATTAAAGCTCTTCATTCTGATCGAGGTGGTGAATACCTTAGTCAAGATTTTAAAGATTTCTTAACTGAGAATGGAATTGTCCAGAATCTCACATCTCCATATACTCCACAACAAAATGGTGTATCTAAGAGAAGGAATCGTACATTGTTGGACATGGTTCGATCAATGTATAATCTTACTAATCTTCCTTTGTCTTTTTGGGATTATGCTCTTGAATCAGCTGTTCGTATATTGAATATGGTTCCCACAAAGAAGGTTGATAAGACACCATATGAGATGTGGACTGGAAAAGCTCTGAACTTGTCTTATTTAAAGGTCTGAGGTTGTGAGGCGTATGTTAAACGTGACTCACAAGATAAACTCCAACAAAGATCTGTAAAGTGCATTTTTGTAGGATACCCAAAGGAAACAATGGGTTACTACTTTTACTACCCACCTGAGAACAAAGTGTTTGTTGCTAGATATGGTGACTTTCTTGAAAGTGATTTTGTAACTCAAGAAGTCAGTGGGAGAGTAAATGATCTAGAATATGATCTAGATAATGCATTACCTTTAGAAAACACTAGCGCATTTCCTGTAGAACCTGAAAGTCTAGGTCCTCCACCGGAAGTTGAAGTAGTTCCCATTCGCAGATCTTCAAGATCTGTGAAAGCTCCTGACCGTCTATGTCTTAATGTAGCGGTTGATGAGCATTTACTAGGGGATCTTAATGAACCTACTAGTTATAGAGCTGCCATTAATAGTCCTGAAAAGGTTAAATGGAAAGCTGCTATGAATGGGGAAATACAATCCATGCATGATAATGAAGTCTGGGAAGAAGTAGACCTCCCTCCTGGTGCCAAGGTAGTCGGGAGTAAGTGGCTCTACAAGATTAAGACTGACATGGATGGAAATGCACACACTTATAAGGCTCGTCTAGTTGCTAAAGGTTTTACTCAAACTTTTGAAATTGATTACGAGGAGACTTTTTCTCCTGTAGCAGACATAAGAGCTATAAGGATTCTCATAGCCATAGCAGCGTACTATGACTATGAGATATGGCAAATGGATGTGAAAACCGCTTTTTTAAATGGTCATCTAGATGAAGACATCTATATGGCACAACCAGAAGGGTTTGAAAATCCAGAGTTTCCAAATCGTGTATGCAAACTTAAAAGGTCCATTTATAGATTAAAGCAAGCATCACGACAATGGAACAAGAGATTTGATACTGAAATCAAAAAGTTTGGATTTACTCAGAATCTTGATGAGCCATGTGTGTATCATAAAGCTAGTGGGAGTGATAATGTAATTTTCCTAATTTTATATGTTGATGACATATTGATCATGGGAAAAGACATTCCGAGTTTGCAAAAGGTTAAGGCATATCTTGGGAAGTGCTTTTCTATGAAAGATTTAGGAGAAGCTGCATACATTCTGGGAATCAAAATCTATAGAGATAGATCAAGGCGGTTAATTGGATTGAGTCAAAGTACTTACATTGACAAAATATTGAAAAGATTCAATATGCAAAATTCCAAGAAAGGATATTTGCCGATGGAAGTAAAACATGGCTTATGTGATGAGTTTTGTGATTCAACACCTGCTGAGGTGGCTCGCATGAGTAAAGTTCCTTATGCTTCGGCTGTAGGATCTATTATGTATGCGGTAAAATGCACAAGGCCAGATGTGGCATTTGCTCAAAATATTACCAGTCAATTTCAACAGAATCCAGGTGAAAAACATTGGATTGTTGTTAAGCATATTCTTAAGTATTTGAGAAATACAAAAGATATGTTTTTGGTATATGGTGGAGAACCAGCTGCAGAACTTTGTGTTACAGGTTTCTGCAATGCGTCCTTTCAAAGTAATAAAGATGATTCGAAGTCTCAGGCGGGATATATCTTTGTTATTAATGGAGGAGCAGTAGACTGGAGGAGCAAGAAGCCGAGTACAATTGCGATGTCTGCAACAGAAGCTGAATACATTGCTGCTTCAGAAACTGCTATGGAGGCTATTTGGATTAGGAAATTCGTTTCAGGGCTTGGTGTTATGCCTTCAATTGAATTACCTATTAATATGTATTGTGACAATTCTGCTGCAATCATACTTGCCAATGAACCTGGAGTCATGAGAGGCACCAGACATTTTCTACGGAAGTATCACTTTGTTCGTGAAAAGGTTAACGAAGGTGAAATAAATCGGCTGAAAGTTCACACAAATGATAACTTAGCTGATCCATTCACTAAGGCTTTGGCGAAAGAAAAGCTTAATGAATTAGCCAATGGAATTGGGCTTAAATTAGCTAGTAGTTTCATGCATAACTGTGATTAGTATTTGGATTAAGGATATTGTAAACAATTATTATTTTAATGAAATAAAGTATGTTGGTATGTTTATTTCTTATTGTTGTCCTATTTTTGCATGTTTAAATCCATGAATAAGAGTTATTCTAAATTGTCCGTTGTCAGTTAATAATATAGGAATATTATTAAATTAAGACAAATCTGAAGGTTGGTATAATACACTTAAAGTATATTGACGCGTAGTCATGCCATTTCAGACGATATTCGATGATACTGAATATAGGACTTATCCCGACTATATGATGTTACTTTATGGATCTTGTCATTAAGTAAATCATAAGAAGTTATCCTTAGACTTGAGATACAAGATAACGGTCATGAATGTAGTACATTTTTGTGGAACAACTTAACGCTATACATAACTGGTAGTCATAAGGGTTATTTTCGGAATTGTTACAAAGTTTGTGTGTTTTGCTTGTAATCAATAAAGAATTTGTTCCTTCAAATTAATTTTTGGAGTTTAATACTGCTGGGCCCCTCGTAGGGTTGTCAAGGTGTTTGCGTGGCCACGCCCAAGGTCTTTCCTGAAAGGTTCAGAAGATTTGGTAATCTTGTCAATTTCTAACAACGAGAAACAGAATGGTTAATTAAGGAATGACCTAGATCCATATCCTTATTTAACACGGTATTAGAAACAAAGGGATAATAATAATGAGATATCATTAAAAGGTTTTTCAGGAGCCTTACTCGAGTTGTACTAGAGGCATCGGCGTGTTGCAAGACGCTAACCGATGTGATCACACTATTATGATATGTCTAAGTGGGAGTTGTTGGTTTTATAGACATTACAATAATAGTCGTGTGTTAGGATCGAACTCGAGATCACGGGATTGCACACAATACGTATGAAAAGAAAAAAGAAATAATTATTTATAAATGTTATACGTAATTATTAATAAACACAAAACTAGTAATGGAAATTAGTATTTAATGAAAAATGACTAATGACCTATTGACGAAGATTAGGAAAGTAATACTAATGAATATTTGGAAACAAGGGAAGGTTCCGGAATCCCTTTGGGGACACCTAAACCGATCGGCCAAGGAGGGTAACCCACCTCCTTTGTGCCTTGAGCTCCAAGTTTCAATTAGTATATAAGCAAACCCAAGATGCATTGTTTTCTCATAACTTGTACACACACATCTTGGTGTTTTCTCTCCTTCTCTTTGTCCCATTGTCGATCCATCTAAATAATCCCTAAGGGATTCGATTTTCATTGATCAAAATAAGTTTTGTGTTTAATTTACTTGCATAAACTTTTTCTTGAATTAGTACGTGTGTACAAGAACGTGATTCAAACACACTATTGTTTGAATCTTGGATTGAATTACAAAAGAGGTAAGGGGTAATTCTTGTAGTCTACATAAACCCTAATTAGGGTTCTTGATTGAAGATTGCAATTTGATTCTTGTTCGGGCTAGAATCACAAAGGTATGTTTACTATTTAAATATTGATTAATTAATTACATGTTATTTGATCTTGTTATAATTGCTTCCGCTATGCTCACTTGATGTGTTTGGTTTATAATATATGAATGTCATGATATCATAATTACAACAGACATATCCATGAAGGTCATGAAAATGATTGTATAAATACCAAACCAGAAACCCGAACAATCAAACCTCAAAACACAATTTCCTTTAGAACCTTAAACTCGAATACTTAAATGTGTTATGGCAATCTAAGCTAGACACCAAACACAAGAGTCCAATTCGGAGGAAATATCAATGTGGCCAATCTCAGACAGCATGTCTCTAAGATAAGCAGAATTACGCACGCCTAAATCAGATCTTGACCAACTCCAACACCATTGTCCGTTAGAAATATGATCCCTAATCACGCAATCTTTGTCTTGCTCCAAACGAAAAAGCATGTTGAACCTGAGATACAATGGTGAGTCACCAAGCCAAGTGTCTTTCCAGAAACAAACAAGAGTACCACAACCAACTTTATAAGGAGTTGGCAGGAAGAATATTGGTCAAATACGAATAATTTGAAGACCCAACAATCTTAGCCTATAAACCATTCGATTTAGGTCAAAGCCCCCTTCCTTTCCATGCACGACTTAATAACTTTGACCCAAAGACTATTCAGATAGGTTGGTAGCTCCAACGCCATTTTTGAAGAAAAGCTAGGTTGAAAGATTTCAAACTACCAATACCCAAACCACCCTTATCAAATGAAGATAAAACATTGGACCATTTTATCCATGCGAGCTTTTTCGAGTCTAGAGAACCACACCAAAAAAACAAAGCACAAATACTCTCCAAACTCTTCAAAACGATTTCAGGGACTGAATATTGAGGGAAAGTAAATCCCAAGGACAGCCTTAATTAAGGTGAGACGACCACCAATAGATATGAGATTCGCTTTCCAAGATGAAAGCTTGGCATGAAACTGATCGATCAAGCTCTTCTAGCTAGAAGTAAGATTCATATTAGGACCAACAGGTAACCCAAGATAGACGAAATGGAATGAGCCCGCTGCACAACCTGTGGCCATATGATTCACTTCTGCTGAAACGCCAAAGCCATAAACATTAGACTTATGAATATTTATTTTAAGACCCGATGCTAGATAGAAAACCTGTAAAAAACGAATGATGTTCTCATATAATGGGAGCTCCAATCCGTAGTAATCATGACATCAACGGCGAAGAATAAGTGAGGAAGCGTAATATCAGAATTACGAATAAGATGTTACATGGGAATGAAATGTTTAAAGATTATACTATGGCACTGTTTGGTACGCAGCTTTTTTTGGAGTTGTAAGCTTTTTATTACAAAAATAATCTCCTCCAAAATAAATAGCTCCATTTGAATACTTCAGCTTCAAGCTTCTAATTTAAACAAGTAGCTTCAAAATGAAAAGCTGATTCATGAAGCTTTTAAAATATTTTGGAGCTGTTAAAACATAAAATTACTGTTAACAGGTAATATTTACATTTAATAGCTAATTTACCAAACACTTTTATTTATAAAAAAATACAGCTTGTAGCTCATGTTAACAGCTTTGCAGTTTACAGCTTACAGTTTACAGCATAAAGCTAGTTTTGCAAAACATAGCCTATAACTAACAAGGACTACCCATTTAACAACCAACTTTTAACTGTTTTAATATGTAAATCACAACCCATTACAATATATATTAAACCACAAGGTGTGCGACGTCGATATATATTAAACCACAAGGTGTGCGACGTCGTATTGCACATCCCGTTTCCCGCCAAAAAAAAGCCCAGCATCCGGAGCCCATTTGCTGCCGTTTTTAGGCCTACCCCATTCTCTTCCAATCCAGTCCGCCTTTTTTTTTTAATAACAATACGATGCATACATTCATTGGATTCTTCCAGAACACATACATACATTCTCTCAGACCAAACCATCAGATCAATCCCTGTATCAAATTCAATGAGTGGGGGGTGAATTGGCGGCGGCTTTCTTAGATCTGATGCGAAGCTGACATTACGGAGTTGGCGGCAGCGGTGTCGCAGGGATTCCGGCGAGGTCGATGCTAATTGTATATCTTATGTGAGGGTTTGATATTTTTTAAGGCTCCTGATATAAAGGCTATTGGTTTTGTGGCTTTTTTATTTTGATTTTTATATTGAAAACAAAAGTGGATTATCATGTAAAATAAGCAATCAAAGATGCTTGAGTGTTTGGAGTCTTGAGATTAATTTTTCTGTTTTTATTATTTTATTTATTTATTTATTTATTTATTATTTTTGTAGGTTTAGAAATGGTTACACCATTAAGATGTGGAGTAGAAAAGCTTGAGCCTGATATTGATTTGGAAGCTAAAGAAGAGGCTGAGGATGACGCCAAAGACGGTTGCATTCTTTTCCACTCTATCTATTGTTATTGTTTTTGTGAGTACGTATATATTGTCGAATTCGTGAACACAAGTACTGAATTTTACATTTTTTTTAGTTTCTTAAATATTGGGTTTGAAAAATGGTGACATATGGTAATGAAACGAATTATTATTTTAACAAGTTTTGCCCTTAAACAAGAATTATTGCATTGATATTCAACTCAAGAATGCTTACAAGAAGCTACGACTGGTATAACTTTCTTGCATTTTATAAATGTTTTGGTTCTTTTTATTTTATTGTTGTTTTGAATCACATAATGACAGTAGTATGTTTGATGATTGTGCGTTTTTTAGGAATTGTGGAAGCTTGTAGAAGAGACAAGGAAGAAAGTTTTACCAATGAAGTGTACTGATACAGTCCGTTGTAGCAGGGATTCCGGCGAAAGCCGAAAGGGAAAAGGTTCGTGTTACCTTTTTTGTTGGTAGCATATTACCATTAGCTGAATTAGGCAACAATATTTAGAAAAAAACTTATTGTGGTCATAATTTTCCCGTTATCTAAGGGTCTAAAATAATAGAAATCCTTGCTTAAGAATTGGGCTTTTGTTTAGGTTCATATACAAATAACGATCACGTAATGGACTGACCCCCAGCAATGCCTTTCTTGATCGGCACAAGCCAGGTTTAGCATACTACTTTTTTTCTTATCTTTTTCTTTACATGTGAAGCCCTTTCCTGCGCAGATGTGAACTGCAATCCCTCCTGGTGCGTCTTAATTGAAATTCAGGATCTGCTGTTGCAGGTATATAGCAAGATAAAACATTGCTTACAAAAACAGTTATCGTCACCAGGGAATCGACTGAGATTCTAAATCATGGTGTGCGTGTTTAATTGTTGTACTCAAACTCAGAAATTTCATATGCAATTGCCATCACTATTTAAATAACATTGACATGTGATGCATATCTCCTGTAGCGCACGTTGCTAATATATCGGAAGAAGGGATCTTAAGATCACATTGTAGCAACGAGCGATCGCAATTAACATCTAAAGGTGAGTTGAGTAGTTGTCTTAAGAGCTTTTATGTGTGTGTGTGTGTAGTCATTGTGGTACACACACGGTGGTGCTATCAATATTTATCGTTAGACTTTTTCTTCTGTAGGTATTTCTAGGATTATCGGCTTACGGAAATTTGGAAGGTGAGCATCCGTAAGTGAATTTGGTATCTTCGTTTTAGGTATCTTGCAACTGGAAACGTGGATTTTCCAGTAGCTTAAAGATGCCATTCATGTTATTGCATTTTTTTCACATACATACAATTGCTTAGAAGTCGCCTCAGCAAGTGATTGTATTTTTTCAGGTTTCAAATTCATATCAGAAGCAGCCACTGCCATGTAAGTTTTATGACCTTTATGTAAAATGAACTCTATAATTCTGCTCAGGTACAATATAGGTGGGTGTTCTTTTGACCTTTTCATTGACATGATCAAACTCAGATATTTAAGTTGTTTTTTCATATGGGTATTGCTTTAACATGTGGTATTTTTTTTTTATGTAACGGGTATTTTTATTTTCATAAAGAATGTTTCTTGATTGATTTTGTCAATCATTTTGCATATTTGTTTTAATTTTTTTGTTTTATGTATCGGGTATTTGTATTTAAATGCGTTCTGTTATGTTTTTATGCCACATCAGTAATTAATAACAAATGGATATACTTGATAATTGTTTCTACCATATTATTGATGGTCTTTTTATTGTAGGCCATTGTTTGATGGTATAAGAAGTAGACAGAAGAGCGCCATGAGATATTCACATGTATTTTTACTTGCCATGGGATGTCTTGAAGATGATACCAATGCCTTGATAAAGATATGCATATTTGACTTAGTGGGATGTATGGAAACAGTGTGAAGGTTGAACTAGATGGAACACGTTTTTCGCCTAAAATGTTTGAAGACTTTTAAGGTATGACACTAAAAATGAAGTTAATAACAGACATCCACCAGGTAAATACAGTATTTGAACGTAATTTTCACTCAACAGTGTTGATATTTTCTAATCTTTTTTTTTGTCGTGTTAGATTCACAACCGAATCAGCAATAATCAGAACCAGTGCAACAAACACATGGTACTACATGAAATTTGCATCCTACCCCAAGAAACTGACATACGAAGATCGTATGCCTTTATGCCAAGATCTTGGCCGACAATCAACTCCCAACTACAGGTAACTAACACATTCCCGTATCTTGGCGGGGCGACCACAAACACTGTGCGGATGCAGCCATGGCGGGTGTGTCAAGTCACCCAAACCAACCGGTGAGAATATCGTGTACCACTACTCATTATTGTTTTGGAGGCGATGATGAATATTTCTGCAAACTCACTCTTCCATGAGAGCAGCTGACATGTTCTCGTATCTTGGTAGGGCAACTAGAAACATTAACTGGGTGCACCCATGGCGGACATGTCAAGTCGCCCAAGGAAAGGCAGATCTGAGCCTCAGCCTCACAATCATCACTACAAAATCTAGAGGTGCGTCTTCTTTAGTTTTACGCATTTCAGTCTTGGTTCCTTTATATGCAATGGTTTGTATACACTCATTTCGAAAGTATTTTGATATATATTGTTTCTATCAAACTGTAGATCATTCACATAGAGAGTAGGGAAGGATAAAGGGATAAAATTTCTGTCGTAAGACAACAATGTTTGACCGGATTGGGGTATGTCAGAATTAATGACCAGGTACTTGCAATTTCTACAACTTTGGCATTATAGTTTCGGGTTTTTTTTTTTTTTTTGGTCAATTCTTTTAGCTTATCAAAGTTTCTTGCTTTATTGTCTTTGTGTCTCAACAAGTGGCGTTGGTTCATTTCAAGAAGTTCTTCTCCGAGAAGTTTTAGCAGATAATATGTGGACCTGGAAACTTTTTTTTCTGGTCTCATTTTCTTGGGCAATAAATTTGTTAACTATGGAAACGAAAAACAAAACTGTTACAATATTAATATAAATATTTGAATAACGATTAGGAGGGTACGCATTAAAATTAGACTTTTGTTAACTTTGAACATGCATGACCTGTTGCCCTTACTAATATAGTATTTCCAGGTTTATAAGCAGGTTTCTTGGCCAAGTGAACTAAATAAAATCACGTGCTGTTGCAATTTCGATGTTAACTACATAGGTGAAGTTTGCATGTCGACAACCGGTTTACTATTTTAAAAGACACGGTTAAGTGGAAATTCATGAGAGCATGTGCAGAGCGACATTTGGAATGTGAAATTTTACATCTAGCGCCATTCAGGTATACCACATGTACATTATGATAGATTTTAATTTACTAAGTTGCATTTTTTATACGAAAAAGCGGGACGAGATTCAAAATAAGTAGGTGTTGGATCATACTGTTAAGGGTGCAAAGGACATGAAAAACACGAAAACACACGTTTGTGTCGTACCATGCTTCAGATAAGCTGGTCATGAACGAAACTTATTTCATTAACAAGGCACAATGCCGTATTCAATTTCCTTTGAATGATGAAAATTACAGTCACCAATTTTGGACACTTTACTCACAAGAGGTTACGGTCTAGAGATGCGGATAAAACACTGTTTAGTACAGCCGAAGGTTATTTATAAATATTCATAAATATTTACAAATAGTCGCAGCTGAAGATTAGGTTACGCATATAATGTTTAGTACTATTTGCTTATATCAGTAAATGTCTGATATTGAGCCTGATTTAGAAAACAATGGCCATTTGATTAAAATCGATACTTTGATAACGCTTCTTCTTTATGATGCAGATTTGTGACTCATCTTTGAACTATAATGCGAAGATGACGTCAAATCAATGAGGTAGTTCTTTTTTAATCCATAATATACTACACATGTACTTTGTGATTTCGTGCTTCTAGCATTTTGATACAATTTCTTAACCGTGTATTATTGAGATTGATTCATGCATCTGATTGTTGTTTAGGTCTTGACAAACAACAAAAGGTAGCAATCTGAGACAACTATCGCAAAGTGCAAGAGTGGTGAAAACTGGAGTATCGTTTCATTCAAGCCTGATGTAGGACATTTTGCCAAGAGCAAGTATTAGACTTTTGTAAATACCAACACTGTTGAGGAAACCTTCCAGAGGATTTGACGCAAGTTCATGGGTCGGGTCGTACATGCCCTTTTCTAAATACCAACATGACATGCTCCTCCATCAAACTCCTTATCAGAGGTTAGAGTTTTGTTGCAATTCGTGACATTATCATCTGTCATTGTTGGTAATGTGGTTACAAGTATTTGTTTTCTGAAACAAGTTTACATACACGATATGGACCAGTCGTGTTGGATTTTATGCAATGTCACATGCAAAGCCAGGGTCACAGATGATATGGTCAGGATTGTGAAATCGGTTCTGCTCCGGTCGGCCATATTTGCAGAACACCATCCAGGAAACAAGCACGTCCAGCAAGAGGTAACATGTCTATGATACTTTGGATCAGATTCAAAGGTTATTGTATGTTGCTGCACCATTTATGTGCGAAGGTGTGAGAATTAGTTTATTCTCTGCTTTGAAATTGCAGTCGTGAATTCTAATGGTATATATTCTCATTGCAGCTGACAAAGACTCATCAACAAATGGTTACCATCAAACGAGAGTACAGACACAGAAGCGTAAGCGTACTAGACAAGGTATATGAAACTATTGCTTTCTTCTTATTCCTTTTACTTAGCCACTCTTATTACTATTTAATATGATGCCATGACAACTGTAACATACTTCTTTTGTTTGAACTACTGTTAGTTTATCAACTTTTAGATACCAACTCTAATTTTCATTACAGGGCCGCCTATAATGTATGCTCATATGGGTTACTGTGATCGCGCATGTCAACGTTGGAAAGCTATAAAATACAATTCACATGATAAATATTGGATCGGCATGCTGCTGTTAGTATATGGAACAAGAAGATCCAATGTCAGGGTTGGCTTACATGTCGGTTGGTATGTAAACAGATGCAATGGGGTTTTCTGGTATGATGAAAGGATCAAAAGCAAGTCGCGTCTTCATCCATAATATCATAAGTGTTGTAATGGAGGAGAAGTGCAGCTTCCATATTTTACCTTCTGCTATATGAAGGTTGTTTTAAATTGTATTTCTGTGCGACTTAAACGCGGTACATCGTCTACTCAAAGTTTTAGCGTATATATATGGTATTCCAAGTTTTAGTGTAAATACAATGAAAAAAAAATGCCGCGTTGCGGCCACCATGTCGCCATACTTGTTGCCTACAAATTACAGAGTATAACTTGTAAACTTTTAAAAATCGCCTCGTCGTGTCAGTTGTAATAACTTAAATATTTCTCATAGCAATGTTTTTTAAATAACTACAAGGTACAAAGAATAGATGAAAAAGAAATACAGATGAAGGTTCCAAGACCGAAACAAGTACAAGATTCGGATCAAAAACACGTTTAGACAAGGATAGACAGCAGGAGACGATTTGATCAATCGAGTCCGATCTTTTCACTCACTCCGATACATGACATTTTATTGTTGCAAGAATTTGAATTCAAAATACACCACTAGTGCTTATAAATATAACCACGCAACTCGATGTAGAAAAAGATGATCCTTGATGAGGATTTCTTGATTCAACGCCGATCCCCAGCTACAGATTCAGTATTGAAGAGGTACTTGACACGCGATAGAACAGAATCATGTGCAGGATCATACGGGTGGTCCTTTGAAGGAATCTCCAATATAGCTGGAACTGGCTTGTTGTAGCTATCGACTAAGAACCTTATCATATTTGCAATCTGTGATGAACAAGAATCAAGCACATATAATTTAGTAATAACAAATATCAAACTGGCCTTCACCACCCAAACTCAACAAAATAAACTCACAATATTACTATATTCACATATACAAATCCTAGAAAAAGATGAATCTATCTAGAAAGCATTCTCAGCTTTGCGGCGAAGTGAAATGCTTTTACTGAATTACTAGTCATACTATCTGAAATTGCATAAAAGACCTGTTTTCACTGATGCAGAACATTTTCAACAAATACTTATAAAAACTGTCTCAAACAAGCATCGGCTTACCAACAAAGTCACTAGGCACATTAGTGATCAAACTAATATGGAAGCATCAAGAAGATGACTAGTTACACATGTAGTGTTGCTATGATCATATGTTGCATATTCAGAGTGTTGATTCAAAGACTATTTTCTTCTTCAGACGCAATTGGCATGACTAATTCATTTGCCTAGTAATATGCCAAAAGAGAAGAAAGGGACACATGGCAAAATAAAAGGTTAATATGAACGGAGAAAAAATGAATGTCATGTGACAAACATTAAATGAATAAGGAACATAACTAGGGGTATGAATTAAGCATGCTAATCATTATTCTTAGGGTTGATTGTTTGAAAATGTATCCAACTTTAGATACACTTTCTATAGTATGTGTCGTACCACAAATTTTACCTCTTAATGTCACAAACTTGTAAGTTCACAATAGCATTGATATACAAGATTGTTATATCAAAAGGTATGTTTTGTAGTAGGATATTGATATTTTCTCTTAATTGTAGTGTGAACAACCTTTTGCAGTACAATATGTTCTGCACCTCTATCTAACAAACGTCCCATTTACTGGAATCATGTGGTTCTGTCACTAAAACTCACTAGTTCAGGTCAGATAACGGGTCTGGGTAAGAACACTATCATTGCAAAAACGGCCAAATTGGTTCAGTTCAAGATTGGTTGGCCGGCTAAACTAAAACTTTCTTCTATATTATGAAAGGTAACAACCTTGGTTCACATTTTAGATTAGAAAAAACGAAACTAATAAAGAAAATGCTCCCTTTGTGTATGAGTAAAAACTGTTAAAAGAATTCTTTATAAATTATCCAAGAAAGGCTATTGAAAATTTGAAAGTACTCTTCTCAGTTTCCAAGTTAGTACATTTATGAGACATTTAGTATATTAAGTTTGTTTCTTTAGTATGAACAAATTGTTTCTTTTCATAATAAATAGAAAAAACTTCTACTCGCTGAGCTCTAGAATCTCAAACTGAACTGATTTGACCCGTTTTCTAATGTACATACTTACCTATTATCAGACCCGCCAATTTGCCACCTTTAGTTGATGCAGAAAAATTCAGTACAAAATTAGATGTTTATTTTCATGAGCGTAATATACTTGTAGAGTAGTGGATATGTGAGCTTGCCATTCATAAAAAAGAGAAAGTAACGATCCAATGCCTGAGTAAGCTACCAGATTTTAGTAATGCCTTAATGGTTACTCATAAGTAACTGAAGAGTGATTACTTACATATTGACTGATCAAGACTATTGCTACATCGTCTCTTGTGGTGAATTCTTTGAAAGCGTCCTCAATTTGTTTAACGGTCGTCTCTGAAACAATATAAAAGAACGTTTATATAGCAGAAAAAAAAATTAAGATCTTTTCGGAAACAAAACTACATGCAAACAAGAAATGAAGAGATAATTGACATAACAAAAATAACAAGGCCCAAAAGTCCAGCTCTTGGTTACGATTCACGATGATCTTTTGTCAAGGATCGTGTTTAAAATTCAATATTGTGAACGGAATTCAGCCATTCAGGAATATGCAAGCAATTAATTAGTCTTAGCATACAAATATATGTTCATCATTTTATTGGATTCCTGGTGGCCATAAATCAGGTTGAATATTGTATCCATCTCATACTCCCATGAACATTGCAACATTTCAATTTTTGGAAATTGCCAAAATTACCTTACCAATTCACACTGGTAGCATTCTAAAAACTGATAATTCGGGTCTATTTCAGATTAAGTGAAGAAACTAGACACCCAGTGAATGATCGAACAATATTTGCCCGGTAAACATTGCAATCCCCATAATATGCAGTAATTTCTTTGGATTGCTCAGATATTTAGTATAGCAACTGCATATAGTACTATTCAGAAACACTATGCATACATAAGGTGTTTTTTTTTCTTTATATATATATATATATATATATATATATATATATATATATATATATATATATATTGGTTGAATAGATAGCATTATGATGTACGCAAGCAATGAATCTGAGAACTCGATTAATGTAAGACGATCACCAATTGAGCCAATGTCCTAGAAAGCTCATAATAAGTATGCATTTGAAGTTAGCATAATATTCCTCTATATACAACTATTCCATAACCAGCTTTCATGATAAATTTCATCACGGTATTACGTAAAAAGATTGAAAATAATCAGCATGCACTGCAGAAAACTTAGTCCAAATGTTCCCAATGGTACTTATCCGGGCTATAATAAAACCTAAATTTTCACAGAATTATGCACTGTGCAGAATTATTATTGTTTATACTCTACAAAAGATGGCATCAGAAAACTTGATGGAAATTTAATTAAGATTGCTTAAGGAAGAATTAATACTTGAATCCACAATGAGGTAATTTGTCTTCCTCCTCAAGTCAACATTGCCTACTCCAGCAAGTAAAAATCCAGTTACTGTGTCCTACATCACGTATAAACTATAAGAAGAATCACGAAACTCACAAATTAGAGGAACTTACGACAGGTAAACTCCACATTTTATCGCTACCATATGTAAGGAAAATTTTGTAAAAGCTATTACTTCGCTTAATTTAGGATAAAAAAGCATTTGCTTTTCGGGTTTTTTTTTTTGTATTGCCTCTTTAAGATAGCTACACATTAGGGGTGTTTGTTTAAACTTATATGTGGGCTTACGAGCTTATTTGGTTTCAGCTTATATTTCATAAGCCTCAATTTTCCGGATTATTTTGATGTTTATCGGCTAATATAAGCTTATTATGACATAATAACCTTATACAATCCCAAAGGCTACATAATAAGCCACAAAATCGAAGCTTATGAAATATAAGCCGAAATCAAATAAGCTCGTAAGCTCACATATAAGCTTTAAACAAACACCCCCTTAGTTTAGATCCAGTTCAGTTTATCTACCAGGGGAATGAGATAAAGCACGTTTATCAATAGACTAATGAAACAAATAATATAGTGAACATTTTGGGTAAACTAGTATGTATGTATTACCTCATCGGCAATCATAGCGATAAGTCCAGCGCTGTTAGTAGCCATTTTAGAAGAATGCTAAAAGTACACGAAAAATAAAAAATATATATTAGCTAAGCATTTTGTATTCATAAAACCGAATCTAATATAACCAATTGGGAATAACAATAATTAGGGATTTAGAATATGAAGGATGAAATGAACTAGATCATGATTAAAAAATGCTAGGGTTTGAAAGATGAGGTTGGATCTGATGAATTGAATGATCATATAAATTGGAGATGCCGTACACGTGTAATTCAAGTGTGTGAGAAAGATGAAGATGAGGATGATGATACCTGTGATTGATCGGGGAACAGAGAAGTGTGAGATGCAACGATATTTTTTATTTTGTGTAGTATTAAACGATGATATTTTTTTTAACTGCATTTTTTTTGCATACAATACAACCGGTTAAAAAAAGATATCCCCAAAATGAATTGAGGGTCTAGTTCAAAGTGGGAAGGGAAACTAAATTAAAGAAATGAGTTAGGTGGGTAATCAATATTTTACCCCCAATTTACTCTATAATGTCAATACATTTGCACTCACTAACTAAGCACCATATATCGAGCGATGTGGGCCCTTTTAAATATATTACCTATTCCCCACCCCCTTTAACCCCCTAGCAAGCACCCCATGAGTTTTTATGTTTTGATCGGCGATTTTTTTTTTTTTTTTTTTTTTTTTTTTTTTTCATTAACTCAATCAAAATATAACATTTTATTTTGAGAATAGTCTAAAATAAATCTCTCTGGTTTGTTCTAATGCCGCTTTACATCCTCGTGTTTTTTTTTATAGAACAAAATTATCCACCCTTAGTAAAATTGCCACAAAAACATCCTTACGTTAGTTATCAGTTAATAAAGACTAACGATGCAAATGATTTTCCGTTATCTCCTAACAAGAGTTAAAATCTTTGCATCGTTAGTCCTCATTGAGTTAAAATATTTGCATCGTTCCTCAATGACTATTCTTACGGTTTTTTTTTCATCTTTTGTCGTTCGTTTTCGTCCATTTTTATCCGTTTTCGTCCGTTTTTCACATGTTTTCATAGGTTTTTATCAATTTTCGTCTGTTTTTATCCGTTTCTTCCGTTTTTATCACGTTTTCATACGTTTTTATTCGTGTTCATACACTTTTTTTCGTTTTTATCTATCATTTTAAGTTTTCATCCATTTTTCTTATATTTTATCCGTTTTCATCCATTTTTATACATACAATATGTATGAAAACAGACATACAATATGTATGAAAATAGATAAAAATATATGAAAATGGATAAAAACGTATGAAAACTTGACATTTGATAAAAATGTTTCTGTATCGATTTTAAATCATGATTTTGACCATTTTCTGATCCGAATCATCAAAAGTGTAAAACACGAAAGTTATCCAGAATGATGTTTTACATCAAAAAAACGTGAGATTTTAACCTGAAATTGCAAAACAATTACTGTTTATTACCAAAATTAAGCGGTTTTTGACCAAATTCATAACTTATAAACTTATAAACTCTTGTCAATCTTATCTTTACTACCTATAATGTAAAAATGGTCAAAGGTGAAAGTTGGAATAGTCAAGGTTTGTGAAATGTTGAAATGTTGAAAACTTAATTTCGGTAAGTCTGACTTGAAAAGTGGAATAGCAACAAGGAAAGGATTTGTTACGTTGATGGGCTGTAAGTCTAACTTGAAAAGTGGAATAGCAACAAGGAAAGGATTTGGTAACAAGGAAAGAACTTGGTTAGCAATCATCTAAAGTATTATCATATTGCCACCTCTTTACAAATGTAGCAATTCTATCAAACCTGATATTTGGGAAAAAAATTCAATCGTGTTTTTAAACACTTGACGAAAAGTCAAACAAAAGTCTCGTACAAACAACCCAATCATACAAATCTATTTTAATATGGTTTTATATTAGATTTTTGTTATTTACATGAATGGTGCATGGCTGTATCCATTAATATGTTTCCTGAGATATCACATTTGCATGGTTGTATCGAAACGCATGGTGCATGGTTGTATCGAAACCCGTATCTTTACTATATAAAAAGAAAAAATTGTCAAACTTGAATTCTTGACTTATCGAATTGTTAAAAAATGGGTAAGGAAAGTATTGATTGTTTAATGCAATTAATGCATTATATGAAATGTTGAATTTTTCCAAAATGTTGGATGGGTAATATACAAAACCAATCTTCTGGAAAAATATACAAAACCAATTTTCGAGTCTAATCAGGTTTCAAAATATAAAACCGGTTTTATTTGACCAGTTTTTTTCGATCGGAATATGTTCAACCTGTGGAACCGGCCGGGTCGAACCAGATTTCAAAACATTATATTTAATCCCAAAATCCTCAAACTTTTATTATTTTTCGTTTATAAACCATGAACTTTTTTTATCGCCACAACTATCTACCGCTATAAAATCTCGTTGCTATGAACGGATACTCATCTAGTAAGTTATAACTTGTGTAAATCATCAAACTTATAAGATTTACAAGAGTTTATAAGTGTATAAGTTATGAATTTGGTAAAAACCGCTTAAGTTTTGGTAGTAAACAGTCATTGTTTTGCAATTTCAGGTTAAAATCTCGCGTCTCTTGATGTAAAACATTATTCTGGACAACTTTCGTGTTTTACACTTTTGATGATTCGGATCAGAAAGGGGTCAAAATCGTGATTTAAAATCGATACAGAAACATTTTATCAAATGTCAAGTTTTCATACATTTTTAGCTATTTTCATATATTTTTATCCGTTTTCATACATAATATATGCACAAAAATGGATGAAAAAAAATATAAAAACTTAAGAAAAACAGATGAAAACGTAGAATAATAGACGAAAACGAAAAAGTGTATGAACACGGATAAAAACGTGAGAAAAACGGAAGAAACGGATAAAACATGAGAAAGATGAAAACGTATAAAAATGGACAAAAACTAATAAAAACCCATGAAAACATGAGAAAAACGGACGAAAACGTAAGAAAAACAGACGAAAAAGGATAAAACGTAAGAATAGTCAATGAGGACTAACGATGCAAATATCTTAACTCAATGAGGACTAACGATGCAAATATTTTAACTCTATAGTCAATGAGGACCTACGATGCAAATATTTTAACTCTTGTTAGGAGATAGCGGAAAATCATTTGCATTGTTAGTCCTCATTAACTGATATTACTAACGGATGGATGTTTTTGTGCCAATTTTACTAACGGTGGATGGTTTTGTTCAAAAAAAAAGCACAAGGATATAAAGCGGGATAAGGGCAAACCACGAGGATGTATTTTAGACTTTTCTCTTTTATTTTTGTGAATTTTCTCTTTTAAACTTTTGTAATTGTGCCATAGCACATAAAGTAAAGGGGTGTTTGGTAAGTTTTTTGAAGCAGGTTTTGTAAGTATACATAATATAATGTAAACATGAATGATGACTTGATTACTTGAATGATTACAAACCAATCGAATGGAGGTACATATAGGAAGATACATAAACTATTTTGGATAAACCCCACAAATCAAGGGAATCACCAATCAATGTTCAGCTAATTACATTGTAGTTATCCACTAATTGACACATATTGATCTTATCACAATATACGGTTAACAGTTTTGATAAATTGCGAAATTTATAACTTTTGGGTTTCATAATACACCACTAAAAATACATCACTCGCTCACAAAAAAAGATGGTGAGATGTGAATTGGCTAGCGAGGGACGAATAACATAATGAGGGCGGTGTATTTTGGCATGCCATTGGTGCAAAAATTGCCCTATAAATGTTAATGGCGCGGCACTCTTACATATTACTATATTAGTAACATTTTTGCAGAGAAAAATCTTCACGGCTGTTTGCAGACATGACCACATTAATAGTTTTAAGTTTTTAACTAATAAATGTGTCTGAATGCGTTTATGTTGCTTAAGGTTGTGTTAATCAGATGATTTTATGTTTGAATATTTGGAAAACTGGTTACCCAAGCACTAAACAATCAAATAATCAAAACCAGAGTATGTCAAACACTGTTCTCAATAACTCTACTATACTGATTGATGCGCTCGGTTAGGTATCAAGCATATGTGATACAGATGTTGAATTCAACTGCTTGATCAAATAATCCAAAGGCTTAATCTAATCAAAGTTTCAGGTCAACAAACGTATTAGTAAATTGTTTGTCCAAGTCTCCTGTTTTACCCAAAAAAAATTGATGAAAACCTTGATAATTTGATATTAAGCTTCAATGTCAAAGAAAATTGCTGAAAACCTTCAGGATTTTGACAAAACTGTGATAACATTTAGGCACAATCGAACCAGATTTAAATTTGGAAAATGTTGTGTTGAGTTGAAACATCACCTCTTCAGGCAATCTATAATTGCTAATGCAAGGTAGTAATAAAAACCAAAAAGAGTGGGTATGCACCACTCAGCAATTAAATCAAGATAAAAACCATTGATTGGGGTTCCCCAGCCTTCAAAAGAAACATATGAAGGCATGATCACAAGACCCATAAAGTAAAAAGATTGAATTTTCAAGTCAATATAACTTTATTATCTTCACAATCTAATAAAAGAACAATACAGGAATAAACGATAGTATCCATCTCACATTATACAACAGTTCTGCTGGGCGTCAACCATGTCAGGAGATCTGCAAGTCAAACAATCATATATCAGATGAAATTAAATTAAAACAAAGAGATATATAGAGTTACTGTCGACTTCAATTGTCAAACTTAATTCATCTAGATTCAAAATGCATTCGTTAACAAGTTAACTTTAGCACATTCATTGCATCTTTAGCAAATGATACAAACACGTCACGGTTATCAAACTTTTCTGATAGAACTTGGACAAATTTTGAAGTTAAAAAATGAATCATATAACCTAAAAAGTCAAACTCTAACTACAGACCGCCAAATATGCACGCCAGATAGTTGAAAGTTGATCTTGAACACCTTTACAATTTTGTTGTATTTGTAATTAACTTGAGTGCAGCAGTTGAAATGTTTAGTAGATCTTGGATGAAATTCTTAAGTATACTTTTCCTGGTAAGACACCTTTATCTAGACTACAGAGGTGACACGAGACTGGGTTTAGTTTATCACCAACACGTGGTATGGGTCAAAAGTCACTTAGTATATTCAAATGCTTACAATCTACTGAATCATTTAGTTTAAAACAAAAAGAATCGTTTCAACATTATAACTTTTGCTTTCATGATGTATAATTATAAAACTAGATGAACCAGAGTGTATCAAACAGTCTTGCCATCTCTAAGTTTATCGTTATTTTGTATTACATATTAAGACTTGTGTGTAATAGTCGAGTTAAAGATCTTCTGTCATATTTGAATATGAAAACTAAAAGTTTGACCTCAAATGATTCCTCCAGATTACACCATATAAGCATATAATGATCGAAGTTATTATCAAACTGAAAAGAAGCATGATATGAAAGAAACTACTCACAGTTGACCAAGAGCAGATATATCAAAGTCAGGAGCGAGCTCTTTAACAATATCATTCGGGGGTTGACCACATTCTTGCATCTTTTGCATGAGCTCAATGATCTTGTTAAAGTTACCAGGTTCTGTGTCATAAACGACATTTAGATCCTTTATGAGCTCATGCTGATGATAGTAACGGTCGTATTCCTCTTGGCTTAATTTAGATTTATTGTCTTCCAACCATTTCGGATATCTTTCACCAATTTCTTTCATGGGTTCATAAAGAACTTCTTTGGACAACAGCTGCTGCATCATTGTCTCTACTATCGATTCCATATCCTACCAAAAGAGTAATATAATATTAGTGATTCCTAAACCATCGAAGCAAATGTAGTAAACAAATAATGAAAATTTCTTGCTGCAAATATTAAAGGATGATAATGTCATTGGTCTAGAAGGAAACAAACAAAAAATACGTCAACAAAGACAGATATCTAAAGTATGCTTATACAAACACCGTCATAAGCTCATACTTGCATAGCAGCAACTAAATATATTTTGGCAAGCTGGTTACTGCTGTGAAGTTCAATAAAATTGTTTTGGTGGTGCATCTAAGCAATAGAGCTGCTTCCAGATGTTTATATTCTATGCTAGTCAAGAGTGTCTGTAACTCTGTATAATTCCCAAAAAGGTATTGTTTGTCCAAATTTTGGATCCAAATTATATTCAGTAACAAATATTTTCCAACAACTTTAAAAAAATGCTTCAGCCCTTGTTGCAAATGTGACTGATTTATGTTCAGAAAGCAATATACATACACACGGCATCATAATTTTACACTTAATTATACTGCACACTTGAAATTACATTATATCCTTTAGATTTAATCAATTTGACTAACATAATGGTCAATCGACAAAAGAACGAGTGGAAGAACAATCTAAGATAAAGAATGTCTGACAGATTATTTTTGTCAGGTATGTAACTGGAAAAAGTACGAAATTTTGCTGACATATTACATATATATATATATGTTCTCACTTAACAGCAAAGTGGAGATATGAAACTAATAGCAAACACAGCTAAATCATATATCAACCAATGCTCGTGAATAAGGAAACATTCAAGCAATCAAGTGAACAACAGCATTAAAAGTACCTGACCCTTGGCGAGCTCCTCAAACTGCTTAACCAAATCCTCCATCATTTTATCATCTCCCAAACCCAAACCATCAACGCCACTTGGTTTCAAACCCGCTATAGATTCCAAACCCTTAACTGTCTCCCTGGTCTGCTCTCTCAACTTATTGAGAGTCTCTGAAGCATTTGACTCCTTTGGTGCCGCCTTTTGCTTTCCTTTGTTCTTACTTCTTAAATCAGGTAGACCCATTCCCAAACCTTGAACGCCACTGGGCAATGAAGAAGATTCGGCTTTGTTCCCTCCATTATCTCTGATTTTATTACCAAATGACAAATAAAATAAGTACAGATCCTCAACTATTTGTTGCTTTAACCAAATGGGAAGCTTAAAAGCCATCTACTTTCAGTAAAAAGAGATAAGACAAAACTAGCCTGTTGAAGCTAAAACCTTATACCATCTGAGATAAAAATATTTAGGTTTCATTTATTACACAATTTTTACCATTCTCCGCTACTCAAGCAAATAACACCCATACTCGCATGCTAGTCTCTTCTATACTAGCAAATATTGACCCCGAAAAAAAGGATTAAACAATGGAGCTTAAATTAGTAATGGAAAAAAAGTTATGATCAGATTATACGGTGTTTGCGCATCAGTTAAACTGTTAAAAATTGAATAATTTAGTTTCCACACCATCATTATAGACTTTCCATGATTGTTCTTAAAAAAACACAACATTTTGCAACAACGAGTGATTTCGACACAAAGTGGCAAGTATGGTACTTTTATTTGCATTTACATCCCACATTTTATCCAAAACCCATGCCCTCAAAACCTATATTTCACAACATCCTCAAACGCAGCAGCTGGTTTCCTACAACTATCCAAGTATGATGGTTATTTGATTTCGGCTTATATTTCATAAGCCCAACTTTTCTGGCTTATTTTGAGACTTATATATAATCTTAATAAAAAAAAGTTACCCATTATTTTGACTTTGACAATATTAAAAAAAAAAAAAAAAAAAAAAAAAAAAAAAAAAAAAAAAAAAAAAAAAAAAGTATCAATCAGTAAGTTTAAAAAATAAATAAATAAATTCACTTCTCACTGTGTATAAACTTCAAAATAAAACTTATCTTTGACCATAAAAGGTCAGTAAATTCTTCTAAAGTTAACAAAATTCACTTCTAAACCCAAATTGTAATCAATAATTAACCAAAATAACGCACCTTTGAGAAGAAGCAGAAGCAAGATTAAGCGTCTGAAAATCATCCAAAGCACCTAACCAAATTTCAAACCACAAATCAATTAATACATATTGAACTAATTAAACAACACCCTGATAATAAAACTAAACTTACTATCTAGAAGCTGGTCTAAATCATCTATATGTTGTTCACCAGACATGTTTGGTTTTCCTTAACTAAAAGAGAAAAAAAGTGTGTTTGGAATGTTTTAAAGATTTTTATGGGAATTTGGGTAAGGGTGATGTCACCGAAGTTTGCTGAGATGAAAAGGTTGGATTTGGATAAATCGATGGGCTGGGTTTGTTTGACTTGTTGACCAAAGGTACTGTTTGGCTTCTAAACCAAGGCATAATATCCAGCCCGGGTGTGATGGGCGTACTGCGCCCCGCGACGCGTCCTCGTTAGAAAACTCAACCAGATGACGGGTTTTAGGTGCATATTGCAAATGAATTGGGCTTGGCCATGACCGAGTAGTGGAGAGAATTGTGGGTGTGATGTTGGTTTTTTGTGAGATATATTTGTATATAAATGGATTATGTTTTGATAGTAAAGTTGTCGGTTTTATTACACTTATTTGGTGGTGAAATTGGTAGTGAAGTGAAAAGATGACTTGTTGTCGGTGGTGGTGTCAGTTACCATTACTCCGGTCTTAGGAGGTGTAATCAACTTGACACAATGTTAAACTTCGGCTTGATTGATTGATTCGATTTGACATGGCTTTAAAGTTGTAAGATAATCATGTAATTATATAATTTTTAAACCGGGTAAAATGTAAAACTTCATTACTTTGATAAAGCTCAAAAACTTGACAAGCATGGTATATTAATACTCAACTTAAAAGTCTACTTTAGTAGCTCAAGGTCGATTCCTCGATTCGGCTTACATCGATAATTTTGAATTTGCAAATCAATCTCTAAAAGAATGTTATATGTTTCACTATCTTTGCAGATTTTTGCAGATTTTTTTTATATGTGATTGATTTCAGAGTAAGTTAAAACTTAGTTAACCACGTAAGCTAAAACTCAAAATGTTTCACCCGGTTTTATGTACTTTATTATTATTATGCCTTGCATAAGTTTGATTAAGAAAATAATGTGTTTGCAAAGTTTATATGACTGGCTAGTCATAAAGTTTGAAGTAGAAAGTCAAACCATAATAGTACAAAATTAAAATAAATGGTTATTGAAGTGTTATAGGGCCAAAGTCCTATAAATATGGGTGAGTATCAGTCTAAGACCGGACCGGACCACCCAAGATAGAGACAAAAATAGCTCAAAAATCTAGACCGATGATTGGACTAAATGTGTTCGGTCCGGTCTGGGTTGATCCGGTCCGGTCCTTCGATCGGTCCAAGAAGGCATAACAGTCAGGTTTTAGGTAAGAGTGGACCGGACCGGACCGAACCGAAATAAGAAAAAAAATCCGGACCGCTGGTCCTTCGGTTCGGTCGGTCCAATTGGTCATCTCAGTCTCGGTCGGTTTTGGGTATGCAATGCTCATCCCTACTCATAAATGGTTTGATAAGCTAGAGATGGCGGGACAGCTAATGCTTGCAAGGGTGTCAACTAAAAAGTACATATGCAACTGTTAGGGGCTTGGTAGTGGGTGTGGGGAGGCATGGCACGGTGCCCTTCCCCTGTGGGAACACCGCCGCCGGTGCTCCGCCACCGCACGGTAAAGTTGAAATGCGGTAAGCTTTACCGCACGAGAAGCTTGGAATTTTCGAACGTTGGATTGGAATTTTTAACCGTTGTGTGTGTTTGCAACAGCCAAGGAAGAAGACAACCATAATTATATATATATATATATATATATATATATATATATATATATATATATATATATATATATATATATATATATATATATTTTGAAATGGACTTTGTGAAAGAGTTTTTTTTTTTTTTTTTTTTTAACTATAGTGAAAAGTATAACTTTTATGTTTTTTAATAATATTATGTAATATTTTTTTAACTTTAATGAAATTTTAGTCTTTTAATAAATTTTAATAAAATTTAAAAAAGAAAAAAGAAAAAAAAAATGAGTGAAGGGTGAGTGATGTGATGCCAACAAAAAGTGAGTGAGTGAAGGGAAAAGTGAGAGGGTGATGTGGCATAATGGGATTGGTTGTTTGTGAGGAAAGAGTGATGGTGTGAGTAATTCATTGCCAACCCCTTAAGGTACCCGATGCATTAGGTGCACGTGTATCAATGGTAAAAGTTCCCTACAAGATTTAGGATTCAAGACACGTCACTAAAATTTAAGAAACTGTAGGAGAAAGGTACGGAGTATAATATTAGGAGAAAAAATGTACGGAGTAATTAGTAGGTTAAGCTTTTGAAATAGTGACAAGTCCCAGTAGAAAGCTTAGGCCTAATTTAAGGTCTATGATATCAACATTCTTATGCTAATTCATTACATCGTTAGATAAAAAGAAACAAGTCACGTGATCACATGACTAATTAAGGCCTAATTTAAACCAAAATAAATAAATAATTAAATAAATAAATAAAAACTCTACATCTGTATTTAAAATGTTGCCATATTGCCATTAATTCTTCGATTTCATCATCAGTATTGAACAAAATTTCAAACCGTTGCCACCCTAAGGGTAGTGGCAATAGTCACTATGAAAATCCCCCTACCTCCCAACCAATCAATAATATCATTCCACCTCACTCACATTTTTTTCATACCTCCCAACCTTTTTTTAGTAGCAACCATGCTTTTTTCATACCTCCCAACCCATCAACTTTTTATCTTTTTATTTTTTATTTTCATAAATAAATAATTTAATAAAAACATAATATTTCATTAATAATTAAAATAAAAATACATAATACTTGAAAAAAAAACATAATTAATAGAAAATTACATAATAAAAAAAATGCTAGTAAACTATCCACCTAATGCTACTACAGTAGTAAATACATGTTAGTAAACCATTCATCAATAACTTTTAGTAAATGAATGATAGTAAATGTTAGTTACCTAAAAAGTCAAGGACTAAAGTGTAAAGACAAACTATTAAAGTAAAAAATATATATATACGAGTATATTACTCCAAGATAATGGTCATAATGATATGATCTTCTTCTTCTTCCTCTAGTACTTGCAGCAGAAAGAAAATACAAATAATAAACAAAACACAAACAAACCGCAAACACAAACAATAAACAACAATATCCAATATTCCACTCCAACGTTCGAATATGTTTCAAACCATGGAAGTGAAGATCACCGCTAGACCTTGCCGTTGGACCAAACCGTTGGGGTGGCGGCGGTGTTCCCCGACGGTTTGGGGCAAACCGATGCCCACCCCGCTCCCATTGCCACCACCCTAAACAATGTTCTATCACTATTGTCACCATTTTTTTTTTTTTTTTTTTTTTTTTTTTTTTTTTTTTAAGACAACATTTATTGAGAACCCAAAACAAAAATTCACAAGAAATGATAACCACCTTTTTAACAAGATAGTTAAAAAAGAGGATCCCAAACTAAACAAAGACAATTATACACAAGGACATACAAGAACTAATACTAAAATACAAAGCCTACCTAAACAAAACTCACAAAAAGCTACACCAATTCCAAAAGAAGGAAAACAAGTTTTTTTTGGAAGGTGACTTTCAATTTTATTTGGTTTAGAGAGTCACACCTGCCATAGGCAGGCCCTCATCCATCACATACCCAGACTATGTTGTCTTAACCGGGCTCACGCTGGCGTAGTGGGGATTCAACGACTTCCGCCCGGAAACCGTTCTGCCTCCACACGAGAATACTCGCTGGAGTAACAGCCGGATGAAAACCGGGGCCGGCTCGGATTCAAGTCTCCGCAACATTGGCTCAAAGACTCTCCTCTTCATTGCCTAATATCTCCGGAGCATATGGTCCACAAGTGGACCACAAGTGAGGACTTCCCGGAAAGTCACCCACCCGGTACTACTCCCACTTGTGGCTCGCTTAACAAGTTAAGCCCCACCCACTAGACCACAAGTCCTTTGATGAAGGAAAACAAGTGTCGACTCACATTACAACATAAGAGTAAAACAAACTGTCCTACCCATATGCCAAAGAATATAAAACAACAATAAATTCAAAAGTAACATCATAAGAATCGGACACACCCACTAACTCTAAAATATGCACTTACACTCATATTCTCATCCCAATTATATATATTAACACCGCCATTCACCCGACCACACACCTACGTTATATTGTTAGTCTTTCTAGCTATCCAGATTTAGCTAGGTGTATCCATATTTAACCACCTTGTCCAAATTTAACTATTTGCGTGTTTCATTTCTATATTTTCATCTCATTTTTTAAGGGCCCTTTTGGTATGTGGTATTTAACTAAAAGGAATACTATGATACTGAAATTATGCATTTGGTATGTGGGTGTAGGATTCAAAATTGTATGTGTAACAATTCCTGTGGGGTTGTACAAAACCGGCCATAAGTCCCTGATTTACTGACAAAGCATGTTGACTATTGAAAATATAGTATTACCTTGTCACATCTATTTCTATATGTAATGCTTTTTTGTTTTTATATTATTAAGAAGAGTAAATTGCATTTTGGTCCCTGTGGTTTGGCCAAATTTCATGTTTGGTCCTTATCCTTTTGAAAGTGTAGCGGTAGTCCTCATTTTGAAGTTTGGATTGCATGTTTGGTCTCTGGCCAAAGTTAAATTACTAAAATACCCTTAATCTATAAAGAAGAAGACAGGGGTAATTTCATCATTTCTAAACGACCATGAGACTGTATTTGCAATCTAAATTTCAAAATAGGAACTACCGTTGCACTTTTGAAAGGATAAGGACCGAACTTACAATTTGGCCAAACCACAAGGACCAAAATGCAATTTACTCTATTAAAAAATAGCCCTTCTTACATTATATTTTTATTTATAATATTAAAATAATATTAAATACAATTCAATTCTCAATTACAATTTTTACATAACAAACTATACTATCAGTTACTTACTTTTTCTTTCAATCTAAACCAAATACAAATCTTATTCCAACCCCACCAGTATACGAAAGTAACGCACTCTAAGGGTGCGTTTGGTCTGTAAGTGGTATTGGAATTGGATTTGAATTTAGGAATGGTTTGAAAGAAAAGTAATTGAATAATAATATTAATGTTATTTGTTTTATAAAATGTAATTGAGAATAAGTTTTTATTTAATATCAGGGGAAAGGGAATATGTGGCTATTTATATGTAAGATTGGGTATAGAACTTAATAAAATACTCGTTTCTACAGTACGACACTCATCTTCCACCACTCATCTTCAACATCAAAAAAAACCCCTAATATGCTCTCTAAAATCTGGATTAAAACCCTAATTCGCTCTCAACATTTGATCGCATGATTCAAGTATGTATCTCATCTTTAAGATTGCTATTAGAACTTCATCTAATTTTTATCAGCAATTTCTTGTAATCTCATTCGTGTTATAAAACATATTTTGTTTTCTGTAATATACTTTCATCTTGAACTTTCATGCTAATAGAGACTTTTTTAGTAGCAAAATGGTACATGATAATCCATCAGAAAATGAACCCACTAACACTCTGTCAATTGATGATATCGACGAAAATAGTTATGTGATCAGCAATGTAGAACAAGATAATGGAAGTGATAGCCCATATAATGTTGATGTAAGTCATAGATGGGATGAAGAGGGACAAATTGATGGCAATATTGTTGTGAAGGTGTTTGATACGCCTGATGATGCATATACATTTTATAATCAATATGGCTTTACACATGGATTTGGTATACGTAAGCATTGGGATTATAAAAACAAGATGACTAATGAGGTTTATAGAAAGTGGTACGTATGCAACAAAGAAGGTTTCAAAAGTGTGAAGGATGTTGGTACAAGTGTTGATACTAAGAAACGTCGAAGAGATTTAAGGACTAGTTGTGAAGCACGACTTCGAATTACAATAACAAAAGATAGGAAATGGCATGTGGATTTTTTTGATGATACACACAATCATGATTTGAGCACAACACCTACGAAAGTAATGAAACATCATTCTCACGGGAAGTTTCATCGTTCTATGGCTTGCAAATCTCTTATGTTGGAACTTGGCTGATCCGGGATGAGACCTTGTCATGTCAAAAAAGCTGTAAATGCAATGAAACCTCCATATGCCGCTGATGTTACCTCAAAACAATGTTCCGATATTTTATCCGAGCAACGAAAAACAATACAAAGGTAAGGAGTCTTATGGACTCATTAAACATTTTCAAGATAAGGCATCAATAGATATTAACCAATATTTTAAGATCGATTTGAATAGTGATGGGTCTCCTAGAAATATATTTTGGGCTGATGGAAGATCACGTGATGCATATATTAAGTTTGGGGATGTTCTTGTGTTTGATGTTACGTATTTGACCAACAAATTTAAGTTTCCATTTGCACCATTTGTCGGGGGTGAATCATCATGGTCAGTCCATACTCATTGGTGCCGCATTGCTAGAAAATGAAAAGGAAGAAACTTTTGAATGGTTATTTGAGCAATTCTTAGTGTGCATGTTTGACAAATATCCAGCTTCAATAATAACGTATCAGGATAAAGCTATTTGCAATGCAGTCCATAAAGTTTTTCCAAACACTCGACATCGTTATTGTTCATGGCATATTAAGAAACACCAACTGGAACATATTCGACCATTTAAATCCCGTTATAGTGACTTCAATGAATCTTATAAAAAATGGGTAAAAAGTGACACGATAGAAGAATTTGAAACCCAATGGGATGTTATATGTGATAAGTATAACCTCGAAAGTAGTAATTGGATGATGGAGATGTATGAGCAACGCAAATACTGGGTTTGGTCTTTCTTGAAAGATGGGTTTTTTTCTGGGATGACAACAAGCGGACGAAGTGAGAGTATTCATTCCTTTTTGATGGATTTGTTAATTCTAACACCATGTTGAACGAATTTGTAATTCAATATGATAAAGCTGTCAGCTCTCGAAGAGCCGCAGATGAAGATGAAGACTTTATGACTATGAACTCGAGGGCGGTTATTTCGTCAGTGCATCCAATAGAAGCAAAAGCAGGTAACTTGTTCATATTCATTGCGTTTATGTTACTAACCGTTTTTTCTATTATTCATTGTTTTTCCTATACCTTGAATTTGTAGGTAAATGTTACACTAGAAAGATTTTTGAAAATTTTGAAAAGGAATGGAAAGAAGCAACCAACAATATAACTCACATTACTTTAACCAAGAGTCTACAACAGGTCACTTATAGTGTTGGACAATTGAACGTTGAGAAAAAATATTGGAGGACCGTCAAGTTTAATTTACTAAATAAGGTGGATGTCACATGTTCTTGTGCTAAGTTTGAAACATATGGGATATTATGCAAGCATATCTTATATGTGATGAAAAAGAAGCATGTTGAAACCCTTCCTGATCAATATATTTTACCTAGGTGGACACTTGGTTCGAGGTACAAGGTTGGTAATGATAATATCGGAATCAAAGAAATAAATGAAAGCGAAGTTAGTGCCTTAACTTTATGGTGTATGATGAGTGTGTAAATACTCATCATTTTTAGTCAAATCTGAACTGCAAAACGTTTAAAAACACTCAAAAACACACCAAAATACGGAAAAAATCCCAAAGATCATGTTTTATATGTTTTAGATGTAAAATGATTGAAAACGGATGAAAATCGAACAAAGTTTGCATAATTGGCAGTTTCAGTCCCCCAACTTTCAAATTTTGACAAAACTAGTCCCTGAGCATTTATTTTAAATGAAAAGTCAACCAAAGTTCTTTAAAAATCAAAAGTTATCAAAAATGATCTTTGGGTGAAAAGTTTTCAAAAATGTGCGAGTTTAGTCCTTGGAATTTCAAAAGTGACAGTTTTGGCCCCGGGAATTATAACTTGAAGAAAAAGGATCACAATGACCTTGTGGAATTATAAGATGGCAAGTTTGGTCCTTGGTTGAAGTTTGGAATATTGGCAAATCAGGTCCCTAAAAGTTTTAGCAGTTTACAACTTTGGTCCTTGGGCCTTATACACTATAAACCAAACGGATCCTTTTATTACTTTAATCCCTTTAATCCAAATCCACTCCAAATAATAAACACAAAACTGTGGCCCAAACCCTCTCAAGCCCAAAAATAAAATCAACAAACCAGCCCACTCCCTAAGTCCTTGAGATATTAAACACGGTCAACACAGTCAACACATCTCTTTCACATCACCCCCGTGAACCCTTCCCGCCATAACCAACCATCACCATCTCCCCCATCACTCTCACATTTTGTCCTCCATACCTCCTCCCAATCCCACTACTTCTCAGATATACTCACAAACCCGTACCTACCACCACTCCACGTTGGCAATCCACAACCTCTACTTGGGCGCCAATATGGGATTAAGAGTTGTGATCACTAGAACTCCAATCCAAAGGCTGGGATCTCTTCAAGAAAGCACAAGGATCATTTTGTGCTTGTTTGCACTCACAGAAGAAGCAAAAAGAATGAAATTCATACCTACCTCCTTAGTAGTATAAATAGGCATCATTGTAAGCCCTTAGAGGCATCCCTCCTTTGTATCTTTTCTGTATTTTAAGCTTCATTTCAGTTGTATTTTCAAATCCTTAAGTTAATCTAAGTATTGTTCAAGTTTTAAATAAATTCGTATTTTACTTAAGGTTTTAAATTTCTTATCAATTGTTTCATTTGCATCTCATTTGATCTCAGAATGTTCTTTAAAGGTTGTTAAAGTTATTTAAAAGCAAAAGAAAGTGAAAATTCAGAAAAGAAAAAAAAAAAAGAGAAAAATACAAAGAAAATTTCAAAAATAAAAAAATATATATAAAAAGAAGACAGAAATGAAGTTGCAGATGATGGTGAATATGGTTTAGGGTATCATGGGAGACACTTAGGTGGTTCTTGTGTTACTAGTTCTCAGATTCCTTCTAGCTTGGATGTCAAGTAAGGTTTTTGACTTAGTAATGTGAGTTATATTGTTGTTCATTGTTCAATTCTGTCTAATTTAGTCTGTTATAACTTAGTACAAGTTAATTAATCAAGTTTTTGTTGCAATTTAGTGATTTGCTTTGATAATTCTTGAAATCAGTCCATATAAGGGGTGTTTGGCTCATATTGCTTAGGTGTGTTCTAGTTGTTATTCGTTGCAAGTCTTGGTTCTATTAAGTCACCTAGGCCTAAGTGAGCTCAGATTGATCATTTACTTGGTCCTTTTTATTGAAAGAGTCAAACTTACACTTGAATCTCCTTGGCAGTTTAACTGTGTAAGATTTTTTGCACCAAAACCTAGAATTCAACTTAGAACTAGTCTAGGTTACTTAATTTAGGTTTACTTAGGCTCAATATAACATCATTGATCAATTAGACTCAGTGCAAATTCACTTAAATCAACCTGTGACAAATTCATTAAAAAGTCAAAATTAGCATACTTAGATTTTGGTCAAAATTCAAATCAGTCTCTAGGGTGTGTTTGTTAATGTAAATGGATAAGCTTTGCTAAATTGTGTTCATTGCCAGCTTGTGTATCAATTTCAAAAAGAAAATCAAAGTTTGAAACAGGTTTGATCATAGAAATTTGGTTTGGAGGTTGGGTGATTAACAGTGAAGGTCCCCTGCATCCAGGATTTGAGCAAGATTAAAGTGACCCTAGATTGTTCAATAGTAGGAGTTAAACCTTGATTCTTGTTGATTTAGAAAGCCCCCTCGGTAGTGTTTAGGATTTAGGAGTTAGGTTTCCATTAAGAGTTTATTTTGTTGCTTAATTTAAGCCTTCATTTGGCCCTTTTTTTCTTGACTGTTGACTGAGTTGTTGATTTTTGTTCTTGTTGATCATTCTTGTTGATGTTATTGAACTTGTGGTTTGCTGTTGTTGTTGCATTGATAATACAAGTAATAAGCTTGTTTGAGCTTGTTTGGTTTGACTTGTAACTTTGCAGTTACAATAGATAAGAAATTTAAGAACTAAAAAAAACCTCAAATCTTTAATCCACTTAATCTTTGAAAACTGAAGTTGTTCAAGTTTATGTTGTTAAATCTTGATTTTTAAAAGAAAAAGTGAGTCTGTGTTTGAGTTTGTGTTGGTTAAAAGAAAGCAGAAAAGAAAAAGAATAAAAAAAAATATATATTTGGCAAAAAGGTGGGGTTCGAACCTAGGACCTCCAGCATACCCAAGACACAAACACACAACCCCATTTCCATTAGCTCTGGGGCACCAGTTCCGTTAGTATCTTCCTCTTTTGTTTATTTATAGTCCTTTGGTCCATTTTGCTTATTTGAAACTGTTAAGCTTATTATAGCTTATTCTTAGGAGCTTATTCTCATTTAGTATTTTTCCTAAGTTAGTACTAGTGTAAGATAATTTTTCAAAAAATTTCGGATTTTTCAAAGTTAATTTTATATTTATTTTAATTTAGTTTAATTTAAATAGTATTTAATTCTTAATAAATAGAATTTTAGTTGAAAAATTAATTTTCTTTTTTACAAAATTTTCTTTTGTCATTTATAGCGTTAGAAAATTATTTGTAAACCCGTAGGACGTTTGTAGCTTAACTTTCACGTTTTATTTTACGCGTTGACATTTATTTTTAATAAACGTCACGTTTTTAATTTAGATTACGTTTTAGGATTCCCCGTTTTCCCTAACATGTTTTCCGTAGTTTTTTAGGTAATTTTAATTATTCCTTAGCGTTCCTTAGTTTATTTTCCATTTAGAATACGTTTATCTCAATTTCGTTCGTTAATTTAACGTATCATAAAACCAAATAACCTTTCACAACCAAGCATACAAGATTTTAATCTCGATCTTTTCACGAAACTTTCCATTCACACCTCGTTGGGGTACGACCCGGGAAATCACTTCCCGGTCTCACAAATATCACTTTCACGAGTTTTGCGAGGTAATCCTTTTCCTAAAAAGTTTACTCGTATTTCTCTACGTCTAGTTGTCTCACGATAACTTAGACCTCACGTTTGTTGATTTGATAAATTGTTTTTGTACACACCAAAACACAATGAATCAAATGGCGCCACTGCCGGGGAGGCTGTGTGTCGAAAGTCTCGATAAGGTTTAGACGATTAGTCTTGTAGAACCTTCGCAATAGGTTACGTTTTCATAAAACTTATAAAAAACCAAAAATATTTTTCTTTTGTTTCTATATATGTATTATATCTATATAAGATAAGAAAAACACAAAAAGATTTTCCCGTTTCTATGTTTAATAATAACAACATTAAAATCTTACCACCGCAAACCAAGGCAGAACACCTACCAATTGGGGGTGTGACCATAATAAGTTCACAAACTAAAGATCAAAACTTGCCTTTGTATCACTTGCGTTTTGGAAAACTTTTAATCGATAAGCTTAGGTGATGCGTAGGGATTGCACCAGGCTTTACCTCTCGAGGGATCTCGAGAAGCTTACAACCCCCACCAGGCAGTGTACCTGATCGATGTAGTATAGTATAATGACAAGTACCGGGGGATTGATCGTTCAGCTAGGAATAGTGTCGCTAGGATTAGAAAACCTAAAGACTAGGTCTAGAGATGAGGGATGATTCTTTTTGTATTTTTATATTTTTTATAAAAGCAAGTAAAAATCTCGGTTTTGAAGGAGTTGTGCGGAATTAGTTGCTAGTCAACTAACCCAATTACTAAAATGCAATCAAAATAAAATACTAGAAATGAAAATAAACTAAATTAAAATAGTGGTGTGAGCAATATATGGGAGAATTGTGTTTACTTAGGTTTCACTACTCCCTAGATATCTTTTACAGGTTAATTACTTGTTACAGTTGCGTGGATGACGGATTGTATTCCTTAATACCATTCATGGGGTGGCATACTTACTTCCCCAATCCTATAAGCACCTACTTCACTCCTATGTCGAGCCGGCTAAGAAGCTCCTAACATGGGATCACTAGAATTTGCTCATGCATTAAATACAACCAATAAAACCTAGTATACATCGGTTCATGTTTCTTAAGACTTTCAAGCATGTTACACAATGGAGATCTGCCAGTTTTCTTAAGCCTAACATTGAAATCATTCATCCATTACAACTATAAACAAGTAATCAACATATAATTAACATCTAGGTTTCATTACATCTAAGCAAACACATGAAAGATCTAGCCTAGCATGTTGAAATCAAGACAAGCATAAGATATATTCAAACAACACATAGACATATTGACTGAATTCAAAGAGGACTTATCTCTATTGAACATGAAAGGTTTCAAGGGGTAAAAACCCTTGAAAATACTGTAAAAAAACGACCTAGGGT
This sequence comes from Artemisia argyi, assembly GCA_030686995.1. NCBI lineage: Eukaryota > Viridiplantae > Streptophyta > Magnoliopsida > Asterales > Asteraceae > Artemisia > Artemisia argyi. The sequence continues at coordinate 152,842,506 of CM060686.1, read as the reverse complement.
TTATTAGGTTCGACCCTAGTATTCACCACACAAGTTCCTCCTTTAATGAATGAAAAATAGAAAAGTATATATAGATTTTGTGAGGTGACGGCGTCAAGAACAAATGTCTGACGCCGTCATCTCGCCGCCAAATAAATTCTCGGACTGCCTAGATCTTGGTTTGACGCCGTCACGTGTACTCCTTATGTAGGCCGTCACAATATTAACTCTTGACGCCCTTCTCTTGACGCCTTCAGGTTTTCTCTTGGTCGTCATGGATTTTACTCCTGACGCTATCACAATTTTCCTCTTGACGCCGTCAGGTACTGTTCTCAGCATGGAAAATTAAGTCTTTGCCGTTTTCTTCACTTTTATGCTTCAAAAACGTCCAAAATACTTCCTTTTCCAGAATTCACTCCCAAAGTACCTAAAATCACAAAAGGAACGATTTAGGGCAATATTTGATCAAATAAATTCAATTCCGTGCTTAAATGACCCTCTAAAAACGGTTCATTTTTCGCCTCATCAAATACCCTTACACTTGAGATTTGCTTGTCCTCAAGCAAATGCGCTTTTATTCTAGTCAAAATACAAGTTAGGGGTCATTTAACACTAATATAAAAGTAATTACAACAAATAATCGTTCCACTAAAGACCAAAGACAAGCACGGAGGTCATACACTAGCACCTCACAAATAGTGTTTAGATACTCACATCTCTCGGGTGTAATAAAGTATATATCACAATATGGAAATGGAAAACATCTCTCACTACCTGTCATAGCAAAATAGATTACCATAGGCTTGAGAAAGGATCAAACCTCCACCACATGGCGTAAGCACCTAGGATAAACTATCAAAGAGGTCTTTTAAGGGTTGTAACGTTAGGTGTAGGGATATGGAATACACGGTTTTGTTGGATATAGGCAGTCTTTACTGGTGGCGAGTTAATCATCTTGGTCAATTACATATACAATGTGGCGTTGCTAAGCCAAGACTAGACTCGACTTAAGCTAATAAATGAAAAATAACAAAAACATAAAATAAACATAGAATGAAACGGGATGGTAGTCCGTATGTTTTTTCTCTTTTTTTTTTTTTCTTTTTCTTGATTTTTCGATTTTTTTTTTTTTTTTTTTTTTTTTTTTTTTTTTTTTTTTTTTGCATACACTCTTACCCTACCATCCAAAATAATACATCATAGGGAATGAAAATTCCCCTTACACTTGAATTTTTACATACTTTACATTAAACTAATCTAATGACTCGAATCAAGATAATCAAAACACTTGGAGTACTTTTAAGATTAACGTACATATGGGGGTAATAATATGATGTTCTTCCCCACTACTTCATAAAACAAGTACTTTACCCATGAGTCCCAATCGTCCCAAAACAATATGTACAAGGATATGACTCGACTTAGCAACCATGTAATCAATTAGATAATTAACTAAGGGTTTAACAAATAACAATAATGCACTAAAGATGAGTGCATACACGAAAGGCTAAGGCGATTTGGGTGTACATTTAAGTGGGGTGTAACAAATTCTTCTTTTAAGTAAGATGCTTAAAGTTAGAAACGAAAAGATAGGCTCGGAGGGGTGTACTAGGGGTTTCGTGTACTAAAAATGAGTACAACGCTAAGGTGTGGGAAAAATTAATTGACTTAACTAGCCTAGTAGTATGACTTAAATGGTCAAGTAATTATGAAACGGGTTTAACACAAGGGTGATCCTAATGCCTCTTATCATGTAGTAAATCCTACTACACGAATGTAGTCTCACTAGCGGTCTCGGGATGCATCACTAACGCAAGTTCTAGAATCTAAATGCTACCGGTACACTCATAAGCACTAATAGTAAATGCTTTTCCTATCAAATCTAAAGGCGAACCTCACATATTTGGGTGGAAAATTTTTCTGAATGATACGGTTTTGTGCTAGTCATACAATCTCCTATCCATGAGACGCTTGCTAAGGCTAAAGTTTCACTCCTAAATGTTGTAAAAAAAATTAAATTTGGCGCTAAAATTACACTAACAAGTATTTGTAAGTTATCATCATTTTACCCTCCCCTTACACTTAGGATGAACATTGTCCTCAATGTTCAAGTAAAGAATGTAAAAGTGAAATAAGTAAAACGAATGAAATCAAATACTCCCCTGATTCACTCGGTATGGATAATAAGGTGGCCAGGTTAGATCTTCCTCCAAGAAAATGAACAATCAAAGCTTCCCTTCCAGAATATAAATCATCTTCTTGTCATACATAACCTGTAAAACCTGAGAAAAAAGACAAGTCAACCTCGCATAAAATCGGCGGCAATCTAAATATGCTAACAAATCCTAGAAAACAAAATAAGATATAATGCTTGTGGAATGATGTTTGCAGATTTCCTGGAGATTATAAAACTAATGATTCAACAAAAACTTTAAGACTCCGTTAGAAAAAAACAAAACTGATAAAATTTCCAAAATTTTACACGTGACGCCGTCAAGAGTAAACTCGTGACGCCGTCAGAAGTGATCTGCAGAAATTCTTATGTTAAGTTTCCGGAAAATTTCTGGAAAAACTTCGTCCTACTTCCTGGAAAATCCTGCAAAACATCATTATGACTCGATACAAGCATTTGACTCTAACAAATACGAATATACATGTTCACTTAATATTGTGGAGAATCATGATCAATTTTTGTTTCTTAAAAACATATTTGGGGTTTCCCCTTACACTTATCTTTTGCGAAATACCTTTGGATGAAGTTAAGACTAAGCCAAACAACAAAATAAAGTATTTTCATCATTTTAGTTTTGAAACATGATCTACCAATAATAAAAAAATAAAGCATGCATACGGAAGCAAATAACAAACAAACAAAATAAAAATCACACAAAGCATGGGTTGCCTCCCAAGAAGCGTTTTTCTTTATTTACGAGTCTTGTAGCTAGACTCAAGGTCATGGGTTACTACGTGACATGGGTGAGTTCCTCATTGAGGACATCTTTGGGATCAAACTTAGGTTTTAACTTCCTATCGGTTTTCTTAGTACGGTATGACCTTTCAAACTTCTCTCCATCCGGATCATACAAAATCATCTTCATATGCCATGATCCGTCACCTTCCTTAGGTGGCTTGTCCCACCTCCATTTACACTTATCTCCCTCTCTTTTCCACTTGTTCATCTCTATATTAATATGCATTACGCTTAAGAACTCAATCATCTTCCTAAAGACTAAGGGGTCCTCAAAAGGGTCTAGCTCTTCATCTCTAGCTATGAGTTGTTCCACCGAATGTGTCTTATCGATGAAATCTTTTTCTAGATAGAATGGGCATTGAGGTCCTATAAAGTTCCTTTCTATCCAAGGTCCATATCTAGATGGTCTCCTATTCATCTCTACCCAATGTGGTGTCGGTTCATCCTCACGATCATAGCTATGTTTCTTGACATCATATACTGACCAAGTATCGCCCTCACCTACCGCTATCTTAGACTTCTTACAATCTATCATGGCACTAGCGGTTGCTAAAAATCCTCTTCCTACCAACAATGGGCATGTAGTGTCACTAACCATGTCTAGGACGTAAAAATCCGCTAGGATAGTTAACTTTCCTACGTGAACAACTACATCCTTAATCATTCCAACTGGGTGGGCAATACTCCCATCCGCTAGACCAATCAATACCTCCGTCTCCTCTAACTTTCCTAGCTTGAGAGTGGTGAAAAGGGATAAGGGAATCAAGTTGAGGCTTGACCCTAAATCGGCTAGTGTGTCGAAAGCTTCGGATCTTCCTATCTTACAAGGCAAAACAAATATACCCGGATCATCAAGCTTTTTAGGCAACTTGTTTTGAACGAAGGCAGTCCCATTTTTACCTAGTTTAAACTTCTCATACTTTTCTAGGAGGGCACTATAGTAGGGAGCACGGGCTAAGACATCAATAACGGGGCGTTCAAGGTGAAGCTCCTTGAATTCATCGTCAAGGTCTTGCGTAGGAGGTGTTTCAACTATGCTTTTGACCGGTTTTATATCGGGTGTTTTATTCGATTGGTCCTTTTGAAGAATTTGGTTTTGCTTGAAACACGTGCTCGTTGATTTAACCGAGTAGTATTGCGGACAAGAAGTGGGTGACGAAACTGATGATATGGAATTAACGTTTAGTTTCGGGTTCTTGACCGTGTCGCTTGGGAGTGCTCCTGTTTCTTGGTCATTGAGAACTTTCAACAATGTATCAATTTTGGTGGTCATCTCACTTTGCTTTTGTTTGAAATCGGCTTCAAACTTAGATATGCGAGCTTCTTGAGATGCCATAAACTTAGACATCAATCCTTCAAGATTGTTGTTACTACCATAGTTGTTAGAAGGATTGTTGTTGAAAGTACGGCTGGAGGGTGGACCGTTTGGTTGGTAACGATTAGGCGGATTGGAAGAATTGGCTTGGTTTTGTTTCCACCTAAGGTTTGGGTGATTTTTCCAAGAAGGGTTGTAGGAATCACCATACGGGTTTGGCTCGGGTTTGAAAGTGTACCACTTATCTCCCGCTTCGTCGGTACGCGAGGATGCGTAGTCCGCAAAAGCTGTTCTGGGGAGTTCTACACAATCATGAGTGTCATGGGGACCACTACATAATTTGCATGAAGAAGTGATTTTGTTCACTTGGCTTGAAGGCTTAGGAGCTTCGTAAGATTTCATGAGAAACTTGACTTGGTCCTCAAGTTCCATGATCCTACGGTCGGGAGTGCTAGAATTGTTTGAAGGCAAAGATATTGCCTTGACCGTTTTGTTCAAATCACGGGGATCATTCCAATTTTCGTTGTCATAGAGAGCAAGATCTTCTATGAGTTCCCATGATTGTTCCGCACTTAGATCACGTAGCTTACCACCGGCCGATTGGTCAATGGCTCGCATTGTGGAGAGATCGATATAGTCATAAAAAATTTGGACTTGGAGCCAAAGATCTATGCTATGATGAGGGACTTTTTGGAGTAAGTCCTTGAATCGAGTCCATGCTTCATATAGAGTTTCACCTTGACGTTGTTGGAACATCAAGATATCATTTCTAAGCTTGGTAGTTCTCCCCGGTGGGAAAAATTGAGCAAGGAAACGAGTGGTGAGATCATCCCATGAGGCGATGGATCCCGCGGGTAAACGCTCAAGCCATTGACTAGGTTGATCACGTAGAGAGAATTGGAATAGGCGTAATCGGGTTGACTCTCTAGTTGTAGCATCAAGGTCTATAGAATCTACGATTTTAAGGAAGTCCTTGAGATGTTGATTTGGATCTTCGGAACGAAGTCCATGAAATGCACATCCGTTTTGCACCAACCGGATGGTGTCGGATCACAAGGGAGACACATTGGCTCCTTGGGTGAGCTCAATGGTGTTTCGATAGCCTTGGTGGCTAGGTCGGGAGTACTCTCCTAGGGTTCGGGGCCTAAGAGGTTGGTTAGCTAGTGGTGGGTTTTGTGGGTGGTCTTGTTGTGGTGGGATGATGGGTTCAAAGATGTTACCATCGTCCATGATGTCGGATGGTGAAGAGTTACGAACAAAGACACGAAGAAATAAGATAGACTAAAGAGAACCAAAAAAATAAAAATAAAATCTTGCTAGAAAGGAATCTAGCAAGTAGACCTAATAAAAAGAAATCCTAACCTAGACAATAACTATTACCCGGGCTGCGGCGCCAAAAACTTGATGCGTAGGGATTGCACCAGGCTTTACCTCTCGAGGGATCTCGAGAAGCTTACAACCCCCACCAGGCAATGTACCTGATCGATGTAGTATAGTATAATGACAAGTACCAGGGGACTGATCGTTCAGCTAGGAATAGTGTCGCTAGGATTAGAAAACCTAAAGACTAGGTCTAGAGATGAGGGATGATTCTTTTTGTATTTTTATATTTTTATAAAAGCAAGTAAAAATCTCGGTTTTGAAGGAGTTGGGCGGAATTAGTTGCTAGTCAACTAACCCAATTACTAAGATGCAATCAAAATAAAATACTAGAAATGAAAATAAACTAAATTAAACTAGTGGTGTGAGCAATATATGGGAGAATTGTGTTTACTTAGGTTTCACTACTCTCTAGATATCTTTTACAGGTTAATTACTTGTTACAGTTGCGTGGATGACGGATTGTATTCCTTAATACCATTCATGGGGTGGCGTACTTACTTCCCCAATCCTATAAGCGCCTACTTCACTCCTATGTCGAGCCGGCTAAGAAGCTCCTAACATGGGATCACTAGAATTTGCTCATGCATTAAATACAACCAATAAAACCTAGTACACATCGGTTCATGTTTCTTAAGACGTTCAAGCATGTTACACAATGGAGATCTGCCAGTTTTCTTAAGCCTAACATTGAAATCATTCATCCATTACAACTATAAACAAGTAATCAACATATAATTAACATCTAGGTTTCATTACATCTAAGCAAACACATGAAAGATCTAGCCTAGCATGTTGAAATCAAGACAAGCATAAGATATATTCAAACAACACATAGACATATTGATTGAATTCAAAGAGGACTTATCTCAATTGAACATGAAAGGTTTCAAGGGGTAAAAACCCTTGAAAATACTGTAAAAAATGACCTAGGGTTTATTAGGTTCGACCCTAGTATTCTCCACACATGTTCCTCCTTTAATGAATGAAAAATAGAAAAGTATATATAGATTTTGTGAGGTGACGGCGTAAAGAACAAATGTCTGACGCCGTCATCTAGCCGCCAAATAAATTCTCGGACTGCCTAGATCTTGGTTTGACGTCGTCACGTGTACTCCTTATGCAGGCCGTCACAATATTAACTCTTGACGCCTTCAGGTTTTCTCTGGGTCGTCATGGATTTTACTCCTGACGCCGTCACAATTTTCCTCTTGACGCCGTCAGGTACTGTTCTCAGCATGGAAAATTAAGTCTTTGCCGTTTTCTTCACTTTTATGCTTCAAAAACGTCCAAAATGCTTCATTTTCCAGAATTCACTCTCAAAGTACCTAAAATCACAAAATGAATGATTTAGGGCAATATTTGATCAAATAAATTCAATTCCGGGCTTAAATGACCCCCTAAAAACGGTTCATTTTTCGCCTCATCATTACGCTAAGAGGAGTCGAAACGGTATAGGGCGATCCAACGAACTTCGCCCTAGTGAGAAATCCATTCTTTTCTCCCGCTCCTTGTACGTTTATCCTTAAAGGTCAACATTGCGTTCTTGATTATTGGTTTAAGTTCCCTTGTCGTTAAAGTGGTATTGTTTTAATTGATATTTTTTGTGGTGCATGCGCACGCGTTCGTCTACGTCAATAAGTCCTTTGCAATTGCTTAACAACATTCCAAGAAGAAGGCGTAATCAACGACGTACCAATCCAATAGTCGAACCCGAGATTCGTACTGTTCCTATCAGGGCGGCTGAGCCGACTATGAATGAGCTTCTCCAAGCACCCATCGAGAGTTACGAAGATGCTATCATTATTCCAGCCATCGTGGCTGACAATTTCGAGCTTAAGACGGGGTTGATAAACTTAGTCACCTCGCGTCAATTCTATGGTTTCGAAAGGGACGATCCTCAAGATCACATTCGATGGTTTAACAAAATCACGTCCACCATCAAATGCAAAAATGTCCCTGAAGAAGCAATCAAACTTCTCCTCTTCCCGTTTTCCCTCGATGGGGCTGCCAAGAATTGGCTTGACAAACAACCCCCTCGATCGATTGAAACATGGGAAGATTTGGTTAAGAATTTTGTGAATGAATTCTTTCCTCCTTCTAAAACTACGTCCCTCAAGAATGAGATCATGAAATTCACGCAGAAATTCGATGAATCATTCGGTGAGGCATGGGACCGTTATAAGGACATCCTTCGTAAATGTCCTAATCATGGTTTCTCCGAGTTAATGCAACTCGACACTTTCTATAATGGTGTGAGCCAAGTTGATCAAGACTCCTTCAATGCCTCCGCTGGAGGTAATTTCTTGAATCGAACCACCAAAGATGCTTTGATGATCATCGAGAATAAGTCTAAGGTCCGCATTCCACGAAGCAAATCGGTTGTTTCCCAAGTAAATGTTGGTCCCTCTACCTCATCACCCGTGGCTCAATCTAGCACCGATGCTAGGCTTGACAAACTCACGGAAGCTATTCATGCTTTGGTTCTCACCAAAAGTAAGAAAGTTCCTTCTCAACCTGCCGAAGTCAAAAAGGTTGAAGTTTGTGTTACTTGTGGTGGTCCACACGCATATTACAATTGTACTGCCACCGATGGCAATCCATTTGAAGTTAATGCGATAGCCGGTAGTTCTAACCAAGGGGGTAACCAATACCGTCCTCAAATGGAACCAAACTACCGTGCTAACAATCAAAGTGGTCCACCCGGCTTTTCTCAACCCAATAATCCAAATCGATTCAATCAAAATCAACAACAAAGAAATCAAAACGTTCAAAACCAATTTCAAGCCCCTATGAATCAATTTCCAAACCAAGGGGGAATTACAATCAAGGTTTTCAAAATCAAGGAAACTTGAATAGAAACCAAGGTTATGGTAATTTCAACCAAGGAAACAATTTTCATGGTAACCAAAACCATGGAAATTTTCAAAATCAAGGTTTCAATCAAAACAACCGAGCTCAAAATTTTTCTCATCAAAACCAAGCCGTTGTTCAAACTCAATCATCTACCGATGAGTTATTGAAACAATTTATGAAAGCTCAAGAAGAAACAAACAGGTTGTTGATCGGTCAGATTTCTGAACTAAAGAAGTCTTTAAATGATCGACCTTTGGGATCGGGAACGCTACCTAGCAACACGATCACCAACCCGAAGGGCGATGTAAAGGCGATCATAACCCGTAGTGGTGTTTCTTATGATGGACCCGCGATTCCTACTACCTCATCTACTTCTCCTCCTAAGGTAGTGGAACGTGAACCTGAGGCGACAAAGGACAAAGTGCAAATTACTAGCCCACAAAGTACCGCACACGTCCAACCTCATGTTGTCCCAAAAACCAAACCGGGAATTGTTTTTGAACCCCCGGTGAATTCCGTTCAACCCAAAGATTCAATACCTTATCCTTCGCGTTTAAACAATCAAAGACTCCGTGAGCAAACCAATGATCAAATGAAAAAGTTTCTTGAGATATTTCAAAAGTTACACTTCGACATTAGTTTCACGAATGCTCTTCTCTATATGCCCAAGTTTGCTTCCACTTTCAAGAGTCTTCTAAGTAACAAAGAGAAATTGTTTGAACTCACTAAAACTCGTTTGAATGAAAATTGTTCGGCGGTGTTTCTAAAGAAACTTCCCGAAAAATTAGGAGACCCTGGAAAATTTCTCATTCCATGTGATTTCCAAAAGCTAGAAGAATGCTTCGCCTTGGCCGATCTTGGCGCTAGCATAAATCTCATGCCTTTCTCTATTTGGCAAAAGCTTTCACTTCCTGAGCTTACACCAGCACGAATGACTCTAGAATTAGCAACCCGAACGGTTACGGTTCCAAAGGGTATTGCTGAAGATGTCTTTGTGAAGGTTGGCAAGTTCCACTTTCCTGCCGACTTTGTAGTCATTGATTTTGATGCCGATCCTCGTGTCCCCCTTATTTTGGGAAGACCATTCTTGAAAATGGATCGTGCATTAATCGACGTCTTCGAAGGTGAAATGACTCTAAGAGTTGGCAATGAAAAATTGGTCATTAACATTGAAAACACTTCGAAAGATCTTCTCGACCTTGAAAGAGAAGCAATTAACCAAATTGATGTCATCGATGTTGCATGCGATGAATATTTTGAAGAAGTGTTAAATGTGCAAGGATCAATCAATTCTACCATCGATGTCTCTTCCCCCTCTCTCACTCCATTTTTGGGAGGTGACTTCATTTTGGAAGAAATTGAAGCTTTTTTATCATGTGATTCTCGTGTTGATCATGATTCTATCAATCCCGAGGAAGACATACTCCTACTTGAGAAGTTGCTTAATGATGATCCATCATCTCTTCCTCCAAAAGAACTTCATAACGAGGAAGTCAAAGATGTTGAAAAAACTGATGACTTTCCTGAGGTCGAACTCAAGGACCTACTGCCTCATCTCGAGTACGCATTTTGGGAGGGTGACGATAAGTTTCCCATCATAATTTCTAAAGACTTGAATGAGGAAGACAAAGCCGCTCTTCTCAAGGTTTTAAAGTCACACAAGCGGGTGATTGCTTGGAGACTTTCCGACATCAAGGGTATTAACCCGGAATTTTGTATGCACAAGATTTTGATAGAGGATGACTTTAAACCAGTGGTTCAACAACAAAGAAGGGTAAATCCTAAAATTCATGAGGTTATCAAGCAAGAAGTCATAAAACTTCTTGATGCCGGCTTGATTTACCCTATCTCGGATAGTCCTTGGGTGAGTCACGTTCATTGTGTGCCCAAGAAGGGTGGTATAACGGTTGTTAAAAATGATGATAATGAGTTGATTCCTACTCGATTGGTAACGGATTGTGATACGTGGGAATCGCACCAGGCTTTACCTCTCAAGGGAACTTGAGAAGCTTACAACCCCCACCAGGCAGTGTACCTGATCGTTGTAGTATAGTATAGTGACAAGTACCGGGGGATTGATCGTTCAGCTAGGAATAGTATCGCTAAGATTAGAAAACCTAAATACTAGTTCTAAAGATGAGGGATGATTATTTTTGTATTTTTATATTTTTTTAGAAAGCAAGTAAAAATCTCAGGTTTAAAGGATTTGGGAGGAATTAGTTGCTAGTCAACTAACCCAATACTAAAGATGCAATCAAAATAAAATACTAAAAAATGAAAATAAACTAAATTATACTAAGGTTGTGAGCAATAAGTAGAGAAAATGTGTTTACTTAGATTTCACTACTCCCTAGACATCTTTTACACGTTAATTACTTGTTATAGTTGCATGGATGACGGATTGTATTCCTTAATATCATTCATGGGGTGGCGCACTTAACTCCCCAATTCTATGAGCTCTTATCTCCTCCTATGCCATGCCCAGCACAACCATAGGGATTATAAACAGTGGCTCATGCATTAAATACAACCAATAAAGACCTAGTGCACATCGGTTCATGTTTCCTAAGACGTTCAAGCATGTTACCATTTGGAGATCTGCCAGTTTTCTTAAGCCTAACATCAAATTCATTAATCCAAAACAACTATAAACAAGTAATCAACACATAATTAATATCTAGGTTTCATTAGATCCAAGCAAACACAAGATAGATCTAGCATAGCATGATGGAATTAAGACAAGAACAAGATATAGACAACCAACACATAGACATATTGATTGAATTAAAAGAATACTTATCTTAATTACACATGAAAGGTATCAAGGGCTTAGAACCCTTGAAAAACCTGTAAAATTCGCACCAAGTTCGTACTTAGGGTTTCTCCAAAACTTCTCTCTTTTTAATGTGAAAATTAGAAAACTATATTGATGAGGCGAAAAATGGTCCGTTTTTAGGGGGTCATTTAAGCCCGAATCCGAATTTATTTGATCAAATATTGCCCTAAATCGTTCCTTTTGTGATTTTAGGTACTTGGAGAGTGAATTCTGAAAAAGAAGCCATTTTGGACGTTTTTGGAGCATAAAAGTGAAGAAAACGGCAAAGTCTCAATTTTCCATGCTGGGAACAGTACATGAAGGCGTCAAGAGTAAATTCATGACGGCGTCAAACCTCAAGAATTAAAATCCGTAGTTGATGACGGCGTCACACACAGGGCATCAAGAGTAATTTGTGTGACGGCCTAGGCCTTGACGGCGTCAAAAGTAGATCAAGGCCGTCCGAGGAAGTATTTGGCGGCGAGATGACGGCGTCACACCTTTGTTCTTGACGCCGTCATCCCTATTTTCCTATATATAGTTTTCTAGTTTTTCACATTAAAAGGAGAGAAGTTTTGGAGAAACCCTAAAGACGATTTTGGTGCAACTTTTACAGGTTTTTCAAGGGTTCCAAACCCTTGATACCTTGCATTGTAATTGAGATAAGTGTTCTTCTAATTCAATCAATATGTCTATGTGTTGGTTGTCTATATCTTGTTCTTGTCTCAATTCCATTATGCTAGGCTAGATCTCTTTTGTGTTTGCTTAGATCTAATGAAACCTAGATATTGATTATGTGTTGATTACTTGTTTATTCTTGTCTTGGATGAATGATTTATATGTTAGGCTTAAAAAAACTGGCAGATCTCCAAATGGTAACATGCTTGAACGTCTTAAGAAACATGAACCGAGGCGTACTAGGTCTTTATTGGTTGTATTTAATGCATGAGCCACTGTTTACAATCCCTATAGTTGTGCTGGGCATGGTGTAGGAGGAGATAAAAGCTCATAGAATTGGGGAGTTATGTATGCCACCCCATGAATGGTATTAAGGAATACGATCCGTCATCCATGCAATTATAACAAGTAATTAACGTGTAAAAGATATCTAGGGAGTAGTGAAATCTAAGTAAACACATTTTCTCCAATTACTGCTCACAACTTTAGTATAATTAGTTTATTTTCATTTTTAGTATTTTATTTTGATTGCATCTTAGTTTTGGGTTAGTTGAATAGCAACTAATTCCGTCCACTCCTTCAAACCCCGAGATTTTAATTGCTTTCTAAAAAATATAAAAATACAAAAATAATCATCCCTCACCTTTAGAACTAGTAATTAGGTTTTCTAATCCTAGCGACACTATTTCTAAGCTGAACGATCAATCCCCCGGTACTTGTCACTATACTATACTACAACGATCAGGTACACTGCCTGGTGGGGGTTGTAAGCTTCTCGAGATCCCTTGAGAGGTAAAGCCTGTTGCGATTACCACGCATCAAGTTTTTGGCGCCGCAGCCCGGGGAATAGTTATTGTCTAGGTTAGGATTTCTTTTTATTAGTTCTACTTGCTAGAATCCTTTCTAGTAAGATTTTATTTTTATTTTTTTAGGTTTTCTTTAGTCTATCTTATTTCTTTGTGTCTTTGTTCGTAAACTATTTCGATGGATAACAATAACATTGATCGTTTGATTCCTGTTATTCGTGTTTTTCGTCGTAGGATCTTTCAAATACCCGCCCCACGTCCTTTAGCAGAATATGAGAACCCACCTAACCTCTCACCCAACCACCACTTTGACAATAATTCTGAGCTAGAAGAGTCTGATCATGATGATGACCGTAGGGCTAGTCCTTTTTACTATTCAGACTCCGATGAGGATCTTGATGATGGTGACATGATTAATGAGGATAGAATGGAAGAGGAAATAAACCCTCTTAGGTATGTTGACCCTAGAACTAGGATTGAGTGTGATAGTTCATTTAACATGCAATTCCCTTGTAAGATTGGATTTAAGAGCTTTAACGCCTATCTCAACTCATCTCTTCCAATGAACATAATCTCACGTAATGAATACAATAAAATCATGGTAGATGAGTTAGAATACAAAGGAGAAAACATTGTGGCTAGGGCAATACCATTGCATGTGTTTGTAGGAAGTTTGGTTTATCTTGTTGAGTTCATGGTTATGGAGAATCTAGGAGAATTTATTGATGATAAATTGACCCAAGTTGTGTTTGGAAGACCTTTCAAACGGTTGACCAACCTCGATGAAAAACTCATAGAAGGGTTAATTACATTCTCGGATGGGGATGAAGAATTTGTCTATCAAATGCCCCGCACACACCCTAGGTTCAAGGATTTCTCCATGGAAAAGTGTAGTAGGTATCCGCCTATAGAGATGCTAAGTGAAAATGATAAGAGAAAAGGACTTAAGTACACGCATGAAAAGAATAAAAAAAATACTATCGTGGGTGCTTAGAATTAGGAGACGAGTATAAGAAAGATGAGGCGACTATTAGATGGCTCATACTTGGTTATGTGAGCATAAGCGATACACGTTAACCCATGACCTTGAGTCTAGCTACAAGACTCGTAAATAAAGAAAAGCGCTTCTTGGGAGGCAACCCATGTTTTGTGTGATTTTATTTGTTTGATTGTTATTTGCTTCCGTATGCATGTTTTATTTTTATTGTTGGTAGATCATGTTTCTAAATTAAATAAGTGGAAATACTTTACTATGTTGTTTGACCTAGTCTTAACTCCAACCTAAAAATATTTTTGCAAAAGATAAGTGTAAGGGGAAACCCCAAATATGTTTTCAAGAAACACACGATCATGATTCTCCACAATATTAAATGAGCATGTATATTCGTATTCGTTAGAGTCAAATGCTTGTATTGAGTCATAATGAAGTTTTGCAGGATTTTCCAGGAAGTCGGACCAAGTTTTTCCAGAAATTTTCCGGAAACTTAACATAAAAATTTCTGCAGGTCCATTTTGACGGCGTCAGGAGTTAAAAATCTGGAAATTTTACCGGTTTTGTTTTTCTAACGGAGTCTTATGGTTTTTGTGAATTATTAAGTTTTATAATCTCCAGGAAATCTGCAAACTTCATTCCACAAACATTATATCTTATCTTGTTTTCTAGGATTTAGAAACTTATATAGGATGCCGCCGATTTTACGCGAGGTTGTCTTGTCTATTTTGTCAGGATTTACAGGTTATGTATGACAAGAAGATGATTTATATTTTGGAAGGGAAGCTTTGATTGTTCATTTTCTTGGAGGAAGATTTAACCTGGCCAACCTATAATCCATACCGAGCGAATCAGCGGAGTATTTGATTTCATTCTCTTTACGTTTTCACTTTTACATTCTTTACTTGAACATTGGGGACAATGTTCATCTTAAGTGTAAGGGGAGGGTAAAAAGATGATACCTTAGATATGCACTTTCGCTTGAGTTTGTTTTGTTTAATAGTAGATGTGTAATAAAACTATGAGAAATACTTGTTAGTGTAATTTTAGCGCCAAATTTAAAATTTTTTACAACATTTAGGAGTGAAACTTTAGCCATAGCAAGCGTCTCATGGATAGGAGATTGTATGACTAGCACATAACCGTATATTCAGAAAAATTTTCCACCTAAATATGTGAGGTTCGCCTTTAGATTTGATAGGAAAAGCATTTACTATTAGTGCTTATGAGTGTACCGGTAGCATTTAGATTCTAGAACTTGCGTTAGTGATACATCCCGAGACCGCTAGTGAGACTACATTCGTGTGGTAGGATTTACTACATGATAAGAGGCATTAGGCTCACCCTTGTGTTAAACCCGTATTATGATTACTTGACCATTTAAGTCATATTACTTGGCTAGTTAAGTCAACTAATTTTTCCCACACCTTAGCGTTGTACTCATTTTTAGTACACGAAACCCCTAGTACACCCCTCCGAGCCTATCTTTTCGTTTCTAACTTTAAGCATTTTACTTAAAGGAAGAATTTGTGACACCCCACTTAAATGTACAACCAAATCGCCTTAGCCTTCCGTGTATGCGCTCATCTTTAGTGCATTATTGTTATTTGTTAAACCCTAAGTTAACTTTCTAATTGATTACATGGTTGCTAAGTCGAGTCATATCCTTGTACATATTGTTTTGGGACGATTGGGACTCATGGGTAAAGTACTTATTTATGGAGTAATGGGGAAGAACATCACTTATTACCCCCATATGTACGTTAATCTTAAAAGTGCTCCAAGTGTTTTGATTTTCTTAATTCGAGTCATTAGAATAGTTAATTGTAAAGTATGTAAAGATTCAAGTGTAAGGGGAATTCTCATCCCCTATGATGTATTATTTTGGATGGTAGGGTAAGAGTGTATGCAAAAAAAAAAAAAAAAAAAAAAAAAAAAAAAAAAAAAAAAAAAAAAATTGAAAAAATCAAGAAAAAGAAAAAAAAAAGTAAAAAGAAAAAAAAAACATACGGACTACCATCCCGTTTCATTCTATGTTCATTTTATGTTTTTAGTTATTTTTCATTTATTAGCTTAAGTCGAGTCTAGTCTTGGCTTAGCAATGCCATATTGTACATGTAATTAACCAAGATTGTTAACTCGCCACCAGTAAAACTTCCTTTATCCAACAAAACCATGTAATTCATATCCCTATACCTAACGTTACAACCCTTTAAAAGACCTCTTTGATAGTTTATCCTAGGTGCTTACGCCATGTGGTGGAGGTTTGATCCTTTCCCAAGCCTATGGTAATCTATTTTGCTATGACAGGTAGTGAGAGATATCTTCCGTTTCCATATTGTAATTTACACTTTATTACACCCGAGAGACGTGAGTATCTAAACACTATTTGTGAGGTGCTTGTGTATGACCTCCGTGCTTGTCTATTGGTCTTTAGTGGAATGATTATTTGTTGTATTACTTTTATATTAGTGTTAAATGACCCCTAACTTGTCTTTTGAGTAGAATAAAAGCGCATTTGCTTGAGGACAAGCAAATCTCAAGTGTAAGGGTATATGATGAGGCGAAAAATGGTCCGTTTTAAGGGGGTCATTTAAGCCCGAATCCGAATTTATTTGATCAAATATTGCCCTAAATCTTTCCTTTTGTGATTTTAGGTACTTGGAGAGTGAATTCTGGAATAGAAGCCATTTTGGACGTTTTTGGAGCATAAAAGTGAAGAAAACGGCAAAGTCTCAATTTTCCATGCTGGGAACAGTACATGAAGGCGTCAAGAGTAAATTCATGACGGCGTCAAACCTCAAGAATTAAAATCCGTAGTTGATGACGGCGTCACACACAGGGCGTCAAGAGTAATTTGTATGACGGCCTAGGCCTTGACGGCGTCAGAAGTAGATCAAGGCCGTCCGAGGAAGTATTTGGCGGCGAGATGATGGCGTCACACCTTTGTTCTTGACGCCATCATCCCTATTTTCCTATATATAGTTTTCTAGTTTTTCACATTAAAAGGAGAGAAGTTTTGGAGAAACCCTAAAGACGATTTTGGTGCAACTTTTACAGGTTTTTCAAGGGTTCCAAACCCTTGATACCTTGCATTGTAATTGAGATAAGTGTTCTTCTAATTCAATCAATATGTCTATGTGTTGGTTGTCTATATCTTGTTCTTGTCTCAATTCCATTATGCTAGGCTAGATCTCTTTTGTGTTTGCTTAGATCTAATGAAACCTAGATATTGATTATGTGTTGATTACTTGTTTATTCTTGTCTTGGATGAATGATTTATATGTTAGGCTTAAGAAAACTGGCAGATCTCCAAATGGTAACATGCTTGAACGTCTTAAGAAACATGAACCGAGGCGTACTAGGTCTTTATTAGTTGTATTTAATGCATGAGCCACTGTTTACAATCCCTATAGTTGTGCTGGGCATGGTGTAGGAGGAGATAAGAGCTCATAGAATTGGGGAGTTATGTATGCCACCCCATGAATGGTATTAAGGAATACGATCCGTCATCCATGCAATTATAACAAGTAATTAACGTGTAAAAGATATCTAGGGAGTAGTGAAATCTAAGTAAACACATTTTCTCCAATTACTGCTCACAACTTTAGTATAATTAGTTTATTTTCATTTTTAGTATTTTATTTTGATTGCATCTTAGTTTTGGGTTAATTGAATAGCAACTAATTCCGCCCACTCCTTCAAACCCCGTGATTTTAATTGCTTTCTAAAAAATATAAAAATACAAAAATAATCATCCCTCACCTTTAGAACTAGTAATTAGGTTTTCTAATCCTAGTGACACTATTCCTAAGCTGAACTATCAATCCCCCGGTACTTGTCCACTATACTATACTACAACGATCAGGTACACTGCCTGGTGACGCCGTCAAGACAAAACCTGTGACGCCGTCACCTCGCCGCTAAAACTCTTCTCGTACTGCCTTGATCTACTTTTGACGCCGTCATGTGTTGTGCATTTCCAGGCCGTCATGCATTTTACTCTTGACGCCCTACTTCGTGACGCCGTCAAATCTGTACTGGATCGTCATGGAAATTGCTCTTGACGCCGTCAGGAATTCCTTCTTGACGCCGTCACCTACTGTTCCCAGCAAGGAAAATTAAGACTTTGGCGTTTTCTTCACTTTTATGCTCCAAAAATGTCCGAATTGCTTCCTTTTCCAGATTTCTCTCCCAAAGTATATAAAATCACAAAAGGAACGATTTAGGGTAATATTTGATCAAATAAATTCAATTCCGGGCTTAAATGACCCCCTAAAAGTGGTTCATTTTTTGCCTCATCATATACCCTTACACTTGAGATTTGCTTGTCCTCAAGCAAATGCGCTTTTATTCTAATCAAAATACAAGTTAGGGGTCATTTAACACTAATATAAAAGTAATTACAACAAATAATCGTTCCACTAAAGACCAATAGACAAGCACGGAGGTCATACACTAGCACCTCACAAATAGTGTTTAGATACTCACATCTCTCGGGTGTAATAAAGTATAAATTACAATATGGAAACGGAAGATATCTCTCACTACCTGTCATAGCAAAATCGATTACCATAGGCTTGGGAAATGATCAAACCTCCACCATATGGCGTAAGCACCTAGGATAAACTATCAAAGAGGTCTTTTAAAGGGTTGTAACGTTAGGTGTAGGGATATGAAATACACGGTTTTGTTGGATAAAGGAAGTTTTACTGGTGGCGAGTTAACAATCTTGGTTAATTACATGTATAATATGGCGTTGCTAAGCCAAGACTAGACTCGACTTAAGCTAATAAATGAAAATTAACAAAAACATAAAATAAACAAAGAATGAAACGGGATGGTAGTCCGTATGTTTTTTCTCTTTTTATATTTTTTTTTATTTTATTTATTTATTTATTTTTCTTTTATTCTTTTTTTCGATTTTTTTTATTTTTATTTTTTTTGCATACACTCTTACCATACCATCCAAAATAATACATCATAGGGAATGAACTTTCCCCTTACACTTGAATTTTTACATACTTTACAATGAACTAATCTAATGACTCGAATTAAGAAAATCAAAACACTTGAAGTACTTTTAAGATTAACGCACATATGGGGGTAATAAAATGATGTTCTTCCCCATTACTCCATAAAATAAGTACTTTACCCATGAGTCCCAATCGTGCCAAAACAATATGTACAAGGATATGACTCGACTTAGCAACCATGTAATCAATTAGATAGTTAACTTAGGGTTTAACAAATAACAATAATGCACTAAAAATGAGCGCATACACGGAAGGCTAAGGCGATTTGGGTGTACATTTAAATGGCTTTAAGTAAGATGCTTAAAGTTAGAAACGAAAAGATAAGCTCGGAGGGGTGTACTAGGGGTTTCGTGTACTAAAAATGAGTACAACGCTAAGGGTGTGAGAAAAATTAGTTGACTTAACTAGCCAAGTAATATGATGCGTGGGAATCGCACCTTGCTTTACCTCTCGAGGGATCTCGAGAAGCTTACAACCCCCACCAGGCAGTGTACCTGATCGTTGTAGTATAGTATAGTGACAAGTACCGGGGGATTGATCGTTCAGCTTAGGAATAGTGTCGCTAGGATTAGAAAACCTAATTAATAGTTCTAGAGGTGAAAGATGATTATTTTTGTATTTTTATATTTTTATGAAAGCAAGTAAAATTTCGGTTTTTGAAGGAGTGGGCGGAATTAGTTGCTATTCAACTAACCCAAAACTAAGATGCAATCAAAATAAAATAATAAAAATGAAAATAAACTAATTATACTAAAGTTGTGAGCAGTAATTGGAGAAATTGTGTTTACTTAGACTTCATTACTCCCTAGATATCTTTTACATGTTAATTACTTGTTACACTTGTATGAATGACGGATTGTATTCCTTAATACCATTCGTGGGGTGGCATACATAACTCCCCAACTCTATGAGCTCTTATCTCCTCCTACACCATGACCCAGCACAACTATAGGGATTGTAAACAGTGGCTCATGCATTAAATACAACCAATAAAGACCTAGTACGCCTCGGTTCATGTTTCTTAAGATGTTCAAGCATGTTACCATTTGGAGATCTGCCAGTTTTCTTAAGCCTAACATATAAATCATTCATTCAAAACAAGAATAGACAAGTAATCAACACATAATCAACATCTAGGTTTCATTAGATCTAAGCAAACACAAAAGAGATCTAGCCTAGCATAATGGAATTGAGACAAGAACAAGATATAAACAATCAACACATAGACATATTGATTGAATTGAAAGTACACTTATCTCAATTATAATGCAAGGTCTCAAGGGTTTGGAACCCTTGAAAAACCTGTAAAAGAGGCACCAAAATCGTCTTTAGGGTTTCACCAAAACTTCTCCTCTTTTTTAATGAAAAAACTAGAAAACTATATATAGGAAAAACAGGCTGACGGCGTCAAGAGTTACTTGTGACGCCGTCACCTCGCCGCCATATACTTCCTCGGACGGCCTTGATCCACTTATGACGGCCTATGTGACGCCGTCACCACCCACGGTATTATATTCTTGCCACTTTGACGCCGTCATGAAGCCTTCTGACGCCGTCACCACCTACGGTGTTTAATTCCTCATGTCTGACGCCGTCAAGATGGTGGTCTTGACGCCGTCACCTTGTATCTTCAGCATGGAAATTTGGTACTTTGCCGTTTTCTTCACTTTTATGCTCCAAAAACGTCCAAAATGGCTTCTTTTCCAGAATTCACTCTCCAAACACCTAAAATCACAAAAGGAACGATTTAGGGCAATATTTGATCAAATAAAGTCGGATTCGGGCTTAAATGACCCTCTAAAAACGGATCATTTTTCGCCTCATCATATACCCTTACACTTGAGATTTGCTTGTCCTCAAGCAAATGAGCTTTTATTCTACTCAAAAAACAAGTTTGGGGTCATTTAACACTAATATAAAAGTAATTACAACAAATAATCATTCCACTAAAGACCAATAGACAAGCACGGAGGTCATACACAAGCACCTCACAAATAGTGTTTAGATACTCACATCTCTCGGGTGTAATAAAGTAATATAACATTATGGAAATGGAAGATATCTCTCACTACCTGTCATAGCAAAATAGATTACCATAGGCTTGGGAAAGGATCAAACCTCCACCACATGGCGTAAGCACCTAGGATAAACTATCAAAGAGGTCTTTTTAAAGGGTTATAACGTTAGGTGTAGGGATATGAATTACACGGTTTTGTTGGATAAAGGAAATTTTACTGGTGGCGAGTCAACAATCTCGGTTAATTACATGTACAAGATGGCGTTGCTAAGCCAAGACTAGACTCGACTTAAGCTAATAAATGAAAAATAACGAAAACATAAAATGAACATAGAATGAAAACGGGATGGTAGTCCGTATTTTTTTTTTTTTTTTTTTTTTCCTTTTTCTATTTTTTTTTCTTTTTCTTGATTTTTCGATTTTTTTTTTTTTTTTTTTTTTTTTTTTTTTTTTTTTTTTGCATACACTCTTACCATACCATCCAAAATAATACATCATAGGGGATGAGAATTCCCCTTACACTTGAATCTTTACATACTTTACAATTAACTAATCTAATGACTCGAATCAAGAAAAAAATCAAAACACTTGGAGCACTTTTAAGATTAACGTACATATGAGGGTAATAATATTATGTTCTTCCCCATTACTCCATAAAATAAGTACTTACCCATGAGTCCCAATAGTCCCAAAACAATATGTACAATGATATGACTCGACTTAGCAACCATGTAATCAATTAGAAAGTTAACTTAGGGTTTAACAAATAACAATAATGCACTAAAAATGAGCGCATACACGGAAGGCTAAGGCGATTTGGGTGTACATTTAAGTGGGGTGTAACAAATTCTTCCTTTAAGTAAGATGCTTAAAGTTAGAAACGAAAAGATAGGCTCGGAGGGGTGTACTAGGGGTATCGTGTACTAAAAATGAGTACAACGCTAAGGGTGTGGGAAAAATTAGTTGACTTAACTAGCCAAGTAATATGACTAAAATGGTCAAGTAATTATAATACGGGTTTAACACAAGGGTGATCCTAATGCCTCTTATCATGTAGTAAATCCTACCACACGAATGTAGTCTCACTAGCGGTCTCGGGATGCATCACTAACGCAAGTTCTAGAATCTAAATGCTACCGGTACACTCATAAGCACTAATAGTAAATGCTTTTCCTATCAAATCTAAAGGCGAACCTCACATTTTTGGGTGGAAAATTTTTCTGAATATACGGTTATGTGCTAGTCATACTACCTCCTATCCATGAGACGCTTGCTATGGCTAAAGTTTCACTCCTAAATGTTGTAAAAAATTTTAAATTTGGCGCTAAAATTACACTAACAAGTATTTCTCGTAGTTTTATTACACATCTACTATCAAACAAAACAAACTCAAGCGAAAGTGCATATGTAAGGTATCATCTTTTTACCCTCCCCTTATACTTAAGATGAACATTGTCCCCAATGTTCAAGTAAAGAATGTAAAAGTTAAAAAGTAAAGAGAATGAAATCAAATACTCCCCTGATTCGCTCGGTATGAATTTTAGGTTGGCCAGGTTAAATCTTCCTCCAAGAAAACGAACAATCAAAGCTTCCCTTCCAGAATATACATCATCTTCTTGTCATAAATAACCTGTAAATCCTGACAACAATAGACAAGGCAACCTCGCGTAAAATCGGCGGCATCCTATATAAGTTACTAAATCCTAGAAAACAAAGTAAGATATAATGCTTGTGGAATGAAGTTTGCAGATTTCCTGGAGATTATAAAACTTAATAATTCACAAAAACCATAAGACTCCGTTAGAAAAACAAAACCGGTAAAATTTCCAGATTTTTGACTCCTGACGCCGTCAAGAGCAATACCCTGACGCCGTCAGAATGGACCTGCAGAAATTCTTATGTTAAGTTTCCGGAAAATTTCTGGAAAAACTTTGTCCTACTTCCTGGAAAATCCTGCAAAACTTCATTATGACTCAATACAAGCATTTGACTCTAACAAATACGAATATACATGTTCATTAAATATTGTGGAGAATCATGATCGGTTTGTTTCTTAAAAACATATTTGGGGTTTCCCCTTACACTTATCTTTTGCAAAAATACTTTTAGGTTGGAGTTAAGACTAGGCCAAACAACATAGTAAAGTATTTCCACTTTTTAATTGAGAAACATGATCTACCAACAATAAAAATAAAGCATGCATACGGAAGCAAATAACAAACAAATAAAATGGAAATCACACAAAGCATGGGTTGCCTCCCAAGAAGCGCTTGTTTTTGTTCGAGTCACGAGCCTGACTCTACCCTTATTTAACAAAGATAGGGGAGGTTTTCCCTACACTTAGGATTAAGTGGGGGTGGAAGTAGCGATACACACCCTTAGGGTGTAAATATGCCTCATGAGGAAAGAGTGGTGGATGAATTATATGCTCAAAGGGGTGTGCTCCTATCATCATAACCTTACCTAATTCAATCGGGTTAATAGGTGAATTAAGATTTTCTCTTAGAAAGGGATCATTTTCTATCAACTTCAAGAGACTACTAGTTGGGGATCCATCTTGACCTAATAAACCCGGTTTAAACCCATAATGTTTCTTGTGATCAATCATAAATGGGTGATGTAAGCATGTAAGGCCATTTTCCACTCCTATATTGGCTTCCTCTCTACAAGGCTTAGAGTCCATTACCTTTATCCTAAGACTACCCAGACTACATGGGTTGATGGGTGGGTCGGCTCCTCTTTTGTCTCCTAGATGTATATCTAAGGATGGAAAGTTGTGTGAAGATTGAGGTTCCGGTTCATCAACACTAGGTAATTCCCTAGAACTAAGAGTAAGGTTATCACTACAAGTATTCAAACTTATATCCTCTAGTGGAGTTTGGTACAAGGGTTCTACCTCTATTGGGGCTCCTATAGTCTCTTCTGCTTCTTCCGGGTAAGTCATGGGCGGTGTATGTGCCTCAAATGATGGTAGGACTTGTGGGGTACTATGTGGGCTTGGATTATCCACCTCATCCTCCATTGTACCTAGATTACCTATATGTTTGTTTTGTACTATGATATTAGGTGCCATCCAACTAGGTATCTCAACATGAGTATATTCATCCCCAGACAAACTTCCTGTTTGCTCCTTCAAACTTGTTTTTGATTGATTTGTGATGTTGTTTGTTGGGTTGTCTACTCTATAATAATATTGGGCACAGTTTTCTATGGTATCCCACGCTTCTTCATCATTTAATTCCCTAGGGCCCCCATTGGCAAAATCATCGATGCGCATTTGGTCACATTGGCTGACACGATAGTAAAAGGTTTCGGTTAGGGATGCTAAAGAAAAGTAATCAACACATAATCAACATCTAGGTTTCATTAGATCTAAGCAAACACAAAAGAGATCTAGCCTAGCATAATGGAATTGAGACAAGAACAAGATATAAACAACCAACACATAGACATATTGATTGAATTGAAAGTACACTTATCTCAATTACAAATGCAAGGTCTCAAGGGTTTGGAACCCTTGAAAAACCTGTAAAAGAGGCACCAAAATCGTCTTTAGGGTTTCACCAAAACTTCTCATCTTTTTTAATGAAAAAACTAGAAAACTATATATAGGAAAAACAGGCTGACGGCGTCAAGAGTTACTTGTTACGCCGTCACCTCGCCGCCATATACTTCCTCGGACGGCCTTGATCCACTTATGACGGCCTATGTGACGCCGTCACCACCCACAGTATTATATTCTTGCCACTTTGACGCCGTCATGAAGCCTTCTGACGCCGTCACCACCTATGGTGTTTAATTCCTCATGTCTGACGCCGTCAAGATGGTGGTCTTGACGCCGTCACCTTGTATCTTCAGCATGGAAATTTGGTATTTTGCCGTTTTCTTCACTTTTATGCTCCAAAAACGTCCAAAATGGCTTCTTTTCCAAAATTCACTCTTCAAACACTTAAAGTCACAAAAGGAACGATTTAGGGCAATATTTAATCAAATAAAGTCGGATTCGGGCTTAAATGACCCCCTAAAAACGGATCATTTTTCGCCTCATCATAATATGACTTAAATGGTCAAGTAATTATGATACGGGTTTAACACAAGGGTGATCCTAATGCCTCTTATCATGTATTAAATCCTACCACACGAATGTAGTCTCACTAGCGATCTCGGGATGTATCACTAACGCAAGTTCTAGAATCTAAATGCTACCGGTACACTCATAAGAACTAATAGTAAATGCTTTTCCTATCAAATCTAAAGGCGAACCTCACATATTTGGGTGGAAAATTTTTCTGAATATACGGTTATGTGCTAGTCATACAATCTCCTATCCATGAGACGCTTGCTATGGCTAAAGTTTCACTCCTAAATGTTGTAAAAAAATTTAAATTTGGCGCTAAAATTGCACTAACAAGTATTTCTCATAGTTTTATTACACATCTACTATTAAACAAAACAAACTTAAGCGAAAGTGCATATGTAAGGTATCATCTTTTTACCCTCCCCTTACACTTAAGATGAACATTGTCCCCAATGTTCAAGTAAATAATGTAAAAGTTAAAAAGTAAAAAGAATGAAATCAAATACTCCCCTGATTCGCTAGGTATGTATAATAAGGTGGCCAGGTTAAATCTTCCTCCAAGAAAATGAACAATCAAAGCTTCCCTTCCAGAAAAATAAATCATCTTCTTGTCATACATAACCTGTAAAACCTGAGAAAATAGACAAAACAACCTCGCGTAAAATCGGCGGCATCCTATATAAGTTACTAAATCCTAGAAAACAAGATAAGATATAATGCTTGTGGAATGAAGTTTGCAGATTTCCTGGAGATTATAAAACTTAATAATTCACAAAAACCATAAGACTCCGTTAGAAAAACAAAACCGGTAAAATTTCCAGATTTTTACACGTGACGCCGTCAAGAGTTAACTCGTGAGTCGTGACGCCGTCAGAAGTGACCTGCAGAAATTCTTATGTTAAGTTACAGGAAAATTTCTGGAAAAACTTGGTCCTACTTCCTGGAAAATCCTGCAAAACTTCATTATGACTCAATACAAGCATTTGACTCTAACAAATACTAATATACATGTTCATTTAATATTGTGGAGAATCATGATCGGTTTGTTTCTTAAAAACATATTTGGGGTTTCCCCTTACACTTATCTTTTGCAAAAATACTTTTAGGTGGAGTTAAGACTAGGCCAAAACAACAAAGTAAAGTATTTCCACTTATATAATTTAGAAACATGATCTACCAACAATAAAAATAAAGCATGCATACGGAAGCAAATAACAAACAAACAAAAAAAATCAAACAAAACATGGGTTGCCTCCCAAGAAGCGCTTTTCTTTATTTACGAGTCTTGTAGCTAGACTTAAGGTCATGGGTTAACGTGTATCGCTTATGCTCACATAACCAAGTGTGAGCCATCTAATAGTCGCCTCATCTTTCTTATAATCATCTCCTAATTCTAAGCATCCGCGATAGTATCTTTTATTCTTTTCATGAGTATACTTAAGTCCTTTTCTCTTATCATTCTCACTTAGCATCTCTATGGGCGGATACCTACTACACTTTTCCATGGGAAAATCCTTGAACCTAGGGTGTGTGCGGGGCATTTGATAGACAAAATCTTCTTCCCCATCCGAGAATGTAATTAACCCTTCTATGAGTTTTTCATCAAGGTTGGTCAACTGTTTGAAAGGTTTTCCAAACACAACTTGGGTCAACTTATCATCAAGAAATTCTCCTAGATTCTCCATAATCATGAACTCAACAAGATAGACCAAGCTTCCTACAAACACATGCAATGGTATTGCCCTAGCAATAATGTTTTCTCCTTTGTATTCTAACTCATCTACCATGATTTTATTGTATTCATTACGCGAGATTACGTTCATTGGAAGAGATGAGTTAAGATAGGCGTTAAAGCTCTTAAATCCGATCTTACAAGGAAATTGCATGTTAAATGAACTATCACACTCAATCCTAGTTCTAGGGTCGACATACCTAAGAGGGTTTATTTCCTCTTCCATTCTATCCTCATTAATTACATCACCATCATCAAGATCCTCATCGGAGTCTGAATAGTAAAAAGGACTAGCCCTATGGTCATCATCATGATCAGACTCTTCTAGCTCAGAATTGTTGTCAAAGTGGTGGTTGGGTGAGAGGTTAGGTGGGTTCTCATTCTCCACTAGAGGGAGTGGGGCTGGCATTTGGAAAATCCTACGACGAAAAACACGAATAACAGGAATCAAACGATCAATGTTATTGTTGTCCATCGAAATAATTTACGAACAAAGAACACAAAGAAATAAGATAGACTAAAGAAAACCTAAAAATAAAAATAAAATCTTACTAGAAAGGAATCTAGAAAGTAGACCTAATAAAAAGAGATTCTAACCTAGACAATAACTATTCCCCAGGCTGCGGCGCCAAAAACTTGATACGTGGGAATCGCATCGGGCTTTACCTCTCAAGGGATCTTGAGAAGCTTACAACCCCCACCAGGCAGTGTACCTGATCGTTGTAGTATAGTATAGTGACAAGTACCAGGGGATTGATCGTTCAGCTAGGAATAGTGTCGCTAGGATTAGAAAACCTAAATACTAGTTCTAAAGATGAGGGATGATTATTTTTGTATTTTTATATTTTTTTAGAAAACAAGTAAAAATCACGGGTTTGAAGGATTTGGGCGGAATTAGTTGCTAGTCAACTAACCTAATACTAAAGATGCAATCAAAATAAAATACTAAAAAATGAAAATAAACTAAATTATACTAAGGTTGTGAGCAATAAGTGGAGAAAATGTGTTTACTTAGATTTCACTACTCCCTAGACATCTTTTACACGTTAATTACTTGTTATAGTTGCATGGATGACGGATTGTATTCCTTAATATCATTCATGGGGTGGCGCACTTAACTCCCCAATTCTATGAGCTCTTATCTCCTCCTATGCCATGCCCATCACAACCATAGGGATTATAAACAGTGGCTCATGCATTAAATACAACCAATAAAGACCTAGTGCACATCGGTTCATGTTTCCTAAGACGTTCAAGCATGTTACCATTTGGAGATCTGCCAGTTTTCTTAAGCCTAACATCAAATTCATTCATCCAAAACAACTATAAACAAGTAATCAACACATAATTAACATCTAAGTTTCATTAGATCCAAGCAAACACAAGATAGATCTAGCCTAGCATGATGGAATTAAGACAAGAACAAGATATAGACAACCAACACATAGACATATTGATTGAATTAAAAGAATACTTATCTTAATTACACATGAAAGGTATCAAGGGCTTAGAACCCTTGGAAAACCTGTAAAATTCGCACCAAGTTCGTACTTTGGGTTTCTCCAAAACTTCTCTCTTTTTAATGTGAAAATTAGAAAACTATATATAGGAAATAGGGTCTGACGGCGTCAAGACAAAACCTGTGACGCCATCACCTCGCCGCCAAAACTCTTCTCGGACTACCTTGATCTACTTTTGACGCCGTCATGTGTTGTGCATTTCCAGGCCGTCATGCATTTTACTCTTGACGCCCTACTTCGTGACGCCCTCAAATCTGTACTGGATCGTCATGGAAATTGCTCTTGACGCCGTCAGGAATTCCTTCTTGACGCCGTCACCTACTGTTCCCAGCAAGGAAAATTAAGACTTTGGCGTTTTCTTCACTTTTATGCTCCAAAAACGTCCGAATTGCTTCCTTTTCCAGATTTCTCTCCCAAAGTATATAAAATCACAAAAGGAACGATTTAGGGCAATATTTGATCAAATAAATTCAATTCCGGGCTTAAATGACCCCCTAAAAGTGGTTCATTTTTCGCCTCATCAGATTGACGTGTTTGCATTGACTACCGAAAGTTGAATGACGCCACCCGCAAAGACCACTTTCCTCTACCTTTCATGGATCAAATGCTCGAAAGATTGGCGGGAAACGAATACTATTGTTTCCTTGACGGTTTTTCGGGTTACTTCCAATTTCCCATCGACCCTCAAGATCAAGAGAAAACGACTTTCACGTGTCCATATGGAACATTTGCTTATCGACGCATGCCTTTTGGCTTGTGCAATGCTCCGGGCACGTTTCAAAGATGCATGATGGCCATTTTTCACGACATGATCGAGAAAGCAATGGAGGTCTTCATGGATGATTTTTCGGTCGTTGGGAATTCATTCGAATCATGTCTCACCAATTTAGACAAAATGCTTCAAAGATGTGAAGATACAAATCTTAGTCTAAATTGGGAGAAAAGTCATTTCATGGTCAAAGAAGGAATTGTCCTTGGCCATAAGATTTCTAAGAGCGGGATTGAGGTTGATAAAGCTAAAATTGATGTCATTGCTAAACTTCCTCCTCCCACAACTGTTAAAGGTGTTCGGAGTTTTCTAGGTCATGCCGGTTTCTATCGTAGATTCATTCAAGATTTCTCGAAGATAGCTAGGCCTATGACCCGACTTCTTAAAAAATAAACTCCATTTGTCTTTTCTGATGAGTGCATCGAAGCTTTTCAAACTCTCAAGAAAAAGCTCACCGAGGCACCAATTCTAGTTGCCCCCGATTGGGACTTTACCTTTCGAACTTATGTGTGATGCAAGTGACTTTACCATAGGTGCGGTCTTGGGGCAACGAAAAACCAAACACTTTCAGCCGATTCATTATGCAAGCAAAACCTTGACCGAAGCTCAAGCTCATTAAACCACAACGGAAAAAGAATTACTAGCCGTGGTGTATGCGTTTGAGAAGTTTCGGCCATACTTGATCTTGACTAAGTGCATAGTGTACACGGATCACTCGGCTCTCAAATATCTCTTTGCCAAGCAAGATGCAAAGTCTAGATTGCTCCGTTGGGTTCTCCTCCTACAAGAATTTGATATCATCATTCGTGATAAAAAAGGAGCCGAGAACCTCGCTGCTGACCATCTTTCCCGATTGGAAAACCCTCATCAAGGTGTTCTTGAGAAAAAGGAAATAAATGAAATGTTTCCTCTCGAGACACTTAATGTGATTTCTTGTCGTGGTGATTCTAGTACCTCGTGGTTTGCCGACTTGCAAACTACCATGCGGGGAATTTTGTTGTTAAAGGGATGCCGTCCCACCAAAAGAGCAAATTTTTCAAAGATGTGAATCATTACTTTTGGGACGATCCCTATTTGTTTAAGATCTGTGCGGATCAAGTTATTCGTAGGTGTGTTCATGGCCAAGAAGCCATGGAAATTCTTAGGGCTTGTCATAACGGACCCACCGGGGGTCATCATGGCCCAAACTACACCGCTCGAAAAGTATTTGATTCCGGTTTTTATTGGCCCACCATTTACAAAGACGCCCATGACCTAGTCAAATCTTGTGACTCGTGTCAACGTCAAGGAAAAATAACACAACGGGATGAGATGCCACAAAACGTCATCCAAGTTTATGAAATCTTTGATGTTTGGGGCATAGACTTTATGGGGCCGTTCCCGTCTTCACGAGGGAACAAGTACATACTCGTGGCTGTTGACTATTTGTCAAAATGGGTCGAAGCCAAAGCTCTCCCAACCAACGGTGCCCGAGTAGTTGTGAAGTTTTTAAAATCTCTCTTTGCTAGGTTTGGAACTCCCCGCGCTATCATTAGTGATCGCGGTACTCACTTTTGCAACGACCAATTTGCAAAAGTCATGCTCAAGTATGGTGTCACTCACCGACTTACTACCGCTTATCACCCACAAACGAGTGGGCAAGTGGAGGTTTCAAACCGTGGATTAAAAAGAATTCTTGAAAGGACCGTAGGCGAAAACCGTGCCTCTTGGTCGGATAAATTAGATGACGCTCTATGGGCTTTTGGCACGGCTTATAAAACACCCATCGAGTGTACCCCTAATAAGCTCGTGTATGGAAAAGCATGTCATCTACCGATTGAGCTCGAGCACAAAGCTTATTGGGCTTTAAAGAATGCCAACTTCGATCTCAAGTCTGCGGGTGATCATAGGAAAGTTCAAATCAATGAACTAAATGAACTTCGTGATCAAGCTTACGAAAACTCTCTAATCAATAAAGAGAAAACAAAGAAGATCCACGACTCCAAAATCAAGAACCGCGTTTTCAACATTGGTGACCGAGTCCTTCTTTTTAACTCTAGATTAAAGATATTTTTGGGTAAGCTCAAAACCCGCAGGACTGGACCTTTCACCGTTGCCAAAGTTTTTCCTTATGGTACCGTCGAGTTATCTCAAAATGATGGTCCAAATTTCAAAGTAAATGGGCATCGGTTGAAGCATTATTTTGGAGGGGACATACCACCCATTGTCCCGGACCTCCAAACTTTCCCCATGGACCAATGAATTCCGGGTCGAGTCAAGCTAGCGACTCGGTAAACAAAAACAGTAGCATCACATGGGTTTTCACCCATCTTTCTAACTTCTTTTTCTTTTCTAAAAAAACTAGTGTGGGGGAGTACCCACACTAAAAAAATAATAAATAAATAAATAAATAAATCCCACACTTGCCCAAATCTAAACTTTTAACATTCCAAAATATCGGCATAAAAATCGGTACTTTGAATATTGAGGGCAATATTCACTTCTAAGTGTGGGGGGGGGGGGGGGGGAATTCTGGCAAATTTAATCACTTTTTTGTGCCATAATACCCCCGTTTTGAGCCAAAAAAAAATTTTTTTTAGTGGAAGTGCTTTGCAGTTACACAACAAAAGGTTATCAGTCCACCACGTCAAACGTAAGGACTGGCTAATCCAGGAGCAAACGGCTCTTGGTAAAGATAACTCAAATCCGTTGGTGGCTGGCAATTTGCCAAAAATTGTATGGTATTCAACTCACCATATCCTAAAAAGTAGAAGATGTGGCTAGCCCGCAAGATTATGGCTTGTGGTAAAGGCATTGGAATACCATAATTGGTAATCAACTCACCAAGATGTTAACTGTTCCATCAAGAGTTGGCTAGTCCAGAAGCAAACGGCTTCTGGTAAAGACAAATCAAAACCGTTGGAAGCTTATGGTTTGCTCAAAATCATATGGTTATCGGTGTACCATAGTTCTTACTTGAACCGAAACATTCGGCTACTCCAGAAGTAATGGATTTTGGTAAAGAGACTTCAAAATCTATTAATTTTCACAGAAGATTGCTAGGGACTAGCAATAGTTTAGTGTGGGGGATTGATGAGTGTGTAAATACTCATCATTTTTAGTCAAATCTGAACTGCAAAACGTTTAAAAACACTCAAAAATGCACCAAAATACGAAAAAAATCCCAAAGATCGTGTTTTATATGTTTTAGATGCAAAATGATTGAAAACGGATGAAAACCGAACAAAGTTTGCATAATTGGCAGTTTCAGTCCCCCAACTTTCAAAATTTGACAAAACTAGTCCCTAAGCATTTATTTTAAATGAAAAGTCAACCAAAGTTCTTTAAAAATCAAAAGTTATCAAAAATGATCTTTGGGTGAAAAGTTTTCAAAAATGTGCGAGTTTAGTCCTTGGAATTTCAAAAGTGACAGTTTTGGCCACCGAGAATTATAACTTGAAGAAAAAGGATCACAATGACCTTGTGGAATTATAAGATGGCAAGTTTGGTCCTTGGTTGAAGTTTGGAATATTGGCAAATCAGGTCCCTAAAAGTTTTAGCAGTTTACAACTTTGGTCCTTGGGCCTTATACACTATAAACCAAACGGATCCTTTTATTACTTTAATCCCTTTAATCCAAATCCACTCCAAATAATAAACACAAAACTGTGGCCCAAACCCTCTCAAGCCCAAAAATAAAATCAACAAACCAGCCCACTCCCTGAGTCCCTGAGATATTAAACACGGTCAACACAGTCAACCCATCTCTTTCACATCACCCCCGTGAACCCTTCCCGCCATAACCAACCATCACCATCTCCCCCATCACTCTCACATTTTGTCCTCCATACCTCCTCCCAATCCCACTACTTCTCAGATATACTCACAAACCCGTACCTACCACCACTCCACGTTGGCAATCCACAACCTCTACTTGGGCGCCAATATGGGATTAAGAGTTGTGATCACTAGAACTCCAATCCAAAGGCTGGGATCTCTTCAAGAAAGCACAAGGATCATTTTGTGCTTGTTTGCACTCACAGAAGAAGCAAAAAGAATGAAATTCATACCTACCTCCTTAGTAGTATAAATAGGCATCATTGTAAGCCCTTAGAGGCATCCCTCCTTTGTATCTTTTCTGTATTTTAAGCTTCATTTCAGTTGTATTTTCAAATTCTTAAGTTAATCTAAGTATTGTTCAAGTTTTAAAGAAATTCGTATTTTACTTAAGGTTTTAAATTTCTTATCAATTATTTCATTTACATCTCATTTGATCTCAGAATGTTCTTTAAAGGTTGTTAAAGTTATTTAAAAACAAAAGAAAGTGAAAATTCAGAAAAGAAAAAAAAAGAGAAAAATACAAAGAAAAAATCAAAAATAAAAAAAATATATAAAAAGAAGACAGAAGTGAAGTTGCAGATGATGGTGAATATGGTTTAGGGTCTCATGGGAGACACTTAGGTGGTTCTTGTGTTACTAGTTCTCAGATTCCTTCTAGCTTGGATGTCAAGTAAGGTTTTTGACATGATTGTTCTATAAAATGTGTTGAGTGAAATTGGTTGTTGTTCATTGTTCTATTCTGTCTAATTTAGTCTGTTATAACTTAGTACAAGTTAATTAATCAAGTTTTTGTTGCAATTTAGTGATTTGCTTTGATAATTCTTGAAATCAGTCCATATAAGGGGTGTTTGGCTCATATTGCTTAGGTGTGTTCTAGTTGTTATTTGTTGCAAGTCTTGGTTCTATTAAGTCACCTAGGCCTAAGTGAGCTCAGATTGATCATTTACTTGGTCCTTTTTATTGAAAAAGTCAAACTTACACTTGAATCTCCTTGGCAGTTTAACTGTGTAAGTTTTTTGCACCAAAACCTTGAATTCAACTTAGAACTAGTCTAGGTTACTTAATTTAGGTTTACTTAGGCTCAATATAACATCATTGATCAATTAGACTCAGTACAAATTCACTTAAGTCAACCTGTGACAAATTCATTAAAAAGTCAAAATTAGCATACTCAGATTTTGGTCAAAAATTCAAATCAGTCTCTAGGGTGTGTTTGTTAATGAAAATGGATAAGCTTTGCTAAATTGTGTTCATTGCCAGCTTGTGTATCAATTTCAAAAAGAAAATCAAAGTTTGAAACAGGTTTGATCA
Source organism: Artemisia argyi (assembly GCA_030686995.1). Lineage (NCBI taxonomy): Eukaryota > Viridiplantae > Streptophyta > Magnoliopsida > Asterales > Asteraceae > Artemisia > Artemisia argyi. The sequence goes on along the minus strand of CM060686.1, from coordinate 152,808,433 downwards.
TAGAAATTTGGTTTGGAAGTTGGGTGATTGACTGTGAAGGTCCCCTGCATCCAGTATTTGAGCAAGATTAAAGTGACCCAAGATTGTTCAATAGTAGGAGTTAAACCTTGATTCTTGTTGATTTAGAAAGCCCCCTCGGTAGTGTTTAGGATTTAGGAGTTAGGTTTCCATTAAGAGCTTATTTTGTTACTTAATTTAAGCCTTCATTTGGCCCTTTTTTCTTGACTGCTACTACAACTCAGTTAACTGAGTTGTTGATTTTTGTTCTCGTTGATCATTCTTGTTGATGTTATTGAACTTGTGGTTTGCTGTTGTTGTTGCATTGATAATACAAGTAATAAGCTTGTTTGAGCTTGTTTGGTTTGGCTTGTAACTTGGCAGTTACAATAGATAAGAAATTTAAGAACTAAAAAAAAACCTCAAATCTTTAATCCACTTAATCTTTGAAAACTGAAGTTGTTCAAGTTTATGTTGTTAAATCTCGATTTTTAAAAGAAAAAGTGAGTCTGTGTTTGAGTTTGTGTTGGTTAAAAGAAAGCAGAAAAGAAAAAGAATAAAAAAAAATATATATTTGGCAAAAAGGCAAAAAGGTGGGGTTCGAACCTAGGACCTCCAGCATACCCAAGACACAAACACACAACCCCATTTCCATTAGCTCTGGGGCACCAGTTCCGTTAGTATCTTCCTCTTTTGTTTATTTATAGTCCTTTGGTCCATTTTGCTTATTTGAAACTGTTAAGCTTATTCTTAGGAGCTTATTCTCATTTAGTATTTTTCCTAAGTTAGTACTAGTGTAAGATATTTTTCTAAAAAATTTCGGATTTTTCAAAGTTAATTTTATATTTATTTTAATTTAGTTTAATTTAAATAGTATTTAATTCTTAATAAATAGAATTTTAGTTGAAAAATTAATTTTCTTTTTTACAAAATTTTCTTTTGTCATTTAGAGCGTTAGAAAATTATTTGTAAACCCGTAGGACGTTTGTAGCTTAACTTTCACGTTTTATTTTACGCGTTGACGTTTATTTTTAATAAACGTCACGTTTTTAATTTAGATTACGTTTTAGGATTTCCCGTTTTCCCTAACATGTTTCCCGTAGTTTTTTAGGTATTTTTAATTATTCTTTAGCGTTCCTTAGATTATTTTCCATTTAGAATACGTTTATCTCAATTTCGTTCGTTAATTTAACGTATCATAAAACCAAATAACCTTTCACAACCAAGCATACAAGATTTTAATCTCGATCTTTTCACGAAACTTTCCATTCAAACCTCGTTGGGGTACGACCCGGGAAATCACTTCCCGGTCTCACAAATATCACTTTCACGAGTTTTGCGAGGTTATCTTTTTCCTAAAAGGTTTACTCGTATTTCTCTACGTCTAGTTCTCTCACGATAACTTAGACATCACGTTTGTTGATATTTTGATAAATTGTTTTTGTACACACAAAACACAACAAATCAGTGTATGCATTCTAACTCAACCAAAGCAATCTGTTAATACAAATATCGCCTAAAAACGTTATTTATATTTTACGATCTTTGCTAAGTTTTGTTAACAACAAAATGTAAACTTTAGTTTCTAAGTAAAACATAATCTTAGTTTTAAAGACTTGCATAAACTAGACATTTGCTACATTTTACATTTCATAAAACACAACACTTTTTATTTCTTAAAATAAAAATGTCACATCACATTTATGGCAAGTTTTTTCAATATACATTTATGAAAAGAAAGTGTGTTTGACTAACCATATATTTGCTTGCAAGTTTTGTGTTTGACTAGGTATAATGAGATGTGACATTGTTTGGTTTGCAAGATTTATTGCAAAACCAACTGCAAGCCCGGCGGAACCCTGGGGGTACACGGGCGGAACCCATCTGAGGGTTCCGCCGTATCCGCCAGGCCTGCAGAAGGTTTTGCTATAAATACTAAGCCACAAGTTTGATTTTTGGCTTATCACTCTACATTATATTTTCACACATTCATTCATTCTTTGATCTAACCCTTTAACATTTCATATGTGAAGTTTCTTTTTGTAGCAAAGAGATTCACGAGTTCATAAAAAGTTACAAGTATTCAACACAACGTTGCAAGACTTGTTAGCTTAGCATTGTGTAGACTTGTGTAGTTTACACTTCATTTGATTGTGTATTTTCAGTAGTGATCGGTTAGTATTTTAGTCCTCAAAATACAAAGTGTGACGGGAGTTATTGTGCCCTTGTAAAAGAACTAACGGAAGTGGTTGTACCCTTGTAAAAGAACTCGACATCTAGCTTAGTGTCGGTAAACGTGTATAAGCGACGTGTAAGGTTTTCTCCGCCGGTGAAAGGAGCTTGTTGACTAGTGAAAGAAACTCTCGAGTTGGATACTCGGGGCGTGGACGTAGGGCAAGGAAAAAGAGTCCTTGTAGCCGAACCATGATAAATACTCGTGTTGTGGTTTGATCGTTTCTTTCATTTACTTGCATGTTATATATTGTGTTTGTGTATATATCTTTGATCAAACGGAAAGTTTCAAAGCTAATTAAACAAGTTAAAAAAAATTTAAACGGTAAACTATTCAACCCCCTTCTAGTTTTCCACAATTGGCATCAAGAGCTACGTTACTCAAGCTTTTAAAATATATTGTGTTTTAAAACTTGAAACGATCCATTGATTTTGAAAATTACAAAGAAGGGCAATCTATGCAAAGACCACCACTTTTTGAAGCAAATGGTTTTATATATTGGAAAAACCGTTTTGAAACTTACGTGAAATCTAAAGATATAGATTTATGGTATATAATCATTGATGGTGATAATATAGTTACTAATATTGAATATGATGATCAAAAGAAATTGATTGCTAAAAATAATGAAGCTAAAATGATGCTTTACAATGCTTTGCCTAAGAAAGAAAATGAAAGAGTCTTTATGTGTAAAACCGCCAAAGATATTTGGCAATCTTTAATAGTCACTCATTAAGGAAACTCATAAGTTAAAGATAACAAAATTGATCTTCTTGTTCAACAATATGAACAATTTGTTATTTCCGAAGATGAGATTATTGATAATGCATTTGCTAGGTTTAACACTATTATTACTTCACTTAAAGCACTTGATGAATCTTTTTGTAGTAAGAATTTTGTCAGGAAATTTCTTAGAGCACTCCATCCGAAGTGGAGAGCAAAAGTGACGGCAATTGAAGAATCCAAGGATCTTTCAAGCATGTCACTTGACGAGCTAATTGGAAACCTCAAATTTCATGAAATGGTAATGGAAAAAGATTCGGAACTAGTTAGAGGCAAGAAAGAAAAGGTTAAGTCCATTGCCTTGAAAGCTAGAGTCCAATCAAGTGATGATGAAGAATCTACTTCGGATAGTGATGATAAGGAATATGCTATGGCCGTTAGAGACTTCAAGAAGTTCTTTCGTAGAAGAGGGAAGTTTGTAAGGCAACCTAAAGATGACAAGAAAACTTTCCGAAAAGATCGTGATGATAAGAAAGGAAAGGTAGAAAGGAAATGCTATAGGTGTGGAGACACAAGTCATCTAGTAGGAGAATGTCCAAAACCACCCAAAAGCAAACCTCAACAAGCTTTTGTGGGTGGTGCTTGGAGTGACTATGAAGGAGATGACGATGAGCCAAAGAATGATGATATTGCTCTCATGGCTCACGACTCAAATGAGGTATTCTCCAACTCATCTTACTCCTCTATTGATGATGACACCTTACAAAAAGAATATAACAAACTTTGTGAATTGAGCTTAAAAATCATAAACACAAATAAGTTTTTGAAAACTAAGAAGGAGTTTTTAGAAAATGAAGTTTATGAGTTAAAAGAAAAAGCTAAGAGATTAGAAAAGAGTAAAGGTATTGACACATCTTGAAAATCATGTGAAGAGCTTAAACTCGAAGTTGAGAAACTTAAAATTACTCAAAATAATCTAATAAAACAAACCACAAAGTTTAAGAAGTTCGATAAGAGCATTTCTTGTGCGGATGAAATTATGAAACTTCAAAAGTCACCCTTTGATAAAACAGGACTAGGATTCATGAAATTCAAAGGGTCAAACGAAACAAGAAAAGAATGCACAAGAAACTAACAAAACTGCTACAGCAGCCCGCGGAACAGACGGCCAATCCAGGGTTTCTCCCGTTGGACCCGAAGGTTCCGCCAGGTCTACTGCAGCAGTAACATCATCCACATCGGATCGTTCAAAATTTGTTAAAGTCACATATAAAAATGGAACAAAACCTGCCTTTAAAACTGGAGTAGGACTTAGTAAAAACGAATTTAGAGCGAAGACTACTCAACCAAGACCTAAGACTCCAATTCCCAAACGCCCCTTTCCAAAGAGTAACTTCAACATTCGACCAAACTACCAACATGTTTGGAACCAAAACACTCCTAGACATTTCCAAACTCCAAATTACATGTCATGAAACCCTTATGCTCTATTTTCATACTTGGAACAAGTTAATGGTATGCTTAACCAAAATGGACCCATGAGAAATTGGGGACCAAATGTTTAAGTGTTTTTCGTAAAATAGGTGTGCCTCAAAGTTTGTTTGGAACCAGATGAATGGATTAAAGATAGCGGTTGTTCAAGGCACATGACGGGTAACAAAAGCCTCTTTACTACTTATCACAAATGTGATGGAGGTAATGTTACGTTTGGTAGTAAAGCTAAGAGCAAAATCATCGGAAAAGGAACAATCTCTCATGACTCCCTTTCTATAGATGATGTAGCTCATGTTGATAATTTAGGTTTTAATATTCTTAGTATTAGTCAATTTTGTCGTAATAAGTATAATGTCCTTTTTAGTGAAAACGGAAGTAAAATACTTAAAGATGGTATAACTATAGCCAAAGGTGTTCTTAAGAACAACGTATACGTCATGAAGATGGATCCAACATCTAGAGACAAACTTTGTCTTACCTCATTAGATGAATCTTCAACTTTATGGCATAGACGTTTAGGACACGCTAACATGAGAGTAATTCAAAATCACTCCTCCAAAGACTTAGTTCGAAACCTACCTAAGTTGAAATATGACCAACACTTTTGTGATGCTTGCAAAGTCGGTAAACAAGTCCATAGTAGCCATAAGGCTAAAAACTTGGTTTCTACATCTAGGTGTCTAGAACTTTTGCATATGGATTTATTTGGTCCATCCGCTATACAAAGTTATGGAGGTAACTTCTACACTTTGGTCATAGTCGATGATTACTCAAGATATACTTGGACAAAATTTTTGAAAAGTAAAAATGAAGCTTTTGATAAATTTGAGATTCTAAGTAAGAAAATTCAAAATCAAGTAGGGTCTAATATTGTGTCTACTAGAACGGATCACAGTCGTGAATTTGATAATGAATTTCAATTTGGAAACTTTTGTGATATTAATGGTATTTCTCATGTGACAACTGGCAAAATAGGGAGCCGTTTAAAAACCCGCATTACATTAAAATTATAAATTTGGAATTTTTGAAAGTTTATTGTGACGAGATATTTTACGAACGTTGGTACGTGATTTTTAATCGTACGATATTTATGAGATTTGATTATTTATTTACGGTTTGGTTTGATTCGGTCGTGATGATTTATTTTGAGATCGTTATTTTGGCACTACATTGACTCCGACACTAGGTTAACCTAACAATTATAATTACATTTTATTGTTGGATCGGATATTATTATTTTTGGAACGGGTTCGGTTTGAATGACATTTGGTTATTTGAGTTTCGGGTTTGGTCCGTGTATTGGCATCGGGCTACTATTCCCCTACACCCACTATTATTATTATTAATATTAAAAAGTTTATTATTTTTTTAAAGAGTAAAAACATGAATCGTCCCTGTGATACAACATAACCCACCAACACTTTCACCACTTTATTTCTCTCTCTTCTTTTTAACACAACACCACCGCCACCCTTATTCCACCATAGCGCCGCCACCGCCACCCTTACACTAAAAACAACACCACCATCTTCACCATCTTTTCGAGATCTATCTTTTGGTACTAACCACGCGCTCTAACTCCCCCGTTAACACCTATTTCGAATTTAATCCTCACGAGTTCATCACCACTTTTTATTATTTCTTGAAGATCTATTCGTTTTGGCTTTGGTTTTGAAGGTAGGTCGAGTTTTTGACTCGAGTTGTGGGTTTGAGCCGCGACCTTGGGTCACGGTTTTCATTATCTTTTCGGGTTTATGATTTTTGATGCAAGGATTAAATGGGTTTTGATAATAATGGTTAAATGGAGGTTTGGTATCCGGGTGAGGATTTTTCCGATGGGTCGAGAACCGGCCGAGAGCTTATGCTCTCGGTTTGGGTAGTTTTTGGGTCGATTTTCTTGACCTTTGATGTGTATATTTGATCTTGGTGCCATTTGTGATGTTTGGTTGCTCTCGGTTATGTTTGGTCGACCCTTGTGGTCGTTGGTATTTTTGGCCGACACCCCCTAGGGGGCTGTTTTGGTTCGGTTGAGCTCAAGGAGCTAGCCGAGACTCATGAGTCTCGGGTGTGGCTCCCGTTTTATATTTTGAGCATATGTTGACCCGGGTTGACTTGGTAACTCAACCCGTTGCTTACTTGGTTTTCGGACAATATGTTACTTGCGATTATTATTTATATTTTGTTGTGATTGTGATGTTGGACATTGGTATATTATTCGGACTTGATGTGGTAATTCTCGATTGTGAGTATTATTGGAGTTGTGTTGACGAGTATGGAATTGGGGACCGATTGTGAGACGGTCAATTAGATGACGGAGATAGGATAGTGGGGTGCCGTAGTCGGACCCTCATGTTGTAGCACGTGGATATGGGATTGTTTGGACGGAGTTGATATATTTATTTGTGACTTGATTCTTATTATTTTGGACTTGGACTATGAGCCGAGAGTCATGACTCGGACATGTGACCAAATTCTATGACTCGATAAATATTTAAAAGTCGATATTAAAAATAATACTCGTAATAATATTATTAAGAATATAATCGTTTATATACGTATATAGACGTGTTAAACGTATATATATATATATATATATATATATATATATATATATATATATATATATATATATATAAATGCGTATATTAATAATAAAACAATCACGAGTAAACGTATAATAATAAAACGATAGTTATTATACTATGCAAATAGTGTAATAAATGTCGGAATATTATTATAAGTAATAACTATATACATATATATATATATATATATATATATATATATATATATATATATATATATATATATATATATATATATATATATATATATATATATATATATATAACGGCGAAATATAAGTCGGGTAACTAATCATTAAAAATGTGATTTTGTTTATAAATTAGAAACTTATCGAGTTATACGAATTGTGGTTCATTAAAGTCCAAGTGGACTTTATATTGTGACTTTTGTGTTGTCACGGATATATGACGATTAATATAAACATTTTATATATCGAGTGACTTATTCTAGATCAAGTTATTTGACGATATAAAATGAGTATATTAATGGGCATCATATCCCACGACGCCCATAGGATGTGGTATATATTTTAGGGTAATAAATTACTATATGTCTCGTGGAATTTGGCCGATTCGACGATATATATAGGGAATTCATTGGACTACGATATATATCCAAATAGAATCTTTTGTGCAATGTGCTTTAGGTTGGGTATAATTTTGGAACGATATATTACGTAAATAAATATGGGAGATTATCAAATCGACGGATTTAATAAGCTTCGATAATTATTTAAATAATATGTTGGGCTAACATTACACCTATAGTTGGTTTATTATTTTGTTTGTTGTGGCTTTTTGGTTTGAGTTGTGTCGACCCTCCACCCATATGGATACCAAACGTCGAATTTCAAATTGATGTGAAGTAAATTCGAGAAATGGATATTTTTGGAAAGTAAAATGGAATATGTTCGGGAATGGGAATATTTGATTTTGAGGAAATGATTTCTGAACGAGTTTGATATTGTTAGGAAGTGCCGAGTCTGTAGTCGCCGTTACGTGAGTTGCTTGAGATTACTTACGTCTTTCTTCTATCATTTCTTTTGAGGATTTCTGGACTTGAGGTGAGTCATAGCCCCACTTTTACTCTTGAACCTTGTTTTCAATACTTGGGGTGAGAAACGTGCAAATGTTTTATGTGGACTATTATCGCTTTATTTATTTATTTCAAAACTTGCTATGCTTATAGAACTAGGTAGGATTAAGCGAGGCCTAGTCCCGAACTAGGTAAGCTATCGATTGGTTATTGAGCGAGGCCTAGTCCCAAAATAGGTAAGCTATTAGATTGGTTATAGAGCGAGGCCTAGACTTGAGCTAGGTAAGCTATTGATTGGATTGATTTGAGCTATAGCGTGCACCTATAGGGTTGATTATATTGGTTGGATTATTTTGGTTGGATTATATTGGTTGGATTATTTTGGTTGGATGATTGAGGCCTAGTCTAGCTAGCAAGCGTTTTGCGTATATGTCCACTATATTGAATTATGAATCTAAACCTATGATCTCACCAGCGAAAGCTGACTTTTAGCACGTTTTCTCAGGTAATTAAGTGATGCTCTATGGATGCTTGGGATTGGAGGCTTGGCATTGGCACCGGTTATGGATATATATTTCTAAAACTCTGATAACTATTGGGGACCTATATTTATTTCTTTTAGGCCTGACTTTGGATGATTTTGGGATAAATGTAAACTTTAAAACCCCACGTGGTTGTATTTTTATTATGTTTACTTTATCTCGTTCTTTTATGTCTTGTGTTTGGATACCAATCCCCGTAGCACCCCGAAAGCTTGTTGAGTCTTCCGCTGTACCAAATTTTGGGGGTGTTACAGATTGGTATCAGAGCCAAGGTTATAGAGAACTAGGTAAATAGACACCTAAACTATAACCGATTTTTATAGAAAACGATCCTCGACCATTGCCCGCCAGCCCGCCAAGCCGAAGCATCATTGTTTATTATTTAGGTATTATGAGATTATTGAGATGATTATAGATTTGGGATTTCTTGAGATGATTTGAGGTTTTGAGGTTTACGGATTTAGTGATATGATGGCGTTTTGAGGAATTATATGCGTTTTTGAGGAATTATATGGCTTAATTGTTTTGAGAATGGTTTTAGTAATGCGGTATTTTAAATCTTTCTTGATTATATACGATTTGGAATTATATGATGATTTTTGGATTTGGTATTTTGAGTTCGCGGTTTAGCTGTTTTGAAACACTTACACCTACCCTACGCCGTTGTCACAGACTATGGCCTCCCATACGCCTGACGTTGTTGAGGATATTCTTACTACACCGGTATTGCCAGCACAGTTCACCATGGCTCCTGATGACCCTTACCAGGTTGCCATGCATTCAGCTACTATGACACCGACAGGTTCTACTTCAGCACCACCTGCTGCATCTACGCAGGGACCCTCATCTTCTCTAGGGCTCCCTGGTATATCGAGGCAGCTTACTCTTCATCAAGCTTTGGCTCGTGTGGCTCCGCGTTTTGCCCACCGAGCTACGACACGTATGTCGGTACGCCCTACTTCACCACCTTTACAGATTTATGCTCACTCTCTTCTGTCTGAGGCGCCACCCACATCATTGCGTCGTCGTCCTAGATCACCTACCCCTTCACCACATGATTCACCTGTTAGGAGACGACGATTGATGATGTACTCTTCCGATGAGGAGGAGGAGTACGAGGGTGAGGATGAGGCTGATGACCCTCAGGAGGCTGAGCAGGGTGATGATGATGACCCTGAGGAGGAGGATGACCCTCAGGAGGAGGAGATGCCTGATGATGATGATTTGATTGTGCCGCCAGCACAGGCTGAGGAGCCTGATTCACCTATACATCCGATTGAGCCTGATTCACCTGATCATCCATTTTTGTTTAAGTTGCCACCTGGTAGTCCCGTTGAGTCGGATGCACCTTCTGAGGTCTCTGCTGAGCATGCAGAGTTAGGTGAGATTGGTAGGTTATGGGCTCAAATTACGGCTCTTGGTGAGAGAGTTACTCATATGTCTGAGCGGATTGATAGAGTGACCATTGAGTTCATTGGGCAGTTGAGAGTTGACATGGTTATGGCTGAGAGGAGAGTTACTGAGATGAGGAGAGTTTTGATGGAGGTTCACAAGCATATCGAGAGTTTACAGCGAGGTTTTGTTACAGCTCGAGAGGCCGACCGCAAGCTATGGCAAAGGAATGCCGAGCTGGAGAAGGAGGTGGCTGACCTCAAGAGAGACCGAGACACCCATAGTGTGGAGTTGGGATCATTATGGAGGGATCTTGATGGCTTGAGGCAGGAGTTGAGGAACCTCCACCAACAGCGTGGCTAGACGCTCGAGCTATGTTATCTTGTTGCTTTCTTAACCGAGGAGTGTTCGGTTAGAAAAGCTAGTTATCTTATTTTGATGTATTTCCGTTGATTATTCGTCTCGTTGGAACGATTGTTATCTTTGTGTTTTCGGTAGTTGGAACAATGTTAGATCTTTATTGTATGGTTGATGGTTATTGTTTTATGGTATTATGTGGTTGATGGATATTATGGAAATCGAGTTCCTATGCGCCTTATTGATGTCTTGTGGTGTATTGTCGATATTCTTTCCATGACTTGGCTTCGTTGATTTAATTCTTGTTGAGCATATGATAAGTTCTATCGGAGACTCACGAACTTGTATGATGTTTCAGATCAATGGCCCCACGAAGAAACCCTGTTAGAGCTACCAGAACTGGACCTGCAACGACTACCCCTGGTCGTCGAGGACGCCGTCCAACTCGAAATGTCGAGACCCCTACTCCTGATAACCTAGACACTACTAACCGCAACAACAGGAATCAAAATGTTGATGTTCAGGGAGACAATGATCATGTTCCACTTAATGCACCTACTGTGGATCAAGCAATGATCAATCAACTTGTGGAGCAACGAGTTGCTGAGTTACTAGCTGAGTCGAATCAACAATTCTGCTGGAACATTTCCACCTGTTCGTGCTAATGGATGTAACTACAAGGAGTTTAAGATTTGTGGACCCGTTGAGTTTGGTGGAACTGAAGGAGTGGTTTACTTGGTTAGGTGGATTGAGAAGACTGAGTCAGTGTTTAATGTCAGTGGTTGCGTGGAAAATGTGAAGGTAAAGTTTGCTTCTTTTACTTTCAAAGATGAAGCTTTAACTTGGTGGAACAATTACCGTAACTCGGTTGGGAGTGATGTGGCTTACGCTATGACTTGGGAGCAATTTAAGTCTTTGTTGATTCAGACTTACTGCCCAAGGAATGAGATTAAGAAGCTGGAGATTGAGTTCTGGAACCATAAGGTGAAAGGTACCGATATGGCAACTTACAATCGTCGTTATCGAGAGTTGGCCTTACTTTGTCCCGATATGGTTAGGACTGAGACCCAAAAGATTGAGAGGTATACCGATGGATTGCCGGTAGCTACAAGGAACGATGTGATTTCTGCTAAGCCTGCAAACATTCATGAGGCTATTACTATTGCTCAACAATTGATGGACTCTTTGGCATTGGAGGAAGCTGAGAAGGATAAGAATGGAAAGAGAAAAAGAGATGATCACTCTAAGGGTAATGATCGTCGAAACAAGCGAAAAACAACTACTAGAGCTTATGCCATGGGATATGGAGACAAGAAGAACTACAATGGAGATGCACCCAAATGTAACCGATGTTACAAGCATCATTCTGGTCGATGTACTGTGATGTGCAAGAATTGCTCTAAGATGGGACACATAGCTAAGGATTGTAGAGCTCGACCACTTGCTATGGTTCAAGCTACTCCTGAAACTATGAGCAAAGCAAATGTTACTTGTTATGGATGTGGAAAGAAAGGATATTATCAGAATGAGTGTAGGGAATCGTGGAACCGAGGAAATCAAGGATTCGGGTGGTAATGGGTACAATAATGGAAACCGTGGAGCTTGAGGAAACCGTGGACGACAAGATAATGGGGACCAACGTGTGGAAGCTGGAGCTGCTCATGGAAGAGTGTATGCACTTGGAAACGAGAGAGGAGAAGATCCGAACGTTGTTACTGGTATGTTCCTTCTCAATAATCGTTATGCTTCCATACTATTTGATACTGGTGCCGATAAGAGTTTTGTGTCCACTAAGTTTGCACCCTTACTTGAGAAACCCCCGATGGCCTTAGGAATTGGTTATGATGTAGAGTTAGCTAATGGGAACATAGAGAGGATTAGGACTATCATTCGCGGTTGCACGTTAAACTTTCTGAATCGCCCTTTCAACATAGATCTTCTACCCGTCATGTTAGGAAGTTTTGATGTTATTATTGGTATGGATTGGTTGTCGAAGTATCGTGCTCACATAATTTGCGATGAGAAGATCGTGCGTGTGCCATTCGGCAAGGAGATTCTAAACATACTAGGAGATAGAAAGGATTTGAGAGGCCCATCTAGATTAGCGGTCATATCTTGCACTAAGTTGCCAAAGCTAATGGAAAAAGGAAGTTACCTTTTCTTAGCCCAAATTTCTGAGAAAGGAGAGAAGGAGAAAAAGGAAAGGTGCATTGGAGATGTACCTATAGTTCGTGATTTTTCGGATGTGTTTCCCGATGATTTGCCGGGAATTTCGCCTACTAGACAAGTGGAATTTCAGATTGAGTTGATACCTGGTGCTGCACCTGTAGCACGAGCGCCTTATCGTCTTGCACCTACGGAACTGGAAGAGTTGTCGAAACAATTAGCGGAGTTAGCCGAAAAGGGATTCATAAGACCAAGTTCTTCGCCTTGGGGAGCCCCGGTCTTATTTGTGAAGAAAAAGGATGGATCGTTTCGCATGTGTATTGATTACCGAGAGTTGAACAAGTTAACGATGAAGAATAGATACCCGTTACCGAGGATCGACGATTTGTTCGATCAACTTCAAGGATCGAGTGTGTATTCGAAGATCGATTTGAGATCGGGATATCATCAACTTCGAGTTCGCGAGGAAGATATTCCGAAAACGGCTTTTAGAACCCGTTACGGGCATTACGAGTTTCAGGTAATGCCGTTTGGGTTGACTAACGCACCGGCGGTATTCATGGATCTCATGAATCGGGTGTGTAAGCCTTACTTAGATAAGTTCGTGATTGTGTTCATCGATGACATTCTGATTTATTCGAAGAGTGAGAAGGAGCATGAGGAGCATCTAAGACTTATCTTAGAATTGCTTAGGAAGGAGAAACTGTATGCTAAGTTTTCGAAATGTGAATTTTGGGTTCCGACGGTACAATTTCTAGGTCATGTGATTGATAGACAAGGAGTTCATATGGATCCTGCTAAGATTGAAGCGATTAAAGATTGGGCTGCACCTACGACCCCAACAGAAGTTCGTCAATTTTTGGGATTAGCCGGTTATTACCGAAGATTCATTGAGGGATTTTCGAAGATAGCAAAACCGTTGACCAAATTGACTCAAAAGAGTGTTAAGTATGAATGGGGAGATAAGGAGGAGGAAGCTTTTCAATTGCTTAAGGAGAAGTTGTGTAGTGCTCCTATCTTGGCGTTACCCGAAGGTAACGAGGACTTTGTCGTCTATTGTGACGCTTCTCATAAAGGTTTAGGAGCTGTGTTAATGCAACGAGAGAAAGTGATAGCTTATGCTTCCCGACAGCTCAAGAAGCATGAGAAGAACTACACCACCCATGATTTGGAGTTAGGTGCTGTGGTTTTTACTTTGAGGATATGGAGACATTACTTGTATGGAACCAAGTGTGTAGTGTTTACTGACCACAAAAGTCTGCAACACATTTTGAACCAAAAAGAGCTTAACATGAGGCAGCGACGTTGGATTGAGTTGCTAAGCGATTATGATTATGAAATTCGCTACCATCCGGGTAAAGCAAACGTTGTTGCTGATGCTCTTAGTTGAAAGGAGAGAATTCCACCGTTACGAGTGAGGTCATTAGGAATGACTATCGTATCGCCATTACCATCTCAAATATTAGAAGCTCAAACGGAAGCGTTGAAAGCAGAGAATCGGTCTGCTGAGAATATATTTGGGATGGCAGAAAATGAGAAGGGTTTTGTTAGACGTTCTGATGGAGTATTATGTTTTGGAGAGCGAAGTTGGGTACCATTGTATGGAGGAATTCGAGAGTTGATTTTGCATGAGTCGCATAAGTCAAGATACTCTATTCATCCTGGGTCTGACAAAATGTACCAGGATTTGAAAAAGTTATATTGGTGGCCAAATATGAAGGCAGATATAGCGTTGTATGTTAGTAAGTGCTTGACTTGCTCTAAGGTTAAAGCCGAACATCAAAGACCGTCAGGATTACTGACGCAGCCAGAACTTCCGGTCTGGAAGTGGGAGCGGATTACGATGGACTTTATTACCAAATTACCAAAGACAGCTAGCGGTTGTGACGCTATATGGGTAATTGTGGACCGTTTGACTAAGTCTGCACATTTCCTGGCGATTAGTAAGATGATAGTGTAGATAAACTTGCGAGGTTGTATGTGAAGGAGATTGTTTCTCGTCATGGAGTTCCGATATCGATTATTTCGGATCGCGACAGCCGCTTCACGTCAGCATTGTGGCGATCACTTCAAACCGCTTTGGGGACGAGACTTGATATGAGTACTGCATATCACCCCCAAACCGATGGTCAAAGTGAGAGAACTATTCAGACTTTGGAGGATATGCTTCGTGCATGCATCATAGACTTTGGTAAAGGCTGGGAGAAATATCTACCCCTTGCGGAGTTCTCCTACAACAATAGCTACCACACAAGTCTTAAGGCTGCACCATTTGAAGCTTTGTATGGTCGTAAATGTCGTTCACCTATTGGTTGGGCAGAAGTTGGAGATAGCCAACTCACAGGCCCTGAGCTTATTTTGGAAACTACTGAGAAAGTAACGCAAATTCGAGATCGACTGCAAGCAGCTAGAGATAGGCAGAAAAGCTACGCCGATCAGAGGCGTAAACCCCTAGAATTCCAGGTTGGAGACAAAGTGATGTTGAAAGTCTCGCCTTGGAAGGGTGTGATACGTTTTGGGAAACGTGGGAAACTTAATCCCCGCTACATTGGACCATTTCTTATTTTGGAAAGAATTGGACCCGTAGCTTATCGATTGGAATTACCAATGGAATTGAGTAAAGTTCATGATGTGTTTCATGTTAGCAATCTGAAGAAATGTCTTTCAGAGGAAACACCAGTTATACCAATCAAGGATATTCGTGTGGATGAGAGTTTGAATTTTGTGGAAGAGCCGATTGAGATAATGGATAGAGAGATCAAACGACTTAAGAGAAGTCGTATACCGCTCATCAAAGTTCGTTGGAATTCGCGGCACAGACCGGAATTCACGTGGGAACGTGAGGATGAGTTTCGAAAGAGATATCCGAAGCTTTTTACTTCGTAGATGGGTTGTTCCGAGAGAAACCCGGGACGGGTTTCTTCTGAGGCTGGGAGGATGTGACAACTGGCAAAATAGGGAGCCGTTTTAAAACCCGCATTACATTAAAATTATAAATTTGGAATTTTTGAAAGTTTATTGTGACGAGATATTTTACGAACGTTGGTACGTGATTTTTAATCGTACGATATTTATGAGATTTGATTATTTATTTACGGTTTGGTTTGATTCGGTCGTGATGATTTATTTTGAGATCGTTATTTTGGCACTACATTGACTCCGGCACTAGGTTAACCTAACAATTATAATTACATTTTATTGTTGGATCGGATATTATTATTTTTGGAACGGGTTTGGTTTGAATGACATTTGGTTATTTGAGTTTCGGGTTTGGTCCGTGTATTGGCATCGAGCTACTAAATCCCCTACACACACTATTATTATTATTAATATTAAAAAGTTTATTATTTTTTTTAAAGAGTAAAAACATGAATCGTCCCTGTGATACAACATAACCCACCAACACTTTCACCACTTTATTTCTCTCTCTTCTTTTTAACACAACACCACCGCCACCCTTATTCCACCATAGCGCCGCCACCGCCACCCTCACACTAAAAACAACACCACCATCTTCACCATCTTTTCGAGATCTATCTTTTGGTACTAACCACGCGCTCTAACTCCCCCGTTAACACCTATTTCGAATTTAATCCTCACGAGTTCATCACCACTTTTTATTATTTCTTGAAGATCTATTCGTTTTGGCTTTGGTTTTGAAGGTAGGTCGAGTTTTTGACTCGAGTTGTGGGTTTGAGCCGCGACCTTGGGTCACGGTTTTCATTATCTTTTCGGGTTTATGATTTTTGATGCAAGGATTAAATGGGTTTTGATAATAATGGTTAAATGGAGGTTTGGTATCCGGGTGAGGATTTTTCCGATGGGTCGAGAACCGGCCGAGAGCTTATGCTCTCGGTTTGGGTAGTTTTTGGGTCGATTTTCTTGACCTTTGATGTGTATATTTGATCTTGGTGCCATTTGTGATGTTTGGTTGCTCTCGGTTATGTTTGGTCGACCCTTGTGGTCGTTGGTATTTTTGGCCGACACCCCCTAGGGGGCTGTTTTGGTTCGGTTGAGCTCAAGGAGCTAGCCGAGACTCATGAGTCTCGGGTGTGGCTCCCGTTTCATATTTTGAGCATATGTTGACCCGGGTTGACTTGGTAACTCAACCCGTTGCTTACTTGGTTTTCGGACAATATGTTACTTGCGATTATTATTTATATTTTGTTGTGATTGTGATGTTGGACATTGGTATATTATTCGGACTTGATGTGGTAATTCTCGATTGTGAGTATTATTGGAGTTGTGTTGACGAGTATGGAATTGGGGACCGCTTGTGAGACGGTCAATTAGATGACGGAGATAGGATAGTGGGGTGCCGTAGTCGGACCCTCATGTTGTAGCACGTGGATATGGGATTGTTTGGACGGAGTTGATATATTTATTTGTGACTTGATTCTTATTATTTTGGACTTGGACTATGAGCCGAGAGTCATGACTCGGACATGTGACCAAATTCTCTGACTCGATAAATATTTAAAAGTCGATATTAAAAATAATACTCGTAATAATATTATTAAGAATATAATCGTTTATATACGTATATAGTCGTGTTAAACATATATATATATATATATATATATATATATATATATATATATATATATATATATATATATATATATATATATATATATATATATATATATATATATATATATATATAATAAAACGATCACGAGTAAACGTATAATAATAAAACTATAGTTATTATACTATGCAAATAGTGTAATAAATGTCGGAATATTATTATAAGTAATAACTATATACATATATATATATATATATATATATATATATATATATATATATATATATATATATATATATATATATATATATATATATATATATAACGGCGAAATATAAGTCGGGTAACTAATAATTAAAAATGTGATTTTGTTTATAAATTAGAAACTTATCGAGTTATACGAATTGTGGTTCTTTAAAGTCCAAGTGAACTTTATATTGTGACTTTGGTGTTGTCACGGATATATGACGATTAATATAAACATTTTATATATCGAGTGACTTATTCTAGATCGAGTTATTTGACGATATAAAATGAGTATATTAATGGGCATCGTATCCCACTACGCCCATAGGATGTGGTATATATTTTAGGGTAATAAATTACTATATGTCTCATGGAATTTGGCCGATTCGACGATATATATAGGGAATTCATTGGACTACGATATATATCCAAATAGAATCTTTTGTGCAATGTGCTTTAGGTTGGGTATAATTTTGGAACGATATATTACGTAAATAAATATGGGAGATTATCAAATCGACGGATTTAATAAGCTTCGATAATTATTTAAATAATATGTTGGGCTAACATTAGACCTATAGTTAGTTTATTATTTTGTTTGTTGTGGCTTTTTGGTTTGAGTTGTGTCGACCCTCCACCCATATGGATACCAAACGTCGAATTTCAAATTGATATGAAGTAAATTCGAGAAATGGATATTTTTGGAAAGTAAAATGGAATACGTTCGGGAATGGGAATATTTGATTTTGAGGAAATGATTTCTGAACGAGTTTGATATTGTTAGGAAGTGCCGAGTCTGTAGTCGCCGTTACGTGAGTTGCTTGAGATTACTTACGTCTTTCTTCTATCATTTCTTTTGAGGATTTCTGGACTTGAGGTGAGTCATAGCCCCACTTTTACTCTTGAACCTTGTTTTCAATACTTGGGGTGAGAAACGTGCAAATGTTTTATGTGGACTATTATCGCTTTATTTATTTATTTCAAAACTTGCTATGCTTATAGAACTAGGTAGGATTAAGCGAGGCCTAGTCCCGAACTAGGTAAGCTATCGATTGGTTATTGAGCGAGGCCTAGTCCCGAACTAGGTAAGCTATTAGATTGGTTATAGAGCGAGGCCTAGACTTGAGCTATGTAAGCTATTGATTGGATTGATTTGAGCTATAGCGTGCACCTATAGGGTTGATTATACTGGTTGGATTATTTTGGTTGGATGATTGAGGCCTAGTCTAGCTAGCAAGCGTTTTGCGTATATGTCCACTATATTGAATTATGAATCTAAACCTATGATCTCACCAGCGAAAGCTGACTTTTAGCACGTTTTCTCAGGTAATTAAGTGATGCTCTATGGATGCTTGGGATTGGAGGCTTGGCATTGGCACCGGTTATGGATCTATATTTCTAAAACTCTGATAACTATTGGGGACCTATATTTATTTCTTTTGGGCCTGACTTTGGATGATTTTGGGATAAATGTAAACTTTAAAACCCCGCGTGGTTGTATTTTTATTATGTTTACTTTATCTCGTTCTTTTATGTCTTGTGTTTGGATACCAATCCCCGTAGCACCCCAAAAGCTTGTTGAGTCTTCCGCTATACCAAATTTTGGGGGTGTTACAACTCATAACTTTTCGGCTCCACGTACCCCTCAATCTAATGGTGTAGTAGAACGTAAAAACCGGACATTGCAAGAGATGAGTAGAACAATGCTTAATGAACAAAACATTCCACAAAAGTTTTGGTGTAATGCCGTTGACGCATCAACGTACATTTTAAATCGAGTCTTAATTAGACCATTTTTTAATAAAACTCCTTATGAACTATATAAACTATAAAGGTAAAAAGCCTACATTAGGATACTTTTGAGTGTTTGGGAGTAAATGTTTCATTCTTAACACCAAGGATTATCTCACAAAATTTGACCCAAAGTCTTATGAAGGTGTATTTCTTGGATATTCACAAAATAGTAAAGCTTACATTGTTTTGAACAAAGAAACCTTAAGAGTCGAGGAATCGTTGAATGTAACATTTGACGAGAGTCCACCTCCCTCTAAGACATCACCTTTGGTAGATGATGACTTAGTTGAAAGCCAAGCAATAGAAAGTCAAGAGATTTTAGGTAATGACAAGGAAGATGAACTATTAAACAAAGAACTTGTCAATGTCAAAGAATCTAAAAGTCATCCATTAGATGGTTTCATAGGCAACATTAACGAAAGAACACTAAGGTCAAAAGTTCAAAATGAAAGCAACTACTTTTGTTTCGTGTCAACCATTGAACCGAAAAACATTAATGAAGCCATTAAAGATGAGTCTTGGGTAATTGCAATGTAAGAAGAGTTAAACCAATTTGTTAGGAATGATGTATGGACATTAGTTCCTCAACCAAAGAGTCAAACTATAATTGGAACAAAATGGGTCTTTTGTAATAAAATGGATGAAAATGGAATTGTGTCTAGAAACAAAGCTAGGCTAGTTGCACAAGGATATAACCAACAAGAAGGCATTGACTATGATGAAACTTTTGCTCCGGTTTCTAGGCTCGAGTCAATTAGAATCTTACTTGCATATGCATGTGCACACAATTTTAAACTCTTTCAAATGGACGTCAAAAGTGCATTTCTAAACGGAGTCATAAATGAAGAAGTGTATGTTGCTCAACCACCGGGTTTCATCGATTTTGAAAAACCAATTCATGTTTACAAACTTAAAAAGGCTCTTTACGGACTTAAGCAAGCTCCAAAAGCATGGTATGATCGACTTAAAACCTTCCTAGTTGACCATAAGTATACCATGGGCTTAGTTGATAATACTCTCTTCACTAAGAAGAAAGATTCACATATTATCATAGTCCAAATCTATGTTGATGACATTATATTCAGATCAACTTGTCAAGAATTATGTGTGGATTTCTCAAAAATCATGCATGACGAGTTTGAAATGAGTATGATGGGAGAACTCAACTTTTTGCTAGGACTCCAAATTAAACAACTAGAAGACGGTATCTTCTTTAACCAATCTAAATATATTAAGGACATGCTTAAGAAATTTGGATTAGAAGATTCGAAACCAATCAAAACACCCATGTCCACGGAAACTAAACTCACCAAGGATGAGGAAAGTGAATCCGTAGATAGCACTAAATATAGAGGTATGATTGGTAGTCTACTTTACCTAACGGCTAGTAGACCCGACATTATGTTTAGTGTTTGTCTATGTGCTCGTTTTCAAGAAGATCCTAAGACTACTCATCTCGAAGCCATTAAAAGGATTTTTAGGTATATTAAGGGCACTACACATTTAGGTTTATGGTATCCCAAAGGAACGGGAATAGACACCATAGTGTATGCCGACTCGGATCATGCCGGTGACTATGTTGATAGAAAAAGTACAAGTGGTATTTGTACTTTTGTTGGACATTGTCTCACCTCATGGTTCTGTAAGAAGCAAACGGCTCTTGCTATCTCAACAACGGAAGCCGAGTACGTTTCGGCCGGAAAGGCATGTCAACAAGCTCTTTGGATGAAGCAAGCTCTTGTCGACTACGAAATTCAACTTAACGA
Source organism: Artemisia argyi (assembly GCA_030686995.1). NCBI lineage: Eukaryota > Viridiplantae > Streptophyta > Magnoliopsida > Asterales > Asteraceae > Artemisia > Artemisia argyi. The sequence continues at coordinate 152,787,571 of CM060686.1, read as the reverse complement.
CATCACAATTCTTTGTGACAACAAATGTGCCATTGATCTTAGCAAAAACCCGGTTCAACATGCTCGTACCAAACATATTGAAATCCGTCATCATTTCCTTCGTGACAACGTTCAAAAAGGAAATATCTCAATTGAGAAAGTTTCTTCCGAAGAAAACATAGCCGACATTCTCACAAAACCCCTTAAACGTGAACCTTTTAACCTTCTTAGGCTAGGCTTAGGACTCATGGAACCTACGTTGTAGTTCTGGATATTAGACAAAAATCACAAAAATCAAAACAAATCCATAACTCTTTTTCTCAGCAGGATCGGCGGAACCCTCAAACACAACGGACGAAATCCTATTCAAGGGTCCGCCGTATCCGCCGACCTGCAGAATCAATATTTTTGTTTATATTAAACCAAACACCCATTATCTCATACCACCACTTCCAAACTGTTACTATTCACTTTACCATCCATCCAAACCTGCGATTTCTTGGCCTTCCTTTCACTCACATTGCAAATCAATCATCATTGTAAGTATTCTAAACTTGATTACAATCCTGATCTGAGTCTAGGAATTCTATTTTTTGCACAAAAACAAAAACTTGGGGTTATGCATTAATTTGAGAAACTCATGCATGAAATTAGGTGTTTAACAAAACTAATCATGTTCCCCATAGTTAGGAATTGCATTCTTACTAAGTGTAAACATGTTTGCTAAAACACCCCATGACAAATTTTTCCAAAAATTTCTCACAAATAGGACAAATATTTTTTCGTCTCACATTGAGAATACAAAATCAAAACGTTATGTTTAAAACATCACTTGCATAATGTCTCTTGAATGCTAAAGGGAATACATAACCAATATGTATTTTCGGGTACATTCAAACGAAGCTACATTGAACTAGGAGCGTTTGGGTTATCTTTTGTTTTATAACAAAACTTGTATTATAAAATGTTTTTGAAGCATCAAAATGAGTCAAGATAACCGCACCTCCACATTGTTTTCATATAGGCACACACTAGAACATCCACATTATAATAGTCATTTACTAAGACTAAAATATGAAAATTTGTTTTTCTAGGAATCAACATGCCTCCTCTAACCCACTACGACCACAAGGACACCATTAAGTACCTACCCAAACATTACAAAACCAAAGGCCTTACCCCAAACCAAGTCAATGTTTTCAAAGCTTTAGAAAAACATTATGTCCATGAGGGTAGAACCATTGACCCATCCTTCCTAGAAGGCACAAACCTCTACACCGAATTTGCCATAATCAACTTTGAGTGTCTTTTGGAAATCAACGAGCCTATTTGTCCTAGGTTCATTCTAGAATTCTATGCATCTGTCACTCTCTCCACGGATGATTATGGTCAAATGTCTATTAACTTTAGGGCTAGTAGTAATCAATACTCCTTCACTCTTGAGGAGTTTGCTCAAATCCTAGGTGTCCCAAACCGTGGTACTTGCATCTACTCTGACTTGCACTCCCTCTCAACTCTTGACACCCTCCATGACCGCATCCATCCTTATGACACCCCTCTTGTGTCAAAAGATGTACTTCGTGACCACCTCTTTGTTAGGACAACCAACACTAGGAGAACCCGTTCGGGAAATGAGGTCGATAAGGACCCATATGGAATGGAAATGAATGAACTCAAGCCCCAATTCAAGAAATGGGAGGAAGTCCTTAGAGAAAATGTCATTAGCACCATAGGAAACCGAGATCATATAAATCTTTGCCTTTGCTACGTGCTCTACTCTTTGTCCGTTAGGCAACCCTTCAACCTTGCCTACTACATGGCCAAGAGAATGGCCGACATTCCCGTGCATGGCACAACGGCTATGCCGTATGGAATGCTCTTGACCCGTCTCTTTAGGTTCATCTCTCCCATTCCACCAACTCCAAATGGTCTTCGCCTTGACTACTCTCTCATTCCACACACCTTTGTCCCACTAAGTGATAAGAGAGTGCACAAAGCCCAAGGAAAACGTCCTCATCCTCCTACCTCCTCATCATCTTCCTCAATGAGTGAAGATGACTCTTTGCCCAACTCTAGGCTCCCACCTCTAGAATACCTATCCCAACTTCTGGATATTCCAAATGAGTCGGCGGAGTTCAAGCAAACAAAGGGGATGTTTAAGAATCTTGGAAGATTCCGTGGAAAGCTCAAGAACAAGATTGACCGTCAATGAGTGCGGGTGTGAAGGAGTGTTTGGCACTAGGTGCTATTTGAACAATTTGGTCATTTAAACAATGTTTGTGATGTATTTGTGTGTTGGTACATTGTGTGATACTATTTGGAACATGTATTAACTAACAATGATGCAGGTAGACAACTTTTGGCAAGTTGTCAAATTTTCATGTTTATGAAATTTTCACTAAGTATAGTGAAATTCTCGACCCCCCGGTCAAAGTCCTATGGTATGTGTGTTTACATGTCCAATTTTTGCATTACCTACCCAGGTATGCATTATCTTTTTTATTTTAGGAGTTTTTGAAAAATTTGAAAATCATCTCGCGGGTCAAAATCGCGGACTGCCAACTTTTTCAGGCCTGTCGGATCTGGCGGCACCCTAGAATGGGTTCCGCCAGTGCATTTTCTGGGCAACCCAGAAATGGCCCAACGGACCAGACGGAACCCTCACACGGGTTCCGCCTGTGTATCCTGAAGGTTCCGCCATATTTCCTGCAGATTTCTTTTTTCTGTTTTCAACATTTCAACATCCAATCAACAAAATACCATCCTTTTAGATATAAACCAATTTCCTGCAATTTGTTAAGCACAATAGGGTAGTTCTCATTCCTTATAACTCAAAGAAAACCATTTCCCGCCAAATTTCAAAAATACCCATAACTACCTCAAGGAACCTTCACACATAAAGGAAGGAACCCTTCCAAAGGTTCCTTGAAATCCATGAGACATATCCTTCAACAAATTTACCAAAACCACTAAGCATTTAGTGCAAATCTTGTCTTCTCACTTCACCATTTTCATTGGATTGACTTCCATGATATGACAACCCACAATTAGTCTTCCAAATCATTAGGAACCTCCATTTTTGTATGACCTAACATCAAATCCAAACACTCCTTTCCACACTCCTTCATCACTATAAATTAAACCATCCTAAACACTATCAAATCTCACCTTCTTCATCACAATTTCTGATCTTTTAAACCATTTTAACCATGACTAAGTCAACAATCACCTCTCAACCATCACGACCCATCCGGAAAACCGCCCGAATAAGTGTCAAACCACTTTGGACTAACCAATCCATCAACCTAAGCTCCTCATCCTCGGATGAATTCACCTCACCAATCAAAAATGAACATTTTCTAAACCTTGCATCTCCATCTCCATCACCCAATGAACCCAATGAGCTCACTCCACCACCAACAAAATCACCCATTGACCCAACTCCATCAAGTGCTCCAACCCAAACCATTGTTGTTTCACCCAATCTATCATGACATCCATGGTCCTCTTTATGGAGAACCAAATTTTGAAAACCATGATCACCCAACTCCACCACATTCTCAAGCCCAAACCTTTGAGTCTTTCTTTCCTTCCTATGAGGAAATCCAAAGCATGGTTGAGAATCATCTCCATCAAGCAATGGAATTTCAAACCACCTTGCTTGACTCTATACCAAACCCATCCTCCAACGAAGAACCAAAAACCAACCAACCCTCAAACCAAGAACCCAAAACCAACCCATTTCCACCCACTCATCCCCATGTTTGCTCAAATTGTGAACAAATGGGTGCAAGCATCAAATTGTTGCTTCACCAATTCCAAGATGAAACCCGTTTTGCATTCCAACACGTCATAGAACGATTGGATGCTCTTTCCCACCCAAACAAATCCTAGACAACCTTTGGAGGCCTTTTGCCCCATTTAGGAAAGTAGGATTTGATTTTCTTTTATTTTCTTGGTTATTTTTAGTTTTTCTTTTAGAAGTAGAAGAATCTTTCCCATTTCTTGTCTTTGACTTTTAAAAGTCAAATTTTACTTGGAATGATATTTCTTTCTACTTACTTACTTGCATTGTTGGTTGATCATTTTTGTGTTGTCATTGTGGTTGCAATGTGTATGGTAACTACAAGCTTGACTATATATATCACCAACTAACCAATTTTTTTGTAGGATCAAAATCCATGTTTCCCATCTTGGCACTCCTTTTAAGGGGAGTAACAACCAAGGGGGAGCACGTGCATGATTCCGCTTCGCTACTCTACTTTTTGTTTCGACAAAAAAGGGGGAGAAATATATTAAATCTTTAAAACTTAATATGATTTTCATCACTTAAGTAAAACAAGTTTAATATAATTTTTTTTAAGTCTTAAACACTAAGATTTTGTGAGTTACTTAAAAACAAAGTTTATGTTTTGTCATCAACAAAAAGGGGGAGATTGTTAATACAAATATCGCCTAAAATCGTTATTTATATTTTACGATCTTTGCTAAGTTTTGTTAACAACAAAATGTAAACTTTAGTTTCTAAGTAAAACATAATCTTAGTTTTAAAAACTTGCATAAACTAGACATTTGCTACATTTTACATTTCATAAAACACAACACTTTTTATTTCTTAAAATAGAAATGTCACATCACATTTATGGCAAGTTTTGTCAATATACATTTATGGAAAGAAAGTGTGTTTGACTAACCATATGTTTGCTTGCAAGTTTTGTGTTTGACTAGGTATAATGAGATGTGACATTGTTTGGTTTGCAAGATTTATTGCAAAACCAACTGCAAGCCTGGCGAAACCCTGGGGGTACACGGGCGGAACCCATCTGAGGGTTCCGCCGTATCCGCCAGGCCTGCAGAAGGTTTTGCTATAAATACTAAGCCACAAGTTTGATTTTTGGCTTATCACTCTACATTATATTTTCACACATTCATTCATTCTTTGATCTAACCCTTTAACATTTCATATGTGAAGTTTCTTTTTGTAGCAAAGAGATTCACGAGTTCATAAAAAGTTACAAGTATTCAATACAACGTTGCAAGACTTGTTAGCTTAGCATTGTGTAGACTTGTGTAGTTTACACTTCATTTGATTGTGTATTTTCAGTAGTGATCGGTTAGTATTTTAGTCCTCAAAATACAAAGTGTGACGGGAGTTGTTGTGCCTTTGTAAAAGAACTAACGGGAGTGGTTGTACCCTTGTAAAAGAACTTGACATCTAGCTTAGTGTCGGTAAACGTGTATAAGCGACGTGTAAGGTTTTCTCCGCCGGTGAAAGGAGCTTGTTGACTAGTGAAAGAAACTCTCGAGTTGGATACTCGGGGCGTGGACGTAGGGCAAGGAAAAAGAGTCCTTGTAGCCGAACCACAATAAATACTCGTGTTATGGTTTGATCGTTTCTTACATTTACTTGTATGTTATATATTGTGTTTGTGTATATATCTTTGATCAAACGGAAAGTTTCAAAGCTAATTAAACAAGTTAAAAAATTTTAAACGGTAAACTATTCAACCCCCCTTCTAGTTTTCCACACAATCGAACAAGCAAAGGAATGCCCTTCTGAAATAACGAGGCTAAACACTATGCTGGTGAAATTCTTAGAAGACCAAATGAGTCGGAAAAGGACAAAAGAGCCTGTGAATGTTTCTGAGGATAATTCTGCTGGGGTTTCTCAAGTAGACATGATGCCTCAAATATCTATTCGGGATCCTGTTGTTGTTCCTAGGAGAAAAGGACGACCAAAAATTGCAACAAGAATTAAACCTCCCATAGAACTGCCAGAGAAGAAAAAGAAGACTTGTTCGTATTGTCATGGATTGGGTCACAACATCACGGGGTGTCCAAAAAAGAAGGTATTCTTGGTAAAAATTTATCTTTGAATATGTAACATTTCTTTTAAGTTTTAATTTATATATGTATTTGTAGATTCAAGATTTGCAACGAAAAAAAGGACAATTGTAGTGCTCTTTTGGCAAATGCTACTCATGGGGTGAAGAAAAAGAAGATATAAGTTGATGTGTTGTATCTGTGGTTAAAGAGAAAGAAGACATGTTGCTGCATTTCTTTATGGGTCTGTATTTTGAATGATTGTAAATGGGTCAAATGTAAACGGGTCAAAAAAGTTTATATTTTGGTTGTCTTCTTTTCTCTGTAATGAAATTGTGTTGATCTTTGCCCTTTTAAAATGACTAGTATGTTGTTCTTTTGTGATCTACATAAGTCGTATCAGGTCTGCATTTTTTTTTGAAGCATGACGGGTCAAACTGGAAAATTGTTTCTGTAATGCCAAACACCCCTTTAAGTTATAGTGAAGCTGTTTTGTTATAGCTTGACTGGTGAGACTAACTGATTAGTCGCACATGAGACTAACTTTAGACAGTGCGGCTACTAATTAATGGAAATCTCAAAAAACATGAATCCTTAAAAAGTTCACAGTAGCAATTTAGAATGGTTTATTTTTAACTGTTTACAAGTAATTATTTTTACAGTGATTAATGTCGATTTAGCACTACATTAGTAACTAGTAATTAGTTGAACTTTTGTAATTTGTTGCAAAGATCGACTATGCAGCAGCTTCTTCATCACTTGAACTTGCTCAACATCTTTATAAAAAGGTAAGCAGTCATATAATCCACTCGTAATGCAACAGCTTCTTCATCACTTGAACTTGCTTAAAATAGCTCGAAACATGTCCATTTTACCAGGAAAATTGTTGCTGTCACTAGTGGGTTAACGGGTCAATTTTTTTTTTTTTTTTTTTTTTTTTTTTTTAAGTTGACTGGATGAGATTAACTAGTTAGTCGAACATGAGACTAACTTGAGATTAATTGTTTAGCCGAGAGGGTGCAACGGGTCAAAATTGGTATTTGGTACTAAATGTGAAGTCAAGACACGAACATATTCAATGTGAAGTCATGACTAGTTTTTTTTTTTTTTTTTTTTTTTTTTTTCTTTTTTTTTTTTTTTTATGTTAAAATGGTCACAGCCAAGTAGGGATTAGCATACTGGAATGTTGGAACCAAAAAAAGGCCGCATATCCCTCCCAAAACATTTTGTATTAAGTTTCTGCTGTTTGGTTCTTCAACAAAAGAGTGTTTGGCAATAAGTTTCAGGTCTGATATTTGGGACTACAAGAGGTTTACTTCTCCAATTTGTTCTGCAATTCATATGCAGTTGTGTACTGCAGTCATTGGTACTGTAGGTATTGTTAGTTTTCTTGTCTCAATAAGTGTTCAATATATTAATTTTTTTGTGTAAGGTTTTGTTACCCATGTACTGGTGGCCCAAGTCTTGCATGATTTACTCACATGTGGCTGATTATGTTTTGATTTGGGTGCCTTTTAGTTTGTATTGTGAGTGGGTCAAAGGAATATGGTGCAACAGGTTAGTTCATGTGGTACTTCTTTGACTTGTTTTTGTTTAATTTTGTTGCAAGGCCCTGTGTGTAGGGTGTCATGTGGTACTGCATTTGATAGTTAATATAAAAATAAAGAAACAAGATGCTTATTTGCAGCAAAACACATTGTCATTCAATGCACCACAATGTGGCATGTGACATACAATACAAATCAATGGAATACATTGCCATTTAACTCCAAATACTCTCGAGTTCTACTAAATTAGTTATGCATGAGTGCCTTTTAGTACCCGACTCTCAACTCTCTTCCCCGTTACGCATACGTACTCCACGTCAAGCCAATTATCAACCATCATCACCATCTTGTATGGCTTCTCAACCGCAGGTTAGTCCACCCCAATCTCCACAGCCAACAAAACCCGACTCTCAACCCTATTCCCCATCAAGTATAAGTACTTCAGCAGAATCCAATTCTGAACCATCATCGCCATCTCGTATGGCTATTCAACCCCATGTCCCAACCAACTTGTTAGAGTAAAAGTACATTAAACCATAATGTCCAGTATAGTGGTAGTCAACCCTGTTTCCACTAGACCGTTATGTAGTCTTCTGTTCCATTTTCATTGAATTGTTGTCTTGGTTTATCATATTGAAAATGTGGTCTTCATTGAAATACTTTCGACAACCACCCAATTAAACCTACTAGCAAGCAGGTAAGCAATACCTTCTACCCCTAGCTACAAAACCGTAGCAATAAAGTTGCAGACTAGTATCTTCAACATGCCATTATAAACTTATTGGCCTTTAGTCCTAAATCTTTAAGGCATAGAAACCCAACACCAGAGCATATATCAGTATCCAAAAAAGCAGAAAACTATGACCCGAACAGTGCAAAAGTGGAAGTAGCCAAATAAGTGAAAAGCCATAATAATAGAGTTTGCTACAAAAACCACTTAGCCTTTAACTTCAATTGGTGTCATCCAGATCCATTTAGATTCCAATAATGTGAGACAGAGCTCAAATTTGATATCCGACCTTCATATATAAAACAGCAATACAAAATATTAATGAACACTTACCGACACACTTCATCCAACACTTCGCATTCGTTTCCAAAATATTATTAAAATCATGCTTAGAATCTGTGGAAAACTAGAAGGGGGGTTGAATAGTTTACCGCTTTTTCGATTCTTATTTAGCTTAAATATCTTTAAAAACATTTACGTTTGCTTAAAGATATAAGTACAATGTTATACGTTTGATTCTTTGAAAAGCTTTTCATGTGAATAACAATTCTAACTTTACTAGTTTCAAACTTTAAAAAGCTTTGCTTGTGATGATCCTAACTTTGCTAGTTTAGTTCTTTGAAAACCTTTACTTATGTTTGAAGACATAAACACATCTTTACTTGTTTAGTTCTTTGAGAACCTTTATAAGTAACTAGCTATGTCAACAAAAGAACAACATGTAATAAGCAAAGATAAGGAAAGAAACGATCAAACCACAACACGATTGTTTATCGTGGTTCGGCAACAAGGACTCTTTTTCCTTGCCCTACATCCACGCCCCGAGTTTCCAACTCGAGAGTTATAAGCACTAATCAACAAGCTCCTTTCACCGGCGGAGAAAACCTTTACAACGTCGCTTACACTTTTACCGACACAAAGCTAGATGTCGAGTTCTTTTACAAGGGTACAACCACTCCCGTTCGTTGCTTACACTTTTACCGACACTAAGCTAGATGTCGAGTTCTTTACCAAGGGTACAACCACTCCCGTTAGTTCTTTTACAAGGGTACAACAACTCCCGACACACTACGTATTTTGAGGCCTAAAATACTAACCACTTACTTCTATATACATGAAACACATGAAGTATAAACTACCAAAGCTTATACATGACCAAGCTACCAAGACTTGCAACTTTAGAGTTGAAGCTTGTAACTTCTTGAATGATCTTGTGAAGTCCCTTGCTACATAAGAGAATCACAAATCAAAAGGTTACTGAGTTAGTTGAGAGAGTATGTAAATATATGTCCTAAAAGGGTTACACAAAACAAACAAATGGTTTGGTATTTATAGCAAACTATTCTGCATGTCTGGCGGATCAGGTGGAACCCTCAGATGGGTTCCGCCCGTGTACCCCCAGGGTACCGCCGGGTCTGCAGTAGGTTTTTGCAATAACTCTTCAAACCAAACAAGGTCTTGTCTCATAACTCCTAGCAACCAAACAATATCACATCACTTAAATCAAGTCAAACACAAAACTTGCAAGCAACAACAAAGTTAGTCAAACACATTTCTTTCCATAAATGCATAGTGACAAAACTTGCCCTAAATGTGATGTGACCTTACTATATTAAGAAATAAATAAGATGTGACAAGACTCATTTTAGTTTAAGAAGTAAAAACAATGTTTTGTTTAAAAGGAAATGTTAACCTTAGTTAAACAAGACTTAAACACTTAAAGTGATGATTTACTTATAGCTAAACTTCATACTTTGTCATTAACAAAACTTAGCAAAGATCGTAGAATATAAATAACGTTTTTAGGCGATATTTGTAGTAACAATCTCCCCCTTTTTGTTGATGACAAAACATAAACTTTATTTATAAGTAAGTCACTAGTTTTAGTATTAAGTCTTATAAAGTTAGGTATAAAAACTTGTTTTTGCTAAGATGATGTGATATATAAAAAAATTTTGAAACAAGTTTATATCTAAATTCTCCCCCTTTTTGTCGAAACAAAAAGAAGAGTAGCGAAGCGGAAGTAACCACTTGCTCCCCCTTGGACAATACTCCCCCTAAATGGAGTGCCAAGAGAGGAGACATGGATTTTGAACCTACAAGAAAAGGTTAGTTGTTGCACAAGATAAGTCATGAAAGTATTTCATGTTTAAACACACCTAAGAGTTGTGAAGTGAAATAGTACAACACTCATGCTCCCCCTTGAATATTACTCCCCTAAATGGAGTATCAAGGAAGGAAAACATGGATAATGAACCTACAAAAAGAAATGTTAGTTCCTAAAACACAAGATATATGTATGTTACCATAGCAAGGTATAGTTCACTTATTATACCTAAATGGTCAACAAACAATGCAAACCTTGTAGTAGAATGAAATTCATTTCATGTAAAAGTTTGACTCTTAAAAAGACAAGAAATTTGGATGACAACATCCTACCCTTAAAAAAAACTAAAAATAAACTAAGAGCATAAAAAGCTACAAGGAAATCATCATTTTCCTTAATGAGAAACATTTTCCAAAAACAAAGCTAAGGTTGTTTAAGGATGAAAATGTGTGTTGAGGGTTGTAGTGGGCTTTATTTTGAAGGTTGAGAGGGTGACATGAGTTTTGGTTTGTTGGTTTAAATGGGAAACATTTTCCAAAAGAAACGGTTTTGTTTCATTTTGGAGACTCTAAACTTGAGACGTTCCACAATGTGGTTTAGGATAAACCTCATTTTATTGGATAGGGTGAAACAACAATGGTTTTGGGTGATGATACTCTTGTTGTGGTGGTTGGTTGTGGTCGAAAGACTCATTTTGGTTAAGCAATGACCTTGGTTATTCATTTGTTGAAGGTGGTGGTTGTTGTTGGTCTTGGTGGAAGATCATTGAGATGCTTTTATTTTCTAATACGAAGAAAATAGAGATTCAAAGTGTTGGGAAGGTTCTTGTGGTGGTGGTAGTTATTGTTGTTGTGGTGGTTGTTGTTTGAACAAAATGGTGTAGGCTTGGTTATTTGTAAATGGTTACCATGAAGGTTTTTGTGAATGGGGTGAAACACAAATAATTGTAGGAGTGTATGACCTTGATCATTTGGAAAAATTGAGGATTTAGCATAAAGGTAGGCCAAACTCTCAAGCAATGACGGTGGATGAGGTGCATCATCCAATGACTCGTTTGGTTGAAATATTGGTTGTTGATGGGTTTCCGTTTCGGCAATGGTGTCAAAGAGTGACAATGATGGAGGGCTTGATGGTTTAGGTGATAGGTTTTCAAAAGTTTCCAATAGTGGATGTGGTGATGTTGGTGGTGTATGGAAAAGTTCCATTGGTGTAAGAAGTAGCAAGATTAAGCAAATCTTGAATAGTGATCACATTGGTATTGAAATGTGTTGAGGATGGTGTTGAGGTAGTGAGGTTAAGGAAATCTTGGATAGGTGAAGAAATGTTAAGCGAAGCATCACTTGAAGATGATGAGCTTGACTTGACGGTTTTGTTGAAGCAACAAGGTTTGATACTAATCCTAGTGGTTTTTGAGAAGGATTTTGATGGTTATGGTGTGATTTGAATTGTTGCAAAACTTTCAAATTTATAAGGTTGAAAAGGTGTTGAAATGGGTGTTTGGATTTGATGTTCTACCATTCAAAGAATGAGGTTTCAAATGATTTTCATGACCATGTCACATCATTTGATGTTAATTCAATGGAATAGGATGGAGTGAAAGATCAACGTATGCACTCAATGCTTTGTGATCATGGGATGTGATTTGGTTGAAAATGTTTCAATGGTTTGAAGGATCCTTTAAAAGGGTTCCTTGGGTTAGTTATGTTTGAATTTGAATTTTTGGAGGGAAGTGGCTTCCTAATTGTTTTAGTGAGTGAAAGTTGTTCTAATATGGTTATTGGAGTTAATGGAAGATGTTTCTCACTTAGGATAATGGTTTTGACACATTACAAGTTTTGGACTTAAGAAAAATGGAAGAATTTTCTGCAGGTGTCTGGCGGAACCCTCAGAAGACACTGGCGGAACCCATTTGAGGGTACCGCCTGGTCCGTTGGGCCATTTCTGGAATTCCCAGAAAATACACTGGCGGACCCCAATTTTGGGTACCACCAGATCCGCCAGGGGTAAAAAATTAGGCAGTCCGAGTTTTTGACCCGTGAGAAGATTTTTAAAATTTTCGAAAACTCCTAAAATCAAAGAGATAAGGTATTTCTAGTTAGGCAATGCAAAAATTAGACATGTAAACATACATATCATGGGACTTTGACCTTGAGGTCGAGGATTTTACTATACTTAGTAAGAATTGCCATAAGCATAGAAAAAAAAATGACAAACACCTTAAACATTGTCATTATGCATAAAAGTTCATACAAACATAATCCAACATACATAATAGACCATGAAAGTGAAAAACACATAATTCACGTAGTTTTAACACAAAGACGATTCTAAAGCATTCTTAAGCCAAACACTCCTTAATCGTCTCATAACCGGTCTATCCTCTTATTGAGCTTTCTTAGGTACCTTCCAAAGCACTTGAAAATTCCTTTGGTTTGCTTGAACTCTTCAAATACATTTTCAATGACGGAGAGTTCTAGAAGGTAGTCTAAAGGAGGTAACTTAGAGTTAGGAAGTTAATCATCCTTTCTCATGTCAGATGATGATGATGATGGTGTAGGTGAGCGAGTACGTATGTCCTTACCTTTGAAAACTTGTTTATCACTTAGAGGAACGAAGATGTGAGGAATGAGAGAATAGTCAAGGCACATTCCATTATCGTTAGGAGGAATGGGTGAGATTGTTCTAAAGAGGCGGGTGAGAAGCATTCCATAAGGAAGAGCGGTTGTTCCTACCAAAGGTATGTCGGCCATTCTTTTGGCGAGGTAATAGGCTAAGTAAAAAGGTTGACCGGTGGAAATGCTATAGAGCATGTAGCTAAGACAAACATTGATGTGATCCTGGTTTCCTATGGTGCTAATTTTATTGGTTCTAAGGAGTTCTTCCCATTCCTTTAATTGGGGCTTGAGTTCATTGAATTCCATACCATATGGGTCCTTAATGACCTCATTTCCTGTTCTAGTTCTTCTAGTGTTGGTGGTCCTAATGAAGAGGTGGTCACGAAGTTCATCTTTGGACACAAGAGGGGTATCATAGGAATAGATGCGGTCAAAGAATGTGTCAAGAGTTGAGAGGGAGTGCAAGTCGGAGTAGATGCAAGTACCATGGTTTGGGACACCTAGGATTTGAGCAAACTCCTCGAGGGTGAAGGAGTATTGATGACTACTAGCCCTAAAGTTAATAGACATGCGACCATACTCATCCTTGGAGAGGGTGATGGATGCATAGAATTCTAAAATAAACCTAGAACAAATAGGCTCGTCGATTTCTAAGAGACACTCAAAGTTGATTGTGGCAAATTCCGTGTAGAGGTTTGTATCTTCTAAGAAGGATGGATCAATGGTTCTACCCTTATGGACATATTGTTTTTCTAAGGCTTTGAAGACAACGATTTGAGTTTGAGCAAGACCTTTGGTTTTGTGGTGTTTGGGTAGGTACTTGATGGTGTCCTTGTGGTCGTAGTGAGTTAGAAGAGGCATGATGATTCCTAGAAAATCAAAATTTCTCATTTAAGTAAATGACTATTGTAATGTGTATGTTCTAGTGTGTGCCTATATGAAAACAATGTGGAGGTGCGGTTGACTTGACTCATTTTGATACTTAAAAATGTTTTGTAATGCAAGTGATGTTTCAATGACGTTTTTCATTTGTTTTAACAATGTGGTGAACGGTGGTAAAGTATGGGTGACGACCGAGGGTGGATATGTGAAATGAGGTGGTGATTGTTTGACAACACTTAAAGCTTGGATATCTTCTTTGTGTTCTTCACTTGCTAGAAAGTGGAAGAGACGCATTTCATAATGAAATTCACTTGACTTTTGACGACATAGACAAATATGTTAATGAGAGTATGGATATGACAATTTCCCTTTGTTTCAAAGAGCGACACAAAGGTGAACATAGGTTTATGTATCATGAAAGGTGGTTTAATCTTAATAGGTTAGGTTATAGTGGGGATGACACACTTGTTTGGTTACATTGTGGAATCTTCTTGTGAAGATGACTAGGTGGAGTTATTGGTGAAGATGATATTGACTCTTGGTTTCTTTGAGAACATGGAAATGGTGGATGACTCGATATTGTTAGGACAAAGGATAACTCGGTTTCTCATTTCACATTGCTTGTTTGAGGTTTGGGTGATGAAAGGTTATGAGGAAAATGATTGAAGTTTTGCTCATTTTGTGAATCTTATGGGCTGATGGTAAGTTGGAGTTGTGAGTAAAGAGGTGTTTGGTTTTGAACTTAAATAAAACATTATGTGGCTTTGGCGGACCAGGCGGAACCAAAAAGTGGGTTCCGCCCGTATGGTCTGAGGGTGCCGTGGGATCTGCAGGGAAAACTCAAAAGGAATTGTCTTGATTTTTGTGGTTTTATCCTAATGTTCAAAACTAAGGTTTTAGGTCTTATGAGTCCTTGACTAAGCCTAGGGATGATGAATGCTTCTCATTCAAGAGGTTTTGTGAAAACGTTGATAGAATGGTTAACGTATAAGACATTCTTAGTTAAGATGTTCCTCAATGAACATTTTTACCAAGACGATGATGATGGATCACAATATTTCAATTAAGAACATAATGGATTGAATTGTCGCTGAAGTCGATGCTTCCTTTGTTGAAGGTATAACAATGTTGATAAGATGAATTCCGTTGTTGATGCGAGTTTGCTTGTTCAAGCGGAGCTTGTTGATGTGCTTCTCCATCCGATACTAATTTGAGAATCTTACGCGTTTTGGAGAATCATTGGGTAAGTAAGTATAAAAGTGCAAGTACCACTTGTGCTTTTCTTATCAACTTATTACCGACATAATTCCATTTGGCATACACTATGGTTTCTATTCCCGTTCTTTTGGGAGACCATAATCCTAGTTGTGTAGTACCTTATGATGTATCCAACTAGGCTCAACTAACGAGTTGTTTAAGGATCTTCGTTAACACGAGCACATAGACAAAAGCTAAACATAATGTTGAATCTAAATGTTATGAGAACAAGTAGTCTTCCAAACATTTCTCTACGTTTAGTTTTACCTACGGATTTACTAATCTCATTCTTGATAGGTCATCAATAACTTACCATTGAGAACAAGAGAGCAACTAGGAATGTCTTTAAGTTAAAATCCCTTGCTTTTGTGGCTTGCTTTTATTATCAAAAGGTCTTTTAAATATTGACACTATACTCACTTGATTACTTTGAAATATCAACTTCGTTTCACTATTTGTTTTATTCTAAATTCCAAAAATTGTTTTTGTTGAATTTGTTTAGACACAACTAATGACCTATAAATCAAGTTTTATAACTTATGTCAATTTTACTTGATTTAAAGTTTAACTCAAGGTGAGAAGATGTTGTTTTGTACTTTTACTCCATGCTTGTCTTGCCATCATTGGACTTTCGACTAAGTTATCATCTACCAAAGATGATATCATAGAAGGAGGAGATCACTCGTTAAATGTCATATTCAACGACTCCTCGACTCTTTAAGTTTTCTTACTTAAGACACTATGAACTCTATTTATTTTTAAAAAGTCCAAGAGGTACAACATCATTAGACTATGCGTCACATTTGATGTGTAAATCCTAGATGTTGAAAACTTATTTTCTTTCACACATCCTAATATATGCTAATGTGATTTATTTTACCTTGTGTGTTTTATGTGAGATTATCATAAAGGAGTGATTGAAGAAAGACACAATTAAAGACTCAAAGTATGGTGTTTGAGAAAATTGTTTAACAAAGGTTTGTTTTGCAAGCATCACAAAAGTGTTAGACATTTTAACACTTAGGAAATTCTTAGTTAGCTCACTTGTAAGCAAGAGTTGAGTGAGACATACTCAAGAGTTTTTCGTGTTTATCTCTTGATGGTTAAATAACCAAAACACCTTATATCTCCTACTAGTACTAAAGACTAAATTCCTTGTTGCATAGAATCTAATCTTAGTTATTTACAAATAGCAGGTAGACACTCTAGAGTATTACAAATAACACATATTTGAGCACATAATGCTAGAGACAAGATATAACCAAAGTCAAGTTTAAGTAATGCGTACCTTTTAAATTGCATAGAGATGCTATCAAGCGGATAAGCATTAAGCGTAAAAACTTGGTTTGACGACATGCTTTGAAACTCAATAACTCATGTATCCAAGAAGGTTAGACAATCATATAAAAGCATAGAGTATGATAATCTTAATTCTTTTATCATGAGTTTCTATTAGAGATAGAATTATCTCTAAATCTCTCTTCTAGGTTAGACAAATTTTACTTGCTTTGTTTTATTAGTTAATGGTGCTTTTGAGTTAAATCCTAATCCGGTTTTATCTTTAAACAACCTTTGACTCCTCAACAATCTTTCAAGAGATTTTGAGCTTTCATCAAATTTAACTAATAATTTTTCCTTTCTCATTTTGCATTTTAATCTCATGTTTGTAATCTAGACATAATTTACATTCTAGATTAATTTCAAATTTTAGACATTTTATCTTCTAATAAGATTTCCTTTTCAAAGATATTCTTAAGAGATTTTGAAGAATCATTCTTGAAGATAGCTTTTAGGTCCATGTTGCACAAATGTTTAGACTCATTTTCTAGTTTAGAAAACTCTAGGATAAATTAATCAAAGCAAAAGAGTTTGGTTTCAAAGTGTACCTTGCTTGATGTTTTATCTAGTATAGAATCACAAACCGGATGATTGACTTCATCTTCATCCGAGTTATTCCATGAATCGCAAGCAAGACTACTACGAGCTTGACACGAGTAATCACCTTAACTAACACCTTGCTTGTTGTATCAATAAGTTGACAATAAACTACCGGATCATTGTCTTCGTCAACATCCATTACATTCCAAGATACGCAAGCAGGTTCATCAAAACACACGTACTCATCTTCACTTGTACCTTCATTTAAAACATTTAAACTAGTAGCACATGTATTAACTTCTACTAAGTGTCTATCAATTAGTTTTTCTAAAACTTCTAATTCATATGTAAGATCAAATTGATCATCTTTGACTTGACATATTCCTTGATGAAAGTTTACCATATTTTTCAAACATCATTAGCCTTTTGACAAAAATACATTCTTTCATATTTGGTACTAAAGCTTTGTAAAGCATTGTTTTAGCTTTAGTATTTTTATCAAGTTTAAGATAGTTATCTTGGTTTTCAAAAACTTGTTTTCTTTGGTTTGAAATAACCAAAAGAAATAATATGCCAAAGATCTTGATCAATTGATTTCACATAGTTTTCAAAATTACTTTTCCATTCAAGTAATGTTTTCTTTTTCAAATAGCGGTTGGTTTTTAATAGGTTGCCCTTCTTTGAGATTTTCAAAATCCATGGATCGATCCAAGTTTTAAAATACATTCTATTTTAAAGATCTTGAGTAACGTAGCTCCTGATGCCAATTGTGGAAAACTAGAAGGAGGTTGAATAGTTTACCGCTTTTTCGATTCTTATTTAGCTTAAATATCTTTAAAAACATTTACGTTTGCTTAAAGATATAAGTACAATGTTATACGTTTGATTCTTTGAAAAGCTTTTCATGTAAATAACAATTCTAACTTTACTAGTTTCAAACTTTGAAAAGCTTTGCTTGTGATGATCCTAACTTTGCTAGTTTAGTTCTTTGAAAACCTTTACTTTTGTTTGAAGATATAAACACATCTTTACTTGTTTAGTTCTTTGAGAACCTTTATAAGTAACTAGCTATGTCAACAAAAGAACAACATGTAATAAGCAAAGATAAGGAAAGAAACGATCAAACCACAACACGATTGTTTATCGTGGTTCGACAACAAGGACTCTTTTTCCTTGCCCTACATCCACGCCCCGAGTTTCCAACTCGAGAGTTATAAGCACTAATCAACAAGCTCCTTTCACCGGCGGAGAAAACCTTTACAACGTCGCTTACACTTTTACCGACACAAAGCTAGATGTCGAGTTCTTTTACAAGGGTACAACCACTCCCGTTCGTCGCTTACACTTTTACCGACACTAAGCTAGATATCGAGTTCTTTACCAAGGGTACAACCACTCCCGTTAGTTCTTTTACAAGGGTACAACAACTCCCGACACACTACGTATTTTGAGGCCTAAAATACTAACCACTTACTTCTATATACATGACACACATGAAGTATAAACTACCAAAGCTTATACATGACCAAGCTACCAAGACTTGCAACTTTAGAGTTGAAGCTTGTAACTTCTTGAATGATCTTGTGAAGTCCCTTGCTACATAAGAGAATCACAAATCAAAAGGTTACTGAGTTAGTTGAGAGAGTATGTGAATATATGTCCTAAAAGGGTTACACAAAACAAACAAATGGTTTGGTATTTATAGCAAACTATTCTGCATGTCTGGTGGATCAGGCGGAACCCTCAGATGGGTTCCGCCCGTGTACCCCCAGGGTACCGCCGGGTCTGCAGTAGGTTTTTGCAATAACTCTTCAAACCAAACAAGGTCTTGTCTCATAACTCCTAGCAACCAAACAATATCACATTACTTAAATCAAGTCAAACACAAAACTTGCAAGCAACAACAAAGTTAGTCAAACACATTTCTTTCCATAAATGCATAGTGACAAAACTTGCCCTAAATGTGATGTGACCTTACTATATTAAGAAATAAATATGATGTGACAAGACTCATTTTAGTTTAAGAAGTAAAAACAATGTTTTGTTTAAAAGGAAATGTTAACCTTAGTTAAACAAGACTTAAACACTTAAAGTGATGATTTACTTATAGCTAAACTTCATACTTTGTCATTAACAAAACTTAGCAAAGATCGTAGAATATAAATAACGTTTTTAGGCGATATTTGTATTAACAGAATCAATAATGCCACATAAAAAATTAATTCCCCACAATATTCGATTAACATAGGATACAAAATCACCTAGCAAGACAAGAATGAGTCAAATTACAATTTGGGATTTATTATAGTTGTTATTTTCAGAGAGGATAGGATAGGAATGAACTAGGAACCAGACTTTAGGATCTAGGAAAAGACAATCTGACCCTTGTTTCGTAAAATTAAGAATCATAACAAAAAATAGAAGAGATCGTCGATGATTTTTTGAAGGGCAATCAACAGATGTGAGATGGTCGATATTAGAAGAGATGAGATGGTCCCAGGAAGAATGCGATCATTGTTTAAGACTTTTATTATCAATAGTCAAAACGACGTACTATTGTTGATTCTACATGTAACCTTATGTACCCAACAGCCGTAGATTCACTTTTCCCTTAATATTATTATATAATAAAGTGGGCTCATTTAGTTATATATTATTAAAACATTTGTTGTAGGAAGAGGGCAAAAAAATAATTTTGGTTATATAGAAAATTAAAGAAAGGGAAAAAAAAATGAAGAAGCCAATGGTTTAAATAATAAAGTGGACCATTTGGTTAGACAAAAAAAAAAAATAAAAAATAAAAATAAAAGAATAAGTCAATTGTCAGAAGCCAATCCGATAAAACCTACCATTTCACTCATGATTCGTGGAAACCCATATGAATGGGTGTCAACCACTGTTTCAACTTTCAACACCCATTACCCTAAAGCAAACAATTTTTATTTCTTTGATTTCATTCCCTAAATGCTAAACCCTCATAAAAAACACACCCTAAATTAAAAACCAAACACACTTAAGTGATACCCATTCCCATTCATTCAAACCAAACACACCTTAAAACCTCTAAAAAAATTACTACCACTGACACCAATAAACCAACACAAATCAACAGCAAACAGATAGCATCCCCAAACAACAAATGGCCACGGCGGCGTTATCTCCGACCACCGTCTCCCTCCGCCTCAAACCCTTAACTACCACCCTCCGCTTCCTCTCCACCTACTACAACCACCACGCGCCAAAGCAAATAACCACTCACGCGCCAAAACTCACCTACAATTTCAACCACTTAACCAACTCCCCATACCGTAATGTTCGATACTTCTCCGTCTCTGCCGTGTCGGCTGGCGAGACATTGGAGACGTCGAAAACGGATAAAATAGGGGAGTTTAAGAAGCGGTTGAGGGTAGTGGATATAAAAGGAGGTGAAAGTGAGGGTTTGGATAGTTTAGGGAAGGTTTTGACTGTTAGAGGTTGGGTTCGGACTTTACGTGTTCAGAGTAGTGTTACTTTCATTGAGGTACTTTATCGGATAATATCGAAATGAAGTTTGAATTGATTAACATTGATTATATGATTGTACATTGTCGAAATGCAATGTAGGAGATAGTGTTTGGATAAACTTATGGTAACATGACCTGATTCGGCGCTATACAAGTTCCTAGTATTGAGACAGCGTTTTGTAAACCTAATTGGTAGAAAAATATGTATTGTAATACGTTTGTTCATAACGTTGCTAATTTTACAAGGTGATTAATAATTATCATTAGCTAGGTTTTGGGACAGGTGAATTAAGTACTTGTCTACTCATTGGACTTGCGGAACATTGGTTGTTTACTTGTATGTGGATAAGACTATCTTGATTGATGAATATTGATTATATGATTGTACATTATCAAAACATTATTTAAGAGATAGTGTTTGGATAAACTCATGGCTACATGACCTAGCTCGGCGCTAATGTATGTACAAGATTGTTATTGAACTACAAGTATGTCATTTTTGTAGAAGAATGGTTCCTTGCGTTGCGGAATATGGTTTATAAGCATAATGTGTAGAAAAATATGTACAGTAATACATTTATGCATAACATTGCTAACTTTAAATGCTGATTATCGTTACCAAGGTTTTGGGACAATTGACTCTCAAGTATTTTATACACATTGGACTTATGCAATGCTATCTGTGAATCTATGGATATTGTGTAAGGAACTGTTATTCTTTGGACAAGACATACTTATAGTTGGAGACAAAAACTTTATTTTTATGATAGAATTGATATATAGACATTTAGCTCTACTATATGTTGGTGTTCTGCTTAGTATGGAGTAGTATGTTATTTGTAGTGGAAGGGGGCGTTACAAACTAACAAATTTATAAAGCATGGTCAACTATTTGTCAAAATAACTGGTGTGTTTCAACTTTCAAGTGTTTAATTCAATCCAATAAATGATATTGCATATTCATTTTGGCAATGTTATCTCCTAGACCTTACTACTTTTTGAATTCAAACTTAATATGGTTGTTGTTGTGAATTGTAAGTCTTGAATTGTCTTATTTGTACTGTGTTTGATCAAGATTAAAGAAACTGGGCTGTTTAATCGAATAGGTCAAGACTATATTAGTTTCATATCATAGTCGAAAAGTTTATTTTGACACCTGAAATCGAAGTCTAGATCTTTCCACGGAGTTGAGGGAATGTCAATATATGGTAGTAGCATATTATCTTGTGTATTTCCCTTATCTTTAAAATAGTGATCTTCAACCATGAGTTTGACTGACTATTTAGTGGAAGATGCATTTTGATGAGACCATGGGCACTTTCAGCAAGAACTCATAATGTATGTTTTTGGTGGATAGTTAATGGGTGTTGCATTCAGTGCAGGTGAATGATGGTTCGTGCCTCTCGAACATGCAGTGTGTGATTGACTCAGATGCTGAAGGTTATGATCAGGTAGCAAACAGGCTATTTAGCTATTTAAAAATGCCTGTCATTGACTGTATTTAGTGTAATTTACTTATATTTTTGAACTTCATTAACAAAGGTTAACCTTTTGATAAAAGGGTTCTTTTACTACCAATCTTCACCATTTGTAGCCTGGGGTTCTGTTCTGTTATTGTATACTCAAAGTGGCTGCAACAAATTTTAATGCCAAAGTCATCCATTGTTTAACAAGTTATACTTCCGTTTATATAAATTTCTTTAAATAATATTACTTATGTTTTGCGCATATCACTAAAGAGTAAAAATCAATGATTATTCAAAGCCCTGGATGCCGATTTGTAGCTTGAAAACATGTTTTGTGTTTATGATAGGTGGAGAGTGGTTTAATAACAACAGGTGCATCAGTCTGTGTAGAAGGTCTGGTGGTACCAAGCCAAGGAAAGAAACAGAAAATAGAGTTGAAGATTCAAAAACTTGTTACGGTATAAATTTGACACTTAAATCTGTATTTTATTGGTACAACTTGTATTTTACTCAAAAAATATCATAGCATCTTCACCTATAATATGAAAATATGTTTCATAGACCAACACCAGCCTAAGTTCATATTTTCTATTTCTCATCTGAATTTACTAATTTCAAATTAAATATTTGTGTTTTCACTATCATTTAATCTTTTGATTAACTTGCAGATTGGCAAGAGTGATCCATCATTTCCTATCCAGAAGAAAAAGGTCACACGAGAATTTTTAAGAAGCAAGGCACATCTTCGTCCTAGAACAAACACTTTTGGTGCGGTATGATTTAGGTTTTTTACAAGTGATTTTAACATTTATTTATATTGTATTATCTTAGTTGGTTAGATTGTTTGTAAATCTTGACATGAAATCCCCTTTATGATTTTTATACCATTTTCTTTCATATTTTGTTATGTAGTAGCAAATTTTCGCTGTGAAATGTGGGAACCTTTAATTATTTATTTATTTGACTTCAGGTTGCAAGGGTTAGGAATGCTTTGGCTTATGCTACACACAAGTTCTTTCAAGAGAATGGGTTTGTTTGGGTCGCAAGTCCTATTATTACCGCTTCAGATTGTGAAGGTGCTGGCGAGCAATTTTGTGTAACCACATTGGTATGGGAGATCCTATCTAATGTATATAAATCAAGGGAATTATATACTTTGGATTAGTACTTATATCCTACTTTTTTAATCTAGATTCTCGTCTTAACAGATACCGAGCTCCCAAGAAGCTAGTAAGTCTCGAGCTGATGCCATTCCAAAAACAAAAAGTGGTTTAATCGATTGGTCGCAAGTAAGGGTTTTTTTTTCCCTTCAAATTTTGAACATACGGGCCCACATGTATTATGTTTTTCCTATTTGCGGACAACTAAAATTTAACTTTTTATTTTCCTTAACCATCACAGATATAATTTGCTATTCTAGTGGCCCAGTGCTATTATATAACTGTTCCTAATTATCTTTATATAAATTTTCCTTTTACAATTTGAGCTTCTATACATCAGTTGCAGAACAGGAAAGTTAGATATAAGAAATTAGTTTTGATATTACAGGATTTTTTTGAAAAACCAGCATTCTTGACGGTCTCTGGTCAACTCAACGGTGAAACATACGCGACTGCTCTTACTGATGTACATCTTCTTTCTTATGTTTTTTTAAACTTTTACGATCAATCAGCGCATAACCCCTCTGTATTAACTTGAGCAATATTACCCCATATTTCAGGTATATACGTTTGGTCCTACATTTCGGGCAGAAAATTCCAACACTTCTCGACATTTAGCTGAATTCTGGGTATTTCTTCGTCTTCTTTTAGTTGCATTTTATTTGTTTTGCTGTAAAGTATTATGGCTTTGTTATGCATCACAGAACTATAAAACAAGCTTATATAGTTTTGAATATTTGATTTCTATCTCTGTGTAGATGATTGAGCCTGAGCTTGCATTTGCGGACCTGAATGATGACATGGCCTGTGCCACTGCCTATCTCCAGTATGTCGTATGTTACTTTATCAACCCTTTATAGTTAGTATGTTACCTTCTTATCGTCCTATTGGTATAAATTCAATAAATCAAATTATGGTTTTGCTATCAGTAATTAATATTTCAATATTATTAGTGAATTTAATGTGCTGAGTCAACTGCTACAACTTTTTGAGATAAAAAATAACCAAAATCCTTCCGGAGCTCAATGTTGACCTCTTTTTTCAGGACAGAGGGAGTAATTATTTTTATAGTTTTTATCATATAATGAGCTTCAAGCCTTCAATATCAAATTAATATGACCTTTTTCCACGTTTTAGGTGAAACATGTTCTTGAAAATTGCAAGGAAGATATGGATTTCTTCAATAATTGGATTGAGAAAGGAATCATCGACCGCTTGAGCGTATGTTTTTTCTGTGTAACTCATAATCATTCTTCTACATGAATTACTTTAATTGCCCCCACTGCAGTCATATATCTGTAACTTGTGATATTACTCCAACAGGATGTGGTCGAGAAAAGCTTTGTGCGAATGACTTACACAGATGCAGTCGAACTGCTTTTGAAATCAAAGAAGAAATTTGAGTTTCCGGTACTTTTTTATCTGTAATTCCTGTAGTTGACAAATATTTTGACTTTTGAGGGTCAAACCAGTTTGTCTTTAATTTTATAATTTATAAAAAGTTATTTGAATTGAGGTGATAAATTTTTAACTACAGTTGTGCAGATGCAAATGTAAAATGGTTTCAGCCTATTTGAGTTTTCGGCTCATAAAGTTCACTTTTTATACTTGGAGGGAGCTTTACTTCTGACTATTTCATAGACCCATAGTATAAATTCCAATAATGCAGATGTGGTCATTTTTTGCCTATTTTTGTTGGACATATCCGCAAGATAACTATAATCGTCATTGGTTTTTGTTTAGTGTAATGTACATGGAAGAAAATTTTGTATATGCACCTTCAATTGTATGTTGGTTGTATAATAGGTAAAATGGGGATGTGATTTGCAAAGTGAGCATGAGCGTTACATAACCGAGGAGGCTTTCAATGGATGCCCTGTTATTATAACAGACTACCCAAAGGCATGATCTTTCCCCTTTTTTTGTTTAGTGTAATATACGTGGAAGAAAATATAATGTTGGTATGTGTTTGAAATATCCAGGATATTAAGGCATTCTACATGCGGTTAAATGATGATGGCAAAACTGTTGCAGCCATGGATATGCTGGTTCCACGGGTAATATAGGCATATATGTATCACAGTATCACTATTTTATGGCATTAGTTTTGTTTATAAAGGTTTCCTTATTCCCCATTATCATGGTGTTATAGATAGGTATTTTAGGGTACTTGATTGTAAATTGAAAATTTCACAAAAATATGTTTTGGACATTGCATCCAGTTGGGTACTTGGGGATTATAGGAGTAATTTTTTTTATGCTAGTATAGGTGGAAAATCGGATGGGTTCATTACCGGGGTAAAAAGGGTATTTTCGTAGGGCGAGTTGGAACAGGTTGGATTGACCCGCTTAACATTTGTTTGTCCATCTATTACAATCTGTGTAAAGAATAAACATATGATTTCAGAATTTATTATTAAAATAATGATTTAATATCTTTATAACAGAAATAACTTAGGAAGCTACAAAGTACAAACGCTTCACTTATTTGGCTCATTCCCTCCCTTAGATAAACTTTTTTGTTTTTACATGTTTGACCTGTATCACTGAAGTTTGACCCGGATTGGCTTATTATGTTAGGTTGGTGAGCTTATTGGTGGAAGTCAAAGGGAAGAACGTCTTGAGTACCTGGAAAATCGCATAGATGAACTCAAGCTTAGTAAGGAGAGCCTTTGGTGGTACCTTGATCTGCGACGTTATGGTACAGGTGAGTATCTTTTTGAACATCTGTTATTTTCATACAATCAAACGGCATTTGATCATGAGGCTTGCATTGTAAAGGGTATATCCTCAGTTATGTAGCAATTATATGGTGAGTAAAATTGATTTTGTTGTGTTTTAAAATTGTTCTGGCTAATGAAATATATATAAAAAAACCAATTAATAATAAAGTGGGGAATTTTAATAAATCAAGATCACTATCCGTCAGTCTCCTGTTACGATGTAGTTTTAAATATGGTCTTCAATTGTGTTAATGCAAAAAAGATCTTGTCAATCAAAAGTTATATGTATATCCAACGTGACAATCCAAAGTGAAACATAAACTTATTATTTTGGACACGTCTTAACATGTTAGTTTTCTTTCTTATTTGTATTAATTGTTTTGCCCTATACCAGTTCCACATGCAGGCTTTGGGTTAGGTTTTGAGAGGCTTGTGCAATTTGCAACTGGAATAGACAACATTAGAGACACAATACCTTTCCCCCGAGCACCCGGCTCTGCCGAATTTTGACATGGAAAATGTCTCGACGGGTTCATTCTTTTAGTGGAACAGATGCTCTGAATTACTCTGAACTTTTTGTGCAATTCTCTCATCTGCAAATTTAGACATTGTATTGTTCCATGACAGGTCTAGAATTGTCCAACTTGGAAAAGTTAGACATGTAACAGGGAGATTCTTCAATGAAAAGAAGGGAAGATTCATGTATTTTTATCATATTTAATTTATTACACATTTTTTACAAGCATAAGCGGAAGTTGTACTTTATGTTATAAACATGGATGAATGTAGTCTAATTAGATGTGCTGCACTGCTGCTGCAATTGTAAAAAATTGTTATTAACATGATAAAGAAAACAGTTTATCCTGAAGATTTTATGTTTTTGGTTATCTCTTCTCATTTGCGACAGTCTTGATCTGTACTTCATTGTGTAGAATTTCTTCTGTTGAGAACTTGGTTTACCCTTTTAGCTGTTTGCATTTTGATTTCGGTCACTGAAAACGCAGTAGTATTTTTTAGAATATTATACAAGATATCTGTCTATATGTTTTATAAACACTATAAAATCAGAAACATTTCAATATTAGGTCTATTTTAACCACATTGTGGACATCTTCTACATGATAATAATCCTTATAAATAAACCATACTATTCTATTCTG
The DNA here is from genome assembly GCA_030686995.1 of Artemisia argyi. Taxonomy (NCBI): domain Eukaryota; kingdom Viridiplantae; phylum Streptophyta; class Magnoliopsida; order Asterales; family Asteraceae; genus Artemisia; species Artemisia argyi. The sequence continues at coordinate 152,760,741 of CM060686.1, read as the reverse complement.
TACTTGTTAAACAATAAAGTTGAATGATCGGACTTCTGAAATAATTTTTGTTTATACTTTGACGTGGGTGTTTATGAAAATCATAGCCCTAAGCAGTAGCCGGATGTATGCATTATAGAGAATCTCTAAAAGTTGTTAGTTCGTCAATTAGTAGGGTGTGCGTCAAATTTATAAGAGTGCATGCACTTTGTATTCAAACAAGTTGGGAAACCCGCGCGTTGCTGCGGGGTGGTTTCCTAGAGAGGTATCCTGTGATGATTTTAGAGCAACGGATGACAACCATTGTTTGAATGGTTAAGTTGCTAACAAAGAAATAAGCAAACGTTATTGGTAACTCAGGTTGTGAGCACATGTGCAGATATACGTTGAGACACTTATGAATACATAGATATATGCTGCATTGGATGGCTAAATGTTTTACAAAAGAGGATTTGCACAGCTAAATGTTATCTGCTACATAAAGCAGTGTTGCGGAAGTTACACAAAAGCATAGATACATGTTTAGTTGGCGAGGTTATACAAAAGGACACATAGGTGTTTTGAAACATATTTGTGCAGCTGTAGCACAAATATTGAACAAAACAAACCATTTTTTAGGAATGGCCGCAAACCATTCAAATATTTACATTGCCAACTTCAGTTTTAGGTTGCCTTGCTCTTGTCGGCTGACCTGGTTCTTGGTTTTTCTGCTGTTGAAGGATCTGCTGTGGCTGTAGTAGAGAGGAGAAAAAGAAAATTGTAATTAGTATTTATTTAAAACAAATGTTTAAGCATTGGAATGACATATTAATATGGAAGTTTGTATTTTTGTGATAGCTACTATAGAAGTAGTTTTTTAATATTTTTTTACTGTTTGTGGATATTGTTAGTATATAAAGACATGCTTGTGGTTCTTTTTTTTGCCATTTGTATCTCTCTAGTTTCATAAGAAGGATCTGTGAAAGAAAATGTCGTCGACTCCTACGTTGGATCAACTGAAATTTGCGTGCAACTCTGATAGAACTGAGCACTGTTTCTGGTTCTTGTTTATGCAAGATGGTGCTCAAATTGAGTTGTTTATTGCGCGATTGGAGGCAGAATGTGAGGCTGTGCGTACCAGGATGCTTAAATATCGGCGTTTACTTCAAGAAGGGAGATTGCTTAGCCGGTTTGATACTGCTGCTGATGATGGGTTACGGTGCACTTCGGAGGGACAGTATAAAGATGGTCTTATTCTGAATGCTCTGAATGATTTGCTGGAATTGGCACATGAAGCGAGAGAAGAGAGGCTTGGGCATGTGTCCACAATGGAGCAGCACGGTTAATGTCTTTTGGTGTATGTTTTTAGGCTTGTTTAGTGTAACTTCTGTGTGTGCTGTGGTTTGGATTTTTCTATTGTCGATTGTAACATATTATGTTTATGAATAAAAGTATTAGTAGTTGTGTGCTCGCTGTGGTTTGGATTTTTCTATTGTCGGTTGTAATATATTATGTTTATGAATAAAAATATTAGTAATTGTGTGCCCTCTTTTTGTTTATTTATTTATTTATTTTTTAATTTTTAATAATTGTTTTAATCTGATGGTTTTATGTAAAAGAATTTAGAATTAAATAGTTTGTGATTATGGTTGCCTTTAAGTTTGCTAATCGTAGGGATTATTAGTGTTTAATAACATGGGCACCAATAGTGGATTTTCTTATTTTGAGTGGGTGAATGAGTGAAGACAATTGGCTTGGTCACAAAAAGTTGATCCTGTGATGTTGTGCAAGTGGGAAAAGCATTATGAGTGTCAATCTATGGTTGCAATTTAAAGTGAGTGGAGATATAGAACTGGTGTAGCAACCTATCAAACAGCTTTGCAGGTGTGTTTTTTTGTTTTGGGTGAAAAGGTTTGGTAAACACTGAATTATGGGTTCTCACATGGCTGTATGTTGTTTGTTTGTGTTCAAAAGAGAATGTCATGCAGTTTTGTGTAGGTCCGTAAAGAAGTAAAAAATAAAAATGTGCAGGGGTTCTAAATGTGCTGAGTTTAGGTTGTCTGCTAATTGGAAGGATCGTTTTTTAATTAAAAATGTGGGAATCACTTTTAATTTTAGTGTTATTGTTGTTGCAGTGCTGGCATGAAGCTTATGCTAGTGCATTGTAATATATGATGTTCAATAAGAATGGTCATATATGTAAAGTAAATGTTTGGGACTAACCTTTTTGCTTCTTCGGGTCTGTTAGGTCATCTTGAAACAGTGCTCGTTTAACTGTTTTGGTCCTGCTTTTTGTATCAGCCTTTTTTTCTGAATCTTGTTTTTCTGTTATTGTGAAATTTGACGGTGGTTTTCCTGTTTTTCAAAGAGAAATATTTAGTATATGGATTTGCATGCTTAATTTGTAATTAAGAGTAATCATTTAGTTGGTAGGTGGTACCTGCTGTTTGTTGCTCTGCTGGAGTTGCGTGCTCTTGATCATGAACCGGCGATGTGTTTGGTCCTGTAGCTGGCAGGTGTTCATGCGTGTGCTCCTCATCTGTCAGTGCGAGAAAGAGTGCAAATGGTCCTGTTTTTTTAAATTGCACTTAATATTTATAATTGCACATGGTATCTTTAATCAAGGGAAATTCTGAAGCAAAAGATTGTTACCTTCAATCATTTCCACTGGTTTGGCTTGTGTTTGCTGGGGCGTTTTTTTGTTGAAAACCTGATCCAGGATAAAGCTAGTTGTGTCGCCTGTTTGGTTGAAACGAATCTGGAAAACATTCTTTTGTCCTTCAATATCAAAGATCTGTGACGATATTTCTTGTGGGTCTTCTCTGCTGTACATTGCAATGAGTTCTGAACATGTATATCCTACGACATCATTTGCTCCAGGAGTAAAGAAAGTGATAGGGACTATTGGTGAGTGCTTATTCACTCACTTTTATAAGACCAAAACCGGACTCAAAAGACCGAAAACTAATCGAATTATGCCAAATTTGTAGTGTTTTTGTGTTTGTGATATGCAGGTGCGGATATTATAGAAAAAAAGAGAAAAACCACGAGAAAGCGGCAAAATCACGAGCACGGGATTTGGAACGAGTGTCAAAAGTCAAACCCGGGGAAGAATTTTCAAGTGTGGATCAATATTGAGCTCAAATTGTCATAATAACCATTGAAGAATCATCAATTGGCAAGAAAAACCCTTGATTTATACTTTGAAAAGTTGACTGAAACAACCCTTAAATTTCAACAAACTACACAATTAGTCCTTGGGTTTTATAATACCAAAATCTGAAAATAATTAATACAAGTCCAAAACCAAAAGCCATTTTACCCAAAACCACTCCTTCACTACCCAAGCCCAACTCTTAATAAAAAAAACCCGGCCTGCTCACCCTTTTGGTCAAACACACCCATACCCGGTCAAATGTAAAACAAGTAAATAATAAAATTACACCGTACCTTTTCCCCTCCACCCAATTCACCCCCAAAACCAGACCCCATGAACCCTAAATTACTGTTTATCCAAATTACCCAATTCCCACCCTTAATTTACCCCAATTAAGGGTACTAATGTCATTCCCCACCACACCTGACACCCTCTGACAAGAAAGAATTACAAGTGGCAGCTGTGGATTGGTCTGAACGCGTCACCACAAGGAATGCAAGGCTCTGATTGGTTATCATGTGTCACAAGGGATCTAAGGAGCATATTCGTGAGAAGATTCCATTTCCAGAGGATTGAGAGACGCTCCCCTCCTCAGCTCGTAGCTATATAAGCCCTTTCACTCACCACATTTGAGGTGTTAGATAGGAGTAGGAGTAGCTATAATATAGAGTAGGAGTAGCTTTAGCTTGTTATCAGCTTTTCAATTTCTGAAAGATTTGTAATTCGAATTTTTAGTATAATGCAATATTAAGTTTTCCATTAAAATTTCTTGCCCATTTACATCTTAATCATTTTATTGTTTTAAATCTATTTTAAAGCTTTCATTCACTGTTTTCAAGCTCATATCATCTAATTCATAGCTTGTAGTGAGTTTCATACTTAGTTTCTGTTTAAATTGTTAAAAAGCTTCGGGTCAATGAAAGTCAACGGGACAGAATCAAGATGATTCTGGGTAGATGATGGTGTATAATGGTTGCAGAAGAGATATAAGCCTATCTCAAAGATAGGCTAAGCTGTAGTTTGGGTTGTGTATTCTCCCTATTTCAGTTAGGGAATAGAATTTGTAAGTTTAATTTTACTCTTTCATAGTGTAAATCTGATCTCCATTAGTAGCAGCTTAAATTTGATTGTCTGTTTCATTAGGTGTAATGTGATGTGGTTTAGTTAGTTTTAGTGATGTTTTAGATTGTTTGATCATTAGTTCAGTTCTTCTTTTGAATCTGAGTGGTTAATTGCTTCAGTTATATTAGTACTGTAGTTTTGTACCGTAATGGATAGTTGTTGTTATTCAATGTTGTTCTGATCTCTATTCTGGTGTTGTGATTCAGTGTAATCAATGATTAATGTGAGTTGTAGTCTTTATCACTAAGTTGTAGTTTTAGAGAGCAATTAAAGGGGTGTTTGGATGTGTTATCTGTTGAGTAATGCAGTAGTTTAGTTGTAGTTTTATTATTACACATAAGTCACTCTAGTCTAGTAATAGAGATTTAAAGCATAAAATCAGTAGGTCATATCTTAAAAGTCAAAATTAGCTTCTTAATGTCATTAGCAGTTAAATTAGAATTATTCAGATAGTATAATGATAGATTCAGTTGCATAAATATCCAAACTAGTTAAATAAAGTTTAATCATAGCTTATTATTACATATTAGAGTAGAATTCAGTTGTTGAATTACATATTGGTCAAAGTTTAGTTGAATAATAAATAGTCAAAGTTGTTAGCATTCAGTTTTTGCCCAAAATTTTGAGAGCTTTTGTAGGATTCAATATTAATTAGAATTAGATATAGCTTGTTGATTTATGTTCCTTAGCTGCTTGTTAATCAAGATCAGCTAGATAATCTTTGTTTTGAACTTATTAGCTTAACTGAATTGTGGCTTATGGTAGCCTGTTTGAGCTTATAATTCCCCTGCACCACAGTTATGGACCTACTTTCATGGCACCATTAGGATTAGTAGATCATAGTTTTAGGATTAGCATTTTGTTTTATAAAATCTCAGTATAGTAGTGAATCAATTGCTCCATTTATTTTCTGGTTAATAGCTTATTAGGATTGCTTATTCAGGTCTTCTTATTAGGGGTTTGAGCACATTTTCTGTTTGGTAAACTATGGCTGCAAGTGTTCTTTTGAGCTTGTGATTGTGTTTAATTGGCTTATTTTAGTTTAGTAGTAGTCAGTTTAGTGTTGTGCATGGTCTACTTAATATGTAGTTTATTCTGTGTTAGATTCTGCTTATTTAGCTTATCATATAGTGCTTATTTGCTTGCAGTATGTGTTTTTGTTTTTCATTTGTTCTTATCTTGGCTTATTTGAGTTAATAATAGCATAATACAGTTGTGGTATCAATTTGGTTAAGTTAATAATAGCATTGATGTTGAGAAAAAAGTCAAGAAAGAAAAAAGTGAAAAATATAAGAAAAGTGAAAAAAAAAGTAAGAAAAGTGAAAGTTTAAAGTTATGTTGAATAAGAGCTTATGTATGTAAATAAGTTGTTGGCGCGTGAGGTGCATGTGATAAGTGATTAGTAATCAGTCACATGAGGTGCACGTGATCGTACTCCGCAACTTATATCTTTGATATTATATGTTCCCCAAATTCCTTGATGTGGACCGAATTTCTATTGCAGTGGTTCTTAAGAGAAAATGAATAACTACTTATCGTTTTAACTTAGGTATCACTATCGGACTTAAAAATTATCGAAACGAGAAAATATGAAGCAATTCATTTCTCAACAAAATAAAATATTGAGATACAAAACCTAGGATATGGGAGTAAGGAGTTTCCACAAGTAACTGTTATGAGTAGTGTTAGCATCTAATTTGTAGATAAGCTGTGATCTCGTTTGTACGCTTAGTTTGGGGACTCGTGAAAAATCAAGGATGACGATTTTTATCCGTATGGTCACTTTTCTTATGAAAAGTGTTTTTACTCGTTGACCCTAATAATTATTTTCAAAATAATGAAAGTTCAACAAACCGTCACAAGTGTGAAGTATGGAAAAGTACAAAAATAGAAAGTGAAAGTGGAATAAAGGAATAAAAGGAAAATTTTGGAAAACGGAGCGTTTTTGGGAATAAATGATTTTATTACTTCTTTCGAACCTCCTTGCTACTTTTCAAAGTTAGTAAAAAGAGTTTTGAATTTATTAATCCCAAAAGCGTGAATTGATCACATTGCGTGAGGACACGACAATACCTTAGTCGGGGGGATTTTGGTGAGTGCTTATTCACTCACTTTTATAAGACCAAAACCGGACTCAAAAGACCGAAAACTAATCGAATTATGCCAAATTTGTAGCGTTTTTGTGTTTGTGATATGCAGGTGCGGATATTATAGAAAAAAAGACAAAAACCACGAGAAAACGGCAAAATCACGAGCACGGGATTTGGAACGAGTGTCAAAAGTCAAACCCGGGGAAGAATTTTCAAGTGTGGATCAATCTTGAGCTCAAATTGTCATAATAACCATTGAAGAATCATCAATTGGCAAGAAAAACCCTTGATTTATACTTTGAAAAGTTGACTGAAACAACCCTTAAATTTCAACAAACTACACAATTAGTCCTTGGGTTTTATAATACCAAAATCTGAAAATAATTAATACAAGTCTAAAACCAAAAGCCATTTTACCCACAGCCCACTCCTTCACTACCCAAGCCCAACTCTTAATAAAAAACCCGGCCTGCTCACCCTTTTGGTCAAACACACCCATACCCGGTCAAATGTAAAACAAGTGAATAATAAAATTACACCGTACCTTTTTCCCTCCACCCAATTCACCCCCAAAACTAGACCCCATGAACCCTAAATTACTGTTTATCCAAATTACCCAATTCCCACCCTTAATTCACCCAATTAAGGGTACTAATGTCATTCCCCACCACACCTGACACCCTCTGACAAGAAAGAATTACAAGTGGCAGCTATGGATTGGTCTGAACGCGTCACCACAAGGAATGCAAGGCTCTGATTGGTTATCATGTGTCACAAGGGATCTAAGGAGCATATTCGTGAGAAGATTCCATTTCCAGAGGATTGAGAGACGCTCCCCTCCTCAGCTCGTAGCTATATAAACCCTTTCACTCACCACATTTGAGGTGTTAGATAGGAGTAGGAGTAGCTATAATATAGAGTAGGAGTAGCTTTAGCTTGTTATCAGCTTTTCAATTTCTGAAAGACTTGTAATTCGAATTTTTAGTATAATGCAATATTAAGTTTTCCATTAAAATTTCTTGTCCCATTTACATCTTAATCATTTTACTGTTTTAAATCTATTTTAAAGCTTTCATTCACTGTTTTCAAGCTCATATCATCTAATTCATAGCTTGTAGTGAGTTTCATACTTAGTTTCTGTTTAAATTGTTAAAAAGCTTCGGGTCAATGAAAGTCAACGGGACAGAATCAAGATGATTCTGGGTAGATGATGGTGTATAATGGTTGCAGAAGAGATATAAGCCTATCTCAAAGATAGGCTAAGCTGTAGTTTGGGTTGTGTATTCTCCCTATTTCAGTTAGGGAATAGAATTTGTAAGTTTAATTTTACTCTTTCACAGTGTAAATCTGATTTCCATTAGTAGCAGCTTAAATTTGATTGTCTGTTTCATTAGGTGTAATGTGATATGGTTTAGTTAGTTTTAGTGATGTTTTAGATTGTTTGATCATTAGTTCAGTTCTTCTTTTGAATCTGAGTGGTTAATTGCTTCAGTTATATTAGTAGTGTAGTTTTGTACCGTAATGGATAGTTGTTGTTATTCAATGTTGTTCTTATCTCTATTCTGGTGTTGTGATTCAGTGTAATCAATGATTAATGTGAGTTGTAGTCTTTATCACTAAGTTGTAGTTTTAGAGAGCAATTAAAGGGGTGTTTGGATGTGTTATCTGTTGAGTAATGCAGTAGTTTAGTTGTAGTTTTATTATTACACATAAGTCACTCTAGTCTAGTAATAGAGATTTAAAGCATAAAATCAGTAGGTCATATCTTAAAAGTCAAAATTAGCTTCTTAATGTCATTAGCAATTAAATTAGAATTATTCAGATAGTATAATGATAGATTCAGTTGCATAAATATCCAAACTAGTTAAATAAAGTTTAATCATAGCTTATTATTACATATTAGAGTAGAATTCAGTTGTTGAATTACATATTGGTCAAAGTTTAGTTGAATAATAAATAGTCAAAGTTGTTAGCATTCAGTTTTTGCCCAGAATTTTGAGAGCTTTTGTAGGATTCAATATTAATTAGAATTAGATATAGCTTGTTGATTTATGTTCCTTAGCTGCTTGTTAATCAAGATCAGCTAGATAATCTTTGTTTTGAACTTATTAGCTTAACTGAATTGTGGCTTATAGTAGCCTGTTTGAGCTTATAATTCCCCTGCACCACAGTTATGGACCTACTTTCATGGCACCATTAGGATTAGTAGATCATAGTTTTAGGATTAGCATTTTGTTTTATAAAATCTCAGTATAGTAGTGAATCAATTGCTCCATTTATTTTCTGGTTAACAACTTATTAGGATTGCTTATTCAGGTCTTCTTATTAGGGGTTTGAGCACATTTTCTGTTTGGTAAACTAGGGCTACAAGTGTTCTTTTGAGCTTGTGATTGTGTTTAATTGGCTTATTTTAGTTTAGTAGTAGTCAGTTTAGTGTTGTGCATGGTCTACTTAATATGTAGTTTATTCTGTGTTAGATTCTGCTTATTTAGCTTATCATATAGTGCTTATTTGCTTGCAGTATGTGTTTTTGTATTTCATTTGTTCTTATCTTGGCTTATTTGAGTAAATAATAGCATAATACAGTTGTGGTATCAATTTGGTTAAGTTTTGTGGCAAGTGCTTATAAATAAGCACTTGCTATAAGCTGTTTTGGTCTTTTTAAGCACTTCTGCTTAACATTTCTTATCCAAATTTTTTCTACAAGCTCTCTATAATATTTTAGAATTTCTGTTAATTTTTCATAATTTTATGAGTTCATTTACTATTTTTCTTAATTTCTTTTAGTTTAAAATCAATTTTAAATACCAAAAATCAATAAAAAAAAATACAAAAAAGCTTTGAAAAATACAAAAACATCTTTAGAAATTCATTTATAATATTTTAAAATTTTTAGAATTAAATTTTCATTTTTCCACATTAATTTTCTATTTTTCTTTATTTTTAATTCAATAAATAGGAAATAAATTCTAGAAAATAAATAAAAAATCAAAAAAAATATTGTTCTTTTTCTTAAAATTCTTTTTAATAGTTTATGATTTTTAGAAAATATTTTCAAGTTCGTAGGATCATTTTTCGTCATACGTTACGTTTTAAATCTTGCGGTTGCATTTCCGTTTTCGCGTTTTTAACATCGGTGCATATTTAACTTGTACATTCTGGTTATTTCACTATTACTTTTTATTATTTGCATTCCAAAATCATATTTTTCACTTTACCAGTTTTCACGACTCGATTTCGCGATTCGATTATTCACGATTCCATTCTACCTTCGCTGGGAAAACGACCCGGGAAATACTTTCACAAGTATTTCTTCGGAATAATTATATACTACGAAAAGACTTTATCAACTATCGCAGATTGATCTGCGATGAAACCTTTGAAACAGTACCTGCATATTATTAATCATGCCACTTTATTTTTGATTCTGGTTTTCTGTTTTTCTTCTATCTTATAAAAAATGCAATTTTGAAGATGATTTACCTATAGGAGGGTTTTTCTTGTGTCCCATGGTCCAAACAGCAGTATGCTCCATCTTGTTCGAACACTTTTTCCATGCATTTGTTGTAAGACATGTAGAACCAATTTCTTCTGATGTTGATGCCGGCTATTGTTGCTTCAGTAGTAAATTGCACGCCCTATGAAGGTTTGTGGAGTTCTTAAGATATTGGCAGAATTTTTGGTAAAAGTTTATTTTGCGTTTTAAGAAAGGTACCTGGTAAGTTTCGGGTTATACTTTTAGAAGTTTTTTAAGAGGAAACCTGTTGCGGAACTTTTCTTTCTCAATATCTGCATATGGAGTTTTGCAAATACGCAGTCGTGGAGTTGTTTTGTATCTCTGTGCGTATCTGATTTATTTAAAAAAGTTAGAACAAATGTATTTTAGCAAGTTTTGATGTAAACATGAAGCCATTTTGATTTTTGGTTTGAAAAATCTTACTGCGCTTTTGCTTGATCAATCTCTGGTATCTGTGGGTTTAGGTAACACTCTGTTGCTGAAGTTGCTGTCAATTGATAGCTTTCTACAATCGTGTTATTTGAAAATGCGTAAATATATTGGTATTTAAATGCAATTTGTTTTTAATAGATTTAATCAAATACCTCTAAATCTTGTGACACGGCAAGAGCTGACGGCAATTATAATCGGCTGTTCCATTGTTTCAAGCCTGCGGTTTTCAAAATCCTCTGCCATATGATCCCACATTGTGAATTCAACTATCCTACCACTGTCAGTATGAGCAAGCCATTAGAAAAAGTGAAAACTGAAGCAACTATCATTTTTAATTTTTTAAACAAAAGTTCAGGGTCAACTGTTGTATACTTTAGACTCTCACTGTCAACTTTTCTGTAGATAGTCCCATCTTGGTTCTCATTTGGTTTCCGTTCCACTTGGCCGACTGATCTCAAGTAACCCATGAAATAAATTAGTGTTAGTATCTGCATAGTTTGTTTTTATTAAAAAAATTGATGCTAAGAGGTGACCTGTTAGAACTGGGTATCGAGTTTTTCCTGTTTCATCTTCTCTTGGTACTTTTGATTGAAGCTGGTTGTATGAAACAAATTTAAAATAGTGGTGGGGTATGTCTGGTGCTGTTACAGGGTTAAATTTGGTGATTTTTCCAAATCTAAGGGTTGTTTTGTTCTCGATTGTTTGCTGATATGGGTCGGTGGGTTGACACATGAAATCTGAAATCCTGTAGACCGAGCCAAGTTTGATTTTTGGATCAAAGTAATCGATTTCTTTGACATTCATGTTGGCTTGGATTGCGTTGCCCTGTCAATGTGTGGCTATTGTGAGCTAAATCTGAGCATGAAATATTTATTTTTGATAGGGTCGAGTTTTATCATACCTCTTTGTCTATCAAGATGCAGCAGAATGCGGTTTCCTTTTTTTTTTGAGACAATCCGCTTTCATTTTTTTTATCGTAGGTAATTGAAATCCATTTTCTGTAGACCCTTACTTCAATGACTTTGTTATAAGAAGTTGGTCATAACTCAGCGATTGGTGTAATCTCTGGTGCTTTGTTGGTCTGAATCATCATGTTTTCAGATGAATTGTTGATCTCATCTAGTGCAGTACTGGGAGGTTCTTCCATTTTGCTTTGAGATGTTTCTGAAAAGGCAGCTTCTGCAGGTTTGTCCATTTTACTGCCAAGACATGATAAACAACAGTATTAGAAAGCGTTAAAGTAAAGCCCTGCATACAGGAACCATTTAGCGATGATTGAGTAGTGGATGCCAAATACCGTGACTATTTAGAGAACGGAGCTGAATATCTAAAAAAGGATTGGTATGGATTGAACATCACAAAAGGAAAGTAAAGCAGGTTAAACATTCAAAAACAAAAAGGTTTAAAAAAAAAGAAGGAAAAAAGGAACTTGGAAAATGGAAAATACTAAAAGGTGTGGTCTAAGTATTAAAAAAAGTTTGCATCATGTATTTTTGTTAAGAAATCTTTGTAAACTATGTTTTTGGTCTCATTTGGTTTCCGATTCTGCTGCTGCTTAATGAGAACTTTGAGCCCATGAGGTGATGTAGCCCTAGAAAGCACTACATACAACTGTCCATGACCAAAAACTGGTTCCGGAAGGTAGACACCAATTTTGTTAAGTGACTGTCCTTGGCTTTTGTTTATTGTCATGGCGTAACAAAGTTTGATTGGAAACGGGTGCCGCTTAAAAACGAATGGAAGATTTGGGTCTTTATGAATCAGTGGAATCCTATGTATAAACACTTTTTCGCCGACTCTTGTTCTTGTGATTATTTGTGCTTCTATAAGTCTTGACATCAGTTGTGTCACAATCATGCGTATCCCATTGCATAATCCTCCTGCCAGAGCAACATTTCTTAGAAGCATTACTGGCGCTCCTAATTTAAGTTCCAGCAGATGTGGTGGGAATCATGGTAACTTCAAGGTGTTGAGATAATCATCAGGGTACAACATCTCTGCTTCAGCGCCGCTATTAGCCACTGGTGTAGCAACATCATGGCTTGCATAAGTTGTAGTTTCTCCTTCAATCATTGTGAGAACGTGTGTGTTAATAGTGTCTGCTGTTTGGTTTTTGGACAGACAATCGCCTTTTCTTGGAGAGTGATTGCTGAAGGTGTTTGTAGAGTGCTCTTGTCATAGATGAAATCTATCAGGTTAGAGAGACCTTCTTGATTATCTTCTATGCAATATCTTTCTGGGATTTCAACCCATGATGTATTCCTGCTATCCTCCTCATTAGGTTCACCAATTTTTCCATCGCCTATGTCAAGAAGCCATGAAGCAAATGACTGTGCCGAGTTTTTTTTTCTTCTAAGGTAAGACCTGGTTGAAATAGCCTCATGTTTTCTTTTAGTGTCATTAGCTTAAAATGTGGCCATAGGTGTGATCTTGCAATCGATGACGCCACTATCTCCATTTTTGGTGCACCTTTCTTAACTGGGAGTGTTTGTCTAAAATCTCCTCCCAAAACGATTGTTTTCCCACCAAAGATAATGTCGGGTGCATCGAGTATGTCTCTAAGAGTTCTGTCTAATGCTTCAAAGCATCGACGATCATTCATAGGTGCCTCGTCCCAAATAATGAGGTTTGTTTCTGCTAGAAGCTTTCCTATAAGTGTATTTTTTTTTTAATTCTACATAGTGACTCGTCTGTGAGCTCAAGTGGCAGTTTGAATCTTGAATGCGCTGTACGTCCTGATGGAAGTAGCAAAGAAGCGATGCCAGAAGAAGCGACCGCTAGGACAATCTTACCTTCTGAGCATAGGCCATTGATAATAGTTTTCCACAGGAAAGTTTTGCCCGTACCTCCATGGCCATACACAAACACCAACTCCTGTTGATCCGCTGCGCTTGCATTTATGATAAGATCATAAATCCTTCTCTGCGCTGTATTGAGTTTAGCGAATGAATGGTCTCTTTCCTGTGCTAACAATGGCCTATTGTAGTTTTTTTCCTCCATGAGTAGTCGATTATTCAGCTGATCCAGTAGATTTCTGGGAGGTAAGCGCAAACCATAATTTTCAACCGACTTGCCATAACTGTTTAACAATATTTCCAACTCATATAGTATGTACCCTTGTAATTCGGCATCGTTGACATAGTAATTTGGAATCCGTACCTGCTTTGAAACAATACCCGGAATATCGTGACCCATCTCGCTCCAAAACTTATCCCACAATTGTATAGGGTTACCTACTTCACAATGAGTGAGAAGCTGAGCAAAAAGAAACCTGAGTTCTGGCGATGATGCTGATATGCATGCCTCTTCAAGGGCTTTCTCCCATTCTTTGTCATCGCCAAGAAGTCCTAGAGCTTGACATGCAGCTCGATATGTAGGATATATGGTTTGGTTAACTTTTCAAACATCCTCAAACCCTTTACAGCCTTTTTGGTGGCAAAGCAACATTCTGAAATAGAAGAGCTCGCCTGAAGTTGGATGCACATACGCTAGACGACCAATAGAAGGCCGATTATTTTTTCTTTTTGACCAGTTTTTCTTTTTGTCATACCAAACAAACTATGACGGAAATTGTATGTAAGTTAAATGTTGGCCATCTGTGTTTTCAGTGTTGTAAGTAAACCATTCTGTGAGCGTTGTCAACTTCTTGTCTGGACGATTTACAATTGCTTCCAAATTGTCCCCATCTCTAAAAGTTATATGCTGCATGTTCTCGAGGTGTACCTGAAGTAGCTCGACTGCTGGTTCTCGGCTGTGTATGTGAAATTTTAGGATCCTCCAACAGGCTTCAGGAGGGCATATGAAACGACCGTCAATAAAATTTTGGATTTCATCAACTTTTGGATGTGGACGGGCTGCTGAAGTAGATGCATCACCAACAGACCTGGTTACTTGTGCAAATATTCGGTCTATTCCCTTGGATATATATTTAAACAGATATTTAATAAGCATGCTCCATCCACAGTACTCCACATTGATATGCGCCTCAAAAGCTAAGCACAAAGAACGGTTATATGGCACAACGTAGGTGTTGTCAAGCTTCATGTGGTTTTTGATTGCAAAAATGTTTGCCTGCCTTCGCCGATAATGTACACGGCCTTTGTCGTCGAAGAAAGTGTCATTATTATATTTCTTAGGGAAATTTTTTTTGCACACGTCACCTTCCATACATGGTGCGTTCAAGTTGGCTTTTCCACAGGGTCCATGCATCATCATATCGGAAACAATTTTATAGGCATGTGGATCGTTAACTGGATCAGGTAACTCAGCAGAAATATATCGGTCGATGTCTTCAGCATCCTGCACTCTGGTAGACGAAGATACCCATAGCAGCGTGTGACAATGTGGTAAGCCCCGTTTTTGGAACTCAATAGTGTACAAAACTGCATAGCAAATAATAGCAAAGGTAAAAAACCTAGGAATAAAACTGTGCACATACACATTATATAATCGAGACATGGAATCTAGAAATTGCGATAAAAGTTTAAATTCACAAAGTTTCAAAACATACATACCTCCAGTCACTTTTCCAAATGGTTTTCTTTTCTTAAGAAATTTGACAAAAGCCTTAAGCTTTTGTTCAAAAACCCGGCATATAACATCTGCCCTGTCAGCTAGCCTCAATTGAGGAAAGTCAACCATGTACCGTTGAATCTCAGGCCAGTTTGCGTTACATGTGAAAGTTATGAAAAACTGCGGGTTGCCAAGCTCACAGCAGATAGCCAATGCATCTAAGTAGTGGCTATACATGTATCTTTGCCCACCAGTGAATGAAGAAGGAAAAATAATTCTTGACCCGACATTTGACCCGTTATGATCACCTCTTGAGACAGCATCATACAGGCCCGACAAATATTCGCCACGAATGTCATCTTGATGGGTCCTATAGAAATCCATCCTATTCTGTTCCAGACAACAATAAACACTAACCACAGATTGTTGAAAAAGGCGGCCTGTTCGAAAAAGCAAATTGTAGCTATCATGCCTTGGATGTAGCTGGTATGTATAAAATGCATTCATTGAAACCCGCCGCATTCTCTCATTTGGATCTGCCGATCTTAACATTAACTTTATATGATATCCTGTTTGTCCATATATGAAGATGAGTGGAAACTGAAGTGACATGTACGATTGATGAAGTTTGTTGATCCTTTTTGCCGGCCCATCTCTGTACTCAATGATAATATCATAATCTGTTTCGGTTGTTGGGCCACTATCAAAAACTATAGCTCCAACAGCCCGTGATGTAGGCAGCTCATAACCTCTTGCACCATCACCATTATAAAGCCTAACTTTAAATTCAGGGATATCATTTTGCGCACACTTATCA
Source organism: Artemisia argyi (assembly GCA_030686995.1). Taxonomy (NCBI): domain Eukaryota; kingdom Viridiplantae; phylum Streptophyta; class Magnoliopsida; order Asterales; family Asteraceae; genus Artemisia; species Artemisia argyi. Next base: position 152,745,136 of record CM060686.1, on the reverse strand, counting down.
CACGCTGTTCTAAAAACTTGAACCAATTCATTGTGAGCGTCTAAGAATTCTATCAGCCCTTGGACTATCTCCGGATCCAGTGAACTTCCGTCAGAACCTGTAAAGTGGTTCATTCTGTTTTGTACTTCATTTTCTGTGTCGTAGATGTATAGTTGCAAGAAACATGGCTTGTCATCACCGGTAGGACAAAGTGAGCCAATCTGATGGTATATCTGACCTGAAACTTTAAAGACATACGGTCCTCTTCCTTGGTTGACTGTGTTGTCAATGTTTGCACCAAATGAAGTCATCGCAAACATCTGATTGTAAACGCGTATATTGTGCATAAAAGTAGCATCTGCAAATAGCTGTTTGATGTATTCCGGTGGATCTAGCTCAGAGCGCATGTAGACTTTACCATCTCCACAGCACAAATGATACTTGGTTTGACGATGGCCTTTCAGTCGTCCTCCATACCAAAAGGCAGCGTTGCAGTAACGGCATCGCTCATTACAGTCTCCTAAATCCTCATACACAGGTGATTCATCTGCACCGATCGCAAACGCACCGCGAATTAGAAAGCTAAAGGTAATGGATGCAGATAAAAGGCAAGCTATAATTTTTTTTACCTGCATTCTGATGATGGTTAGGCTGGTGATTTTTTATATTAGTAGCTCTCCGGCCCGAAGATTTTGTGTTTACATCATTTGTTTCTGCAAGGTAAGAATCAGAACTCTGTTAAGCAAAATACATATGCGAAGTGTAATATGCATGGAAGGTAGGTCAATCATGGTTTGCCTGTGGTGGACTAAATTTCTCTGTATATACCTTGGGTTACCTCATCGTCTGATTGCTGGATAGTGTCACAAACATCGCTAGCTGAACTACTTTGTAAATTAGTTGAAGATAAATGGCGTGCAACAGCACGGTTGGTCACATCATTTACTGGGTGGGGGCTCTTTTGCTGTCGGCTAAAAGGCCTATTGTCATTGGTGTTAGAATCAAGCGTCTCTGCAACGAATAAAAATAAAGTATAGCACTTAGAATCTTCAGATGAAGTGAACATGGAAAAGATGTTATGAAATTGTTATGCAATGTGGTGGGACAGAAATGGCGATACTCACCCCTGTTTGTATCATCCGTAGTTGCTGAGTGGAATCACATATGCCGGTGGCTGAAGCACATTGCAAACTACCTGATGACAAATGTTGTTCAAGGGAGTGTGTGGCCAAACCGGTTGGTATTTGTTTATCTTTCGACTGCTGGGCCAAACATCTTTTCTTATTTATATGTCCTAACTCATCGCCATCACTTGGCCGTGTTTTTGCTGTCAAAGGAAAAGTTTGAAAAAAGTTAAGCGCAAACTATACGTGCAAGTATACGTGTTTCTGATGTTGGCAATAACAAAAAGCATAATAATATTTGCGAGCGTTCATTGTCAAATATAAAGAGGTATCAATTGCACGCGTTAAATAATTAGAAAATTTGTTTATAAAAAAAGTCATTGGCTCATACTGATGCAGAGGCTGAGATAAGGCATTTTGATCTGCGATAACAGCAGTCTGTGGATTGGAGTCTAAACACGGTTGAATAAGAGACTTAATGGCATTGTCATCTACATCTTTGGTGGCCATTTTGGCCTTCCTCTGCCTTTTGCGACTATATGTATCTACATCTGTAAAATGGTCACAAATGGGATGAGTGTAGCATCAAAGAGTAAATGTAGACTAAAACAGCAATTGTAACAAATGGAAAAATGACCTGGGCCAGTTTTTAAGGCAGATCTTTTTAGTCGGTGGGAACTGAAATTTTTTTCCAGCGGTAGTGGTGCTTGGCTGGTGTGAGGCACTTCTTTAGGGTACAGGTGTGGACCTATGGTGGTGGAATAACATCTCTTTAAATCTGAGTATTCATATGGAGCACGTCGAACTGTTTGTGATGCAAAGTCCAACGTCAGCGGGCCTGAATAAGGCTCACCTGAAATAGCATTAACAGTTAGGGGAAAAAAGGTATAAGATTATTAGATACGATAAATAGTGCGAAGAGTCAAAACTAACCACAACTGAAAGCAGGTGCAGCGGCTGGAGCGAAAGAAGCAGCAGCAGAAACAGAGGCCGAAGATGGACCAGATGGATGTTGTGTACACCCGTGTAGATTGATAGCGTTATGTGTTTGTGGATTTTGGAGGAGTTGTTTCCGTTGTTTTTTAGGATCATTTTTTAACGTGCAGTTCATAATTAGAAGAGCAAAATCGAAGACCAATGAGACAGCGTGAAAATGTTAAAAGTTATGATAATGGCAAAAAGTCTATAAAAAGTTATCATGATTAACAAATACATCGCAAAGTTATGGTTTGACAAAAAAAAAAAAGAAAAAAAAAGGAAAAAAAAAAGGAAAAAAGATAACAAAAGTCAGGGCATGGAAGGAAAATGGAGAAAGTGTTTATAAAACACAAAAGGGAAAAAACTGTGGCAAATAGGCGCGTTAAATCAGGCTATAAACATAGCATAAACCAAGTACAGCACCCATAGACACCATCCGTTGGGATATCAGAAACACAATTTTAAGCAACCATAATTTTTACACCTATATTTTAAAGTTTTTTTTTTTTTTTTTTTTTTTTTTAATTGGAACATTAAACACACAGGTACATCTAAGGATTAACAAAGGCCAACCCTAAACAGCAAACACCCTAATAAACATTAAATGAGACCCTCTTAAATCGGCGCATTAAATGGTCAACCACATTTAACCTAACAGGAACACACATTTAGTATTATGAAGATGCAACCCTATAAATCAACTAAGTTAATTAAACGGCAAAAGTAAAAGAAGAAAGGCCTAATCGAATTAAATAAGAGGGCAAGGTCAAATCCAAAATAACTGCCTGAACCGCAACTACATATCAGACATGGACAACATATGGAATAACAAAAGCAACAACAATTCAGAAAAAAAAGTCAAACCTTATCGCAACTGAATCTGTCTTAGTTTTTTTTTTCTCTTGTTTTTCTGAGAAGGGTCGAGATTATGAAGATCAGGAAGTATAAGATGCGGCTAAAAAGAGAGCTACAGTATACCAAGAACACCTGGGCACTCACTGGACCACACAATAAATAAAAAACCATATTTCTACTGTAGCTGCACCGGGTTATGCATAGTGGGTCGGGCAACGCAACAGCGGTGTTGGATCTCGGCCACCGGAGTTTCATTAGTCAGACCACAAAAAAGCCTGTGCATGTGAGGGAGAAGGAACAGTGTCGGTGTTAAGTTCTTACCCGTTTATGAATGGATAACTTGGCGCGTCGGTTTGGAAGAGAAAATGGGCTAAAGAGCCCAAACTTTAGTATATATGTTTAATATCAAAACTCTCTTTATATTAAAAAACCCTATACACTACGGATGTATTCGGATGGTGAAATGGGTTTTGCTAACAACTAGATAATGGAATCTGATAATGATATCAAATTTATTTATTGTGCTTGTTTGATTTTATGTTATTAGTAAAGAGGAAAAAAGAAAGAAAAAAGAAAACAAGAAACGATTAAGAGTTTGAAGATGGAGATGAGTAAAGTGACGAAATAGCCCTCGCGTGATATGCATGTGACATGATTTAACAGTTGGGCTAACGGTCGTTTGTGACAAGGATGAGCAAAAGAACCAAAGAACCAGAACCGGGAGAACCGGACCGGAACCATGAAGAACCAAACCGGAACTAGAACCAATGGTTCCGGTTCCAGTTTTTTATTTTGAGATTTTTCGGTTCTGGTGTCGGTTCGGATCGGTTCTACCGGTTCTCGGTTCCGGAACCAAATATCCAATAATTATAAAACTATGTAATTTTTTTTACTTCTTATCAAAATATTAATCAAATCCTACGTATCATAAAAATAAAAATAAAAAAAAAAAAAAAAAAAAAAAAAAAAAAAAAAAAAAAACCTAGACCGAACTCGCTTGTCAACACCAATTGTTGAAGTTTTAATTGAGAAAGTCGAAAACGCAAATTAATTTGGATGATGTTGAAGATCTTATTATAGACGATGAGATTGTCAATGATATGGAAAAACAACTAGAGAAACTAACCAGAAGAGACAAAGAGAAACAAACTGTGGAACTCTAAACGGTCTTAGTTATTTTGATGGATAAAGTTTTAAGTTATTTTATTTTATTTTCCGAATTGTTATGCGTTATTGTTTTGTTAAAAATATAAACAAGTGAAAGTAACTATAGAATGATTGATTATTCGAGTTTATGGTTTAGTTGTTAATTGTTATTTGCTTAAATGTAAATGGTTGCAAGTTCTTAAAAAGTTTATTTTTTTTGTGTTTTTATTAGCTTAATAGAAAAGCGGTTTCTATACGAGTAGATCCAAAAGAACCGGAAGTCCGGAACCGAAACCGGAACTGGAATCAAACTATATTCGGTTCGGTTCTCGGTTTCCACTTTTCAAAAAAATCGGTTCTCAGATCCATCAGTTCCAGTTCCGGTTCCGGTTCCGGTTCCAACCGGTTCCAGAACCATGCTCATCCCTAATTACGAAATAAAGATGTTAAGGATGCCTGGTGTGTTTATTTCAAAGAAAGGACTCAACATATTGTTTTGATACTCGTTCAGGGACGAACAGTGTAAGTAATGTTTAAACAAAGTTTTGTTGGTAAAAATTTTTAGAAAAGTAAAATAAAAGTAACATTTTTATGTAAGTTTTTTGAAAGAGTAAAAAGTAAAGAGTTGCGATCCCTTACAAAGTAAACAAAATTAAAAAGGCTAAAAAGCCACTCAGAATGTGACAAGTGTCCTCCACTCATTCCCTCAATTTTTTCTTATTAAATTCTGTTAGGGGGTATTTTGGTCCTTTTAACCTCTTTTTTTATTCCACCCCAAAACTTCAAACGTAAATAACTTTCAAACGACAAACTTTTATGTAAAACCGATTTCACCATAATTTTTTAAATTCAATTCTCTTTAATTTGGTATGCATTATGATATATGAATCACAACTTTATTTTTCAACTTTTTAAGTGGGTGTTGATTTTCTTAAAATTTTTGGCATTTTCGGCTCTAATTTTATCAAGTTTAAAGTCCGAATTTTGCAAAACTTAAAACACGAAAGTTGTAGCTTTTTGGCCATTCTTTTCCCAGAATAACTGAAATCCGATATGATATGAGTGACATATCACACGTTAAAGGTGAATATTAACTGATGAACGTTATTAAAAATAATTGATGAACGTTATAAAAAAATAATTGATGAATGTTATAAAAATTAACTGATGAACAATATAAAAAATAATTGATGAACGTTATTTTTTCGAAAACTTCTAAACATTATAAAAAATAACTGATGAATAATATACAAAATAACCGATGAACGTTATTTTTTCGAAAACTCCTGAACATTATAAAAAATAACTGATGAACGTTATTAAAAAAAACTGATGAACGTTATAAAAAATAACTGATGAGCGTTATTTTTTTGAGAACTGATGAACGTTATTTTTTCGAAAACTCCTGGACATTATAAAAAATAACTGATGAACGTTATTAAAAATAACTGATGAACGTTATTTTTCCGAAAACTGATGAACATTATAAAAAATAACTGATGAACGTTTCAAAATTAACTGATGAACAATATAGAAAATAATTGATGAACTAATAAATATTGTATTTTTATTAGAAAATCGATAAACTAACGAAAAATACTTTATTGATGAACATTATCATCAAATTTTCAATTTTGAAATAGTGCACATTTTTAAGTATTTATTAAGTTATTTATCAAAACACGTGAACTAACTAGGGAGTTAAAAGTAGTAGTACTTTAACTATTGAATATAGTTACTAAACAATATGGGATGTATTGAGAACACGTTCAGCATCAAAAGTTAAAAAATGTGATATATAACAGTAAATGGTAATAGTCTCACCCAACAGCACAAGTGCACAACCCCTAACTATTCTACCAATTATCTAGTATCAATAAAGACATTAAATTGCAACCTATATACACTACAAACTAGTGTAATTATAAATCATCTCTGAAATAAAAGCTCTATAAGTTGTAAAACGTATTGATGCATCAACCCCATTGTTACTCTGTACGTCCATTAAGCTCAAAGTTTTACACAATGGCTTGCCTATAAACTAACTAAACATTACAAATATGCCAAACAGGGTCTTACTACTCACTTGTTTGAACGTAGCCGTCTGATATAAAGGTGTGCTCATCGAACTATAAGGACCAAACTTGCTCTCAAAATTCATCAATATAGTCGATACGCTGGGCTCCCTAACCTCTGTCTCAGCAGTCAAATCTGTCGTCAAACAACCACAATATATTAGGTCTGTAGGGACAAGTTAATATCGCAATAAATTAGGTCACCGGAAAAAGTTTTTAGCCGGTGAAGGTTGCCGAGAAAAGGTTAAGATCTGACAAGGAGAAGAGACGCCATAACCACCACACCCATTACCGTCTCCATCTACAACAGACACCACCAACCGCCTTTTCCCTCTTCACCATCCAAACAGAACACCATCACTACCAATACCAAATTTATCATAAAGTTGAATAGTTGATAATGTGAAATGATTGATGATGCCTGGAATTAGATGATATGATTAAGCATAAAGTTGATAAGAAATGAAAATGGGGAAAGATGAGAATGAAGAACAGTTGATAATGTGAAATGAAAATGAGGAAAGGTGAAAATGGGAAGTTGGGAACAATTGATAATATGTAAAACCCGAATCACAAGTTGAGTTTGTGCAAAATTACAAAAGCACCCTCGTTAATATGTTTCATCCCGCTTTTTATAAGGGCCCTTGATCTAGTGGTAAAGAGATCCAATGGCTGTAATTACTTTTTATACTTTTTAAAGTTTTGTCACTTTTTAAATGATCCCCCACCAAAAAGTAAAAACCAGCACTACACATGGCCACGGCGGCGTTAATATCTCCGGCCACCCGCCTTAAACCCTTCATCACCACCCTTCGCCACCTCTCCACATACCACCACCCTAACAATCTCCCGCCAAAACTCACCAACTCCACATCTCACTTTACAAAATGCTTCTCCACCGTATCAATAGACGATGTCGTAATGGCGTCGAAAACGGATAAAATAGGGGAGTTTAAGAAGCGGTTGAGGGTAGTTGATATAAAAGGTGGTCAAAATGAGGGTTTGGATAATTTAGGTCAGGTTTTGACTGTTAGAGGTTGGATTAGGACTTTACGTGTTCAAAGCAGTGTCACTTTCATTGAGGTAATTAATCCGATAAACGGAAAATGGCGCGTGAATTGATGGTTTAATTTGTGTTTTATTTGAATAAATGTAAAAAGAATTAAAAATGTGGGGCCGGGGTGTTCTGTAACTTGAGTGATGTAAGTTATAAGTTGTGAGTTATAGGCAAAAAAGATGACGTGACAACACTTTTTGCTATAACACCGTCAAATACGGTATCTAGTGCTCTAAGAATGCCGTGTTTATAGGAGAATGGTTACTAGGTGAATATAATTCTCACAAACACATGCTCTGTAATCCTAATGAGTAAAAAAGTGTTCAATACATTTGTCCATAACCTTGCTAATATTACGAGGTGATTATAATTAGCGTGTGAATTAACTAGTTATCTATTCATTGGACTTATGGAGCATTGATTGTGTGTTTGTTTGTTGGACATTTTTGCAAGGAACCGTCGTTTTGTGGACCAGACGTACTTATAGTTTGGAGCGAAAACTATGATAATGGCTTGTGAATGTTTATTTTAGGAAATTTATGACGGAAGTATGGGGCAATATTATATGATAGCATAGATGGTGCTAACAAATAATTAGGTTAAAGTTAGTGTCGTTAAAGTATAAGTATGCCATGTTTTTGTAGAAGAATAGTTCATTGTGGAATAATTCTCACATATTGGCAACCGTAACATCAAAGCTTCATAAGTCTAATGAGTAGAAAAGTGTTTAATATAATTGTCCATAACCTTGCTAATATTATGAGGTGGTTATAATTAGCATGGTTATAGCTCAAATGAATTAGCATTGATCTATTTATTGGACTTATGGAGCATTGATTGTGTGGTTGCGGACATACGGGATTATATTTCGCAAGGAACTGCTAATGTATAGAGTATGAAGACAAAAAATATTGTTTATGTTAAGCTTCTTTGGTCAACCATTTGTAAAATTGACCTTTTTGCTATTAGTATGTCATGGTTGTAGAATAAATGGTTTGTAGGATATATCATTACTATTTACACGCATCTACAGTTCTACATCTCTGATAAGTATTCAACGCATTAGTCCCAAATGGCTGATACCTTACAAGTTATGAGAAGCTAGGTCTTTAAGGCCCAGGGTTAAGGACATATGAGTTAATACTTATCTACTTATTAGGTTTGCTGTGTTTCAATGAAATGATATCACAATGCCCCATTCTTCTACGGACATAACATACTTAAAGTTTGGAGATAAAAACTCTAGTTTATTTTATTTATGACGTGTATTTTACTTACATTTGAAATAGGGGGAGTGTTGGACTTGAGTTGGTCTGACATTTGGTGAAAGATGCCTTTTGATCTGATGGTGGGATCTTTCAGCAAATACTGGTTATGTCCATATGTATTTGGTGGATAGTTAATGGGTGATGTATTCAGTGCAGGTGAATGATGGTTCATGCCTCTCGAACATGCAGTGTGTAATCGACTCAGACGCTGAAGGTTATGATCAGGTAGCAAAAGATGCAATCTATTTATTTTGAAATGCTTGTCTTGATTGAGTTGCACAAGGTTTTCACTAATTGATGATATTGGAATCTACTGTATTAGAGCAAGCTATAGAAATGAAAATGTAAAATGACCACATGTTTGGCGCCTTCCAATATTGCTCGTTCTTGCAGATTACAAATGTCTGATCTTTGCAATTTAACAAGAGTGGGTTGCTCAAAACCAAACGCCAAGTACAATGATCAGAATAGTCGGTCACTATATCTTCCATATGTACTTGCTTGTTGTTAATATTAGTAACCATTTACTTAGGCCCCCAGTGGTTTCCTTTAGTTTACTGAATCTGAATGCCAATTTTCTTAAAGCCAAATTGATCTGTTGTTTATCAAATTATACTGCTATCTATAATTCTTCTTTAGGTAATGTTACTTATGTTTTCCGCATATCACCAAAAAGTCAACGATTATTTAAAGCCCTTGATGCCGATTTGTAGTATGAAGACGTTTTTTTTGTGTTTTGGGTTTTTGATAGGTGAAGAATGGTTTAATCACGACAGGTGCATCAATCTGTGTACTAGGAGTGGTGGTACCCAGCCCAGGAAAGAAACAGAAAATAGAGTTGAAGGCACAAAAACTTGTTACGGTATAAGTTGACATTTAATAACCCTGAAACGTTTTTGGTACAGCTTATTTTCTTACTCAGGATTTGGCATTTGGGCTGTGGGGTGCGTGGGGAGGGGGTCTTCTAGCATCTTTACCTGTATTGTAAAAGATATTTTTTACACCAACATCAACTTATAGTTCATATTTTCTACTGCGCATCTCAACATCAACATGAACGAGTCATAATTCTACATCTTTGGGTATCCTTTAACCTGAAGATCACATTACTCTAGTGCAAAGTCTAGTATGTCACTTATTACATTTTTTGATACACTTGTAGGTTGGCAAGAGCGATTCATCATGTCCTATCCAGAAGAAAGTGACCAGCAATGAATTTTTAAGAAGCAAGGCACATCTTCGTCCTAGAACTAACATTTTTGGTGCGGTATGATTAAGATCATTTACAAATAATCCTAATCTATATACTGTAGTTGGTCAGATTGTTTATAATTCCTGACATAATATTCATTGATATGAAAATTTATATAATTTTTTGCAAATTTCGTTATGTAGTAACAAATGTTTGGCATAAAATGTTAGCACCTTTATCTAATATATGATTTGTCTTCAGGTAGCAAGGGTTAGGAATGCTTTGGCTTATGCTACACACCAGTTCTTTCAAGAAAATGGGTTTGTTTGGGTTGCAACTCCTATTATTACTGCTTCAGATTGTGAAGGTGCTGGGGAGCAATTTTGTGTAACCACATTGGTATGCTCTCTTTGATGAAGCTCATAGTATTGGCTATGTGTATTAGATTAGTATTGAGAACTAAACTCTTGTATTAACAGATACCGACCTCCAAAGAAGCTACTGATTCTTCAGCTGATGCCATTCCAAGAACAGAAAATGGTTCAATGGATTGGTCGCAAGTGAGGCTTTTTCTTTCTCTCAAATTTTGAAGCTACATAAAGTTTGTGTGCATCATAATCAGTCCATATGATCTCTATATGAATTTCCGTTTAGAAAATTAAGCTTATAGATATTGTTTGCAGAACATGAAATTATATCTCAAGAATTGCGTTTTTTATTACCAGGATTTTTTTGGAAAACCAGCATTCTTGACGGTCTCGGGACAACTCAATGGTGAAACATATGCCACTGCTCTTTCTGATGTACTTCTTCCTTAAGTTTTTCAAACTTGTAGAATCAGCCATTTTTTATGAACATTGAGAGTTATACCATCTTTCAGGTTTATACATTTGGTCCTACATTTCGGGCAGAAAATTCCAACACATCTAGACATTTGGCTGAATTCTGGGTATTCTTTCTTTTTCCTTGAATTTATCCTTCCAATTTCCTCCTAAGTATCAGGCTTTTGTAATACATTACAGCACCAAAAAACTATTTTATATGGTTTTGAAAATTTATTTCTATCTCATTGAAGATGATTGAGCCTGAGCTTGCATTTGCGGACCTGAATGATAACATGGCATGTGCCACTGCGTATCTCCAGTATGTCGTATGTTACTTCATTCGCTCTTTATCGTTAGTAGATTACCTTATAATCCATGTTCCACTTTTTTAATGCCCCCAAAAAGATTAGTATTTGGCGGACTTTTAATATAGAAAGTAACTGCTTTGTTCATCAATAATCAATTATGAACTCGTTAGCATCTTTTCTTGGAGTACCACCTTTCTTTACATCATCATCATTGTTAAACATATTCGATTTCTAACATCACTTCCATAGATTTTATCGCCAAAAAAGGAAGTATCCAAAATCCTTTGAGATTCTAAAGTTGACACCTTTTTTTTTTTTTTTTTTTTTTTTTTTTTTTTTTTTTTTTTTTTTTTTTTTTTTAGGAAAGAGGGAGTAATAAGTTTATGTTATTCTGCAGGGAGCATCAATTTTTTTATTTATTTATAATATGGAGTAAATTTCATGTTATTAGGTGAAACATGTTCTTGAAAATTGCAACGAAGATATGCATTTCTTCAATAATTCGATTGAGAAAGGAATCATTGACCGTTTGAGTGTATGTTTTTTCTGTGCAACTCATCTTCATTCCCTTATGATATTTTTTGTATTGCCCCCACTGTAATGTATGTGTAACTTGGGTATTGTTCCAACAGGACATGGTTGAAAAAAGCTTTGTGCGAATGACTTACACAGATGCAGTTGAACTGCTTCTAAAATCAAAGAAGAAATTCGAGTTTCCGGTACTTTATTTTTCATTCTACATCTTGTATAAATAATACATTATACTTTTGATGGTCAAACCAGCTAGTCTTTAAACTTCAATGTTTTTGGATTAATGGGATAATTTTTTTTATTACAGTTTTGTAGTTGCAAAATTGAAGCGGTCTCAATTTATTATCCAACAATGCAGATATATACAAATTTTGCCTCCTTGACATACTCCCAGTATAGCTGTTAGTATGAAATGGTTTTTAATTGGTCTAGTGAAGGTGTATATAGAGGAAATCCTTGTGAATGCACCCTTAACTGGTATGTTGGTTATATAATAGGTGAAATGGGGATATGATTTACAAAGTGTGCATGAACGATACATAACAGAGGAGGCTTTCGGTGGATGTCCAGTTATTATAACAGACTATCCAAAGGCAAGATCTTTTCCCTAATTTTTTTTATAGCGATAATGAAAATAGTTGACTTAAGCTGCTCTTTTTCATAACGTCCAGAATATCAAAGCGTTTTACATGCGCCTAAATGATGATGGCAAAACTGTTGCAGCAATGGATATGCTGGTTCCACGGGTAATACCTTCATTCATGTTTCATTACAATCAGATGACGAATTTCAGTTCACATGAATATGCAAGTATGGCAAAATGGGCGGGTAGGTACGGGTTGGAAAGGGTAACTCTTAAGGGTGTGTTGAAACTGCGAAACGTCCAATATCAGTTTCACAAAAGTTGCTTTATCTATTAGGTTGGTGAGCTTATTGGTGGAAGTCAAAGGGAAGAACGTCTTGATTACTTGGATAATCGCCTAGATGAACTCAAGCTCAGTAAGGAGAGCCTTTGGTGGTACCGGGATCTTCGACGTTATGGTACAGGTTAGCATCTTTTTTTCTCATCTGCTAATTTCTTGAAACAGCCTGTAATCTGATCATATATTCAAAGGGTCATTTGATCATGTTGCTTGCGTCCGAAAAGGGTATTTCAGTAGCATGTGGCAATTGAATGTGAGTTATTGATGTTGTGGTGTTATAAAAGTGACTATTAGTCAAATGTTTAAAAAACCAATCAATAACATAATGGGGAGTTTCTAACGTCAAAATCACTACAATCAGTAGCCTATTACAATGTAGTTAAATAAATACTTAAGGTTTTATACATGCTGAAAATTTTCCATAACATATTTGTTTTGTTATTGTAATAATTTTTTTGCCGGTGTACCAGTTCCACATGCAGGTTTTGGGTTGGGATTTGAGAGGCTTGTGCAATTTGTAACTGGAATGGATAATATACGAGACACAATACCTTTCCCCAGAGCACCCAGGTCAGCTGAATATTGACAAAGAAAATGCCTCGACATGGACACATGGTTCATTTTTTTAGGGGAACTGATGTTCTGAATTACTTATATTTTTTGAACATACATATTTCACCTTTTATTACAGGCACAGAGCGATAGTGTACTTTGTGCAATCATGTTACATTATTTTTATTTGATTAACATTATAAAGAAAACAATTTATTCTGAGGATCTTCATCTCAATTGTGCTTTATGTTTGTAAAAATCTAGCTGAGATGATGAAGAGTGGATGTTGATGAGTCTGTACACAAAATGATTGATAAGTTTTTGTCAAGCTATATTCTGGCTGATGAGTGTAATTTTCAAATTAAAATGACAAAGTTTGCAGGGGTAACAGGATTTTGAGTGAAACATGAAGGTTTAGATTTCTATTATAAATAGTCTTCTGTTAGATTCCATATTTAGATTTTGAGAAAAGTTCAGTTAGGGAATAAAATTTTCTTGCTAAGTAAATTACAAATTTCAGCTACTTATTTTAAGGAAGGAAGGAAAAAAAAATGCTACTGTATTTTAAGATGTATTTTTATTTATAAAAGAGAAAGAAAGAATGTTACAAAAATGAAATAACAAGCAAACAATAAGGATAAAAAAATGTGGTTAACAATTTTTTGCCAAAAAAGATAAAAAATAAGTCGCCCAAAAAATTGTGAGACCAGTCACTCAAGAAGTACCTATGTACTAGCTTACAAGGGTAGTACTTACACAAGTACAAAGGGAGGACACGTGTCACAAATAAATGAGAGCTGCCCAAAAATTCAGAGGCGACAGTCGCCCTTGGGGCATTTAGAGAAATTAAAAATTTTTGGGGCATATAAGGTACAAACACTTGTACCTTTGAGGTATTTGAGGAATTTGCTCTATATTATAACACAACCAGAGATAGAGTCCGCTGGTTAAAGCTTTGATTTGGGAACGGTCATATTCCTTCTTGTTATGTTCGAGCCTGCCACCTAAGCCGCTACATGCATGCCCAATCAGCATCTCAGTCAGCGACACATCAGCAAAACCAGTGCCCTGCACACGCCGGACTTACGCCTCCACATTCCTTTGACAAGCTAATATGCTGTCTCCACGCGTGGCCATGAGAACGTGACACATTGGATTTTTGGGCCCATTCATTCAAACTTATGTAACTTTAAGGGCTTTAATGTAAAATGACAAACCTTAATTTTGGGCCAAATATGTAAATGCCTTTTTTTTATAAAACCCACATAACCTCAACATTATCTCATATCTTCCTCTTCGTATTTTTACTTTCATTTTCCTATTCTCTCTACTTTTTATAAAATTTATCACGCCTTTTAATTTATCTTGTTTTAATAAGAAAGAAAATTTTAAAGAGGGATGCATCTACCTTTATATGTGCATATGAGATATGTGGTTGTGGTTTTCTTACCTTTTTCATTTTCATTTTTTCCCCTCATTTGATCTTAACTCTTTTGCATATTTACTTTAACGTTCTCTTTCTTTTAAAAAAGTCTTTATAAAGTAGCAACATTTTATAAAATACACATATATGAAGTTGGGTGTACAAGGTTTTATGTACGTGTTTTACACACTTTCTACACTCACTCATCTTTCATATTTATTATTATTATTTTTTTAATATAAAAGTTGTAGTTTTATCTATATTTATTAGTTTAAATTGTAAAAAGTTAATAAAAAAATTTGTAGCTTATTTTTATAAACCTTTAAAAAGTGTTTTTAGTTAGTCAAATTTTTTACATGTTTTAGTTTTACGTTTTAGTATTTTTAGAAAATCAAAGACATTTTCTGCAGTTTTTACTCTTTTAAGCTGTTTCTTGAAGATTTGATATTTATTTTAATTTTTACAAAAGTTTTTAGTAGTTAAAAGTTTATCTTTTAAGTTTTGTGAATCTATCTATATTTGCTAAGGTATTTATAAATCTTTTACCTTAATATCTCAAGCTTCGTTTACACAACAATAAATATTTTTATTTGTAACTTGGGTGGTGTGAGATTTATTTATAAATTAGTTTTATTGATTTTTAGCTTTTAATAATAAAAAGCTTTACATTATTGGTGAAGACGATGTTTGGCTTATTATAATTCCGAGCGAATACCGGGTTTTATCTTTTTAGTCTCTTATTTATTTAATCACTTTTAGCTTTATATATATATATATATATATATATATATATATATATATATATATATATATATATATATATATATATAGTGTATCTTTATTTTCAGAACCCTGTTAAGTGCGGGAACTGCGAGAACTCTAATTTTGCATTAGAAAACATGCATGTTCATATAAAACAAGTATGTTTTCTTACATACACCTTAATACACATACATGCATAACATACATGTTCATATAAAAACCTGTTAAGTGCAACAAATCAATGCAAAATGGTTTTATTTTTAAAACCCTGTTAAGTGCTGGAACTGCGAGAACTCCAATTATGCATTAGAAAACATGCATGTTCATATAAAACATGTATGTTTTCTTACATACACCTTAATACACAGGCATGTGTATTAAGGTGTATGTAAGAAAACATACATGTTTTATGTGAATATGCATGTTTTCTAATGCAAAATTAGAGTTCTCGCAGTTCCCGCACTTAACAGGGTTCAGAAAATAAAGCCCCCTATATATATATATATATATATATATATATATATATATATATATATATATATATATATATATTTCTTGCTTGACATGTTAGTTTAATATTTTAATTGTCTCTATTAGTGTAGATTTTACCAGGAGTGAGTAAATGCTTTAATGTGCGCGAATAAATGTTAAAATTTACATACGGAACATAGTGAATAAATTAACTCTTGTTCGAGTATTCGTTCACCAAATGTTTTCAAGTCGTTATAATTGATCATAACATTTTAACCGTCATTTCTATGGTTCTTGCCTTAGATTTATTGTTAGCTTTCTTTTTATTAGATAATCTTAGCTCACTTCTTTTTTCGTTCATTTTTTTCTTTTTTTGTTAATTTAAATATTTGACTTAAAATAAAAAACAAACTAAAAAATGTGACATCTAAGCATAAAACAATAAACTTTAGACGTGATTTTCAAATTCCTTCTTTGCCGTGGATACGACCCTGAGATATTAGATTCTTACCTTCTTTAGGTATTTGTCATATCTACTTGGGAATTTATAACCGACCGTTTACGGTGAATCATGGTTACTATTTGTCATATCGTGCATCTTTGTGGAGTACACTATTCACAACAATAATCTTTGTATGACATGGAAGAAAACTAGTCACAATAAGTGTTTCGCTGATACTTTGCCATTTTTTTCATGCTATATCATTCAATCGTCATTATAGTTTGTAGAGTTGATATGGAGAGATTTTGTGATTGTGGTTGATGCTAAAGATCAGCGGGAGTTTGTTATATTCATTCGCTTTATCAAGTTAATGATTTTCGAGTTCATGAACAAGTTTTCGAAACAGCTCTGCCGAAACCATAGAAGGATTAGCTAACCTATATGAAACCACATTTGGAGCACTCGGGTTTGCATATGCTAAAAGCTCTTCTGGTATCCATGTTGCTCGAATCGACTGATGTCTACACTTAACCGGAATCCTTTGCATAGATACGTCTTCCGGACACTCTCCATATGGTCTCACAATTATCTTTGAAAACTTGTCCATGAACTGTAAATCATTAACTTGATAAAGCGAATGAATGTAACAAACTCTTGCTGATCCTTAGTATTAACCACCATCACAAAATCTCACCATATCAACTCTGGGAAATCATAATGACGATTAAATGCTATACCACGAAAAAAATTTCAAAGTATCAACTAAACACTTAATTTGACCAGTTTTCTTCCATGTCATACAACGATTGATTGCTGTGAAAAGTGTATTCCACGAAGATGCAAGATGTTTTTTCTTGAAACGAGTCGGAGCAATAAATGGTGTTGGAGATGCATAACCTAAACTTTGAACATCTCGAGCAAGTGCACCTAAACTTTGAACATCTCGAGCAAGTGAAGAACGTCTTGATGAGCTTATTGGTATTATCGGTTAGGTTGGTGAGCTTATTGGTAGAAGTCAAAGGGAAGAACGTCTTGATTACTTGGATAATCGCCTAGATGAACCCAAGCTCAGTAAGGAGAGCCTTTGGTGATACCGGGATCTTCGACGTTATGGTACATGTTAGCATCTTTTTTTCTCATCTGCTAATTTCTTGAAACAACAATCTGATCAAACATTCAAAGGGTAATTTGATCATTTTGCTTGCATCCAAAAAGGGTATTTCAGTAGTCATGTGGCAATTGAATGTGAGTTATTGATGTTGTTGTATTATCAAGTGACTATTAGTCAAATGTTTAAAAAACCAATCAATAACATAATGTGAAATTTCTAACGTCAAAATCACTACCATCAGTAGCCTATTACATTGTTGTTAAAAATATTACTTTCGGTTTAAATCATGCTGAAAAATTTCCATAACATATTAGTTTTGTTCTGGTAATATTTTGTTTTGCCGGTATACCTGTTACACATGCATGCAGGTTTTGGGTTGGGATTTGAGAGGCTTGTGCAATTTGTAACTGGAATAGATAATATTCGAGACACGATACCTTTCCCCTGAGCACCCAGGTCAACTGAATATTGACAAAGAAAATGCCTCGACCTGGACACATGGTTCATTTTTTTGAGGGGAACTGATGTTCAAAATTACTACAATCTCTTAAGCCACTTTCTGAAATTTCTGATTGCAGCTTCCAAATCTGTGAATCCAGAGGTACAAAAGGATAGATTCGTCAGATTAGAAAAGCTAATAAGATTTGTACATTTTTTTAACATACTGTTACGATCACACATCGGCCAAGTATGGATTGGTTGATGGTTTATAAGTCTAGGTGTCATTTCCTCTTACAAGCTAGCTTTTTAAGTGAGTTCTACACTTGGATTTATGAACCGATACGAGCATGGTATGGGATAGGTTCGTATCACATACTTATTTCACCTGTTATTACAGGCACGATAGTGTACTTTGTACAATCATATTACATTTTTATTTAATTAGCATTATAAATAAAACAATGGATTCTTAGGATTTTCATCTCTGTTGTGTTTTATGTTAGTAAAATTTAGTTATATTTGACAGTTTGACATGATGAAGAGTGGATGTTGATGAGTCTATAACTTGGCAGATGAGTGTAATTTTCAAATTGACAAAGTTTGCGAGGTGTGTAACGAGAACTTGAGTGAATGAAGGTTTAGAAGTCTTTTTATTCATCATCTTCTATTAAATTCTATATTTAGATTTTTTAAAAAAGTTCGATCAGAGACTAATATTTTTCTGCATATTGAAAGATAAATCTCAGTCACACATTTTAAACTTACATATCTCAAGAACCGTAAATCGTTAACATACATAAGTTACATCATTGTGACAAACAATTATGGTGCATTTGGTTGCCTCCTTTTGAACATGAGGTTTGGACTTAGTCTTAAGTTTAATTGTTTTGTTAATGGGTTTTGATTTAAAAACATATACATGGCTCACAAAATGAAAATGAGGCTGACTTGGTATTTTTTTTCTCTCTCACATATTCACACATACTTTTAGTTTTAAATAACAATTTTACTTTTAGTTAATTTCCCTCTCAAACCTACACTAAACCCAAATTTGAAACCAAATTCAAGGGCCCATTTGGTTTGTACACGGGTTTAAGATTTGGATTTGGATTTGGGTTTGATATACAAGAGAGAAAATAATATTTAAAAATATGTTATAGATTAAAATATGAATTAAAATTAATATATACCATAAAATAATAACAAAAAAAAAATTAATAATGATGAGTCGGTGAAAGTATGAGAGGGCCCACAAAAATATAACCATGTCAGGAGACTAATGTATATTGCCTGGAATTCTAGATGCCCAACTATTCAGATTTAACGCCAAAGTCAAAACACATAAAATCACACCAAACAACATTTTTTACTTTAAGCCCCAATTTCAAAATCCAAATACCCATACCAAACGGCCCCTAAATCCTAATCCAAACCCTTTTATATGCCACACGCACCCTTAATTATCTTTCATAAGAAGACATTTTCATATACTTTCGTTATTTTTTATTTTTATTTTTATTTTTTTGTAATAATTTTGGTTGATATATCACATGTGATATATACTAATTTGTAAGTTCAAACATTCAATATGTTGTTGTAAATGAACATAAGTATTTGTATAAAACTCCAACTGATTCCTCATTTTTTTGCATTGAAAAATACACATTATTAACTTTCCAACAATATATCACACATAATTTTGAATTTCCAAATCAATAATTTATTCATAGAAGTTGGGAAAAATAATATATATATATATATATATATATATATATATATATATATATATATATATATATATATATATATATATATATATATATATATATATATATATATATATATATCTTTCTAAAAGCCAAACTTGCTTAATGTATCATATGTGATAGGGGATTGATTCGCACACCATTTTTTTTATAAACAAACCATTTTGTACAACACCGTAATGCATAGATAGTACACAGTACAACACTGTAATGCAAAAAGTGTGATGCAAGAATGAAAAAAGTTGGTGTGTAAATAACCTCCCTATGTGATATAAGAATAATATGTAAATTTGAACATTCAACATACCCTCGTAAATGAGTAAGTATTTGTATAGAACTTCAAACGAGCTCACCATTTTTTGCATTTGAAAATACGCATCCTTACTTTTCCAACCGTATATCACACATGATATTTGAACCTCTAAATCAATATGGTTTATTCATAAATACTAATGAAAATAGAAAAAATATTGATATTCAAATTCGATTGATATATCACATGTGATAAAACATTAATCTGTAAGTTCGAACACTCACAGGTTGTCGTAAAATGAGCATAAGTATTTGTATACAACTCCAAAATATTCATCATTTTTTGCACCGAAAAATAATTCTTATGTCCATTTTACGACGATTGTTCTATCCTCGAGTTCACAAATTAGTGTCATATCACATGCAATATATCAAGTGAATTTGAATATCTAAAATATAAGATTCATATATTTTCTCGAACTTCTATGAATAAATTGTAATAATTTGAAAGTTCAAAAATTATATGTGATATATGGCTGAGATGCTAACGATTTCTGTTTTTAAATGCAATAAATGGTGAATCATTTGGAGTTCTACACAATATTTATGTCAATTTTACGACAACATGTTTAGTGTTCTAACTTACAGATTAGTGTTATATCACATGTGATATATTATGTATATACATGTACAGTAAACCAACCCTCCCCCCATCCCCCCCCCCCCCCCAAAAAAAAAGAAAAAAAAAGAAAAAGTTTGTCAAAAGTATATGAAACCGCCCCTCTTTGAAAGATAATAAAATGTTTGTCGCAATCGTGTAATTTGTTTCGCCTAATGATAAACGGTTTTTGAGATATATTATTTTCAAAAAAGTAGAGTGAACGTGAGTTTTGATTGATAAAGAAGGGGTAGGAAGTGTGGAATTGAGCGTTTTATTTTAGTTAAAAATGAGATGCAATGATTGATCCCTCATTCTCTATGGTTTTTTATAGTCTATAAAATAATTCACCGATTTTTAAATAGAGAAAATTCTTAAACTAGCCCAAAATGCAAAGGTAGTCCAATATCTTTATTAAAAAAAGGAAAAAAAAAAACCAGTTTTCTAGAAAAGACCAGTGTTAATCCATTGGAATTTTTATACGTGTAACTTATTTTAATAATAAAGTAAATTATGTGTAAGAGTTGTGTAAGCTACTTGTTCATTAATTAGGCTTTGTACTTTTTGAGCGACTAACGACTTATATAATTTCTGCGACTTGTTTTTTGTCTTGTAGTGTAACAAGTCAAACCAAATTTAACGCTTAAATAACCAAAATAGAGGTGATTTGACTATTTCAAAGTTGTGCGACGAGCGACTATTAATAAATTTCTTGCGACTCGTAGGTAGAAACATACCTTTTTTTTTTTTTTTTTTTTTTTTTTTTTTTTTTTTTATGTGTAGTCAATATTGAAACTCATCAACTAACCTCGTTCGACGTGTCATTATATATTAAAAATAAAGATATAAAACACACACACAAAAATTAAACATACATACACAAAAATTAAACACACACACACAATCTATTCTTCATTTTTTTCTGCAAACCACAACACTTTGTTCTTCATCTTCAAACCAACGGACTGATTAAACAAACACACATCCTAACCATTACACATACTTAATCCTAACCACTGAACAAACCATAACTCTAACCATCGTACCGATTAACCGCGGCGTATTATGGTTTTATGGTGGTGATCAACAACGGTTTTATGTTGGTGATCAACGTGCGGTGGTTTTATATTTGGAACCTTGTCATTTTTCTAACTCGGTAGAGAAAGATGCATAGATTGTATCAAAGGCAGAATTCATGAACAGGAAAGTAGTAAAATGAAAACAATTCATACTAATTTCATAAACCGAGTTAAAAGATGCACATATTGTTTAGTTCATTACTAAATCCTTAGATAAAAGTTCACAAAACATTATTCGAATTTCATCAAATTAATTATCATAATCTTTTTCCTTGTAGTAAGCATTCGGGTAATACCTCCAGAACTTCTTCCTCACCAAACTCATCCCCATATAATCTTGAGCATCCGAACATTCAATCACCATTGACGAATCCCAGTATGAGATGCTTCTCGTCTGTTTGCATTGCTTAGATTTGGTGCTGGAGCACCGCCATAATGCTCCACACTACCAGAAGGATGAGAATGATTCTCCCTAGCCAGAACACTACCAATAGAAGGTCCTTGATCACCCGCATTTTCAAACTCGTGCTTTAGATTCCCATTATGAGCTTGAGAGTTCCTTTCACGTTCAAGAGTTGTGAATGAAGGAGCATTGGGAGTATCATTTTGACCCAAATCGCAATAAGCACTCACATTTTGGAACTAGTTAAGCGAGTTCCCTTCACGGCCCATAACACCATTGTATGATGGAGGTTGACTGTGGACTTGTGCATCATCAGTAGCACTGACGTACCCAAAGATGTTCCTTCCATTTGATGAGAAAGACGGGGGTCCATTGATAGAAGACATACTTCAAAATTTTGTTAAGTTTAGAATTAGATTTTCATATTGGTGTTGGGTTTAGAGTTAAGCATGTACATATATTCAAAAAAGCCAAGGAAACAGAGCCCTCTCATGGTTTTTTGAGGCATAAAACGAAAGTATAAAAATGAGACATTTTAGACAACATTTATTATTATTATTATTATTATTATTATTATTATTATTATTATTATTATTATTATTATTATTATTATTTTGGTGCAAAGGTGAACTTTTATATAACTTTCAAAATACTGTACATCATAAGCATAATGCTGATTTTGACAGGCCAAAACCAGATACACATCAAAATTACACATACATTCGATATCAGACAAGGAACAAGACTATATCTGACACATCATATCTCAGGTAGCAATACCAAACAGAGCATTTCCATCTCTTTAAGCCCAAATCACTCACTACCATCAGAATTCACCTTTATTATTTAGCACCTACCATCTATTATTATTATTATTATTATTATTATTATTATTATTATTATTATTATTATTATTATTATTATTATTATTATTATTATTATTATAATAATTATTATTATTATAATAAAAATTTACATCAAGTTGGATGGGAGTCTAGACACAAGCTGTGCTCCCACTCCTTTCTGAATACAAAAGCTTATTCTATGAAAACCAAAAACACCACTCTTAGCATTATTTGAGTGGCTAATGGCAATAGACTTAATACGTGAAAGTGTGTCTAAAGCCTCCGTATCGAATTCCCCGAACGTAGAGAAAGCAAATAGTAAGAACTTGTATCCGTTGTCTTCACATTTCGATGAATACTTTCTCTTTTTCTTCTCCACAGCATTGTGCAAGGCTACCCCAGGAGCCCATGAAGTCGCCCCAATACCAGCAAATGGAGAGATACCAGTCACATCCAAGCATGCATCTTTACCTTGAAGCCAATTAAATAATAACAAGTCTGCAGGTCGTAGCTCCTTCCCATCCTCCGAAAGGAACCCCATAGGAGCCTCCTTACGCACCATGATCCCAACCTTAGAACATATATCAACAAGTATATCACGCACCAAATTATGCCTAAACTTCACGCCTACTTAACTAGAACAGTGGACCGCATGATCTCCCCATTTGTCCATACGTTGCACATTACAACTCGGGTAAAGGATACCTTCAGAGAACATAGGCACAGTAAGCCTGTAACACAACACAGATCGAAATTGGAGATGGTTCATCCTCTGACCCAAGCCGTCAATAGGGATCGTGAAAAGAAAAACATGTGCATGTGGGGCACGTATGTAACACCCCAACCCGACAAGGGTCTAAAGTGTAACATTATGGTGTCATTTCAGAACATAAAGTGCAAGGGGAAGACTTAACAAAATAAATTACAAGTCTTGAGACGAAAAGGACTAATAAAACAATTACGGTCAAAGCCAACTTCTAAAATAATCAAAACAAAAATCTAAAATAAAATCCATGAATACTAAGGTAGGGTTAGTCCACTAAAAAGCTCCTACTCTCATCACTCAATCCCAGCCTCTAGCTTGATACCTGCCGCAGGGAAAAGAAAATGCGGATGAGCTAACACTCAGTGAACAGATATAAACATATGAAAGATAATTGAACATAAACGAATAAATAAACAATCCAAAGTGAACCTGCTGAGAAACAATGTCATAAAGAATATGAAGGGTCAAAGAATAGTCCAGAAATGGTAAAAGAGATAGTAACAGAATTTGCTCAAGTACCAAAACAATCAATCAAACATTTCATATCACAAATCATATGCCGTCAATTCATAAGTTGTACAAGGAGGGGAGACCTCTCAAGTACCAGAAGTGAAATGGAGTGCATGGCACGTACTACCAATCACTAAGTCAATCAATACCCGATCAATCATTTAGCCTAGGATGCATCCATACGCTCCCTACAAAACAGAATACATATGCAAGTACTAGACTATACATACATATAACAGAATGGCCATATGCACCATAATCATTATAACAGAAGGGAACGCCGTGGATCAATCACACCTCCACAGAAAGTGTCATGCCATTGGTGCCTCAATGACATGGCCATAGTACCTCCATGGCTAGATAATACTTTGGGCAATGGGTCAATTCAAATGGATCAAAACAAATGGATCATATCAATGGTTCAAATCGAAGGGTTTATATCAAAAGGTTCATATAGTAAACGAATCAAAGTCAATAAATACGAATCATGAGAAATATTTACTGATAAAAGGTAGAATATCTATACCGATACGAAACAAACAATAACAATAGTATATAGAATCAGAACCCTTACTAAGAAAGGGTAGAATACCCGTACCAATACGAAATACAAATGAAATAATAACTAAAAGTAAGACTGAATATCTGCACTGTTAGTGCAAATATTACGATATTTAATCTATACAGTCTTGTTTGTTTTGATTGATGACAAACATATAACTTGATACATAACGTAAACTGTACAAGTTACTTGTAATCTTATTTTTTCTCAACATACATTCAACACCTCTCAACGTCTCGAGTCCTCGTATGCTACAACACAGGTTCGTACATGTTTGTTATGTAGCATTATGATCAAGCCCCTTGACCAACCATTTAGAATGTTTAAAATACTTTTAGAGTCTTTAAGTATTTTAGGTGTCAAAGTGCACTTTAGGTATAAAATAGAATAAGTGCCACATTAGGTTTCTAGATAATATTATTAAGTATACAATCTATAAAAATGTGTCTTACAACAACATAAGTACATAAAACATTTTTAGTAACTTACTAAATATCATATAGCAAGCTAATACATTTTCTAGTAACTTTACAAGTTTACTTTCATATATATTTTAATCTAAAATAGAAATATACATGTCTTGCCTTGTCAACATTGACTTTGGAAGATCTTGTATAAATTGTATTTTGCATCATGCATATGTCTTGTCAATGTTGACTTTTGCATATAAATAGTAGTCCATGGTTTATATCTTTGTTAGTTTTGGAACATGGTGTATATCTTTGTTAGTTTTGGAACATGGTTTTAGAAAACCTCTTTACTTGTTCGCCTATAAATAGTAGCCCATGGCTTACTCATTTGGTTGATGAAAAATAACACACATTCTCTCTACCCTTTGCATACATTTAGATCAATAGCAAAACCATGTAGAAACACATATTAATCATCTTTTTTATAATGATCATAATGCTTCTAACATTCATCTTTGTTGTAAGCATATCATACTTTATGATCCGCCAAGAAGGTTACAAGATCGTGAAGTCATCATTCATTAAAGCATACCAACATATGAAGATTCAAGAGCTCTTGACACCCTCAATGATTGAAGACTTCTTATTCAAGAAGTTAATTTAGATTAGGCATCCACATTCATTAGACATGTATGTCTTGGATCATCATTGTATCATCACAATATAGATTAGATGGTTTATGTGTTTGTGCCATAAAATACAAGGTTTTTATGTTGGGCCATAAAACATAGCGGGAG
Source organism: Artemisia argyi (assembly GCA_030686995.1). Lineage (NCBI taxonomy): Eukaryota > Viridiplantae > Streptophyta > Magnoliopsida > Asterales > Asteraceae > Artemisia > Artemisia argyi. The sequence continues at coordinate 152,719,626 of CM060686.1, read as the reverse complement.
TGGTTGTACCCATGCAAAAGAACTCGACATCTAGCTTAGTGTCAGAAATATTGTATAGGTGATGTTAGGAGTGGTTGTACCTTTGTAAAAGAATATGGTATTTAGCTTTGAACCAGATAAAGTGTAAGCGACGATTGTAAGGTTTTCTCCACCGAGAAGGGAGCTTGTTGATCTAGTGAAGTAACTCTCGAGTTGGGTACTCGAGGAGTGGAGTAGGGCGGAGAGGAGATCTGTGACCGAACCACTATAAATCCTCGTGTTTGGTTTATGCTTTCTTTTACTTATTGCTTTACTTTAATGTTTGCATTATGTGATTGCTTGTGTTATGACTTGTTGATTGTACTTGGGTGATAACATGTTTTAAGTTATGCTAGTCACTAACTACACATAACATCTTTCATATTAGAACAAGCTAAAAATGGATATTTGATACAATAAGTTTAAAGTTTTAAACGATAACGTATTCACCCCCTCTACGTTTTCACAATTGATTTCACAATTGGTATCAGAGCCTCGTAGCTCTTATTTTCAAAACAAATGGTTTTTAAAATGGAGCACGATCCATGTATCAAATTACCATTGAAGCGGAATATAATATGAAAAATGTTTCGCTAAGTATACTTAGAAATTTTGTGGTTAAATATTACTTTGTATACAAGCTTGAATGTTTCCTTGAAAAATAAAAGAAAAGATTTCTTAAAAGAATTAGTTAGTGTCAAATTATGTGCTTAGAACTAATCTATGAAAAAAATATTTTTAAAAGGAGTGTTTGGAATAACTATTAATTTAGTGGAAAAATTATTTCCGTAAACATTAAGATAAGCCACATTTGTAGAAATGTTGTTGAATATGTGTTTTGTATGTTTACTATCAAATCTAGTAAGTCCTACACGTTTTCTTTATGTCAAAATATGAGTTTTAGTGAATCTGTCATTAGACCCCACGGATCCCTTCTCCTCAATGGGCGGAACCCTCTAAAAGGTTCCTTGAAATCCGTCAGTTCAGTACACAGTTTTTGTCCAAATTCAAAAATTAATAACTAATTAACCGTAAGTCCGTAGGAGTCGCGCCACCTATCAATTTGAAGAGAATTGTGTCTACTTTCTTTTAAAAATAATGATATGGCCTAAATATAATTTGAAATCAAAATAAAACCAAATACTATAGTGTGTCCAAAATATTAAGTTTCATTTTGACGTAGAAACTCAAACTTTTGAGTTAGGCAATTTAAGTTAGGATCCTTTGAACAATGATATAATTTCTTTTAAAACTAAAAAATTTGGTGATATCTATATATATAAAGAAAACTAATCAAGCTTGGCATACATAGTCATATTTAAACGAAAAGTGACGAAAAGTATATTTCTTTTTATGATATGCTAAATGAATACTTGTTTTAGTTATATGCATATATGTTGATTGCTTATTGAATGTTGTGATTGCACCTGTTTATTTGTGATTTATAAGTGTCAATCTTGCCATGATATTCATTTTCTTGTTTGTCGATTTCGTGTTTATACACAATAGGATATTTGCTAGAATTTGTGTACTAAGTTGAAATTTTGTGCTTGTATTGCTTATTGATTTAGATATTCTTCTTTGCATATGTTATGTGATTATTTTGCATAATTCACTTTGGAATGAGAGTTAAGTAATACTAATTAAGTATCTTGAAATATGGTCAAGTGTCTAAATAAGTCACTACATTTTTAAAAATATAGTATTCTTGTAAAATGGTGTTTGGTATATATGCTTCTACAATGATGTTTAAAGAATGTGTCGTGCTATAAGATAGAAAATCATCTTGGATTGATCATGTAGACTAACCATATCATGTTTGGACGATAACACTTTGATCTATATGCTAACATGTGTTAGAATATGTGTTTTTGGTTTTAATCTATCACATCTAATTAGGTGCATATGTTCCAAGTATAATTAGGATATTTGAACGGGTTTCGGGAGTCGATAAATGTCCATTGTTAAGGAGTGTTTGGCGCAACTTGAAATTTGAATAATTTGGTAGTTAAACAATGTGTTTAATGGATGTATGTACTTGTAGGATTATTTGGTTACTTTAGACGATGTTATGTACTAACCGGATATGCAGGTGGACAACATTTGTGATGTTGTCAAATTTTCATAAATTTCACTAAGTAGTGAAAATCGCTAGCCCCCCGTCAAAGTTTATCGGTAAGAATGTTTCTATATTCAGTTTTGTCATTTCCTAATCAGATATAGTCCTAAGTTTATGTTTTGGAAATTTTCGAAAAATTTGGAAATCGTCTCGACCCTCGTTTTACTGTTCTGTCTCGATTTCAGGCCTGGTGGATCTGAGTAATTTCTGGGTACTCCAGAATTTGGCCCAACGGACCAGGCAGAACCAAAATATGGATTCCACCTGTGTATTCCTTTGGTTTCGCCAGTCCTGCAACTTCCTTTTTAAATTTTCATTTAAATCCCTCACTCAAGATCACTTACTTTCATCGCTAGGATTCTTCTCGCTGATGTTCACTCATATTAGGATTAGGACATCTCACTTGCACCTATAGGATAATCATCTATAATAACACTTTCAAAATTTCACAAGAATGATCCAAGATACCTTTCTCCATAAAAGAAGGAATCCAGAAACTTGCTCCTTGCAATTCTCGAACCACTGAGTATTTGTAATCACTACACACACTCACTACATTCTTCCATCCTTAACTCATCCTTCATCCATTAGCTTCACTTATTTGGTGACTTGACAACTTCCTAACAAATCCGGACTCATTATTTGCAAAGATTACATACAATATCAAAATCACAAGTCCAACTTATGACTATAGATATTGTCTTGTATCTACACATGTTACCTCACTTGGTTAATATGAAGATAATGTGTCATCCTTCAAGACGACAAATATTTACATCGAGTCATAACTTACTCTTAAGTTATAGATGTATTATTGAGTCTTGCTATCCTTTTATGCTATCCAATCTCAACTAAGTAGGATTGCTAACTTAAGTATTTCGTTCGAAATATTCAAGTAAGTTTGACTTACTACCGTAGTCATTAAAAGTCATATCCGAAAAATCAACACTCAAGTATTTTAACAATATTTGTTAAAACACTCATCACGACTAGAACACTTATCGTAATACTCTCCCAACCAATAGGATAAAAAACAAATGTCAATAGGTTTTCATCCTTAAACATTTAGCACTTAAGTTCACTTGTTCTTTCACCATTATCCAATCACATTCACCTATATGATATGTCTCAGTTCATAAGCTTCACAAACATAACCAAAACCTCAAGAACTTCACTCACTAGTTGTACCAACCAAAGGACCACAAGGCTTAGTAATCCATCCTTGTTTTTTTCAACATCTATGAAACCTAGTACTCCCATAGCACAACATCATCACATCCGTCTTTAGACACACTAGATGACCTACCACCTAGATCAACCAATCCACCATCCTTGCCATCATATTGAATCCGTTGAGTGTGTTGCTAAAAAAGCCCTTTGTCCAACGCTCGTACCAAATCAAATGCACGTTGAACAAACTCAACCATACTTTACCACATATATGACTAGAAACTTCACCATCAAATGAGCATGAAGCTCACACTCAATCACACTAGGTTTAAGTAGTACCACTTTCACAAGTTATCAAAGTATTGGTAATACTTTTAACTTTTGCATAAGTTTCGTTAAACCTTAAATCAACATCTTAACAACATATGTTAAAATGCAATCTCAAAGCCAACCTCATGTACCCCGAGCAACAATGACTCTTGAGGAGTATACGTAAGAAACTCGAGTTAATTCCTCTTGTCATCATCTAGTATAATCTTGAGACCATGTATATTTAGGATAGCACTATTCGATTCAAACACTTTGGCTTCATACCTTCATCTAGAAAAACATGATGTTTTGGAAAAACATTATGCACAAGTAATCATGAGTTTTTCATCTTGTTAAAAGGATAATGTATATCCTATGCATCACTCTCTCTTTGCGACATGAACGGTTCTGTTACAAGAGATTTCATTTTACCTCATCAGGTAGATGATCTTAAATAAACATCTGCAAATTCTATAAACTAGAGCTTTCTCATCATCTTGTCATTTTTGTCTTCATAAGCATGATGACTTTATTCCATGTAATAATTCTACTTATCGAAAGACATTATATGTGTCTATTTCCTTTCAAGCATTCATCATAACCAAACCTTGCTCATAACCTAGTACAAAACCTATCTCTAGAGCATACACAAGATCTATTGAAGTTGGTAACTTCACTTAGATTCCTGTTCCAAAGAGCTTTCTTGAGAACGTTCTTATCATATTCCAATATCGCACACAAACACATCTCTTAGTCTTGTGATGCTTGGTTTTGCAACCTTGCAAAAGGTTTTACCTCTTGAGGGAGAAGCTTGCAATCCCCACCAGTTGATTGCGTTTGAAATGTGTATCAAAACAAATACAATGTAGACGTTTGTGGAATTTACCAATCAATCTTTAGGAAAAGGTAGACTTGTAAAAACTCGTGAATACAATATATATGTGTGATACCGGGTAAGTGATTACCCGGGTCGTGTCCCAACGAGGTGTGAATGGGCGATATCATGTGAGATTTGGAGATTAAAATACTTGTAAGTTCGATTGTGAGAGTTATTTGGTATTGTGGAATGTTAAAATTACGAGAATTAACAATTAACGAACGAAAATAAAATAAACGTAACCTAAATGGGAAAGTAAACAAGGGAATGCTAAGGAATACTTAAAACTACCTAAGATACTATGGGAAACATAATAGGGAATTCGGGAAATCCTAAAACGTAAGCTAAATTTAAAAACGTAAAAGTTAACTTAAAATAAAATGCGAGTGTGCAAAATAAAACATGAATTTAATGCTGCACTAATCCTACGGGTGTGAAAATCCTTTTTCTACCAGTCTAATGATGAAAGAAAATTCTTGGAAAAAGAAAAAAATAATTGTTTGGTCTTTTAATTTTTCTTACAAATTAATTAGTATTTAAACTAAATTAAATTACTAAAAATACTAAATCTAATTTTAAAAATCTGGAATTTTTCTAGGAATTAAGTTATACTAATATTAACTTAGGAAAATTAGTAGGAGGGAAAATCAGCTAATAAATAAGCAGTAGATAAGTAAATTACTACTGATTAATAAATAAGCAAAGCAAAAAACTAACTCATTAAACATTAAATGTTGCAAAGGATTACAAAAAAAGTCCCAAGGGCGAGTTGGTATTATGTGTGATGCTTGTGTCTGTGTTAACCTGGTCAAAGGTAGAGGTCAGGGGTTCGACCCTTGGCTTCTACCTTTTTTATGAAACATTTTTTTTTAATTTTTCTTTTTGCAAACCAATAAAACAAATGAACATGAACAATTTCTAAAACTACAACTTATTTTGAAACTCAGCAAATAAGCAGATAATGAGGCTAAGAACAAGCAGTTCACATGAGAGCTTAAAAAAGAGATTTAAAACTATAAAAAGCTATGAACAATAAGCTAATATAAGCTGATAAAAAGCTACACTAAGGGGAAATCATATTAAGGCATCTAGGGGAAGTTCTAATAAGCTAAGGGATGCAGAAAAATAAGCAAATTGGAGACCCTAATAAGCACTAAACACTCAATCCTAAACTAGGCTGTAATATAAAAAATATGACCAGAGGGCTGATTAGCAGGCCTAATTTGACTAACCAAAGAAGCACAACAATGAAAAATAAGCTATGACAACTACACACTATACTGCAAACTAATAGTAAAACCAAGAACCAATCCTACTAACAACTAAATAAGCAGAGATAAAACTAGAAAAAGTGAAGTTTAGGACAAAATGGGCTACACAGACCAAAGGATGCTAGTTTAGAGCAAAAATTAAGCTACAATAAATAAGCTACATCTATAAAAAGCTAAAACAATTTAAGTTAAGCAAGATAATTACCTAAATAAGCAGTATGGGGGACTGTTGAACCAAGTTGCAGGCCTAAATGGGGGCTGATTTGGTCAGGTGGTTGTTCAGGCTTGCAAAAGCTTATGGGTGAGAGTTTTAAAGCCAACTTAAAGCTACTAAGAAAAATTAAAAAAAATAAAAATAAAATGCAATCACTGATTTCCTCTTCTAGACTACTAGTATGCAAAAGTTGAGAACATTTGGACTTGTAGATAAGAAACTAAAAATCAAATTGAAAATGAATTTGGGCATAAAATATGACTTGTTCAGTTTGTGAAAAGTGGGTGAGTTCAGGTTTGATTTAACTACCTACTAAGTCCTACAATGCAAAATAAGCTAAAACTAAGAGACCCTATATCACTAACTGTCTACATAACCAAAACCAAGCTTGATTCTAACCTAAACCTATCTGAGTTTGGGGATGAAAAAGGGGGTTGGAACCTGTTTAGGACAGTAGGCTGGGTGAAAGTGGGCCAAAAGAGGGTACAACTCGCTTTTTGACCTACAAAACTTGACTAACAAATATCGGACAACTAAACTAATCTAATATGAAACTGAAAACACCACTAAAGCACCTAAATCCTTTAAGTTAAAGTAACAGCTAAGTAAGTTTGATTTAGAACCTGAAATTTGGAAATCCTATTAAAAGCTAAGAAATCTGGTAAAAACAATAGAATTAACTAAAAAACTAGTAAGTTGATGGAACTAGAACTGAATCAAGGAAACTAAGTTACCAAAGTTTGATTTTACACTAAAAACCACCCTAAGCCAAACACCCCTTCGTGGGTCAGTTAGATTTTTGATGTAAAAAAAAAAAAAAAAAAAAAAAAACTTCCTTATGCCAAGATTTTGAACAAGCAAAATAAGAAAACACTACAAATGACAGAAAATAAAAAATTTCAGTTGAATTAAGCAGTTTAAATGAGCAAGAGATAATAAGCAGTTAAGCTAAATTGCAATAGTGACTAAAAAAAAGATTTTCATTGAACTAATTAAAGAGTACAAAAACTTAAAACATAACTGAAAACCTATTGCCTTTGAAGGCTACATCTTATTCTATTTATAATGCTCAAGTTAGGGTTTCACTTAGCTCTTGTCCTTTTCCTATTGTGCTTTCGCTGTGAGTGAAATCTGCCCATCTTCAATTGTACTTTTCTGAATCAATCCAAGAAGTCCAATTAAAGAAAACTCCATCCTAGCCCTTGATCACGTTTTAAGCGGGAAACTTAGTTTGTGAAAGTTTGGATTGCCAGCGTGGCATGGGGTGTTTGGTGGGGTTTTGTGAGGAGAAAGAGATGTTAGTGGGATGGGGAGTGGTGATGGTGGAAATTTTGAGGGAGTAGGGGAGGGTTGAGTGTTGCAGTGATGGTGGAGATGGTTTGTTTCTTGGGTAAAACGGGGGAAGGAAAGAAAGGGGCACGTTTGACCTGGTCAAAGGGAGATGCACGTTTTATTAATAAACGTGAAAGGGTTTGGGTATTGGGCTGGTAACTGGTTGGGCCTAGGGAGGTTTTGGGTGGACTGGATTTGGTTTGTGTTGGATTTAATAAATAAGAGACCCGTTTGGTTTATGTAATAAAACAAGCCCAAGGACCAAAAGTGTATAATCTGATTTTCCAGGGACTGAAACTGCCAAATCTCCAAACTTTATCCAAGGGCCATTCTTGTCAACTTTTGAATCCCAAGATCCATTTTCTTCAAAGAATAATTGCCGAGGGCCATTTTTGCCATTTTACAAACTTATAGGACCAAAGCCGTAATTCTCCAAACTCTTCACCCAAGGACCATTTCTGCCAAAGTTCATTAACACAAGGACAATGATTGATATTTTCCAACATTTTAATCCCAGGGACCATTTTTGACAACTTTGCAAAGTTCAGGGACTAGTTTTGACAGCTTTTGAAACTTTTCACCAAAGGACTAATTATAACAACTTGTGATTTGCAAAGGAACTTTTGGTGACTTTTCTTACAAAATAAATGCCTAGGGACTGATTTTGACAAGTTTTGAAAGTTGAGGGACTGAAATTGCCAATTATGCAAACTTTGTTCGTTTTTCATTTGTTTTCAATCATTTCGCATCTGAAACATATAAAACACAATCCGGGGATATTTTCAGTATTTTTGATGCATTTCTGAGTGTATTTAAATGTTTTTGCAGTTCAGATAAGACAAAAATGATGAGTATTTACACACTCATCAGTAGTGTACCTGACTGATCTAGTATAGTGTAGTGGCAAGTACTGGGGGATTGATCGTTCTACTTGGGGAATAGTGTTCGTTAGGATTGAAACTTAATCTAACTAGGTCTAGAGGTGAGGGAAGATTCTTTTTGTATTTTTTATATTTTATGGAAAGCAAGTAAAAATCTCGGATATTGCAAGAGTGGGCGGAATTAGTTGCTAGTCAACTAACCTAAATAACTACAAATGCAATAAAAATAAAATAACTAGAAAATAAAGTGTGAGAATAACCTTATATGGAGATAAACGTGTTTACATAGATTTCACTACTCCCTAACTATCTTTCATTAATTGATTAGTTTGTTACAATCACATGGATGACGGGTTATATACCTTAATACCATTCATGGGGCCGTGTACGATCTTCCCCAACTCTATAAGCTTCTACCTCTTCCTATGTCGAGCCGACAACTAGCTCCTAACATGGCCCCCTTTGTAGTTACTTATGCATTAAATATAACCATTAAAATTGTAGTACACATCCGATTCATGTTTCTTAAGACGTTCAAGCATGTTACCAATTGAAGATTAGCCAGTTTTCTTAAGCCTAACATCGAAATCATTCATCCAACAACAATTAATAACAAACAATCAATCAATAATCAATAGCTGGATTTCATTACATCTAAGCAAACACAAATAAACCTAGCCTAACATGTTAATATAAAGACAAGCATAAGATAGAATCAAACAACACATAGACATATTGAATGATTATTGGAATACTTATCTTTAATTAATCATGGATGAAAGAAGGGTTTGAAACCCTTACAAAAAGGTTAAAATTCATCCTAGGGTTTATGGTGAAGTTCCTCCAAAAGTTCTCTCTCTAATGAATGAAAATTAGAAAACTATATATAGAGAATACAATCTGACGGCGTCACGTTATACATGTGACGCCGTCAACTCGCCGCCAATGCTTCTCTCGGATTGCCTAGATCCAGATCTGACGTCGCCCCCTTTTAATCTTCACTGGCCGCCACCTTATAGATTATACGTGACGGCCTAGGTGTCACAAAAGGTGACGCCGTCACTCTTTAAACCCAAAAAAACTTTCTGGTGCGTCTCGTGTAAACTTCATATCCACCTCTTTGCCAACACGTGATGCCATCACCTATAGAACGTGACGTCGTCAGGTACTGTTTCCAGCTTGATTTTGGAGACTTTGTCGTTTTCTTCACTTTTCGCTCAAAAAAAGTCCAAAATGCTTCCTTTTCCAGATTTCTTCTCCAAAGTATCTAAAATGACAAAAGGAACGATTTGAGGCAATATTTGATCAAATAATCACGACTTAGGGCTTAAAGCGTAACACTTTTCGCCTCATCAAATACCCATACACTTGAGATTTGCTTGTCCTCAAGCAAATGCTCTTTTATTCCAATCAAAATACAAGCTAGGGGTCATTTAACACTAAGATAAATGTATTTACAACAAATGATCGTTCCACCTTAACCAAAACAAGCACGGAAATTATACACTAGCACCTCACAAATAGTGTTTGGATACTCACATCTCTCGGGTGTAATAAAAGTATATATCACAAATGAAAATGAAAAATATCTCTCACTATCTGTCATTGCACATAGATTACCATAGGGTTGGGAAAGGATCAAACCTCCACCACTTGGCGTAAGCACCTAGGATAAACTATCAAAGAGGTCTTTCAAAGGGTTGTAACGTGAGGTGTAGGGATATGATAAACATGGTTTTGTTGGATAAAGGCAATCTTTACTGGTGGTGAGTTAATCATCTTAGTCAATTACATGTACAATGTGGTGTTGCTAAGCCAAGACTTTACTCAACTTAAGCTAATGAAAACTAGAAAACATAAAAGGAAACGAGATGGTAGTCCGTATGTTTTTTTCTACTTCTTTTTCTATTTTTTTTTTTTTTCATTTTCAGTTTTTTTTTATTTTTTTTGCATACACTCTTGCCCTACCATCCAAAATAATACATCGTAGGGAATTTGCATTCCCCTTACACTTGCACTTTTACATACATTACAATCAACTATTCTAATGACTCGAATTAAGATAATCAAAACACTTGGAGTACTTTTTAAGATATTAACGCTCATATGGGGGTAATAATTGACTTCTTCCCTAATACTCCATAACAATAGTACTTTACCCATGAGTCCCACTCGTCCCAAAAACAATATGTACATGATATGACTCGACTTAGCAACCATGTAATCAATTAGACAATTAACTAAGGGTTTAAACATGTAACAATAATGTACTATAGATGAGTGCATACAAGGAAGGCTAAGGCGATTTGGGACTACATTTGGGGGTGAATTGTAAACAAATTCTACCTTAAAGTAAAATGCTTAAAGTTAGAAACAAAAAAGATAGGCTTGGAGGGTTGAACTAGGGGTATCGTGTACTAAAAATGAGTACAATGCAAAGGTGTGGTAGAATTAATTGACTTTACTAGTCAAGTGTATTAACTTCATTGGTAAAGTAATTATGATACAGGTTTAAGACAAGGGTTATCCTAATGCCTCTTATCATGTAGTAATCTGACTACACGAATGTAGTCTCACATGTGGTCTTGGAATGCATCACTATCACAAGTTCTAGAATCTAAGTACTACCGGTATACTCATAAGCATCTTTTCCTAACAAATCTAGGGGCGAACCTCACATATTTGGGGTAGAAAATTTTTGAGTGGTACGATTTTTTTGTGCTAGTCATACAACTCCTATCCATGAGACGCTTATTAAGACTAAAGCTTCACTCCTATATGTAGTAAAAAATTTTAAATTTGGCGCTAAAATTACCCTAAACAGTGTTTCTCTTAGTTTTATTACACACCTACTATTAAACAAAGAAAAATCAAGTGTAATTGAATTCTCTAAGGTATCATCATTTACTCTTCCCTTACACTTAAGCCGAACATTGCCCCCAATGTTCAATTGAAAGGATGTAAAAGTAAAGAAGGTAAAAGTATGAAACAAATACTCCCCTGATTCGTTCGGTGTGGATAATGCGTTAACATGGTTAGATCCTCCTCCAAGAAAATGAACATTGAAAGCTTCCCTCCCGAAATATAAATCATCTTCTTGTCTAATATAACCTGTTAAACCTGAGAAAATAATCATGGCAAACCTCGCGTAAAATCGGCGGCAAACTCTATATATAATAAAATCCTAGAAAGCAAATAAAGATATAATGCTTGTGGAATGAATATTTACAGTTTTTCTGGAGTTTATAAAACTAAAGGTTTCACAAAAACTTTACGATTCCGGCAGGAAAACAAAACCTGCAAAATTTTTCAGAATTTTACACATGACGCCATCAGGTTATAATCCTGACGCCGTCAGAAGTGACCTGCAGAAATTTCATGTTTAGTTTCCGGAAAATTTCTGGAAAAACTTACGCCTTAATTCCTGGAAATCCTGCAAACTACTCATTATGACTCAATACAAGCATTTGACTCAAACAAATACTAATATGCATATTCATTTAATATTGTTGTGATTCATGTTCAATCTCGTTCTTAAAAACAAATTTAGATTTCCCTTACACGTATCTTTTGCAAAATACCTTTATATGTAGTTAAGACAAAGTTAAAAACAAAATAAAGCATTTTCACAATTTACTTTGAAACATGAGACACAAACAATAAAAATAAAACATGCATATGGAAACAAATAAAATCAAATACACAAACAAACAAACAAACAAATAACGCTTGGGTTTCCTCCCAAGAAGCGCTTTTCTTTATTTACGAGTCTTGTAGCTAGACTCAAAGTCACGAGAAATTACGTGACCTCGTCATTGGTCATGCTCTCTAGGTCATCCTCGATCTTAGTTTTGAATTCCGGACCTAGTTCCAAGCATTCCTTGGAGAAACCAAATATTCTACCCATAACATAGTCTACTCCTCTACGTCGGTCCTCATCATTCTTATAGTAGACCGCTTGCTTATGCTCCTTCTCAAGATTCGATAGAATTCGGTATTGTTCTATCTTATATGGCATTTGGTAGGCTACTTCATCGGTCTCGTCTTTGAACCTAACTATCCATAAAGATGGGTCATAATTCATTTTAGAGGCTTCAACAAATGTGTTTCCAAACACTACTTGAGTTAGGCAACTATTAATTACTGGATGAATATCTTCTACAATCAAAAAATTGGTAACATATGTGAAATTCCATATGAAAATGTGCAATCCCTTAACTCTTCCCACAAAATTACTCATCATACGCAAGTTAGGGAATAATCTAGGTCCAAGTTGCTTTTTCATAATCCAATTGTAATGGATTCTAGTCATGATATTAATGGGTTATTCAAGATTGATTTAAGCTTTCCATACATGAACATGCCCAATGTTACACGGAATCTTAATGTTAGATGGATCGCCCGTTTTGATGATCGGTGACCCTAGGAAATATGGTATCTCGGGGTCATCGAATAAATCCCTATTGTACGCGCGTTCTTCCTTAGTTGGAAACCTATTGAAGTAGTCTACTATATCATCTACTCCCTTTTCCTTATCTCCCTCGGTTTTCATATCCCCATTCTTAGATTCACTATCAATTCCAACTCTATCTCCCTCATCATCTCCCCTATCCCTATCGAATTGCTTAATAGTGACAACATTGACAAAGTGGACATGCTTGGATGATGAGGGATCCTTGATTTGGGTCCCACTACTTGTGTTCCTATTGTCCTTGTTTGGTGATGTCAACACTTGGTTGTTGAGGGCTTTCAACAAGTTGTCAATTTTGTTGGTCATCTTAGTTTGTTGTTGATTGAATTTAGACTCAAACTTAGCCAAATGAGCTTCTTGAGATGCCATAAATTTAGACATCAACCCTTCAAAATTATTGGTACTACCTTAGTTGTTGGAAGGATTGTTGTTGATGGTACGGTTAGGGGGTGGACCGTTTGATTGGTAACGATTAGGTGGATTGGAAAAATTATTTTGGGGTGCGTTTTGGTTTTGTTTCCACCTAAAGTTTGGGTGATTTTTCCAAGAGGGATTGTATGAATCACCATAAGGGTTTGGCTCGGGTTTGAAAGTGTACCACTTGTCTCCCGCTCCGTCGGTACGCGAGGATGCGTAATCCGCAAAAGCTTGTTCGGGGAGTTCCATGCAATCACGAGTGTCGTGGGGACCACTACATAATTCACATGAAGAAGTGATTTTGTTCACTTGGCTTGAAGGTTTAGGAGCTTCGTAGGATCTCATGAGAAACTTGACTTGGTCTTCCAGTTCCATGATCCTACGGTCGGGAGTGCTTGAATTGTTCGAAGGCAAAGATATTGCCTTGACCCTTTTTGTTCAAATCACGGGGATCATTCCAACTTTCGTTGTCATAGAGAGCAAGATATTCTATGAGTTCCCATGATTCTTCCGCACTTCGATCATGTAGCTTGCCACCGGCCGCTTGGTCAATGTTTTGCCTTGTGGAGAGATTAATATGGTCATAGAAGATTTGGACTTAGAGCCAAAGATCTATGCCATGATGAGGGACTTTTTGGAGTAACTCCTTGAAACGAGTCCATGCTTCATAAAGAGTTTCACCTTGACGTTGTTGGAACATCAAGATGTCATTCCTTAACTTGGTGGTTCTCCCTGGTGGGAAAAATTGAGCAAGGAAACGAGTAGTGAGATCATCCCGAGAGGTGATGGATCCCGCGGGTAAACGCTCAAGCCATTGACTAGCTTGGTCACATAGAGAGAATTGAAAAGACGCAATCAGGTCGTCTCTCGAGTTTCAACATCAAGGTCTATGGAATCTACGATTTTGATGAAATCCTTGAGATGTTGATTACGATCTTCGGAACGAAGTCCATGGAATGCACATCCGCTTTGCACCAACCGGATGGTGTCGGATCGCAAGGGAGACACATTGGCTCCTTGGGTGAGCTCAATGGTGTTTCGATAGCCTTGGTGGCTAGGACGGGAGTATTCTCCTAAAGTGCGGGGTCTAGGAGGTTGGTTTGGTTATAGTGCGTCGATGGGTTCAAGGATATTATCACCTTCCATGATGGCGGATGATAATGGTTACGAACAAAGGAACGAAGAAATAAGATAGTCTAAAGAAGACCTATAAAAGTAAAATAAAAACCTTACTAGAAAGGAATCTAGCACACTTAATAAAAAGAAATTTCAACCTAAGCAATAACTATTCCCCGGCATCGGCGCCAAAAACTTGATGCGTGGTTTTGCAACCTTGCAAAAGGTTTTACCTCTCGAGGGATCTCGAGAAGCTTGCAATCCCCACCAGGCAGTGTACCCGACCGATGTGGTATAGTGTAGTGGCATGTACCGGGGGATTGATTGTTCTAGTTGGGGAATAGTTTTTGTTAGGATTGAAACTTAATCTAACTAGGTCTAGAGATGAGGGAAGATTCTTTTTGTATTTTTTATATTTTATGGAAAGCAAGTAAAAATCTCGGGTATTGGAAGAGTGGGCAGAATTAGTTGCTAGTCAACTAACCCAGATAACTACAAATGCAATAAAAATAAAATAACAAGAGAATAAAGTGTGAGGAAAACCTTATATGGAGAGAAATGTGTCTACTTAGATTTCACTACTCCCTAGCTATCTTTCATTAATTGATTAGTTTGGTACAATTGCGTGGATGATGGGTTATATTCCTTAATACCATTCGTGGGTCCGTGTACGATCTTCCCCAACTCTATAAGCTTCTACTTCTTCCTATGTCGAGCCGACAACTAGCTCCTAACATGGTCTCCTTAGTAGTCACTTATGCATTAAATATAACTATTAAAATCGTAGTACACATCCGATTCATGTTTCTTAAGATGTTCAAGCATGTTACCAATTGCAGATTAGCCATTTTTCTTAAGACTAACATCGAAATCATTCATCCAACAACAATTAATAACAAACAATCTATCAATAATCAATAGCTAGGTTTCATTACATCTAAGCAAACACAAATAAACCCAGTCTAACATGTTAATATAAAGACAAGCATAAGATACAATCAAACAACACATAGACATATTGAATGATTATTGGCATACTTATCTTTAATTAATCATGGATGAAAGAAGGGTTTGAAACCCTTACAAAAAGGTTAAAATTCGTCCTAGGGTTTATGGTGAAGTTCCTCCAAAAGTTATCTCTCTAATGAATGAAAATTAGAAAACTATATATAGAGAATACAATCTGACGGCGTCATGTTATACACGTGTCGCCGTCAACTCGCCGCCTATGCTTCTCTCAGATTGCCTAGATCCAGATCTGATACCGTCCCCTTTTAATCTTCACTAGCTGTCACCTTATAGATTATACGTGACGGCCTAGGCGTCACAAAGGGTGACGCCGTCACTCTTTAAACCCAAAAAAACTTTCTGGCACGTCTCGTATAAACTTCATATTTACCTCTTTGCCAACATGTGACGCCGTCACCTATAGAACGTGACGCCGTCAGGTACTGTTTCCAGCTTGCTTTTGGAGACTTTGTCGTTTTCTTCACTTTTCGCTCCAAAAACGTCCAAAATGCTTCCTTTTCCAGATTTCTTCTCCAAAGTACCTAAAATAACAAAAGGAACGATTTGAGGCAATATTTGATCAAATAATCACGACTTAGGGCTTAAATGACCCCCTAAAAGCGTAACTCTTTTCACCTCATCTTCTTGGATGACTAAATCACTCGCGTAACCCATACTTAAACCCAACATAAAAGATGTCAACCTTTAGATCATTAAATCTTAGATTCCAAACACAAAGATTAAAATCTCTTGCATTACACATACATGTGTCGATTATATGTTATTTGTTTGATATGATTGGACATCTTAACATAATCATGATAACTACCTGATTGATTCATGTGTAAACCTTGGTTATTTCTTTATGATGCCTGCATGCTTATATGTTTCGTGTTACTATACATGACATTTTCATTCTTTATGTATATGATGTTTTGCATAATTAACGTGTTACTTGTTAACTCATGATATGTCATTTTGATACATGATGTCTTTATATGATATCTACATATTTGAATGCTTGTGTCTTTTTCTGTCATTCATTAGATCCATGCTTAGGATGGTCTATATAATACGTGCTCCAAAATGTTATCATTTAAACATGGGTTGCATAATTTTTTTTCGTCTTGTTTCTTTCGTGACTTTGTCACACTATTTGTTCACTACGTGTGCACTTATAATTTATCAAAGTACTCTTGGTATGATAAACATTTAGAAGTCGTTTTATCATACAAATTAATCACATAGATCGTTATATGCTTAAGTGTCTAAGCTTAACAACAAAACAATTTTACAAGGAAAGTATTTCGTATTATGTCATGCTCTTGCTTAATATGATTGTTTATGTTGATGCTATCTAGCCATGTGGTAACTTTATGTCTAGTAGTCGAATGTGCTGTCTTAATAAGATGATATCTTTTTTATCTTGTTGACATCTTTTCTCACTAAAACATTTGTTTTAATGGATTGAGAACTAATTATTTTCCATCTCACTTCGTTCTAGATTTTATATGCTCATTTCGCATAACTATAATTCCTGCACTTGCATATAGTTTTAAAGCTAATAGGATTGAGTCTTAGAGATTTGAAATTTGTGTTTGGATATCCTTCAATCAACCTCTTTCTAATTCGCATTATTGCTTCTGCTTTCCAAAAATCACTTCCATCACTATTTAGCTATAACAATACTCTTATCCTTTCTACCTCCGCTTTTCAAAAATCACCTCCATAATAATACTCTAATCCTTTCCACCTCCTTTGAGTAAACCACATGCCTCGTCATGCGATTATCTCGCATTGATTGAGAAGAAATACATGACTTCAAGGATGAAGTTCTTTGTATGATAACCCAACATCACTAGTTTGTACCAATATCTCATAATGTGTTTGACAAAGTTCTTCATCTCTCATATCCAACGAGTCTAGGATATTCTTTTTAACCTGAATCTCACAACTTCATTGTCTAGAACACCATCATAGGATCTCATCCTTTTCTTCCTCGACACATATCATGCACGTCATTGTAAGTGTAAACTATATTTTAATCAAAACTCTTATTCTCAACTCGTTGGTCTAATCAACACTCTCGCATCTTATGATGTCATTTAAATCCTCATATAGGCATTTTGCATTTTCTTTTCATATCGAATATTTTTTTTCTAGGAGCTTAGCGTCTTCACTTCCTTTTAATTCCATTCGAGCATACATTATGGTATGATACATCATCTTTGGTAGATAATAATGTCGTAACCTTAATCATCTTTAAATTCATTATAGCGTTTGTGTAACAACCCACAAAACCTATTACTATCATTCCAATTACAAATACCTATAGTAGGTATTTCACAGGTAAATTTTTGCTTTTTATGTGTATTTATTACTTGCATGACTCACTAGACCTGCTCACGTATCTACACAAGCCAAATAACTCAACACCCTGGTATGTCAAGCATAAGATCACCACAACACCATAATAAGTAATCTACCAATCTAACACACTAAATATATCACAAAACCCTAATAAACCTTAACTAAACCCTAATTAGGTCTATGTGCTTAAATGCTTAACTAAACTAGATTGAAAGTGTCCAAGGCTTAAGTATAAGTTACCTTAGGAACATTAGGATATCTTAGGACCATTAGGCACTAGTACAACCCTTTAGAACTTAGGTACAAGTCCCTTAAGCACAAAACCATAACTAAGTCATAACTTCTTAGAATTAGGTCTAAACTATCCTAAAACTTCACCATAGGTTACCACCACTTAGTATAAGCCTTTTAGGACCTAGGATTAGTTATTAGACACTTATAGAACACTAATCTAGACACTAAACCATAGGTTAAACTCTAATCTTCCACTAAACACAAATAGGTCATTTAGGTTACAAAACTAGGTCAAACCTTCTCAAATCTTTCCCATAAGTTACCATCACTTAGTATAAACCCCTTAGGACTTAGGATTAGTCACTAAACACTCTTAGGAACCTAACCTAGGCACTAAACCTTAGGTAAAACCTTAAGCTCTCACTAAGTAATACTAGGTCTAAACTTAAACTTAAACTAGTAAAACCTAAACATAAGCAAGCCAGCACCCTACCACCACTCCCTAGCAGCTTACACACCACCTTGTCACTACCAAGTACCCTACCACACACCTCCATCACATACTTGTCACCTACTTAACTAAACCGCCCCTAAACCACCACTAAACCACCACTAATCACCCTAAACCACCACTAAACCACCCAAGCAGCTTATAAGCAGTTCACAAGCAGCTTACAAGCACCTCTCCATGACCTTGTGGCCACCAAACCACCACACACCCTCCTCGTCACCTCCTTAACCAACCCGCGGCTAAAAATCCTCCACACCACCCTATACCGCCCCATACCTACTCCTAGCCATCCTTAGTCATCCCATAGCCTCGCCACTTCACCTCCTAGCTTGTCTTAGTCATCCCCCCCTCTCGACACCTCATACTTCCGTTTTCTTGGTCCCCAAGGCTTACGAGCCTATATAAACCCTCGCCACCCTCTATTTCCAAACCACACCTCTCCTCACTTCATCACCTCAGTATTTCTGGTCTTGGTAGTAGTACAAGAACTCTAGGAAACTTAGAAGTTGAGTGGTATAGGTCTTGCATGCTTGTCGTAGTAGTTTTTCCCTAAAAACCCTAGTTTGCCCACGTTAGGACTCACACGACCTAGGTAAGCCTCCAACTTGTTCTATTAGTTTTAGTTTAGTCTTAGGATAGTATTAGGATGCCTTAGATCCCCTAGGAACCCTTTCCTAAGCCTTGAAACATTTCATTTACTAGTTTTCTTTTTAAAACCCTAATTATGGATAAACCCTAATTACATGCTATAAGTTCTTTTCATAAGCCCTAAGCTAGTTTAGATAACTTAAATAAGCTAATATTAGTTAAACATAAGGTAGAAAACTTAATTGTTACATAAAAATATAGTTTACATGCATTTAGGACTAGTTTTGCAAAACTTTACATGCATAAGGGTATATATATATCATAAATTCCTAAAATTATAAAGTCTAGGGACTGTTTTTGACATTTCCTAGAAGTTATAAGTATAAGGACTAGTTTTACAAAGTATTAAAACCTTAGGATAAAAATTAAAACAAGTTATAAACTAAAAAGGACTAGTTATGCAAATATTATAAAGTTAAAGATCTAAATGGTAAATATAGAAAACTTATGAGTCCAAGGGTTAATTATGTCATATAGAAGTCTAGGGACTAACTGTATCAAGTATAGATAGTTATAAGTATAAATAATATAAGTATTATAAGTTTAGGGTAGAAAATGTCAATATATAAATATAAGGGTAAAAAATGAAAATATCATATAAATATAAAACATAATAAAAGTTAGAAGCATAACATAATAGTAGGGAGCTTCATGTGAGGAGTACCATGTGGATATTTCATTTTGACGAGTTTGCTGGGTTTGCGAATTAAAGTGCCCTGGCTCCTCAAACGATTATTGCATGTACTTCTGGATTATGATGGCCCGAACGGTGTTATGATTATAATTTAACTTAATAACAATATAGCTCAATAGTTGGGAGCTTCACGTGAGGAGTATTAACTTCTGAATTATGATGGCCCGAACGGTATTATGTTAATAACATAATACAATAGTAGGGAGCTTCATGTGAGGAGTCATATACTTCTGAATTATGATGGCCCGAATGGTGTTATATTATATCTAAAATATTAACGAACTTAAGAACAATAACTTAAGAAACTTAAACAAGATAACTAAAGCTTGACATACATCCAAACCTAAAACACACTAGGATACGTGAGTAAGGCAGTCTAGTTCCCGAGTCACTTTTTGCATCAATTAGATATCCCTAAGCCCAGGTGAGTTCATAGCCTCATACTCTTTTTAAAACATTAACTCTAAATGCTTTACAAACCCTGGGGGATACATGCTACTTGCTTTACTTAAAACCGAATACAAGTCTTTTTCTTTGGTTGTTGCACGAGTAAACTAACTGCCACCACTACATAACAAAAATTCATGAATCTAATCGTTTGGGATATTTTACCCACGTGAACGCGAATATAGTTGATAGCTCTATTGGAGTTTGACAACTCCCGTTGGTATTAACATCTTACTGGATGGTACCAATAAGTAATATGTTTGAACCCACTGAAGGTTTAACTTTGGCAAGTTATCCTTCCCATCCCCTCATGGTTGGGTCTGCAGCCCCCATGACCCGGATTGTTATTGTGTGGTTCATGAGCTTAGTGCAACATACCCCACTCATGATAATTGTGCATGCATCACAATTATCACAAACACACTAGATTTTCCCAGATGGGTGTAACAACGGAACCCAGGGAACTTGTATTCACTAACACTTAAACCTATGACTCTCACTCAACACATAGTGTTGACTTTTAAGCATGTATTCTAGGAATATTACTTCTATGGAGCTATGGCAGAAAGGAGGCACTGAGCTCGGAGGACTTTCAAACCGGTTATCAAAAGTAAAAGTATATCTATTACAAATAAAACTATAATTAAATGAATGATAACTAAATTTCTAAAATATCTCTTTTTGAGTCATTTTCTGTTACTGTAACTGTGATTCTATGAAGTAATACCCCAAACCCTTAATCCGCTGCGATCAGTGAAAAATGGGGGTGTTACAATTTGCTATACATACGAGTTTCTAATTCTTTAAATAGTTGTCTAAGTTATCACCACCACCTTCCACCATTACTTTCACTAATCATCACCACCATAGATTAGCGAAAACCTATTTTTATCAAGCTTGAGTCATCTACCGAGTTATCACCACATCAATCCTTCTAGTAAACCAACTCCAACACTAGCACCACTCACTTTAACTCTTAATATTTCAACCTCACCTCATATCTTCCTTCTAGACATTATTTTGTAGGATTTTATCATATTATATTCATATTTTTCTTATGATTGTAATTCTTATTACAAGAATACACCTCATGAGATATTTGATTTCATGATTCTCTACTTTGAGTCGCTCATATATATATATATATATATATATATATATATATATATATATATATATATATATATATATATATATATATATATATACATACATCGTATTTTTTTTGATATAAAATATATTGCACCAATCTTTTCATTGTAGGTTCATCATATACGCTTATTCGTATATAGCATACTCATCTAAGGATGATGTTTGCATCAAATATTTTCCTTCTTTCATTATAGGTGCTTCTTGACGTAGGAGGAATATCCATCGAGCACTCATATTGCATCTTCTGTACACTTTGTTGTATAGGACACATTTGGCTAAAGACAAAGCTTCTATTATACTAATTTTTGTTTTGTAGGCTCATATTGACGCCCTAAAGCGAGGGGAGCTTCCGTCAAGCATTTATTGAATGCATCATATACATGCATTGTTATATATCACATACTCAATCTAGGACAATTATTGTCTTACACTAACCTTTATTTTGTAGGATTCTTCATCCTTGCATCATATACGTTGGTACCCTAGCAACGGGGAGTATTAATCAAGGAGGAGCTAATCATGCACTAACCTTTGTTTTTGTAGCTTTCTTATTTCTTGTGTCATATACGTTGGGACCCTAGCAACGGGGAGTATTGATCAAGGGGGAGCTACAGTATAGGGGAAGCATCCACGCATTCATCATTATTCACATTTTTTATATAATTTTTATATTGCACTACACTAACTTTGATGTAGGTTAAGGATCTAAATTTTAGTCATGGATTCGCTAACCACCTAAAGGACACAACAAACATAGGGAAATTGGAGTAGAGAACTTAACTTCACTAGGGATGATGCAAGCTCGCCATTTCGGGGAGAAATGAAGTTTAAACAACAAGGACACGCCCTTTTTTTTTGACAAAAGGGGGGGAAGAGTGTAAATGGAGAAGGAAATGTAGAAGGTGTTACGGATACAAGTAAGTAATACGGACATAAGTAAATTTTTACATTTTACTATCTATCACGTTTACATATTTTGTCATCATCAAGAAGCGGGAGATTGTTAGTGCAAATATTACGATATTTAATCTATACAGTCTCGTTTGTTTTGATTGGTCACAAACATATAACTTGATACCTAACATAAAATGTACAAGTTACTTGTAATCTTATTTTGTCTCAATATACATTCAACACCTCTCAACGTCTCGATTCCTCGTATGCTACAACACAGGTTCGTACATGTTTGTTATGTGGCATTATGATCAAACCCCTTGACCAACCATTTAGAATGTTTAAAATACTTTTAGAGTCTTTAAGTATTTTATATGTCAAAGTGCACTTTAGGTATAAAATAGAATAAGTGCCACATTAGGTTTCTAGATAATATTATTAAGTATACAATCTATAAAAATCTGTCTTACAACAACATAAGTACATAAAACATTTTTAGTAACTTACTAAATATCATATAGCAAGCTAATACATTTTCTAGTAACTCTACAAGTTTAATTTCATATATATTTTAATCTAAAATAGAAATATACATGTCTTATCTTGTCAACATTGACTTTGGAAGATCTTGTATAAATTATCTTTTGCATCATGCATATGTCTTGTCAATGTTGACTCTTGCATATAAATAGTAGCCCATGGTTTATATCTTTGTTAGTTTTGGAACCTGGTTTTGGAACATGGTTTATATCTTTATTAGTTTTGGAACATGGTTTTGGAAAACCTCTTTACTTGTTTGCCTATAAATAGTAGCCCATGGCTTACTCATTTGGTTGATGAAAAACAACACACATTCTCTCTACCCTTTACATACATTTAGATCAATAGAAAAACCATGTAGAAACACATATTAATCACCCTCTTCATAATGATCATAGTGCTTCTAACATTCATCTTTGTTGTAAGCATATCATACTTCATGATCCACCAAGAAGGTTACAAGATCGTGAAGTCATCATTCATTAAAGCATACCAACATATGAAAATTCAAGAGCTCTTGACATCCTTAATGATTGAAGACTTCTTATTCAAGAAGTTCATTTAGATTAGGCATCCATATTCATTAGACATGTATGTCTTGGATCATCATTGTATCATCACAATATAGATTAGATGGTTTATGTGTTTGTGCCATAAAAAACAAGGTTTTTATGTTGGGCCACAAAACATAGCGGGAGTTTGTACCCTTGGAAAAGAACTCGACATCTAGCTTAGTGTCGGAAATATTGTATAGGGGATGTTAGGAGTGGTTGTACCTTTGTAAAAGAACCCGGTATTTAGCTTTGTACCGGATAAAGTGTAAGCGACGATTGTAAGGTTTTCTCCGCCGAGAAGGGAGTTTGTTGATCTAGTGAAGTAACTCTCGAGTTGGGTACTCGAGGAGTGGAGTAGGGCGGAGAGGAGATCCGTGACCGAACCACTATAAATCCTCGTGCTCGGTTTGCACTTTCTTTTACTCATTGCTTTATTTATTGTTTGCATTATGTGATTGCTTGTGTTGTGACTTGTTGATTGTACTTGGGTGATAACATGTTTTAATTTATGCTAGTCACTAATTACACATAACATCTTTCATATTAGAACAAGCTAAAAATGGATATTTGATACAATTAGTTTAAAGTTTTAAACGGTAACGTATTCACCCCCTCTACGTTTTCATAATTGATTTCACACGTACCTTAATGAAAATGATCAAAAAGCAAACGAATGAATGAACACAAGGAACAATATATGTTACGCCTTCTTCAACCAATCTACACGGATTATGGTTCATACAATACTTATTAGTTACTCGGATTACTCGTTTTAGGGTTTCATTCCATTTAGTAAGTTTCCACATTAGTCAACTTAGGGTTTAACGATATCATTAATGTCTATTTAGGTTACAATCATTAATGATTAGGTCTAGGGTTAATAAAAACACATCAAATAGTATTAATTCACAAAGAACTAAGTTTCTTAACAAATTTTTGATTTTAGTATACTTTTACCTTCACTTAACGAATTTTTAAACAATACCAGAAGTCAAAATAAAAATTCACAAAAATTCTCACAGAAGATTTAATGTCTTAAGAGTCTACTTAAATTTTCCCAGAATTTATTTCTAAGTGTAAATAGCCTTTCAAAAATCGTTTATTTATACAGGTCCAGAAAATGAACTGCAGAAACAGGTTTATACATATGGTTTTAGACAGATTGACATCAACACACACACATCATCAAACATACACACGGCCTCAATTTTAACGAGACAACCATGGAGCTTAACGAGACCAAAAACCACCTAAGTCTATCCTCTTCTAGGTCTGATTATGTCAGATCATATGGCCAAATATATTAGGCTTTTAGTGTTTTATAGATATTCAGATTAGCGAGCATACATGGTGTCGAATTGAAAGGAATCCAAGGGTGATTATGGTGATACCTTATGATGAATCGAATCCAGAAAAGAACAGTAAGAAAACCCCACGAATCAAACCCTAACCCACGAACTAAACCCTAACAGCAACAATCGAAGAACCCACGAACAAGACAATCTCAAAAACATTTTTTAAGGATCACAAACACGGCAACAAGGCCTTCGAATATTTTCATTTGATAGAGAAAAGTAGCAGCTTTTGAATGTGTGTTTTGTATGTTTTTTTTTGTGTCGAAAGTATGAATAGGAGAGGAGTCAAGGGAAAACGTGCTATAACCGAGAGTTTAGGGGGGAGCGTGAGTACTAATTAGGAAAGTAATTTAAGAGGCTTAATGATATTGATTAGGTGTTTAAGGGATCAGTTACAAGTTTCAATTAAATGGGCGAATTATAGGGCATTGAAATTCGGAGGTACCTCATTTAAACCAAACGTGTTATAGCTAGGTTTTAGGAACTATTATTTCTTGTACACTTTTATTTATTTAGTTTATATACATTAGGTTAGTTTAATTATTACCTAAAATAAAGTATAGGGTTTAATTTGGAATATTACAAAGTTAAAGTAAAAATTCGAAATTATACGTAATTCTAGGTTTTCGAATTTGAGGGTTTTACAGCGTATGCAACTAAGAATAGCCACATGTCTTGGACTTACCGAGTACTTAGAAACAAGATCTTTCTCAATGACACCAAAATAACACTTTGCCAAGGTTTTCATCATTTGGGGGGCAGAAGCGCCATTAGTGATAGAGAGAGCGTCCATGTTACAAGTAATGTTGAAAGTATCAAGAGTATACTGAAAAGAACGACCATGGGATACATTACCAGTTTTAGAAAATATCTTATCCTGTAGATCACTCGTTTGCATAGGAGAGCCGAGAAAAGCATACTGGATAATGTCACTTGTTGAAAGGATACCGAGACCACCCAACTTGATTGGAAGAGTCGCAAGCCGCCACTGCCAATCTCCAAAACCCGGCCCTGAAGCGGTAACAATCTTCTCCAAGGAAGTACGTAATGACTGATCAAATTGAACCTGGGCCTCCTGTAAATACAAAGGGGAGCATGTCCTCAAAGCATAAGATAATTTTGTAACCCCGGCACAACTGCGAAGAAGAAGGAGCTCACATTGGGGATCATGAAGTTTGTGGATTGCCTCCATTAAGGTGATGGTTCTAGAAACCCTTTTCAAAGCCAAATCCTTGCAAAAACTATCATCCAAACTGACTGAACCCCCAAGAAGTTTGACACCATTGAGCGTACGAGAGATATTTAAAGGAAAAACACCCTCCACCCTACTTCTAGGATCCTCCACAGGCCAGAAGAGTTCAGTTTTATTATTATTATTATTATTATTATTATTATTATTATTATTATTATTATTATTATTATTATTATTATTATTATTATTATTATTATTATTATTATTATTATTATTATTATCACTTTATTAGAAACTCATAGGATTTACAAGAAGTTATTGGAAAGTCGAGATACTAACTAGGCTCCCATTCCTTTAGCTATAGAAAAGCTAATCATACTAAAAATATGAGCAGCAGCACGTGCTCCAATATCTTGGGTTATTATTATTATTATTGTCATTATTATTATTTTTTTATAAACATCAGTTTATTAAAAAAAAAAAAAAAAAGCAAAAAGGATTTTACAAGAAATTAGTGGGGAGCCGAGAGACTAACTGGGCCCCCACACCTCTAGCTATGGCAAAGCTAATCATACTAAAAATATGTGGAGCAGCACGAGCGCCAATATCTTGAGTCATAGAGAATCGTCGAATACACTTTAATAAGGTCACTGCATCTTTTTCAAGTTCTCCAAAAGAAGAGAATGAAAAGGGGAGGAACCCATATCCGATATCAGCGCGTTTAGCCTCATATTTGACACGTTTACGTTGTGTGGCTTCAATAACCGCCCGACCGGGCATAAAATCAACCATACTCGAACGCGTCAAAGGTGACGATCCTGTAAGATCAACACAAACATCAAGCCCACCTTCCCAAGAGTAAAGTAACATATCAGCTGGGCGTAAGGTTTTGTCCCTCTCTCCATAAAGCCCAATATCAACCTCCTTACGAGTTGAAATTAGTGGGGATCCGAGAGACTAACTGAGCCCCCACACCTCTAGCTATAGCAAAACCAATCCTACTAAAAATATGTGGAGCAGCACGTGCTCCAATGTCTTGAGTCATAGAGAATTGTCAAATATGCTTTAATAAGGTCACTGCATCTTTTTCAAGTTCTCCAAAAGAAGAGAATGAAAAGGGGAGGAACCCATATCCGATATCAACGCATTTAGCCACGTACTTGACACGTTTACGTTGTGCGGCTTCAATAACAGCCCGACTGGGCATAAAATCAACCATACACGAACGCGTCAAAGGTGACGATCCTGTAAGATCAACACAAACATCAAGGCCACCATCCCAAGAGTAAAGTAACATATCAGCTGGACGTAAGGTTTTGTCCCTCTCTCCATGAAGCCCAATATCAACCTCCTTACGAACTGAAACTCCAGACCAAGAACATATATCAACAAGAACATCACGCACAACATTATGTCGATATTTAATACCAACAATACCTGCGCACAAATTGGGATATCCGAAATTTGTGATGATTGTTTTATAGTAGACCCATTATTATTATTATTATTATTATTATTATTATTATTATTATTATTATTATTATTATTATTATTATTATTATTATTATTATTATTATTATTATTATTATTATTATCGGCCTCTCTTGGAGTTGCCCGAGTGAAATGGAACGCTCTTCATTCGCAGGCAGTTACGGGGACTTTGCTTTTAGAAGGTTCGAATCCTGTCCCCGCCTTTTTATTTTTATTTTTTATAATTCAAATTTTATTATTATTATTATTATTATTATTATTATTATTATTATTATTATTATTATTATTATTATTATTATTATTATTATTATAAATAATTGAAGGGATTTGTCAATAGTTAGTTATATCACAAATTGGGATATCCGAAATTTGTGACGATTGTTTTATAGTAGACCCATTATTTTAATTAAGTTTTTTCAGTTCTGATATCCGAAATTTCAGATAATAGTTTTATATATCCCAATATCAAAATACCTATATTTTTGGAAAAGTTTTATATTAGTTCCAAAACTAACAATTCATAAATCTCAACTTTTTAATAAATTTCGATCAAATCTTTGGATTTCCGAATATGGATATTTTTCGAACACCCAGAATCTACATCAATAAATATTAGAAAGTTGGAGTTCTATTAAACCGGAGGCATAAAACTCGATATAAAATGATGAAGCATAGAATTCAGAGGCCTTCAAAAATCTGAGGCCTAAAGCAATAGCTTTAGCAGTGAGATACCCTTGAATGGAAACAAGAATCACTATGACATGTAACTGCCTGTAAAATATTGTCAAGTCAAGGTCAGCACCAAAAAAACTAATAGAACCGAGATAGAAATATTCAAACGACCAAGCCTCAACTATAAAACCATTGCACGTTGATCACCACCATAAAACCACCGTTGTTCACCACCATAAAACCAACACCCGCCACCGTTGTTCATTCTTCAAACACACACATATTGGTCTTCTCTTTGATCATCAGTCTGTTTTTTGTATTTGATCATCTTGATCATTGGTATTAGCCTGGTTAGGTTAGTTGAAGACTGTAGTGAGGATCTTTGTACTTAGATAGTTGTAATGAGCAGTTGCATCCATTCTTGGGGACAACTCATTTGTTTTTGTATGTTTAGTTAGCATCTGTTTTAGGGACTAATCTGTTGGGAATTAAATAATCAGAAGAATCAGCATAAAGGCTTAAGGAAATACATCAAGTATGTTTCTGCTGATAAAGCACAAAGCACGTTTCCACTGATGGATTCTGCTGAAGAACATTTTCTACTGATAGTGTTTCTATTGATGGATTCTGCTGATACTACTATGACCCATACAACAGCTGTGTAGATAAGTACAACTTATTCTACTGACTCATATACAAGAAAAATATATTTGTTGTAGTCATCAAATTGAACACTCCAAGTGAGTTGTAATCCTAGATACATGTTGTATCTTAATGACTGACATGATAAGTCATCATCTAGCTAGAATCAATATTAGTCATAAGCTAGTAATAAAGATGAGTCATATAGATTGTAAAAGATCTTCCCTTGGACTATAAAAGGAAGATCTTAGATATGACTTAAGAAGTGCAGAAAATAGATGTGAGAAAAGATATACATAAAGAAAAACAATAGAATAAAACACAAAATTCAAGGTCTTTGTAACCCTAGTGATAGTGAAGATCACTCATATTATTTTGAATAATATTGAATCGTTTGGTGAAATACTTTCATTGTTCTTTGTTAAATAAACACAAGCATCACAGTTCCATTTCCAATAAACATTCTAAGTGTGGTTAAGTAGATTCCGCATACTTAATCATATTCACTCAAAGTATCATATTTACACATTAAAAGGTCCAACACCTATAGTGTGTGATCAAAAGAAGTGATCCTCTCATAATCTTTTTTAGCAGTTTAAGTAATAAATTATTTCACCAAATGGTGGTTGTATAGGTGAGTTGATTGTGTTCTGAGTTTAGTTCTATAATTTTGACAATATTTTAATCATTATTTAGAAAAGTTCATTTTGACCATCTTGAGCTTACATAAGCTTATAGCTTATAAAAACATTAATTAGCTTTTGCGTCAAAAGACAAAAGAAGCCCGTGTCAAACAAAGTTGATTTTGAAAACTCGGAGCAATCATAAACTGCTATAAGCTCACATCCAAACACATCTTGTGCTTTGTTATAATGGCTTGACTAAAGGTCCGTTTCTTTTTTGCTTAATTTTCTGAGTGGGGAATTTTCTTAATGCATATACTACCTCCATCCCATATTAAATGTCCACTTTGACTTTTAAGAGTATTCCTTGTTCAACTTTGTAACACCCCCAAAAGTCGTTATTAACAGCGGAAGACTTAACATGTCAGCGGAAGACTTTCGGGGTATTACTTCGAGGATCTTTGTCACAATCATAGTAGATATCACAAAGTGAAGTATTAAAGATTTATTTTATTTCAAAATACCAAATATCAGGAATACAAAACATTATTAAGTTAAGAACGTGTTTTATTCTGAAGGAAAATAAGTAGTTTATTATAGTCCTTGTCATGCTTTTGCCCACTCCGTGCCATCCAGATCCATCTTGTTTAGTTACCTGAGATAAACATGCTAAAGTCAACATAAAGTTGAGTGATATTCATAGGTTTGAGTTTAAGAGTTTAATCACAAGTTGCGAATGTATTGTAATCACATACAATCAATATGTTAAGAAAATTAATGTTCCTGTTATTGCCTTAAGCTCATGATACTCAACGATTAACAGCCAATCATAAATATGAATTATGATGGTAAGTAATAGGCCCCCAAAGATAGGTATTTGTCAATAACCTATTTATAAGAACAATAAAGTGCGCCTGGTGTTTTCTCCAACAACCAAACGAGGATTGTTAATCACTAATAGTACTATCCACAATTATTTACGTTCACCCTTCAGGTGATTAAGGTTCATGATAGAGGGACTTCTGACAATAGTAACTTAAGCAAATAACATTGGCCTGACGGTATTTCAATACCCGGTATAAAAGACTTGTGATTGAGTTTTAAGCATGTATCTCCCCACGGGAAAATAGTTAAAGAGTGGGCTATGAAATCACCTTCGTAGTACAGTGGTATCGTAGTCTTAATAAAGCAAGGAAACGGCTTCACACAACACAACCTAAAAGATAATGCAAGTTTCAGTTAATAGTCTAAATCTGGTTTTATCGCGAATACTTGTTATTTAGTTACGAATAAATCTCGTGTTTGTTTAAGTGCCTAAAGTTTTAAAACAACGTTATATATAATTATATCTCGTAAGTAAAAATATCGATGATTGATATAAAGTTAGTTTTTATAACAGAAATAAACGTATCGTTTTACAAGAAATAATTAACGTATTTATATCGTTTAAATTTGATCATCGTCATATAAGTTTTATTTGTATTATATATATATAATAAGTTACGTTTTATTATTTATCGTTTTTAATATATAATCAAATTTATATACTAAATATAGATTTATTTATCAAAATTAAATGTTTCAATTCGATCCTTAAGGTTTTATTAATCTTACACTTTTTACCCTTAACGGAAAATATTTACGCCGTTAGTCCAAAGGTTATATATATTTACATTTTTAGTCCAAATATCAAATATATACATTTATTATCCTTTAGTTTCAATATTTACAGTTTATACCCCTTATAAAATAGTTTTTATACTTTTCACTAAAGTTTACCCATTTGGCGAATTTAGTCCTTATCTCTCGTATATTTGCAAAAATGGTCCAAACTTACCAAATTCAAAACTTAAAAATTTTATTATTTCATTAAGCTCAAAATATTTAGAAAAGCTTATTTTCACAGCTTATTAGCTTTTTATTAGCTTATTTCTTTTATTGGGCTTAACGAGCAAAAATAAGGGCCCGTTAAGGTTTAACGATTCACGAGGTTAGGGGGAACACTAGGTTAGTCGAAATCCATAATTTTAAGTTATAACATCATTTCAAAACAGCTTATTCTCATAACTTATTACAATAAGCTAAAAAGAGCTTTTTGGGCTTATAAGCCCACGTAAGGTTTAAAAGATTCTGAAAACAGTTTCTATAGCGGTTTACTTTGAGTCTCGTTAGGTGTTTAAATGAAGTTATTAGGTCGTAATATTTATCATTCTTGTTTCTATTTCAAGTAGGCAATTAGCTCGCATGAAAATAATAGGTGGTCATGTGTCGATTTTTAAAATGACGAGGCCAAAGTGTAGGGTTAAAACTCGATACGCAAAATTATAGAAGTTCAAAATAATTCTAAGTCTTTTAGTGAGTAACGTGCATGTCTTATACGCCTTAAGATCGTATGGTTTTTAGTATTTAAACCTTGATATACACTTGAAATAGTTATGTATGCTCGTTTGTGACTTAGTAAACGTGTAGAATAACAAATATTACACATGTGTTACGTTTTAATTTCTTGTTTTACTTAGACGAAGTGTTTGTGAAAAATGAATGATACGTGTACATATATATATAAGAAATAGAGATTTTGGAAGTCTCACCTCACCTCAAAGGTGGAGTAAAATGGTGAGAATGGTTCGTGTATGTGGTTCAATGCCTCGTGGTTCACTTCAAGCCTTCGATGGTTCACTTCAAGCCTTCGATGGTTCACTTCAAGCCTTCGATGGTTCACTTCAAGCCTTCGATGGTTCCCTTGTGCACTCCGTAGGGTTCCAATGTAGCTTTTGTGTTTCTTGTTTGTGTGAGTTTTGGTACGTACAAGTGTGCTTCAAGTTGTGAGTGCATGTGCTTGTTATATATATTGCGTTTTAAGGTACGTGAGATCATAGGAACGATTTGGTTTCATGTTAAGCAAATAGTGTTGCCTTATTATTTGTCCAATGACGTTCGTAAAGGCCAAGTATCCTTGTGATACATTCCTGACACAATCTCTGTTCATATTCTCGTGATAGGGGAGAAGGGGAGGTGTGGAAGAGTCATCATGCCATGATTTGGCCTTATCTCCTTGGAGGGTTCATGTCTTAGCTTTGATTGTTTTAAGTGGTAGTAACGAAAGCATGTGAGTAAAACTTTGGTCTCGTATGATTCTTGGGCAGTAGATAATCCATAATGTGCAAAAATATAGGTTCGTTATGTGTAGGAATCGTTAGATATTAGGGTGCATTTGGGGGTGTCGAGGTGTGTTTGCAAAGAAAAAAAAATAACTAAAAGGGTGCGTTTGGGCTTATGAGCCTTTTGGGCTTTGGCTTTGGTTTCGGTCCAGCAGAAAGAAGAGAAAAAAAATGAAAGGGTCCGGTTGGTATAAATACTAGGAAGTGGGGCCCATTTAAGATGTGGGGTCCACATAGAAATTTTAGGGAGTCGGGATAAGTTCAAGTAACGATAGTGAGCAATCTCGGGAATTTTCGTAGGTTCCGGAATATATAAATATTGTACGGTATAGATAACGAAACGTATATTTATAAAATATAAATGTTTTTAGTATATGTATATTCGCGATAATTTAGACTATCTAGGTTTGTGTGCAAGCAACGTTTCTAAGCAAAAGATAATTCACGATTTACTGTTGTGAATTATATAAAAAAAAAAAAAAATTGTCATACGTAAAAGTGGGTATTTAAATAACGTAACAACTAGTAAGTATTTACTAACCGTTGGGAAAATTACGAGAGGCTACAAACTTTGATATTAAATTCTATTATCTGTGTTATATAATACTTGATGCAAAATATATGAAGGATTGCGTTTTAAATGTATATTCGATGGCATAGTTTTTGATCAAGTATTATATACCACAAATAAAAATATTTAAGGTCAAAGTTGAACAAGAAAGACTCAAAAAAGTCAAAGTGGACATTTAATATAGGACGGATGAAGTAATAAAAAAGTAGTTTATTTTTAGAGTAAAATGGAAAAATGGTCCCTAAACTATCACGAAATTGCAGTAATGGGACCGAGACAAAAAGTCACGCAAAAAGTCAGGCAAAAATGGTCCCTAAACTATCACGAAATTGCAATAATTGTGGTGATCGCTAGTGACGGTAGCTTCTTCATTACATTAATCCAGAAAACGATCATTTCATACGATATTACCACTATAAGCATGATTATTAAAGCCATGTTAGGGTAAACTCCTTATGGTTGCTTGGATATGTTAATTGATAAGGCGAAAAATGAACCACTTTTAGGGGGTCATTTAAGCTCGGAATTGAATTTATTTGATCAAATATTGCCCTAAATCGTTCCTTTTGTGATTTTAGGTACTTTGGGAGTGAAATCTGAAAAAGGAAGCAATTCGGACGTTTTTGGAGCATAAAAGTGAAGAAAACGCCAAAGACTTAATTTTCCAAGCTGGGAACTGTGTGTGACGGCGTCAAGAGGAACAAGTTGATGGCGTCATGAGTAAAGATCATGACGACCCAGTACAGAAATGAAGGCGTCACAAAGAAGAGCGTCAAGAGTTAAATGTGTGACGGCCTGGAAAAATGGAATACATGACGGCGTCAGATGTAGATCAAGGCCGTCCGATGATTATTTTGGCGGCGAGATGACGGCGTCACAAGGTTGTTCTTGACGCCGTCAGCCTCTATTATCTATATATAGTTTTCTAATTTTCATTCATTAAAAAGGAACAAGTTTTGGAGAAACCCTAAGGCCGAACCATATACGTATTTTACAGCTTTTTCAAGGGTTTTCAGCCCTTGAACCCTTACATGTGTTATTGAGATAAGTATTCTTTTAATTCAATCAATATGTCTATGTGTTGGTTGTCTATATCTTGTGCTTGTCTTGATTCCACCATGCTAGGCTAGATTTATCTTGTGTTTGCTTAGATCTAATGAAACCTAGATGTTAATTATGTGTTGATTACTTGTTTATGGTTGTATTGGATGAATGGTTTCAATGTTAGGCTTAAGAAAACTGGCAGATCTCCAAATGGTAACATGCTTGAACGTCTTAGGAAACATGAACCGATGAGTACTAGGTTTTAGGTTGTATTTAATGCATGAGTAAATTCTAATGATCCCATGTTAGGAGCTTCTTAGCCGGCTCGACATAGGAGTGAAGTAGGCACTCATAGGATTGGGGAGTTAAGTACGCCACCCCATGAATGGTATTAAGGAATACAATCCGTCATCCACGCAACTATAACAAGTAATTAACGTGTAAAAGATATCTAGGGAGTAGTGAAATCTAAGTAAACACATTTCTCCACTTATTGCTCACAACCTTAGTTTAATTTAGTTTTATTTTCATTTTTAGTATTTTATTTTGATTGCATCTTTAGTATTGGGTTAGTTGACTAGCAACTACTTCGGCCCAAATCCTTCAAACCCGAGATATTTACTTGCTTTCTAAAAAATATAAAAATACAAAAAGAATCATCTCTCATCTCTAGAAATAGTATTTAGGTTTTCTAATCCTAGCGACACTATTCCTAGCTGAACGATCAATCCCCCGCTACTTGTCATTATACTATACTACATTGATCAGGTACACTGCCTGGTGGGGGTTGTAAGCTTCTCAAGATCCCTTGAGAGGTAAAGCCTGGTGCAATCCCTACGCTACCAAGTTTTTGGCGTCGCAGCCCGGGGAATAGTTATTGTCTAGGTTAGAATCTCTTTTTATTAGGTCTACTTGCTAGATTCCTTTCTAGTAAGATTTTATTTTTTATTTTTAGGTTTTCTTTAGTCTATCTTATTTCTTTCCGTTTTTGTTCGTAACTCTTCACCACCCGCCATCATGGCAACCGATGAATTCTCTAACCTTAGGATCACTAGGAGTCGTAGTTCCATTAGAAATCTTGTCTTGCCTTATGCAGAACCCGAAAGAGAAATGCGTAGATTAAGACAATCTCACTCAACTCCTGAACCATCTAGCGTTGCCATCGATTTTGATGCACCCCTTTATGAAGAAAATTCAGAAAATCATGTTACAACCCCTAGCTCCCAACCCAACAACGAGATGAGTACCCCCGCAACTCCTACTCCTAAGCGCCTTAAGGACTACTCCTCCCCAAACCCTCATGGCTTCTCAAATGCCATTGTCTACCCAAACGAACACACCAATGAGGTCTTGCATGCGACAGATGTTTGGCTTGTCCAAAGTGTGTGTAAGTTTTGTGGATTAGATGAGGAAGATCCAATTCAACACATTAAATACTTCTTGAAAATAGTAGACACCCTCCATACGGATGGGGCTACTAGAGACACGTCCCGATTACAATTCTTTCCTTTCACCCTATATGAAAATGCCCAAGAGTGGTATGATAAACTCCCTTCTGAATCTATTTTCACATGGGAGCAACTCATATCCAAGTTCTATGAGAAGTTCTTTCCACCTGGAAAAACCTCAGCATTTAGAGATAGGATCCTCCATTTCCGAAAAGGGAAGGATGAACCCTTCCATAAATCGTGGATTAGATTTAAGGATTTAATAAGACAAGTTCCCCATCATGGCATCGAACTTTGGATTTTGGTCCAAATCTTCTACGACAATGTCTCCTCTAATGATCGGAACGGGATCAACCAATCTAGAAAAGGGAGATTAGCCAATCTTAGTGCCGAAGAAGGATGGGATAGGATTGAAGAATATGCTCAAGACCAGGATGACACTTGTGATGAACCTGAGTCGACTGTCCGCATTTCTGAAATCACTTCACATCGGTTAAGAAAAATTCACAAAAGAATGGAGTACCTAGCTGGGTCGCAGTTACCTAAACAACTTTCAAATCCTTACTTGATCTGCGACTACTGTGGGGGCCCGCATGAGGTAGAGGAATGCGGAGGAGAAGCCACGACTGAACATGCATGCTTGTCAGGAGGTGACATCTATGCTGATCCCTCCCTTTTGCCGTTTTACCAAAATGACGATTGCACCCTCTGGGGGAATCTGGTAAAAAGAAAAGAAGGAGAGGAAGGTCCTGAATTCGAAATCAGGAGCACTTTTGAAGATGACCTTGGTCACTTCACTCAAGAAAAAGGGCTGCAAATAAAAGGTCTTAACGAACTTGTTGACGAGCAGCAGAATGACATTGGAAAATGGTTCAACAAGCTTAACTCAGCCCTCGATAACCTTGAAATGCCATCAGTAAGCAAAAAAGACCCCATGCTCGCGATAACTACTCGAGATGGAACAACAACCAAGGACCCCTTACCCGAGCTCGTCCCCCATCACTCCCGATCCAAACAAGCCTCGCGAGGAGGAGGAGGATGTAGGCAGCGAGACTCCCAACCAACCTCCCTTGACGACCCCTTCCCCATCAACACCACCTAACCAACCTGTAAGAATCCCATTCCCATCCCGATTATAGAACCAGAAAATTGAGAATGATAATAAAAGATTCTTGTCATACCTAAAAGACTCAGTAGTCACCATACCCCTCCTTGATGCTTGCTATCACATGCCGAAGTATAGCACATACTTTAAAAAACTACTCGCTAACCGAAAGAAACTTGAGGGTCTTGTGACCCTGGGGGAAGAATGCTCGGTGGTGACCCATCGAGGGCTACCAAAAAAGGTAGACTATCCGGGCAGCTTCACCTTGCCTTGCTCGATAGGATCTCTATCAATAAAGAATGCTCTTGCCGATTTGGGGGCGAGTATCAATCTCATGCCTCACTCTATGTTCCTTAAATTAGGATACTCTGGATTAAAGCCTACCCGTATGAACATCCAACTAGCCGATAGATCAGTCAAGTACCCCGTAGGGATATGCGAGAATGTGCTAGTCAAAGTTGGGAAATTCAAATTCCCGGTCGACTTCGTAATCCTGGATATGGAGGAGGATAACTTGGTACCCATCATCTTAGGGAGACCATTTCTTGCTACCGCTCGTGCAGTCATTGATGTTTATGACGGCAAGTTAACCTTGCGAGTGGGAACCGATAGCACAACCTTCGACATTAAGGACTCTATGGATCTCTCTCTCGATGCAGCTAACCGGCTCTATTTCATTGGGGAGGTCGATGAACTCACAGATGTCATTGATAGCTGTGTTGATGAATAAATCGAGGAAGGCTGGTTACGGGACGAGAGTTTTCTGCCTTTGCTAGAGGTGGAAAAGATGGAGGATGTTGGTGCAGTCTCCTTCTACACTAGACAAGAGGCAATGGAGCATCTCGAGCTCCGAAAGCCCGAAAACAAGCTTAAGCCTTCTATTATCGAACCTCCTGAGTTAGATCTTAAGGAGCTTCCTAGCCATTTAGAGTATGCCTTCCTTCAGGGAGAGGACCAACTGCCCGTAATCATAAACTCTTCCCTGGAACATGATCAAAAACGTAAACTCTTAGAGGTCCTAAAGAAATATAAGGGAGTGCTCGCATGGAGTGTAGCCGACATTAAAGGGATTGACTCAACTTTTTGCACACATAAGATTCTCATGGAAGAAGATTATAAACCTACCGTGCAACCCCAGAGGCGGGTGAATCCCAACATTAAGGAAGTAGTAAAGAAAGAAGTCATCAAACTTCTGGATGTAGGGTTGATCTACCCAATCTCGGATAGCCCATGGGTCAGTCCTGTACAGGTTGTACCTAAGAAGGGCGGAATGACTGTAGTTAAGAATGACAAGGGTGAGATGGTGCCCCAGAGAACGGTCACTGGATGGCGGGTATGCATTGACTATCGAAAGCTCAATGATGCCACGAGGAAAGATCACTTTCCCTTACCATTCATTGACCAAATGTTAGAGAGATTGTCTGGACACGAGTACTATTGCTTCTTGGATGGATTCTCAGGGTATTTTCAAATTCCCATAGCACCTGAGGACCAAGAAAAGACCACGTTTACTTGCCCTTATGGAACATTCGCCTACAAAAGGATGCCTTTTTGGCTATGTAATGCCCCCGCCACTTTCCAACGATGCATGACCGCAATCTTTCACGAAATTATGGAAGACAGCATGGAAGTGTTCATGGACGACTTTTCGGTCTTCGGGAACTCCTTCGACCGCTGTCTTGCTAATCTAGAAAAGATGCTTAAATGCTGTGAGGAAACCAACTTGGTGTTAAACTGGGACAAGTGTCATTTCATGGTGAAAGAAGGGATTGTGTTAGGGCATAAGATCTCAGGGAACGGAATAGAGATGGACCAAGCTAAAATTGAAGCTATATCTAAGTTACCATACCCCACGACTGTTAAAGCAATACGCAGCTTCTTGGGGTACGCCGGGTTTTATTAGAGATTCATCAAAGACTTCTCCAAAATAGCTCGGCCAATGACTCAATTTCTCATGAAGGATGCTCCATTCGATTTTTTCCCAAGAATGCAAGGATGCATTCGATCTCTTAAAAAAGGAGCTCACACAAGCTCCAATCATGATTACACCCAACTGGGAGTTACCGTTTGAAATCATGTGTGACGCTAGCGATTTCGCTGTCGGGGCTGTATTGGGCCAACGGTGTGACAAGCTATTCCAACCTATTTACTACGCTAACAAAACCATGAATCCCACTCAAGAAAATTACTCCACCACCGAAAAGGAATTATTGGCCGTAGTGTTCGCATTCGACAAATTCCAGAAATATCTTGTCCTTTCAAAGACAGTCATTTTCACTGATCACTCGGCTCTTCGATATCTTTTTGCTAAGCAGGATGCTAAGCCACGACTAATTCGGTGGATCTTGTTGCTACAAGAATTCGATGTTGAGATTCGTGATAAGAGGGAAGCAGAAAATCTGGCCGCAGATCATCTATCTCGTCTTGAAAACTCCTTGGATGAGCATGATAGAAGTGAGATTATGGATTCATTTCCTGACGAACAACTCATGTTAATGATTCATTTGGAGCCTTGGTACGCCAATTTTGCCAATTATCTCGCAAGCAGACTCGTTCCTGAACACCTGACTAGATACGAAAGAAAAAGGTTATTTTCTTAGTTAAAATACTACTTTTGGGATGAACCATTTTTATTCCGAAGGTGTCCTGACCGAATTATAAGACGTTGTGTTTCGGAAAGTGAGGCAGTAAAGATTATGAGGGAATGTCACTCTGGTCCCTCTGGAGGGCATCATGGGATAAGCACCACCGCCCGAAAGATTTTCGACACGGGATTCTATTGGCCCACAATTTTCCGTGATGTCAAAGAAATGGTACAGGCATGCGATGCATGTCAACAGGCTGGGAACATATCACATAGGGATGAAGCGCCTCAGAATTTTATACAAGTATGTGAGGTCTTCGATGTTTGGGGAATTGACTTCATGGGACCCTTGCCATCTTCAGGGGGGAACGAATACATTTAAGTTGCCATCGATTATGTTTCAAAATGGGTTGAGGCACAAGCCCTTAGGACCAATGATGCCAGGGTAGTTATTCATTTTTTGAAAAAGATTTTCACTAGATTCGAGATTCCTAAAGCTCTCATCAGTGATAGGGGGACCCACTTTTGCAATGCACAAATGGAAAAGGTCATGAAGAGGTATGGAGTATCCCATCGGTTCTCCACCGCCTATCATCCACAAACCAATGCCAGGTCGAAAACACTAATAGGGCTATTAAAAGAATACTTGAAAAGACGGTTAGTCAGGATAGAAAAGACTGGTCATTTAAAGTCGACGAAGCCTTATGGGCATTCCGAACCGCTTACAAGACACCTATTGGAACGACCCCGTTTCACATGGTGTATGGTAAGGTGTGTCACTTGCCAATAGAGTTAGAACATAAGGCTTATTGGGCGCTTAAGACATGTAACTTAGATTATACAATTGCCAGAACTAATAGGTTCTTGCAATTAAACGAGCTTGATGAGCTTAGGTTAGAAGCCTATGAATCTTCCATCACATATAAAGAGAGAGCAAAAAGATGGCATGACCAGAGAATTAAGAAACCCAAAGAATTTTTAGAAGGAGACAAAGTCCTATTGTACAATTCTCGGTTGAGATTATTTCCGGGAAAACTCAAGTCTAGATGGTATGGACCATTTACAGTGAAAAATTCCTCTAAAACTGGAGCCGTTGTGTTATTAGATGATGAAGGTAGGGAATTTACTGTTAACATACAACGTGTAAAACATTATCAAGAAAATAACAATGAAATGATTAGTGAGGAGGATGTGACGTTTGATGATGAGGTCACGTAGTAATCCATGACCTTGAGTCTAGCTACAAGACTCGTAAATAAAGAAAAGCGCTTCTTGGGAGGCAACCCATATTTTGTGTGATTTTATTTTGTTTGTTTGTTATTTGCTTCCATATGCATGCTTTATTTTTATTGTTGGTAGATCATGTTTCTAAACTAAAAAGTGGAAATACTTTATCTTTGTTGTTTTGGCCTAGTCTTAACTCCACCTAAAGGTATTTTTGCAAAAGATAAGTGTAAGGAGAAACCCCAAACATGTTTTTAAGAAACAACCCGATCATGATTCTCCACAATATTAAGTGAACATGTATATTTGTATTTGTTAGAGTCAAATGCTTGTATTGAGACATAATGAAGTTTTGCAGGATTTTCCAGGAAGTAGGACCAAGTTTTTCCAGAAATTTTCTGGAAACTTAACATAAGAATTTTTGCAGGTCACTTCTGACGGCGTCATGAGCTTGCTCTTGACGGCGTCACGTGTAAAAATCTGGAAATTTTACCAGTTTTGTTTTTCTAACGGAGTCTTAAAGTTTTTGCTGAAGTATTAAGTTTTATAATCTCCAGGAAATCTGCAAACTTCATTCCACAAGCATTATATCTTATTTTGTTTTCTAGGATTTAGTAACTTATATAGATTGCTGCCGATTTTATGCGAGGTTGTCTTGTTTGTTTTTTCTCAGGATTTACAGGTTATGTATGACAAGAAGATGATTTATTTTTCTGGAAGGGAAGCTTTGATTGTTCATTTTCTTGGAGGAAGATTTAACCTGGCCACCTTATTATCCATACCGAGCGAATCAGGGGAGCATTTAATTTCATTTGTTTTACTTATTTCACTTTTACATTCTTTATTTGAACATTGGGGACAATGTTCATCCTAAGTGTAAGGGGAGGGTAAAATAATGATACCTTACAAATACACTTTCGCTTGAGTTTGTTTGTTTAATAGTAGAGGTGTAATAAAACTATGAGAAATACTTGTTAGTGCGATTTTAGCGCCAAATTTAAAATTTTTACAACATTTAGGAGTGAAACTTTAGCCATAGCAAGCGTCTCATGGATAGGAGATTGTATGACTAGCACATAACTGTACTTTCAGAAAAATTTTCCACCCAAATACGTGAAGTTCGCCTTTAGATTTGATAGGAAAAGCATTTACTATTAGTGCTTATGAGTGTACCGGTAGCATTTAGATTCTAGAACTTGCATTAGTGGTGCATCCCGAGACCGCTATTGAGACTACATTCGTGTAGTAGGATTTACTACATGATAAGAGGCATTAGGATCACCGTTGTGTTAAACCCGTATCATAATTACTTGACCATTTAAGTCATATTACATGGCTAGTTAAGTCAATTAATTTTTCCCACGCCCTTAGCGTTGTACTCATTTTTAGTACACGATACCCCTAGTACACCCCTCCGAGCCTATCTTTCCGTTTCTAACTTTAAGCATCTTACTTAAAGAAAGAATTTGTTACACCCCACTGAAATGTACACCCAAATCGCCTTAGCCATCCGTGTATGCACTCAACTTTAGTGCATTATTGTTATTTGTTAAACCTTCAGTTAACTATCTAATTGATTACATGGTTGCTAAGTCGAGTCATATCATTGTACATATTGTTTTGGGACGATTGGGACTCATGGGTAAAGTACTTATTTTATGGAGTAATGGGGAAGAACATCATATATTACCCCCGTATGTGCGTTAATCTTAAAAGTGCTCCAAGTGTTTTGATTTTCTTAATTCGAGTCATTAGATTAGTTTATTGTAAACTATGTAAAAATTCAAGTGTAAGGGAAATGTTCATTCCCTATAATGTATTATTTTGGATGGTAGGGTAAGAGTGTATGAAAAAAAAATCAAAAAAATCAAGAAAAAGAAAAAAAAAATAGAAAAAGAAAAGAGAAAAAACATACGGACTACCATCCCGTTTCATTCTATGTTTATTTTATGTTTTTGTTATTTTTCATTTATTAGCTTAAGTCGAGTCTAGTCTTGGCTTAGCAACGCCATATTGTACATGTAATTAACCAAGATTGTTAACTCGCCACCAGTAAAGACTGCCTATATCCAACAAAACCGTGTATTCCATATCCCTACACCTAACGTTACAACCCTTTAAAAGACCTCTTTGATAGTTTATCCTAGGTGCTTACGCCATGTGGTGGAGGTTTGATCCTTTCCCAAGCCTATGGTAATCTACTTTGCTATGACAGGTAGTGAGAGATATCTTCCGTTTCCATATTGTAATTTATACTTTATTACACCCGAGAGATGTGAGTATCTAAACACTATTTGTGAGGTGCTTGTGTATGACCTCCGTGCTTGTATTTGGTCTTTAGTGGAATGATTATTTGTTGTAATTACTTTTATATTAGTGTTAAATGACCCCTAACTTGTATTTTGATTAGAATAAAAGAGCATTTGCTTGAGGACAAGCAAATCTCAAGTATAAGGGTATATGATGAGGCGAAAAATGAACCACTTTTAGGGGGTCATTTAAGCCCGAAATTGAATTTATTTGATCAAATATTGCCCTAAATCGTTCCTTTTGTGATTTTAGGTACTTTGGGAGTGAAATATGGAAAAGGAAGCAATTCGGACGTTTTTGGAGCATAAAAGTGAAGAAAACGCCAAAGACTTAATTTTCCAAGCTGGGAACTGTGTGTGACGGCGTCAAGAGGAACAAGTTGACGGCGTCAAGAGTAAAGATCATGACGACCCAGTACAGAAATGAAGGCGTCACAAAGAAGAGCGTCAAGAGTTAAATGTGTGACGGCCTGGAAAAATGGAATACATGACGGCGTCAGATGTAGATCAAGGCAGTCCGAGGATTATTTTGGCAGCGAGATGACGGCGTCACAAGGTTGTTCTTGACGCCGTCAGCCTCTATTATCTATATATAATTTTCTAATTTTCATTCATTAAAAAGGAACAAGTTTTGGAGAAACCCTAAGGCCGAACCATATACGTATTTTACAGCTTTTTCAAGGGTTTTCAGCCCTTGAACCCTTACATGTGTTATTGAGATAAGTATTCTTTTAAATCAATCAATATGTCTATGTGTTGGTTGTCTATATCTTGTGCTTGTCTTGATTCCACCATGCTAGGCTAGATTTATCTTGTGTTTGCTTAGATCTAATGAAACCTAGATGTTAATTATGTGTTGATTACTTGTTTATGGTTGTATTGGATGAATGATTTCAATGTTAGCCTTAAGAAAACTGGCAGATCTTCAAATGGTAACATGCTTGAACGTCTTAGGAAACATGAACCGATGTATACTAGGTTTTATTGGTTGTATTTAATGCATGAGTAAATTCTAATGATCCCATGTTAGGAGCTTCTTAGCCGGCTCGACATAGGAGTGAAGTAGGCACTCATAGGATTGGGGAATTAAGTACGCCACCCCATGAATGGTATTAAGGTATACAATCTGTCATCCACGCAACTATAACAAGTAATTAACGTGTAAAAGATATCTAGGGAGTAGTGAAGTCTAAGTAAACACATTTCTCCACTTATTGCTCACAACCTTAGTTTAATTTAGTTTTATTTTCATTTTTAGTATTTTATTTTGATTGCATCTTTAGTATTGGGTTAGTTGACTAGCAACTACTTCCGCCCGAATTCTTCAAACCCGAGATTTTTACTTGCTTTCTAAAAAATATAAAAATACAAAAAGAATCATCCTTCATCTCTAGAACTAGTATTTAGGTTTTCTAATCCTAGCGACACTATTCCTAGCTGAACGATCAATCCCCCGGTACTTGTCACTATACTATACTACAACGATCTGGTACACTGCCTGGTGGGGGTTGTAAGCTTCTCGAGATCCCTCGAGAGGTAAAGCCTGGTGCAATCCCTACGCTACCATTAATATAATAAAGTGTTTGGTTATCATTATGATCTCTTGTTGATTTCTTGTTTATGTCATGATCTTGCTGTGTTCTAAACAATTAACCATTGTTTATCTCTTTAATTATAATTACTAATTGAAATGGGTCGAAAGATTCAACTAGTATTATAGTTTGTAACATATGTCTATGTATGTTGG
This sequence comes from Artemisia argyi, assembly GCA_030686995.1. Classification (NCBI taxonomy): domain Eukaryota; kingdom Viridiplantae; phylum Streptophyta; class Magnoliopsida; order Asterales; family Asteraceae; genus Artemisia; species Artemisia argyi. The sequence continues at coordinate 152,675,211 of CM060686.1, read as the reverse complement.
TCAATTGAATGAGAGATCGCTTTTGTATTGAAATAAACAATCAAGTTTGAAACATTGCAACTAGTACTTATACTTGTCAACCACTCGTGTAAGGACTAGTAGACATAAATCTTGAATCATTTCGATTAACTAATGAGACGTTATTTTGACAAAAACAACTACTCGTTTGTTGAACCTACTGAGATCACTATCATATACCATCACTGAGTTATACGAACTATCCAAGTAATCATATTTGTCCCATATCTGAATTTCGAATCACTTGCATAAGTTTTCTAAATCATCTCGATTAAACTAATTGATATATAAGTGCATACCATAGTCCCTGTGGAAGGACCTGGTCTTACCAAAACTCTTTTACTATAAACGAGGGTTATACTTTTACCCGTGTGTTTTGAGTAATAAGGAATCGGTAAAATTAGTCTTATAAATTTAAAGCTTTTCGAAACATATCAAAGTTTTTGGCGCCGCTACCGGGGACTATTAGTTGCTCTTTTTATTTAATTGTTTGATCATTTTAGTTGCATTTAGATTATATTTCTGTGTTACATTGCGAATATCATCTACTCTGTTCCAAATAACCGCCGGTTTTCAACTGAAACCGCCGCACTTGCACCACGCTCACGGCGATTTTTTTTTTCAAAAAGCGCCGCTTTTCTGGAGAACAAAATATTTTCCCAGAAAAATTCAAAAATTCAAAACCTCAAAATTTTACCAGAAAACCGCCGTGCTCTTTCTTAAGTACGCCGATTAAAATCTCTCAGAAGCCTAATTCATCCGAATTAACTTCACTATTTTTGCAACTTTGCCTTGGATGGTTACACAATCTTCCAACGAAGAACTTGCAAGTCCTTTACCAGAACCTGAAAGAACAATAAATTAAAGACGTAGACGAAACAAACGAGTTCCAATATCACAAAAAGATTTAAGACCCGAAACTCCTAAAGAGATAGTTCCATCAGTTGACAATCTTTCTCTTTATCGATTCTTTATCAATTTCATCCATCTTCACGATCCAATGGACGAAACTGACAATGAACCTATGTGGGCCAATAAGCGAACCGTTACTCCTACCCCTGGTCCCGGAATAACTTTACCCAAAACTGCTAATGAGTTTGCCATCAAAGGAAACCATCTTACCCTTGTCAAAGGAAATCAATTTGATGGTAGAAACAAAACTGATCCACACAAACACATCCACGAATTCCTTGGAATTTGTGAAATGTTCAGATACGGAGAAACCGAAAATGAAGCCGTCCGGCTCATGATGTTTCCATTATCCCTCACTGGAGAAGCAAAAACCTGGTTAGATGAACTTGACGAAGGAACCATAGCAACATGGGATGAACTTTGCACCGCCTTTATAAGTAGATTCTTTCCCCCAGCTTTGTTCGACCGACTTCTCGGTGAAATTCGTGCTTTTTCTCAACAAGATCGAGCAAATTTCACTGAAGCATGGACGTGGTTTAAGTAAAGGAAATATAATCAAAATCTTTTACCATGGACTTGACAAGAGTACTCAAGAAGCTTTAAATGCTGCTGCAGGAGGAATTTTCCTGTATAAGACTCCAAATCAAGCTTACCAATTACTCGAAGACAAAGTCTTACTCAAACACTATTGGACCAAAAACCAAAAACTAAAAACTTCTCTATGCAAAATCGTTGCTTTCGCCGATGAAGGCAGTAGTATTTCTGATACTGATAAAATTAAGGCACGAATGGATGCCATGGCCATCAAAATGGATGCTCAGTATAAAGAAATGAAAAAGAGACATGAATCTTGCAACAACTGTGGTGGAAATCATTCAACTGCAAATTGCAATGATGATGACACACCTATGTCTCGAGAAGAAGAATCCAAATTCATGCAAACATTTAAACGATCTCGTTTTTACAATGACTATCATAATAGAGATAATGACAAATGGCGTTCTAACGATAGACCTGATTATAATCGTGATCAACCTCGATCATATTCTTAGGAAAAACCTGACATTCAAAAATAATTGAGTTAATTCATTAAGTCACAACAATCCACGAACACGTTTGTTAGAAATACTTTTAATGATCTCAAAGACAAACTTGAAACCACAACAAGGAACCACCAAGCCTTTATCCAAAATCTGGAAGAAAAATTCGATAGACTTGCTGAAAAACAAGCTAATAGACCACATGGATCCCTTCCCAGCAACACTACACCCAATCCGAGAGGTAGTACTTCTAAACCTTATCAACCACCATAAGCTCGTAACGAACATGTAAATGCAATAACAACAAGACATGGTACATCATATGAACCACCCCCTAATCCTAGTCAAACATAACCTGCTGTTGAACTTGACAGTGAGGAGGAAGATGAACCATCACCTCAGAAAAAATATAAAGAAATTCTTGAAACACCCGTTCTAAGACCATACAAACCAAAAATTCCATACCCTCAACGTCTTAGGAAAGAAAAAATTGGAAGCACAATATGGGAAATTCTTAGACATGATTCGTGATGTTCGAATCAATGTTCCATTAATTGATGTCGTTGCAGGAATGCCAAATTATGGAAAATTCCTAAAAGAACTTGTAAGTAACAAAAACAAACTAGAACAAATATCTGCGGCCTATCTAAGCGATGAATCTTCAGATATAATTCAAAATAAAGTTCTACCTAAATTGGGAGATCCCGGAAGTTTTCTCATTCCATGTAATTTTAGCAAAACATTCTCTTGCAACTCCTTGGCCGATCTTGGCGCAAGCATAAATCTTAAGCCATATTCTCTCTATGCTAAACTTTCTCTGGAAACCCTCAAACCTACTCAAATGAGTGTTCGATTAGCTGACCGTTCTTTTTAATATCCTGTTGGGATAACAGAAAACATGCTAGTCGAAGTTGGAAAATTCACCTTTCCCGTTGACTTCGTTATTTTAGAAATAGAGGAAGACAACAAAGTTCCTCTAATTCTAGGAAGACCATTCTTACACACAGCTAACGCTATAATTAGAGTCAAACAAAAGAAACTAAATCTCGGAGTTGGAAAAGAAAGAATATCTTTTTCAATTGACTCAGCCATGAAACATTACTATTCTAATGATGACACCTGTTTTAGCATTGATGTTATTGATGAAATTCTTGAAGAGGATTTTGACAATTTGCTAAATGAAGGAATGGAAGTTCTTCAAACTATTCAAGGAACAATTCTTGAAGAAAAACTCTATGCTGAGTTTGACGAATTTATGGCCATGAATATCGAAGAAATCGAAACCGATGATGAAATCATTTTCACACAAAACACCTTTAATACAGAATACAAAATAAAGAAATCTGTAGAGGAACCACCAACCAATCTTGAACTCAAACCACTACCAAAACATCTCGAGTATGCTTTTCTATAAGGAGCATCATTACTTCTCGTGATAATATCTTCTAAACTCACAAAAAAGAATAAAACAGACTTAGTAACTGTTCTTAAAAGACATAAATGAGCTTTTGCTTGGAAAACTTCAGATATTCCTGGAATCTGTCCTTCGTTTTGCAAACTTAAAATACAAATGTTGGATGATAAGAAACCTATACTCCAAAAACAAAGAAGATTAAATCCTAATACGAAAGAAGTAGTAAAAAAGGAAATAATTAAACTCCTTGATGCCGGAATTATTTATCCCATCGCCGATAGCCCATGGGTAAGCCCTATTCATTGTGCACCAAAGAAAGCTGGTATCACCGTGGTCACAAATGAGAATGAAGAGTTAGTTCCCACCAGAACAATTACTGGTTGGAGAGTGTGTATTGATTACCGAAAACTCAATGAGGCTACCGCCAAAGATCATTTTCCATTACCCTTTATTGATCTAATGTTGGAAAGATTGGAAAGAAACAGATACTTCTGTTTTCTTGATGGTTTTTCTGGATACTTTCAAATTCCTATTGATCCTCTCGACCAAGAAAAAGCAACTTTCACATGCCCTTTTGGAACATATGCGCATAGACGAATGCCTTTTGGCTTATGTAACGCACCTACTACCATCCAAAGGTGCATGATTGTAATATTCATGACATGATCGAAGAATCTATGGAAGTTTTCATGGACGATTTCTCTGTTTTCGGAGACTCTTTCAGAAGTTGTTTAGTCAATTTAGATAAAATGCTTAGAAGATGTGAGGAAGCTAATTTAGTCCTTAATTGGGAAAAATGTCACTTCATGGTTAAAGAAGGTATAGTACTCGAACATAAAGTGTCGAGAGCAAGATTAGAAGTTGACAAAGCAAAAATCGATGTTATTGCAAAGCTACCCCCTCCTACTAATATCGAGGGTATTAGAAGTTTTCTAGGACTGCTGGTTTTTACAGAAGATTTATAAAAGACTTCTCCAAAATAACTAAACCTCTCACTAAATTACTTGAAAAAGATGTTCCATTCGAATTTAATGAAGAATGCGTGAAAGCATTTGAAACTTTAAAAGAAAAACTTACAAGCACACCCATCATAGCAAGTCCAAATTGGAATCTTCCATTTGAGCTAATGTGTGATGCTAGTGAAAGTGTTGTTGGAGCAGTACTTGGTCAAAGAAAAGAAAAACATTTTCATCCAATATATTTTGCAAGCAGAACATTAAACGCAACACAACAAAATTACACAATAACATGAAATGAATTGATGGCTGTAGTATTTACATTCGATAAATTTTGATCATATTTTGTTCTGTCCAAAACCATTGTTTTCACTGACCACACAGCCTTAAAATATTTATTTAAAAAGCTAGATGCCAAACCTCGTCCCATACGATGGGTTTTGCTATTACAAGAATTTGATATAGAAATAAAATATAAAAAAGGTGCTAATAATGTTGCAGCAGATCACCTATCTAGAATTGAAAAACAAGATGGTAATGATGAAGAAGCCGAAATAAATGATTACTTCCCAGAGGAAATTCTGATGAAAATATATTCTAATAAAGAACGTTAGTTCGCTAATTTTGCAAATTATTTAGTTGAAAAAATACTACCTAAGAATATGACATACCAACAAAAAAGGAAATTCTCTTCCGATCTTAAAAACTTCTTTTGGGAAGAGCCACATCTTTTTAAGATATGTCCTGATGGGATTATAAGAAGATGTGTGGCTGGACCTGAAACTAGATCCATTCTAGATGCATGTCATCATGGACCAACTGGAGGACATTATGGACCGTCCATCATAGCCAGAAAAGTCCTAGAATCTGGTTTTTATTGGCCAACAATATTCAAAGAAGCTCAAACCTTAGTTCGCCTTTGCGAACCATGTCAAAAAATCATAAATATATCAAAACAAGACGAGATGCCTTTAAATTTCATCCAAGTGTGTGAAATATTCGATATATGGGGAATAGATTTCATGGGTCCTTTCCCAAAATCTAATAAATTCGAATACATGTTGGTCGCAATTGATTATGTTTCAAAATGGGCGAAGGCCCAAGCTCTTCAAACTAATGATGCTAGAGTCGTAATAACATTTCTTAAAAAACTCTTTTGTCGTTTTGGAGTCCCAAAAGCTTTAATTAGCGATAGAGGAACACACTTTTTGCAATCATATGATGGAAAAAGCAATGAAAAAGTATGGTGTAAACCAATGTTTTTCTACTTCGTATCATCCTCAAACTAGTGGTCAAGTAGAGAACGCAAACAGAGCTCTAAAAAGAATCCTTGAAAAAACTGTAAAAGATAACCCTGCTATATGGTCTAAAAAACTGGATGACGCTCTGTGGGCTTTCCGCACAGCATACAAAACACCTACTAACAACACATTATAAATTAATATATGGAAAAGCTTGTCATTTGCCAATAGAACTTGAACATCGTGCATATTGGGTACTTAAAAACTGTAACACCGACTTGATAGTAGCCGGGGAAAACGAATGTTCCAATTACATGAGTTAGACGAATTTCGTTTACATGCTTATGAAAATTCTACGCTATGTAAAGAAAGAACTAAAATTTGGCATGATCGAAAGTTAAAAATAAGAAAAGAATTCATCAAAGGAGAAAAAGTACTCCTATTTTATTCTAAATATAAATTCAAACAACTAAAATTGAAATCTCGTTGGCTTGGGCCATATGTAGTTAAACACCAATATCCTTCTAGATATGTGGAATTATATGGAGAAAATGAAAACACTTTCATAGTAAATGGTCACAGACTCAAATTATATCACGAAGAAGAAAGTTTCAATGATCGAAGGGAGGAATCGACTCCTTTCTTTCCAAAAAATTAAATAAACAACATTCTTGCGAGTCTAGCTTAAGACTCCTCTTACAAAAACAAGCGCTTCTCGGGAGGCAACCCGTGATTTTAAAACATTTTTTTTTTAAATTTAAGTGTGGAGACATTTTTGCCTTTTAAAAAAAATCCAAAAATATTTGTGTGTGTTTTTGTTTGTTTATTTTTGCAGGCTATATGAGCTATGTGGATGCTTGCTGACATATCTCTTATCAACTTCTATAGCCCCGGGAAGTTTCGATCGTTTTTCTCAATTATCCTATTTTTATTTTTTTAGTCTTTCACATTGAGGGCAATGTTCAACTTAAGTGTGGAGGGGAGACAAATAGGATAATTCGAGCGTATTCCACATTATTGCATGCTCTATAAATTTTTAAAATTTTAGTTTATATTAGAAATTTGATAAAAAAAAATGCAAAGCATATCAATACATATCTAGCACATGCTAATTCCCCACTAAATTGTGAGAATATTCTTAGCCTTTATATGAAGTTTTTAAGCATTTTTGCACTTCCTGTTTCATGATTTATGAGTGTGCCGGTAATTCATTTTAACTTCAGAACTTGTGCATGTATATCGTTTACTAAATCGCAGTGAGGTTAATTTATAGATGAATATAGATGACAAAAAGGCAAAATATCCACCCAAATCAATCCATATCTCAAAATTATCCCTATAGACCAGAATTCAGCCGAAAATAAAAGTTATCAAAGCATTTGGCTATAATCCTTCTATTTGCTATGCCAATTATGGTAATAAAAATAAAAATATAGAAAAGAAAAAAAAATGTTGAATAAAGGCAAGAAAAATATATGCCTAGAAAAAGTAAAGTGAAAAATATGACGTCGGCTAGCAATAGTATGGTTTAATGTATGGCTATTATATCTCTCAAAAATCAACACACCCAAGTTATTCCCTTCTTCTGAAATGAAATAAGCCTTATTTTGCCTTCTTTGGATATATTTGTCTGGTGATCACGCCGCAACGATTATGTTTACGTATCTTGTACAAGCCTATGATAGTTTTCTTGATTTATGTCTGTGCAAATTGAGTGTTTCACATAATCACCCTATTGAGCGAAATTGTGTGAATTTAAATAAATCCTATGTGAGGTGATCTAGTGTATTGATGCCATCTATGAAATATCTTTGTCTCTAACAAATAAGTTCCTTCAAAAATCTATCTTTAGAAAAAAACTCTATTCTGCTTTGTCGCTTACATTGCTTGAGGGCAATCAATAGCTAAGTGTGGAGGTATTTGATGACGCTCGAATTATACATATTTTATATAGCGTTATTTGTTAGTTTCTATATGATTTATAAGGACTTTCGATACTTAATTGCATGAAAATACATTTCAGGTCCTCTTTGCAAAGATCTTCAATCAACATGGAAAAATATGCAAATTCAAACTAATCTTATGATAAAGCCTATTTCAAGTAAAGAGCGCCGAGTTTATAGTGAAAAAGCGCCGGTTACGGGGACGAATCTATTCTTATACAATTTAAGTTGAATCAAGTAAAGAGCGGCGATCTTATATCTGAAGCCCGCCGACCTTCAAGCTCTATTAATGACCCTTTGGCCCCAAGAAATTATCTGAAGGTCGCTATAATTTATCATCATGATCGCCGGTATTCAGTGCAAAGCCCGCCGACTTTTGCCTAAAGTGCGGCGTATTCCAGTGCCTGGCTAGTCACTCTTCGCCTATAAATAGAGCCTCATTTCGCCTCATTTTCAACACACCAATACACCAACACTCCTCCCAACAACCAACACAACTCTGATAATAATCCATCCCTCGTTCCAATTATTGTGGTGAGAGAAATAAAGTCAAAATTCTAAAAGCATTGTAATACTATCTTGATATTAATTGTGGTGATCGCTAGTGACGGTAGCTTCTTCATTACATTAATTTAGAAAGTATGTCGATCATTTCATAAGATATTACCACTGTAAGCATGATTATTAAAGTCATGTTAGGCTAAAGTCCTTATGGTTGATATATATATATATATATATATATATATATATATATATATATATATATATATATATATATATATATATATATATATATATATATATGTAAGCATGATTATTAAAGTCATGTTAGGCTAAAGTCCTTATGGTTGATATATATATATATATATATATATATATATATATATATATAGGGTAGGGATCCGGTAAGAAGAAAAACTAAAATAGGAAGAATAAGAAGGATTTCTAGCCACACATTTCAAATAAGAGGGAGAATTTTAAGGGGAGATGCAACCATTTTTGTAGATGCATCTGAAATGAGTGTTTGAGGTTTCTTCTTATCATTCTTATTTGATCCTATATACATATATATATATATATATATATATATATATATATATATATATATATATATATATATATATATATATATATATAGCTATGATAATAAAACAATAACAAATATCAAAAGTGATACTATACATGACATATAATAAAACTTAATAAGTAAACAAAAATGCCTATCAAATAAACAAAATTTCACAAGTGATAATACAAATATCAGTAGTGATAATACACAAATACAATTCAACTTCAAATATCACTAGTGATACACACATATGATGCTTTTCACTCACATATTTCATCAAACATTTGGTGTGCATCCATGCATACAAAAACTGTAAAATCTCTCAATATCTTATAAAACTCAAATAACTACATAATTATCACATGCATCACAGTATCACATCAAAAATCAACAAAAAAATACAAAAAAAATCTTCACATGTAGCAATAAAATTCATAAATAAGTACGAAATCAATAGAAATACTAATAAAACAACTAAATAATTAGTCGAAAGCATCGTACCTTCATCTCGAGACTCAATAGGTTCATTTTGAACTTTTTTTTTTTGGATCTACTTGTGCACCCGATGATCCTTGCATTTGTGTGTGTGTCTGTTTATATATATATATATATATATATATATATATTTGGAGAGAGAAAGTGGGAGATTTTTTTATAGGGATTGTGTTGAAAGTGAAAGGTCGAGGGTGGGGTTTGTGGGTAAGTTTAGTGAATTGGCAAAAGTGATCCCTCTGTATTTTTCATTCTTAAAATATATGTCCCTTTGATTCGACGATCAGGAATAGTCCCTTGGTAAGTAGGGGATTTTGGGTTTCTAAAATAAAGTGACTATGAAGTATCAATACTCATCTTCAATTAGGCTTCAAATTTGGAAAATAATTTTAATCATCGCTCAAAATCTTTCATATATAGTGCATCACTATTCATCTTCTAAAGATAATATTCAATTAATTAATTGGTATTTTTCTTATTTGATCATTATTTGGTCATTTTCAATTAATTAAATATAATATGTTTGACGTTGAAGTTTGGAGGACGTGATCAGAGATAATTTGTTTTTGAATGATTAATGTAGCTAAAAGTTGTTCGGAGAACATGTTTGAAAATGACCTCAATGTACTAGTCACATGCTCGCTCCAATCAAAATTGATAGTTGAACTTAGTAAGTTGGCCTATTTTGTTTGTTTAGCAATATCTGCTAGTATCAACAAAAAATAAGAAATATCCCATCTTGAAATAACTTAGCAAAGTTATACAAACATACAATCTTCTAAAATCATTTGGTGCTGCCATTTTCCTAGTGTCTTATTCTTGCACGATACATATGGTCAAGAATCCACCCTTAATGCTATATATATATATATATATATATATATATAACAGCCTTCATAAGTTCCATATCATTTATACCAAAAAAAAATGATACCAGATTTTAAAGATAAGATATATTACACTATGATTAACTATTGGTCATGGTGGTGGGAAGTTGACAACAAAAGCGACAACGTTGCTCGCACCATTCTCACTATTTTGGTACCAATACTAGTTCTTTTATGGTACAAATGGACAATATCGTATACCAAAAATCCCAGACCCCGTTTGCCACCAGGCCCGTATGGTTTACCCGTTATAGGGTATCTTCCTTTTTTGAGTTCCAACTTACACGAAAGATTCACCGAGATGAGTCACAAATATGGCCCCATCTTTAGCCTGTACCTGGGAAGTAAGCTTAATGTTGTGGTAAACTCCATTGATCTAGCGAAGGTTGTAGCTCGTGATCTCGACCAGACCTTTGCTAACCGTAATCCTCCAGTCACAGCAATTGCAGTAACTTATGGTTTACTTGATATTGTATGGTCCAATAACAACACACACTGGCGTAACACGCGTAAACTTTTGGTCAGCCAAGTGTTGAGCAACGCAAATCTTGATGCGTGTCAGGGGTTTAGAACAGATGAAGTTAGAAAAACAGCTAGTCATGTTTATGCAAAAATGGGGGAGGAAGTTGATATTAACGAAATTGCTTTTGAAACCGAACTTAATGTTGTGACAAAAATGTTATGGGGACGTAACAAATCAGGTGATCTTTTTGATGGGTTTCGAGAAGTCGAGTTCAAGATGATTGAGCTATTGGGGGCACCGAATATATCTGATTTCATTCCGATGTTATCATGGTTTGATCTACAAGGAAGGAAGCGTGAAATGGTGAAGCAACATGAACATCTTGATCGAATATTAGACAACGTGATCAAGGAAAGAATGGAGGGAGTGCTTCATGATGATGGAAAGAAGGATTTTCTGCAGATCATGTTAGACCTAAAAGACCAGAAAGATGGCCCAACATCATTGAACATGGTTCAAATAAAGGCCCTACTGCTTGTATGTCTTCATAAACTTTCAATATTATTCCGAAGCTTTAAATTTACTATTCCATTAAACTTTCACCATGTTATCTTAACCTTTAAACTTATTTTTCCTAATGGTTTAGCCCGGAACAATTGTGGTGATTTCAAGCAATTTTCCACTGTTAAAAGGGGTCAGGGATTGATATAATTAATCAATTATAGAATGAAAGTTATCTCGTTAATCTACCAGAATCGTGAAAGTTTGTATGTTTTACTTTACGTACCATTGTTAAGCCTTTTTGTACAATGCAACTTTTTCTTAATGATGGCAAAATTGTTATAACAGGATATCTTGACAGCATCAACAGATACAACATCCACAATGGTCGAATGGGTTATGGCAGAAATTTTGCATAATCCAGATGTAATGAAAAGAGTTCAAGAAGAATTAACAACAGTTATTGGCATGAACAATATTGTTGAAGAATCCCATCTCCCAAAGTTAGCATATTTAGATGCAGTAGTTAAGGAGACATTCAGGGTACATCCTCCACTTCCTCTACTAATCCAGAGATGCCCAAATGAATCTTGTACGGTGGGCGGGTACACTATTCCAAAGGGTAGTATTGTCTATATTAACATTATGGCGATCCATCACGACCCCAAGAATTGGACCAATCCACTAGAGTTCAAGCCAGAGAGATTCTTGAATGGAAAATGGGATTACAACGGATATAATTTGAAGTATTTACCATTTGGATCTGGAAGAAGAATATGCCCAGGAATTCTTTTGGGGGAAAAAATGTTAATGTATATATTAGCATCACTTTTGCATTCTTTCGAGTGGAGCTTACCTAAAGAGGAAGAGCTTGAGCTTTCAGACGAGTTTGGATTTGTGACAAAGAAAAGAAGACCGCTAATGGCTATTCCCTCTCAAAGATTACCCGAAGCTAGTCTCTACTAGTGATATCAATATGTTATTAAAGGGCTAATTGTTTAAAAACGTATTGTACGCCACTTTGATTATTTTGTGTAAAAGTTTATGTGCTATAACTAGTTGATCCTATGTCGATCAAGTCACCCTCCATGTCACTTGTCATGTCAGTATGTCACATTAGGGTGTTTTAGTCATTTACCTATTATTATCTTCTACCTCATCTTTTTGTTATTGAGTTATATTTTTACACAAAATGTTAATAGGCACACTCAAAATCTATGAATACTTTTATCCTGACCAAAAAACAATCACTAACCGATCACAAATTATAACAAGCATTTCATAAATAATCGAAACCCATGTAACAAAGGATAAAAGTTACTCCGTATTACGTAATGTTTATGTACTGTATCATCAATCTTATTATGCAGTTTAAACCAACAAAAATATCATCATGCATATTTTAGTTTTCACTTTGTTTCATTATTAACTATATATAAAAGCAGGTAACCGCGCGATGCGGCGGCGGGTACACTCTGTGACTATATCTTCGGGCAATGTGATGTTATTCGGCCATATTTTTTTCAATGATTACTTTACGGATAACAATAATTTTAATTAAGACGTATAATTGCAAGTAGTTAAAAGGTTATGTGATTGTCAACGCATTGTTGCGGTGACAAATAGGCGGATAATTGTTGCTTGACGATATAGGAGGTCGTAGTGATCGACATTAACGGGTAGATGCAAATAACTAAATGGTTGTGTGATCACATACGTATGCATATCATATATAACATAAAACTTTTTTATGCGTTTAACATGTTACCTCCAAGATTCAAAAGAAGGTTTCTATATAAGCTATATATGTAAATTAAAGTTACAACCTTAAAGTAAAAAATAGTTCTAGATTTTTAGTATATAAATTTTATTTACTTTTCAAATTCTTTTGTGGATAATTTCGTATTAATAATTGTATAATTGTTTGCATTTGCCTTTAGATATTTAGTATGAGTATCTTATCAGTTATCGTATAGTTATCGGTTAGATTCTAATGCACGACTATTAACACATATTTGATTTTCACTAATGGGCTTGTAAAAAAAAAAAAAAAAGAATTGTTGGGCTTTGAAAATAAACTCATTTATACTTAAATATTAGGGTTTTTGTTTGGTCATTTACGCAACCTCCTTTTTCTAAACCATGCTCACACGACACTTCATCCATTCTCTCAATCATATTTTTTTCCTCTTCTTTAGATTCAAGTACCTCTTGTCATTGTTTTTATGCTTTCAAGCATAAATTATAATAGTTAATATGATCTCTTCTAAGAGCATTGGGTACCATTCGTGCCGTCCTGTTGGTGTTATGAGAAAAGTGCTGCCACATCAACACCTTTTCCCATAACAACAGAATCCACCATAACACCAAAAACACCCTCCCTATTACAATACCAGATTCTAGTGCCGTCGTGTACCCCTGGACCCCACATATACATACAATAGATTTTTTTTTTCATTTATTTAAATAAAAAATGTTTACCTAAAATTAAAAATTTTATTAATAAAAAAATACTTTAAAAATAGATTTAACTAAAAAAGATTTCATTAAAATTTCATTAACTCAAATCAAATTTTCAACCTCGCAAACAACCCATTATAATTCACCAATTTTCGGCTAAGCCCAGTCCACTTAACCATAATCCAATACATGAGCCCATTACCACTAATCCTTAACCCTAATATTTATCACAAAAAATACGCCTCCTTCATACCTTTTATCTCAAAAAAACGCAACACCCATCAAATAACCATATTCACTTCTTCCATTTCAACCTTAAAAAATGAAAAAATAATTATAGTCACACAATCAATTCTTTCTTCTTCACACGAAGTCACTCTTTTTTCTTGTCACTTCGAAAACATACAGCCACACATAAAACTTCAACAAATGAAGAAAAAAAAAGTGAAAAAACGTACCATTTGACGGGAAAACGTGAGCCTTGGTGTGCATGTTGCGCCGTATGGTTGCGTTTTCAGGGACCATTTCGGCTAGTCACGACGGCGCATGACTCGAAAACGCGAGCCACGGTGTGGAGCTCGTGCCATCGAGTTGCGTTTGTGGGGAAAACGCCACTCTTTGCGTGGGGTACCGTGAGTTTTAAAGTTTTTTTTAGTGCATGAAAGTATTTTGTTGATGATTAAATATTTTTGTGTAAAATTCAATCCTCTCATGTCTTCATAGATATTTACTTTAGTATCTTTTTGTCTTGTTTGTTTGTTATTATTCAAGATTTAAAAAAAAATAATAATAAAAAAATAAAAAATAAATAAAAAATAATAAATAAATAAAAAAAGTTACATATAATCTCGATATTATTTTAATATGGTACAGTATAAAACTTCAAACTTATATTTTTTGCTGATGTAATCTTGTTTTCTATAGTATTAATTTAGTCCAGGTCGATTCAATTATTTTAAGCCTGAAGTAAATAATAATAGAGTTGTACCAAATAGCTTGATTAGATTGTATATTGTGGTTTAATAGTTGTATATTTTGGTGAAGGGGTGAACTAAATTGTGTATTAATTGCATATGTTAGAATAGTGTTTTAAGGTTTTATTTGTACTTTAAGTACTTGTAAATTATGCTTTTTAACTTGTATTAATTAGTGATGGGGTGTATTAATTGTACATATGTAAGAGATATGTTAACCTTAAAATATTGAGCTTTACATACTTGTGCTTTATGTTTTATCACTTGTATTTTAATTAAATTCTAAATATGGAAATCTTAAAAATTAAATATGAAAGAAGGTGCAATATGCTTTATAAGTAATATAGACTATGCTTTTTGCCAGTTACCTTTGACGTCGGTACGTTAAATTTTATTAAATACCACCTCATTTATTTTTGTCCACATGCGTTTTCCATTATCACTTTTTAAATTTAATTTTCCCACATAACTTGCTTCAAATACTGTGATCACACCCTCAAAACTTCTACCTCAGCGTCACCATCAGCGCTAACTTAACATTCACTTCTCTTAACACCTCTCACCTTTCACCCTTAGAGCATGGGTAGAATAACATGCCAATTTCCCTTTCTCAGTGTTAACTCAGCGTTACCTCAACACCCCCACTTTTAACACTTATACACCAAAACAACGTTCACTCATAACATACCATTTAGGCCCCACCCACCATCAATTTTGTTTTCTTTTTTGTTTTCTTTTATATTTTTTTAAACAAACTAATTTCATTAATTCAAATAAAAATACGATACAAAACTTTTTAAAAAATACAAAAAAATAAATAAAAACAGAACAAAACTTTAAAAAAAATACAAAAACTAATTTTCTAAGATACTAGTAAATCAAATTTATATAACTCAAGTAAAAATATCGAGGTAGTATAGCAAATAACTACACATTTGAAAAGTCGTAAATAAGAACAAAACTTATGAACATCACTTGGTTTTTAAATTATGTGAACAAAAACTAAAAAACTTGGAAATCAACAAGCCTAGGAATGGTTTGAAACTTTGAATGTATTCAGCAAATGAAAAGATAACTGGCCTAGGATTTTTTTAATGTATTATTATTATTATCATTATTATTGTTATTATTATTATTATTATTTTAAACTTCTATGAAATTGAGTTTACTCCCCTAAATTTACAATTAGGTGGAACTCTGACCTATTAAAATATGAGGAAAAAAAAACTTATTTTATTAATTTAGTTGCTTCAAATTCTATCAAATCAGGGTACACAATAGTTGTTCTTTTTTGTCCTTTTCCGAAAGTCACACACGCTTCAGAAGTGGCGAGAGATGGTTGGGATATGGTGGTTCCATGGTGGCGGCGCCATTTTGGCGGCCACGTTGGATTTGGTGTAAGTGGATGTGATGATACCCCATGGTCTTAGTGGTCATCACTCCTTCACCTTTAATTAAAATACCTACTTTTATACAAACATATCCCGTAAAGTTAATAACACATACTCACAAAAAAAATAAAAAAATAATAAACAATATTAAAAACACCATGGAGGCCCACTTTTTGGATACAAACCAACTGGGTACCACCCTAAACGTTCATTCCCTTTCTTCTCTTCCACATGCATGATACAAACCACCTAGTGACTAGTGAGGTGACGTGTTGGTTTCGTCCTTCACGGACTGTTAAGCGCCACCTTTGTGGCTATCCTCAGATTATCAGATAAAGGTAAATTATGGCGAATCTTGGTACACATTTGTTTTGAAAAGCCCTAATTTTTTTTGGTGTTCTTACAAAAACCCACTTTTTTGGTTTTACAGGATAAAGATGGTACCTTTTATTGTCCACCTATATCATTAGGGGATTTTTGAAATAAACCCACTGGCTTATATGCATGGAGATTATAGTGTCATTGATGATGTGTAATTCAAATGTATGATATACATGGAGCTTTATAATGTGATTAGAAGATTAGTTCTTGTTAATCCAGCTAGTATGTTTTGCAAACTCCCTAGTGCTCCTATCATTGCTTTGAAAGCATTAAAAAGTGATGAGGATGTGAGTGCTTTTGTGAAATCTTGTTATGAATACAATTTCCAAATTGACTTATACAAAGAGCATAATGACTATGATATAATGGAAATCATTAAGGAAGAGGTTCAATCACAACAAGGTGTTCATTATGCTTTTTATATTGCAACTTAAAACATTCACTATTTCACCTAGGGGTGAAAATGAGCAGAGCCGCTCGTGAAAAGCTCGGCATCGGATCGATAAAAAGCTCAAACAAGCCGAGCCTAAACACTCTCGCGCCCGAGCTCGAGCATAAGTTTGGGCTCATCTAATAACCGAGCTCGAGCCCGAGTTTTATACCAAAAGCTTGTTTGGGCTGGCGAGCCTAAACGAGCCCTAGAAATATATACGTATATATATTTTCTATGCGTATAACTGTGTTAACGAGCTCGAGCCTTGTGTTAACGAGCCAAGCTTTGTGTTATTGAGCAGAGCTTGAGCCTTGTATTAAAGAGCCGAGCTCCATTTGAACTTTACACATCGTATAAAGTAGTCGAGTTCGAGCTTGTGAAAAATTTCACGAGCCGAGCTCGAGCTCAAAATGTGAGGCTCGAAATGAGCTCGAGCTTTTTATATATAAACGAGCCATGGTAGGCTTATGTACATAAAAATGAATCCAGTGTTGGGAGTAGATGAGTGGTATTCTCAAAGTAAGTGGTATGAAGCATATCAATTGTCAATCAAACATGTTTATGGACCTAAGATTTGGAAACCATCAACTCAAACACCACCATTACCTCATGTTGAGAGAAAGATGTATGAGAGGACATAAAAAAGGAGAATTAGATACCTAACTGAAAATGAACATGAGGTTTCTGGAGATGGTAGAGTAATGCATTGCCATAGGTGTTGGGAAACAGGAAACAACAAGTAACGATGCAAAACTTCTAAAAGGCCAAAGCCTAAAATTTTGGTAAGTGTAGGACCTTAAATATACCAACTTTATCACAATATAAGCACGTATGGAAGCAAGAGTATATAGGTCGTGTATTAGAGAGATAAAGAAGAGAGAATTATATTAATAAAAAACACACTTACACACTCAATGAGAGGATCTTACTACAACATACAACTTGTGTTAGATTGATACTTTGAGTATATGCTATGTAGCACACAGAATTTACTACAAAGCACATAGAATTTGTATGTGATGTGTATGAATGTATATGAACACCGAAAGTAATGAACACAAAGTTTAACCAAACAGCTTCAATATTATTTATATAATACGAGTTATCTTAGACTATCAATAGGGTTTACAACGTTGAAGCTTTTCACAAAGATTCGTACAGAAATTATAACCTAGGACTTCCTTTTACAGTATGATGTTATTTCGAGTTTTAATATATATGTGTGTTATGTAACTGTTTGTGCTAATGTTTAGGACACAATAGGCTTAAGGTGCTTGGATGAATGATAGACTAAATGGTTAGTTTGACATATCTAGCCAATTATGTGTTAAACTAGTGTGAGACTAATTAAGGTATGCGTAGGTTTATCAAATTATTAATGATATGGTTAAAGTGTTGATGTATGTTAGAATGTGAATAATTCATGGCTGATGTGCTTTGTGTAATTTATATTATAATTAAGTCCTTTGGACTAGTAAGCGATGTGTATGATGTGTGTGTGTGTGTGTATATATATATATATATATATATATATATATGAGAAAATATTAGCTACAATTCCATTGTAGCCAATTCCATACAATATGTGCTACAAATTGTGGGTCTCTGAGTCCTTCTGTGGGTCCCTGACTTCTTTCTGTGGGGCCCTGATTCATTTTCTTATGTATTTTGATGGGGTATTGTAGACAATTGGCTACAATAATTGTAGCCAAGTTATCCCATATATATATATATATATATATATATATATATATATATATATATATATATATATATATATATATATACTTGTAAATGATATATAATGTCATGTTATTGCCTTTACTTACTAAGCGTAAGCTTACTATTTAGTTGTTGATGTTTTTGTGTAGGCTGTTCTTAATGCAAGTAAGTTTTCGATGTAAAGATCTTTTGCTAAAAAGTATAAGGTTTAGAAGCGAGACGGAAAATATATGTAGGAGCTTAGTACTAGATACCCAGCTCAATCGATGTTGAACCCCCAAGTGTTGTAAAATGATTTATAATTGTGGTTATCAAGTTTTCAAGTCTATGTATTGGTTTTGAAGCAATTGTCATGTGTATTGTTTAAGTAATTTGTGTGGGTTCCATGAAATTCTGTTTGTCTTTTAGTTACGGAGCCTTGATCTCCTCAGAGGCTAAAGCTCTTTGGAGGCTCGGACTTCGAGGGACGAACTCTTATGTTGCGACAACATTGACCAAGTCTCCTTATGTTTTATGATGACAAATAAACCTTCGAAATACATAAGGTTTAGGGCCGATTAATCGGCTAAAAAACGCTACTCGGCCCTCGACCGCCTCGGGACCGATTCACGATTTTTGCAACATTGCTTACACCCATCTATCCATCCAACTCACTCCCTCACATCTCCAACAACTAGTTTTTCAAACTACACACACCTCACTCACATCTTCTCCTCCCTCACACACTAGGCTCCCCATCCCATCAAATCTTATATTCCCTTATACATCCAACTCATCACCTCTTCACACTCTATTTCAACACGAGGAATAATTTGAATCCCAAACATAGGCTCCCTTCATCTCAACCATCCATCACCCTCAAATACATCTCAACCCTTTATCTCACTCTTTCTTCCCAAGGATGGAATATTCCCTTAGATATCCCTTTCAACCCAACCATGGTTTGCTCTCTAACTCAACCATGGTTTGTTCTCAACATACTTCTTTCTCACCCGACCATGGTTACTCTGCTAACTTAACCACAGTTCATTCTAACCCAACCTCACTATCTCACTTTTCCCTCTCACAACATTTGAATATCAAATTCAAATCTCTTTCCTCTAAAGGAATATCCCATGGCATATTCTTTCTCTCTTTTATGCCATGTGAGAAATATCTATTCTACCCCTACCCAGTTATCCTTTCTACCCTTCTATCCTTGATAATTGGTTTCTCATAAACACTTCACAAAACATTTTTCAAATTGGCTATTTGAGTTAGTAAACCTTAGAATAATTAATGTTAAGGTTTAAATGTGTTAAGTACAATTGGGGGTTTAGCAAGGTTAGGTATTTAAAAGACCACACCCAAATTTGGGAAAAAGCTATAGGAGTCCTGGCGCACTGCCGACGCGGGGGCGACGCGCCAGTCTCGGTAAATTTTTCCCAAAGTTGGAACTTTGCCTATAAATACCCCACCTTGCCTCTTGTATTCCTCACCCCTTGCCATTATTCTTTCTCTCTAATCCTCTAATTTTATTTTGTGTTGAAACGTAGAGGGGGTGAATACGTTCCTCTTTAAAACTTAAAATGTTAAGTATCAAATTTTCAATCAAGCATGACTAAATATGTATTAAGCTGTCTTGAACCAGTTTGGAAGCTCTGTACAAAGGAGTGTTTGGTTCTGCAGTTATTAGCTTGACTTGACTGTTTTGACCCATGTTGAGTAGCATCCTCATTACAAATCTACCAAGTTTGACAATATAACATAGTTTGACAATATTTGTTTGACTTTTAACATAGCATCATAACATAAGTAACAAAGCAAAATAACATACTTAATCAACAAAAAAGATAACATAATTGATAATATAACATAGTTTGATAAACAAAGAAACATAACATAGTTTTCTTTGACCACAAAACATTAAACTTCAAACAAACATAACATGATTGATAAAAAAAACCTTGAAAGAAACACTAAAGTCCCTTGACAAATGCGTGCTTGTTGAAAAGCTTCAGCTTCGCTTTGGAAATCTTCTTCTTCAATTCCAAAAGCTCGATAACGTCGGCCTTTTGAAGCTTCTTAAAATACTCTAAGCACTTGAACATCTGCACCGAGGGACGCACAAGTTCCATTTCAGCCATGTACTTGTTCCTTTGAATAACAATATCAAGCAACTCTTGATATGCCTTAAAAAGATCTTTTGCATACTTAACATCCCGCTGTGTCTCCCTAGCAAAATAAACCGACATCTGGTATGGTAACTCAGTTGAGTTAGTAGCCGCTGCAAGTTCCTGAAGAAGCACAAATTGAGACATTCTTACACCCTTTGATACAATTTATGTGTTTACTGTTTTTGTTACTGGATGAATGAGGAAATTACTTGGGTTATTGCATATAAATAGGTGGGGTAATTGCATGTGGAAATGTGTTTTAGGCATGTTTGGGTAATAAATGCTAAACGTTTGGGTTACCAACATACACATCCCAAAATTGCCTAGTTTTTTGGCTTCCATTAGATTAGATAAAAGGTTATGCAACCATTGACCCTAGTTAATATTACGTAACCGGTAGAAAAACTTTTGAAGCATAAAAGCATAACCATTATTTAGCATCATCCTTGGGTTTCTTGTCAGCATCATCCTTGGGTTTCTTGTCAGCCATCAGTCTTCGCCTCTTGATTAATCTTCCTTGGTCTTCAAACTTGTCCTCTGCAAGCACTCCATCTTGCCCAACTCCATTTTTTTCAAGCACTTCATCTGGCTCATCTCCTTGTTTAGCATCTCCAACTACTTCAGCACACTGCTCACCTAGAATCACATCCTCATCACGAACTCTTTGTTCACCATCATCACCATCAACACCATCAACATCCACAAGTGGAACCAAACTGAAACTAATTGGTTCAGCATAAAGAGCATACACGTCTGTTCCTTTTCCAGCTGCAACTACATCATCAAGATCATCTAATGCTTGATCTATTTCAACAAACATGTCACTAATCTCTTGAGGCTCTTCAGGCTCTTCAATTGCATGCATCTCTTCAGGTTCAGGTACATCAACTAAATGGTATGAATCATCATGCCATTCAGCATTAGTTCCTTGATCCACCTCTTCATCATACCATTCAGCATTAGTTCCTTGATCAACCTCTTCATCACTTGTGTCATCATAATACGCATCATCAAAATCGAGATCATAAAAATATAGCAAACCTGTAGACTCCTCACTTTAATCCTCCACAGTAGAGTCTTGGTCAGTCTCTTCCAATAACCTTCTGAATTGAAACTCATCACTTATCCTTTTTGTATGATTTGCATTCATTTTTTCGGCACAAAATGTTGGCGGGAAGTCACACTCAGAATCAGTATCAAAAACAAGTCCAGCCTTCTCAGGTTGTCTTGTCTTATGCCACTCTTTATGCCACTCTAACAATAGTAATTTCTCACCGTTTCCAGTCTCACCATCAACACCCTTTCCAACAGCCTCATTCAAATCATCATCCACTATTTCTTCTATCACCACACCCTTGCCCTTAGTCATCATTCGATCCATCATCTCACACTCAACAATTGAAACATCGGTTTCAAAATACAACTCCAATTGTGTAAATATAGGAACATACTCCACAAGTGTCTTCACATATTCGTCAGACTTTAGTGGTAGCAAACCATCATCCAGTGACTTCCCAGGTATCATAAAGTGAGTAAACATAAGGGTACTATCCGAGTAACCTAAACCCTCTAACATTTCGCCCAATAATTTCATGGAGAAAACGTTAGAGTGAATTCCGTCAAACCAATCTTTATCTCCAAAGAGATACCTTCTTTCTGGTTTTGAGGTAAATTCACCATTGTGATGGATTTGCAAAGAAAACACATTTTCATTCAAATCTGTGGAACACATAAAACATCAATTACTTCCAACAATAATAACAAGTTTAAATGAAAAACATTAAAATAGAACAGAGTATTCTTACTATAAAGGATTCCTAAATCAGGTATCGGGGTACTGCGTGCACGATTTTGCCAAAGCTTAACCATTCTCAAGATCTTTACTTGTGAAGTTAATGTTCTCCTTGGAAGAAATTGAGCCACGTATATAAACTATTTTTCTAAAAGACTAAATTTGTAAAACAAAACACTGGCAATTGAAGTTATTGGCGGGAAAAGGGATAAAAAGACGATATTACCTTTGATGACTAGGCACTCAACGAGGAAACTAACGGAAAATGGCTCTCGGTGGGTTTTTTTTTGCAAATTTACGTAACGTTAGTGGTTTTTTTGCGTGACTTTTTGTCTCGGTCCCATTATTACGATTTCATGATAGTTTAAGGACCATTTTTGCATTTTACCTTTATTTTTAACTTATTACAAAATCAAACCCTTCTTTCTCTTATATTTCTCTTTCTCTCTCTAGTCTCTCCATCTACCATTTTCTTCTTCAACACCCGCCATCCAAAGCTAGCAACCTCATCCATTCAATCTGATCGTCGATTAAATCACTGCAGAATAAACTGTAACAAGAACACCTATGGAAATTGATCTTATTTTTAGAAAGCAATTTTGATAATTTTATTTTTTTGTTTATTAAATTCTTGGATTGTCCAAGTCCAGGTAATTGTTGGTATCATGGATTATTGTTCTCTAATTTGCCTCATATCCATCATCTATTATTGTTTTCACATTTGATATATCTTTCTGCAATTTTAAGCATTGTTGAAGTTTCGTTCCATTACGGCATCACTGTTTGTGTGCTATTTATTTAGCATTTCATAAGTTCATTATCTATTCCTTTTTTAAATATAATAGATGAAATAAGGAGAGTAGCATTTGTTCGTTCAAAATTACATAAAAGGTGAAAAACATAAAAGGTGAAAAGGTCATTTCCTGTAATGAAGATGGTTGATTCAGGATATACAATCAGAAACCAATCACAAACAGGAAAAAGACAGCCCCTAAACTTTTATATTAGTTAGTCAAAGCTTGTGAGCTTTCGAGAATATTATTATAGAAATACACGTGTAATAAATATAGCTTTTAAATAAATAAAAATGGTATTATGAGTATAGTAGGAAACAGAGCAAGAGTGTTATTTCACTGTACACTAGAACTTTATTTTAGTTTAACGGGAAAACATGGGAAAGTTATTGAATTAATAACGTGGGCATATAAGCCATGCATGAGCTGTAAAATTAATAAAGAATAGGACCATGAGGAACTGGAGTTAGATTATAAGTATGCTTTGGATTTGCTACTCTTTTAAGTGTTAGCATCACGGGTTCACAGCTACTCTCTTTGGAGCAATAATGGCGGCGTCGATGGCTGTAGCATTAAAGACGTTGTTCAGCGTACTGACATGTGTAATGATAGCTATGATCATCAACTTATTTGCCATGGATCGCTTCAGATCTTGTTTTGATCCAAAGGCTTGGTAATTAGAAGCTTTATTCTATTATATGTATATGCATGTCTTTTCATTGTTATTGCATAGTCAAATTCTACACTATTTCGGTTTAACACATCTTATAGTTACAGTGTGTAAATGTATAAATAAAAGTACGTACACCTTTTTATAAGACGTGTAAAAATAACCAGTGTAGAATTTGAACTTTTTTTTTAGTGCTAAGTTTGATTTGTTTTCAAATTTGTCACAGGTGGATGATGACGGTTGGTACTGATTTTTGCATATATATAGTCTTAGTAGTGGTACAAAAGTTCGTTTCATTTGCAACGCTAAGTTGTTGATTTGAAATCTAATCATTGCACCTAACTGTAGGGGTGGAAACGAGCCGAGCCCGAGCCTACCAGAGCTCGAGCTCGGCTCGTTTATATTTAAGATAGCTCGAGCTCGGCTCGTGATATGTTATATAAAGCTCGAGCTCGGCTCGTTTGTGATGCGCCCAGGCTTCTCGAGCTTCCTTGTTCGAGCTCGTTTATCTAAAGCTCGTTAATGAGTTGTTAGTTAGATACTATGTTAGAAAACATTAAGCTAAAGTCAACAACAAACAAATCCAACATACTATAACCTCACTGTCACTTCATGTTAACAAGAGCAAACAACAAAACTCAACCAAGACTCGACTCATACAAGAACAAGAACAATGATCTCCGATTATCTTTGTTTATCACAAAATTTGTACTTAGAACAAATGTTTAAAGATAAAATAAAGGAAAAACAAGTGTTGAAATGTGAATAAATAGTTGGGTGTTAAGGATGTTTGTCTGTTGTTAGCGTTTTTGACAAGAGAGAAAAAGAAGGGTGTGGCTGCGGGAGTATAATGATGTGAGTTTAGGGTTAATTTGTGATAAATATTAGGGATATAAAAGGACTAGCTTTTGGGTTTGATTTATTACGTGTAGTGGAAATGGGCCTATTGTTTTACTAGACTATTAGCAGATTTGGGCTAGTTGTAGGGTCATGTACGTAAAGCTCGTTTAGGGCTCGCGAGCCTATTCGAGCTTTGTATATAGAACTCGGGCTCGGGCTTGATTATTAAACGAGCTCTAATATAGGCTCGAGCTCGGGCTCGAGCTCGTTTAGGCTCGACTCGTTCGAGCTTTTTACCGATCCGAGCTCGAGCTTTTCACGAGCGGCTCGACTCGTTTCCACCCCTACACCTAAGTCATATACAGTATGTATGCAAAAAATAAATAAATAATAAAAAAAATCATATGCATGTTTATCCCATGTGAATCTTTGGTTTCTAGGCTCGATTTTTCAGTATTTATTCAATCTATCTACTACAACTGATCACTAGAGGAGAGTAATATTTGGTTTAAAACTTTAAAATATATGCTCATGTCTATTTTAATCAATTGGACTGATATGTGGTTGTATACTTGTTATTTTAGACTTGGTTTTTCTACAAGGAATCAAGCTGGATCAAGACACTTTTGTTTTCAGTTGTACTATTTTGGTTCGGAAGGTAATTTTATCGATCTGTTTATTAGTACTGTACTATGTGTACTATGTTAGGAGTCCTTTTTCCAGTCTCTTAAGAGTATTACATTTGGTTTTGGGACTACTTACCAAATGATAACTTTGTTCTAATTATGAGACTAGGTACTTCCCAGTAAGTCAATATATTATGCAAATTGCAACTTATCTTGCTGTGATTGTGTTACAATCAATTTTTCATTCCTTGTGCAGCGTATTTACATGCGGATACATCGCTATGCAGTTCTTCAAATTGTCACCTGAAGAATCTTCAAAAAATCCCGTGTTTTTTGTGCTGGCAAGACATCAAAAAGGGTAAGGCAAAAGGCACTGGATTAACCCTCCAACATACATAGCAGGTCCTTTGCGTTATTTGACCACATTTTGTGCTTGGAAACCTTGAGGTGTTCAACTGCATGTATAGTATTTGAGTTTTCACTGACTTGTTGCACATATAAAAGTGCATATCTCTTTTCTATTTGCTATTATGCTACCATTGTCATCAAAATTTAATTTATATATATGGAGTATGTAGGGATGTCGTGGGACACACGAAAAGACATTCTCTTGTTATAGCAAAAGTAATCGTTGCAGCACTAGGATGCTTCATGCTGGGATTTCTAACACATGCCATTATCGTTGATGGATCTCCATTCCGCGCACAAGTGTTCACACCGTAATTTCCTTTCTTTATGGGCAATATGAAATAACACTTTGGCTATATGGTTGTTTGGATAGCTAGAAGAGTTCCCTTTGTCATTTGTATCTCCAATTTCTACTTATTGTTCTACTTCATAACGCAATGTAAGTTTAACTTTAATAAATTCTCACAGCTGCATGTGGACGGCGCTAATTGACATCCAGATCTATGTTGTCGTTTTCTCAGTATGTTTCCAGTCTTCAAATTTTGCTACTCTAAGTACTAATAATACATCTTAATCTCCACAACAATAATATGCAATGTACCGTGGCTTTTCAGGTGTGGATAGCATATAAGGAATCAAGTTGGACCAGTGCTATCGTTTGGATACTCTTATCCCAATGTTTTGGGAGGTAAGCATATATTAATGGAACTAAGTCATCGTCCATTATTCACTCTATTGTTCAATCCAGTGCCCAATGATCTTCGACTAGGATTTAAATAAAAAATACCCCAAGTATAAATGAAGTCCTTGAGTATATTCAGTTGGTTTAGCATAGTTTTTACTTAAAATTAACTTTTGTTTATGTTTAAGTTTAGTAAGGAGATCACAAAACATTGCCATTCAACTTAAATTGTTATTCCGCAAACAATCTTAAGTGTAAATTCTTTGATTTACTTTCAATAAGAATTTAAATGTTGAAAAAATCTTTGTGTGTACTTACTCGTTTATATCTGTTTTAAGTTTTAAACTTACATTATGAGACATGAAAATTGATTAGTTAACTTTGTTAAATCATTGTAACCAACAAAGGAACAACACACCCCCTCGCTCCTGGGGCAACATTTGATCTGATCACTGTTCTAAATGAATTTGTATTAGCACAATGATATATTATGATTTTCTAATTATGTTGAATGTGAACTCTTTGGCAGCATGGCCTTATGTGTATACCTTCTACGGCAATTGAACCGCCTCTCTCCCCAGCAGAGTATCTCTCTAATACTTTTCAGCCAAAGTGACAGGCAAGTTCACCAAAAAATTAACTTCAACCTCTTTACATGTCAAGATACGAGGCTCAAGTACTTATATACAATTATTTGGCTACAAATTTGCTATAATACCTTTCAATATTGAAAAACAAAACTAGTAACATTTAAGAAGAAAACTAATTCAGTCAATAATCTAGACTACTTATAAAGCATTTTAGACAATCTTTCTTAATTTTTTTTATTTTTTTATTATATTTTTTTATTTATTATGTTTTTTAAATAGATTTTAAACATTAGAAGTTCTTAAGCAACGTTTACAATTATTTAATGCATCAATACATATATATATATACAACATATTCAATTAATGCTACTCTTAAAACACACACTTATTTAAAAATATAATTAATATACTACATGGTACAAACTACAAACCAAGCAAGCTATTAATCATGAAAATTGTATATGAAAAACATTGTTAAGGGTTAAAGAGTTAAAGTTGTTCCAACATGAAATTCTCCTCAAAAATTTCAAATTTTAGGATACCTGTTACCACAACACGCGAGTACCCTGCTAGTTATAAATAATTCAATCAATAATTGTAATCAATCCGATCAATAAAATTTTGAACTTTTAGTTTTTTTCCGCTATTTTTGACACACAGAAATATTGAAGAACTTTCTTCATCACAATTTTTTCGGAGGTTTAAAGTCCACAACCTCACTATTATTATTATTATTATTATTATTATTATTATTATTATTATTATTATTATTATTATTATTATTATTATTATTATTATTATTATATTATGTCTTTCTAATCTTGCAGGGACTTGATGTCCAGTGATCCTTTGTTGACCGAGCATTCCAATGCATAAGAGTAAATCGCGCAAGAATTCCTTCCCTAAAGAAAATAGTAGCATGGGACATTTGCTCGACAAATAAACTCGCTCGTTGCTTGCTGAAACTAATATAGTAATATCAATTAAGAATATTGTTAAGTAAGAAATAAGAATTTGGTTGTAATTAAGTACTTTTATTTTCTGTATCAACAGGTATTTTACCTATCGGTACTCGCGTGAGTTAATATTCTCAACTAACAGATTGTGTAAGAGAAATGATAGCGTATGTATTGTTCAGCCCAATTAGATTGGGACAAATACAAAACATCGGGTCCATCACACTTTAAAATAACCGGGCTTAACCTTTAATATCACTAACTTAAAGGCAAAGCTTTTGGTGCCTCCAGGCTGAACGTAAGCTTGGATCACAGTCATCCATGCAGCGTCCAACCTAGATAAGACGCGTAACCGTTAGCGGTATCCACAAGCCCGTTTTCCTTACACATGTTTCATGCCTTGAGTGGCCAGACGCCAAGATTATGGCAGACAAACGAAGGACAAGTATACACGATCACATGGCAGGGCATGGACCAATGAGGTGTCGATACGCGTCATTCTTGTTTTCTTAATGGATGATCGAAACTTGTCGTATGATGAGCCAAACCCTAGGTCCCTCTTCTATTATAAATAGAGAGAGGGTCACTAATTATTTTCAAAAGTTGATATCATAAACATTTCATGATATTCGCAAACAGACGCACTTCATGCTTGATTTTTGTGAGCGTTACTCTAGCTACGAGATTATCATCTTCCTTACATATCAGTAACGGAAAACTGAACATACGATCAATCCACACCTCCTAATCAATATGTAAAACATGTCTCGAGTAAACATGGCGTCACCCGCGAGACTCTTGATACAAAAAGTCACATAAACTTTGGTTATCAACAGTTTATTTTCATGCATTTCGTAAAAAGTAACCTTCATCTTTCGTTCTTGTTAAAAAGTCTTTTCAGAAAAGTATATTTTTGGAACAAAACAAGCAACATGACGTTGACCCAGACATGTTTTAAGTCGTTGCCCAACTCAAGCGCATAGCACCTCGGGTAAGAAGACGAACTGTGACTTTTGATCGTTCCTTTGCAAGTATTGGGCAAAATAACAGAATCTACTACGTGCTAGATTATTTGAACATTCGGTACAATGTATCTCACCCTCCAGCAGCTTATTATAAACATCTTGATGGGAGGTATATTTCCGTCAAAAAAACGCTCAAGTAAACTATACAATGGCACCTTTTGGTTCTCGATATCATCAAATAACCACATTTTAAGCAAAAAACCTACATCTATACACCACTACCCAAGTTGCATTTTACCAAACAAGTGATTATGCTTTTAAAGTTCAACCTCATTAAAATCATCACTAGAAGCATCACTATTAGTCACCGGCGCAAGGAACGACTTTGGATGCATACCTAAAACCTCACCATGTGGTTTCATTTCACTATTTGAAACAGAGAAACGTTCATCCGTGCTTCCAGCCCATGAAGCTGTTCGTCGTGAGTGAGGTGAACCGGAGGTACTAGGAAATGAGGGCATTCCCCCTTTTGTGATATTATCCATGCTTGCAAATCTTGGAATGGAAGATTGATATGTAGGAGGTTGGAAATAGTTATGTGCTGAAGTTGGCGGATGATTATCATCAACTGTGGTTTGTTGTATATTTTGCTGAAAAGGATCTGCAGGCTGTTCAGCTGAGGGTTCGGCCATGGGGACAAAGAACTTTGGATTTGTTTTTGGGACGGGTTTAGTGGAAGTGACGGAAGGTGACTGGAACGCCTTGGTTGGATTCCCGCCACCTTGGTTGAAAGTGTCGACGTACCTGCAATGAGCATATGAAAACATCAATCATATGGTTTCAGTAAAAACTTCTAAATGATAATCCTTCTATGGTTCCATTTAAACAAGGCAAGTAACCATTTACTCCTATTTCATACTAAATAACATCTGTAGGTATTATCATGAAAAATTCATTTTTTGGTCAATCTATCTACTAATTCCTAATTCTTTAAAAATAGTTAAAATATGTCAAAAACTAAAATATCAGGTTATATGATCATCATACAAAGATATAAAATCATAGTCTAGAAATGAGTCACCTTGCTCGAACATTCTTTCCACGAGCCGAGAATTGACTTGAGGTGGCTGGAAGTGGTGGAATTCCTGAACTATGTCCAACACTCATATTTCCACTTAAATATTCTGAGCTTCCATTGCTCACAGATCCTTCACTCTTTAGACTACTTCTTGAGCCATAATCTGATGTTCCATTCTGAAAATTTCCCATTGTTGGTGGTGGAGCAAGTGCTACTTCCTCTGCTGGTGGATCAACACCTTCCTCTACCCATCTTTTAAGTTTATCGTCGTAATAAAACTTATTTGTCTCACCCAATTTTGCCTCCAAACATTAAAGGAAAGATTTAGAATAGGAGAATCAGATAATATGATCGCATGGATACTAACTACAATAAAACTTTCTGTTACCTGTTTGTCCTGACGGGGTTTTAAAACTAAACCCATCTTTTGGAAAAGCTGTGAGCCAAAGCCAAAACGACGAAAGCGTGAAGTGCCAGATGCTTTACTTTGTGAATCAGGGGAGTTTTCCTTTGACGTATCAACCTGATTCTACATCAGAAATTTCCATATCACGTATTATGAAAAAAATTGCCCCATTTTTAGAACAATACACCCCATCCAAAATAATAATAATGAGAAATTAATAAACTAATAGTTAAGGTTAATTATAGACACTGAATTATATCACAACCTGCCGGGGAGATCGACTAAAGTCAGGCTCGGAAACACTTCTATTATGCATGATTCTTCTGTTATTTCCCTCTGTAGCTTTCTGACTGATAGGCTCCATGGATGCAGAGGGTACTAATGACGACATCGCCATTGTTGACTGACTAGAAGATACCCGAGGTCCCGTGGGTTGGTGATTATATTCATTTTGTGCACTAGAACTAGATGTTGATGGGATCGGTGGTGGTAGTCCCCCAACCACACGATGTGCGGTGCTGTCAATAAAATTTCGCAGTTTTCCAACCAATTTACCAGGAGCTAAGTTTGTAGAGAACCCACCCTGAAAAAAATAACAAACAAATTAGAGTTAATTTCATAATCGTCCTCTTCGAAACTATTTGCACAAATCATCCCTAACTATACTGTTTGCTTTCACTTTGAGTAACTAAAGTACATAATAGTTTCACTTTCGGTCTCTAAGTATGTAATTAATTTCTCTTTTAGTCCTAAAGGAGTAATGGGTCACGAATGAGGCCATGAAATCAAACAGTGCACATAGGGAAAGTTTACGAAAATAGTATTGACAAGGGACAATTTCCGTTACGTTTTGCCAAATCACTGAAACAATATGTGTAATTTCCTCAAACATTATAAGGAAATATGAATAACAAACAGTTTACCTGTTGGTAAGTTTTTATCCTATCCTCTAAAGACAAAACCATGTGCCTCCACGTGTCTACCTCAGAGGCCCGGCCAATTTTCAAAGATCTTGATATCACTTGACAATACCTGAATTATTAAAAACCATTTAACGGAAAAAAAGAACATAAAGAAAAAATGCCTAAAAAAATAAGAAAAAAAACTGATTTATGTATGCATACTTCAACGAATCGGATACTCTTCCTACTTCAGCCAACATATTTGCATATATAAGCTTATATGGCTGAAATGGCAACAAGGTGAACTGAGAGTTCCCAAGCAGCTTTGAGTATTCATACAGCTCCGTCCTCTGCCAGAATTCATGACATTGTTATTTTTACAAAGCAATATAGTAAAATATTATATGCAAGAACTATGCTAAAAGCGAAACGGGTTGAAAGCCGCCTAGAGTTCCTTCATATGCTTAAATCACTTTATTCAATAAACGTAGATATATAGTATATGTTTTATATAATTTCTAAACATACTTAATTCCTCAGCTCAGTAAAAATAAGAGTTTACATGATACAAATGGACCAAAACGTGTTGGCGGATCAACTCATTCCAGTCCGTTTTAACCCATATAATATTTTAGCTGGTTTGGCCCAAACCATTTTGATCCATTGCCCCCAACATGTTGAGAGTAGTGATTGGATATAAGCAAGCACCTGAATGGCCTCTGGAGAGGCATATGTTCGGGGATGTTTCCAATGATCCGCACCAATGAGACAGAGTCTAGCACTGTCTGAATAACGCTCAAAGTTTGTTTCAGCAACTAAGTAGCAAATGTGGGCTGCAATAATCTAGATCGTTCATAAAAAAATTAGAGTCTGAAATTAGTAAATTAACAGTAATATGCTTCAGTAAAATTAGTGTATAATATGTAACACTTACATTACTAGTTTCCTTCCACAAACAGTCCCCAAGATGAATAAGCACCAGTTCATCGTCTTTGGTCCTGTTAGCAGTGATCATAGCCAAATTTTCTTCCCAGTTATCTAGCATAGTATTAGCACCAAGTTGAGCCTACAGCAAAGGACCAAGTGATAAGGTCATCCATCACACATCAGTTGAAGATAATAATATTCAGAATAAAAGTGTACAGGTTGCAAAATGAGTGGGTCGGGGAGGTTGGGTAATGGGTCAGTGTGGGTTTAGCTGAATATGGTAAATTCTAGGCCAGGTCAATCTGATAGTTTTAATCCGTGAGTTTTTATGTCATTCTCTTCTTGTATTGCATTAAGACTAAATTACATAACGTGTCCATGAGGTATATTTAAATAGATTTCGTCCCCGCTCAAAACAATATACCAATAAGGTTCACTGTTTTCTTGCCATATTGGTCCTTCCAAGTGAGAATTATTTTTCTTTAGTAATTAAATTCATTAAATTGAAGGAACATCAAGAACACAAACATTGTTACATATAATTTTAGTAAAATAACGATAGATTTTGACAAAATGACCTTTGAGCTATATCATATTTTTAATCTTATGTAAGGTTGAGCCATAAGCAAATACGAAATAGCTCAAATGTGAGATTTATTTACTCCCTGTGGAAGCACAACTAAAAAATATGAGTGCAGAGGCACCACAGACTGTTAATACTTCTCTATACACCCATAGTCATAGTTGCACCTCAATTCAGGTTAATAAATAAAGGGTTCAAAACTCACATTCTTGACAAACTTACAATACTAAGACGAGGGTAAAAAGTAAGAAATAAGAACAAGTTTGAACAAAGCATAACCACACCTGTGCAGGCGGCTGAAACATATTTACACCACCAGCGGTGCCATATTCTGCTATAGTGTCATTTGAAAACACATCTGCGGGTTGACCAGCAATAAGAAGCAATAACGTCCGCAAAGGTGAACCTGCTACTATCTGGTGAAGAGCCATCTGCCTAACAGTATCCGCGTAGAACTGCAATAAACAGCTCGACCCCATGCGAACAAACTTTGTTAATAACAAAAGAACATCAAATGCTGTAAATTCCTGAAACAAAATAAATAAAATTAACCTGATCACCAAGTTGTGCTGCAAGAACAAGGGCAAGCCCCCACAACTGACCCTCTTGTGCACGATAAAGGGCTTCCATCTTTCTACCAGAAACCAGCAGTGTTTGCACTTCGGCAGCAGTTGCCTAAGTCATATACATAAGCAATGAAGGATGAAGCAATTTCATGGGACAGAACTAGAGGTGCAAAAATGGGCGGGTTAGGTAACAGACCAAACGGGTTCTGGTCATAACAGTTAAAATTTTAGTACAGGTGAAAATCAGGCCAGGCTAGGTTGGCTTGACCTATAAACACTTCTTTGTGTTTATAAAAAACGTATTATAAAATAAAGTTAATAGAGAAAGTATATTATATTTACTATAATAATGTAATTTTTGATAGAGCGATTTAGGTGGTCATATCAATGTACTAAAACTACACTTTAAGCGACTTTCAACCCGTTTGACCACTTCCAATTTAGCTAGAAAAACCAATTCGACCCATTTAACCTATTTGAGATAGAACATAACCCAAACAAACTAATTCATGAGTAAATGGGAAAATACATATAGAAACAGACGAATACCCTGGTCCGTCCTTCTGAAGGTAACTGTTGCAAGCAATTGGCGAAAGCACCATAATTACCGTATTCTGCATTGCTTTTCTTTGCAGATGCAAACAGTCTAGCAACAGCTATATCCGGGGCATCATTTTCCTGCTTGACATATCAAAATACCAATGTTAACATTCACAATGCTTGCAGATAACTTGTGGATCCTTCATTAATCTGATTACCTTTGACGTAGTGTCAGTGCCAAAAGGTGAACGCAATTTTCCATAGTGTTGTGAAGCTATTTTCAGCAAAGAAAGAAGGAGCTTCAAAGTTTGGTCTCTTTTGTAGTCGGTGTCATTAGGGTGTGTGATTCTCTCATCAATCCATCTATTTAACTCTTTACTGCCAACATTTCCACCAGCCAGCGGGCCAGGAAACGACTGACGGCAGAGAGTATGAAAGTAACCATGTACACCTGTCCCATTATCAGCTACTTCAGTGACAACTTCTGCCAGGTTATGAACCGAGATCACCCCACCACTCGACTCCTTCTATATGACAAACAAACAACTGTAAATAACATGACAAACATTCAAACTAAATTGATAAAACCAAAATATGATTATCTAAAAGTAATAAATTGAATATATGGGTGATGAGGATGAAGATCGACAGACTCACCTGGCCTCCATAGGACGTGTTTGTGTAAGCAGTTGTATCCTTCATCACTATCAACTTTCCACCAAACCCAAACGTAACTAAAGCATGACGAGGTTGACCAGCAGACGACCTTTCAGCATTAGAATGATGCGGTTTTTGGTGTCCACCCTGATGAACATTTTGTTGAGAATACTCCACCTGATTCTGATTTACATAGGCGTTTGTGGCACTCATCGTTTCACTTTGCCCCGTCATCGATGGAATGTATGATTGCGACGCATAATCATATGGCGATTGTTGTTGCTGATTAAAGTTGTTAACTACACGTAAATTAGCATCATGTTGACTCTGTACATGTTGGTTAGTATAAGACGTGTTCCAGTTATAGCCTTGGTTACTATTTTGATTGGTTTGTGTAGAATGATACGCATCCAAACCGCACCATTGTTGTAAATTCATATCGTAATACCACCCCGGATACTGAGGATCAAAATACATATGCGGCGGATACCCATTATTCGACACACTCTCGTTAGTATGACTCGTTTGTGAATTCGGACTCCAACTCACGACACTTTCACTCACCCCTTTTTCCGCTACTAAATTCTGAACGCTTTGTTGCAGATAACTAACTTCCGTTTTAACCCCTGAAACAGTCCAATCAGACGCAACACTAACATTATCCGACACCTGTGCATTTACCATTGTGTCATAACCTTCGTCAACTTGATACCATTGTCCCGTATTTACATCATACTTCCATCCCGGACACATACTCTCCCAATACTCTCTACTATTCACAACATCTTGAGTATCCACACTTTGTCGAGCAGACGTCGTATTGGAATACTCTACTACACTCCCACCATGTGACAAATTATCTACGGAATTCACCTCACTAGCAACAAAATTATCATTTTTCGCACTCGGTTCAACCAAATTCCGATCAAACTCCGTAAAGAAATCATCGTCACATGTCCCAAAAACATTACTATCAGTATTATCCTCGGTACTAAAAGCACTCCACTGCACTTCCTTAACTCCCGAACCACCACTACTAACTCGCTGATTCACATTATCAGACGACGACACTACCGACTGAGTGGGGCCCACATTCTCTTCTAAACCTACTTTCTCCAATTCTTTCGCTAAATTCCTACCATTATCACCTATAACCTTAACCACCTCCTTAACATGGCTCACATTCTCCAACTCGTTACGCTTAACCGAATCGATAATATCGACATCGTCAACCAACTTATCGAAAAAATCCTCATCAGTATCCTCCATTTATACAAAATTCAATCCATTCATATCAATCAATACACAAAACTAGCCCTAATTTGACCTAATTAGCCCTAAATTGAGATTATAACAATATCTAGGGTTTTAGTGGATCCCTAATTTGGTTTATAAATAGATCAAATGAGCAATAATTGTACCTGTGAAGAGGTATAATCTGCAACGAAATTAATAAAAATAAAAAATTAATTTAACGGGATATAAAAAATTGGGGAAAAAAATGAGAATAGATATAGAAATCTGTATGTATAGAGAGAGAGAGATGAAACATACACGGTTTTCGGAGGTGAAAGATGACTGAAGAGTTTTATTTTTTGTTAGGAGCAAAATTGATTGATATGTAATTTTTTGTTTTTCTTTCTAGTTTGGTGTGAAAGTAGAGAATGGAGGTGTCTATATTGGTTCAAGTATGACGGTTGTTGTGAGACTATTTATACGTTTTGGGGGCCACTCAGCCAAGGGGATCATGACACAAAGGCAATTTGTCGCGGCTCTTTTCTTTAAGACATACCAAGTGAACAAAATTATATTCGCAAAGTTTCGTCTTGATACGTATTATTAAATGCAACGAATTTTCGTAAAGTGTTTTAATTACACGTGTCACTAGGCTAAGCAAACCACTCGAAAACTGACCAAAACCGATATATCGACCGAAGCTGGATCGAACCGAATTGAACCGACCTTTTTTAGTTTGGTTCGGTTCGGTTTTCGGATTTCAAACCGAAAACCAAACCAAACCGAGTTATTCGGTTCGGTTTCGATTTTGATATCTATTTCTCGGTTCGGTTCTTGGTTTGAGGTTTTTCCTTTTTTGGTTTTCAGGTCGGGTCGGGTTTGACCCGGTGCTCACCCCTACGTGTCACTGCTATGACAACACATCAAAATGTGCATATCATAACACTTATAAAAATCTGTTGCATTTAATGATAGTTTATATATACTTCATGTACCAAGACGGAAATTTGGAAAAAGTCCGTTGCTATTTTGCGACCTAATCAATCAACTATATTAAGATGATAAAACTATACTCGCTTAAACGTATTTATCAGTTTATTAGTGTATCTATTTTCAACTTATGTTAAATACGCCTTATATTATTTGCTTAATTGGGACTTATGCGCTTATATAATACAAGTTTGTTATATCATAACAAACTTATATAAACCCACAAGTTTCAAAACAAACCGAATAAAGATAATGTATTGGCAAAAATGTTATTAAAAAAAAAAAAAAAAAAAAAAAAAAAAAAAAAAAAAAAAAACCTATCATATCTTATTTAAATTGGGCTAGCCTCTTTTTGGGTAAGCTCGTATTAAGATGTATAATTTCATGAATATACATTAATTTTAATATAATGATAATATTTATAGATAACAAAATATATATTGTTTTATTAAAAATAAAATTAAAAGTTTAGCGGATATCAAAAAATATGAAAATTGAAAAGTTTACTTAAGTCCAATTAATTTATTTAAAATTTAACAACTATAGTGTTATTAATTACCTTTTCCTTTTTATAGTTTTTTTTATTTTTTTACAAAATCAACACATGTGTTTTTATACATACATATTTTTTTTGATAAAATTTAGATGAGTTTGGCCGAATTGAAGCTCATTCTGACTTTTATCGGTCAATAAGGATGCTTTATATCATCTACATGCCAAAATCGAGCTCTTCTAATTGATCTAATTAAAAAGTCCTCAAAGATTTAGTTATCCATTTTGTGTATGTTCTCATATTATATAAGAGATTAGCTTACACACATTCAAAACCTCGTTTGCCCCCCTTTTTTTGATAACCTTGTTGTTAGTAACCATGTACGGGAATTCATCTGATGGGCAGAAACAAAATTACTTGCTCAGTTCATCTCCAACTTAGCACCCACCAAATTTAAAAGATGAAATAGCATCTTTCAGTTACATGGTGATTCTTCAAATTTGAAATATTTTTTTGGCAATGCTTCAATTTTCTTTTTCAAATATAGAGCATGGTTGAAGATGGATTTTAATGCTCTACTCTTCCAAAAAAAAAAAAAAAAAAAAAAAAAAAAAAAAAAAAAAAAAAAAAAAAAACCTTGAAAAAAATCATATTTTAAGAATATTAGTGAATATAACGGATATTTTTGGTAAATAAACGTATGTCATGGATGAATTATTATTTCTAGCCCTTAAAAAAGAAACCCTTACAAAAATTTAAGAGTTCATATAATTTTTCCAAACGCAAATATTACACCCAATAAACTTATTGGTGTACCATTTTGCATTTGAAAGCATAGTATTAACTTTAAAACGTAGAATCCATATGCACTATGGTATATAACCTTAGAAGATTTTCTCCCATTTAGCTATGTGGGACAAAATACTCAAATTGTTTCATCAAAAAATAGTAAAGCATTCATTTCACTAATCTACTAGTAGTAACATTAAGTACCTGGTCAAACTTTACCCTCTGAATAAAAGAAAAAATAGTTGATAAAGATTATTGGGCTATACAAACACATATTTTGATGAAGAGACTAAGCAAGAGGAAGATGGTCTTGATAAGGAACAACCCAAAGCAGCTGGTTCCCCTTCCGTGATTGATGACCTTTGGTTAGTCCCTGATAACGATAACTGAATTTAATGTCACTTAGGGACTTTCAGATGGCTCGACGTAAAAGAGTTTGCAAGGTTGTCTAGTCGTACAATAGTCGAGACGTTGAGTGAGTCCGTTGTTATGTATCTTTATACCACAATTCTCTATATTCTTCAATGTAATGCAAACTGGTCTAAGACTTTGCAAGAGAATGTGTTATCTGTTGTTATCAAAAGATTAGATGAAATGGGAGTCCTTTTAACATAAACTTTGTGTGATATTTCAGTAAGCTCCTTTTTCAGATGTTTAAGGTTTGGGCGTTTGGCTTTAGACTAATCGGTTTCTATTTCTGGTAGTTTATTCATAACTCCAAACTCAAGAATTGATTGGGACACGGGATTTTGTACGTACAATGTTGCGGTCGAAAGATGATAATCTCTAATTCAAAAGATACACAAACAATAAGCGAAACTTTATCTACCTGGATTATTATAATTATCAAAAGTAAAGTTAAGATCAACTTCATAATAGATCGTAAAAAAGCAACTAAAAGCTGAACCCTTAAAAATGTTACTACGCTTAGCTCTAAAAATGAACTTTATTTAACAATTAGACAGTACAAACAAAATATGAATGTCTAGAAGAAAGCTTTGAACTGGTTCATAGGGTCATTACGGAAGAAAGTGTAGGCATCTGGTAGCTAATAAAAAAAACTGTGGTACATGAACAAGGTGTCCCTGACAGGCATCGAAGAATGTCAAAGTGCTATAAGGTTTTTATTCACAACTGATATGTGCCAAACTACATAGCTAGTCAATCGACTCAAACCTAAATCTTGGTTGCAGAAAGGTTTTTGAAACCGGTAATTAACCGTTAATTAGATAGTTGGCTTATTTCTTAAATTAAAGCTATCTTTTTTGTCCTCTCTATCCTGATCATAAGTTCTAAAAGCTTTCAAGAATGCACGTTTCGGTCAGAAAATTGAAGTGTATGGTCCAAGGATGTTTTATGCGATTAGTATTGGTAGTGATTGAATCTGTTTGGGTTTGCAATACAAGATCTACAAATTGGAATTGTGAATCATGCTTTTGTAAGTAGTGATTGTCTTTACAAATCTATTATTTGCCCCTTGGATAACGAATGTGATTTCAGCTTTAATCCAGCTTACATGTTTTCGAGGATGTTAAGACTATTAGAGCTAGGATTAGAGTTGTGTTGACCCGTGAGTTTTATTATATAAATAGTTAGTACTTCACCTAACATGCCTCTAGCATCTCACTAAGCATAGGGTGTGGATTCAAGTATCATTAGGAACTGTGTGCGGGCAGGTATTTGCTGTTCAAGATAAATGATTACCAATGCTACATTATTTGTTTGAGTAAATTAATAAAGAAGGTTATATGCATAAAAAATGCACTTTTTCACTATTAGTATGGCTGCTAAATCAGCAAACGACTATGGATATAAGCAATTAAATTTTTTGCAGAACTTTTGTTTAATACAGCATAGTAAACATCATGTGTACGCAATCGATCCTGAAAATGAATCTTCCATTATGAACCATATGTTCAAACACATTAACACAATTGTTCAAAGAGTTTTGACTGATTTTGAACTAGTTTTGACCAAATCCACTTTTTTGGTCAATTTGGCTTAGCTCGACTTGCCTGGGTCACTGACCTAATCTCCAATTTACTCTTTGTTATCTGAGTTTTACAACACTGTA
The DNA here is from genome assembly GCA_030686995.1 of Artemisia argyi. Classification (NCBI taxonomy): domain Eukaryota; kingdom Viridiplantae; phylum Streptophyta; class Magnoliopsida; order Asterales; family Asteraceae; genus Artemisia; species Artemisia argyi. The sequence continues at coordinate 152,635,194 of CM060686.1, read as the reverse complement.
CAAGGTGCTTTTTAGCTGTAGCAGAACACATTGCCTGTACCCTGCAAGTATTTTGTAACTCAGACAACAATTCATCACTGGTGTTCAAAACGTTTGGTGATCTCTGATTATTATAATGTTGTACAATTTATCATAATGTTGTATAATTTATCTTAATTTTGCAAACTTGATAATGCTAGTACTAGTTTTATTGTTTTTGTCATTGTGGAATGTGGATTATAATTCTTAATTTATATAAGAAAAGTTAAGTTTCAAGTTTTTGTGTTGATATAATATTTCCGAATTAATATACCATATTCATTAAAGGACTAAGTTTGTAGATACGCAACATACTTTCTCAAAAGTACTGAAATACGTAACCTACTAAAAATAGTCCATATATCGCTAACAAACTTTCAAACTTGGCTAAAGATACGTAATATTGACCGGATTTTAACCTGGTTGACCGGTTTGTAGGTAAACATTTTAAAAAATATACATTATTGGTCCTTGTGGTTTGCGTCTGTTTTCACCAGTCATCATTTAACATTAATTCAGTTATAAAAGTTACAATAATGGTCCTTGTCGTTTGGGTTGACTTTCACCTTTAGTCCCTTGACTTTATTTTCACTTTTTCGCCCGTGTTTACACGTTTTGTTCTGTTTTTACACGTTTTCTTTCGTTTTTCCACTTATATAAAAAAAAATCGAATAAAATATTATAAAAAATTTATAAAAAAAATCGAATAAATTTTTTTTCGAATAAATAGTTTTTCTAAAATATATTTTTTTATAAAATTTTTTTAAAAAGAAAATTCGAAAAAAAAAAAAATTTATTCAAATATTTTTCTAAAATATTTTTATTTTTTTTCTAAAAACTTTTAGAAAAAAAATATTTTTCTAAAAAATTTTCGAAAAAAAATATTTTTTCTAAAAAATATTTTTTTTCGAAAATATTTTAGAAAAAAAAATTTTTTTTAAATTTCAAAAAAAAAAAATTTGTTTAAATTTCGAAAAAATATTTTTTTTATTCAAATATTTTTCTAAATTTTTTTTTTCTAAAAAAATTTTAGAAAAAAAAATATTTTTCTAAATAATTTTCGAAAAAAAATATTTTTCTAAAAAATATTTTTTTTTCGAAAATATTTTAGAAAAAATATTTTTTTTCGAAAATATTTTATTCAAATATTTTTTCTAAAAAATATTTTTTTCCGAAAATATTTTATTCAAACATTTTTTTTAAAATTCGAAAAAATATTTTTCTAAAAAATTTACGAAAAAAATATTTTTTTCGAAAATTGTCACAACTCGTAAATTCTGGTCTTTTCCCGAACTTTCACATTTACTATTCATCGGTTACTATTCATCGATCACTATTCATCATTTTACTATTCATCATTTTTGAGGTCAGTTTGATATTCTGATAAGCGTTTTAAAATTTTACTATTCATAAAACACTATTCACCCCCGGAGAAAATTTATCGTTTATGCGTGAGTTGCGTTATTTCTGTATACGTACGGTTATTTACCTAATAAACGTTATCCTATAAACTATTACTATGAATAATTGATCCGATAATCCCAACTATGGTCCTAACATATTTTTATACTCATAATAATAATATAAAAATTATATTATTAATTTACCCGGTGTTTTCAAATCAACTGTTACGTTTTCCGGTCGAAGCTTATAACTCCGTCGGTTTGCGATATTTCAACCCGATCATTATTTTAACTCCCGATTCTCATCAGGAATATTATTTTACAATTTTTACAACTTCATTATATTTTATTTTATCTCGTTACAATTTATTTTTAGTTAACTCGGTACCCGGTATCACCTAAAACTAATAATATCTACCTAATTCTACACCAAAGTCAAGAATTTCTTACATACTCATCCACCCCATTTCAATCACTTACACAATCTCAATAATTCACTAACTTCTTTAATTGCTAGTCCTTTTTGTCTTTTAAATAAAATATACAAACATAAATATCTAAAATTCACACATACACTTCTCATAATACAATGTGCAAGTAAATTATTTTCTCTCTTTCTCTCCTCTCCATGAGTATGATCGGCCAAGAACACAACACAAGCAAGAATCCATCATTTTTCCAAGATCAAGTCATTTTCTTGTTCCTTTAGTTGTTCTTGTTTGGGTTTTGTGTTAAAAACTCAAGGTTTCTTAGGTTTTACTCATCCAAGCTCTATAATCTTTCTAGGTAAGTTGTCAAACTCTTGTTCATAATTTCTTCATGTTATTTTTATGGTCATATGATTTCCATTCAAGATCTACATGCATATGTTAGTTATACCACTCATTTATATATATATATATATATATATATATATATATATATATATATATATATATATATATATATATATATAACTTTTGATCCCTAGAAATGGATTATAGTTAGATCCACTTGATTTATGATGTTTAGGAACCCATGACACCCTAATAAGGTGTATGGTAAGATTAGACTAGATTTGTGGTGATTGAAAGTGGTTTGGTTGGATTAGAAACTAGTTTGAAACACTAGAAATGGATTTTAAACATATTGTAACACCCCAACCCGATAAGGGTAGAAGTATTACGTTACAGTGACATATCAGAACAAACACAAGCATATGATTCATACATACAAAGAAATTCAGGGTTACAATTGAAAATCTGAAACTACAAGGTTACAAAACAATAATTAAATACTATGTCTAATAAAATGAAACTTCATCTAATCGTCTCTAGTCCAAAGCATAGTCTTCTAAGTCCAGTCACACTCTCTTCCCATAACCCAGCTTCCTACTAAAACCTGCCGCAGGAAAAGGAAATGCGGCTGAGCTTAAAAAGCCCAGTGAACAGATACATATACAAAGCAATGATAATGAAACAGAACTGAAATATAGTGCATTGGGGAAATAGAATAAGGAATAGATAAAAGAGTAATAGAATAGAAAGAAAAAAAAGGATAGTCATCTACCACGAGCCCAGAAACATATCATATCATATAAGCCGTCAATACCATAATTCTTCATAATCATATAGAGGGGAGTCCTCTCAGATAATCAGATAATATGAGGGGTGTCCTCATTCTTCAAATGGGTGGAGTAGCGAACTCCCAGAAATTGTGAAAGGCATGTATAGCACACAGTACCAGTCACCAGACATATATCATAATCATAATCATAGTTAAATCCACTAAACAGAACAGATCTAGGATGCATCCATACGCCCCCGCAGAAATCATAGTGGCCATAACAAATCATATCATAAAGCGCGCATATCATATAACAGAAAGGGGACGGTGTAGCCAAATCACTAGGGCCACACACTAGTCATGCCAGTGGTGCATCACAGACACGCCTATGGTACCTCCATAGGTAGGGAAACAGAAATGGCTCGGGTATCAAACTAAGAGTCAGGTCTCATATCATACAAAAGGTCATATAGCAAAGGTGTATCTCAGAATCATATCAAAGGTTCATAATAGCAGTTCATAACAAAGGGTTCATATCAGAAATAGTATTCAAGGTCCAATCAGAGTTTATCAGGTCAAGGTTCATATTCAAAAATCAATTCATGGTTCAGTTCAAAAGTCCGTTTCAAAAGTTTCTATTAAAAGTCCAATTTAAATAATCTTTTAAAACAGTTTTCATAAAAATGGTCTTTCAAAATATAGTGTTCATGAAAGTTAAATAACCTTTCTTTTAAAAAGGAATTTAGCATCATTTATAAACATCTTTTCAAATCGGTTCTTCTCAAAACATTTTCATGGTATCATTAAGAAGGTTTTCATAGCATGGTTTCATAACGGAGGTCATATCAAGTGGGATCAACAGAGAAAGTTCAAGTAAAGGGGATCATAGCAATGGCATCAATTCGGGGACTAACGGATCAGAATATGAAAGAGATCATGAGAAACCTTTTGAGAAAGGTCAGAATATCTGTACCTTAAACCGCAAGTGCACACATGACAGAAACATAAAGGTCGAAAGCAAAATTCCTTCTTCAGCGAATCTACACGAATTAATGGTCGGCTTGTTATTAATAACTTATTCAATTCAGATTTCTCATTTTAGTCGGCTTTCCAGTTTTAGTAACTTTCCATTTAAAGTGACTTTCCACTTTTAGCAGGTTTCCATAAATAGTAAGTTTCCACTTTTAGAAAGTCTCCATAATTAGAAAGTTGAGTCATTATTAATGGAATCAAAGTATGTTTTAACCTTTTTACTCATTTGGTCCTTAGGGTTTCATAACTTTGCATTTTATACCCTTTACTTTCCAAAATTACACTTTAAACCTTTTAGTATTCAAAGTTACACATTAAACCCTTAACTTATCCATTTTACATAATGAGCACTTATTTTATTAAGTTATTCGAATGGATCCTCAAATATTCATAATTTACACCTTAAGTCCCTCAAGTTATAAAAGTTACATATTTAACCCTTTAATTTATAATTTCAACTTTTAATTACCACTAATTACATATTAGGCCATTAAATTATCAAAGTGACACATAAATCCCTGAATATATTAAATTACTCAAAACAGCTCCAAGTTTCTGAAAATTACATGTTTAGTCCCTCTCTTTTAATTATTTTCAAAACAAACCCTAATTAGGTTTAAAATACATTTTAATCCATTTAAATGCAAAACTTACACTTAGTACCCTCATTATATATTTTATTCGAATATTATACAGCTCAATTAAAGTTCCAGAATTAACCCTTAAGTTTTAAAGTTTACAAAACTCACCCAAAACATTTATATATAAATCGTATAATACAAAATCATTCTAATTTGAAACCCTAACTAAATCAAATCCATTTTAATCATTACACCATCATTAAATGTCATTAAAAAAAATACAATTACAAGCCCTAATTCTCAAAAATCAGATCGCATGAATTTTCCCTTTTCTTTTTATACGTTTTATTCAAAAATCGTTAAAGTAAAATAATTCGAAAACACATGATTTAAGCCATGATCATTCTTCCAACATTTTTACAGATCACTATACATTATAACAAGTGTAAATAAATTATATTTAGAATTATTATGGATGGCATGGTGTCTTTTACATTTTAAACATGTTTTTAGGGTTTTATTTTACCAAAACGATGTAGAGCATGCATGGATCGAATCAACCATTTTATTTGATGTTTATAGGATGTAAGGGACCTGAGAAAAATACAAAACCAATATTCGAACATGTGGAAAAGGCTGTACGAATTATAGCCTACGCGTATAGGCCAAATGATCCAAAAATCACCACGACTTCACCAATGATCTTCCAACCTTGAAACCAATTTTCGTGGGTCTTATATGATGTAAGTATCACAGGAAAAATGAGAAATAATTTTTATAGAGGTCGAATGAGGTGTAAACAAATTACCTTGTTTTTAGGGCTCGACAAAAGAAAACCAAGACCACGATCGTACCAAGCTTCAACAATTCGAAAGGGTATTTTTCTAGGACCTCTTGGATGTTTTTTGATCACAGAAAAATGCTTAGGAATATTGTGTGAGTCGAATGGGGGCTTAGGGAATTTCTTTGTGTGTTTATTTTGGATCGGCACATAGGGTTTTTGGAGAAAAGATATGGATTGATTTTTTTTAAGTGATAATGCCGATCCTAGGGGAGGGCTTGGGCCAAAAGTTTCGGCCATTATGTTGAGGAAATGCATTTGGTGATTACTTTCCAAGTTTAAAAGGATTTAAACCATTTTTAAATCAAAATAACATTAATTAAATATCATTCGGCCCTTTAGGGGTATTTTGGTAATTTCACAACTTGTATAAATGTTAAATGAAATTGTTAAAATTATTTGGATACATGACTTGTGCATTATTAGAAATTTGGGATTTATTTGGAGACTTTATAAGCTTTTAATTATATTTTAAATATGTAGGGGCATTTTAGTCATTTCCCATGCTTTTAGATTTTAGGTGTTACAACTTCTTCCCCTCTAAAAAGAAAAATTTCATCCTCGAAATTTGAAGTCGCAAAGTTAGACGAAGTCGTAGCAAACCGCAAAAGTCGTCACAACATTCTCACGCCCGGGGAGGTTCTTCCAAAAGTTATTCAGACCAACTGGTTTCTCATGACTCGTAATTATTGTCAAAACAGTTTCAGATTTCTTAGAAGGGCATATCATACTGAATTTGAATCAAAAGGATAATGTACCAAACATAACGGATGATAAACGAATTCTCCAAGAAGAGGTATAAAAATACATAGGATTTTCATCGAATTGATTAGGCGAATCAGATGAGAATACATTGAATTGTAGCAAACATGGGGTGATTTAAGGTTTAACTCTTCAGCTTCTCAGATAGTCTCGGCTTTTAGATAACCTTCCAAAGGTATTCTCATAAACAAACAGGTCTCATTTCCTCAAAGTCCACAATCACATATTTTACTCATAGCAGATCGTAATGAACAACTTCACGAATGCGAATCGTATACGGACAGAAAGCATATCGTTAGATATCGTCAACGGCAGAAATTTCATAATGGAACCTAAGATCCTTATCAGAAGTTGCAAAGATCAGCAAAACACGTGTCGAGAGTCCAAACGTATCGAATCGTATAACAAGGACAGCATATCAAACGTATAGGTAGAATGAACCTAAGGTCTCTCTAAACTCAGATGATCTTGATCAGATGCCAGAATTCTAAAGCTTCTAAGGCACTTCTTAAAATATCATGTGCCCACCATAAGTGCACGTTATATGATGTAAGTATTATCACGTTGGCCAGGCGTCATAATACTGGCATCATATACATATGCCCTCATGATGATCATACTTTATCTCAAGTCGTGAACACCCAAACTTATTTAAATCCACCTAGTCCACCTATAGTCTCAGAGGTCACCAAAATCAAACAACATAACTAAGAGAACGAAATTACTCGAAGAGTAACGGAGATCCGAGAATGTCATTTAAAATTAAGGTACGTCATCAGTAACGTCAATTCTTTACAGCATCATCTCGTCTAAACACAATGTCCGCTTTCAAATCCGTCCACTCATTTACAAATTTCAAAATTTCTTCCAAGTTGGAGTAGTCTGTTTATTCTTGTCCGTCTTACCTCATGATTAAGAGAATTTAAAATTCGAGTCTGGTTCCTCAAGCCTTCAGCAACTCTTCTTGGTACTGTGGCGTCGTAGCGGCAGTCTCTGACACGATCACTGTGCATCCCTCCATCCGCAGGTCTGCTTCTGCTCTCAATTCATCTTAGTACAACTAAAATGAATAGAGAAACAAGACTGCATTTCTTCGACAGGTCTTCTAACATAGCTCCAGGTTTTAAGGTACATGATGTTGTTGTCGACTCCAGGTTGTGTGTTGAATGGTTCGTCTTCTTTGGTCTGGTTGTCTTGGTGCCCAAACTGAAATCTTCACGTGTTGCGTGATGCATGATTGAGCACTATCCTAGTTCCTCACTTCTTCTTGTATGCTTCTTCCATGGTAATGCTTGTCGCAACCATCTTCTACTACTCTTCCACCAGGTTTCTAACTCCGATAACGGTTTTCGATCTTGGTCCCTCTTGTGAAAGCTCTGTCTTCACATTTTACAAGGTAGTGTTGTCTACTATGCTTTCTGAACGTCAATCAAATTTCCCTTCCAGAACAAAGGGTCATCTCACCAATAATCTCTATGTTCTTCTTTCGTTTTAGAACACAACACAATGTCATACTATGACAATTTGTCCAAAACACGCGAAAAACATGATTATTTTAGCCAACACCATTGGCATCATTCAAGTTCATAAATGTTATAACGAGTGCAAAGGCAACTTCAGAAATCATCTCAGGGAATTTTCACATCACCTTCTTTCTTCTTCAGGAACTGAAATACTTCCCAAAGGTTACTCTCGGTTAGTTAACCCCCTTCTTAGAAGTTTTTGTGGTTGCTTCTTCAGTCCTTCAAATCTAAAATGATGCAATCAGACGCGGAGTTTCAAAGGAAGACCAAATTAATTATTGATACGCGGAAACAGATAATGATTAGTGATAGTGGTACGTTTAAGTTCACGATAGTCGATACGTCATCGCATACTTCTCTCGTTCTTCTTCATAAACAAACAAGAGCATCTAAAGAGAATCACCAAGGTTAAAAATCATATTCCATCAGCTCCTTCAATCTCTCAACTTCTATGGCACCATGGTTTCTTCACTGATATCAGTTCAATGTCCACTCTACTTCTTAAGCAGGAAGGAGTACCAAAAGGTTCATCAGAGAATACCGGAAAATCTTCGTATGACAAAATATTTCCCAATAGTAGAACTTTCCAAGGGTTGATAATAATGGTTTTCAGGACAACTTGGTAATCACATGAGTTTGGGGTAGGTGTTTCCATAGTGACAGAAATTTTTAGCAGATGTAGAGAGTCATCATAATGAAATAGAGTGAAGCAGATTTTTAAGGTCACATTTCAGATATGGTAGTCTATGGTATCTTCACGAATAGCCATTCAGTCCAAAAGACCGTACAATCAGACATCTCAAAGTCAAAGGATTCATAGAGTGAATACAGTCGTCAAATCATACAGATAGTTCATATATCAGAGTCAAGTACATGGTTCAACAAAAATGTTGGAATGGATAAACGAACAGTTAAATGTGTGGGAATTTCGTTTAGCTTCTTAGCATAAGTAGCAGGTAGGATGTGTATCATTGGTAATATGAATGTCGTATAATCGTCAATTGTGAGAGGTACAGAATCTCAGTTATCAGCATCATCATGCTTAGTTAACAAATCCATATAGAGATAGTATTTATATCATACCCTTCCAAAGGAAACGGTTGGCAGAACAAGGTTCATCATTCAAAAAGAGGAAACAAAACTTTTCATATTCGTGGTTCATAATTACCAAAATTCTCATAGGAGTAATAATGGATCATACAGAGTTAAGTAGTATCGGATGATACATTCATACCCAGCATAAGTAATGAATTTATAGAATGTGTCGAACACATTGTGGTTGAATGACCTACGATGTGGTCGAAAAGGTGTCAAACAGCTTATCAAACAAATCGGAGGCGGAGATCAAAATCTGAAGGTGAAACTTAAATGTGTAAGGTATCCAGGTAGCCTTCCGAGGTATTCCAAACTTACTTGGTTACTAAGCTTAAGTTGCAAAACTTCTAACTTCTGAAACAAAGGTCCTTATAAGGCTTATCTAAGAGCAAAGGCACGATCAGAGTGATACGGAAGCAAATGATACTTACATAAATGTCTTAGTCTACCCATCCCTCACTGGTAATAACTTAGGTTCCTATGGGGAATCCTAATGTAAAGTTTCAAAGGTTGTCTTATGAGCGCCTACAGTGGAAACTTAGGGGTCCAAACTTCACAGGTCAAGGGTAAATGTATTACGAATCGCAGCCTGGTCTTTGATACCATAATTGTAACACCCCAACCCGATAAGGGTAGAAGTATTACATTACAGTGACATATCAGAACAAACACAAGCATATGATTCATACATACAAAGAAATTCAGGGTTACAATTGAAAATCTGAAACTACAAGGTTACAAAACAATAATTAAATACTATGTCTAATAAAATGAAACTTCATCTAATCGTCTCTAGTCCAAAGCATAGTCTTCTAAGTCCAGTCACACTCTCTTCCCATAACCCAGCTTCCTACTAAAACCTGCCGCAGGAAAAGGAAATGCGGCTGAGCTTAAAAAGCCCAGTGAACAGATACATATACAAAGCAATGATAATGAAACAGAACTGAAATATAGTGCATTGGGGAAATAGAATAAGGAATAGATAAAAGAGTAATAGAATAGAAAGAAAAAAAAGGATAGTCATCTATCACGAGCCCAGAAACATATCATATCATATAAGCCGTCAATACCATAATTCTTCATAATCATATAGAGGGGAGTCCTCTCAGATAATCAGATAATATGAGGGGTGTCCTCATTCTTCAAATGGGTGGAGTAGCGAACTCCCAGAAATTGTGAAAGGCATGTATAGCACACAGTACCAGTCACCAGACATATATCATAATCATAATCATAGTTAAATCCACTAAACAGAACAGATCTAGGATGCATCCATACGCCCCCGCAGAAATCATAGTGGCCATAACAAATCATATCATAAAGCGCGCATATCATATAACAGAAAGGGGACGGTGTAGCCAAATCACTAGGGCCACACACTAGTCATGCCAGTGGTGCATCACAGACACGCCTATGGTACCTCCATAGGTAGGGAAACAGAAATGGCTCGGGTATCAAACTAAGAGTCAGGTCTCATATCATACAAAAGGTCATATAGCAAAGGTGTATCTCAGAATCATATCAAAGGTTCATAATAGCAGTTCATAACAAAGGGTTCATATCAGAAATAGTATTCAAGGTCCAATCAGAGTTTATCAGGTCAAGGTTCATATTCAAAAATCAATTCATGGTTCAGTTCAAAAGTCCGTTTCAAAAGTTTCTATTAAAAGTCCAATTTAAATCATCTTTTAAAACAGTTTTCATAAAAATGGTCTTTCAAAATATAGTGTTCATGAAAGTTAAATAACCTTTCTTTTAAAAAGGAATTTAGCATCATTTATAAACATCTTTTCAAATCGGTTCTTCTCAAAACATTTTCATGGTATCATTAAGAAGGTTTTCATAGCATGGTTTCATAACGGAGGTCATATCAAGTGGGATCAACAGAGAAAGTTCAAGTAAAGGGGATCATAGCAATGGCATCAATTCGGGGACTAACGGATCAGAATATGAAAGAGATCATGAGAAACCTTTTGAGAAAGGTCAGAATATCTGTACCTTAAACCGCAAGTGCACACATGACAGAAACATAAAGGTCGAAAGCAAAATTCCTTCTTCAGCGAATCTACACGAATTAATGGTCGGCTTGTTATTAATAACTTATTCAATTCAGATTTCTCATTTTAGTCGGCTTTCCAGTTTTAGTAACTTTCCATTTAAAGTGACTTTCCACTTTTAGCAGGTTTCCATAAATAGTAAGTTTCCACTTTTAGAAAGTTTCCATAATTAGAAAGTTGAGTCATTATTAATGGAATCAAAGTATGTTTTAACCTTTTTACTCATTTGGTCCTTAGGGTTTCATAACTTTGCATTTTATACCCTTTACTTTCCAAAATTACACTTTAAACCTTTTAGTATTCAAAGTTACACATTAAACCCTTAACTTATCCATTTTACATAATGAGCACTTATTTTATTAAGTTATTCGAATGGATCCTCAAATATTCATAATTTACACCTTAAGTCCCTCAAGTTATAAAAGTTACATATTTAACCCTTTAATTTATAATTTCAACTTTTAATTACCACTAATTACATATTAGGCCATTAAATTATCAAAGTGACACATAAATCCCTGAATATATTAAATTACTCAAAACAGCTCCAAGTTTCTGAAAATTACATGTTTAGTCCCTCTCTTTTAATTATTTTCAAAACAAACCCTAATTAGGTTTAAAATACATTTTAATCCATTTAAATGCAAAACTTACACTTAGTACCCTCATTATATATTTTATTCGAATATTATACAGCTCAATTAAAGTTCCAGAATTAACCCTTAAGTTTTAAAGTTTACAAAACTCACCCAAAACATTTATATATAAATCGTATAATACAAAATCATTCTAATTTGAAACCCTAACTAAATCAAATCCATTTTAATCATTACACCATCATTAAATGTCATTAAAAAAAATACAATTACAAGCCCTAATTCTCAAAAATCAGATCGCATGAATTTTCCCTTTTCTTTTTATACGTTTTATTCAAAAATCGTTAAACCAAAATAATTCGAAAACACATGATTTAAGCCATGATCATTCTTCCAACATTTTTACAGATCACTATACATTATAACAAGTGTAAATAAATTATATTTAGAATTATTATGGATCGCATGGTGTCTTTTACATTTTAAACATGTTTTTAGGGTTTTATTTTACCAAAACGATGTAGAGCATGCATGGATCGAATCAACCATTTTATTTGATGTTTATAGGATGTAAGGGACCTGAGAAAAATACAAAACCAATATTCGAACATGTGGAAAAGGCTGTACGAATTATAGCCTACGCGTATAGGCCAAATGATCCAAAAATCACCACGACTTCACCAATGATCTTCCAACCTTGAAACCAATTTTCGTGGGTCTTATATGATGTAAGTATCACAGGAAAAATGAGAAATAATTTTTATAGAGGTCGAATGAGGTGTAAACAAATTACCTTGTTTTTAGGGCTCGACAAAAGAAAACCAAGACCACGATCGTACCAAGCTTCAACAATTCGAAAGGGTATTTTTCTAGGACCTCTTGGATGTTGTTTGATCACAGAAAAATGCTTAGGAATATTGTGTGAGTCGAATGGGGGCTTAGGGAATTTCTTTGTGTGTTTATTTTGGATCGGCACATAGGGTTTTTGGAGAAAAGATATGGATTGATTTTTTTTAAGTGATAATGCCGATCCTAGGGGAGGGCTTGGGCCAAAAGTTTCGGCCATTATGTTGAGGAAATGCATTTGGTGATTACTTTCCAAGTTTAAAAGGATTTAAACCATTTTTAAATCAAAATAACATTAATTAAATATCATTCGGCCCTTTAGGGGTATTTTGGTAATTTCACAACTTGTATAAATGTTAAATGAAATTGTTAAAATTATTTGGATACATGACTTGTGCATTATTAGAAATTTGGGATTTATTTGGAGACTTCATAAGCTTTTAATTAAATTTTAAATATGTAGGGGCATTTTAGTCATTTCCCATGCTTTTAGATTTTAGGTGTTACACATATATATTTACCTACTGTCCCCAAATCGACCAATCCAGAAAACTCAGGGGTTTCCGGGTAATATTGGGCTAGAGATTTAGAAAATACTTTTAAAAACGAAGCTTTTGGCGAAAGAACGGACTAAAACGAGTTTATAACGAAGGAGATATGATTTTTGTAAATTTAACGACGAAAACTATTTTCTGAAAAACTGCATGCTGTTTGACATTTTTTGACGGACAAATAGAGACGTTAGACGTAACCTAGTGGGGCCGAGCTATCGAAAATATATTAGTATATACTAAAACGAATCCGTGGATATAAAGAACGAGTAAAATGAGCTTAAAACGACCAAGTTATAAACGTTTTAAAATCGTCACAACTATATATATATATATATATATATATATATATATATATATATATATATATATATATATATATATATATATATATATATATATATATATATATATATATATATATATATATATATATTTAGTCACTACTAAAAAATAATATAACTACGTACTAAATGACATATTTTCTAGATTTCTTATTCAAGGAGTTTATTTTTAACTAACGAAATACGTACGACCCAAGGTTTATTTATGTGACTACTAGACGATATCTTAAGGATTTCAAAACGAGGAATATAACACTAACGTTTTTATATACGATATATTACGACAAGTTTTTTATTATTCTAGTTGGACTTATTTTTCTTAAGTATGGAAAATACTTTACCTTGACAATAACAAGTAATTTCAAGTTACGAGTGGTATAGGTATCATGTACATGCATATTCTCTTCATCATTTCATGATCTAAGTAGATCACTATCATTCATATTAGGTTGTGGTTAGAGATCGAACCTCATTTCTGTGTATCCACTTTATCATCGTAGCTATCGCACCAGGTGAGTCATAGCCCCTATTCTTTTAAATTATTTTGTTAACGTTTTGGGGGAGAATACATGCTCGTTTTTACATAAATTACTACTTGACTCTTTGAACTCATTTGACCTTATAACTTGTTTTGAACTTTTGAACTTAATGTACTGTACGTGCTATGACCTAAAGTCTCACCTTATTGGTGGAGCGTTCTTAACCCTAAAGTCTCACCTTATTGGTGGAGCGTGCTAAGTCTCCCATGTTTGGAGCGTTCTTAATCGTATATAATAGTTGTATGATGTACTGTTCGTACATTCGCATTGTTCGACACCTATTAGTAGTATGGATAGCGCTATTAGAGGTCGGCCAACCTCTCGTCCACTATGTTACGGGACGCATATGATTTAATTAGGGGCTTTGCATGGCATACATTATTATATATGTGGTGCTTATATTGTGACTTATTATTGACCTCATGTGCTTGACTACCAGACATAAACTATTTTAGCAGTGGGTTGTAAACACACAGGTTGCAAGTCTCTTATGGCGGGACTTGCAACTGAGTGGATTTACGATGCCTTTGCTGTGTGATCATTTTTCTATATACTTTATTTGCTAAACAAACTCTATGAACTCACCAACCTCGTGTTGACACTTTAGCATGTATTTTCAGGTTTTAACCAATGGCACGCTACTGGAGGTTTTGGCAGGGCATGGCATGGTCATAGAAGACTCTGATTATTTATATGGGGACCGTTTTAAACTACTTTTAAGGGCCTACTTCCGCACTACTTTTAACGATGTAAATTCAATATTTTTGATTAAACAATTTTATTTCTAAATGATTAAAGTGAAAACCATTTTTGTACTTGTGTTGTAATACCAATTGAGTTACACCCCAGCTACATGTATGCTTCCGCTGGACCCGATTTTGGGGGTGTGACAAAAATGTTTTAGAAAAAATATTTTTTTTCGAAAATATTTTAGAAAAATATTTTTTATAAGATTTTATTTGATTTTTTTTATAAAAGTGGAAAAACAGAAGAAAACGTGTAAAAACAGACCAAAACGTGTAAAACGGACGAAATAGTGAAAATAAAGTCAATGGACTAATGGTGAAAGTCAACCCAAACGACAAGGACCATTATTGTAACTTTTATAACTGAAATAAAGTTATAGGATGACTGGTGAAAACAGACGCAAACCACAGGGACCAATAATGTATATTTTTTAAAATGTTTACCTACAAACCGGTTTACGTATTTCGGTATTTTGAGAAAGTATGTCGCGTATCTACAAGTCCTTCATTAAATTTGAATTTGACATATTTAATGATATGGTTGTACCAAATCGAAAGCATGGTATCAGCTTTAAGATCCATAGTTCATATTGACTGCGGTATATAAGCTAAGAAGATTTACTCTCATTTACCTATGTGGGACAAAAGGTTCAACTGGTCTCATTAATGACCTTTTGCATGTGTGATGAATTACAAATACAAAGTAATCAAGAAAGTGCACAGGTTTAGTACCGATATATGCAAAAGAATGGTTGAATAGCTCAAAGATAGCATAACTTGGTTCGATAGTTGAATGACTTTTTTTGTTATTCGAATGTGAGCTATGTCAAGATTGTTTGTGCAGCTGGAATAGCTCAAAGATATCTGCTAAATTCAATTTATGCTTGATAGAAGCAAATTTAATTTGAGCTTAATTGTTGAGCTTATTTACGTAGTCAACTTGATAAAGGTCATAGCTTTATCTAGTAATTTTTCATACGTTTTTCTCATAAATGGTGAGCATCTAATAAGAAGATGCAACAAAGAACATATACAAATCTTCCTATTGAATGTTTCTGGCAATATTCAATTAAAACGTTTATGAGTACTATAATGTTTGTAAGGATATGGGACAGTCTTGTTGAGAATTGGCTTATAAGTTATAACTATAAAAACCAAAAAGGGTAACTTCTTGATTTTAATCCCAACTGTAACTGGCTTTTCTAACGTCCCTTTCGTCCATTAATTTCTTAACTTTTGAACTTTCTTGCCAATTACCAGATGTTGTGTATATATTAGATAACAATACATAAGCAACTGAATCGTGAGGGTTTAGTGACATAAATTTGTCATGCGCAATTGTTCCTGTTTCTAAATTTTTATGTACACGACAAGCAGCCAGAATTGATCACCATATCGTTGCACAAACAGGAAATGGCATGTTATTATAAAGACCAAAGATCGTTGCACAAACAGGAAATGGCATGTAATTATAAAGACCAAAGATTTTTTGTGGATTATTATTCTTAATCCTTATAAAAGAGATGTAAAGTTTGAAGTCTCTAGTACAAAAACTTAAGTGTTCATATAATTCTCTCAAATGAACACAAGTTAGAGTTTGAGTGTTCAAACTCATACATGTATGAATTTGAAAGCATAGTAATAACTTCAAGACACATATATCATATGCACTACGATATATAAGCTCTGATGATTTTCTTTCATCTGCCTATGTGGGACAAAGAGTTTAATAAAAAGTAACATCTATTTCACTGATCTAATAGGCTGATACTCGTATCATTCTATCATCTACAACAAAACAGCGTTTCGAACATTAAGTAACTAGTCCATGTTTACTCTGGATAAATTTGGTTGATAAAGATTATCGGGCTATACAAAAACACATTTTACTATGTTAAATTAGTAATACATTTGGCGAACCAGCTTGCAACATCATCATCTTAAAGCATATTGTGCAACTATAGGCAACGTAGGACACCTTATTTTACACCTCTGTTATATTATGAACACGATGCAAATTATTTCATGACTAGTTTGTTGTGCTGTACAGATTAAGTTATTTTTGAAAAATGTTATATACTGTCAAAAAACGCATAAAATGTTAAGGCTAAGTAATGAATAGTATATTTTTTGTTTTCTTTTCTTGAAGAGCATTGCTTAATATAAACTTAGACGTAAATATCGAAACTGAAGTGGCTTATAACAATAACTACAGTTCACCTTATAATACAATCCTCGTTTGATGTCTCAGTTGTCTTAGTTATGAACTGCAATAATGATTGCTTCAGCTGTCTTAGTTATAACAAGGTAAAGATGCTAAAAAAAATTCACCTGTGACGGAAAAAATCAGAACTCGTTTACATCTTTAAGGTTTTGTTGCAAATACTTCAATTCCCGTTTAGATTAGCTTCATGTTGAGCATATATTAGCTCGTTAACCGGCTTCTTTCTTAACGTTCCTCTCATCCATTGATTTTTTAACTTTTGATCTTTCTTGCCAGTTACTAGATGTTGCGTATACACCTCATAATTAAGACAAACGTACAATTCATATGCACTATGGTATATAAGCTTAAGAGATTTCTCTCATCTACATATGTGAAACAAAAAATTCAAATTTATTTGGGTTAATTGCATATAATAGCAACGAACTTTTTCATTTGTGCCATTATCAGATACGAACCCAAAAAATTACAACAATCAGATACGAACTTTCAAATTTTGTTTCATTATCAGATACGAACTTAAAAAAATACAACAATAACCATCCAACTTTGAAATTTTTTTTCATTATCGTACGCAACGAGATGAGATTTTTACATTGATAAAACAAAATTTGAAAGTTCGTATCTGATTGTTGTAATTTTTTGAGTTCGTATCTGATAATGGCATAAATGAAAAAATTTGTTTCTATTATATGCCATTAACCCAATTTATTTCATCAAAAAATAGCATGTATCTATGTCATTAATTAATATAATAGGATGAGTACATTTTTTTGGACCCAAATATATTTACTGTAAAAAATGTCGATTCACTTATGCACTACTCCTCTGTCCTATGGGTTTGTAAATAAAGTGAGTAATTAGTATGATAATGTAGGAAAAGACATATCACCTCAAAATTAAAACCTTAATGACAAAATATCATTATTTGACTAATGACAAACCTAATGAAAAATTATATTGCTTGTTCCATATTATCTACTCCCTCCCATTTTAATACTATTCAGTTGAAAAATTATAACTTATGTATAAAAATGGTTTTAAGAATGGAAATAAAAGGGTAATTAATGTCTTGTATAAATATTAAACAAACCAAATTACAAGACAAAAGTAACAATTTCCATAAAAAGAGTTTGACGTGTTGATCAACTTATATATATAGAAAATTAAATACATCAGCAAGTTACTAAACTATGTTTCAACTTTAATGACACGTCTCATTACTAATTCAAACCTGAAATTCTATTAACACATATTTCTATATTTTGGAACAACTATGAATCTTGCTTATCGTGTTGATCAACTTATAAAAAAGAATAGGTAAAGGTATACTTATGTTGGACAGATGAACATCACTTGCTAATATTGCTTTACTACTTAATTTCTTTATGAATAACGAGTATTTTCTTTTCGAATGTCAAGCATTGTTTCATTTCATACAGATAAACATGGAATTTTTTTAGTTATACAAATTTTATTTTATACGTTAGAAGTTACCCTAATTAGAAATGTTACATAACGCTCCAAGTTTTTGTTCATGTGATCCGATAGCTCGAATTTGAATATGACTGTTGAGATGTTCCTTATTTGACATATGTAACAAAATGGTCTACCAAATCGAAAGCATGGTATCAACTTTAAGACATATAGTTAATAATGACTAGCATGTTAGAGACGACCTTGAAAAATTCATTTTTTAAGAGTGTCAGTGAATATAACGGATATCTTCTGCTAATGATAATTGCTTTTGGCGGGGACATGTCCCCCCCCCCCCCCCCCCAAAAAAAAGTGTTGGCACCAATTTATCCCACCAAATTGCAACTTATATATAACCTAACTGATCATCCTCAATTCGGAAAAACACAAATAAAACAATCGTCAATTCCCACAAAATACACATAACAATGGCTGGTTACACGCCAGAAGAGGAGTGGTCAAATGTTTTATCGTAGACGTATCTATTTAATGAAGTTCTTAATACATATGGCTACGAAATTTATCATGAATATGATTCTTACAAGAAAATTAGCCCATGGATGAGAGACCTAATTCTGAAATGGTTTAGAAAAAAAGCCATAATATAGAGAGATGTTGGACGCTCGAGCTGATGATGTTGGAGGAGAAAGCACGTTGGAAACCAAACTTGGTGATCTAGGAGATAGGATAACAAATCTTGAAGCTATGTTTGAACATTTCATCAAGCAAAGGAAAGCAAGGAAGGGAAAAGATGGTGTGGGTTCTAGCAAAGTGGGAAGCAACAAAAAAAATGAATAGGCAATGTTTGTTATGGTCTATGTCGTGTGTTGCGTTTGCTTGTCGAGTTATTTCGTTTGAGTTGTTCCGTTTGCTTGTCGAGTTTTTTCGTTTAATCTATTTCGTTTGCTTGTCAAGTTATTTTGTTTGAGTCTGTATGAAATGTATGTGGTTGAGAACTCTTGCGTGTTTTAAATAAAAGGTTTGCATTCGTGTTTGTTAATTGTGATATTGTTCTTTCAGTTCCATTTTTTATGCATATGTAATTTAGTGTTAAAAAATTGTATATTTGAAATACCATGTTGTTTAAAGGGGTATATTGACACCATAATCTGGTTAACTCAGAATTAATAAAAACATGATAGCTTGTATAGCATGGTTAGAGATGACCTCAAAATTGATAAAAACAACCTTGAAAATTTTATTTTTTTAGAGTGTTAGTGAATATAACGGATATTTTTGGTAAATAAACGTATGTCATGGATGAATTATTATTTCTAACCTTTAAAAAAGAAACGTTAATTTTGGTGTCATGGATGAATTATTATTTCTAACCTTTAAAAAAGAAACGTTAATTTTGGTGTCTGTATTAAAAAATTTAAGAATTCATATAATATTTCCAAACCCAAGACCACACCCAATATACTTATTAGGCATGATTTGGATATGAAAGCATAGTATTAACTCTAAAACGTAGAGTCCATATGCACTATGGTATATAACCTTAGAAGACTTTCTCCCATTTACCTATGTGGGATACAAATGCTCAAATGGTTTCATCAAAAAATAGTAAGCATTCATTTCACTAATCTAATAAAGGACTTTACATTACGTAACTAGTCGAACTTTACCCTGATTAAAAGAAAAAATTAGTTGATACAGTTAACCTTTATAGGAGTGACCATTTCTTCCTATGTATATTAACATCAACAAAAAAAATAAACCCTTAAAAATAATAATACGCTTAGCTCTAAAAATGAACTTCTTTTTAACAATTAGACTGTTAAAAACAAAATATGAATGTCTAGAAGAAAGCTTTGAACTGGCTCAAAGGGTCATTAGGGAAGAAGAGTAGGCATCAAGGAATGTCAAAGTGCTATAAGGTTTTTATTCACAACTGATATGTGCCAAAATACATAGCTCGTCAATCGACTCAATCCTAAATCTTGGTTGCAAAAAGGTGTTTGAAACCAGCAATTAACCGTTAATTAGATAGTTCACCTATTTCTTAAATTAAAGGTATCTTTTTTGTCCTCTCTATCCTGGTCTTAAGTTCAGCTTTCAAGAATGCATGTTTCGGTCAGATATATTGACACATATGGTCTCAAGGATGGTTCATGCTATTAGTATTGTTAGTAAATGAATCTGTTATCTGTATGGGTCTGCAATACATGGTGATCTGCGGCTGCAAACTGGAATTGTGAATCATGCTTTTGTAAGTGGTGATTGTCTTTACAAATCTATAATATAACCGACTTCTTTAAAGCACAATATGTCATGTGTAAAGCATAGTAAATATCATGTGCACGCAATCGATCATGAATATGAATTTTCCATGATGAACCATATGTTTAAAAACATCAACATTGTTTAAAGAGTTTTGACCAATTTTGAACTAGTTTTGGCCAAATCCACTTTTTTGGTCAATTTGGCTCGACTTGCATTGGTCACTGACCTTGTAATAAGTAATCTACGATAACTCGGCTTTGTAATCCAAGTTATACAACACTGTACAAGGTGCTTTTAGCTGTATCAGAACACATTGCTTGTACCCTTCAAGTATTTTGTTACTCAGACAACAATTCATCACTGGTGTTCATTTTTATAACTTTTTTCTTGTACGGCTCTTCCCATTGAATGAGTAGCTCATTTTGTATTTCCCGAAATATGCATGTCAAACTTTTGGTGATCTCTTAATTTTGCAAACTTGCATTATATCTTTCAATTGATGTTCGAGGTTTGTAGTCACCTTGTCTTTGCAAATCTTCATCAATGTATGACTAAATACTCTACTTAAAAGCAATAATGGTAGTTTTATTGTTTTTGTCGTTAAGAAAAGTGAAGTTTGAAGTTTTTGTTACAAAAACTTAAAGAGTTCCTATAATATATCCGAGTTCATATACCATACCCGTTCAATTTGACATAATTAACAATCTGGTCTACCAAATCGAGCGCATCGTATCAACTTTAAAACATATAGTTCATACTGGCTATGGTATATAAGCTAGAAGATCTATTCTCATTTACCTATGAGGGGAGGGACAAAAGGTTCAAATCGTCTCATTAGTTACCTTTCGTTTGGTAAATTACAATAAAAGTAAGAGAAAATGACTTTAAAATACATCTAAGTTGACACTTTTTAGTTTTAAAATTTTTGACCCTTAGGTTATATATTTAACAAAAAAAAAATAGTACCTCAAGTTAAATTATAATTTCAAAGATAATCCCAAAGGACTAACTTTGCAACATATCGATCCCGTTAAAAATTACTGTTCATTCGTTAAAAACACTGTTCACCAATTTTTTTTTTACACCACCTCTGGTTAATTTTTAATTTCAAGAGTACTTGCGGTTATAGATCTTTTGCAAATTAATCCTTAATAACAAAAATAATCTTTTTTCAATCGTTTTATTTCGAGTTTATATTAATCACAACATTTCCGCAGCAACGCGCGGGTACCCCACTCGTTAAAACCTTAATGACAAAATATCATTATCTTTTATATAATACAAGAATTACATCATTTCGGAGTGTTTTTGCAAAACCCTTCTCATTGAAAAAAAAAAATTGGACCAATAGCAGAGCTCGATTTTGACACATAAGCAAAATCAAGCAATATGATTGGCCAATAAAAAGTCAAAATTGAATTGATTTTTGTCAAACTTTAATAAATTTGGTGGAGAATTTGATTGATAAAAAAAACACATAAAAATATAGGTGTCAAATTTATAAAAATAAAAACTTAAGAAAAGAGGAGGTAATTAATAAAACCTTAGTGGTTAAGTGTAAAATTATAAGTCTCCATGTTTTTTAACAACTTTAGATAATAAACAAATAACCCCTTACACTTCATACCCCCTATACTTTATAATGTTAACTTTGTTTAAAATTACATGAGTAATAGTATTAGTTTTTTTGACTTTCATCTATTAAAATAAATTTGGTAAATATGCGAATTAGTTTTATTATACGTTAATATTTTTTAAACTAATGTTAGTTTTAAACTTTCATACATTAGAATATTTTTTTAATAAGGACTCATGTTACTATTTAAAAGTTTAATTTATGTGTACACGGGTTTGAAATACGGCTAAATTATTAGTAACGGGAGTATAAATATCAAATGGTAAGCATGAGTTACTGTGATATAAAATAAATATACGCGATTCTACTTATAGCAACGACTCATGAAATTGTTATTTAAAATTTATATATAGATATCCATAAAAACATTTTAAAAACTTTACGGAACATATTTTAACTTTATCAACGCTCATTATGTGCCACTAAACTCGCACAATTTGTACAACATGATATCAATAGTTAAAGTTAAACAACAACATTAACCTCAAACTCAACATCTCTGTCAGTTAAAAATGTTATACAAATCAAATTATTAAAAAAAACAAACAAAAACACATCGGTTAGATAGTCATTCTTTAATATAGAAGGTGTTTTCCTTAAATTATAAAAAAAAATACACGCATCACAATCCTTATTTGATAAGAATCACCTCCTAAATCAAAAAACGAAAAACTACGTAGATGATAACCTAAGTACCTAACTTTATTCATTGACTTGATGTTTCAAAAAATAATAATAAAAAAATAAAAAAATAAAAAATAATAGTTGGTCGTTGTAAAGGAATTAAAAGTATGTACATGAGAATTATTCAGCAAGAATACATAGTTTTTAATTAGGTTATTACGTTACTATACTGCGATAATGCTATTGACTTGGTAATCACGGATGTGAGATACAACCATTATTCTATACTTATGATTTATATGTAAACCCCTTTTTTGCTTCTGAATAAAATCCGAAAGAGACCTCAACAGCACTTTGGCTTATGCCTTATCTAGCTGATAGTTTTTAGTAAAAATTTTTATGGTTTAACTTTTCTGTTATACACACCAACTTTTAGTAACTTCTTTTTTAATGTTTTATTGAAAATTTCTACACTTAATATTTATGTTTTTACTATAAACACACTAAGCTATGCTAGAATTAGTTGGGAGTTTAGGGGTTTTTTACTAAGCTTCTCAAAAAAGCTTATAGCTTTATCATAAACTTATTGTGTTATGATAATTGAATAAGCCAATAAGCACGTTTAATAAGCATAACCAAACACCCCTTTAGTTCTAATACGAAGTTTTCTGATTTGATGTTATGACTAACTTTGTTGTTACCCTCACTATAATGCAACATGTTAGTGGTTTTTGCAGTTTTATGATCTTATCGCACACACTAAAGTGTAATGCAATTTGTTGTGTGCGCTTTTTAGAGGAGGATTAAGTATCAACACATGATTGTTATGGAAGGTTAATGTACCAAATATGTGTTTTAGTGCCTATATGAGGAATTTTATGGTAGGAATTCTTTTCGGAGTGTAATTTGTCTTCGAATGAATTAATAAAACTTAGCAGGTGTTTACCGTCATTGATAACACTATGGGTGTCAACCAACGGTATAAAATATGGGTGTGTGTTTACCTTGATGATTTAGGCCAATTGTGAAGAAAGTTGCATTAAAGTGAAAAATCGGTAAGGATTCAAACAATCCTAAAAGACTTGCGGATGTACTCTGTCATTTTTATGCATTTATAATTTACTTATACAAGTAATAATAATTTCTTTATATAGTCCGGGTTTAGAGAAAAATTATTCTTATACATTATAAATAATCGTAAGATTAAATTTGAGTTCTACCAATTACATTTTTTTGTTTTTCTTTATGTAATAAAGAAACTATAGTGTAAGCATCTATGTTAATTTGGTAATTTTATTATCAAACATGAGAAGTAAATAGCACAAATTTATGAAAATACAAATTTTCAAACAAAAAGGTATATTAGTAAACATGGTATGATGGTTATTCATAATCAAGGAAATGAATCAATCTTCAAAGCTATCTAAATATGCTACATATATTAACGAAAATATAAGTAAAAGAAATACCACAATTACACAACACATCATAAATTGATAGCACGGGTTTGCAAAACTAAAAGCATATATCACTAACATCTCATGCAAGTCAAGTATCATCATGTGATTTTGCTTGAATAATAAAATATAATTTTTAATCCAAAACTATTCTCCTAAAATAATAGGCAGATTATAACATATATACATATGATTTTTTATTTTTAGTATACTAAGTAAACTATTTGAAACATGTTAAGTGGTTCATTTCTTAATCGATAATAATACATAATCAAAACGAAATTTTAAAAACCTTGTGCATGCACAGGTATTATAACTAGTTTGACTAATGACAAACCTAATGAAAAATTATATCGCTTGTTCCATATTATCTACTCCCTCCCATTTTAATACTATACTCAGTTGAAAAATTATAACTTATGTATAAAAATGGTTTTAAGAATGGAAATAAAAGGGTAATTAATGTCTTGTATAAATACTAAACAAACCAAATTACAAGACAAAAGTAACAATTTCCATAAAAAGAGTTTGACGTGTTGATCAACTTATATATATAGAAAATTCAATACATCAGCAAGTTACTAAACTATGTTTCAACTTTAATAACACGTCTCATTACTAATTCGAACCTGGAATTCTATTTTAACATACATTTCCATATTTTGGGAACAACTGTATGAATCTTGCTTGTCGTGTTGATCAACTTATAAAAAAGAATAGGTATATAGAAGCATTTTATTTTGCATACTCTAATTTTGATGCATACTAATGGACAAATTCTCACCATCCATCTAGTTTGATCTAATGGTGGGGATTAACCTAAGATTAAATGGGAAACATAAGTTCATGTTTTTTTTCTTTGTCTTTTTTATTATTCTTTTTTTCCCTTTCTTTCTTTCCTTTTTTTTCTTTCTTTTTTTTGCGTCTTTTTTTTTCACACTTTTATAGTTTTTTTGCCTCTTTTTTTTTCTTTTTCTTTTTTTTTTTCTTTTTTTGTTCTTTTTTTTGTTTCTTTTTTCTTGGTTTTTTACACGCTTCTTTTCTTGTTTTTTCATTTCTTTTTTGTTTTTTTGTTATAATTCATGTTCTTTTTTCCAATAAACGTTTTTTTCGCTTTCATACATTTTCTTCTGTTTTAATACGTTTTTGTCTGTTCTCGCCCGTTTTCATATATTTTCGCCATTTTTCTTACGTTTTCGTCCGTTTTCATACGTTTTTATCCGTTTTCATACGTTTTCATCCGCTTTCTTACTTTTCGTCCGTTAACATCTGTTTTCATACGTTTTCATATGTTTTCTTACATTTTCGTTCGTTTTCATACGTTTTCATCCATTTTCATACGTTTTCGTTCGTTTTAATACATTTTCGACCATTTTCTTTCGTTCTCGTCCATTTCTAATACGTCTTCGTCCATTTTCGGACGTGTTTTTACGCTTTCATACGTTTTCGTCTGTTTTCATACATATTCGCCCAGTTTCTTATGTTTTCGTTCGTTTTCATACGTTTTCGTCTGTTTTCATCCATTTTCTTTCATTTTCGTCCATTTTTCAAACGTTTTTGTCCTTTTCAGAATATCACTTGTGATATTCTGAATATCACGGAAATATCACTTGTGATTTTCAGAATATAACTTGTGATATTTAGAATATCAATTGTGATATTCAGAAAATCAGAGTGATTTTTAGTGATTTTCTTATGTTTTCGTCCGTTTTCATACTTCGTCCGTTTTCATACGTGTTAGTCCATTTTTTTTACGTTTTCGTCCATTTTTATACGTTTCCGAATATCACAAATGATATTCAGAATATCACTTGTGTTTTTTTGAATCTCAATAGTGATATTCCAAATATCACTTGTGATTTACTGAATATCACTTATGATTTTTATGTTACAAAACATTTGTTGAAAATCACTTGTCAAATTGAGAAAATCACTTATGATATTCAGAATATCACTTGTGATACTTTGTATATCATACAATATTACTTATCATATCTAGAATATCATTTGTGGTACTCATAGTATCACTTGTGATATTCAGAATATCACTTGTGATATTTATAATATAACTTGTGATATTTAGAATATCACTAGTGATATTCACAAGTGATTTTCTTATGTTTTCGTCCGTTTTCATGCGTATTAGTCCATTTTTTTATGTTTTCGTCCGTTTTTATACGTTTCCGAATATCACAAATGATATTCAGAATATCACTTGTGTTTTTCTGAATATCAATCGTGACATTCTAAATATCACTTTTGATTTTCTGAATATCTATCACTTGTGATTTTCTGAATATCACTTGTGATTTTCATGTTACAAAACATTTGTTGAAAATCACTTGCAAATTCAGAAAATCACTTATAAGATTCAGAATATCACTTGTGATACTTTGAATATTACAAAATATTACTTATAATATCCAGAATATCATTTGTGGCACTAATATTATCACTTGTGATATTCTCCATATCACAGAAAATCACTTATGATATTCAAAATATCATTTGTGATATTCAAAATATCACTTGTGATATTCAGAATATCACTTTTGATATTCAGAATATCACTTGTGATATTCTGAATATCACGGAAATATCACTTGTGATATTCAGAATATAACTTGTGATATTCAGAATATCGCTTGTGATATTTAGAATATCGCTTGTGATATTTAGAATATCGCTTGTGATATTTAGAAAATCACAAGTGATTTTTTTTGTTTTTCTTATGTTTTCGTCCGTTTTCATACGTATTATTCCATTGTTTTACGTTTTTGTCCGTTTTTATACGTTTCCGAATATCACAAATAATATTCAGAATATCACTTGTTTTTTTCAGATTATCAATGGTGATATTCTAAATATCACTTGTGATTTTCTGAATATCTATCACATGTGATTTTCTGAATATCACTTGTGATTTTCATGTTAAAAAACATTTGTTGAAAATCACTTGTCAAATTCATAAAATTATTTATAATATTCAGAATATCACTTGTGAGACTTTGAATATCACAGAATATTACTTATAATATCCAGAATATCATTTGTGGTACTTATAGTATCCTTTGTCACATTCTCCATATCACATAAAATCACTTGTGATATTCAGAATATCACTTGTAATATTCAAAATATCACTTGTGGTATTCTGAATATCACAGAATATCACTTGTGATATTCAGAATATAACTTGTGATATTTAGAATATCACATAATATCACTTGTGATATTCAGAATATCACTTGTGATATTTAGAAACATATAAACGTCTGAAAATTGCCAAAAATATTTAAAAACGAACGAAAACGAATGAAAAAATGGACAAAAACGAAAGAAACGAACGACAATGTATAAAAATAGAAGAAAACGTATGAAAGAGTAAAAACATGTATGAAAAGGACAAAAACGTTTAAAAAATGAACGAAAACGAAAGAAAACGTATGAAAACGAACGAAAACGTATGAAAACGAACTAAAACGTAAGAAAGCGTAAAAACACGTCTGAGAACGGACGAAGACGTATGAAAAATGGAAGAAAGCGAAAGAAAGCGGACGAAAATGTATTAAGACGAACGAAAACGTATGAAAACTGACGAAAACGTATGAAAACGAACGAAAATGTAAGAAAACATATGAAAACGTATGAAAACAGACGTTAACGGGCGAAAACGTAAGAAAGCGGACGAAAACGTATGAAAACGTATGAAAACGGACGAAAACGTAAGAAAACGGGCGAAAATATATGAAAACGGGCGAAAATGTACAAAAACGTATGAAAACAGACGAAAATTTATTAAAGCAAAAAAAACGTTTATTAGAAAAAAAACGTGAATTAGAACGAAAAAAAAAAGCATGTCAAAAAGACACACACACAAAAAAAAAAGAAAAAAAAAAAGAGAAACAACAAAAACTGTAACGTGAAAGAAAAAAGGCACAAAAAAAAAAGAAATAAAAAAAAGGAAATAAAGAAAGAAAAAAAAAGAATAATAAAAAAGACAACAAGACAAAGAAAAAAGGAAAAAAAAAAAACATGGACTTATGTTTTTCATTTAAATCTTAGGTTAATCCTCACCTTTCGATCAAACTAGATAGATGGTGGGGATTTGTCCATTGGTATGCACCAAATAAAAGTATGCATTTGAATTTTCCTCTAGGTATATATAGAGGTGAGTTATTTTAAGGAACAAGTTTTTGTTACAAATCATTATCATTCATCTAGTTTGATTTAATGGTGGGGATTAACATAAGATTTAATGTGGAAAACTAAGTCCATATCTTTTTCTTTTTCTTTTTCTTTTTTTCCTTTTTCTTTGTCTTTTTGTCTTTCTTATTTATTAAATTTTTTCTTAACATTTTTTTTTCCTTTTTTTGAATCACGTTTTGTTAGATCATTTTTTTTTTCTTTTTTTTTTGAATCACGTTACTTTAAAAGGTTTTTTATTTTTATTTATTTATTTATTTATTTTTGCCTTTTTTTGGAATCACGTTATTATAATCAACCTTTTTTTTTTTTTTTTTTTTTTTTTTGTGTAAAATAATCAACCTTTTTTTATATATATAAATTCACGTTTTTTTCACTTTGTTACGTTTTCGTCCGTTTTTGTCTGTTTTCACATGTTTATATACGTTTTCAGATGTTTTTGTCCGTTTTCGTCCATTTTTACGTTTTCGTATGTTTTCAGACGTTTTTATACGTTTTTGTCCGTTTTTTACGTTTTCGTCTGTTTTTATACGCTTTCTTCCGTTTTTATACGTTTTTGTCCGTTTTCATACGTTTATATACGTTTTCATCCGTTTTCGTCTGTTTTTACACGATTGTGGCCGTTTTTATACGTTTCGCCCGTTTTCATACGTTTTTGTCCGTTTTTTACGTTTTCTTCTTTTTTTCAGGCATTTTTGTCCGTTTTCATACGTTTTCGTCTGTTTTTTTACGTATTCATCTACATTTATACGTTTACGTCCGTTTTTATACGTTTTCCTTCGGTTTTTGTTCGTTTTCATACGTTTTCGTCCGTTTTTATACGTCTCCGTCCGTTTTTATACGTTTTTTTTTCCTTTTTCATACGTTTTCATCTATTTACGTCCGTTTTTGGACGTTTTTGTTCGTTTTCAGACGTTTTCGTCCAAATTTATACATCTTTGTCTGTTTTTAAACGTTTTCGTCCGTTTTCGTATGTATTCATTAGTTTTCTTACATTTTCGTCTATTTTCTTACGTTTTCGTCTATTTTTAAATGTTTTCAGCCACTTTCAGACGTTTTCATACGTTTCTGAATATCACAAGTGATATTCTGAATATCACAAGTGATTTTCAACTAATGTTTTGTAACATGAAAATCACTTGTGATATTCAGAAAATCACAATTGATATTCAGAAAATTACACGTGATATTCAGAAAATCACACGTCATATTCAAAAAAACTCACAAGTGATATTCTAAGTATCACAAGTGATATTCTGAATATCACAAGTGATTTTCAACTAATGTTTTGTAACATGAAAATCACAATTGATATTCCAAATATTACAAGTGATTTTCAAATAATGTTTTGTAAAATGAATATCACTTGTAATTTTCTGAATATCCTTTTGTGATATTTATAATATCACTTGTGATTTTCATGTTACAAAGTATTAATTGAAAATCACTAGTGATATTTAGAATATCACAAGTGATATTCTGAATATCACAAGTGATATTCTGAATATCACAAGTGATTTTCAACTAATGTTTTGTAACATGAAAATCACAAGTGATATTCAGAAAATTACAAGTGATATTCAGAATATTATAAGTGATTTTCACGTTTTTTTCACATTCATACATTTTCGTTCGTTTTCATACGTTTTCATCCGTTTCCATACGTTTCTAAATATCACAATTGATATTCTTAATATTACAAGTGATATTTTGAATATCACAAAAAATCACTTGTGATATTAAGAATATCATTTGTGATATTTAGAAACGTATAAAAACTAAAAAAAAAACATAAGAAAAAGAACGAATACGTATGAAAGCGTAAAAACATGCCTGAAAATGTTTGAAAAATTGATGAAAACGGACGAAAACGTATAAAAACTGCCAAAAACGTATAAAACCCAATGTTGCAAAAATCGTGAATCGGTCCCGAGGCGGTCGGGGGCCGAGTTGCGATTTTTGGCCGATTAATCGGCCGATTTTCTTGACTCGGCCGATTACCTTGTAATTTCCTACAAGTTCCAGGGCCGAGGCCGAATAATCGCCGATTAATCGGCCGCCTCAGCCGATTTTTGCAACACTGATAAAACCTGCTAAAAACGTATGAAAACAGACGAAAATATTTGAAAACGGACAAAAGTACATAAAAACGGACGAAAAAGTTTATGAACGTATGAAAACGGACAAAAACAGATGAAAAAACATATAAAAATTGATGAAAACGTCTAAGAATAGGCGAAAACTTATAAAAGCAGACGAAAACGTAAAAAAACAGACGAAAACATATAGAAATGGATAGAAACGTCTAAAAACGTATAAAACTACCGAAAATGTATGAAAATGGAAGAAAACGTTTGAAAAAGGACAAAAATGTACAAAAACGGACGAAAATTGACAAAAACGTTTGAGTATCACATAATATCACTTGTGATATTCAAAAACGTATAAAAACGTCTAAAAATGTCTAAAAATGGCCGAAAAAATTTAAAAACAGACGAAAACCTATGTAAATGGACGAAAACGTTTGAAAAGGGACAAAAATGTAAGAAAACAGATGAATATGTAGGAAAAACGGACGAAAACATCTGAAAATGTAGAAATACGGACGAAAACGTCTGAAAACGGACGAAAACAGAAGAAAACTTATGAAAATAGACGAAAACAAATGTAAATGTATAAAAACGGAAAAAAACGTATAAAACGGACAAAATCGTGTAAAATCGGACGGAAACGTATGAAAATGGACGAAAACGTATATAAACTTATGAAAACGGACAAAAATGTATTAAAACGGACGAAAACGACTGAAACAGATGAAAACGTATAAAAACGGATGAAAACGAACAAAAACGTCTGAAAACGTATAAAAAACTGTCGAAACGGACAAAAACATATGAAAACAGACGAAAACGGAAAAAAAACGGACGAAAACGTCTGAAAACACACAAAAACGTAAAAAACGGACGAAAACGTATAAAACGGATGAAAACGTAAAAAAATGGACGAAAACGAACAAAAACGTCTGAAAACGTATATAAACATGTGAAAACAGACAAAAACAAACGAAAACGTAATAAAGTAAAAAAAACGTGAATTTATATATTTAAAAAATAATAATAAAAATAAAGAAGACTTGATTTAAAAAAATGTGATTCAAAAATAAATAAATAAATAAATAAATAAAAATAAATAAACTTGATTTAAAATAACGTGATTAAAAAAAGGCAAAAAAGAAAATGATCTAAAATAAGTGATTAAAAAAAGGCAAAAAACAATGTTAAAAAAATGAATAAAAAAAGAGACAAAAAGACAAAGAAAAAGGAAAAAAAAATACATGAACTTATGTTTTCATATTAAATCTTAGGTTAATCCTCACTATTAGATCAAATTAGATGGATGGTGGAGATTTGTCCCTTACTATGTAACAAAAAACTAGTCCATCAATGAACTTTTCTCGGTATATCATACTATATTATAATGGAGGAAGACCTACTATTAATAGAAATACTTAAAATTAAGCAATACAACTTCTGAAGCTATAAGTACAACAACCAATGCTACTTATAGAAATTCTCCTCATATTTAATTCTAACATACAATTAATACTAACATTAATACAATAAATAAATCATTGTAAACATTAAATGCAATTAATTAACTGGTCAATAAATACAATTAATGCACTTATTAAAACACCCCTTGCATAAGAAATACAAATTATCAAGCATATTGTACAACCAACTTAAACACAATTCATGCATTAAATGTCACTAATACAAATAATAATGCATATTATACAAATATTCAAGCCCTAACGGGCAATGGGCCAAATGGGCTCGAGCCCGAACGGGCACGGGTCAAAAGGGCTCGAGCCCGAACGGACACGAGCCAACGAGCTCAAGCCCGAACGAACACGAGCTAAACGAAATTTTTGATATCCGTAAATTTATTGTCAAAAGGAAAATAATAAACTAAAATATGTTCACATATTTTACAAACCAAGCAAACTACTAAACAAAAAAATAAAATAAATAATAAATAAAATAATAAAAACTAAGCAAAATTTCATCAAACTTTTGCTTTAAAAAACTAATTAGTAAAAATATTGCTAAAAAACGTACAAATAAAATAAATTATTAGCCGAAAAAATTAAATTACATGGTGCTCGCAGCTGGATCGCGCGGGAACCCTGCTAGTATATACTTACGTTGGTTGGGCAGATGAAACATCACTAGCTAATATTGCTTTACTACTTAATTTCTTTATGAATAACACGTAATTTCCTTTCGAATGTCAAGCATTGTTTCATTTCATACCGATAAACATGGAATTTTTTTAATTATACAATTTTTATTTTATACGTTAGAAGTTACTCTAATTAGAAACATTACATAACGCTCCAAGTTTTTGTTCATGTGATCCGATAGCTCGAATTTGAATATGATTGTTGAGATGTTCCTTATTTGACATATATAACAATATGGTCTACCAAATCGAAAGCATGGTATCAACTTTAAGACATATAGTTAATATTGACTAGCATGGTTAGATACGAACTTGAAAAATTCATTTTTTAAGAATGTTAGTGAATATAACGGATGTTTTTGGTAAATTTTCTGCTCCCTCCCAAAAGTGTTGACGCCAATTTATCCCACCAAATTGCAACTTATATATAACCTAACCGATCATCCTCAATTCAGAAAAAACACAAATAGAACAATCGTTAATTCCCACAAAATACCCATAACAATGGCTGGTTACACGCCGGGAGAGGAGTGGTCAAATGTTTTATCGTCGAAGTATCTCTTTAATGAAGTTCTTAATACATATGGCTACGGAATTTATGATGAATATGGTTCTTATAAGAAAATTAGCCCGTAGATGAGAGACCTAATTCTGGAATGGTTTAGGAAAAAGCCATACTACAGAGGGATGTTAGACGCTCGAGCTGATGATGTTGAAGGAGAAAGCACGTTGGAAATCAAACTTGATGATCTGGGAAATAGGATAACAAATCTTGAAGCTATGTTTGAACATTTCATCAAGCAAAGGAAAGTAAGGAAGGGAAAAGATGGTGTGGGTTCTAGCAAAGTGGGAAGCAGCAAAAAAATGAATGGGCGATGTTTGTTATGGTCTATGTCGTGTGTTTCGTTTGCTTGTCGAGTTATTTCGTTTGAGTTGTTCCATTTGCTTGTCGAGTTGTTTCGTTTGTTTGTCAAGTTGTTTCTTTGAGTCTGTATGAAATGTACATGGTTGAGAACTCTTGTGTGTTTTAAGTAAAAGGATTGCATTCGTGTTTGTTAATTGTGATATTGTTCCTTCAATTCCATTTTTTATGCATATGTAATTTAGTGTTGAAAAATTATATATTTGAAATACCCTTTTGTTTAAAGGGATATATTGACACCATAATCTGGTTAACTCAAAATGATAAAAACGTGATAGCTTGCATAGCATGGTTAGAGATGACCTCAAAATTGATAAAAACAACTTTGAAAATTTTATTTTTTTAAGAGTATTAGTGAATATAACGGATATTTTTGGTAAATAAACGTATGTCATGGATGAATTATTATTTCTAACCTTTAAAAAAGAGTAGTAAAAATTGATAAAAACAAGTTTGAAAATTTTATTTTTTTAAGAGTGTTAGTGAATATAACGGATATTTTTGGTAAATTAACGTATGTCATGGATGAATTATTATTTCTAACCTTTAAAAAAGAGTAGTAAAAAATTTAAGAGTTCATATAATATTTCCCAACCCAAGACCACACCCAATATTCTTATTAGGAATGATTTGGATATGAAAGCATAGTATTAACTCTAAGACATAAAGTCCATATGCACTATATGGTATATAACCTCAGAAGACTTTCTCCCATTTACCTATGTGGGATACAAATGCTCAAATGGTTTCATCAAAAAATAGTAAGCATTCATTTCACTAATCTAATAAAGGACTTTACATTAAGTAACTAGTCAAACTTTACCCTGATTAAAAGAAAAAATTAGTTGATACAATAACCTTTATAGCAGTGACCATTTCTTCCTATGTATATTAACATCAACAAAAAAATAAACCCTTAAAAAATAATAATACGCTTAGCTCTACAAATGAACTTCTTTTTAACAATTAGACTGTTAAAAACAAAATATGAATGTCTAGAAGAAAGCTTTGAACTGGCTCATAGGGTCATTAGGGAAGAAGAGTAGGCATCGAGGAATGCATGTCAAAGTGCTATAAGGTTTTTATTCACAGCTGATATGTGCCAAAATACATAGCTCGTCAATCGACTCAATCCTTAATCTTGGTTGCAAAAAGGTGTTTGAAACCGGTAATCAACCGTTAATTAGATAGTTGGCCTATTTCTTAAATTAAAGCTATCTTTTTTGTCTTCTCTATCCTGGTCCTAAGTTATAACAGCTTTCAAGAATGCACGTTTCGGTCAGATATATTGACACATATAGTCCAAGGATGGTTTATGCTATTAGTATTGTTAGTAAATGAATCTGTATGGGTCTGCAAATTGGAATTGTGAATCATGCTTTTGTAAGTGGTGATTGTCTTGACAAATCTATGATACAACCAACTTTTTTAAAGCACAATATGCCATGTGTAAAGCATAGTATATATCATGTGTACGTAATCGATCCTAAATATGAATCTTCCATGATGAACCATATGGTTAAAAACATTAACACAATTCTTCAAAGACTTATGACCGATTTTGAACTAGTTTTGACCAAATCCACTTTTTTGGTCAATTTGGCTCGACTTACATTGGTCACTGACCTTGTAGTGAGTAATCTACCCTTTGTAATCTGAGTTATGCAACATTGTACAAGGGTGCTTTTTAGCTGTATCGGAACACATTACTTGTACTCTGCAAGTATTTTGTTATTCAGACAACAATTCATCACTGGGGTTCAATTTTATAACTTTTTCTTGTACCACTCTTCCCATTGAATGAGTAGCTCATTTTGTATTACCGGAAATATGCATGTTAAACGTTTGGTGATCTCTGATTATTAAAATGTTATACTCCCTCCGTCCCATATTAAGTGTCCACAATAGTATCTTTGATTGTCCCATATTAAGTGTCCATTACAATAAATGAAGGAATCTTGATAACTAAATTTCCAACTTTGTCCTTTGGTTAACAATCAATAGTAATTATTTATTACACCTAAAACTTTATGCTTTTATAATAATTGAGGGTATAATTGTCATTTGTTTAACAATCAATTGTAATAATTTATTACATCTAAAACTTTGTGTTTTCTTGTTATGGACACTTAATGTGGGACGGGGGAGTATAATTTATCATAATTTTCATATAGAACATGTGGTATACATATAAGTTGAGTAAACTACATATTAGAGCATGCCCAAGCGTAACTTGGAGCCCCACGTTAAGGCACGTTAACGTGCGTTAAGCCACGTTAACCGTTGCACCCTCCAGCGTTAAACCCACGTTAACGCCCCACGTTAGCTGCGTAACGCAGTGTTAAGGGGCGAACCTTGTATAAAAAAAAATTTCATTAAACCCCCTCCCCACTTTGTAAACAACGGCTACTTTTTAAAAAAAAATTACAATTTACCCCCCCCCCCCCCCCCCCCTAACGTAAACTTACACAAAAAAACGGCTAGT
The DNA here is from genome assembly GCA_030686995.1 of Artemisia argyi. Classification (NCBI taxonomy): domain Eukaryota; kingdom Viridiplantae; phylum Streptophyta; class Magnoliopsida; order Asterales; family Asteraceae; genus Artemisia; species Artemisia argyi. Next base: position 152,599,214 of record CM060686.1, on the reverse strand, counting down.
TAGCCTAAAAAAAAAAAAAAAAAAAAAAAAAAAAAAAAACATTTTCCAAAACCTTTTTTCAACCAATATAAATACCCATTTACCCTACTTCTTTTTCCCACACTTTCACTACTCACTATCTTTTATCTACAACTTCTAATCTCCAAAAAAAAAAAAAATGTCTCAAGGCAACAACAACAATCCTAACTCGTTTACGAACCTCCTCGGTGGGTGGGGGAACCCATATGTGGGTTCATCATCAAATCCAAATCCGAATTCGGACAATCCAAACATATTCGATATGTCGACCCAAGAACTTTACCAACAACATGAAGCTTTACGATTTTGGCAACAATCCCAACAACAAAACACCTTAAACACCAATTTTGAAAATCTCCAATTCACTCAACCATCCCAACAATCCCAAATGGAAACTAACGAAGTTCCCGAAACACCTACGTCGCCTCAAAAAAAACAAAAACTCGTGTTAAACGAAAGTCCAAAAAATCGAAAGAACCAGTCGATGATGATGAGGAGGTCGAACCAGTCGTATCACGTTGGCAAGCAAATGAAGAAAAATTACTTGCAACGTGTTGGGTTGCTGCAAGTGAGGATGAGCTAGTCGGTCGGTCTCAATCCAAAGATACATTTTGGCAGCGGGTTATAAATGAGTTCAATAAGCATAGTTATCATAGACGCGGGAAAGATATGATACAATCGAAGTGGAGAACGTTGAACCGCGATTGCACAAAGTTCAACGCGATTTACAAACGTGCCGACCGCGATCAAAAAAGTGGGAAAATGACATGGATATACTCCAACGGGCCAAGGAAATGTATCGAAACGAGAACAGAAACGCGCCGTTTCATAATGAGGAGGCTTGGGGTGTTTTGCGTAGTCATAAGAAATAAGACGCACCGGACACGGTTGATTTAACCGGTGATGTCCCGAGCCAAGCAAACGAGGCGTTGTTTGGTAATGATGCACAACCACGCCCGATGGGGAAAAAGAAGGCTATGAAGAAACAAAAGTCCGAGACAACGACAAGCACCGGGGGAGCGAGTACCGGTGGCTCTGTTTCGTCGGCCCAATTCGGGGAAGCTTTGCGCGAGGAATATCGGGCTAAACGTGAAGATGCGGCCTTGGCTTACAAAGCAACCGCTGAAAACCAATACGCAGCAATACGCTCGAGGGACTTTGAGTTTTTGTTGCTCGACACAACCGGCAAAGATCCTTATTACGTGACGCTAGTGAATATGGAAAAGGATCGTATCATTGAAAAATACGGGTTGCCAAAGCGTACGGAATAAATAAATGTGTTGTGGTTTCATTTTATTTTTTTATGTCTTTTTATTTTTTTTTTGTATTGTATTAATGTTTTTTTTTTTTTTTCTCGTAATGTAATATATTCAATAATTAATGTTATGGTTTTTAAAAAAATGAAGTATTAGTTTTAGTTTAGGGTTGAAATTGAAAATATTTAAAAAAATTGAGTTAAAATGAGTTAAGGTTGAGTTATTAATGGGGGTGTTTTTTTGTAAGTTAAAGTTAAAGTGGTAAAGCTGATGTGGCGCTGACGTGGCGCCGAGTTATAAGTTAACTCAGGTTACGTATGGGCATGCTCTTAGTGGGCAACCTCTTAATTTTGCAAACTTGATAACGCTAGTCCTAGTTTTATTGTTTTTGTCATCGTGGAATGTGGATTATTATTCTTAATTTAATATAAGAAGAGTAAAGTTTGAAGTATTTTTTAAAAAAAATTAAGATTTCATATAATATTTTCGAATTAATATACCATAAGTTTATACTCCCTCCGTCCCAAAATATAAGTTCAGTTTGACTTTTTGAATCGAACTTTAACCTTAAATATTTTTGTTTGTATTATATAATAATTGATGCAAATTATACAAAATGAAAATATTTCCTCAAACTGAACTTATATGTTGGGACGGAGGTAGTACAATATTTCCGAATTAATATACCATACTCATTAAATTTGACATATTTAACAATGTGGTCTACCAAATCGAAAGATTGGTATCAACTTTAAGACATATAGTTCATATTGACTACGGTGTATAAGCTAGAAGATTTACTCTCATTTATCTATGTGGGGCAAAAAGGTTCAAATGGTCTTAGTAGTGATCTTTTGTGTGATAAATTACAATATAAGTAATCAAGAAAGTGCACAGGTTTAGTACCGATATATGCAAAAGAATGGTTGAATAGCTCAAAGATAGCATAACTAGGTTCGATAGTTGAAATGTGAGCTCTGTCAAGATTGTTTGTACGGCTCGAATAGCTCAAAGATATCTGCTAAATTCAATTCATGTTGAGAATTGGCTTATAATTTATAACGATATTTATCATTCATTAAGTTAAAAGGGTGTTAAAGGCTATTTGTGAAAAAGAGAGTTCTTGATTATTTTAATCCCAACTGTAACCGGCTTCTTTCTTAACGTCCCTTTCGTCCATTAATTTCTTAACTTTTGAACTTTCTTGCCAATTACGTACCAGTTGTTTCATATACATTCGATAACAATGCATAAGCAACTGAATCGTGTGGCTTCAGTGACATAATTAAATTTGTCATGTGCAATCGTTCCTGTTTCTAAATTTACATCAAGACGACAAGCAGCCAAAATTGATCACCAGGTCGTTGCACCAACAGCAAATGGCATGTTATTATAAAGACCAAAGATTTTTCTGTTAAACCCAACCATACATGAGTAATGTTCTCATGTTGAATTTGTATTTTTTTGTAGTCGTTTTTATTTTGCAAATCTTCATCTACGTATGACTAAAAACTCGATCTCCACTTAGAAGTGAGGACACTAATTTTATCGTTTTAATTGTTGTGGATTATTATTGTTAATCCTTATATATTCTTAATCCTTATAAAAGAGATGTAAAGTTTGAAGTGTCTGTTTTAATTGTTGTGGATTATTATTCTCAATCCTTATAAAAGAGATGTAAAGTTTGAAGTCTCTGTTATAAAAACTTAAGAGTTCATATAATTCTTCCAAAGACAGACATGTTAAAGTTTGAGTATTCAAACATATACATGTATGAATTCGAAAGCATAGTATTAACTTTAAAACATAGAATCCGTATGCACTACCATATATAAGCTTTGAAGATTTTCTTTCATCAATCTATGTGGGACAAATGGTTTTATAAAAAGTAGCATCTATTTCACTATCTAATACGCTGATACTACTATCATAGTATCATCTACAACAAAACAACGCTTCAAACATAAAGTAACTAGTCCATGTTTACTGTGGATAAAAAGTTGGTTGATAAAGATTACGGGGCTATACAAACACATATTTTACTATGTTAAATTAGTGACACATTTGGCGACCCAGCTTAATTGCGACATTGTTATCTTAAAGCATATTGTGCGACAATAGGCGATGTAGGACACCTTATTCTACACCTCTATTATACTAAGGTAGTGTTTTGGAATGTTTGTGGGGTTGTTTTCAGCATCTGTTAACTACGAACTTAATGCAAATTCTTTCTTGACTAGTTTGTTGTGCTGTACAGAGATAAAGCTGTAATTAAACAATATACTGTCAAAAAATGTTAAGGCTAAGATGCTAAGTTATATCGAATATAAAATTAGACATAGATTTCGAAACTGAAGTGGCGGTAAAGACAAGTACAGTTCAACCCTTTTATCCGATCATCGTGATGTCTCAGTTGTCTTAGTTATAAACTGTAATAATGATTGAATGCAGCTGTCTTAGTTATAACAAGGTAAAGATGGTACAAAAATTTTTACACCTGTGCGGACAAAACCAAATTTCATTTATATATATCTTTAGTTCAACTTGTTTCATCAAAAAATAGTATCTATGTCATTAATCTAACAGGCAGAGTAGATAAAGTGAGTAATTAGTATGACAATGTACGAAAAGACATATCACCTCAAAATTATAAACCTTAATGACAAAATATCATTATTTGCCAATGAAAATGGAGTCTTGCTTCTTCCATATATTGCTTGTTCTATATTATGTACTCCCTCCCATTTTAATACTCTGTTGAAAAATTATAAGGGCAAATCGCATAAAAAGGTATCCATCTTATATCCAATTTCAATTAAAGGTACTACTCTTTTTTTTTTTCTCAATTTAAGGTACCCGACTTTTTTTTTTTGCCGATTAAGGTTTTTTTCTAACTTTCGTTAACTATTTCGTTAGTAAATTACATAATTGGTCCTTGAGTTTGTATAGGCATTTCATGTTTAGTAAATTATATGATTTAGGTTTTTTTTCTAACTTCCGTTAACTATTTCGTTAACTTTTTATGTTTTCGTCAGTTTTTTTACGTTTTCGTCTGATTTTTTATGTTTCGTCCGTTTTTTTCGCGTTTTCGTCCATTTTTTTACGTTTTCGTCCGTCTTTTCACGTTTTCGTCAGATTTTTTACGTATTTGTCAGTTTTTTTTATGTTTTCGTCTTTTTTTTACGTGGAAAATCGGATGAAAAACGTAAAAAAACAGATGAAAACGTGAAAAATCGAACGAAAACGTGAAAAAATCAGGCGAAAACGTGAAAAAAACAGACGAAAACGTGAAAAAAACGGACGAAAACGTAAAAAATCGGACGAAAACTTGAAAAGACGGACGAAAACGCAAGAAAACGGACGAAAACGCGAAAAAAAACGGACGAAAACGTGAAAAAAACGGACGAAAACGTAAAAAAAACCGACAAAAACGTGAAAAAAGGGACAAAAACGTAAAAAACGGACGAAAACGTGAAAAAACGGACAAAAAACGTAAAAAACAGACGAAAACGTGAAAAATCGGGCAAAAACGTAAAAAATCGGACGAAAACGTGAAAAAACGGACGAAAACATAAAAAATCAGACGAAAACGTAAAAAAACTGACGAAAACATAAAAAGTTAACGAAATAGTTAACGGAAGTTAGAAAAAAAACCTAAATCATGTAATTTACTAAACATGAAATGCCTATACAAACTCAAGGACCAATTATGTAATTTACTAACGAAATAGTTAACGAAAGTTAGAAAAAAACCTTAATCGGCAAAAAAAAAAGTCGGTACCTTAAATTGAGAAAAAAAAAAAAGAGTAGTACCTTTAATTGAAATTGGACCTAAATGCAGTGGCGAAGCTTGAGAATTCTAAGTGGGGGGTCGGGATCTAAATTTTTTTTTCCTAACACTATGGGGGGTCAAAACCGAATTAAAATGGGGGGGTCGAAACCGAATATACCGAAATTTTTCTACACGAAAACTATATACCCCCTATATCGCAAAAAAAATTTCGGGGGGTCGGGCGCCCCTCCCCGCCCCTATTAAGCTGCGCCACTGCCTAAATGGATACATTTTTATGCGATTTGCCCAAATTATAATTTATGTATATAATGGTTTTAAGAATGGAAATAAAAGGGTAATTAATGTCTTGTATAAATACTAAACAAACCAAATTACAAGACAAAAGTAACAATTGCCATAAAAAGAGTTTGACGTGTTGATCAACTTATATATATAGAAAATTCAATACATCAGCAAGTTACTAAACTATGTTTCAACTTTAATGACACGTCTCATTACTAATTCGAACCTGAAATTCTATTAATATACATTTCTATATTTTGGAACAACTATATGAATCTTGGTTGTCGTGTTGATCAACTTATTAAAAAGAATAGGTATACTTATGTTGGGCAGATGAAACATCAATAGCTAATATTGCTTTACTACTTATTTTCTTTATGAATAACACGTAATTTCCTTTAGAATGTCAAGCATTGTTTCATTTCATACTGATAAACATGGAATTTTTTCAGTTATATATACAATTTTTATTTTACACGTTAGAAGTTACTCTGATTAGAAACGTTACATAACGTTCCAAGTTTTTGTTCATGTAATCCGATAACTTGAATTTGAATATGATTGTTGAGATGTTCCTTTCAAAATAGACATTTTACGAAGTCGCAATGATCTTTGAATAACTTTCAGGTTTACTTATAAGAAAATATGCGGTATATATTTAGTATTCGTATATGTTATAGTCTAGCTAGATATCATTATATCAAGTACAACTTAACATCCTTGGTTATTAGTAGTATTTACTAACTGCAAACATTAAATTTTGTACAATCTTTTTCCGAATATATGTATGATTTTTGAAAAGGTGGGGGTTTCATTCCTTCACGCCTTCATCATAAATCGGTTGCTAATGCGAAGCCAACGAGTACGTGATGTGTATTATCAGTTAGCTATCGGGTCTGTAACGATGTTTTCAGACAAAGTTGCGTGTTAGATTCATTTAATGTTGTTGACAACTTGACAATGAGATGACTCTTTGAGTTATGTGCATCCTCTAAAAATAGCTACTTTTACAATGATAGATGTTATGGCACTTGTCTTATCTTGGATTACTAAAAGTTGTATTTACTAAATAAAATATGTTGTTTGAAATGTTATATCACATTTGATTTTGTACATAATCTATACACATTTCTATTGATCAAAATATTGATTTTTCAATTGATAATATAACAAACAAACAAAGTTGTAAACAATACTTATATTACCCGCCTAATCATCACCAACATCATCAATAGTTATGCATAGCAATGTTATAACACCTAGATATGCAAACGTAGTTTTTAAAAGAATTGGCTTTGCAATTCAAAAAGGGCTAGTGGCGCAGCTTGTTGCTCGTTTGCCTTACACCTCTATGTAAACAGAAAAAAAAAAAAAAAAAAAAAAAAAAAAAAAAAAAAAAACATTGAGTGTGGCAACGAACTGCCTCGCCGAATCCCATGTGGAGGCTACTTGAACCTCGCCACCACACTGACCAACCTCGCCGATTGTGCTCTCGTTGGGGGAAGTGACAACGAAAAGACAAAAAAAATGTGGCAAAAGTTTGTGTTTTTACTTTTTAGTTGTTTTTAGGGGTGGGTGGCGCCCCTTAGTTGGTTTTAGTTATAAGTGAGGGATATTTTGAAGTGTGATTGTTAAAATAATGTGACACCCAGTAGGGCCTAAATGACTAGTTGAAACTCTTCATGATAGCTCAATGCTCCCCGGCTCATCCAAGACTTTTGGTCTAATGTTATGTGAGTAGCTTATCATCTAACAGGAGGTTGTGGGTTCAAGTTTCGTCAAAGAGGGTGTAATAGTTGGTATAGGTGCGTAAAAAATTATCGTTCAAACGAAAAAACACTGAGAGCAAATCAAAAGGAAAATATAATGTGTATGCCAAGATTTGTAGAAAGGTATTTAGTCTCAAAATAGATAGCCACTTCTCTATCTTATACAATAAAGAATATGTGATTTTAGGCAAAAATAAATAGATAAATAAGTTTTATAATTTTTTTTTGGAAGTCCATAAATTGATGCACGTAAGATTCAATATTGTTTCACGTTATCACTGTTTGTGTATATGACCGGACGGACCGATAAGATCCGGACACATCATTCCGGACGGACCAGCAGGGTCCGGACGGACATTCGATGACACGTGTCCCCCACGACTGATACTACCTGTCAGATGTGCGCCACTCCCTATATGTCAGAAACAGTCACCTACTGGTACTACGAACAGTATTCCAACAGTAGAAAGGTACAGGTCCAAAGTAGTATAAATACTTCTCATTTACTTTCATAAGGTATCTTTTCTACTACACTTACACACACATATTTTCATTAATACCCTATACTTACTCTCACGCCTGAGCTGGGTCCTGGGACAAACCCCAGGGCGAGGCTAACGCGTTCTTTCTTTGTGTCTCCAGATCCGAAGAACTCTCAGGACTCTCGATTAGGAGACTACAACAAATTACTCAAACAAATTGGCGCCATCCGTGGGACCCGGGTTCAATCTACCAGGGTCGCACCATGTCGGGTCCAAACCCCGAAACCTCAGGTGGTAACGATGATACCTCCTCGGCGTTGAAAGAACAGATTGAGGGACACCTGTCTGCCCTCAAGGCTCTCGTAGAAGATTATAACCGAAGAGAAAAGGTCCAACCCATCCGGTTAGACTTCACCGAAGATAGTAACGGAGATGGGGCGCGAAAGGATCGAACACCCGGGGGAATTGCAACGAGGGCAAAGGTGTCGGACGACGATTTGGGAAAACCCTTCAAGGAGATAGCCAATTCTCCGTTGTCCCGGAGGCTTCTAGAATTCTCAGCTCCGGAACACAGAATGCCATCCCATATCAAGCTCTATGACGGTTCGACGGACCCGGAGGATCACCTCACTAGATTTTCCGGGGCCGCAATGCAGGGATGCTGGCCCATGCCGGTATGGTGCCGTATGTTTCAACAAACACTGGACGGAAGCGCACGAGGCTGGTATGACAAACTCCCCTTCGGAAGTATTGACGAATGGGCGGACCTCCGTCATCAGTTTACAACCCGCTTTGCTCTCCGCAAGAAGTGCTTCAGGGACCCCACAGAAATAACCAAGATCGTCAGGAATGCCAACGAATCCCTGCCTGAATTCAAGGAAAGGTGGACTACGGAAACCGGATTCATCCAAGGGGTGCCAGAAATAATGCGGATATCTTCTTTCATGGATGCATGCAAGAACCCCGAGTTGGCGAAACGCTTTGCTGACCGGGTACCTAAGACGGTTGAGGAAATGATGAACCGGGTGGATGACTTCGTAAGGTCAGAGAAGGCCTTCATTAGTACCGAGTTGCCTCGAGGAGAAAGAATGGAATCCTCGAGAAGGCCTCCCGTCGGTAACTTTAGACGGGAGGAAAGACAATATCGGGGACCGTACGGGGGAGATAAGAGACCGTACGAAAGTAAAAATAGTACCACCGGACGAGACTGGTACGCTCCCTACAAACCTAGAGAACGACCTCCGTTGCTCCCTCCTCGAAACGATTATCACGTACGCCAAAACTACCCTGCCAAGCTCTCATTAAACTCCCTCACCAAACTGCCACGAGAAATCCTAGCGACCGAACGTCAGTTGCAACTCCCTGTCCCTAGACCACTTGGCCGCCCACTCAGGAGGGAGGACCAGGATAAGTATTGTGACTACCACATGGGCAACGGACATCACACAAATGACTGCATTCAACTCAAAAAGCAACTAGAAACGGCCCTAGAGTCCGGGAAACTCAATCATCTGGTCAAAGATGTTCGACAAAAGGGTGGTAGGCAACGAGAGGACGAGCCGCGAAAGGACAGGATCATCAACATGGTTCGCACACACATGAACGACAGAAAGAGGAAGAACAGAGAGCCGCCGGAAGAATGGATGGATGTTCCCCTGACATTCCCTCCTATATCGCCAGACGATGTGTCAGAAGAACCAATCATCATAGAGGCGACCATAGAAGGGTACCTCGTTCGGAGAGTCTTTGTAGATGAGGGGGCGTCTGTTGAAATTATGTTCGAACACTGCTTTAATCAGTTACACCCTTCTCTCAAGTCGAGATTAAGACCCACTCGAACGGACCTGCTGGGGTTCGCAGGTAGCATAACCAAACCGCTGGGTAAGTTGGAGCTAGATGTAGAATTCGGGAAGGGGAGACTGTCTCGGAAGGCTACCATGAAATTCACGATCATTCGTGCCCCTTCACCATACAATGTTATCCTTGGACGGAGTGGGCTAAAGATACTCCAAGCGATCCCCTCCACCATTCATTCGATGATGAAATTCCCCACGCCGGGAGGCATCGCCACGCTGACCACCAGGTTTGCCGCAGTCTTGGAGTGTCGGAGGATAGAAGAGAGTCAGACAGGGAAAGAGCAGGATATGGTCGAAGGACATGAACAGGAGGCTAGGAAAACAGAGGAAGTAATGATCAACCCGGCGTATCCAGATCAACTCGTCACTATAGGAGGAAAATTGACTAAGGATTGTAAAATTCAGCTGAAGGAATTGCTCGCCAGCAATCTGGATGTATTTGCGTGGGAACCAAGTGATATGACAGGAGTACCACGGAGAATCATAGAACACCGCTTGAACATAAATGCATCAGTAGAACCTGTGTGTCAGAAACGAAGGATGTTCGCTTCGGACAGAAGCCAAGCCGTGCTTAAGGAAGTAGAAGAATGGACTCGTGCTGGAATTGTCCGCCCGGTGAGATACCCAACATGGATATCTAATCCGGTGTTGGTGAAAAAGAGCGATGGCACCTGGAGGATGTGTGTCGACTTCAAAAATGTCAACTCGGCGTGTCCGAAGGATTATTATCCTCTTCCAAACATTGATTGGAAGATAGAGTCCGTGATGGGATACAAATACAAATGTTTCTTGGACGCATACAAAGGTTACCACCAAGTACAAATGTCTAAGGAAGACGAAGAGAAGACAGCTTTTTATACGGACCAAGGGACTTATTGTTACACCAAGATGCCCTTCGGTCTTAAGAATGCCGGTGCCACGTATCAAAGGTTGGTCGATGAAGCGTTCCAAACGCAGATAGGTAGAAATTTGGAAGCCTATGTTGATGACATGGTCATCAAGAGCAAAGAAGAGAGAGAAATGCTAGCGGACATCGCAGAAACGTTCGACAACCTGAGGAGGATTAATATGAAGCTTAACCCGAGAAAGTGTTCGTTCAGAATGGAGGAAGGGAAATTCCTGGGATATTTGGTCACCTCCGAAGGGATCCGGGCTAACCCAAAGAAGACGAAGGCCATATTGGACATGCAATCACCCCGGACATTGAAGGAGATGCAAAGCCTCAGTGGCAAGTTGGCGGCTCTAAATCGATTCCTCTCCAGGTCGGCTGAACGGTCATTACCTTTCTTCGAGACATTGAAAAATATCACCAAGGAGAATAAGGACGAGTTTAGGTGGACGGAGGCAGCGGAAGATGCCTTCCAGAGGATGAAAAAGCTCATCGAAGATCTCCCTTCCTTAACCACGCCGGTCACCGAAGAAATTTTATATGTATACATCGCGGCTGCCGATGAGGCCGTTAGCACCGTATTAGTGACGGAGAGACAGGGGAAACAAAATCCGGTACATTACGTCAGCAGAACATTGAATGAAGCGGAGAGGAATTATGCACCGTTAGAAAAACTTGTCCTATCCCTGTTGCATGCGTCCAGGAGATTGCGTAGGTACTTTGAAGCTCACCCAATTAAGGTCATCACTGACCAGCCAATCAAGCAAATCCTCAGTAAAGCACACGCGTCCGGAAAACTCGCCAAGTATTCGGTGGAGTTGGGGGCGTACAACATCGACTACATTCCCCGGAGTGCCATCAAGGGACAGGTTCTTGCCGATTTCTTATCTGAAGCCCCCATTGGTGATAGTTCTCCTTCATATTTCCAACAACCAGCGAAGAAGCTAAGTAGAGACGAAACCGATAGATGGACGCTGTTTACGGATGGATCCTCCAACCAAAAGGGGGCAGGCGCTGGGTTAGTGCTGATCAGCCCCACAAAGACAGAATACACCTATGCTCTCCGTCTGGACTTTGAAGGTACCACCAATAACGAGGCCGAATACGAAGCTCTATTGGCCGGTTTAAGGATAGCAACGGATATGGGTGTGCGAAACTTACAAGTGTACGTCGATTCAAAACTGGTAGCTAATCAAATAAATGGTGACTATGTAGTTGCAAATGCCAATATGGTAAAATACTTGGCCAAGACGAAAGAATTGACTGCTAGTTTCGATAAGTTCTCCATCAGTAACATTCCCCGAGCAAGAAACCAGAAAGCCGACGCGCTAAGTAAGTTGGCGACCGTGACGTTTGATCACCTCACAAAGGAGGTTCTGGTTGAAGTATTGACGGAGAGATCCATAGGGAAGAGAGAGGTGAATGCAGTGGTGGAAGAAGAGGGAGATAACTGGATGACACCCATCATTAAGTGCCTAACCGAAGGGATATGGCCGGAGGACAAAAATGAAGCACGGACACTCCGGATGAAAATCAATCAATACGTAATGGACCAAGGAGTTTTGTTCAAACGGTCATACTTGGTACCCATGCTAAGGTGCGTAGGTCCTTTGCAAGCCAATTATGTAATCAGAGAAATACACATGGGAGCGTGCGGAATGCACTCCGAACCACGAATGGTAGTGGCAAAAGCCATGAGACAGGGATACTACTGGCCGACCATGCACCGGGACGCCAGGAATGAAATCCGAAAATGTGACTCCTGCCAGATCCATTCCAGGGTCCCCAGACTCCCGAAAACGCCAATGACGTCCATAATGGCCCCGTGGCCCTTCTACCAGTGGGGAATGGACATCCTAGGCCCGTTACCCCAGTCATCGGGGAAGGCAAAGTACGTGATAGTGGCTATCGATTATTTCACCAAGTGGATCGAAGCTAAACCACTAGTCCGCATAACGGGAAAGGAGGTCAAAAAGTTCACATGGGAAAACATAGTGTGCAGATTCGGCCTCCCGCAGATAATAGTCACCGACAATGGTACAGAATTTGTTAATGACCCATTCAAAAGATGGTATGAGCAGCTACACATACAACAGATCAACACGGCGGTAGCTCATGCACAGGCGAACGGACTAGTTGAAGCCGCCAACAAAAGTCTAATGAATGGCATCAAGACCAGGCTGGGTAGAGAAAAAGCCGGATGGGTGGAAGAGTTACCTAACGTTCTCTAGGCTCACCGTACAACACTCAAAATGAGCAACGGAGAAACACCATTCAGTCTGACGTATGGCAGTGAGGCCGTCATACCGGCAGAAATAGGGATGCCAACGCATCGGACAATGATGGTTAGGGAAGGGATGAATGACGAGGAGGTCCGTTTGAATCTGGATCTACTGCAAGAAAGGAGGGAAGAAGCAGCAATCCGAGTGGCCAAGTACAAAGCCAAGATTGAAAAATATTATAACCAACGTGTCCGACCGGAAACTTTCCGTCCCGGAGACTTTGTGTACCGCAGAAACGAGGCCAGCCGCGTTGAAGACCAAGGCAAGCTAGGTCCAAAATGGGAAGGGCCATATCGTTTGACAGAAGCATATCAGAATGGATTCTATAAGTTATATACGATGGACGACCAGGAAGTCCCCCGGAAGTGGAATGCTGTTAACCTCCGGAAGTGTTATTTATAGTTTGTATTCTGTTCAGAATTCTGGGTTGTAAGACTAATTGTCTAAGTCATTTTGTTAATCAAATATCAGAAACCCTCCAGACGGAGGGAAATTTTCCGTCATGAGCCACGAAGTAAACCTAAATTTGAGCGGAGATTAGCTACCTCCGTTCGACCCAACGGTAACAAACCTAAGGGATAACTTCTTCGACCCAACGGTAACAAACCTAAGGGATAACTTCTTCGACCTAACGGTAACAAACCTAAGGGATAACTTCTTCGACCCAACGGTAACAAACCTAAGGGATAACTTCTTCGACCCAACGGTAACAAACCTAAGGGATAACTTCTACGACCCAACGGTAACAAACCTAGGGGTTCGTCATATAACCCAACGGTAACAAACCTAGGGGTTCGTCATATAACCCAACGGTAACAAACCTAGGGGTTCGTCATATAACCCAACAGTAACAAACCTAGGGGTTCGTCATATAACCCCATGGTAACAAACCTAGGGGTTCGCCATATAACCCAACGGTAACAAACCTAGGGGTTCGTCATATAACCCTACGGTAACAAACCTAGGGGTTCGTCCTATAACCCGACGGCGCCAAGACACCTAAGGGATAATATCTACGATCCAACGATACCAAATCACCCAGGGTACTATCATTTATCCAGAAAATCTGACTAGCTACGTAAGCACATATGAAGATCATAACAGCGAAGCGTATACAAAAAATATTGCTAAGAAAAATGCAAAATCACGACATATCCAAACGGAGGAACCATCAGCAAAATATATAAATGTACCCCAAAAAAAAGGATCACCCGAATGAACAAACATGAAAATAAATTGTCAACTGTCACAAATCAAATATTACAGACCAAGCGGAACAACGAAATAATCTAATGCTCCTGCTCCTGATCAGCATCAACCACCCCGGAACTGCCAACACCAGGGGTGACCCCAGTTCCTTCCGGAAAGATGTTCATAAGATCAGCCAAGGGAAGACGATGGGAAGCAACTATCTTTTCCACAAAAGGGAACTGCTTGGAAAACATGGCATCATAGGCAGTCCGGAAGTTGAGTGCTCCTGACATATCAAAACCAGAGGAGGAGTTCACAATCTCTTCAATCTGTTCGGTCTTCCGACCGACCTTGATCCCTTGCAACCAGCCAGCATCTATGGCTGCATTAAAGACATCTCCCCAGGCCATCTGATATTCATCGCTCTCTTGAAGCCTCTTGACAACCAGCGGAACTAGCTGCCGGACATAGTTGTACCTCAGTATCTCCGCTTGGCTTGACTCCACAGTTAGTCTCTCCACCGTCTGAGCCAGCTCGGCGGCCTTTGCTTCGGCCGCCTCGAGAGCAGTAGTCTTCACGGCCAAAACATTTTCTAGAGCTCGCATCTTTCCGGCCTGCTCACCAGTCTTTGCTAACAGACCATCCCTTTCCAACTCAACGGTAGATAACTGGTTCGACAACCCCTCCTCCCGACTAGCACAATTCTGGTGCTGCTGCTGAAGTTCCTGGTTGGCTTTGGTCAAAATCTCAACTGAACGACGTTGCTCCGAAAGCTCGGACTCAAGCTCTCTGATCCGATCGGCCGAACTACCACAACCCTCATGAGCCTGATAAAGTTGGGCGTAGTGGTAACTCGTTCTCTCGAAACGCTGAAGAACATCTGCTTGAGCCAAGCTCTCGCGTGCTAACTCAAACCAAGCACACTGGGTGGCTTGGTAATCTGTCAAAGTACCCTGCTCCGATCGGACTGAGGGAGGAGCCAGATGCACCATCAAGTCTCTGCAAACCTCTGCGTCGTTCATACTGGCCCCGGCGGTCAGTTTCCATCCGGGAATGTAGGGTGCTGAAGAGTCATCCCGCTCTATATACAAAAGACTTGCTTCAGATAAAGAGGAGAGAAAAGAGATATATGAAAAGGCATAAACTTACCTCTGGATCCCCTGCGAGGAAATGCCTGACGGCCAGGATCAGCAGAGGTGGATCCGGAGGGGCCTGCGAACAAGAAAACAAAACATGACTCCCCGGCAGACAGCGATAATCAAAACAGGTTCAGAATATACCTCCGTGAGCAAGAGCTGAAACATTTGGGCCTCCCAAATCTTCATCCGGATCAAACATATCAAAACCAAGACCATCTCCTTCAGGATGATTGCCCGCAGTTTCCGGGGCAATATTTTCCGAACCGCTCACCAGGTTGGTAGCTTCGGTGTTCTCAGCACCCCCTCCTATCGGAATCTCCACATTCTCAACATTTTCTTCATCCTCCACATCTTCAACATCCGCCTGGTGTGCCACATTTTCTTCATCGACCCCCTCGGTGTCCGGATGACTGATGTTTATGGGGGAAGGGGATCGGGTTCGATCACCTTCGGAAGAACCATCATCCTCCGATACCACAACGCCGGAAGGGTGGACCCTCTTGTGTGGTCGATGAGAGGGATCAACAGATGAACGCTTCCTGCTCACATCTCGAGGCTGAGTAGCCTGCTTTTTCCTATCCTTCGCTGCCCGAGCATCTATTACCCGCTGGTTGGGTCTCTCAACAACCCTTTGAAGTCCTGACTTGGCAGGAATAGGATCTTTGGGACCCAGCGGCTCAGTCACGTGCATCTCGAGGGCATCCCCATCGGCCAATGCCGGCCCCTTACCGACGCGAGAGATGGAAGTGTTTGGGAACCTAAGGAAGCGAGACATCGGTACAACTGCATAAAAAGAACAAATATAAGTACGACATAACAAAGCACAAAAAGAACAATGCAAGACGCTAGATTGACAACAAAGAGAGTTACCGTTCCCCTCCCCGTCCTTAAAAACCGGTCGATGACCGGGGTACTTCCAAAGCTTGGACAAACCAGCCTCGAAGAGCAGTGCAGGATGAAGGACCTGTATATCAACAACAGCGGCCGTCAAAGCATCCACATGCTCTAGCTGATAACCCCCCGCCGGCGGCAGCTCGGAAACACTAGAGTCCGGATGTCTCCAGGGCATGGCTTGAGGAATCGCTCTGCGGTCGATAAGGAAGAACCTGTCCTTCCAATGCTTCAAACTCGAACAGGTTTCATTGAAAATCCTCGCCGGACCATTCTTACCGGTACGACGAGCAAAAGAGAACCAATGCCCTTGCTTTTGCAACATATAAAAAAGACGGAACAAAGTCACATACGGAGCAAAGTTCAAACTCCTGCAGTACACCTCGAACAAGATGACCTTCGTCAAACCAATCGGAACTAGCTGGGATATATGCACCCGGAAATGATTAAGAACTTGAAGAAGGAAGGTCGAAAATGGAACCCTAATCCCTGAAAACTCAAGATATGCTTCGTAGATCCCAATGGCATTCCTCGGTAAACGATCCATAGTCATGCCGGGAGGTGGTAGACGGGGATGTAAATCCTCAGGAATCCCGTATACCCTTGCGGCCTCCCTCACATCTCCCTCCAACATAACGGACGTATATATATGCATATCGAATTTCGGAATAACATCCACGGCGCCGGAGGACGATGCAACGTTATCCGTCCTCCCAGATGCAGACGCAACGTTTTCTTGCGAACCGGAAGCCATAACTCAAGAACAGAGGGACAAGGCAACTCTCTTACAAAGGAAAAAGAAGGGAAGAGTCGGAGAAACGCACCTGATAAGAAGACGAAGAGACCGAAATGCAAGTGTGGGAAGAAAAGTAAAACAGTAAAAAGAAAAAATGGGGGGCGTAAGCATTATATAGGGAGAGTATGCAGAACAGTAAAACTTCGTGTCATGTCAGATCCACACGTGGGTTAATCTGAGCCATCCACGCCCCTACCTTTGCACGCGTGTCCACATCTCACGATTCCCGGTACAAACGCGATTTACCTCAGGTAATGGGCCTGGGCCCATGGAACAACGAGCCAGCGATAACACAACTCGGCCTTGGTAGAACAAAGATAATACGAGAACGAGGGGGCCCAATTGTCCGAACAAACGAAATATCATATTACAACTTCTCAAAGCTGTAACACGATACTGGGGGGGGGACATGTTTGTGTATATGACCGGACGGACCGATAAGATCCGGACACATCATTCCGGACGGACCAGCAGGGTCCGGACGGACATTCGATGACACGTGTCCCCCACGACTGATACTACCTGTCAGAGGTGCGCCACTCCCTATATGTCAGAAACAGTCACCTACTGGTACTACGAACAGTATTCCAACAGTAGAAAGGTACAGGTCCAAAGTAGTATAAATACTTCTCATTTACTTTCATAAGGTATCTTTTCTACTACACTTACACACACATATTTTCATTAATACCCTATACTTACTCTCACGCCTGAGCTGGGTCCTGGGACAAACCCCAGGGCGAGGCTAACGCGTTCTTTCTTTGTGTCTCCAGATCCGAAGAACTCTCAGGACTCTCGATTAGGAGACTACAACAAATTACTCAAACAATCACCATGCAACACACTTTTATGTTTAGTTGCAACTTGCAAGATGTGATGTAATTTTCCCTTCGTTTAAGGAAAGACTTGTATGAATCTTAAAAGAACCGTTAGCTAATTGAAGAGTAGAAGTCATCACTCGTCATATCCTACTTCTAATCTAAGATACTTTAAAAACAATTTAGTATACTTGTTACTAAAATTAGTAGTTTTAGTCAAATTAACTTTCTACTATACGTATAAATATCAACTCCTTTGCACAAGGTAGCATAAGCCTTTGCACATACATACATCTATATATAAATGTCATCTGCAAAACTCCTAAGCACAAACACACAAAGATCAAACATGTCTTTCACTACCAACATGAAGAACAAAACACTTTCTGGCGTCGGAAACCTGATAAAGCTCCTCCCGACAGGAACCGTCTTCATGTTCCAATTCCTCAACCCCGTCCTTACCAACAACGGACATTGTACCACAGTTAACAAATACTTGTCTTCTACTCTCATCGCCCTTTGTGGATTGTCTTGCATCTTCTCGACCTTCACGGATAGCTATACAGACGAAGATGGTACCACCCATTATGGAATTGCTACACCTAAAGGATTCTGGCCATCTCCCGACTCATCTTCAGGTTGATAATATATATACAATTACGTAAAATACCAATCTAGGTACATGAGAGTCATAAAAAAATGGTTATCTTTATGCAAAATAGTGTTGATTTATGTCAAAAATCAATTTTCAAAACGAAATTTTTTATGCAAAGTAGTGTTGATTTATGTATGAAGATGTCCATTAAGACAAAGGGTTGCAAAATGAGTAAAGAGACATGAAATATATCTTTACATGTTATAATAAAACATTATTTTAATATGTAAATACATACTTGCCATATTTTAGGATATATGGCAATTAATACAAAGCTTATAAGTTTTATTGATTTGAATATATATAGGTGTGGATGTTTCAAAGTACAAGCTTCGAATAGGAGACTTTGTGCATGCTGCTTTCACAGTTGTGGTTTTCGGCGTTGTGTCGTTGTTAGATAATAATACAGTTGAGTGTTTTTACCCATCGTTTGAGACAAATGAGAAGATGTTGATGATGACCGTGCCGCCGGTGATAGGAGCTCTTTCGGGGTCGATTTTTATGGCGTTTCCTAATACACGCCATGGGATTGGGTACCCATCTACAAGCCAGAGTAAGGAAACAAGTAACACATGAAAAAGATCTTTGAATTTATATGCTTAAGAAGCATATGCAAATATATTGTTATATTGTATGTTATTTGGTTTTGATTTTGAGTGTGTTTGAATCATTTTTTGGATTGAAATTGATGAATGTATTTGATGTATAAAAGATGACTTGTATTCAAGATTTTAATATTTAAAGTGACACTTTTCATAAGAGTACTGGTAAAACTTGTGATTTTTTTCCACATTTAGTAAAAGGTGTGATTCCATTTTTTATGGTACTAAGAGGGGAAGGTGTGGTGATGAAGCTAAAATTCTCATTTGGTGCGTACGGGTGTCACATCACCTTAATACCTCTTCACAACTAACCTCAACTTATTCATTTGGGGCTCACCACTTACACATTTATTTTATTTATCACTCAAAAAAAAAGAAAAAAGAAAAAGAAAAAAAGGTACACAATGTGCAGACCAGCAATAGGGAAGTGAGGAGGGATGAGGAGGTTGGGATGGTGTGATGAAAAGGTGTGACTTACTCACTTGGATAGCCATGTAGGAGTGGCGAGGCAAACTAACGAGCCATACCCTTGGCTCTAATTTCTCATTTTAAGAAGAAAAAGAAGGTATGAACATGCCAAAATTATTTTCACTTTTAGTGCCACTATATGGATTCTAACAATGACCGTGGCACCGTGCAATACACCTTGGTGAATAAGGACATGGCCACATATACAATACACCTAGCTTACATAAAATACCTATAATCACAAGAAACTTCAAACAAAGTCTTTGTTACAACGACATAGAACCGCTTTAACAGAAACATATACCCGAAACCTTGATCACCATTGTGCGCTGATATGTCCATGTAAACTCGAGTATCCATGTCCTTATCTCCACATAATCTATAGCGTGACTCAATCACCCAAATGAAATATGCCCACTACCATTAAGATATTTAAGTATTAAACATATATACGTAGTAAAATATTATGCATTTGTATTATAGTCGAGCTTATTAATTAGTAACAAGCTTATTAATGAGCTAAATATAGATATATTACGAGCCGAACTTTAAGTTTTCATTGCTAAATCGTATAAACAAGCCGAGCCGAGCCCGAGCCCGAGCATGTATAACATACCACGATCCAAGCTCGAGTTTAACAAACAAGGCTCGACCGAGCCTAGCTCGAACTCAAGCTTCATAAAACTTAAACGAACAGAACTTGAGCTCTGGCAGGCTCAGGCTCGGTTCGTTTACGCGACCCTTCCCTGATAACCACGCTCCAACAATATGTATTCAACCTTTTTCTGCAGGACCGGGAGAGTTAGCATCAAACACAAAACCCATTTTACAAAAACCTCTCTTTTTACCAATATAATTAATCCAAATGATAAGCCAAATTTACAATTCTTAAGCCAATCTTTACACATGAAACTTTTTACCAACTTAACAAAAACATATTCACCAAAACACAAACACAAACACAAACACTTTTCCTTACCCAAAAAACACTTGACAACAGTCACTAAATCCACCCATTATCAAACTGACCAAAATCTAGTCTACAAAATCCACCAATGCACAAATTTTGGTCACTATAACCATGGTGAAACCCTTCACTGCCATGTTTTAAAAACTGGGTCAATAACCAATGTATTCATTTCATCAGCTTTGATAAACTTTTATGTCAAATTTGGTCTAGTGGAAAATGGGCATGTACTATTTGATGAAATGTGTGATAGAAATTTGGTTAGTTGGAACTCGTTGATATCGGGTTATGTTCGAAATGGCAAGTTTCGTAAAGGGCTGAGTTTGTTTTTCGAGTTGGAAAAGTCGAGTGTTTGTGCTGATGAGTATTCGTTTACTGCGGTTTTGAGTGTTTGTGGGCAGCTGAGGTTGGTTGAGTTAGGGAAGTGTGTGCATTCCAGGGTTGTGAAATTCGGCGTGGAGTGTAGTGGTTATGTGTGTAACTGTTTGATTGATATGTATGGGAAGTGTGAGGTTGTTGATGACGCGGTTAAGGTTTTTGACGAGATGTGGTTTAAGGATGTGTTTTCTTGGAACTCGGTGATTGCTGCGTGTACTAGGAATAGAAAGATTGAACAAGCTTTTGTGTTTTTGAATCAAATGCCGAACCCTGATACAATATCGTACAATGAGATGATTAGCGGCGTTGCACAGTTTGGGGACATGGAGCAAGCGATTGAGATCCTGTCAACGATGCCTAATCCGAATTCATCTTCATGGAATTCGATTCTAACAGGGTATGTGAACAGAAACCGTTCAAGAGATGCTATTGAGTTCTTTTATAAGATGCATCTGAATGACATACGAATGGATGAGTTCACGTTTTCAAGCATTTTGAGTGGAATCGCGCGTATAGGTGCGCTTACATGGGGGACTTTGATTCATTGTTGCGTTGTAAAGTATGGTTTTGATGAATCTGTGATTATTGGTAGCGCTTTCATTGATATGTACTCTAAATGTGGGCAGCTAAACACCGCGGAATTCTTGTTTGAATCACTACCCGGTAAAAATTTGGTAACGTGGAATGCTATGATATCGGGGTTTGCTCATAATGAGAATTCAACCAAGGTGATTGAAATATTTGAGCGGTTGAAATACACAAAAGATTTACAACCAGATGGGATCACGTTTCTGAATGTTTTATCGGCTTGTTGGCATAACAAGACACCATTAGAAGTTGCAACCCAATACTTTGAATCTATGATACATGAATACAAAATCGATCCAACTGTTGAGCATTGTTCTTGCATCATTAGGCTTATGGGCCACGAAGGAGAAGTTGGTAGAGCCGTAGGTATGATAAACTGGCTAGGCTTTGAGTCAAATGCAGGTGTTTGGAGGGCGTTGCTTGCAGCTTGTGGAGTTTGCGGGGATTTAGAAGTGGCTGAAACTGCAGCTAGAAAGGTGATTGATCTTGAAGGTGATAGTGAATATGTTTATGTTATGATGTCAAACATTTATGCAAGGTTCGGTAAGTGGGAAGATGCGAGTGCAATGAGGAAGAAGATGAGGGACAGTAAGGTGATAAAAGAGGCTGGTTTTAGCTGGATCGAGTAAACATTGATCTTATTGAAATTGATTTTCAAATTCTTTTGTTCTTTTAAACATGTTACACAAGCCAAAAACATCCTAATCAAGTTTACTACTTATAACCGCCATCTTTATATTTGAATCGAATTTGATTTTCAAAAGTGCATTTTGAACATCAGATTACAAACAAAACTGTGTCGTAAACAAGCCTACTTGAATAACATCTGGACGAGAAGGTTTTGTTAAATATATTATGAACAATTAGCGAGACAGTCAAGATACTTAGGACGTCTGAAGCATAATAACACACCTTAAAAACCTTACAGCCATTTGACAAGTTTCTTATAAAGCTATGGTTTCTTGTTTCACCCGTTAAAGGGTAAAACATAAAGATATTCTTTCTTGTTTAACTCATCAAGGATAGAACATAACCCGAATCAACCCATTTATAAGTAGAATGGTCGAGATTTAGACCTCAAATTATGACAGAACACCATGATTTCATCACATTAACCAAAATACAATAGAACGAAATAAAGCCAACAAAAGCAACATATCTGATTATCTGAAAATTGTATGTAAACACCAAACAAGAACAATGAAGGCTAATGTATGATTCATAAATCTTTTATGAATTACATAATTTATCAGGAACTGTTGTACTGTTTTGTATAGCCTCAAGCATCTTTTATGAATAACAAAATAATCCGGATGAATTACAAAACCTGCCTTCTTGTTCAATGAGGTAACTTTCTCAGTCCAAATGTCTGCTAACGGGTCACCTTGGAACCGATAAACCGAGCTCTAGTTCAAACAAAAAGAACCCATATCAGATACAGATACGACGTTCATGTTTTACCAATGTACTGAACACGTTATGCAACAACTAATCTTGCTGAGTATCTATCTAAATGGTTTTACTTCCTAATACTTGCAAAAGTAGATAAAAACATTATATTTGATCCATGATGACGCAAGCCCACCTCTAGAAACAGCATAATGTATCACGTTCCATCAAATTCATCTGGGAAAAACGAGAATCTCATGTTACTATGATATGCTAGAGTGAGCTATATGCAGAAAGTCTATTTCAAACTCGTCACATTATGAATAGAAATGTTTGTAGATTTGAATTGTTTTCACGGTTATATTGCAGTGACAGTCTGCTTAGTTACAAATAAAACAAGATTCAACAAGCAAATAATATTACTAATTAAATTAAATGCATCATGTATTGTCTGGGTAAAGTTCCTTGCTATTAGCATGATGACGCAAGCCCACCTCTACAAACAGCAAAATGTATCACGATCCATCATATGCATCTGGGAAAAGGAGAATCTGTGTTACTATATACTCTAAATTCATCCTTATGCTGGATGTTAGAATTTTTATTCCAAAAAAGAAAAATTCATAGATGTGGACCAGTGTCTAATCTTTCATATCTGAGCACATACATGTTTTTATTGCTCCACATAACAAATCTGGCGATTCAGCAGCTTCATGGTCCAAAACAAAATTTCTAAAATTTAATATGTTGTACATAATATTTAATATTCCGTACATTAGCTATAAGCGAGCTTGTATATTATTTGCAATCTTTTATGGTTTGCTTAAATTACCTATAAAAAAAAGACGATTCACTATCAAGTCCTACATAATAAGATGAGTCACAACTTGTAAATAGTTGCTCGATCTATAACTCAAGAAGTAAGCAGACAAAACACATAGGACCTCACATATATTTAAACTAGTAACGAGTAACTTGGTATTAAACAGCCAACAGACAGCAGCCACATAAATACCATGAAAGTCAATGGATAACTTGTATGAAATACCAAAACAAACATATGCCAAACACTTAGAAAGTTCCCTCGTTAACTTGTATGCAGAAGTGTGAAGCACAAATACAATGATGATAATAAATTGGTCTACTTATAAGCCTATAACTTTTTAAATGGTTGACAGAACACTCATACTTGATAAGACGACAGGTCCTGTAAAGCCCAGTTCATTTCGTTCATGCATTCAAAAATCATGTGCCTGCAGGAACCAAACTACAGTCAGGAACCAAAATGTTTTTTTTCCCCCTATCCTCTGATGCCCAATGATTTTATCTAACACTCTAACCAGCTACTGAATTATAATCTTACCTTAAATACCCAAGTGTCATGTCCTAACATGTTTAGATATATATTTTACCGGGGTAATCCCCTTTACCCAAAAAATAACATGTTTAGATGCCACATTAATCAAAAAAGCAATGGGTTTGATTCACTCAATACAGCTATGGTGTCAGTATCTTACTAAGACACTTACGTCTATAGATTAAAATCTAACCTAGATATTGTCTCGTAAACTTATCTTCGATTAGAGACATACAAGTCACATCTTATAGCTTATATATTTTACATGTATATACTATTAGACTCCAGAAATCATGCACATTTAACAAAACAAAAACAACAACAAAAATCATTTGTCATCTTTATGATTGCCTTCATATTGAGATATGTGATACTCTTGTTTGATATGTCATATACACATAAAGTCAGGACAAAGTTGAAAAGAAAAAAACAATCATTTTCATTTACATCACACAAAAATGCAGAAGTTTCTACAACAACGTAATATAGTGATTTATGTTCAAAAAGCATGTTAACATGGCAGTTTCAGCTTTGCAAGAAAACACAAAAATCAAACAACATACGGAATGAACATACAAAGCATGTATATCGCATGGGAGAAGTTGTGACTCACAGTCAAATAACAAAAAACATATTAGAGGCCGGGAGAAGTGCAGCAGAGTATACCCTGTGAAAGAGATCTGCAACTCCTTGAAGTTGTGCTCAGGCACGCCGTCAATCTTGCTGCAGCAACTGCATTATGTAGGGGTAACAAAGACTGCACGCATCCAAGCTCTGATGGGCACCTATCATGTAAATTATTCAAAAACATTAGTATATAGCCTCTACTAAATGGCATAAACAACCGCCACACGTTAACAGCAAAGTGTTTCAATTATTTACTCCCTTGGTCCCAAAATTACTAACATCGCCAAATCGCCATCTATATTCATATTTTCCAAAAAATATTTGTCCACTTACAAAGATAATTCTTAGGCTTTTGCAATAACTCAACATACTTTTACTTTCGTGACATATTGGTCATTGTACTTTTTGTGTACATAGCAAATATGTGTCACTAAGTATAGTTTTATGAATCACTATAGTCACTGGGTTACCATAGAAGTTGTTCACAAAGATTACTTGCCGAGTTACGAGATGACAGGCATTTTATTCCAAAACTTGGCACTTCTTGTTACTTGTATTTTACAATAAATACCAACATGTATTCATTTTGGTGTCGTTTTAGCTATTGTAATCAGCTAGTCAACCACTCATTAAGTTACCCTGATGACTTACGTGAAGCACAAAACCATAAAGAAGCCATAACCCACATTCCAAAAAAAAATAATAATAATAAAAAAAAAAAAATAATAATAATAATCTCTAACAATACAAAGATGAAAGCAAGTTGTTGTCGTACAGCAAGAAATCTAGTTATAATTTACTAGTTTTCCCCGTTTTTGTCTCATCATACATCACATTCTAAACTACAACGATGTTTTACTCCCTATCTATTGACATCGCCATTACCCTCTGTTATGTTTACTATTGCCTTGAACTACCAATTTACTTTTACTTTTCGTGTAGATATGCACCGTAAAATAGTAGTTTTAAGTTTCACCTTAGTCACCGAGTACCATTTGCTCAAGTGAAATGGGATTATGTGAAGAATGTCGAGTTTTGGACTTTATGTTATTCACTTTAGTATTAGCAAATTTACCAAGTCACCGAGACATCAGGCTACCCCGGTTAAAGCACAAATTCATCTTAAACACTACACATACGTACAACAAACAAAATAGTAATACAACTAAAACAACCTTTACTGCAAAAAAATCACTATTTATACTCTAACTTTACCAGTGTCATACAACAATCATACATCACATTCTAAACCCCAACGATGTTATACTCCCTACGACTATTGACCATTTGACCACGCCATTACTGTTCTAGTGTTTCCAAAAGAATGGTCCACTTTGTAAAGTAGCTTTGTTATAAGGGTTTTTCCCATAAAATACCAATTCACTATCACATTTGTGGTGCCTTACTTAGCGTACTTTTTTTAGACACCGGGTAACCATATTATATGAAGCTACCCTAGCAACTACAGAACAACATAAAACCATCTGCATGACACATATACAGCAAAAAATAGTAAAACAGCTAAAACAACGCAAAAGTGAAAGCAAGTTGCTAATTACAACCAGAAAATCCCTAGTCATACTTTACAAATTTACCCTCATCATACAACAATTTCTAAAGTGCAATGACATCAAGCTACCCTGATTACTACAGTAAAGGAAAAAACATCTTTTAACACAACACATGTACCGCTAAAAGTATAGTAAAACAACTAAAACAGCCCAAAGATGAAACAGATTTGTTATTTTACAACAAAAAAATCTCTAAAGTCATACTTGACAAACTTTACCTTCATCATACAACAATCACATTCTAAACTCGAACAATGTTTAACTATTCTAGTTTTGACCGAAAACAATTGTCCACTCTCTAAGCAGCCTTGTTACAACGGTTCATGCCACAAAAAACCAACCTACATTCAAGTGTGTGCCGTATTACTTATCATACTTTTGTACACACATATGTCATTAAACGTGGTTTTTGTGTTTCACTTTAGCCACCAGGTAACCAGATGACCGGGTGAAATGAGAATGTTAAGAGTTACAACGCAGACACATATTTTCCCATTTATGTCATTTGAACCATGTACTCAGCAACTTACCAAGTCACCCTGTTATCAAGCTACCCTAGGTACTAAAGTAAACCACAAAACCATATTTCAACAACGTAATTTCACTTCTGCAATGTATCACTTATCCTACGTTTTGTGTACATAGGCATCATCAATAAATAGTATTACATTTCACTAAAGTCACCGGGTAAGCTAACTACGTAAACTTATTGAGCTACCTTCTTTGCAAAACAACATTTATTAATTAGCATTTTCAACTTAAACATCAAGCTACCCCGGAAACTAAAGTACAACACAAAACCATAATATAACACAAAACATACACACAACAACCAGTAAAACAACCTAAAATGGAAACCCAGTTGTCATTTTACATCAGAAGAAAAACCCATGTCATAAATTACCATTTTACCCTTTATAAGAGATAAAAAAGATACCTTGAAAATGAGAAACGAGGAGCAGGTGAGGGTTTTGGAATACTGAATTTAGGAGATGAAGAAGGTGTGGATTTGGGGATGGAAGATGATTGTTTAAAAGCGGATTTGATACTTGAAAATGATGATTTGTTTATGAATCTGTTGCATCTTGATGCCATTTTTTTATTTTTAGATCTGAAGAGAAATGTTGAAATTTTTGGTTGTGTTGTTTATAGGGTTTAGGGTTTTGATGTGAGCCACTATTAGAGAGTATCGGGTCTTATCCGTTTGTTATTTGGATACAATGTATGTGACCCGAAGTTGTACCCTGCTTGAGTTCACTACTTGTTTGTCTAACGAGCTTCCGATTCTAAAGGGCTGTTTGGTTTATAAACTTTATATTGAGAATCACTATTGGTATGATAATTTGAATGGGTTTTGGTTTTGAAACCCACTATTTTTGGTCAGTAAAAAAATGCTTAAAGGTAGGGGCAGAGCTAGAAAAATTTGATCAAGGGGTCAAATTTTAATAATTTTTAAAAACTACACTATAAATTGGTTCTTAGAGGGTCAAATTACAAAAAAAATATAGATATTTTAAAAATTTTACACTATAATTTTTTTCGCTAAGGGGGCACGTGAACCTTGTGACCCCCTTTGTCTCCGCCCATGCCTAAGGGCTTGATTCTCATTTTCAGTTTTGAAACCGAGTAACGAAACAATTAGAATAGGAATGAAAGTCATTCCTTTATAGCCATACCCTCAAACCAAACGGCCCTAATCATTTCCCCAAATAACCCGTAACTTGTACAGAGTATTACTTTGTTATTATACTTGGCCTTAAAAGATTGTCAAACTTACTCTTATTTTTGTTATTGTAACTAACCAGTAACTTGAGTACGTTGCATCAAACAATAAAGATAACAAAAGTTTGCTACATCAGAAAATCTATATCTATAAACACATAAGATTGAGTCCTAAAATTTAATGTGGAGGCGTCAAGATTGCATACAGTACAAGTTACCTAATGCTCAGAATTAAATGCAGAAAATAGAGTTTCATTATGCGGAGGCTTCATGCGTAAGTACCTTGATTTAATGTTCATGCTTAAGTGGTAAGTACATATGAGCTATATTTAGTGTTTCAAATGTAAATGACTGAAACCATATGAAGTGTTGCTAGCTTTTATTTTCATTTAATTATTTGCTCCTTTCATTTGCCTTCAAATAAATGTACAAACCCTTCAACCACCATCATTGAATACTATAAATAACACCATTTGGTCTTTGTTAATGATGTGTGTGTGTGTGTGTGAAACTTTTATTTGTGTGTAGTTTGATGATTTTGTATGAATCACGTGTTTGATGTTAGTTTATTATTGTTTGTGTGTAAATTCAGTTCCGCACCAACTAACCAATTTCCTTTTGATCTCTACTTTTTGTTTCTAGGCACATGATGAGAATGAAATGGATCGCATGCTAGCAATTGATGGCATTGAACTCATTGGCATCAATAACCGTAACCTTGGTATGTACCCCATCTGTTTTTATGGCTCAAGATCTGTGAATTAACAAGCTTGCTAATTAGATAAATAATTTTGAAAGAGATATTGACATGATCATTTTTTTCAGTCAATAGTTTTTCTATATTTTTCCTTATAGTGTGATAAAGTTCTTTTTTGTGTAGCTTCTCACCTACGGAATTGAATTTAGTTGGTTAATGTAAAATTTCTCTGTCCAATGAAAGTGTACTATGCATATTAATGTTACGTGCAATGGTTCATGTAGAAATATTTACTTGATTAACGCAAGGGGGTATACATGCAAAGGTAAGCAAAAATGTTAACTTTATTGCATGTGAAGTCGGTTGATAGTCCAGCTTTGAAGTTTATGGAAGACAAATGGATGTGTTGTTGCCTGAGAAGGAACCGAGGGTTAGATCTGCTAACCTATTTTAAAATTTTGGGTTGGTTAGTAGTTTATGAATGTTATTCTTGCAGGTATTGATAAGTGGTTAGTGACGCTAACGGGGTATATCAAGATGTTGATAACAAAACAAAGTGGAAGATGGAGACGGAGTGGATAATATCTTCACATTTATGAAAGAACTCTCAAAAAATTAGGCATGCAAGAAAATGAAAATCATATATTCATATGTAAACAATGTTTAATTAGTGTGACAAAGCTTTGATGAATATTAATGGTGGCTTGAATCTTGCTTTTATTTTTTTTCCTTTCACTTAAGCAGTTTAAGAGGTTGCAATGTATCCACCCCATGACATTAGAAATAATACAAAATCAAAGTTGAATTGATGAAAAGTATAACTAGACAAAATTAATATTTTGAGAATTTATTTTAATCTATGCTTTTTGATAGGGATTTGAGGGTCTCTTTACCAATGGTTACTATATCGTATTAATTGAAGTTCACAAATTATTTGTTTTAATTTTGATCTTACAAATATGTATAAAATTTGATGTTGTTATTAATGAAAAGATGAGTTTTGGTATGTTGGTAGGGACATGAAAGTGAGAATGTGTCGTAATTAGTGAGAAGGGGTAATCTTAGGCTCCATTTTTTGTGTCGAATTCATTTTAATGTGGAGTAATCAAGATACTCAAGATGAAGTCCCATTGCATATAGTACAAGATAGCTAATGCTCGAAATTCAATGCATCCTCATAATAACTATACAATCATGAAAGGAGATGAAGTGCAAGGGTTGCCCGAATTGATCACATGGTATTTAGTATAGAATTAAAAGTCGGTTAGATGAAGTGCAAGGGTTGCAAAAGGTTGAAAGATAATTAATGATTTAACCTAATTCATGCCTATATAAACCGGCCTAAATCACATTTAGTATGTACATTTGAAGACGATTAACACATCTTTTAGATCTTTAATTGTTGGTAGTGGTATATAAATTCTCTTTTGCAACATTTTAGAGATGATTTACACATCTTTTAGATCTTTGTAATTAACTCGGTCTTTTTTTTTTTCTTAATTTAGTTATCATACGCATGTACAATGAAAATCACACAATATAATGCATGCTCAGATAAATAGAACCAAAGACTGGGATACCAACTATTTTCTTTGTTTCTTACATATTTAGGTGATTGTTATAGATAAGCATATATATAGATATATGTATTATGTTATTGCATTTTCATATACAAGTAATTTATGTGCGTTTTCTATTGATGTAGCTCACATGTGTGAATTAATTCAAGAAAATGTGGACGAGCATGTATGTAAAGCAACATTTAAATGGTTAAATGATACTTTTTTGCGTGATTAGTTTATGTAAGTAGTATCTTTCGAATGCTCTTTGAGAAATATTATAATAAATTTATCGTGTGCAATTGAATTATTATTGAAAAGAAGAAGGTTCGCGCATCGTAAAATGTTTTTTTTTCTATATGTAGAATCATTAGTGAGAAATCAATATTTACGCCCATTAAATGAGTTTGCCATAATAGCAAAACACGACATATTAAAAATATCACATTGAGTAATGAATATAAATGAAAGAAAATACATAATTTGAGTTTTAAATATAAGCAAAAGTTCAAACTTTTATCGAAAAACAAAACGGTACATTTAATGTGAAGTATATACAACATCGAGATGGAAGTGCAAGGCTTGCCATAATTGATCACATGATATTTAGTAATTAGTATAGAATTAAAATTCGGTTATGGAAAAAGTACATAATTTTTGTTCGAACTCACTTGTAAATTAAAAAAATCAAGTTTAAGACATAATAGTGGAGTCCAAAGGTTTTAGGAATTATTAATAGTGTGTTAATTAATATTCATTTTGTTAGTTATTTAGAATTGAGTTTATTGATAAAATTTATTACTATTAGTTAAACTTAAATGTTAATTTTCAATGAAATTAGTTGTACAATAAAATGAGATGAAGATAAAAAGGTTTGTAACGATTTTTATATAGTTTATGTGGCATTATTATATACATTATTACACAAACCTTCTTACAAACTTAATAAAGAAAATATTTAACGCACATTAAACTATGACCAATTAGAGAGACCCCGTGTGCTTCATATTACCATGCAAAAATCATCTAATGGACAAGTATTGTAGGGCTAAGTAATAGACCAAAAGAAACAAAACCATTTTTTTTTTATCATGCAAATAAGCAATATGCCAAAAGAAACAAAGCTATAACAACTTAATAACCAAAAGTCTATTTATAAAATACAACACCAGAAAACCGAAACAACATCAAACATTTTTAAATTTTTATACAAGAAAGTTAAAACATTTCATACAACATACTAAACAATATTTAAGTATACACTCGCCAATATACAGAAAGAATACACGATTAACAATTAGACTCTCAGCCCGTGCGTAGCACGGGGTTCTGCCTGCCTCGTATATATAAAAATTGAGTTCCCCATATTGAATGTGAGCATTTATGTCACAAGCCAAGAAACTCAAATATGTGGTTTAAGCTAATGAATTTAGTGTATGCGGAACTTATTTTGAAGCTTTTTAAGAGCTTTTAATGATATATAAATATACAAGGTTAATAATAATAATAATAATCTATTATACTTAAAGCTTATCCCTTAATTTAATGTGCAAGGGGAGTTGTGCACAAAAGAAAGTACGGTACAACCAAAATATTGCACACCAAATAACTACAAATTTCGTCACTTTTGGTAATCAAAGAAAAGAATACAAACCAATAATATCATGAATGCAGAAGTTAAACACATAATTTAAAGCTCGAAGAATACAAACCAATGTGTCCATGAATGTAGAAGTTAAACAAACCAATTGCTTCAGTTGCTTACAACTTTTCAGTTAGATTTTGAAAATTATAAATAACCTACTATCATCATTTTCACCACCATCATTTGATTCAACCTTTTTCCAAATTGACAACATCAACAAATCCAATACTATCCTAAACCCATCTCCCCACTCGAAAATCCAAATTACAGATTTAAATATTTAAAGATGAAAATGCAAAAGATTAGTCTAAAGCTTTTGAAAATCCAAATTTCACTTAAAGATGAAATGTATAAACAGTTACTATACATCTCAGATTTAAAGATGAAATTACATATTTAAAGATCTCAGATTCGTTTGTGTTCATATCACAACCTTCAAAGATTCAAAACAACAAAATCATCATCGATCTATAGAAGCGAATAGCTTCTTTTAATATCCGAATATTTTCAAGAAAAGAACAAAACCAAATGGTTTTCATTCTTACTTTCATTCGGTTTAGAAAAGAACAAAACGAATCAAAACAAAAACTTCACCTACCCGAGACCTTATTCAAGATCTAGAAGACTTTCATTCGGTTTTAAACTGGGGTTGTGTTCGGTTGAGACTTAGATAAAAAGGTTGGTATTCGGATAGATCTAAGAAAACATACAAGGGACGATTTTTGGTTAATTTGTGTGTTTGTTTTTCGATTAGATCGGATTTGTGAAGTGGGAATTGAAGGAGGAGCGTTTTCAGGAGGTATAAGGGAGAAGGCTGCAAATGAATCTAAAATGGGAGGCGTATTTTTTGTTTGAGTAGTATTAGGGTTACATGTAAAAGGTAAGAAGTATGTATGGATAATTTCAAACACTTATTGCATTTTAGTATTATGCCAAGGATTATAAACCAGCGTTTATAAGTTTGCATAGAAACTACTTTATTTTGGGCCTTACAGTTCAATAAGTGTGTTTAATGGTATGCCACTTTTACACTTTATACACATTTCAATACTCCATAGCGCATAGATGCGTTAGAAAAGAAGATCTCAAATTCTAGAACTTCTTCTCTTAGCCTAAACTTGCTGTTATCTCTATAAGGTGCATTACTAGATCAGGTTAGTTGGAGTATGTAAACTCCCATAAATTTCCCTATAAATAGTAAAAGTAAATCAAAGACTAATATATCATTTCGTTAATTAATAACGTTTTTGCCAATAACAATTTTTTATATTTTTTTTTTATCAAATATGCTATGATACTTAAAAATCACTACGATATTCATGATCTCATTTTGCTTGGAACGATGCTCACACATGTACCACTATAGTCTAAAATCGCGAGAATATTAAAATTTCTTTTATTCGTTACGAACCTGCATTTTCAGGACATTTTTCAAATTTACTATTCATCGATTACTATTCACTGAACACTATTCATCATTTTCACTATTCATTGTTTTTGGAGTCGGTTAGTGATATTGAGATGTTTTTCAAAAGTTTTACTATTCACGATACACTATTCACAAAACACTATTCACTCTCGGACTCACGTAAACGTCTCACTAAATATTTACTAAACATTTCACTAATCACAAATTAATTAATTTCACTAATCCTAATATATAACCGGACCCTTAATTATATACTAAGCCCAACACTAACTTTTGGCCTGTTACTATTCACGGCCCACACTCCTTAAGCCCAAATCCTCCTAATTATTTTCGAAACATACGACTAATGCAAGCCAAGAACACACCTCGTACGCTTTATTATTACACACGACACCCCTATATTTTTACACACCCTCGTTCCTCACCTAGTCAACTTTGAGTGTGTCGATTTTTAGCTTCTCACGTCGAGTCTAACAACGTTTTTACTAGGCAAAGTGTTTGTCCAAAAATCGATTTCATAACAATTACAACTAATCTAAAACTAAACCATTTTAAGTCCCGTTTGTTTATATTAAGTCCTAAAACCAATTCTAAACTAAATCTCATGTTTAAATATTACATTCTATCAACCATCACTGAGCCTAGCCAAAAGTTCCAAATCGTTACCAAATAAAAAGATGTGTCGACATGTTATTTTTAAAACAAAGTATACTTCCTCTTTTCATGCACACACAACATCTATTTTATAATCTTAGGAAAGGTACTAGCTCATTTTAAAAGGGAAACCACAAGTACAAACCATTTTTAAAATTGAAACTACACGTTTTCTTTGAAGCTTTGGTTTATGTCGACAAGCTAGGAAACAAAAAGGAAAACATGTTGCTTCTTACACACTCTCAAGACTTTAGGTATACAAGTAAACATCGCATCTCATTAAACTTTAGTCACTAGGATACACTAGGTTCCATATATAAACGCCATGCATGCATGCTTTCTTTTTACACGTTCATGCAAACCAAAAACTCATCAAAAACATTAAGTCCTTAGTCTAGTTCTTGGGTCGAAGCACTTGGGTAGAATTTCAAGGCAAATCGTGTGGATTTAGGAGGAACAAGTCATTGTTTGTGAACCTTGGTCGAGTCTACACTCACGTTACACACTCATTCTACACTCTCCTCGACTCTACGTCTCGTTTTACCCCACCATTTTGGTGTAGTAAGTCTCACACAACTTTTTCCAATTCTTACTTAAACGTACATTTGATTTTTTTCGTATAACTCACAAACACTTGCACTAAAACTCTCGTAATCTAAATAAACAACACATACGTGAATTACCTTCGTCTATATATTTACCACCTTAACAATCAAGTAATATAAAGATTTAAACCTAAAAAGTTACGTACAAACTATTTTTGAATCCCTTTCTAACGTATCACAACAAGTCTTGAAAACTCTTAAGTCTTTTTCTTATAAAAACTTGTTCCATGCTACCCATGAAACGCACGTATATCTTTAAAATTTACTTAACGAGCATACTATTTTATGTCACAAACTATTAAACCCCCTGACAAACTATCATTTTCGTGTATAACATTTGTAATAAAAATCACGTCTCGACCCTTTAAATAAAGCAAAGCATCGTGACATGAAAACCTTTTTCGAAAACTAATACATAACTATTGGGCCTTAAGGCCCAATCCTTTGAAAATAAGCCACGAAATAAGCAGCCCTAATAAGCAGTTTTGGAACGTTTTCAACATACAAAAATAAGCCCAAAATCAAGCCCAAAACTTTCGTAAGCCCAGTGGATTTTAAAAGCTTAACGGGCCTAGTCTTTTTCGTTAAAAAGCCCATTAAGCTGTAATAAGCTATTTTGATAAATAAGCAGTTTTAAAAAGTTAAATAAGTTGTTTTTAGCTTAATTAAGAAATAAAAATGTTAAGTTTCGAATTTGGTAAATTTTGGACTAAATTTGCAAAAATTATAATTTTCGGGTTAAAAGTGTCACTTTTATAAACTTTAGGTAAAAATTGTCATTTTACAAACTTGAGGATGAAAAACTGATTTTATAAATTTTTGGATGAAAAATGTAATAATTATAAAGTTTGGACGTAAAACGTAAATATATTTAACTTTGGACTAACGGTGTAACGCTAACGCCGTTAGGGTAAAAAGTGTAAGATTTTGGAAAAGACAAGGGCCGTATAATATAATTAATATTTTTCAACTTTACTTTCCATTTCACGATCTCGTGTCACGACGTTTACATTTATTTCACACTATTATTATTATTTTCAAACCTTACATTATATATATATATATATATATATATATATATATATATATATATATATATATATATATATATATATATATATATATATAAAGAACAAGTTTGATTTCTAATTTTAGAAGGCAAAAATCCAAAAAAATCCCTCAAAACTATGAAAAAACTACACCTGTCATTTACTCTAGAAATAGAAAGATTGCAAAAATTTTGAAAAAAAATTCGGTTCATTTATTTAAGGAACAATCCCTTAAAACAAGAAACATATACAATTCATGTGACTGATTCATAAATTTCCGATTTGTTCTTTGTTTTAAGCCACAATTCAAAAACCAAATTCAAAATCACTCTCCACTCTATCAGAAAGCAACTAGAATCTTAATTCCTCTGAGGTAATTGTTATTTTCAACTTTTGTTCCGATTGAATGAATTAGATTAGCCGATTACATTAAACTTTTAATAAATAATGAATTAGAGATTAGTTATGTATGCAATTGTGGATCATGATTATTGATATTAGTTTTAATGTATAATGAATTAGGGCTTTTGATTATTATTATTTTTTTTTTCTCAAATTTGATCTCAGTTAAAGTTTTTGTTAGTATAATTCCAATTTTTGATAGAACGTGTGCAACCAAGAAGACCATAAAGTGTTTGACGAATTTGCATACCAAGTGTTTGATAAAAGTCTTTAATTGAATTTTTTTGGGAACCGTTGTTGTTTTTCAATGTGGCATTTTTCTTTTATCATATTCCATGTCCAGTGTTTGATGAAAGTTCTAAATGTAATTTTTCTGTAGAACATGCTCTTTTTATCAAGGTTGGTTCATTTTACTTGCTGTATTAAATCATATGTTTCAGAACGAAAGTTTATGCAGTTTTTTTTACAGATATTAAACATTAAACAGGTCAGACTAAGATGTGGATTAAAAGTTGAAAATGCTAACATAGACGAACCAAGCCGCTGTGAGTAAGATTCTTTCTATATGTATGTTTACTATGCTCTCTGCATTAGGAGATTCTGAAACCCTTTTTGTTGTAGTAGATACTCGGCATTGTTAACAACTCCAGCCCTTTGCTAAGAAGGTGATGAGGCGAAAAATGAACCAATTTTAGGGGGTCATTTAAGCCCAGAATTGAATTTATTTGATCAAATATTGCCCTAAATCGTTCCTTTTGTGATTTTAGGTACTTTGGGAGTGAAATATGGAAAAGGAAGCAATTCGGACGTTTTTGGAGCATAAAAGTGAAGAAAACGCCAGAGTCTTAATTTTCCTTGCTGGGAACAGTAGGTGACGGCGTCAAGAGTAACATCCTGACGGCGTCAAGAGCAAATTTCCATGACGATCCAATACAGATTTGACGGCGTCACGAAGTAGGCCGTCAAAGTAAAATTCATGACGGCCTGGAAATGCATAATACATGACGGCGTCAAAAGTAGATCAAGGCAGTCCGAGAAGAGTTTTGGCGGCGAGGTGACGGCGTCACAAGATTGGTCTTGACGCCGTCAGACCCTATTTCCTATATATAGTTTTCTAATTTTCACATTAAAAGGAGAGAAGTTTTGGAGAAACCCAAAGTACGAACTTGGTGCGAATTTTACAGGTTTTTCAAGGGTTCTAAGCCCTTGATACCTTTCATGTGTAATTAAGATAAGTGTTCTTTTAATTCAATCAATATGTCTATGTGTTGGTTGTCTATATCTTGTTCTTGTCTTAATTCCATAATGCTAGGCTAGATCTATCTTGTGTTTGCTTGGATCTAATGAAACCTAGATGTTAATTATGTGTTGATTACTTGTTTATAATTGTCTTGGATGAATGATTTATATGTTAGGCTTAAAAAAACTGGCAGATCTCCAAATGGTAACATGCTTGAACGTCTTAGAAAACATGAACCGATGTGCACTAGGTCTTTATTGGTTGTATTTAATGCATGAGCCACTGTTTATAATCCCTATGGTTGTGCTGGGCATGGCATAGGATGAGATAAGAACTCATAGAATTGGGGAGTTAAGTGCGCCACCCCATGAATGGTATTAAGGAATACAATCCGTCATCCATGCAACTATAACAAGTAATTAACATGTAAAAGATATCTAGGGAGTAGTGAAATCTAAGTAAACACATTTTCTCCACTTATTGCTCACAACTTTAGTATAATTTAGTTTATTTTCATTTCTAGTATTTTATTTTAATTGCATCTTTAGTATTGGGTTAGTTAACTAGCAACTAATTCCGCCCAAATCCTTCAAACCCGAGATTTTTACTTGCTTTCAAAAAAAATATAAAAATACAAAAATAATCATCCTTCACATTTAGAACTAGTATTTAGGTTTTCTAATCCTAGCGACACTATTCCCAGCTGAACGATCAAACCCCCGGTACTTGTCACTATACTATACTACAACGATCAGGTACACTGCCTGGTGGGGGTTGTAAGCTTCTCAAGATCCCTTGAGAGGTAAAGCCTGGTGCGCTTCCCACGTATCAAGTTTTTGGCGTCGCAGCCCGGGGAATAGTTATTGTCTAGGTTAGAATCTATTTTTATTAGGTCTACTTACTAGATTTCTTTCTAGTGAGATTTTATTTTTATTTTTAGGTTTTCTTTACTATCTTATTTCTTTGTGTTTTTGTTCGTAACTCTTCATTACCTGCCATCATGGCAAACGACGAATCCTTTAACCTTAGGATCACTAGGAGTCGTAGTTCCACTAGAAACCTTGTCTTGCCTTATGCGCAACCCGAACGAGAAATGCATAGATTGAGACAATATCACTCAACTTCTGAACCATCTAGCGTTGCCATCGATTTTGATGCACCTCTTTCTGAAGAAAATTCAGAAAATCATGTCACAACCCCTAGCTCCCAACCCAACGACGAGATGAGTACCCCCGCAACTCCCATTCCTAAGCGCCTTAAGGACTACTCCTCCCCAACCTCTCGTGGCTTCTCAAACGCCATTGTCTACCCAAACGAACACACCAACGAGGTCTTGCATGCAAACGATGTTTGTCTTGTCCAAAGTGTGTGTAAGTTTTGCGGATTAGATGAGGAAGATCCAATCCAACACATCAAAGACTTCCTGAAAATAGTAGACACCCTCCATACGGATGGGGCTACTAGAGACACGTCCCGATTGCGATTCTTTCCTTTCACCCTATATGAAAAAGCCCAAGAATGGTATTACAAACTCCTTTCTGAATCTATTTTCACATGGGAGCAACTCATATCCAAGTTCTATGAGAAGTTCTTTCCACCTGGAAAAACCTCAGCATTTAGAGATAGGATCCTCCGTTTCCGAAAAGGGAAGGACAAACCCTTCCATAAATCGTGGATTAGATTCAAAGATTTAATAAGACAAGTTCCCCATCATGGAATTGAGCTTTGGCTCTTGGTCCAAATCTTCTACGATAATATCTCCTCTAACGATCGAAACGGAATTAACCAATCTAGAAAAGGGAGATTGGCCAATTTTAGTGCCAACGAAGGATGGGATAGGATTGAAGAATATGCTCAAGACCAGGATGACACTTGGGATGAACCTGAGTCGACTGTCAGCATTTCTGAAATCACCTCAGATCGGTTGAGAAAAATTCACAAAATAGTGGAATACCTAGCTGGATCGCAATTACCTAAACAACTGTCGAATCCTTACTTAATCTGCGATTACTGTGGGGGCCCGCATGAGGTAGAAGAATGCGGAGGAGCAGCCACAACTGAACATGCATGCTTGTCAGGAGGGGACATTTATGCTGATCCCTCCCTTTTGCCTTTTTACCAAAATGACGTTTACACCCTCTGGGGAAATCTGGTAAAGAGAAAAGAAGGGTAGGAAGGCCCTGAATTCGAAATCAGGAGCACTTTTGAAGATGACCTTGGTCACTTCACTCAAGAAAAAGGCTTGCAAATGAAAGGTCTTAATGAGCTTTTCGACGAGCAGCAGGAGGACATTGGAGAATTTTTCGACAAGCTTAACTCAGCCCTAGATAATCTTGAAATGCCATCAGTAAGCAAAAAAGACCCCATGCTCGCGATAACCACTCGAGCTGGAACAACAACCAAGGACCCACCTTACCCAAGCTCGTCCCCCATCACCCCCGATCCAAACAAACCTAGCGAGGAGGAGGAGGATGTCGGCGGCAATACCCCCGACCAACCGCCCTTGACGACCCCTTCCCCATCAACCCTACCTAACCAACCTGTGAGAATCCCGATTAAGGAACCAGAAAACTGAGAATGACAACAAGAGATTCTTGTCATATCTAAAAGACTCGGTTGTCACCATACCCGTCCTTGATGCTTGCTATCACATGCCAAAGTATAGTGCATACTTTAAAAAACTACTTGCTAACCGGAAGAAACTCGAGGGTCTTGTGACCCTGGGGGAAGAATGCTCAGTGGTGACCCATCGAGGGCTACCAAAAAAGGTAGACTATCTGGGCAGCTTCATCCTGCCTTGCTCCATAGAATCTCTATTAATCAAGAATGCTCTTGCCAATTTGGGAGCAAGTATCAATCTCATGCCTCACTCTATGTTCCTTAAATTAGGATACTCTGGATTAAAGTCTACCCGTATGAACATCCAACTAGCCGATAGATCAGTCAAATACCCCGTAGGGATATGCGAGAATGTGCTAGTCAAAGTTGGGAAATTCAAATTCCCGGTCGACTTCATAATCCTGGATATGGAGGAGGATGACTTGGTACCCATCATCTTAGGGAGACCATTTCTTGCTACCGCTCGTACAGTCATTGATGTCTATGATGGCAAATTAACCTTACGAGTGGGAACCGATAGCACAACCTTCGACATTAAGGATTCTATGGACCTCTCCCTCGAAGCAGCCAACCGGCTCTATTTCATCGGGGAAGTCGATGAACTCACAGATGTCATTGATAGTTGTGTCGATGAACAGATCGATGAAGGCTGGCTACGGGACGTGAGTTTTCTGCCTTTGCTAGAGGTAGAAAAGATGGAGGATGTTAGTGCAGTCTCCTTCTACCCCAGACAAGAGGCAACGGAGCATATCGAGCTCCGAAAGCCCGAAAACAAGCTCAAACCTTCTATTATCGAACCTCCTGAGTTAGATCTTAAAGAGCTTCCTAACCATTTGGAGTATGCCTTCCTTCAGGGAGAGGACCAACTGCCAGTAATCATAAACTCTTCCTTGGAACATGAACAAAAAGGTAAACTCTTAGAGGTCCTAAAGAAATACAAAGGGGTGCTCGCATGGAGTGTGGCCGACATTAAGGGGATTGACTCAACTTTTTGCACACATAAGATTCTCATGGAAGAAGATTATAAACCTACCGTGCAACCCCAGAGGCGGGTGAACCCTAACATTAAGGAAGTAGTAAAGAAAGAAGTTATCAAACTTTTGGATGCAGGATTGATTTACCCGATCTCGGATA
This sequence comes from Artemisia argyi, assembly GCA_030686995.1. Classification (NCBI taxonomy): domain Eukaryota; kingdom Viridiplantae; phylum Streptophyta; class Magnoliopsida; order Asterales; family Asteraceae; genus Artemisia; species Artemisia argyi. The sequence continues at coordinate 152,558,395 of CM060686.1, read as the reverse complement.
GCCCATGGGTCAGTCCTGTGCAGGTTGTACCTAAGAAGGGTGGGATGACTGTAGTTAAGAATGACAAGGGTGAGATGGTACCCCAGAGAACAGTCACTGGATGGCGGGTATGCATTGACTATCGAAAGCTCAATGATGCCACGAGGAAAGATCACTTTCCCTTGCCATTCATTGATCAGACGTTAGAGAGATTATCTGGACACGAGTACTATTGCTTCTTGGATGGATTCTCTGGGTATTTTCAGATTCCCATAGCACCTGAGGACCAAGAAAAGACCACGTTTACTTGCCCTTATGGAACATTTGCCTACAAAAGGATGCCTTTTGGGCTATGTAATGCCCCCGCCACTTTCCAGCGATGCATGACCGCAATCTTTCACGAACACATGGAAGACAGCATGGAAGTGTTCATGGATGACTTTTCGGTCTTCGGGAACTCCTTCGACCGCTGTCTTCCTAATCTAGAAAAGATGCTTAAACGTTGTGAGGAAACCAACTTGGTGCTAAACTAGGAAAAGTGTCATTTCATGGTAAAAGAAGGGATTGTGTTAGGGCATAAGATCTCAGGGAACGGAATAGAGGTGGACCAAGCTAAAGTTGAAGCTATATCTAAGTTACCATACCCCACGACTGTTAAAGCAATACGCAGCTTCTTGGGGCATGCCGGGTTTTATCGGAGATTCATCAAAGACTTCTCCAAAATTGCTCGGCCAATGACTCAATTACTTGTGAAGGATGCTCCGTTCGATTTTTCCCAAGAATGCAAGGATGCATTCGATCTCCTAAAAAAGGAACATACACAAGCTCCAATCATGATCACACCCAACTGGGAGTTACCATTTGAAATCATGTGTGACGCTAGCGACTTCGCTGTCAGGGCTGTATTAGGCCAACGGCATGACAAGCTTTTCCAACCTATTTACTACGCTAGCAAAACCATGAATCCCGCTCAAGAGAACTACTCCACCACCGAGAAAGAATTATTAGCCGTAGTGTTTGCGTTCGACAAATTCCGACAATATCTAGTCCTTTCAAAAACAGTCGTCTTCACTGATCACTCGGCTCTTCGATATCTTTTTGTGAAGCAGGATGCTAAGCCACGACTAATTCGGTGGATCTTGTTGCTACAAGAATTCGATGTTGAGATTCGTGATAAGAGGGGGGCAGAAAATCTGGCCGCAGATCATCTATCTCGTCTCGAAAACCCCTTGGATAAGCACGATAGAAGTGAGATTAGGGATTCATTTCCTGACGAACAACTCATGTTAATGATTGATTCGGAGTCGTGGTACGCCAATTTTGCTAATTACCTCGCAAGTAGACTTCTTCCTGAACACTTGACTAGGTACGAAATGGAAAAGGTTCTTTTCTCAGCTAAAATACTACTTTTGGGATGAACCATTTTTATTCCGAAGGTGTCCTGACCAAATTATAAGACGCTGTGTTTCGGAAAGTGAGGCAGTAAAGATTATGAGGGAATGTCACTCTGGTCCCTCTGGCGGGCATCATGGGATAAAAACTACCGCCCGAAAGATTTTCGATGAGGGATTCTATTGGCCCACAATTTTCCATGATGTAAAAGAAATGGTGCAGGCATGCGATGCATGTCAACGGGCCGGGAACATATCACATAGGGATGAAGCACCTCAGAATTTTATACAAGTATGCGAGGTCTTCGATGTTTGGGGAATTGACTTCATGGGACCCTTTCCATCTTCAGGGGGAACGAATACATTTTAGTCGCCATCGATTATGTTTCAAAATGGGTTGAGGCACAAGTCCTTAGGACCAGTGACGCCAGAGTAGTTATTCATTTCCTGAAAAAGCTTTTAGCTAGATTCGGAATTCCTAAAGCTCTCATCAGTGATAGGGGTACCCATTTTTGCAATGCACAAATGGAAAAGGTTATGAAGAGGTATGGAGTATCCCATCGGTTCTCCACCGCCTATCATCCACAAACCAATGGCCAAGTCGAAAACACCAACAGGGCTATTAAAAGAATACTCGAAAAGACGGTTAGTCAAAATAGAAAGGACTGGTCATTTAAACTCGACGAAGCCTTATGGGCATTCCGAACCGCCTACAAAACACCTATTGGAACGACCCCGTTTCGCATGGTGTATGTTACCAGTGGAATTAGAACATAAGGCTTATTGGGCACTTAAGACATGTAACTTAGATTACACAATTGCTGAAACTAATAGGTTCTTGCAATTACACGAGCTTGACGAGCTTAGGTTAGAAGCCTACGAATCTTCCATCACATATAAAGAGAGAGCAAAAAGATGGCATGACCAGAGGATTAAGAAACCCAAAGAATTTTCAGAGGGAGACAAAGTCCTATTGTACAATTCTCGGCTGAGACTATTTCCGGGAAAACTTAAGTCTAGATGGTATGGACCGTTTACGGTAAAGAATTCCTCTAAAATTGGAGCCGTGGTGTTATTAGACGATGAAGGTAGAGAATTTACTGTTAACCTACAATGTGTAAAACATTATCAAGAAAATAACAATGAAATGATTAGTGAGGAGGATGTGACGTTTGATGATGAGGTCACGTAGTAACCCATGACCTTGAGTCTAGCTACAAGACTCGTAAATAAAGAAAAGCGCTTCTTGGGAGGCAACCCATGCTTTGTGTGATTTTATTTTGTTTACTTGTTATTTGCTTCCGTATGCATGCCTTATTTTTATTGTTGGTAGATCATGTTTCTAAACTAAATAGTGGAAATACTTTACTTTGTTGTTTTGGCCTAGTCTTAACTCCACCTAAAAGTATTTTTGCAAAAGATAAGTGTAAGGGGAAACCCCAAATATGTTTTTAAGAAACAAACCGATCATGATTCTCCACAATATTAAATGAACATGTATATTCGTATTTGTTAGAGTCAAATGCTTGTATTGAGTCATAATGAAGTTTTGCAGGATTTTCTAGGAAGTAGGACCAAGTTTTTCCAAAAATTTTCCGGAAACTTAACATAAGAATTTCTGCAGGTCACTTTTGACGGCGTCAAGAGTTAACTCTTGACGGCGTCACGTTTAAAAATCTAGAAATTTTACCGGTTTTGTTTTTCTAACGGAGTCTTATGGTTTTTGTGAATTATTTAGTTTTATAATCTCCAGGAGATCTGCAAACTTCATTCCACAAGCATTATATCTTATCTTGTTTTCTTGGACTTAGTAACTTATATAGGATGCCGCCAATTTTACGCGAGGTTGTTTTGTTTGTTTTCTCAGGTTTAACAGGTTATGTATGACAAGAAGATGATTTATATTCTGGAAGGGAAGCTTTGATTGTTCATTTTCTTGGAGGAAGATTTAACCTGGCCACCTTGTTATCCATACCGAGCGAATCAGGGGAGTATTTGATTTCATTCTTTTTACTTTTTTTTCACTTTTACATTCTTTACTTGAACATTGGGGACAATGTTCATCTTAAGTGTAAGGGGAGGGTAAAAAGATGATACCTTACATATGCCCTTTCGCTTGAGTTTGTTTTGTTTAATGGTAGATGTGTAATAAAACTATGAGAAATACTTGTTAGTGCAATTTTAGCGCCAAATTTAAATTTTTTTACAACATTTAGGAGTGAAACTTTAGCCATAGCAAGCGTCTCATGGATAGGAGATTGTATGACTAGCACATAACCGTATATTCAGAAAAATTTTCCACCCAAATATGTGAGGTTCGCCTTTAGATTTGATAGGAAAAGCATATACTATTAGTGCTTATGAGTGTACCGGTAGCATTTAGATTCTAGAACTTGCGTTAGTGATGCATCCCGAGACCGCTAGTGAGACTACATTCGTGTGGTAGGATTTACTACATGATAAGAGGCATCAGGATCACCCTTGTGTTAAACCCGTATTATAATTACTTGACCATTTAAGTCATATTACTTGGCTAGTTAAGTCAACTAATTTTTCCCACACCCTTAGCGTTGTACTTATTTTTAGTACACGAAACCCCTAGTACACCCCTCCGAGCCTATCTTTTCGTTTCTAACTTTAAGCATTTTACTTAAAGGAAGAATTTGTTACACCCCACTTAATGTACAACCGAATCGCCTTAGCCTTCCGTGTATGCACTCATATTTAGTGCATTATTGTTATTTGTTAAACCCTAAGTTAACTATCTAATTGATTACATGGTTGCTAAGTCGAGTCATATCATTGTACATATTGTTTTGGGACGATTGGGACTTGTAACAATTCGCAATTTCAGGTTAACTTTTATTCCCGAAAATTTCACTATTCACTTTTTACTATTCACTTTTCACTATTCATCTCAAAAATTTTTATTTCATATTCTCGTAAGTTAAACTATTTTAACGATAATCCGAGAGTTTGACGCTCGTCGGATCATTTATGCAAAAATCACAAAGCCGTGTCCGAGATTTACTTTTAGGTTTAAACGTCCTTCCAGCATCCCGATATATTCATAAAACATTATAAACAATAGAAATATGATTTTCTCTCATTTTAGGACAATTCCAAAAGTTTTGGAATTTTACGTTTTTCAGTTCAGCGTTTTACGCGAATTACGCGTTTTAGACCCGTGTTTCCAGTTTTTAGCAGGGTTTTAGCACCCGATAGAACCTACCACTCATTTTATATTTTATTATGGAGTATATTGACATGTTTAACCATACTTTCAAGTTTCATATTTTTAGGATGCCCGGTTTTACGTTTTGTGACTTAATAACTTACGGTTAGCAACTTACGGAGTCAAAACTAGCTACATACTTAGGATATTATCATCCAAGGACCATGACTACTCATCTAGTCACCCTTATCCCATTCAAACCGCCATATGGGGGGGGGGGGGGATTCACACTTGTGGCTCAATCTTGACCCTTGATTCACTAGATCATTACACATGTATTACTTTGGCACCAAGTTAACCTTGGTCACCAAGTTTAGGTGACTTTCCTAGCCACCTTCCTAACCTCCTCATTCATAGTATAAATAGCAAGCTAATCCCTTCCTTTCTTCATCACCAAAAACTCCACACCATTAATTCATAGCACCATGATCCTTTGATCTTCAATATACAAGTTACACTACAAAGTTCAATGTCTTAGTATTCTCTACCTAGTTCTCAAGTTTGTTTGGTGATTCCATGGTTGAATTAGGAGCTACACAAGGTTACTAGGGCTGAAGTTAAATGGTTTTCACAAGGGTTAGATTAAGGCTAGCAAGGGTTACAAGAGTTATGGTGAAGGGTTTACAAGCTTAGGTTTAGTGTCCTAGTTCTATACTTGACTTCCTTTCTTTAGAAAGCCAAAAGTTGTAAGAAACTCTTATACACTTTCTTGCTCAATATCATTTCATGCTATATATGGTCTTTGTATTGTGTTCATGATGTTTAAAAATGGATAAAACAAGTATTGGTATACATATGTTAACTTATGACAAGTAAACAAGCAAACTAGTGATTTTTATGGAGAACCATGACCACAATAGTATAACTTTGATATTTGACACTTACTTACTGTTAAAAAGGACTTAACAAGGAAAACATAGCAATTTGAATCACCCAAAACGAGTACACGAGTCAAAAGTTATGACCATAAGAAGTTAGCGACACCAAAACGGCAAATCTGCCTAAATAGCATTCTGATCAAATTATGATTTTGAAAGTCCCACTTCTGGTCCGATTCATCAAAAAGTTAAAACACGAAAGTTGTCCGGAACGACATTTTCGTTCAGGAATAAAGAAGCTCGAGCCCTGAAAACGCTTTCTGAGTGATAAATTTCTTCAAATTCTTAACAGCCCATTTTTAGACCAAAGTAACTATATAATTGTTATAATTAGATGAGACCAAGAGGTCTAATGACCTAAAGCCAAGACCACAACCATGGCTAAAGCCAAGGTTGAGTCTCAAGACCATGGTAACATGACCAAAGTCACGGCAAAGCCACGGCTAAAGACCATATAACTTTTAAAGATCAAAACTTATATATATGTTATCAAATACTACAATAGTAGGGAGCCTCATGTGAGGAGTTCATTGAGTAAGCCGTCGAGACGAGTTGTGGATTTACGAGTTAAAGTGTCCTGGCTCCTCGAACGTTTACTCCATGACTTCTGAATTATGTCGGCCCGAACGGTAGTAAGAGATTTACAACCTATACATGTTTCATAGACCACTTATATTCAACGACTTACACTATATACTAAGTACTACATCATGAACTTTATGCAAGACATATATGGGCAATTCTTCGTATTCTTAGACGTTACTCGAAACCTAAGTCGCAACGTTCTATTATAGGCTGCTCTTAGAGACTTTCGCGATTTGACTACCACTTTCATTTCTCATTACATAAACTTAAGGTGAGTCATAGCCCCTACTCTTTTCATACTTGTTTTAACTCTTGGGGGGGATACATGCTCAACTACTTGCTTACTTGTACAAATACTCAAAACATTTATACTTGATTGCTTTATACTTGATTGTGTTATACTTGATTGTGTTATACTTGATTGTGTTATACTTGATTGCGTTATACATACTTGTTACACTATACTTGCTTAATTTAAATACAAGATTCGTATTTACGTGCATACATAATACTCTATTCTGTCGGAGAGGTATTGGTAGTACTCATGGGAAGATGCCCCCTACCCTTGTGTCTATACTTGACCTTGGATGTCGTAGTACTATTTGGGGAGAGGCCCCCGCCCTTGTGTCTATTCTTGACCTTGGGTGAATATAATCCGGTGCATTGTGTAAACTATATATTGTAGCAGTGGGTTGTGAACACACAGGTTACAAGTCTCTTATGGCGGGACTTGTAACTGAGTGGATTCACAATGCCTTTGCTGTGTGAATATTCTTTTAAGGCTTTTCAACTGTTTTAAGACAAACTCTATGAACTCACCAACCATTGTGTTGACACTTTAGCATGTTTATCTCAGGTTAGTAAGGCGATAGCTAGTGCGTGGAACTTAGAGTCAAGCTGCATATTCTGAAGACTTACGCTTTTATCATTTACCATTCAAAACATTTGTATACATTTATGTATCATACTTTGGAATCTCATGTTTGTAACTTTGAATTCATTAATCGAATGGAAACTTTTCAAAACGTCTCATTTAGAGTTCGTTTTCTATACCTTGTACTTTGTATTATGAAGTAGCACCCCTATGACACAGTCTTCCGCTGCGGTATTTTGGGGGTGTTACAGGACTCATGGGTAAAGTACTTATTTTATGGAGTAATGGGGAAGAACATCATATATTACCCCCGTATGTACGTTAATCTTAAAAGTGCTCCAAGTGTTTTGATTTTCTTAATTCGAGTCATTAGATTAGTTTATTGTAAAGTATGTAAAGATTCAAGTGTAAGGGGAATGTTCATCCCCTATGATGTATTATTTCGGATGGTAGGGTAAAAGTGTATGCAAAAAAAAAAAAAAAAAAAAAAAAAAAAATCGAAAAATCAAGAAAAAAGAAAAAAAAAATAGAAAAAGAAAAGAGAAAAAACATACGGACTACCATCCAGTTTCATTCTATGTTTATTTTATGTTTTTGTTAATTCTCATTTATTAGCTTAAGTCGAGTCTAGTCTTGGCTTAGCAACGCCATATTGTACATGTAATTAACCAAGATTGTTAACTCGCCACCAGTAAAACTTCCTTTATCCAACAAAACCGTGTATTTCATATCCCTACACCTAACGTTACAACCCTTTAAAAGACCTCTTTGATAGTTTATCCTAGGTGCTTACGCCATGTGGTGGAGGTTTGATCCTTTCCCAAGCCTATGGTAATCTATTTTGCTATGACAGGTAGTGAGAGATATCTTCCGTTTCCATATTGTAATTTACACTTTATTACACCCGAGAGATGTGAGTATCTAAACACTATTTGTGAGGTGTTTGTGTATGACCTCCGTGCTTGTATATTGGTCTTTAGTGGAACGATTATTTGTTGTAATTACTTTTATATTAGTGTTAAATGACCCCTAACTTGTATTTTGAGTAGAATAAAAGCGCATTTGCTTGAGGACAAGCAAATCTCAAGTGTAAGGGTATATGATGAGGCAAAAAATGAACCACTTTTAGGAGGTCATTTAAGCCCGAAATTGAATTTATTTGATCAAATATTGCCCTAAATCGTTCCTTTTGTGATTTTAGGTACTTTGGGAGTGAAATTTGGAAAAGGAAGCAATTCGGACGTTTTTGGAGCATAAAAGTGAAGAAAACACCAAAGTCTTAATTTTCCTTGCTGGGAAAAGTAGGTGACGGCGTCAAGAGTAACATCCTGACGGCGTCAAGAGAAAATTTCCATGACGATCCAGTACAGATTTGACGGCGTCACGAAGTAGGGCGTCAAGAGTAAAATTCATGACGGCCTGGAAATGCATAATACATGACGGCGTCAAAAGTAGATCAAGGCAGTCCGAGAAGAGTTTTGGCGGCGAGGTGACGGCGTCACAAGATTGGTCTTGACGCCGTCAGACCCTATTTCCTATATATAGTTTTCTAATTTTCACATTAAAAAGAGAGAAGTTTTGGAGAAACCCTAAGTACGAACTTGGTGCGGATTTTACAGGTTTTTCAAGGGTTCTAAGCCCTTGATACCTTTCAAGTGTAATTAAGATAAGTGTTCTTTTAATTCAATCAGTATGTCTATGTGTTGGTTGTCTATATCTTGTTCTTATCTTAATTCCATCATGCTAGGCTAGATCTATCTTGTGTTTGCTTGGATCTAATGAAACCTAGATGTTAATTATGTGTTGATTACTTGTTTATAATTGTCTTGGATGAATGATTTATATGTTAGGCTTAAGAAAACTGGCAGATCTCCAATTAGTAACATGCTTGAACGTCTTCGGAAACATGAACCGATGTGCACTAGGTCTTTATTGGTTGTATTTAATGCATGAGCCACTGTTTATAATCCCTATGGTTGTGCTGGGCATGGCATAGGATGAGATAAGAGCTCATAGAATTGGGGAGTTAAGTGCGCCACCCCATGAATGGTATTAAGGAATACAATCCGTCATCCATGTAACTATAACAAGTAATTAACATGTAAAAGATGTCTAGGGAGTAGTGAAATCTAAGTAAACACATTTTCTCCACTTATTGCTCACAACTTTAGTATAATTTAGTTTATTTTCATTTCTAGTATTTTATTTTAATTGCATCTTTAGTATTGGGTTAGTTGACTAGCAACTAATTCCGCCCAAATCCTTCAAACCCGAGATTTTTACTTGCTTTCTAAAAAAATATAAAAATACAAAAATAATCATCCTTCACCTTTAGAACCAGTATTTAGGTTTTCTAATCCTAGCGACACTATTCCCAGCTGAACGATCAATCCCCCGGTACTTGTCACTATACTATACTACAACGATCAGGTACACTACCTGGTGGGGGTTGTAAGCTTCTCAAGATCCCTTGAGAGGTAAAGCCTGGTGCGATTCCCACGTATCAGAAGGAAACATACATTTAACCATTTTAAAATTTTGTTTACCTCTATTTGAACTTCTGATGGTATTCGGGTGCTTTGTTAAACTTTTATGGAAGTACATGATAAACTACAATTGGTGAATATAGAATAACCTCAATGTTATGATGAGATTTGAGTGACAACTCTTGGCTCAGATGTATATTTACTGAATTTAGAATATGGTAGGACTTAGAGGTGGCATAATCTGTGTTTCTGATAGTTGTGTAATGGGTCAAAGCTGGTAAGTTTCAGTACCGTCTTAAACGGATTGGGCTTGAGCCGGAACATTGTTTACTTATAAATTACATTATGCAAAGAGTGTACACAGTGAAAATTGCAAATGTCGCAAATGCTTGACTTGGTTGAATTCTAATCCCGTTCATTTTTGTGTGATGCAATAATAGAAAGTATCTTTATTATATGTACATTACATAAGTGATGCATCTATATTAGTTATGCTTTATTATATGTACATTACATTTTTTTCTTCTTCTTTTATTGTTGTGAATGTATTTTTTTTTTCTTTGCAGCATATGGGATTCGATACAAGCTACTGATCCGTATTTGGCATGGGGAATATCAGAGGTATTAACTTAGCTACAAATAAAAAAAATAGTTAAATTGTTTCTATGTGATCAACTATATATTGACTTCTTCATGTTATGAATTTATAGAATTTCAACATGATACAAGTTGATTCAAATGTTGGATTTGTGCCTTTTATTAACACAACATCATACGCCATTGGTCCATTAGACTCTTCACGTGAACTCTCTATACTGGTAAGATGTCTTCAATTTTTCTGGGCCTAATGAGATTTTACCTTCGCTTACACGCATTAAAAATGTATTTTCTGGGGTTCTGTAAATATTTTCTCATTATTATTATGTTTTTTATCACTTCAGCATGGAGCACATTCACATGGAGTTGATACGAAATCTCGCAATCATTTCGATTTTCAAAGTGATATTGGTCTTGATCCTTAGCAACATGGTAAGTTCTATGTGATGAACTAGATCCTAGCAACGAAACTGGCTATTACAGTCAACCGAATTGGCATAATCTGGGCTTGTGTACACACAACTTCTGTGTTACATGCTGCAAACCTGTGAGTGGCATTTAACAGGTATCCCTGTGATAAGACAAAATATTGAGGAGTCATTATTTCTTCTTGAACCAGGTGGGATTACTCCAACAATGGTTATCTTGATGCCCTTAAACATCTGTGTTACATGCTGCAAGTTTACATATGGACGTGAGTAATTTGTCACCTTCTAACCAATATAATATGTTCGTATTGTTTTGGAGTTGAATCATTTGAATTTACTATAACATGTAAACGTTATTTTATAGATGTGATTTTGAGGCCTGGTTGCAGCATGAAGTTACCTCTCGGTTTAATTGGTTGTCCATTAGAGATGGTATGTATACTTTGGTTGAACTCATGTTCAAATCTTATTATTTCTGGTAGAAATAATGAATATTTGAGTACGGAAATTGTCTATTTTGGCTTAGATGGGTTGGGTTGGGTGACGGGTCAACTTGTGTTGAAAGCAAATTTGGTCAATACAATTAAAAAAAAAGTTCATTATTTATTTTTATTTTTCCCACAAATTTTTAATGTGTTAAATTTGATTTTCTCAAAATGATTTGGGAGGTTGTATTACCCACTGGGGATTTTTTCCCCGTTCCAACTTCGGATTCTTGGAAATAATCCCCAATTTAAATACACCTTCAGTGAATTCTAAACCGTTTGATATGTTCGCTAATGAGCTTAGCCACGTCTTCTATTCGACCCCTCTAAGATAAACAAAAGTTACACAACCAAAATGAGTCAAAACTTGCTACCTCAATTATTATTGGACTATTTTCTATCTTGAACATCTCATGTTATGCAAACAATTGCTTTCGAAATTCACTGCCAAACACCTTAAATACATTCTATAAAAGTTACATGTGCGATGAGTATGTTAATAATATTAATAGATTATTAATCATCTAATGTGCATGCTAAAGGTCAACACTCTGAAAATCCTCAAAACTCGGGAGATAAAATCGGAAAAATCCTCAACTTCGGATTTGATTGATTTGATACACAGTGTGTACATAAGAGTTGGTATTAATCTTACCTGTTTTAACTATTAACCATGTGACAGGGAGCTACCATGAGGAAGATCAAGTTTCCAACTTTTGTTAAGCTTTAAAAATGCATTGTAGACTTAAGAGTTCAGAACTTCAGATGGTGAACCAAAGAAAGCCTGCACATTAATTTGAAACAAAGTAGGTACTTACTATTGTTTTTTATGGTCCCTAACTAGAGTTACGGCTCGTGAACTAACATATTTAGAGACAATACTCCAGCAGGTGCACATTAAGAGACAATAGTCCATTATTACGACTGGTGAACTTACATGATGTTATTGTACTTCAACTAATAAACTGCAAATTTTGTAACCCAGACCTGCATCTTCTTAACTAAGAATATGCCGATTCACATTTTCAGTATTGTGAAAGGGGTGCTATAATGAAAAGTTAGCTAAATTCAATATGAAAGCTATTCATCTACTTTGTGTTTGGATACAGCAGACAATCAATTTCAAGTGTGTTTAGGATTGTTTATCCAAAGTCCAAACAACTTATTTGATATTTTAAGTGGGGTTTGTTTGGCTAATGAAAATCATTGTAGAGCTAAGGTAGTTTTTTAGAAATATTAAGAGCCCATATAGCTTGATTGAAATAAGGATGTTAAAGTACTATTCTTGGATGCGACATGTGTGAGTAAGAAAGCTCGGTTTAGTTTACATCTTTTAGTCAATGTAACATTTTTACTGTAAGGATCAATTTTTTTTCTATGTCACTAAAGAACGACTTGCTGGTCAATTCTGTTGTGTGCAAATGGACAAGTAAATCATGAGTCTTAGATAGTAGTTTGTATATTTTATAACTTGTGTTCAATTGATCGATTATTTAAGTTCTTTTTATGTACAGTACGTTATCTGTGGTCTATTTATTATACTTTGCTATCTACTTAATTATGTTGTGTCTTGATATATTGTCTCAGCCTTAAAGAGTAAATAATCATCATTTGTTTAGTAAGTTTGTCGTTAGTGTATATTCAATCTTCTAATGTTTGGTCAAATAAGTTCATAAAACTAGCCCGCCTATTGGGCGGGTCTTGAAGCTAGTATATATATATATATAACTTATTTAAAAACTTACGATACTTTACCAAACCACCAGTTTTACTATCGTTAAATCAACGACTCACGTATTCAAAAACTACTCGCGATTAAGCCATTAAGACTATCAAACACTAAAACTTGCCATATATTATCTAGGTCGTGTGTGGAGCCGTTTCCTTATTGCAAACTGAGTATCGATATTTTTACCACTATACCACTAAAGTGAGTTCATAGCCTCGCCTTTACTTATTAAAATGTTTTATAAACCTCGCGAGGGGGATACATGCTAGTTTTTACTACAAAACTGAACACAAGTATTTTTCTTGGTATGTTTTATATCGTTATTGCTTAAGTCCCTTATTGCCAAAAGTCCCTCATATCATGAGCCTTAGTCACCCAGAGGGTGAACGTAAATAATTGTGGATAGATCTATTAGGGATTTACAATCCCCGCTTGGGCGTTGGAGAAAACTACCAAACGCACTTTATTTGAAATCTAATAGGTTACTGGCAAGAACCTATCCCGATGGCCCTGTTACTATAATCCATCATTTATGATGAGATCTGTTAATCGGCTGAGCGTCATGAGCTTAATGCAATAACAACTGTTTTTAACTTATAATTGTATGACGGTGCAATTATCACTTATAACTTGTGTTCAACTATTAAACTTAAACCTATGAATATCACTCAACTTTTGTTGATTTTTAGCATGTTTATCTCAGGTCTATAACGAGCAAGGATGAGACGGAGGAGCACAAAATTCTCACAAAGGCTATAAAATTTTACTATCATTCGAAAACCTATTTAACAAATTTTGAAAACCACTGGGACCTCATTTTGAAAACTCTGATATTTACAAAACTTTGAATGATAAATGTTTTAGAAAATCATTTTCTACTGAAAAACTATGAGCTGTGAAGTAACACCCAATCTTTATTCCGCTGCAAATATTTTAAAATTGGGGGTGTTACTGAGTAGCAAATATTGTATTTTATAAACGAATGGAATATATATTCTTTAAAAGTTGCGTATATTTGTTTTAGTGTTATAAAATTGTTGCATTTCCAAAAGAAAGAAAAAAAATGTTGCGTATATTTGAAGAAATAAATGAATTGAAAATTTGGCATAATGAGAGTGATGCAAAATTATAGGTTGTAGTTAAAAACGTTAGTTTAATGCGTGCAATTTCTTCCTGTCTACTTTTTTATTCGTAAACAAGAAAGAAAAAACATTATAGAGTTAAAGGTTTGTGTTAGAAAATACTCTTTTATGCTTTTGGGCTTTGGTAGTAACTTTGTTGAAACTGACATAAGCATTCATGCACTTGATCTATAGTAATAAAAGGAATTGATTACCGACTAAAACTGAATATCAACAAAACCCATTAGATTACATAATATAATTAATCATCTCAAACTCCTTAAACTTCTATACATTTGAATTGTACCTATAAATTATCCTACTTTGATGAGTGCCCAAAACTTAAAATAATAATAATAATAATAATAATAATAATAATAATAATAATAATAATAATAATAATAATAATAATAAATCCATATCTTCTAAAGCTCGATCAATCAAGTATTAATATTTTTTTGGTTATAATAATAAAACTTTGAAACGATAATAAGCATTTTATAAGTTTTTTCTTTCTCTTTTTAAGATTACAACTTTTATATTTTAATTAGTCAATTGTTTTTTCAAGATTGAGGATGACCTTTTCTTGATGCAACAACTCAACAATTTACTCAAACATTACGCAATTAATAATTAGATAATAACTTTAATATAACTTTAATTTATTTAATATACGAAAATTACATTTTACCTTTTAGATCATGTTTAATATCTGACATGTACGTACATGAACAAAACTATTATATGATCAAATTTGCTACTAATAAAGCAGTGTACACAAGCCAATGTTTTGGTACTTGATAAATTCTCATGATCGAAGACAATGAGAAGGAATTCAGGCATTGCGCTAGAAATATTGTTTACAAGGGAGCTTTTAACGTACATTAACATTCCAAGATAGTCCGTTGAAAATAATTTATGAAAATCATTACTCTTTCTTACTTTTAAATAAACACTAAACTTTGTCTCGCACACCCAAATGGTGAATGTGGCTTCTAAACCAAAATTAAGAATAACGTAAATGAATATAAACTTAAGCATCAACTATACATGAATGATTTCCAATTGTTTTATTTTTGTAGGTATGAAGGCTTTTACAGGGATGATATGTCTATATCAACCGATATCTCTTGGAGATATAACAACGCAAATATTAAGGATGAAAGACAAGACTTGAGGGTGATACATCAAATTTGGTTTAACATGTCGTCTTCCATAAAATATCCAAAAAAATAAAATAAAAAAATAAAACGCTTTAAGTTATGTGTAGTATAAACCGTTTTTTTCTTTTGAAATAGTGTTATTATTATTAACTTTGAAATACCATGTTATGCGTTATGATAATGAAAGACACTCATGAACTTGATATATTTTCATGAAACAATTCTATTCACAAAAGTTACTTAAATGAACTTCATTTATCCATTCGAGTACCGCGATCAAAACTAAGCATAATAACTAAATACACATAATCTAAAATCTAGGATTTTTTCATAATGAACAAAGCCTGTGCATCGCACGGGCCACGATGTCTCGTAAAAACATAAAAATACGTTTTTCATCATTTATAATAACTACCTAATATTATCAGTTTAGGTTGGTTCATAAATTTTCGTTTATACTCTTCATATGAGGTGCACTTTGCATATATAAGCAGTTATGGACCTTGTGGTTCCTATTTTAAATTCAATTGCTTCTAGGACTTTTTTTGCGAACAAAAGAGTATACTACTGAGTTAACCTCATGTAAAGGTTTAACAGAATAGTAACAACATTTGTGGTTGTATAGTCAGTCCACTAAAGGTGATGATGAGCTTTTGACACTACTACACAAAAATGGCTTTAGGTACGGTTTTAAAAAGGCTTTCGGTGCCATTCTTGAAAAATAATACCGTGACAAAAAATGATCAATATAAAATTTCTGGCACAGTTTTTTTAAAAATCATAACAAATACCTTTATTAATTAAAAATAGACAGATCTCAAGGACAATGTAGTGCAAGATACCCGGAGGAGCGATAGGATCATGATGATTACTTTGGTTATTGATGGGGAGACCGTTAACGTAATCAGCGCGTACGCACCTGAGGTGCGCCGAAGTGAAGAAGCACTTCTAGGACTCACTCGACGAGCTTGTTAGGGAGTGCCAGATGGATCAACGCTTGATTATAGGAGGTGACCTGAACGGTCATATAGGAGCGGATGCGGATGGTTACGCGGGGGTACACGGAGGTTTTGGTTTTGGAGTTAGAAACGACGAAGGTCGAACGATTTTAGAGTTTGTGACGGCTCACGACTTGGTAGTGGCGAACTCTTTCTTCAAGAAGAGAGACATTCACTTGATCACCTTCCAGAGTGGGGGTCACAACACCCAGATTGACTATCTGCTGGTGAGAAAGAGTGATCTTAGAGCATGTAGGGACTGCAGGGTGTTCCCTGGCGTGGCATGCTCATCCCAACACCAATTGTTAGCTTTGGATACACTCTTTGAAAAGCTTCGACCTAGGAGAGTAGCGAATAGGTTGCCAAGGATCCTATGGAAGAATCTGAACGGCGAGGCGGCCTAGTCGTTTAAAGTGAAAGTCTTAGAGGGATTCTCTACGCAGTTGGAGGATATGAATGCTAGAGACGCGGACCATATATGGAACTCCATCGCCGACATCATTAAGAACATAGCAAAGGATTCCCTTGGTGTGGCTGGAGAGGACCCAGCGACACAACAGGGAATCTTGGTGGTTTAGCGAGGAGGTGCAAACCAAAGTAGCAGCGAAGCAATCTGGGTTCAGAGAGCTTCTTTTGTGCCGAGAGGGCCACCAAGCTGACATCATAGCCGCAGAAGAGAGGTATAAAGCAGCTAAAAGAGAAGCGAAGAAGGCGGTAGCGCAGGTGAAGGACAAGGCGTACGAAGAGTTGTATAAGAAATTGGACTCCATAGAAGGGGAAAATGATATTTTTAGGATTGCTAAAGCCCGAGAGAGAAGAAGGAGGGATCTAGGAACCATTAAATATATCAAGGATGAAGGCGGACGGACCATCGTGAATGAAGATGATATTAGGAAAAGATGGGGAGAGTATTTTTCCTCTCTTTTCAACGTGGGAATTACCGAAGGTAACGGGGAAGAAGAGATCCCTGGCCAATGACCAGAGTGCTACTATTCGAGGATTACCCAACCACAAGAAAAGGTTGCACTAAAGAAGATGGGAAGAAACAAAGCAGTAGGGCCGGACCAAATCCCCATAGAAGCTTGGAGGTGCCTGGGTGATGAGGGGGTAGAATGGCTGACTTGCCTCTTCAACAAGATATTCTCCGATGCTAAGATGCCAGAAGAATGGAGACTCAGCAAAGTCATCCCCATCTACAAGAACAAAGGAGATGTACAAGCGTGTAGCAATTATAGTGGTATTAAGCTTCTTAGCCAGACCATGAAGCTCTGAGAGAGAGTTATTGAGAGAAGGTTGAGGAGGGTGACGAGGGTGGCGGAGAACCAATTTGGCTTTATGCCAGGTAGGTCATCGATCGAGGCTATTCACCTCCTCAGAAGTCTCATGGAGAAGTAAAGAGAAAGACAAAAGGATCTGCATATGGCGTTCCTCGACCTTGAAAAGGCATATGATAGGGTTCCACGCGAGTTAATTTGGAGAACCCTTGTGGAGAAAGGAACCCCAAGGAGATACGTGAGGATCATCAAGGATATGTACGAGGGGGCTAAGACCCGGGTGCAGTCCACAGTGGGGATCTCTGAGTTTTTCCCGGTGGAAGTAGGACTACACCAAGGATCGGCCATTAACCCTTACCTCTTCGCCCTGATTCTAGATGAGTTAGCTCGATGGATACAAGAGGGCATTCCGTGGAGCATGATTTTTGCTGACGACATTGTGTTGGTGGCGGAATCGGCGAAAGGGTTAAACAACAGACTTGAGCACTGGAGGGAGGCTCTTGAAGACAATGGTTTTCGACTGAGTAGAAAGAAGACTGAATATCTGAGATGTGATTTTGGGAGGATCGAGGCAGGCCACCACGAGGAGATTGATATACGTTTAAGTGACCAGATCCTGCCACCCAAGGAGTCCTTTAGATATCTGGGATCGATGATTCACAAATCAGGGGGATTGATGAGGATGTTACCCATCGGATTAGAGCAGGGTGGACTAAATGGAGGGCGGCGTCGGGAGTCCTTTGCGACAGGAACGTCCCCTTAAAGTTAAAGGGAAAATTTTAAAAGGTGGCGATTAGACCGGCTATGATGTACGGGTTTGAGTGTTGGCCCATATCCAAGGCCCTTGCGAACAGGGTAGAGGTAGCAGAACTGAGAATGCTAAGATGGATTTGTGGTAAAACCTTCCTTGACATGATCCCGAATGGAGTTTTCAGAGCTAAGCTCGAAGTGGAGAATATTATCGCGAAGATGAGAGAAGGAAGGTTGAGGTGGTTCGGGCATGTCAAAAGGAGGCCACAATCAGCACCAGTAAGAAGAGTGGAGGCGCTAGTAGTTGACGGTGTGAGAAGGAGGGGCAGACCCAAACTTAGGTGGGAGGATAGAGTTAAGCTCGACATGGAGGAGCTTCTTTTGACCGAGGACATGACCTCAGATAGGAAGGCGTGGAGAGATAGAATTAGGATCTGCGGGTAGTCCCGACTAGGTGCTTTGTGGGTTTAGGTAGTTGTAGGTTTTGCCTTTAGGTGTCCCTTTGTTTCCTTGTCCCTTGCGTTTTGGTTTTGGTGCCTTGTTTTTGCTTTGTTGTTTGCCCGTGCGTCGCTTTGCCCTGCTTTAGCTTTAGGCCTCTTGCGTTGCTTTGCTTTAGGTTTCTAGCGCCTCGTTTTGCTTTGCTATAGATTTAGGCCCAGTGCGTTGCTTAGCTCTGCTCTGTTTTGCCCCTTGCATGTGCCCTTTTGCGGTTTTATTTGTTTTGTTTCCTGGTTTGTTTGCTGTTTTTGCCTGCTTTCTTTTGCTAGATTTGCATGTTTGTCTTTGTTTGTTTCCTGGTTTGTTGCTGATGTTGCCTGCTTTCGTGTGATTTCTTTTGATAGATTTGCATGTTGCTTACCGCCTCACTGCTCCTTTTTCCTATCCTTTCACCTGCACACCTGCATTTGCCGGAGGTCTCATTGAAAGCAGTCTCTCTACTCCCGAGTTTATCCTGGAGTGGGGGTAGGATCTGTCTAGATTATACCTCCCCCATACCCTGCCCTGCCGGGATTGAGTTTGTTGTTGTTGTGATATAAATTTGTTATTTGAATTTCCCTTTTCCATGATCTTATGCATATATCTTCGTCGAGAAATACCATATACAACTACGGTTGGAAATGAATTGAATTGCTCGTGAAAATCTTAGGATCGGATTAATAAAAAGCTCGAACGACTCGAGCCTAAACAAGCTTGAGTTCGAACCTAAGTTTGGCTCATTTAATAAATCAAGCTCAAGCCCAAGCTTTGTATATAAAGATCGATTACATTCGTGAGCCTAAATAAGCCCTAAAACTATATACATATATATAACGTCTAAACATATAACCATATATAAACGAGCTCGAGTAATACAACAAACCAAGATGACATTTAACAAACTCTACATTTTAACCAAGATGACATTTAACAAACTCTACATTTTATATATACATCAAGATCACACAATAATCAAAGGGAAAATGACATGTATACACACAACATCACTAAATACAAATACAACCGTCCAAAATATATGTCATGACCAAGTGACTATTATTTGAAAGAGAAACACATCATTATAACCTCATTTATTGAGTGGCCAATGTAACTAGAGGAGTAACTCTCATAAGTGTCACTTGGTCGATCTCATATTGTTTTTCATTGGTTAGGTTATCGAGTTGTTTATTTTATTCGGTTCAATTAGTTCGATTTTTTTATTATTTTTTTTGGTAAAACCGAAACCGAATTTGAATTCGATTATGTATTCTGGTTAACACGAATTACATAATTTATATTTTTTCTAATTTTATTATATAGATTTTTATTTTACATACCAAACTTTCTCACGTACCAAAGGATTCATTTCCATCATCCATCTAAAAGAAATAAATGACTGAGATTAAAATCATTTTAATATTTTACCTACTTTTTATAATTTAAATATGTCATTAACCGTTAATCGTTCGACAAAATAAATTATACCATCACGGCCATCATTTAATTATTCTTCTATATACGGACACTTTGATATATTTTTTTTTAGCGTTTTCTTCTTCTTCTTCTTTTTTTTTTTTTTTTTTTTTTTACCTTTTTCATATTTTTTCTTTGTTGTTGAAACTTGCATGAGAATTCATATATGATTAAACACTAATATGAATATTCTAATAAAATCACATGTGATATTAGTATTAAATTATATATGATATGTAAAAAAAATATGTGATTTAAAACCAATATCACATATGATTTATTAGTATATTCAAATTAGTGTTTAATCACATGTGATTTCTTCATGCAAGCTTCAACAACGAAAAAAAAAAGAAAAAAAGTTGAAAAAAACAATTTTTTTTGTCGAAAGTATATCAAAGTTCACATCTATAGAAAGATAATTAAATGCATGTCGTGATGATATTTTTTTTTCACTTAACGACTAACGGTTTAAGAGATATTAATATTGAAAAAAAAAATGAAGTTTTTTTTTTTTTTTTTTTTTTTTTTTTTTTTTTTTTTTAAATTTTAAATTTGCGTATAATCTCATCTATTAGATTAAATGTAGATGAAAAATGAGGATTGATCCTTTGGTATTCAGATAAAGTTTGGTATATAAATCATCTTAAATCTTAATTTATACAAAGAAAAAAAGTTAATGTAGCGTAAATTTTGTGATATTTCTTATGAGGTTGGCAGTCTATTTTTTTAATTAATCATTCATTATAGTTGTGTGATATTTCTGTATATGTAAGCTCGTAAATTTTGTGTGGCTTACTACTTTGTGAAACCGTATGTCAGTGTTCATTTGAACTAATATGAAGTCAATGTAAGGGTGAATATATGATAAGTAATTTTTGGTTGTGGGCTCTTAGGACTCTTTTCAAGGAGAGTAAAATACCAAGTTAAACACCTGCATAAGCATACAAACATGTTATGCCATCTATATATGGTTGTATGGTGAGTTTACAACATCTTCTATAATTTGATTTGGATCAGAGGTCGGCATCATGTGTGTATAATTTGCTGGGAATCCTGGGATGGTGTATGATCAGTGCAAGGCTTCAGAGCTTTTGTTATCATTTGTTGGGCGCTGGCGTGCCACGTGTACTTTTGATTATGAGTACCCGTGGTCATGTCTCTGTTAGACTGCTATTCTTCTTCTTCTTTTTTTTTTTTTTTTTTTTTTTTTTTCTTCTTTTTCTTTTTGAACGATAGACAAACACACGCCTTTGTTCCTGGTTGTGACTTGTGACTGAACTCTCGATCACTTAATTAAATCATCTGTACTTTAGATAGAATTAAATCAAAAGCTTGTTGGCATACACTTATATGGATTTGGATAACGTAGGATATGAGTGATCCATTTATGCGACGTACTAATTAATATCACTAATGTACTAGCTATGTGAATTTGCTCCATAAGAAACTCATTCGATATACACCAACCTGCAGCGTTGCTCGGTGATGTGCTGCATGTTCTTTTGCGAACACCTTTAAGACCATTTTAATCGCATATGAATATGGTCTAAAACATTTTGATATTAATCAATGTGTAATCCAAATCTGTAACTAACAATTAGAAAGAAAAGAATAAATTAATTGAATTTGTCAACAAACTAAAACCCCCAGAAGTAACACCAACAAAGTCACCCATTTGACCCATACTCCTCTCACCGGTCGATAACAACCTGAAGAAATATCCGACTCCATAGAGGGAGTATACCTAAAGTTCGGGTTCGACCCATACAAAGTCTGAATCCCCTTCACATCATCCATTTTTAAATCCACTTTTTTAATCCTCGGACCCAAACTCGGGTACATAATCGCCTGTTTCACAGACGAATGGGCCAACCCAAGTATATGTCCAATTTCATGAGTCGCAACAGACTCCAAATCAATAGCCACATTTGATCCGGTTGATCCAAAATCAACGGCCCAAGTTTCGGCCGTATCAAAATGAAGCCTACCATTTTCGGGCGAAAAAGCATGTGCCAAAACCCCTAAAACCCCATCAAATGGCTCCCCGTCCCCGTGGTCCCCTCCATAAAACGCTATTTTTATATCAGCATTACGATAATCGTCAACTTCAGTAAAGTTGACGGGTATCGTAGAAGCCCAACGCCCAAAAGAACGTTGGAAAACATCTTGTATTTCGGAATATTTAATGTAATCAATCATATGACTGTCAGAAAAAGCATATGTCAACATCAAAGTCTCGTCTTTCGAGGTTTGTCGCCACCTCGGCTCCCCATCAAAAAACGCATACTTTCTCGACACGTGAATCTTATGTTTTCGCGTAACATAATCCGACACGCCGCACCTCGGCAACATGATCTGTCCAACTGTACTCGAATCCAACTTCCCCGTAACCGGTAAACCCAACTTTTTTTGATACCTCAAGACCGCGTTTTCAAACTTGTCGTCAAAAGTGTCGCTAAAAGTGTCGCTAAAGTTATCGAGATACCCGAACCGGTGAAAATACTTTTTGAGCTCAGAAATGCCTGAAAAAGTAGCACCTTTGCCCGCGTTGGTAAATTTTGAAAAGTTGTGCCACGTGGAGTTTGCTGATAGGTGGATGGGAAATTCCGGTGGTGAGATTGGAGGCAAGATTCTGGCGGGAAAAACATGTTGGATGAGAGATAATAAGATGAATATGTTGTAACGGTAATGACGGTACATGGTTTGTTAAATTAGTTTGTCTTAGGATATTATTGTGTATTTATATAAGATTCAAAGAGTATATACAAAGTAAGGTGCTAGTTTTGTTGCATCATGTATAAGTTATTACAAAGCTTGTTTAATTTAACTATGGTTTTGGACTAATTTATAGAGTAGGGCCGGATTTATGACTCTAAGTTATCAAATGCATAAAATTTTTTATGAGTATAAAGGAAATAAAAATAAGTTAAAACTTGTAAACAAATTCAAAAGACGCGTATGTTTTTTTACATATTAGTGGACTAACTAAACAAGATATGTATGTATTTGTGTGACACATAATTTCGGGACAAGGTTCATTTCGGAGAAATTGAGTTTTTTAATGAAAATTACACTAGATGACATAAATATATCGGGTTCCCGTAAACCTCCGAAAATCCCCTAAGGCCGCCCTAGCTACATAGTTTGAGCTACCGTAACACAAACTTAAAACCTGATAAAGTCATTCCTTAAGAAAAGTTTACGCGGTCAGTGAAAATTGTTTGTATCAAACATAATTTAAACTAGAAACATTTTATATTCTGCTAATGAAATCAAAAGTTTTTACTTTTTACCACATGTTCAAATAAGGATTCTCTAAAATTGTTATTAACATGATATGTTATGTTGTGTGTATTGTGAGAAGGAAAAACATAAATGAACCTTTAATTATTATTAAAAAGTAACTTTTTATTTATTTAACTTGATTGGTTAGCATAACATGAAAACCAATTTTAGAGGAATCTCATAAATTTTATACTATCCAAAGTTTTTTATGTGCATACGCAACCAAACATTAGATATACCCAAAGGTTGTTGTAGTTCAAGTTGACTTATTCTACTAAACTAATGTAATTAGACTAAGACGGCTTAACAAAATGTTGTTTTATTTAATCCCTCATGACGACATCAACTATTTTAGAAAAATTCCAAGATCACTGTCGATATTATCATAAAAGTTACTCATCTTTTCTGATAAAATATGTACGAAGTGTCCAGTTACCCTTTAGACTTGTAATAAGTCTCGTGATAAGCACAATTTATAGTAGTAACTCATGTCTATCTTGTAATGAAATTTTTTCATATACTTTTTTTCAAAACGTTGATAACTAACTATGTGAACCGGTTTTTACGTCTTGTCTCGCTATATGAGGAATGTGACCATCTTTGTGATAAACACGTTTTTCGTATGGTTTAACAATTTGTTACAATCTTAAGTAACCATTCTTGAATTCATATATGACGACCACAGTTTTGTTATTCGATAGATTACTACAAGTAGTGAATCATATGCCAATATGCGATAACACAAAGGATAATCTTGTGGGTAATATCTATGCTAAGATGTGACCCAATATTGGTGACAACCTTAACTACAAAATTGCATTGTAAAAGGTTTTAGACAAGATGAATGCAACAAGAAAATGGAGGAGAAAGTTAAGAAGATTCTTTGGTTTAAACCATGACATTTTTAAGATTCTTAACATGGTTTCATGAAGGCACGTTTAGGTCAGCAACTTGGGTGGGATTCTATTTTTATTTATTTTATATTTCATAAATAAATAAAAAATAAATGGTCATTGGGTTTTAAAGGTTGTTAAATGGATAATCATTTTAAATAAGGATTTGGTATATAAAATCTTATAGTAAACGCTACAAAGATGCTTTAGAGATTGGTTCTATATTTTTATAACTCATTTTCATGTTAATTATGTTTGAAAAGGAAGATTAAGTGATATCTTTTTGTTTTAAGTTTTCATCTTATTATGTTGGTTAGTCGTTATTTCAAACTTTTAGTCGACTAATATGTAGTTCGGTCTAGGTTTATATTGCTCAGATTAATGAAGCTCAAGTGCGTTGCATGTAAACGTTTATTGGTTTGAGATTGATTTTATTCTACTCTAAACAACTTTTGGTTTCATTACACTAAATCTTTCTCTTCATCTCTTGGTCCGAATGATACCAAGCTGCAGCCCTAAAAGTTAATGCACAACATTCATCGAAAGGGATCACGAATCAACATAATCAGCATAAGATAAACGATAGAAGTGTTATTTTAAGCCTTAATACTATCACGTTTACTATACCTAAAGTTGGTTGAAATTTGTATTAGAAATTTAAAATCATAAATCTTCATAACATAAGCACACAAGTACATAACCACAATGCTTAATTGGTTTCGGGCTATTATTCTTGGTCCATCTAGCAAGCCCAGATATCTTTATAAAACTTTCTTGGTCCATGCTTAATTGGTTTCGCGCTATTGAACTTATTGGGCTTGATTGAGTCCAGCTGAAGCTTATATATTTGTTGAAATTCTCAAATTCATCCCATACAACAACAATCTACATTAAATTTCTTTAATATAGAAATGGCTTTATACCAAAGATTTTTCAAACATGTTTAATACATCAAGTACAAAACTACCTAAATATATAAAAACGTTAGTAAGTTAACCAGACCGTCCGATACGAAAAATGAAAAAGTTAGCCATTAAGATATATTTACCACTCATGAAATAGCCCATTTTCATACGAGATGCTATACAGGAACTTTTAAGCTCAAGATGTCCCGCATTTCTCAAGAACGATAGCTAAAGTCCCTGAAACTACAACTTGAATCTGAAACTTACATGTAGCAAGAATTGGGTCGTAACAAAGGATATACGCCAGAAGACATTCATAAAGGAATCCATAATAGTTTTTCGAGATCGTAAGGAAAAAAAATTAAAAAATAAATAAAAACAAATAATAAAAAAAGTCATCGAAACTGATTAACTGAAAACCGAAACTTATGTTTGAGAACTTTTTTCTTTAACTAATAAACTAACACTTCAACATATAATACAACAATTGATTAACTATACAAATAAAACATGTAAACATCACTTCATGAATCATGACTTGGTATCTCATTCAATGCACACATGGAGTCCAGAGGTATGTTTTAATACACTACCAAAAAATGCATTCAATAAAGAATGGAATTAAAAGCAGAAAAAAAAATCCAGGGTAGTAGAACTTATAGTTAATTATATAGTAGTTATTTATTTATTTAATTTGACTTTATCTGGATTTTTATTTTTATTATTATTTATTTTTTTGAATAACATTAATTAGTTTGAAAGATTAGGTTTAACGAGTTTGGTACCCGCGCGTTGCTGCGGAATTCTTTTGTTGCCGCTAGCCACTTAACGTGAAGTTAGTTACCTAGAACTGATTTTGCAATTGATGTATAACATGAAGGACCATTTATGTAAATTATTTGAGGACTAAATTTGCAATGAACCACTAAGATGAAGGACAAAGTGCGTACAATTTTTTTTTTAAATGTTAAAGATAACGGTCGTTAGTTAACAGCCGTTAAATAACTAACGACCGTTAATACTAAACTAAAAAAAAAAGAAAAAAAAAAAGTTACTGTAGCAAGCACTGTAGCAAGCACAGTGCTTGCTACAGTAACCTATTGGGTTTTAGTATATACAAGGTGGACTACCCGCGCGTTGCCGCGGGGTTTCTGGAATACAAACTATTCGATCGCTCAATTGTATAACATATTCCCTAAATATATATGAAGCTATATATACATAAGTGCAAAGGTTATAGTTAGCGTGTTTCAAAATATTTAGGGTGCGTTTGGTACCCATTCCTGGGAATCAACTATCACTATGAAAGTGATAGTTGGTGTTTGTTTAGGGTGCCCGGGCCCACCACTATAACTATGAAAGTCCATTATTTTCTATACTCCATATATGGCTAGAGAGTGGGGAATGAAACTTTCATAGTTGAGTACTATCAAACTCATACCCATTGTCATTCCTCCCAGCATACCAAACGCACCCTTAAAGTTTGAACATCTATTACAAAAAGACATATAAGTCAAAAGAGATAGGCTGCCATCTTTTTTCAAAGTCTATTAGCATGACATATAATAGTAGCCAAAACATCTCTAATCCCGTTCAACTGTATACATTGTGATTCATTTGCGCACAAACTACAGCAACCCATCGTGATTCTTTCTCTTATTAAAGCCATAGACCGTAGCTGTTACTTCCATTCTTTTCAGTTCCATCTCCAAAAGCCGAAATTTAATCTCTACGAACTGAATATTCAAGTAGGTGATAACAACTTCAGCTCAAATGAGTCACTCTAGTAGTATGCATCAGATATGCAACTAAAACATACAACAAACATATCTATATCAAACATATCCAGAAATTACAAAAAGGGCATAAATTACCAGTTTAGGGGAATTGCAACACCAAGGCAGCATGATGAGTTTTCCTCAAATAGCATCATCGAACCAAATGCCCAACAACACGTGTACTAAACCCAGTAAGTCCAGCAATCGCAACTGTATACATTGTGATTCATTTCCTCAAATACATTGCAAACGGGTCAAGTAAGTCCAGCAACCACAACTGATCTAATTCCTATTGTAACCGTAGTATAACTTAGAATAAAGTTGTGTTTGGAAAAGAAGCTTGACCAGTTTTTTCTTACGTACGGCTTTGTTGTTCGATTTTAACTTTCTCCTCTGGGCTATATGTGGTTTCTCCTCTGCATAATGTGTAGTCACATGTATTTACACAGTTAACGGTTTCTTTTCTGAAGCTACCTTTTTAATATGTTCACCGTAAAATTGGATAAATTATGCGTTTGTCAATTGCTTGAATGCATCAACCTGTTTCATCATAATTATTAAAATGAGAATACTTTCATGACCATATATGCTAATACACTACTACTATACATCCTACTCGTGAATTTGAGCCAATGAGACCCCTTCATATGATAGCATCACAAATTAAGGGTTCAAGTATTAAATAATATATGCATTTCATACTGCAAGTTTATAAGGAGGACCATAGTTGCCTAATATGTAGATCCTCATCAATATCCTACATATATTTTAAGGTTAATTAAACTCATAAGCCTGAAAAATAAGCTAAACCAAACACCCCCTAAAACTTTAACAAATCGTTTCCAAATACACACTTATGACCAGAGCTCATAAATGGCTTATGACCACAGCATATGAGCTTATTTGACTCGGGTAATATACGAAATTATAATAAGCTGATAAGTCTAAAGATCCAGCAAAAGCAAAAAATATCAAACACCCATACGCAAACAAATCTACATTAAATCACACTTTACTACAATTCCAATTCAGAAACATAAATTATCCACTGCAACTATATATTCAAACTTAACATATATTAGATTCTTGCCCTATTTTATCAGGTACATATTCTTTTCATTAGTGTGAGAAAACAACATCGACATTTTCCTATAGATGAAATGTTTTTTTACCTTAAAATTAGGCCGAACAAACTCATGAAACCACATTGTCTTAATGTTGATCAGCAAAGCCTACATTTATGTACAATTCCAGGTTAATTAAATGTCAACTTCAATATCCAACAGATTCAACCTGCAAACCGATCAATATCCACCAATGGTGATTAAGTAACTTACCATAGTCCATCGCCAGACCTTGAAAGGCAATTTTGGATGACGGTGAATAAAAGTTACTGGCTGGAACCTTTTTTCTACAACTGCTATCATTTAGCAGGCAACATGAGATCCCGCACGCCTTCTTACAACAATTTTTAAGTAAACAAATTAGGCCTTTCGATATATAAAAATTCCAAGAGAGCGAAACTGTAAATTTTTAAAGAAACGACAGTTTACCTGTTTAGCATGCCTTAAGTCGGCAATGGAAGTAGCAATAAATCTAAGCATAAGCAAATCAAGCATAAAAAACCGTCATGAAGTCTAGTATATGTAAATAAGGCATGACTTATAGAAAATATGCATTTGGAGTACCAATACCAACCTGTCCATATTATTACGCATCCATGTAGTATATTAAAGGGACTAAGGACATATCAGATCCCTGTAGTCCAGGAGCCCTGGATGTCAAAACTCAACAAACGCAAGGCTAGTGTTATGATTGTAGTCTCGAAGCAGCCTCAAACGATAAATCTAGTAAACAATATATAACTTGATAATACATTAAAATTTCAAGATGCTGCGAAGCTCATCAGATGCTACGAATGGGAGGAAAGCTAAAGTAGAGCGAGCAAACCTGAGACCAGTATGAATTCCAAGTGCTGCGAAGCTCATCAGGTGCGTGAATCAGACAACATCTTTACATTTGGAAAATTAATCTGGTTGTACAATTAACAGAATCAATTAGCTCGAGTGACAATGATCTCTATAAAGGAAAGCTTGATTTAATTTACTATAAAAGAAAGAAAGATAGTACCTGTCTAATGCGATGATTTTGTGTCAAATCCAGATGTTGAAGTACCTGGTTCATATCTTCGTGAGCACCTGATGTTCATGTGTTCCTCTATTATTGTGATCTTGGGTGCATTTTCTGATGAGGAATCGGACTTCATTTAAGCATCTCCGCCTTCCTCTTTGTAAATTCTTCCACCATTGGCTTCCATAGACGGACACGCGCTTTTATAAACCAGTTTGACACCTGCCCAATATGAATAAAAGAATTGAAATTTTGATTTTGAATTTAAATTAAAAGTATAGCCTTGGTAAGAGAGTTTGAAGAAGTAATTTACCTGCCTTCGAGTCAATCCTGTTTATCATGCTAGCATAATCTTGTTTGAATCTTTAGGAGACCTGGGAGAAAAAATGTTGATTATAATATAACCAGATAACCAAGCAAAAGCCAGACGGTCATATATATAAAGAAGATAATATAACGATAACAATCCGTTGTAGTGACATTTTCTTGCAATCATAATTACCATATTACTTGAAAATTTTGAAAACAATATTGTCGGTCGACCTACCTCTCTTGTTTCGACCCAAACCTATTTTGACCCATTAGCTCTTTTCCATCTTTAAATTGCAAAGAAGTATACATTGCATTCCATGCAAGTTGGTCAGATCTGCAAGCTTAATGCACTCTAGCGTAAGCAACAAATCAATAGAAACAATAAGTAGCCAATATTCTTTCCCATGGCTGCAAACATAGCTGCTTGCCGCGCCACACATACGACGTACGACATGGCTGCAAACCAAGTGAGTTGCCCTGCTAAGATATGAGTCCACCCCCATGGCTGAAAACACATTACTATGATGCCCTGCCAAGATAGGGGCGGATAAGGCTAATCCAGCATTAGCTTCACTCATGTCTAGCAGACGAACACCGGAAACCAAAACTACATTGGCAGCAAACTCTACGCAAACCATGATTTTTGCAACCAAGACACCGCCAAACCCATACCTGGCAAAAATTATAAGTCAAATGTCATAGAATGCAAATAATTCACATAAGAATAAGCTAATCATCAGTTCTTATCACCAATCCAAACACCCCTATAGTATTATTACACAAAAACTATTCAGAATCCTAACTTTAACCAAGACCCATTTGCGAAAATCACTTCAAAAGAAATAAAGAAAAAAATAACATACCAACAAATAGAGTTTAATCAATTTTACTAACATAACCTGGAACCAACGAACCTCATTAATTGTACAATCACGCTATGAAACAACAAATAGAGTAAAAATAATTTTTTTCTAATTAAAATTTCCAATCTTTTTATCAACACATATATTAAATTCCAATTTTAAAAAAAATGCATACCTGAGTTTGAAGCAAGGCACAGAAACATTCAATCAGAAAACCGAAAATCAGAAAAACCTAATCTTTACCCGTCATCCACTTTAACCAAACATCTTCGAGTGGTTTGTGTGTGTGTGTAACAATAAAAAGGAAAAATCAGGTCATCACATATGAAGAAGCTTCAAGAATACCACCATCAACCATATGTGGCTATAAAAAACCCATTTCCTGTAGAATATAACAGATGGCAATCACACAACACAGTTGGATTAAAATAACCCGGTTCCTGTGCGTTTTACTGTTCATTCCCTCACAGGCAACTGTAGCATAACAGTAACTCATTCTTGTCGGATCGGGTGACGGTTAATTTGTTGTTCGAACTATCACCCAGTCGGAGCAGGGGAAAAGGAAGAAGATGTGAGATAAGGTGAATAGCACGGGTCGGGTACCAAAAGATAACTTTTGGGTGTGGGACTAAAATAACCCGAACCGAGGTTAAAAGCATTGGGCTTCAAAGCCCGCTTATTGTTATATTCTTATAATATAATTACGGAGTAGTTGTTTACAACATTGTCTAGATCTTTTATAACATTATTTACTTATTAGTCAACTATAGCAATGAATATTCATCCACACTAGCCACTAATCTGATGTGGATCTCTATTTATCATTTTATCTGATCATTATACTGTCTGAATTGAAGTATAGGGTAGTGCCACATGACAATGAAATAATAATGATTTAATAAATGTTACAACTAGCTAATTAACAGAATAAATCATGATTTATATGGACCATATAAATGAATGACTTGACGTCTCAATAAAATGGGAAGTTATTGTAAAATCCCAAGGGACAAGTCGGTATAAGAGGTAAAGCAGATTATATTTAAAATATAACATAGTGTTTGGTACATCGTAATAAGAGTAGGAATGGAAAAGAAGATTACGATTAAATGAAAAAATTATGTTTGTTTTTAATTACGAAATGTAATGACTCATTACATGTAATCACTCATTACATCAAAAACCTTCATTTTCATTCCATAGAGGCTCCCTCATTTTTTTCATTACGTCCGTAATGTAATCAAAATTACGTAAAAGCCCACCATTAACTAACCATATTAAATACACTTCTTATTAACTATGACCATTCTTGTCTTTTTCTTATCGATTGCATTCCGTCCTATCATACCAACCAAACATTATTAATAAAGGTAATGAATTATTACACTACATCATTTATTCCATTACGTCGCTTATTCCATTCATTTAACATTTCATTCCGTCCTACCAAACGAACTCTAACTGTCTATCGCATACAATGAAATGTTTTAATAAATGTTTAAAATGTGTCAATCAAAATGAATAACATATTTACATAGTGTTTACAGTGTGCTATGTATAGATATATAATGATATTTCAATCAAAATGAAAAGTGTGCAAATCACCTTCCATAAAATTATCAAGTGTATCAATTTATCCATTTATCTATTCTAAATAACTAAGAGTACTGCTAATGGTCACACCAGTTCACTTTTCATCTCAGCGGCACATCCATTTCTCTCTCTCCCTTACTCTCTCTCACTTTTCACCCTCAATAGTCATATCCTTTACATTTTGATAAAATACCCATTTTCATACAAACATATTTTACTAAATACCTCTCACACACTCACAAACCAAATACTAATAAATAATAAAAACATTCAAGAGGCCCACATTTACACGGTTCCATATATGGTGAGCATCTCACCGATTAAGCCTTGGTGTGAGCGGCTCACACACAACCTTCGAACCTGCCCAACAAGCCTCACGCGTTAGGTGAGCGTGTCACGGAAGGATTTGGCTCCCATTGGGAGCAGTCTAAGGGAGGGGATTAAGTGAGAAAAATAATTAAAATAAGAAATGCGAGTAATAATTCTAGCCACGCATTTTAATGTGAGAAATAATTCTGGTCACGCATTTCAAGTGAGGGTGTCACGGAAGGATTTGGCTCCTATTGGGAGCAACCTAACGGAGGGGATTAAATGAAAAAAATAATTAAAATAAAAAATATGAGAAATAATTATGGTCACGTATTTCAAGTTAAGAGAAAAAATTTGAAAGAATATACATATACTTTTGTAAGCTTATCTGAAATATGAGATTGTGATTACTCGTCCTTTTAATTTTATTCATTTTTCTCATTTAACCTTAACTCTTCTGACTAATATACCACACCTTTTTCCTTCCCGAATCAATTTTTCTAAATATAACTAATTATATTGTTTGACACGTGGCATGCCTAAAATTTTGAATTAGCTCCTCTGAAGAAAGCGCCAAAATCGAATGTTAACTGATTCTCTTCAATTAACATTTAAAGTTATAATCACGCATTAAATAGTTTAGTTAATCAATATTTTAATGAGTAAAGATCATTTGAGGACAAATTTTTTTTTTATATATCAAGGACTAATCTTCACCTTCCATTTTCCCTCCATCTTTATTTGATTTAATGGATGAGATTAATTCCAACAATTTAAAAAACTCACTTTCATCCTTTTTTTTCAAATATTAATATCTTTCAAACCGTTAATCATTAAGCGAAAAAATATATACCGTTACGACGAACATTTAATTATCTTTCTATAGATAGGCTAATTGATATATTTTCGACAATTTTTTTTTTGTTTTTTTCACGTTTTTTTTTCGTGGCCGAAAAATATACCGAAAAAATCATATATAATATTACATATCATATCATATATGATATGTAATATCATATATGATATTACATATCATATATGATATGCAATATCATATTTGATTTTTTTTCAGCAACGAAAAAAAAAAACGTGAAAAAAACGATTTTTTTTTTCGAAAGTATATCAAAGTGCCCGTCTATAGAAAGATAATTAAATGCCCGTTGCGATGGTGTAATTATTTTCGCTTAACGATTAACGGTTTAAGAGATATTTAAATTATAAAATATGAGTGAAATAATAAAATGCTTTTAATCTCAACCATTGATTTCCTTTTTAGATGGATGGTGGGGATGAGTCCCTTTGTATGCAAGGAATGTTTGGTTTATAGAATAACTCGACTCTATTTTAATAAGTTTTGAAACAACTAAATGGCTAACACCTTATATCTATCATACTATAAGATTGTCTCCTCTAATTGAATTGCGGAGGCGTCAAGATTGCATAGCGTACAACAACCTAATGCTGCGGAATTTATTATAGAAATATGAAGAGGCTCCATTTTTTGTGTCTTTATTAAAAAAAATGTCCAAAAAATATGAAGAGACTATATTTTTGCTTCACTTATTACATGCTTTCAATGATATTTAGTATATAATTAAAATTTGGCTAGATGAAGAGACATGGTATTTAGTATAGAATTAAAAGTTGGTTAGATGAAGTGCAAAAGTTGCAAGAATAATTTATGATTTGACCTAATACATGCCTATATAAACCGGCCAAAATCACATGCACAAACACAAAAGTTCGAATCTTCATTCTTGATTTTAAAAAGTTCAAATCCTCATTCATGATTTTTTTTTCGTGTGCAGGTTATACAACATTATCAATACTACCATCAATTTTTTTCATGTGCAGGTTATACAACATTATCATTACTACCATCAACCAAAGGTAACGTATTTTTCCTGTAGCTTACATGTATTACTTCAATGTTTGACACATAACACACTTAAATGCATGTCAAGCTCAAGAACACACTAAACCTGAATACATAATGGGTGGGCACCATTCCATTATTATGATATAGAAGAAGCAACAATAGAAGCTTTATTAGAGGCAGATCCCAACATTGGATCCTTAGATATTACTGATTCGAAATAGATGAAATGGAAATGGATCGTGGGGTCAACATTTATGCCGTCAACAACGAAAATTTGACAACATTAGATGTGGCAATTCTATGAAAAAATACATATCTTGATTAAGGTACATATGTATTCTTCTTATATTACTATTAATATGTTGATGGTACGAGATTATATTCTCACAAAAACTTGCTCACCGCAAAATATTTTTGATGAAAAATTTATAAAACACTCCAAGAAACCGGATGTCAATCAAATGCTTCTTTCGATATATTTTGGAAACTAGCAAACTACATAATTTGGTAGACAAAAAAGTTAAATTACATATTCTCATTTTCTAAAACGCGAAACTTTTCATCTATCCTAATATCAGATTTTTACTCAATTCTTGGTGTGAACCCATCAACGGATGATGAAACCGTGAGGAAAAATTACCCAAAACTAGTTTTATCTCTTCATCCTAATAAAAACAAGTCTGTAGGGGCAGATGGGGCATTCAAATATATATTAGAAGCATGGGGTCAACTGTCTGATAAAAGTAAAAGATCAGCGTATGACGATCGGAGAAATACTGCTCAAAACGGTGCTTCACCGGGTCAAAATGGTTTCTACAATTTCACTAAAATTACAACCACTCGAAGTAAAGTTACAAGTACTACTCCAAAGGATAGAGGCACCACTAGCACTACGCCTCCCACAAGCACAAATCAGAAGACGTTTTGGACTGTATGTGCATGTAAAATGCAATACGAGTATCTAAGAATGTATCTACATCAAAATCTTTTGTGCCCAGGTTGCCGCTCTTTTGTGTCCATTTGACATCCTTGATGTATTTACATTGTTTGACCCTAATATATATATATATATATATATATATATATATATATATATATATATATATATATATATATATATATATATATATATATATATATATATATATATATATATTGTAATTTTATGTAATGTGTTTTTCATTAATGTAATTTATTTTTAGTTAAACATGTTTTATTATTCGAAGTAAAAGGCAAATGAATAGCATTGTATGAAACAAAAAATTGTAATGACGAAACCATTTATCAAGTAATGCAATATTTGATGTGACATATTTAAATAAATCATGTAATATTTGTAGATTATATGGATTTAGTATGTAAGTTAGTTTGCCATACTAGCAAAATAGGACATATTAAAAATATCACATTAAGTAATGAATAGAAAGGAAAAAATACATAATTTTGACTAAAAGCCATTTGTAAATTATTATATCAAATAAAAAAGTTGAGTTTTAAACATAAGCAAAAGTTTAAACTTTTATCGAAAAACAAAACCGGTGCATTTAATGTGAAGTATATACAACATCTTTGGTTAGCTATTTAGAAATGATTTTATTGATAAAATTTATTAATATTAGCTAGAATTCAATGTTAATTTTCAATTAAATTAGTCGTACAGTAAAATGAGATCAAACTAAAAAGGTTTGTAACAATTTTTGTATAATTTATGTGGCAATGTTATATATACACGATTATACAAACTTTATAATACTATAATATTGAGTCCCTTAATTTAATATGGAGTAATCAAGATACTCAAGATGGAGTCCCATAATTTAATGTGAAGTATATACAATATTGAGATTGAAGAGCAAGGTTGCCGAAATTGATCACGTATTTAGTATAGAATTAAAAGACGGTTATGGACTAGCATGTATGTAAAGCAACATTTAAATGGTTAAATGATAAAGTACATAATTTTTGGTCGAACCCATTTGTAAATTTTAATAATAAATTAAAAACAATAAAGTTTAAGACATAATAGTGGAGTCTAAAAGCTTTAGGAATTATTAATAGTGTGTTAATTAATATTCATTTGGTTAACTACTTAGAATTGAGTTTATTGATAAAATTTATTAATATTAGTTAGAATTAAATGTTAATTTTCAATAAAATTATTTGTACAACAAAATGAGATGAAAGCAAAAAGGTTTGCAACGATTTTTATATAGTTTATGTGGCATTATTATATATACATGATTAAACGAACTGTATAATACTATAAGATTAAGTCCCTTAATATAATGTGGAGTAATCAGGATACTCAATATGGAGTCCCATAATTTAATATAAAGTATAGACAACATCGACATGGAAGTGCAAGAGTTGCCGGAATTGATCACGTATTTAGTATAGAATTAAAAGACGGATATGGATTAAGATAAATTGAAAAGGTTGCAAAAATAATTAATGATTTAACCTAATTTATGCCTTTATATACCCGCTAAAATTACATTTAGTACGTACATGTTTGTAAGCAACATTTAAATGATTAAATGATAAAGTACATAGTTTTTGCTCGAACCCAGTTGTAAATTTTAATAATAAATAAAAAGAATAAAGTTTAAGAAATAATAGTGGAATCCAAAGGTTTTAGGAATTATTAATAATATGTTAATTAATATTTATTTGGTTAGCTATTTTGAATTGAGATTATAAATATTAGTTAGTCTTCATGATGAGGCGAAAAAATGATCCGTTTTTAGGGGGTCATTTAAGCCGGAATTCGAATTTATTTGATCAAATATTGCCCTAAATCGTTTCTTTTGTAATTTTAGTTACTTTGGGGGTGAATTCTGGAAAAAGAAGCATCTTAGACGTTTTTGAAGCATAGAATTGAAGAAAACGGCAAGGTCTTAATTTTCCTTGCTGGGAACAGTAACTGACGGCGTCATGAAGATTTTGATGACAGCGTCAAGAGCAATTTTGGTGACGGCCCAGAGAAAACGTGATGGCGTGAAGGCAAGGCCGTCAAGGGTAAAAGTAGTGACGGCCTAGAGCAGCAATACACATGACGGCGTCAGATCTGGATCTGGTAGTCCGATTATATTTTTGGCGGCGGGTTGACGGCGTCAGAACTTTCTTCTTGATGTCGTCATCTTAGTAAATCTATATATAGTCTTTGTAATTTTCATTCTAAAGGAGGAGAATTTTAGGGTCGAACTTAATAAACCCTAGCTCGTTTGTAATAGTATTTTCAAAGGTTTTCACCCCTTGAAACCCTTCATGTTCAATTGAGATAAGTATCCTTTCAATTCATTTAATATGTCTAAGTGTTGTTTGTAACAATATTTTCAAGGGTTTTCACCCCTAGATCTTTTGTGTGTTTGCTTAGATGTAATGAAACCTAGATGTTGATTATAGGTTGATTGCTTGTTTATAGTTGTAATGGATGAATAATTTCGATGTTAGGCTTAAGAAAACTGGCAGATCTCCATTGTTAGGAGCTTCTTGAACGTCTTAAGAAACATGAACTAATGCGTACTAAGGTTTTTATGGTTGTATTTAATGCATGAGCGAATTCTAGTGATCCCATGTTAAGAGCTTCTTGCAGGCTCGACATAGGAGTGAAGTAGGAGCTTATAGAGTTGGGGAAGTACGTACGCCACCCCACGATTGGTATTAAGGAATATAACCCGTCATCCACGCAACTATAACAAACAATTAACCTGTAAAAGATATATAGGGTTTAGTGAAATCTAAGTAAACACAATTCTCCCATCTATTGTTCACACCATAATTAGTAATTAGCTTTATTTTTATTTTTGTTATTTTATTTTGATTGCATCTTAGTTATTGGGTTAGTTGACTAGCAACTAATTCCGCCCACTCTTTCAAAACCCTAGATTTTTAATTACTTTCCATAAAATATAAAAACACAAAAAGAATCATCCCTCACCTCTAGACCTAGTTCTTAGGCTTTCTAATCCTAGCGACACTATTCCTGAGTTGAACGATCAATCCCCCAGTACTTGTCACTATATTATACTACAACGATCAGGTACACTGCCTGGTGGGGGTTGTAAGCTTCTCGAGATCCCTCGAAAGGTAAAGCCTGGTGCAATTTCCACGCATCAAGTTTTTGGCGCCGCAGCCAGGGGAATAGTTATTGTGTAGGTTAGAATTTCTTTTTATTAGGTCTACTTGCTAGATTCCTTTCTAGTAAGCTTTTATTTTTATTTTTAGGTTTTCTTTAGTTTATCTATTTCTTCGTGTCTTTGTTCGTAATCTTTACCATCCGACATCATGGAAGGTGGTAACATCTTTGAACCCATCAACCCACCACAACAAGACCACCTACAAAACCCACCACTAGCAAACCAACCTCTTAGGCCCCGAACCCTAGGAGAGTAATCCCGACCTAGCCACCAAGGCTACCGAAACACTATTGAGCTCACCCAAGGAGCCAATGTGTCCCCCTTGCGATCCGACATCATCCGGTTGGTGCAAAGCGGATGTGCATTCCATGGACTTTGTTCCAAAGATCCTAATCAACATCTCAAGGACTTCATTAAAATCGTAGATTCTATAGACCTTGATGTTACAACTAGAGAGTCAACCCGATTACGCCTATTCCAATTCTCTCTACGTGATCAAGCTAGTCAATGGCTTGAACGTTTACCTGCGGGATCCATCACCTCATGGGATGATCTCATCACTCATTTTCTTGCTCAATTTTTCCCACCGGGGATAACTACCAAGCTTAGAAATGATATCTTGATGTTCCAACAACGTCAAGGTGAAACTCTATATGAAGCATGGACTCGTTTCAAGGACTTACTCCAAAAAGTCTCTCATCATGGCATAGATCTTTGGCTCCAAGTCCAGATCTTCTATGACCATATCGATCTCTCCACAAACCATTGACCAATCGGCCGGTGGCAAGCTACGTGATCTAAGTGCGGAAGAATCATGGGAACTCATAGTGTTAGAATCGTATTTTTATTTATAAAAAGTGTCGGTCATTAATGTGTTGTTATAGGTTGCTTTACAATATCATTATGATGAAGTTTATGCTTAGCACTCATGTTTTGTAAAAGTCTAAGGGCCATTAATGTAATAAAGTAAAAGATTAGAGATGCCCTAGACTATTAGTATAAATACTCTTGTAAACCTCATTTGAGAGGTGGGTTCTCTTAGTCTTAACAAGGTTATTATTTCACACACTAAAGTTCCCACTCTCTCTCTCTCTCTCTACTTACTTTCTCTCTCTAGGTTTAAGCTTGATTCAATAGTGATTTAGGTTGTTCTACGGTCCTACAAGTGGTATCAGAGCCTAGGGATAATATTGGTTGTTCTAGGTTAGAATTGGTCGAAAAAACTAGGATTTAATGTGATTTTTTCGGATCTCGTTACTGTTAGAAAAATTATTTTCAAGTTTAAAATAAAATATATTTTCGAGTTAGAAAATTTTTTCTGTCGAGTTAGAAAAATAGTTTCGAGTTAGAAAAATTATTTTCGAGTTTGAAATACTTCTGTTGAGTTAGAAACTTAGATTTGGCGGGTTATGATACTTTTCTATCGAGTTTGGAGTTTTTTTTAGCGAGTTTGAAAGTTTCTGCGAGTTAGCACAATTTCTATTGAGTTAGAATAGTTACCGAGTTAAGGTCTCACACTTTCGAGTTAACTTTGGGTTTCAGCGAGTTTGCTTCCATATTGTATCGAGTTAAGTCTCTTATTGCGAGTTAGCCATTGCCTTATCGTTTATCGAGTAAGGTTATGTGTGGTAACTAACTAGGGGAAACTCTGCCCAAATTATACCAAATTACCGAGTTTGAACATCTGAGCTTATCGAGTTTGAAAGTGTCAAGGACTTACCGAGTTTGAACATCTGAGCTTATCGAGTTTGAAAGTGTCAAGGAATTACCGAGTTTGAACATCTGAGCTTATCGAGTTTGAAAGTGTCAAGTACTTACCGAGTTTGAACATCTGAGCTTATCGAGTTTGAAAGTGTCAAGAACTTATCGAGTTTGAACTTCTGAGCTTATCGAGTTTGAGACTTTCTTTGTTACCGAGTTAGCCCACAACAACAATCTTGGCGGAAAAATTTGAGTAAAATTTAATTTTTACAGGAGACTTAACGTTCAATTTTTACGCGAGATTCAAATTTTGGTATAAGGTTGAAAATTTTGGCCCGAAATTCAAATTTTTAGGCCAAAATTCAAAAATTTTTGGTAAAATTTGACGAAAAATTTTTCTGGTAACATTAGAATTGTATTTCTTTGTGATTTTCAAATTTTGAGAAAGAAAATTTTCGTATTCATTTTTGGAGGGAAAATTTGAAATCACAAAATATCAACCGAGAACGCTTTTCAACTTCACCAAAACATCTAATCTACAACAACAACCTTTGTTATCTTTCAAAAGATCCTAAGAACAACTTTTCACTTTAAATTGAATCAATGGCAACTCACCATGATCGTTTCACAAGTACTTTGTCCAATGGTTTTGCTTCACTCTTCAAGGAATTACACATCCAACAACACAACAACAATCCGCAAGGATGTGCTTCGAGTATACAGATGGGGAATCAGATGCAATATACAGGGCAGTATGTAGGAAATCAGATGCATCAGATTGTGAATCAGAATGTGCTTAATCAAAATGGGATTGATTGTTTCATGACTTCGATTCAGAAACCTACATCAGCAAGTCACAGCAGAAACAATGTCAATGCAATGACGAAGGTAGAAAAGATCCAGTATTTGTTGATGCTAGCTAATAAAGAAGACTCGGGAATACCGTTGACTGCTGAGGAAAACAACTTCATAGCTACAACAAGAGTTAATGACAATTCAGCATATTTCAACGAAACCTACAACTTTATGGCAAATCAGCAGGCAACAACATCAAGCAGTGATTCTGATCTTCCTCCTACTTACGATTCAGATCCGTTCCATGAGGTACAAAATAATGGTAATGATGCTAATCCGTTTGCTCATGAGAAGCCACATTATGTGCCACCTGAACCTAATTACGATACATATGTGGGGGAACAAGTTAATAGCAATGTTAACTATGAAACTTCAGATATGGATCCTAATGGAGTTCAAGTTGCACAAAATGGTGCTAATGATGAGGAAACACGTACTTTATTTGAATCATTATTAAATAATTGTGGTATTGAAATCGAGAAAGTGAAAAAGTTCAATCGCGATGTTAAGGCCGCGAATGAGAAATTGACCACTGAGCTTGAGAGATACAAGGAAAATGCTAAAAGTTTTCAAATTCACAAAGAACGCGAGTCAGAAATTGAAATTGGTTATAAGAAGTTACTTGTTAAAGATAGGGAAT
The DNA here is from genome assembly GCA_030686995.1 of Artemisia argyi. NCBI lineage: Eukaryota > Viridiplantae > Streptophyta > Magnoliopsida > Asterales > Asteraceae > Artemisia > Artemisia argyi. The sequence continues at coordinate 152,517,190 of CM060686.1, read as the reverse complement.
GGAAAACCAAGTTTGCTAATCTTGAAATAAGTTCAACAAAAACCATTAACTCTTTAAAACAAGAAATTTCTGAATTAACAAACCAACTTTCAAAACAAGAAACAGCTTATACCAATCTTGAAAAAGAACGAGATGAGTTGAAAAAGGACTTTGCAATGAAAGAAGATAAACTTTTGGAAGAAATCGTAGAGTCAGAACAAAAGATTTCACATCTAGAAGAATTAGTGGTTAAGTCGGGTCAGTCAAGTCAAACAATGAAAATGATTTCAAACCAAACTAATCCGATTTACCATACGAAATACAAAATGGCTCTTGGTAACAACAATCCTTGTAATCTCAAGAAAGCTCAGGAAGAACAGAATGTTTTGTATAATGGTAGTGTTTTTTACACCAAACATGATCCTCCCGTCGTTCGGGATTCTGTGCAAACGATAGAACATGTCGAAGAGAGCATTCTTAAAATGAAACAAAAGGATTTGAAACCCATTGATTACAACAAATTGAACAAACTTTCGGGAATTACTTTTGTTCCACAAAAAGAACCATATGTGTTTTCCATAAAACGACCATTCTAAAAAATGTTTTCTAAGAAAGTAGTTGCTTCCAAATCGATTTCTAACATGGAACAGATTTCCTCAAACAACACTTTTAACACAAGTGCTGCACGGGGATATCTTGATGATCTTAAAACCAGAATTGGGCAACTTAAAACGACTTTAGAATCTAAAACGAGACTTAATGAGATCAACTGGAATTCCACAGTTCATTTACAGCTTAAAAAGATTCTCGAAAATGAATTTGCTCCTCAAATTAATAACATCCATGCTCGTGTAATTCATTTTGAACAAGCATTTTTTAAAGAAACAGCTGACTTCGTCACGGATCACAAATCCCTGATAAAGAAGGCTAATGAATCTTTTGAGTAAATCAATGTTTTGGAAAACCTAAATAATTCTCTCTTCGAAGCTGTTATGACCACTGATATTATGTCCATCATTTTACAAACATATTCTGTTCAAGACGATGAAAGATTAAGAGCTGAGACCCCCGCAATTATTTCAAAATATGAAAATGCTCTTATAAAGCTTGAAAAAGAAAATGTGTCATGTTTTAAACAACTTGATCAAAAAAAAAGAAGAATGCAAGTATGACAAATTGTCGTATGAGCGTGCCTTCAAGAACATGAAAAAGCAAAATGATCTTTTGAGGGCTCAGCTTGAAAGTCAAAAAGGGAAGGGCGAGGAAACTAAGTTTGCAAAACCATCAACTTCGGAGAAACCAAATGTTTCAAACACGGTTCAAAAACCAAAAATGTCAATTTCACGGTTTGCTCCGAAAGTCGATGAGAAAAAAGATTTGACAAAACCAGTCACTCCAACACCCTTGCCCAGCAACGTGAAAATGTTAAGATTGTTGAAAAACAAAAATTGGTTGTTGAAAGAAACACAAATGTTCATTCACCTGGCTCTTCTAGGAATAATACACCGAATGTGAACATAAAAACTGTTAAAGAGTCTGTCGGTTTTAATGACATGGTCCAAAATCACCATCTAGAGGAAGCTAGGGAAAAGACACAACTTCGAAAGACGGAATTTTAGGTGTAAAACTTAGTGTGATGAATTCTACAAGATTCCAAAGCACTGCTAATAGTAGTAAACCATTACCTAAGAACAATCAACAAAATACTAGGGATTGGCTTGCATCTAAGAGTAGTGGACAAAAGAGCATGATAGGAACGTAGAATGTAACACAAAGAATTCCAAGGTCTCATCGAACATCAAAAAGCAATTTCCAAAAGACTGTAGTGACAAAGTTAAAATTGCTATGTTAAACAACGATGTTGAATTTGTCTGTTCTACATGTCAAAAATGTGTTTTTTCAGCTAATCACGATGCATGTATTGCACAATTTCTCAAGAAAGGAAAATCAAGTGTCAAGACACAATCCACTAAGACACCAAATAGAAACAAACCCGTTGATATGAAACAAGAGGTTAAGAAACCTAATAGGTGGATACCGAAAGGATGTAGTTTTTCCAAGACTGAGACTTCCGCTGCATCTAATAAGAAAACTACGTCTAGATCTTACCTTAGGTGGATTCCCACGGGAAAAGTTTTTAAAACAGTTGGTCTTAGATGGATTCCCACAGGAAAGATTTTTGATAGTTGCACCAACACAAATAATAGTGATAATCATCAGGAAAAGGAAGTAGAAACCATTACACCCGTTGATAGTCACCACCCGCAGAGTGATGCTTCATGTACTTCTAACACTGTTATTTGTGAAACCTCTTCGTCTTTGGTTGTAGGTGCTTCAACTATCTCAGAACCCAGTTCTTCAGAGGGTTCAAATTCTATAAATTCTATAAAATCATTCTTTCAATCTTCTATTTTTGATTTTCCATTTCTTTTATAAAAACAAAAACAATATACAAAAATATAAAATTTCAAAAAATACAAAAAATATATATATAAAATCAAAAAATCCAAAAATATTCTTCTCACGACATGTCTCTCGTATAAATCAATATTCTGTACGTTTCTAGAAATGTCATTCAACAATGATACGGACATGTACAGATGCTTGAACGGGAGTTCTTTTATATGTTTTTTAAAACATGCCGTTTCTCAAAAAGTGTCTTCACAATGGCTTGTAAGTACTTCAGCTTACAACCCGTGCTTCAAAGTGAAATCTTTTCAAAACTTAAGTCCGGGTATAACAACTCGAAAAGATTTCAAATAAGGACTTAATCGAATGGCTTCTGGACATATCAGTTCAGGACCCGTGCTTCAAAGAAAGGAAAGTGCTTAATCAAAACAAAGATTTCAAATATTTTTCGAGCACTATCCTAAAACGAGAACCAAACACTTATCTGGCTTAAGTTTTCTTTAGAAAAACTTTCAAAATCTTTAAGCTCAAAACCATGATTGTTGATCTAATGATAAATTAGATTTTCAAAATTCTCCTACATTTTGAGCACCACCTTTTCAAGATTTTTCAATAAGATTTTCAAAATCTATCAAAATCGGTGCTCATCATCAAAATGACTTGTGTACACCTTACAGTGCACAACTCAAGTTTTCAAAGAAAGGAAAGTGTTACGCAAAAATGATTTTCATCAACAAAGTGCACTTATTCTAAAAATGGACACTGTTGTACGCCTCAGTGCGACATTCCTATTCAAACAAAGAGAAGTCTTTGTTTTTCAAAAAAAAAAAAACCTTGATGCAAAATTCAACAAATCTGAAACTTCTTTCTCTTTCAGAATTGTGCTTCAAGACGACTCCTTCCCTCTAAACTTTAAAAAATTTAACATTTCTCAAAAACATATACGAATTTTGAGGGGGAGTATTTATAAAACAAAAATAGTTCCGAATTCATGCAACAACAAATCTGTCTATCTCTCCAAAAAAGCTTTTTCTTAATCAGTTGATATCAAAAATATCACGATATGCTATTTTGGAGGGGGAGAAGGCATGATTAAAATGTGATCAAAGATGTTTAAAGCTTGTGACTGAATCTCAAAAGAGCTAGACTCAGAATGTACCAATGAATTGACGAAGCTTTAAATGTCAGTAATCGAAAAGACTTGTCCTGGACGGGTAATAATTTCAAGCTAGTCTAACTAGTGATGTAAGCGTGTCTCGAATAGGACTTGTCTGAGTAGAATGTACCGTATCGAGAGACTTTCTTTGGACTTGACCAGGACGGGTAATAATTTCAAGCTAGTCTAACTAGTGATGTAAGCGTGTCTCGAATCGGTCATGTTCACTGAAATTGGATCAATTCAAAAAGTGCAAACTCCTCACGCATGTGCAAATTTCTTAAAAATCCATGAGCACATGTGAAGGGGGAGTCCTTCAAAAGAAACAAAAACTCTCAAAGTGTCAACAAAAATGTGTTTATATTCATAAACACTTTGAGAGATTTTCAATCAAAGGTTTCATGGCAATTAAAGGATTCATGGAGTTATAAGGTGACTAAGGTTAGGGAAAACCGTCCTATGATCCGCCAGAGCTGGAGGGATCTACCCAAGGACAATTCCAATAGATTAGAATTAGAAGTCCTTAGGTATGATTTAAAAAAAAGGAGAAAATGAGAAAGGAGAAAGAAAGGGTTGAAGAATTAAAAAGAAAAGTTATGAAAAGGGGTGAAAAGAAATAGCCCTCCATATGTTCAACCTTAGGGCAGACACCGGGTTCAATTCGTATGCTACTGGTTGTTACTAAGGTGACACTGGTATTGAAGATAAAGACGTCATGGACCCAGTGACGCACTGCACTAAACCTTTTAGCCACTCAAGTTCTCTTAAAATAGCTTGTTTCATTCTCACGGGGAACCGGTGTAATCTATCAATCTGTCTCTTAGAGATGGTTGATATTGAAGCAGGAGACCTCTCCCTAATCTCCGCATAGGAAACCAAATGTGCACTTATCGAGTCTAGAGCCCCGAGATTCATCAAAAGATCTCATAGGAACACATGATATTTCTACACTGGTTGTTCATCATTAAGGACGCCAGATGTAAACTTAAGAGTCCTTCGCAGATGTTAGCAATCTGCCGAGAACGTTTATGAGAGAATTTACTTATGTAGTTTCTCAATGATTAAACGGAAATTCCTGCCAGGGACAACATCAAGCAGCCCTGACAGCAGGTCACTTCGGTAATTCTTTATGGGTTACGCTTAGTGTTCGCGGTGGTTTCAAACGGTCTACAGTCGTGGAGTGATCCCCAGCGACTCACCCAGTCATTGAGCTACTTAGTAGGTCTCGCAAGATCTTTCGGGAGTATCTAATATGGGAACGGCCATGGTAAGGGTTAGAAGGAGTCTTCACACTATGCTGTTGACGATCTCTAATTCCTTATCTGTAAGTACCGGTTGTTTATTGCTAACTGTTTACCTGCAGCTATACATCATCTCCATGGCGAAAGATTCCACATGCTCATACATGCATCAACAAAGTTAAAGGAAAGTTCTCACAAAGATCAAAGGATAGCTACAGTCAAAGAAAGATTCTACGCAAAAAAGAAGAATCTACAAAGTAACGTGACAAAGATCAAAGTGAAAGAACGGGAATAACAAATGTATGTATGACAAAGACTTAAGACGTATGAGCATGTTGGAATGGCAGACAACCACCACAAACACAGAAGTGATGAAAGGCAGATGACATCATCGGATCACTTCAACAACAATGAAGCATGATGAACTGGAACTATGATTCATCTAGTGATTCTTAAAGACGTCAAGAGCTATGAATGATAAAGTTTAAGACAAAGATGATGACGTCGCGCAACCTCAATGACCAACACTTAGGGGGAGATTGTTAGAATCGTATTTTTATTTATAAAAAGTGTCGGTCATTAATGTGTTGTTATAGGTTGCTTTACAATATCATTATGATGAAGTTTATGCTTAGCACTCATGTTTTGTAAAAGTCTAAGGGCCATTAATGTAATATAGTAAAAGATTAGAGATGCCCTAGACTATTAGTATAAATACTCTTGTAAACCTCATTTGATAGGTGGGTTCTCTTAGTCTTAACAAGGTTATTATTTCACACACTAGAGTTCCCACTCACTCTCTCTCTCTACTTACTTTCTCTCTCTAGGTGTAAGCTTGATTCAATAGTGATTTAGGTTGTTCTACGGTCCTACACATAGAAGATCTTGCTCTCAATGACAACGAAAGTTGGAATGATCCCCGTTATTTGAACAAAACGGTCAAGGCAATATCTTTGCCTTCGAACAACTCTAGCACTCCCGACCGTAGGATCATGGAACTTGAAGGTCGAGTCAAGTTTCTCATGAAATCTTACGAAGCTCCTAAGCCTTCAAGTCAAGTGAGCAAAATCACTTCTTCATGTAAATTGTGTAATGGCCCTCACGAAACTCATAACTGCATGGAGCTTCCAAAACATGCTTATAAGGAATTCACATCGTCACACGTTGGTCGAGGTCCTCTAAACTTTGATGAGGCCTATGAGGCATGGAAGGATAAACCTAATTTCAGAGGGTACCAAACTCGGAGCGTATCCTTCAATGATTCCTCCCCACTCGAATGGTCCGAGCATTTTCCCTCACAAAGCACTCCTAGGCAAAGCTATGAGGATGACTTGCGAAAGTTCATTCTATCTCAAGAATTACAGCTCTCTACGCTCGAGACTAAATTTAGACAACAACAAGCCGATATGAATAACAAGATTTGTAACCTGTTAAATGCTATCAAAGAGCACGCTGTTAATAAACCAATTCAAGCTGAAGAGGTCAAATCCGTTACCGTCATGAATCAGCCAACCTCTTCTGTGAAAATAAAAAGTCCTAGTAAACTCTTTAAACATCTGTCACCAAAGGTAAAAGATGTAAGGGACCCTGTTAACCTCCTAGGACCAATCCATTTTGTAAACACTATCACCACAATATCTGCTCCGCCACCTAACCAGAGCCAACAACCAGCTGGAAATATAGGTCATAAAGCTAAGGATGAAACCTCAAGGTTAGACCACGAATTGGCCAAGAGCCCTACCAACACATTCGAGGACTCCGTCACTCAAGAGTCTAAAAAATCGGATGAAGTGAAAGAGAGATAGAAAGAGCATACAAGAAATCCAGGAATTTTAGGTAAATCTATTATAGAGGAACCCGAGAAAAAATTGGTGGATATGACTAAGGGGAGTAGTGATAGGACTGAGGGAAGCAACTCTAAAGTATTCAAGATTTCCTGCACTATTAGGAAAAAGCTCTTAACCGATACTCATATAGATCCTAGCCTCCCTGTCAACATAATCCCCCTTTCCCTTTACCACGAAGCCTTCCCTGAACGCACGGTGTATGAAAGAATCAATAACGCAGGGGTAATAAAAGATTTATCAGTTATGATTGGAGAACTTGTCTACAATATCGACCTCACTGTGGTCGATGACATAGACCCTCTCACTAATCTAACATTAACCAACCTTGTTCTCGGGAAACCATTTGTCAATGAATCAGGAGTAGTCCTTGATGAGAAGGATGGTAGTGCATTATTCATCAATGGCGTCAAGAAGGTAATTTTTCGTAAGGGTAATGAGGAGGTGTACGAGTACCGTCCATCACTGGAAGGGAATCTATATGGATCAAGGGATGGAGGTTTGGGGAGGATAAGGCGACGTGATCCGAATAATCTCAAAATCCACTGCATGTTCGGTCATAAGTATTTCGATAATGTCTACATTAATGTATTCCTACCTAAGAATTTTATGTCCCTATTCCACTATAATAATATCTGCAGATGGGGAATGATTTATAAGGGAGAGAACATGGTTGGTAGAGATCATGAAATCCAGGTATTCGTAGGAAATATGGCATTCACAATGGAATTTACGATCGTGGACAACATCGAAGACTCTGTTGACCCAAGGTTGTCACAAGTTGTTTTCGGAGCACCCTTTTCTGAAATCACTAATTTAATAGTTGATGACCGGAACGGAATCATGACCTTCGCTGATGGAATTAGGAGGGTGTCATACCAAACGCCATACAAGAGAAGGGATCTCAAAGAGATCGATTGTAACTGGCTTGATAAGCTAAGTTCTCAACTTATCTTATGTGATGAAGATGTTCGGAGAGGATGTAAGAACACTTCTGACTTATCATGTGGATTCTTTAAGGATGTTAGTAAACTTGGGTCCAAGTATCGAAAAGATGTCTTTGAGTTCGAAGACCCCTAATACCTACACTATGAAAGCGATACCGAGATAGGAGATGACCTAAAGAGTGAAACCAACGATGAGGTCACGTAGTAACCCAGGACCTTGAGTCTAGCTACAAGACTCGTAAATAAAAAAAAAGCGCTTCTTGGGAGGCAACCCATGTTTTGTTTGATTTTTTTTTTGTTTGATTGTTATTTGTTTCCGTATGCATGCTTTATTTTTATTGTTGGTAGATCATGTTTCAAACTAAAATGATGAAAATACTTTATTTTGTCGTTTGGCTTAGTCTTAACTTTATCCAAAGGTATTTCGCAAAATATAAGTGTAAGAGGAAACCCCAAATATGTTTTTAAGAAAAAAAGAAGTTGATCATGATTCTCCACAATATTAAATGAACATGTATATTCGTATTTGTTAGAGTCAAATGCTTGTATCGAGTTATAATGATGTTTTGCAGGATTTTCCAGGAAGTAGGACAAAGTTTTTCCAGAAATTTTCCGGAAACTTAACGTAAGGATTTCTGCAGGTCACTTCTGACGGCGTCAGGAAGAAATTCCGGACGGCATCATGTGTAAAAATCTAGAAATTTTGCTAGTTTTGTTTTTCTAACGGAGTCTTAAAGTTTTTGTTGAATCTTTAGTTTTTTAAACTCCAGAAAATCTGCAAACATTCATTCCACAAGCATTATATCTTACATTGTTTTATAGGATTTATTAGTATATATAGATTGCCGCCGATTTTACGCGAGGTTGCCTTGTTTGTTTTCTCAGGTTTAACAGGTTATGTATGATAAGAAGATGATTTATATTCTGGAAGGGAAGCTTTGATGGTTCATTTTCTTGGAGGAAGATCTAACCTTGTTACCACACTATCCATACCGAGCGAATCAGGGGAGTATTTGATTTCATTATTTTACCTATTTCACTTTTACAATCTTTAATTGAACATTGGGGACAATGTTCATCCTAAGTGTAAGGGGAGGGTAAAATGATGATACCTTATAGTATACACTTTCACTTGAGTTTGTTTGTTTGATAGTAGGTGTGTAATAAAACTAAGAGAAATACTTGTTAGTGTAATTTTAGCGCAAAATTTTAAATTTTTTACAACATTTAGGAGTGAAACTTTAGCCTTAGCAAGCGTCTCATGGACAAGAGGTTGTATGACTAGCACAAAACCGTACCATTCAGAAAAAATTTCCACCCAAATATGCGAGGTTCGCCTTTAGATTTGATAGGAAAAGCATTTATTATTGGTGCTTATGTGTGTACCGGTAGCATTTAGATTCTAGAACTTGCGTTAGTGATGCATCCCGAGACCGCTAGTGAGACTACATTCATGTAGTATGATTTACTACATGATAAGAGGCATTAGGATCACCCTTGTGTTAAACCCGTATAATAATTACTTGACCATTTAAGTCATATTACTTGGCTAGTTAAGTCAACTAATTTTTCCCACACATTAGCGTTGTACTCATTTTTAGTACATGAAACCCCTAGTACACCCCTCCGAGCTTATCTTTTCGTTTCTAACTTTAAGCATCTTACTTAAAGGAAGAATTTGTTACACCCCACTTAAATGTACACCCAAATCGCCTTAGCCTTCCGTGTATGCACTCATCTTTAGTGCATTATTGTTATTTGTTTAAACCCTTAGTTAATTATCTAATTGATTATATGGTTGCTAAGTCGAGTCATATCCTTTTACATATTATTTTGGGACGATTGGGACTCATGGGTAAAGTACTAATGTTATGGAGTAATGGGGAAGAACATCATATTATTACCCCCATATGTGCGTTAATATTAAAAGTACTCCAAGTGTTTTGATTATCTTAATTCGAGTCATTAGATTAGTTTATTGTAAAGTATGTAAAAATTCAAGTGTAAGGGGAATGTTCATTCCTCATGATGTATTATTTTGGATGACAGGGTAAGAGTGTATGAAAAAAAGAAAAAAGAAAAAAAAAAAGAGAAAGACATTCGGACTACCATCCCGTTTCATTCTATGTTTATTCTATGTTTTTGTTATTTTCATTTATTTGCTTAAGTCGAGTCTAGTCTTGGCTTAGCAACGCCATATTGTACATGTAATTGACTAAGATTTTTAACTCGCCACCAGTAAAGATTGCCTATATCCAACAAAACCGTGTATTCCATATCCCTACACCTAACGTTATAACTTATAACCCTTTAAAAAGACCTCTTTGATAGTTTATCCTAGGTGCTTACGCCATGTGATGGAGATTTGATCCTTTCCCAAGCCTATGGTAATCCATTTTGCTATGACAAGTAGTGAGAGATATTTTCCATTTCCATATTGTGATATATACTTTATTACACCCGAGAGATATGAGTATCTAAACACTATTTGTGAGGTGCTAGTGTATGACCTCCGTGCTTGTCTTTGGTCTTTAGTGGAACGATTATTTGTTGTAATTACTTTTATATTAGTGTTAAATGACCCCTAACTTGTATTTTGACTAAAATAAAATCGCATTTGCTTGAGGACAAGCAAATCTCAGGTGTAAGGGTATATGATGAGGCGAAAAATGATCCGTTTTTGGGGGGTCATTTAAGCTGGAATTCGAATTTATTTGATCAAATATTGCCCTAAATCGTTCCTTTTGTGATTTTAGGTACTTTGGGAGTGAATTCCGGAAAAGGAAGCATCTTGGACGTTTTTGAAGCATAAAAGTGAAGAAAACGGCAAAGTCTTAATTTTCCTTGCTGGGAACAGTACCTGACGGCGTCAAAAAGATTTTGATGACGGTGTCAAGAGCAATTTTGGTGACGGCCCCGTGAAAACGTGACGGCGTCAAGGCAAGGCCGTCAAGAGTAAAAGTGGTGACGGCCTAGAGCAGCAATACACATGACGGCGTCAGATCTGGATCTAAGCAGTCCGATTATATTTTTGGAAGCGGGTTGACGGCGTCAGAACTTTCTTTTTGACGCCGTCATCTTAGTAAATATATATATAGTCTTTGTAATTTTCATTCTAAAGGAGGAGAATTTTAGGGTCAAACTTAATAAACTCTAGCTCGTTTGTAACAGTATTTTCAAGGGTTTTCACCCCTTGAAACCCTTCATGTTCAATTGAGATAAGTATCCTTTCAATTCGTTCAATATGTTTATGTGTTGGTTTGAATATATCTTACGCTTGTTTTGATTTTAACATGCTAGGCTAGATCTTTTGTGTGTTTGCTTAGATGTAATGAAACCTAGATGTTGATTATAGGTTGATTGCTTGTTTATAGTTGTAATGGATGAATGATTTCGATGTTAGGCTTAAGAAAATTGACAGATCTCCATTGTGTAACTTGCTTGAACGTCTTAAGAAACATCAACCAATGCGTACTAAGGTTTTTATGGTTGTATTTAATGCATGAGCGAATTCTAGTGAACCTATGTTAGGAGCTTCTTGCAGGCTCGACATAGGAGTGAAGTAGGAGCTTACAGAGTTGGGGAAGTACGTACGCCACCCCACGATTGGTATTAAGGAATATAACCCGTCATCCACGCAATTATAACAAACAATTAACCTGTAAAAGATATCTAGGGAGTAGTGAAATCTAAGTAAACACAATTCTCCCATCTATTGTTCACACTATAATTAGTAATTAGCTTTATTTTTATTTTTGTTATTTTATTTTGATTGCATCTTAGTTATTGGGTTAGTTGACTAGCAACTAATTTCGCCCACTCTTCCAAAACCCGAGATATTTAATTGCTTTCCATAAAATATAAAAACACAAAAAGAATCATCCCTCTCCTATAAACCTAGTTCTTATGCTTTATAATCCTAGCGACACTATTCCTGAGTTGAACGATCAATCCCCCGGTAATTGTCACTATACTATACTACAACGATCAGGTACACTGCCTGGTGGGGGTTGTAAGCTTCTCGAGATCACTCGAGAGGTAAAGCCTGATGCAATTCCCACGCATCACTTCAATATTAATTTTCAATTAAGTCCCTTAATTTAATGTGGAGTAATCAAAATACGCAAGATGGAGTCCCATAATTTAATGTGAAGTATATACAACATCGAGATGGAAGTGTAAGGGTTGCCGAAATTGATCACGCATTTAGTAAAGAATTAAAAGACGGTTATGGACTGAGATGAAGTTGAAAATGCTGCAAGAATAATTAATGATTTAACCTAATTCATGCCTATATAAACCGACCAAAATTACATTTAGTATGTACATATTTGTAAGTAACATTTAAATGGTTAAATGATAAAGTACATACTTTTTGCTCGAACGCATTTGTAAATTATAATAATAAATTAAAAAAAATTACGACATAATAGTGGGGTCTAAAGGTTTTAGAAATTATTAATAGTGTGTTAATTAATATTCATTTGATTAGCTATTTATAATTGAGTTTATTGATAAAATTTATTAATATTAGTTAAAATTCAATGTTAATTTTCAATGATAATAGTTGTACAGTAAAATGAGATGAAACCAAAAAGGTTTGCAACGATTTTTATATATTTTATGTGGCATTATTATATATACATGATTACACAAACTTTATAATACTAAAAAATTGAGTCCCTTAATATAATGTGGAGTAATCAATATACTTAAGATAGAGTCCCATAATTTAATGTGAAGTATATACATCATCGAGATTGAAGTGCAAGGGTTGCCGGAAATACTCACATATTTAGTATAAAATTAATTAAAAGATGGTTATGGATTGAGATGAAGTTGAAAAGGTTGCAAGAATAATTAATGATTTAACCTAATTCATGCCTATATAAACAGGCCAAAATCATATTTAGTATGTGCATGTTTGTAAGCAACATTTAAATGGTTAAATGATAAAGTACATAATTTTTTCTCGAACCCATTTGTAAATTATCATAATAAAAAAAAATAAAGTTTAAGACATAATAGTGGAGTCTAAAGGTTTTATGAATTATTAATAGTATGTTAATTAATATTCATTTGGTTAGCTATTTAGAATTGAGATTATTAATAAAAATTATTTGTATTAGTTAGACTATAATGTAATTAAGTCCCTTAATTTAATGTGGAGTAATCAAAATACTCAAGATGGAGTCCCATAATTTAATGTGAAGTATATACAACATCGAGATGGAAGTGTAAGGGTTGCCGAAATTGATCACGCATTTAGTAAAGAATTAAAAGACGGTTATGGACTGAGATGAAGTTTAAAAAGGCTGCAAGAATAGTTAATTATTTAACTTAATTCATGCCTATATAAACCGGTCATAATCACATTTAGAATGTACATATTTGTAAGTAACATTTAAATGGTTAAATGATAAATTACATACTTTTTGGTCGAGCCCGTTTGTAAATTATAATAATAAATTAAAAAAAATGTTTAAGACATAATAGTGGAGTCTAAAGGTTTTGGGAATTATTAATTGTGTATTAATTAATTTTCATTTGGTTAGCTTTTTAGAATTGAGTTTATTGATAAAATTTATTAATATTAGTTAGAATTTAATGTTAATTTTCAATGAGATATCCAGCATTTCAACATAAACCCCTCATTTATACATTGGATATAAAACAACCCCTCTATGTACAATACATTATCATTAACATCCTAAACTTCAAAAAAATATTTATAACTTGCAATATAAACCCAAGCTATCACAACTTAATAAATAAAAGCCAATTTATAAAATACAACACCACAAAATCATAACAACATCAAACATTTTATAATTTTTATACAAGAAAGTCAAAACGTTTCATACGACATACTAAACAATATTAATTATACACTCTAGAATGCACAGGATCAATCAGCGACAGCCCGTGCGTTGCACGGGTTCTGATTGCCTCGTATTTCATAATAAAAACCTATTCTAATTATGTATAGTTTATAAATGCATTGCATGAAAGAGTTTGGGTTATTTATGTTAAGTTTATAACAAAATTAAATTATATGCGTTAAAATTAGTAATTACTTGCATTATTTGATACTTTATCTATCTATACTTTCTAATAAAATAGAGTTTTAGGCTTAACTTCTCATAATTATTTAACTAAAATATCGAACTCTTTTACTCACACATGTCCTTTTGTAAGGACAATAGTGAATATCGCTATAATTAATGAAAAATTGTCAAAACCTAATTTCAAATTATTTTGAATTACATGAGAAGCTTTCTAAGCTAGCTTGGAATATATGTATAGAGTTAGGATTAACTGAGAAGAAAAATTAAAATAAGAATAATAAGAAGAAACCACAACCACTCATTTCAGATGCGTGTTTTAAAATTCTTCTTATTTTATTATTTTAGTTTTTCTTCTTACCGGATCTCTTCTCTATGAGTACGTACACTTTTATTTTGAGTCACAAAATTAAATTGGGTTTTCAAATTTAAATGATCGCACATCATAATTCATATTGTTATATTACTGATTGTCTTTCATCTTAAAATTAACAGTTTTGCAAAAGCTAATATAGTTTAATTGTTTTTTTGTAGAAGGTGATTCCACATGAAGCACCACAACATGTTTTTGCTTATAAAATTGATTATTACGTTGAACTTGAGTTGACAACATTTGTAATTGCTTTTGTTTCAATTGCAATCAAATTTCACTATTATTAAATGTATTAGTGAGTGCAATTAGTTATAATATCGTTTAATTAATTCAATATACATACTAAAAAAATGAATCGTGACTTAGGCATGGGCGGTTTTGGGCCGGCGCACCATCAGCAACTGAGTCGGGCCCAACCCACTAAGAGGCACTAAAATTTTTTATACCCATTATATGTACTAGGCCCAACTCACTTAAAAATAAACCCTATTAATCATTTAATCCAAAAAGTCAAAAACGATTGTTAAGGGACAAAAGGATGAAGGCCCAACCCACTTAAATATATTTTATTTTGTAAAAGTAATACTTTTGTTGCAAGAATAATTTTTGTTCGTATTTTTGGCTTTTCGTACTTGATTATGGTGTACGGATATTATAATATAGGGGCATTTTTTTTTTTTTTTTTTTTTTTTTTTTTTGACGTTTTCAGCACCGCCCCTGGACTTAGGACTCTAAGTTATCGAGAACATGGTCAAACATGATAAATTTATCGGAGTTGGGTAAAAGGATATTCGCTCTTAACTTATTTATTTATTTATTTTTTGAACGGCAAATTTATTATAGAAAAAAACTAGCAAGGCCCTAGAAGTTTACAACAAAATAAGATTATGGTTTTTAAGCCACACAATCCAACTAAAACTAGTTTTGCTTCTAAACCAAATCCAAAAGAAAGAACGAGAAACAACTTCATCAAACATAATTGCCTTTGGAGGAATCTCTTGACCGAAAATCGTTCGGTTGCGCCAATTCCATATGTACCACCACACAATGTAGCATACACCTCCGAATGCCTGTTTTTGCTTCATCGGGAGCCGAATAGACAACAACCAATCCAACCAATCATCATAACAATTAAGCTCCTTGTACTCCATATCCCACCATCGAGTGATCTTATGCATAATCTCACAAACTAATTGGCAAGAGAAGAATAAATGCCTAGATGATTCAACCGTCCTATCACACATAGGACATAATATAGACTCAATCTCCATACCTCTACAAGAAATATTGAATCTGGTAGGAAGACAATCGTTTTTAACTTTCCAAGCATGAACATTAATCTTGATTGGAACCGCCTTTATCCATCTTGTCTTTGAATTACCATTCGGAAGTAAAATGTCGTCGATAAGTTTCCTAACTGAGGATACCGAGAACTCACCCGATCCATCAAAGGACCACGGCCATCTATCTTTCGAATTACGTAGAATACACCCATCTGCCTTTTCCTTTAGTAACTCCAACTGAACCTGCTCTATTCCACCCCTAGGATTTTGACGAAGAGAAAACTCCAACCCTCCATGAGACATTTTCAACGCAACCTCAATCCCTTTCATCGTTTCCAAAGCATAAATTCTAGGGGCCAAATCTTTGAAAGCAACATCACCACACCACCTAGTTTCCCAAAACGAAGTATTCACCCCATTACCCAATATCGGAGTAATATATCTGAGAAGATCAATACCATACAACTTCAATGACTCGATTTTCTGAATTATACTAATCCATATAGACTGGTAGCTCCATTTAGCTTTCATACCAATTTTTCCACTTTCACCATGTAATGCTTTTATGACCCTAGCCCATAACGAATTCTTTTGTGTTATAAACCACCACACCCATTTGAACAAAAAGGCCCTGTTAAGCACGAATAAACTTGAAACCCCAAGACCTCTTGTATCCTTAGAAGCCATCACATTTCTCCATCTGGCCCAACTTGATTTTCTCGAATTTATCTCCATGCCATTAAAAAACCGCGCCCGGATTGATTCCATATTCTGCACCACCTTCATAGGCACTTTAAAAATGAACATATGATAAATAGGAATCGCGCCTAAAACTGATTTAAGGAGAGTCAATCTTCCTCCTATTGAGAGTGTCTTTAATTTCCATCTAGATAGCCGAGAAACCATACTATCAATGACCTCCTTCCAAGACTGAATTCGTGACATAAAATCTCTCACTCTAGATCCTAAGTATTTGAACGGCGTTTTAAGAACCACACAACCAATCTTGACGGCAACTTGCTCAACTTTACAAGAGTCCACAGATATCCCCATCAACTTACTCTTATTCATATTGATACGAAGGCCCGACGCACGATGAAAAATCTCCGACACATGAGTAATAGTTTCAATATTCAATTGGTTCCATTGCCCCATGAAAATAGCATCATCCGCATAAAACAAATGAGATATATGTAAAGATGAACCCACCATAATCCCCTTAAATAAACCTGCGTCCACCACTCTTTGAAATGAAATATGTAAGCTCTCCATGACCAAAATAAATAAGAAAGATGACAATGGATCACCTTGTTTAAGCCCTTTATAGAACTGAAACTCTTGCATAGGGCTTCCATTAACAAGAACAGAGCCCCTAGAAGAGTGAAGACAAGTTTGTATCCATTTACACCATTTTTCTCCAAATCCAAACTTCTTTCGAATGTCGTCAACATAATCCCATCTAACCGAGTCATATGCCTTTTCGAAATCAACTTTAAACACCATAGTATGTTTCTTCTTCTTCTTGCACCATTGAACAAGCTCATTCAAAATAAACGGACCGTCTAAAATTTGCCTATCCGCCACAAAAGCGGATTGAATTTCATTCACAATATCACCCAAAATCGTAACCAGACGATTCGCCAAAATCTTAGCAACAATCTTGTATACACTCCCAATAAGTAATTATAGTTTGTTTTATCTAGATTAAGAACCAAGATATGATTCTATTTTGAGTTGACGAACTGAGTAATTTTTAAAATGTGTAATTTCATGCCTTAGCTTGATTATTTGTTTCCTGTTACACAATACTTTATGGGTTAAAAGTTTTTGCTTTGAAAGGGTAAGAGAAATAGTCGTTAGAGCTTTAAACATTTTGTAAATCTTTATATTTTTACATGCTCTTATCAACTTTCGACTTTTTTTTTTTTTTTTTTTTTTTTTTTTTTTTTTTTTTTTTGCATAAATGATTTCTAAATCTCACAGCACTATTATGTTGTCTTAGACGGCTTGTGCAAGAGTCTAACACTAAGTTATTAAATAGCTTGAACAAAAGTTTTTTCACTGTAAAAAAGATACTTAACGTCTCAACTATGGTATTTGGGTATAGGGATGGCAAAAAAAACCGCACCCAATGAGGAATTCGATACACACGCCCAGTTTGACCGGGAAATCCCGATTTGAGCAGGTATGAGGATGAGGACGTGGAATATTCGAATTATGAAATGGGAAAGGATGGGGCAACCATTAAATTCTGGCCCTGGCCCCAAACCCGACCATGTTACGTTTAAAAGTGTCAATTGTGTATATTGATATACATGCTTAAAATTATGCACCGTTGATTTGTGTATCGCAACCTTATAATATTTCATTTCATAAACTACATTTTCTATATGGTTATATATACTTCAGTAGCTATATGCTACTTTAACTATGTATTAAGTAAGTTTTTTCATAAATACTAAACAAAAATAAAAGTCCCTTGTTAGATTAAAAAAATATTTGTAACAATATAACAAGTTTATCTTTTTCCATAATTTAACAGATTGCTGGAAATAGCGTGGTAAAAACAATGTTTGTTATTACAAAGCTTACTATGAGGATGGGGATGGGCAAGCAAACATGTTCTTCAACGACGAGGATGTTAGGATCTGCGACGGGTATGTGAAATGCAATCCCCCGACCCGTTGCCATCTCTAATTAGGTATTTTTTATTTTTCATGTATTCTAAATGTTGTTTTCGAAAATGAATGTGATTATAAGAGTTTATATTTTTGGTTGCATGTGTCTCGCGTTAAAAGCGAAAAAGGAATTTTGAAGATAGTTATTTGTGTCAAAAACAACAACCTTGCGAATAACACAACAAACAATTTTAGGAAGAGTGATAAAAAATAATTACTCCGTATATAGAAAATCAAACATACCTAATTTTTTTTCTTAAACATTATTTTTTATTACTCACACTTATATTATTTTAAGGTGTCTAAATCACATATACACATGTCAAATTCTTGGCCGAAATTCCATGCATCTTATTGGTTTCTAAAGATCACATAAATGTCGACAATTGGATCAACATCGCTTTTGTTCCCACAACAAAAAGAATTTCATAAAAACCAAATATATGCGTGTTCTTGCAACTTTACGTTATTTTAGCTATCTGGCTATGTATTGTTTGCGTGTATGTTTCATTTGTAGGAACTTCATCTTTTCAATTGTGTGTAATCATGTGTTTATTTGTAACGTCTAATTGTGTTATTTACAAGTCATTCTCTACTTTTTATTATTATCTTTTTTAAATACCCGTGAATTTTACGAGTCTTTTTTTAGCTAGTAAATGTATATACACATGTTTTTCTTTTGAAAAATCGAGTTATCTTTGCTAATCTGTCAAGTAAATTTAGACACCACAAATCATCTCGCTAGATTCATATGTTATGAACTTATGATGATCAATATAACCCTTACAACTATTAATTATATGCATAGGGTTGGTGATCTCAAGAAATTTGCATCTGAAATTGAACTTGAGCTTGTTATGGAGACTTTAAAACTGTTACTATTAAACTACTATCGTAAGTTCACATAAATCATATTAATAGCTAAATTCACTACAAACATTTACACTTGTTGTGCAATTAATTAACTTTTGCCCTCTTAAAACAAAACTACTTGTTATAATAACCAAAGTACGAATTTACTAATTCAATTGATAGTAGTTAGTTTGCAGGATTGAGATTCTCTGAATTTATAATGAACATGATATGTCATGTTACCTCATATACAAAATTGTGAGGTTTACTGCGAGACTCGGTTTTTCTTTTATTTGTGAGGAAACATGACTTATCATGTTTATTCTAACTTGAAAGAATCTTATTGTACTCTATATTCTTCTCACATCATTTTAAGTTTATTCTTCTATGCACTCATTTGTCACTGTTGAAAAGAAAAGAGAAACACAATTCGATTCCATTGTACTCAATATTCTTCACCCACATCTTTTGATTTGTATTTTACAATGCAATAATTTATTACCGTTAAAAAAAAGAGTTCGATCTGAAGGTACTAGGAACATATGCAAGGTCGGAACATAAGTGGGGGCACTGGCAATTTTAGGAATATTATGATATAAAAATGATTCATGCATGTTAATAATTAGATATCTCTTCAAAGGTTGAAACAAGAACGTAATAATCATTTTTGTTTTGTTGGAATGTAGTATATAACATCATCATTATCTCACAGGTGATCCAAGAAAACTAACAAAATGTCGCAAATTAAAGGCATTAGCAGTTTATGATGTTTAATGACTCTCCTAACCATGCATGCAAAATCTTACGGAGTATTAGTTTGTGCTTTTAATTTCTATGTACGTACTCCTAGTCTGTAACCTTGGTATAACTATCAAAGGCAGGTTTATTTAGCGTCGCAGATCGAGCTAGTATTCTCTGTATCTACCCGGTACTCGAATTAAATTTTGTTAAAAGCTTGGTTACATTATGTGTTTGGTCTATTATTATTTTCTTCGCCTCAGTTTCAATCAATGCTAAATTGAATCAATGGTTTTAGAGAGTTTGTCATGTTTTCAAGAAATGATGATTTTATATACTAGATTCTAACAAAACAAAATGGCTATCAGATTATTCCATCCTTGTTTCTGAAGAGATATTTATTCGGTAATCGACATGCTCTCTACAGTAAATGAGATAATGCAAGGAGTAAAGGACCACTCACCTTTATATAGTTATTGCAACTTACTCACTGTGCACTAGATTATGCGATCAATATCATATTTGCTACCTTCACAGACTTGCTTCCAAAGGCAACAATGTGTGTTATGGAAGCAAGTTGTAACAATTATGATCCGAGTTAACTTTTAACAAAGGGTTAAAAAATGGACAAATAATCCCATGTTACAAAACTAAAATGCATTAAGGCAGTGTATGCTTCTATTCGAATCACAACAATATGTTTCTACTCGTTGCTAAAGGTCTTCAACAGCATGCTACGCATAACTAATAGGATTTGTTAAAGGTACTTTCGTCATTTCTTACGTCTTCATCTCCTACCTCCCACCACCATAATTTCCAGGGAGAAAACCACAAAAGAATAATTGTATCACCAAAGTCCCCAACAAGCCCTATAAATAACCCTTGATAATAATACTAGGGTTTGGTTACCCTCTCCTCTCCAAAGCAGCCACCCTCCCCCCCCCCCCCCCCCCCCCCCCCTTAGCATTTTCGGCCACTTTCCGGCAACCGGAGCTCACACCGTCGACCACTACCTCTCACCGCCACCACCACCTTACTCCTCTCAATCTCCCCGTCATTTCTACATAACACACGCGCCTTGTAACTCCCTCTAGCACCACGAATACATCACCGCCGCCGCATACATCACCACCACCAAGGGTTTTGGGTTTTTATTTAAAATAAATTTTATAAAAATAAAATTTGTAATCGGATTTGGTATCATTTTTATTATTCATGTTGTTGTTGTGTGGTTTTGGTCGCGTTAGTGGGCACGCCGTGAGTTTTAAACTCACGGCCATGGTGTTTAGGTTGTTTGGTTCGTAGCCTTGAGTCATGGTTATGGGTTTTGCAACAAGTCGAGTGGTCATGATCTTGTGGTGATCAGGTGATGGGATTTGGATGTCGAGTATGGATTTGATGTTATTGATGGTAGCCGAGAGTTAGGATTGGATTTAGTTTTGGTTTGGGTTTGATTATGGTTGTTGTGGAGGCATGGAGGCATGGAGCATTTTTAACTGGATTTTTTGTGATGAGAATAATCCAATGGTATTTAAGTCATTTTGCATAATAAAGAACCATTGTTAAGCATTATGACAATTAATACGAACTTAATTAAGCATTTTGACAATAAAAAAAGTATATTGTGTATAATGAGTCAAAATTGTAAGTACGTTAATCATTTATGACTTTTACCCCTAACGTTACCGCCCAAACATAACTCACTTAAAAACAAATATATCTCACAAAAACCAAAATGACACACACATTCACAAAAATATAGCTCCAAGACTTGGTCTTCTAGACGACCAAGTTCTCCAAGTGTTGGCCCAACACGCGTGCTTATGAGGTGACCGCAGGGATGGAGCTAGGGGTTCCCGGCTATGGATTTTTTCAATGTAGTGTTAATTTTTGAATAAAATACCGATTTTTTTAAATACATCTTAAAGGCACCCGGTCTTTCGAAATGTGTTTACAGTTATGGTTCAAAAAAATTTGTGCACCCGATCATATGTGATCCTGGCTCCGTCTTTGAGAGACCAGAGCAAGCAAGACTCGATCGTGGGGTGCTAGATGGACAAAGGAGGCGTGCAATTATTCATTATTCCGATGTTCTTATATTTATTTTGAGTGGAAGAGGAAGGTATACATTGCTTTTTGGTTATCACTATCACATGCTAGAATTTGTTGAAGACTCTTCCATGTGCTTCGAAATAAAGTATTGAAAATGACACTCAAGCACATATAACACTCATTCTATTTTATTCCCTAAAAGGCTAAAATGTACCTAAGTCATTATCATATTGTTTAATTAATTAAAAAACTTCTTTGACCAATAATTAGCTTTTTAAAAAGAAGCCTAACCACACTACATGATATGCCTGAAAAAGTAATGGCTAATTGCTCCGTGATCCCATTCAAAATCATGACTATAAATTAATTATTTTAATGCTATCAAATATAACAATGTTAATTACATGGACTATAGATAAGTGCATATTAATTTTTTTTCATAAGTACATAAAGACATACATACCTAAAATAAAAGTGTGTATATTACATTAAATAATTAACGAATAAAAGTGTCTATCTTTATTTGAACCTTTAAATTTATTTATTCTTGTATCAATTTTCTTGTCATACACACTTTTAATCCGCTTATCCGCATGAGAATCATTTTCTTTCGTGTGAAAGAAAGCTTAAAGATGTCTTTGAGTACCACAAAAAAAAAAAAAAAAAAAAAAAAAAAAAAAAAAAAAAAATGTGATTTCTTTTTGTAAGGCAAATAGCATATGAGAAATACTCTGTATTTGTTAAATCGGAAACCCGTTTATTAAACTATTAATCATCAACTATTTATAGAGTACACATGACAAACGATATTAAAATTATGATGGACTCAACTCATAACCGGGCTTGGGCCTTATTGTCTCGCCTACAGTCCGAGTAGCGAAGTTGTGAAAATTTAAACTGCGGTAGAAAACTCAAAACATAGTATTAACTATTTTGTTGATGAAGATATCCAACAGCGGAAGCAAATCTTCAAACAACAACAACAACAAAAGCAAAACAAATAGCATAGCAAAAGTGGCCGTTCGTCGACAACAACGATATTTTCTACCATATTTTTCTTTTACTTAATGAAAACATGCCAAAGATCGCAATGGTGCAATTGGTATGATATCAATCGTAATGAACAGACAAGCATAAACAATGAAAGAAAGATAAGGTTTTTGTTTTTTTCTTTTTGTAATGATGATGTAAACGATTTCAAAGATGCAACCAAAACAGAATTCAATTGGCTTGTGTTACGACTTGGGAAAAAGAATAAATAACTGTTGGTATTTGGGGAAGTAAGTTATGGCAACAGCAAGGTAAGAAAAAACAGTATGCACACACACATACATAGGTAGTTTTTGTGAGATATGTAGGTTTGACGGGGTGATACAGAGGTAGCGGCTTATGACGGTCGACTAGGTCTTGGATCATACCCGTTTTGATAACATGTTAACATTGAAACCCTGTCCGTTAAACTTTATTAATCATCAAATATTTATAAAATACGCATGGCAAACAATATTAAAATACTAATGAATCCGACCCATAACCGGGCTTGGGCCTACTAATTAATTGTCTAAGAATATTCCGATTTAAATTTTATGAAACAAGTTTGTGGACTAATAAAAAAAATACTTAAAAGAGTAACACAAGTGAAAGGAAAGCAACTTTTTCTTATTGCTTCATATGCATAAAATATAGTAATATCAAAACACAACTTTGATTTTACGGTTTTTATATTAGAACTTTAGTTACTGTATTACACATTGACATATGTGGAGCCACAAAGCTATTTTTAAAGAGAATTGCTACAACCACATACAATTTACCAAAAAATAACCACACAATGATATGTCATTTCATGATTGGTGCATTTCTCTAAAGTTTCTCTCTCTTCTCTCTAATTAAACCAATCACTTATTTACACTTCATTGTCATGTCATTGTGTGGTTATTCTTTTGTAAATTGTATGTGGTTGTAGCAATTCTCATTTTTAAATAGCAAATTTTGATAATTTAAAAAAAAAAAAACGCATTACAAATTTTTTTGTTAAAGCCAAATCATAAAAATAGACATACATTTTTAAAAAATTATCCCACAAATTATTCTGTTAGGTAGCATGCGACCACTTTTCCCCCTCCTGTTTTCGGCCCTAGTTACAACGTCTTTGCCGTTTGAAAATGAGCAGCAAAAATAGTTTTTAAAGGAATTTATAAAAAGAACTTGCCATTACCTTCTAACCGATATAACCAGTAACGAAATTATATATACATGCATGCAACATAGGTATATTTGAGGATTAACATAGGTATATTTGAGTATTTAATCTATGATTCATAAGAAAAGTAAATGGAACAATTATATGCTATATTACAAACAAATAACCCTTATAAACCTTTCTAATTTGTATTCCTACTTACCCTAGGAGTTCTTGCACATTATTATCATGGACAACTTATCCTGCTAACTCATAAATATTAGACCGGGGTAATAAGGCCCTCAAGACTGAGTCCTTGGACATTGAGGACTCGTCCTTCTTGTTACGGAGGTCTCATTCGACGCGTCTTAAATGGGAAAAATGCAAGACTCGGTCGTTCACAAGATCGAGTCGTGTGAGTTTTGTTCTCTGTGTGTGATATATTAAATGGTTTTTGTAGGGTATATTTATGTTTAATTGTGGTATGTTTTGGTAGTGAAATTAGTTGTTTTATTTCAATAAGTTGATGATAAAGTTGGTTGTAAAGAGAAAGCTGATGTAACGATACCAAATACGGTATCAGGTATATTTATTACATCTAGTCTTATACGTACGAAAATGCCGAAAATGCTACTCGTATATCATGATTCATGAGTGCATTATCATGGACAGACAACTTGCAGGTTACATTAAATTCATGTAAAGATACATACTGTATGTAATAAGTTTGACTTCAATTATTTATTCAATCTTTTAATTGCTTTAAGTTTGGTCAGTTACTTATTTTGGAAATGTACCATTCAAGTTAATAATCCTTGAATTCAGTATACGAGTATTATTTATTTGATTAAAATACATTTGAAACTATACTTTACTTTGAGTTTACTGTAACGATTTCCCCTGAAGCATTCTATATGCTTTTATAAAATTCAGTGTTATGGAAGCTTTCATTCATTGCGACAGCAAAGAGTGACGAGTGCTCTATTAACTTATGTATTGTGAACTTTTTGGGTCGAAATTATATTGATTGAACATGTTGGTTAATAGGAATAAATAACTTATGTATTGTGAACTTTTTGAACCAAATGACATATAAGTGTTATTGCTTAAATTGAACCAAATGACATATAAGGGCCCGTTTGGTACCCAGGTGTCACTAGGTATGGAATCAAAGATATCTTAAATCCTTTGTTTGGCATCATTATTTTTTCCTGACACATGACTTTCATTTCTAAATTGTGATACCACCGTAGGTTGTTGTCTTTAGATGAAAGATAACCAATCATATTTTCTTTTATATGTTGACTTTTTATCAACCACATAAATTTATTCTTTTTTTAATCTTTTATCTTTTTTATTTTAAATAAATACACAAAACCTATTAAAAAAATCTTTATTTTATTTATAAAATAATATTTCAATTATTTATTTTTTTCTCTCCTCATTTAATTAAAACCTATACTTAAATCCAATTTCTTTCAAATTTTTCCCAAATCCAAATCCAATTTCAATTTCACTTACAAACCAAACGGGCTCTAAATGATTAAATGTGATAGTCTAATATCAAAAACTAAACATATATTTTTATACTCATTAAAATTTTTAAAAAATTTCACTAACCATATTTTGTATCAATTAAATATTATTTTTATCCATTAAAATTTCTTTTAATTGATTAAAATACAAATAAAAGTTATAAAACACTTAGTTTAAGATCACTCAAAATCGAAATAAGGACATTTTATTTCAAAACCAAAAGAGTAACAATATAAGAATATCTCCTTCCATTAACCTAATGAATGTCACATTTCAGCTTCGGCTGCCACATACATTAATTGACCAACTAAATCTATGAGCATTTAGAGTGTCCACCACTTATGACACACTAAATGCTATGTTATTATCAGTATCCAACTACTTTTATCCCGCTATAAAATTACCCGACAGTTATATCACAAACAAATCTCTAAGCAAACTCATCCAAGAGACCAAGGCAGAAGGCTAATCTGTAACAAACTACTAAATGGAACTGTATTAGACTAATGAAACGAAATAACATGATAAACTATGAATAACTAATAAGCTAGATCAATCTATGTTGTATTTGTTACCTCTTCCGTCTCAAAATAAATGTTCATTTTTGTTTTGCCAATTAAATACCGTTTGTAGTTCCGTGTACCTACTATAATCACTTTTGATTGGTTCAAACCCAACATTAACACTTATCTTGGGATTTTGGGTCTCGGCCTCTTTAATTTTCTTGTTAAGGAGGCGAGATGCCTTTATTTTGTTCTTTGGTTTTTTAGTGTTGAATAAATTGTTGCATTTCCAAAAAAAAAAAACACTTATCTTGGGATGTCGACTGAGGGGAGTAATCGTTGGCAACTATAACAACATTTAGAGAATTATAGGTGATTCAGGGAAACGAGAACATGCTAACATCAATACCATATGATATCATAAATGGTTCTATTAATGAGCATTTAGGTTAATATTAGATAACTACTTGTAACAAATTCAATGCTCGGGTTATCAGGCTATCAAAGTTCACATCTACCCTAAAGAGAACAAGTGCTCCTTCTGAAAAGCTATTGATTCGGTGACAAAAAAAAGTAACCAAAAAGATCATGTTGACCAATATTTTAATAAAATTTGATCAACTTTTAGTAATCTAAATACTTTTTCCAAGTTTTTGAAACAATAAATATTTGGCTAATGTTGATAATTTAAAAATGATAGATGAATATGTTTGTCAATTTGACTATATATAGAGGCATGTGATTATGATTTGATTGAGATGATTTTTTTTTTTTTTTTTTTTTTCCCGCAAAAGATGAATTATATTATATACTTCAAATTTGATTGAGATGATCTTAAGTTGAAATCAGCATGGTGGACTATGTTGTGCCATTGTATAAAAGAGAACAAATATGTAAAGCCTTTTTTTCTGAACATAAGCATAAACAAATGCCAACTTGGCTAAATATACGGTTATCGCAAGTGTTTAAACACGTAGTGCTCAATAAGTCAAAAACGATTATCATAAATAAACATACACTACTATTAGGAGTAAAATTACAAACATGAAACATGCACCAAGGTCCTAGCTGTATTTGTGTTGACATTTTTATGTTGAGTAACTTTTGATTAATATCTTAAATCAAATATTTAAATATAAAACATTCATGCAAAAATATTGATATGAATAAAATAGTTTAATTCTAATTCAAGATAGATAAGTTATGCCAACTAAGAGCATTAGGTGCAGTGGTGTCATGCCTTCAAGCCGTGGCACCAAAAGTACTGCCACGTCAGCAAAAAACTCTCATGGCACCAGAAATCCCACGACATTACATTTCAGGGGTATTCGTTGGCACCAGAATTTCTGGTGCCGTCGGCCAAATTTTTTTTCTTTTTTTTTTTTTTTTTTTTTTTTTTTTTTATTCTTTTACTTAAATAAAAATATACACAATATAAACTTAAATAAACTTCATTAATATTAAAAACACACATTACATATTAAAAAAAAACACATGATACATAAAATTAAAAACCTAATACATAAATAAAAGCTTAATCCTCGTCGGTTGGATATTTCGCCCGGATTCGAGCTTGTTGTGCCCTCACGATCCTTGCGTTAACCGGATCCATACTGCTTGTATCCATTTGTAACACCCGCATCTCCTCGGCTATCTTTTGTGATTCATACAAAGTAACTCTCGCGAGTGACTATCGCTCAAGAACATCCATCTTTGCCTTGCGGTCTAACTCGTATTGTTGTTGCAACATTTCTTGAAACAATACCGGGTTTGAACCGGAACTAGCAGTCGAGTTTGACGAACGTTGACTCTTAGCAACCCGGTACATGCCGTCGGGTCGTGGCAACTCGTCAGGTCCAAAATGCTCGGGCTCCTGCTGAGTAGGCCGAAGACGATTACGTCTTGCCAAAGTCGAGTCGGGATTTTTCCACTTATGCTTGTCTTTCAAAAAGTTCCAAGCGGTCAAGTGTCGAAAATCATAACCCGTTGATTTTTTAAACAATATGTGACAACGATTCATAACATCGTTGTCACCTTCCCCACTCATAACCACCGTTTCATCCACCACCGAATTAAACTTCTTGATATCTTTATTCATCGGAGTCCACTTTCCCGTCAACATGTTTTTGGTACGAATAGTATAGTTGAGCCTCTTTGCTTTCGTGTTGTATGCATCGAGCACTTTGTACCAAAATGTATCCCTTTGTTGATCCGCACCCGTTTTTGGATCCTCGGATACTTGGATGTAACACTCCGCCAAAAGATATTCTTCGTCTTAGCTCCAAAAAGTTCGTGGTTGTCGGGACGGGACCACATCTTCCTCGACCTCTTTTTCTTTGTTGCTTTTCTTATTCTTCGGCTTTGATTTTGGCTTCTTCGCCATCGTCTTTGCCCTCGATTTTTTTGAGGTCGGTGTCGGAATAATTTCTTCACTTGAAACCGATTTTTCTTCGTCATCGTCTTCGTCTACTAGATGAAACGAAGCATGGTCCGAATTCGGTTGTGAAGGGATGCCTTGGGTTGTTTGTTGAGTTTGTGTAAATTGATATTAGTTTTGTTGTTGTTGTAATTTCCATTGGCTAAACAATGCTAAATCTTCGGGATTCATAAATGAGGTTTGGAAGGTGGGAAAGTAACCCGGATTCGAAGACGATCCCGGATTGTTACCGGGATTCGAAGACGAACCCGGCATTTGGTTTGTCGGATCGTTTAACATGTTGTTGATCCATGGTTGATTTGGATTCATTTTGGATGAGAATAGTTATGAGAAGTTGAGATTTAATATATTGGAAGTGTGTATGAAGTTTGAAAAAAAATGAGGTATTTATAAGGTTTTTTTTGGGAATTAATTTGGTTTGGTTGGGTAAATTTTTGAAAAAAACGGCTGTATAGCCGTTATATATGAAACAAATCTTTTTTTTTCCCCTAAAATCAACAAGAAAAAAAAAAAAAAATTGCGACGGCGTGGAGCCATGGCTGCGGCGCGAGCTCCGACGGCGCCACCACCGGTACGGTGCGCCGTCGGTTTTTTCTGACTGGTGGAACGGCGCCAAGCGAAAACGCATGCGTACCCCTTGCTCTAACGGTAACTAACATTTTAATCTAGTTAACTATAACGTAAATCTTACTTGACACATGGGCTTGAATCCTTTTCGTAAAGCTTGTTCGTTTTGTCATGCTTCTACTACATTAACTGTTTAAGATCATATTTTTGTTGTTCAAGAATGTGTAGTTATTTGGGTAAAAAATATTTGTAATTTGTGACACCACCAAGCCGTGCATAATAACACAAAAGGCTGGATACTTCGAACTAGTACTACTAAACTGACAAAAACTAAGAATGTGTATTATTTTGACTTAACAATTTAGGAATTTATTTAACAGGATATGATTGAGTTAACTATGATGCATTTGGTATGCTGTCATGAATGACAATAGGTATGAGTTTGATAGTAGTGGTGCGCCTTTCACATATGAAAGATTCATACCTAGCTCTTTTGATGTATATGAAATATGGATTATATCTATCATTCATTACCATAGTGGTGAGCCCCTCATCATAAACAAACACCTTTAATCACTTTTATAGTAATAGTCTCATTCTCATAGTGAGATACCAAACGCATCCTAAATCTTATAATTGATGAGTTAAGATCAAATGATATAATTAATGAGAAAGATAAGAAGTAACTACAATTACACATTTTAAATGCATCTTTTTTCAAAATTTTCAACTTCATTTAAAATGTATGACTATAATTACTTTCACACTTCTCATTAGATCCCTTCCTTTCCATAGACCTGATTTCGTAACTAAATTGTGCCATTCATTTTTTTGTTTGTGAGTAAGTTGACCTTTTCTTAAACACCAATAGATGCATACACACATCGATGCAAGGCATATTCAAGCTCTAGCTTATTCGGCTTAGCTACCGGTTACTCGATCAACATATGAAGTCAAATATTTTAATGATTCGAGAAAATGAAGGGTAGAAACAACAATTTATAATTGTCGTTATCTATCTTTTAATATTTTTATCTAACTATTTTTTATTAGATATTTGTTTAGATTTATAAGAGTTATATTGTTGTCTTACTTTAGTTTTGGTAGAATTTGTAGTTTCTCTTTAATATTCTTTGATAAGGATTTATTTGATACCTTTTTAAAGGGTCATTTAAGTCCAAAATCGTGTTTATATGATCTGTTAATACAAATATCGTCTAAATACGTTATTTATATTTTACGTTCTTTGCTAATATTTTGTTGTTGACAAAGTATAAAATTTATTTCCTAGCAATATATAACTATAGTATAAGTCTCATATATAGAAACTTTATTTCTAAGTAAACATCACATTTGCTACATGATTCATTGTTAAACTTATAATGTTGATAGCATGTTAAGTGTCAAAACATATTTAGTAAATTTTACTAAGTAATGTGTCTAATTGAGTTACAAGTCTTCAAACTCTTTTGATAACTCAAATCACTTACTAAATGCATCATACAAACATTATTCAAAATGGCTACAAAAATACTTTTACAAGTTTACTTTCATATTAGTAAAAGTCTAAATTTGGAAATAAGTATTTACATCATACATTACATCATACATGTCTTATCAAGTTGACTTGGTAAAGATCTCATGCATATCTTAGATAGATTCACACTCAACGTATCTTACAAGTTGACCTTGAAGGATCTTGATTAGACTTGACAAAGATATGAAAAGATTTCTTGGTGATTTGCTGTCAGCCTCTGGCGGAACCAAAGTCATACACGGATGGAACCCTCAAAAGGGTTCCGCCGGATCCGTGAACTTGCTGGAATTCTTGCCTATAAATAGCAAGCCACATTCAAGAAATCATTCATCACTTTTAGCCATACATTACATACATACTCTCATTATTCTTATCTAACTCAGTAGCAACTCACTTGTGTGATTATCTTTTGTAGCAAAGAAGTTCACCCATCCTAGAAGTTACAAGTTTCAACTCAATGTTGCAAGACTTGTTGACTTTGTATTGTATAAACGCGTATAGTTTATACTTCATTTGTATCTTGTATTGAAGTGATCGGTTAGTATTTTAGTCCTCAAAATACATCAAGTGATAGGAGTGGTTGTACCTTTGTAAAAGAACTTGACATCTATCTTAGTGTCAAAAATATTGGTTAGGCGACGTTAGGGTGGTTCTACCTTGAACTAGGACCCGGTATTTAGTTTTGTACCGGATAAAGTGTAAGCGACGTGTAAGGTTTTCTCCGCCGGTGAAAGGAGCTTGTTGACTAGTGATTAGTAACTCTCGAGTTGGATACTCGGGGCGTGAAGTAGGGCAAGGGAAAAAAGTTCTTGTAGCCGAAACACGATAAACATCCATGTTGTGGTTTGATCGTTTCTTCCTTTACTCTTGCATATTACTTATTGTCAATCAGTTTCAATTGTCTATTACACGCAAAGTTTTCAAAGATAAACAAGTTAAAAAGCGGTAAACTATTCAACCGCCCTTCTAGTTTTTCACAATTGGCATCAAGAGCTACGTTACTCAAGATCTTTAAAATATATTGTATTTTAAAACTTGGACCGATCCATGGATTTTGAAAATCTCAAAGAAGGGCAATCTACTCAAAAACCATCGCTATTTGAAAAAGAAAATTTCCTTGAATGAAAAAATAAATTTGAAAACTATGTGAGATCAATTGATCAAGATCTTTGGCATATTATTTCCATTGGTAATTTTAAACCAACAAAAACAAGTTTTGAAAATCAAGATGATTATCTCAAATTTGATAAAAACACTAAAGCTAAGATAATGATCAATAAAGTTTTACCAAGAATTGAATATGAAAGAGTGTATTTTTATCAAACGGCTAATGATATTTGGAAAAATATATTAAACTTTCATAAAGAAATATGTCAAATCAAAGATGATCAATTTGATCTTACATATGAGTTAGAAGTCGTAGAAAAACTAATAGATAGACACTTAGTTGAAGTAAATACAAGTGCTACGAGTTTAAATGTTTTAAATGAAGGTAGTAGTGAAGATGAAAACTCGGGTCAAGTTCACAAAGGACTTGCTTACGAATCATAGATCGACACGGATATAGATATAGACAACTATCCGGTTTGTAATTGTAAATTGGATAAAACTACAAACAAGGTACAACTTGAAACCGAACACTTTTGCTTTGACACATTCATCTTAAAATTCTCCAAACTAGAAAATGGGTATAAACATTTGTGTAACATTGACCTAAAAACAATCTTTAACAACGAACCTTCAAAATCTCTCGAGAACAATTTTGAAAAAGAAATCATGATGGAAGATAAAATGTCTAGACTTGGGAGTAATGTTGAAATTGATATAGAATGCAAAATATGTCAAGATTACAAACATGAAATTAAAAGACAAAATGAAAAAGAAAAAATGTTAGTTAAATTTGAAGAAAGTTCAAAATCTCTTGAAAGCTTGTTGAAAAGTCAAAAGTCTTTTAGAGACAAAACCGGATTAGGATTTAACTCGAATGCACCATCAACAAGTAAAACAAAGCAAGTAAAGTTTGTTAAGCCTAGGAGAGAAGTTTAGAAGTAACTCAATCTCAAATAGAAGCTTATGTTAAAAGGACAAAGGATATCTTGTTCTATGCTTATATATGTGTTAGACCCGTTTCCCGGGTACTTGGACCCCACCCTAGATGAAATGGACTAAGGGCCTTACGTGATTGGCCAGTCAACGAATGTTGCATTGCGGTCAAACCCGATAGTCAAACTAATAGTCAAAGTATGACTAATATAGTTTTGAGAAGTTATGATGTGTAACTTGAGGGACTAATGTTGTCAAGCATAAATATGTTATAAGTTGGTTGTGGCCAAAGTAATAGGAAAGAGACTTGAGGGGCCATTCTTGCTATTATCCCAAAGTTGTGCCTAGATAAGTATATCCAGGGAATTCTAGAAAATCCCTCATCATTCTAGGTGTGTTTGATGTACATTTTTAGAGAGAACAAAGGAGGGAAGAAAGCTAGTTGGATGATCAAGTAATTGATGAAGGTTTTGTGTTCCACATCAAGAGTTAAGTTTGTTATGATCCTCCCTACAAGTAAGTATTCATTATCTTGATCATTAAGTGGTTTAGAGTTATGGTTAGAAGTGAGAAATCATCATATAATCAAGGTATGATCATATGATGATATAGAAAAGATGATGAGTTAGTTATAATGGGTTTTGTATAAACCCTTGTTTATGATATTGATTTTTATGTTATTAGGCCTTGTTGATAATGATGAAGGATGATGATGACTAGTAATGATGATAATGATGGTGGTATTATTATTGTTAACTTAGCTTTGGAAGCTAAGGTAAGTAAACCGATTATAATTTGATGTTATAATGATTTCTTACATTATGTTTTATATGATTGTTATGATGAGATGATTGATAGTGTTTGAATGATTATGTGAGGAAGAAGTAGAGGTAAGGCTAGTTTCGGATAACTAGCAAAAGAAGATTAAGAGTTTAGTTGGACTAGTGTAAGTGTGTAGGAAAGGTTGAGATGTAATGATAAGGCTTGAAGTGGCCAAGGTATGTGTTATGTTTATATTGTGATAGGATGAGTTGATTATGATGCTTAACGTGTGATTGAGTTATAATGTTGTATTATGATCGTTTTACTTACTAAGACTTGTGCTTACGGTTTAGTTGTCTAACCGTTTTGTAGGTTGGCATGTTGTTATGGATGGCTTGGATAAGGATTAAGTTGGATATGCGATGTAGAAGGACTTGGGTAAGATAGTAGAGCTAGGTAGAATACCGAGCTCAAGTCAAGGTTGTACCCCCAAGAGTCTTTCTACGATTTGTAAAGTGTATGTCAAAGATGTGGTAATGATTTGGTAATCAATTGATGTGTCAAAGTATGTTTTGTGAGTTATTGAGTCAAGTTAAAGGGGTGTTTGGCACAAGCATGATATTACCCATTTTGGGTTGTTAACGGGTCAAGTAATTATGAAACAGATTTAATATGTTAAGTTAATGATTTTGGTTAAGTTTGAGATGTTGTGGAAGTCGTATGTGTCTTATGTCATGAAATGGGTCAAAATGGGTATAATAGACGCCTATTTGTAAAGTACTATACCAAAGTGTTAATTGGGCAATGTTGTTGAATGGAAATGATGTTTATGATGTGTTTATAAAATCTGGAAAGTTTCGTGGGTTAACGAGTATTGGAAGTCGGCTTTCCGGAATTAGAGCAAATATAATCTTCTTTGAAAAATCTGTAGTAGGCATATGGCCATATAAAAATCTCAGAATATGGCCATATTGTTGCTCCAGAGATTTTGTAAAGGGGCATATGGCCATATCGAATTTCAGCATATGGCCATATGCTCTCATCAGAAAAATAAATAAGAGAATTTTAGTTTTTTGTCATTTTTGAAATTTCATATCTTTTAAACCGTAAGTCGTCACGGGTCGCGCCAGCCGTTGTTTCAAAGGTAATTGAGTCTATTTTCATTTAAAAATAGTCTCATGGTCTGAAAGTGTATGGATTTTTATAAATATTCAAAAGAGTAACATGATGTCCGTTAAAGTCAAGCGGTTCCGCCCAAAAGTTTTTAAATTTTTGTCTAAGCGGGCACGAGATGTAACAATATGTTTGTCTAACCTCCTCGGATTCCTAAGAACTTGAGTTTTTAAGCTTTCCTACAAGTTAAGATATAACGCATAATGAATATCTTCTTGGTAGCATCTCTATGGAGCTTAAAAGGTACGTTTTCTTTCAACTTACCTATTGTTGTCTCATGTTTTTAGCTTAAGACTTTTCATGTGTAGTATGTGTCGTTTATTCCTTAAGTAGTCATTCTTTCTAGTTGGTTATAACGAGGATTGGATCCTCTGTGGTCAAAGGATTTGTACATAACAACGTATAGGAGACATAAGGTGCTTCAATTCATTAAGCTTTCGGACATAGAAAATTAAAACTCTTGTGTGAGTCTCACTTAATGCTTGTCTACAAGTGAGCTAACTAAAAATTTCCTAGGTGATAAGATGGCCAACACTTTTGTGATGCTTGCAAACTTAATAGACAAAACTCTTCACAAATGTTTGTGATATAACATCTTTTAACACAACAACTTATATTTTCAATAATGTCGTAATTCAACTACTCTTTAACAAAAATTCATATGGAGTATACAAAGGTTAAATATCTTAGAGTGTTTGGGAGAAAATGCTTTATGTTAAAAACCAAGGACTCACACATCAAATTCGACCCAAAAGTCTTATGAAGATGTATGTCTAGGATATTCACAAAACAACAAAGCCTATATTGTTTTTAAAACAAAGAAACCTAAGGAGTCGAGGAATCGGTAAACATAACATTCAACGAATAACTACCTCCTTATAAGGCATCACCTATGGTAGATGATGTCCTAGTCAAAAGTTCAATCAATTATAAGAAAAGAAAGCCTAGATAATGACAAGGAAGAATAACTACCTCCTTATAAGGCATCACCTATGGTACGTTTTCTTTCAACTTACCTATTGTTGTCTCATGTTTTTAGCTTAAGACTTTTCGTGTGTAGTATGTGTCGTTTATTCCTTAAGTAGTCCTTCTTTCTAGTTGGTTATAACGAGGATTGGATCCTCTGTGGTCAAAGGATTTCCACATAACAACGTACAGGAGACATAAGGTGCTTCAATTCATTATGCTTTCGGACATAGAAAATTAAAACTCTTGTGTGAGTCTCACTTAATACTTGTCTACAAGTGAGCTAACTAAGAATTTCATAAGTGATAAGATGACCAACACTTTCGTTGTATTTATTGCATGAATTGCGGCTTGTAGATCCTAGAAAACTTAATAGACTTTAAGGTTTTAGGGGAGACTAATGTTCATAGAGTTTGGTACTTCGGCACCTCCCCACAACTGATATTAAGGAATACAACGCTTCAACTGAAACAATGACGTGACAATTCAACAAATCAGTAGGAATTAACTAGGGAATAATTTTATCTAAGTGAACACCTTTTTTTCCATTCATAAGAATTCACCAATTTACTTTTCTTGTTATTAGTTTAATTTAGTTTAATTAATAGTTTTTTGGTTAGTTGACTAGCAACTAATTCCGCTCATTCCTTCAAAACCGAGATTTTTACATGTTTTCTAAAAAACATAAAACTAAAAAAGAATCATCCCTCACCTTTAAACATATTTCGTAACATCTTGACCTTTCCACAACTATTGCGAGACTATTCCCCTAGAGAACGATTAATCCTCCGGACTTACCTATACTACACTAAAACGATCAGGTACACTGCCTGAAGGATTGTAAAACTTCGTTTGGAGGTCTTACAAATCTCGCATCACTCTTTTAGACTATAAATAATTTTAATTGGTTTTTGTTTTAAAACAGTTATGATGTGTTTATAAAAAAAATAAAAGTGTATTCCTTGAAGTCCCAGTAGGGCACTTTATTGAATTCTTTTGATCTTGTGTGGTTTCTTGCATTCACAACGGTTTCACATCATTTAATATCAGAGTTAAAAATCTCCATCAAAACTAAAATAAGGAAACAATCGAACCCTTTTAAATCTAAAAAAATCTTTAATAAAAATTAGATAGATTCAAATATTAAATGATTGACAGTGACAATTAAGCATTGTCATTTTTACCTTTTAATCTTCTAAAAATCATTAAAACACTTAATTTCACATGTTAATCGAAAAACCGGCAGTTAAGTCAGAGAAGTTGGAGCTCAAACATGCCCTGCAATCACACATAATTTGGTCATTGATTAAATATAATTCTGTTATCCAAACCGTTTCTCATATTTACGTAAAGAAGATAAGTTAACAAAATAGTGTTGATATTAACACCACAACTTTTTATACTTTTACCACAATTCGTGCATTACAGTGTTGTACGATGTGATGTACAGGTTGTACAAAATGGTGTAACTATGAAATAAAATGGTGTGAGTATCAACACCCTTAACAAAATAATGCCAGGGAGGTGTAAACTTTTTCACTTAAATACTATGAATTTTTGCAAATATAAAGTAGGGTTGGATCAGTTGGAAAACCTGTTGCCTCTAACCTAGAGGTCAAGGGTTCGATCTTCACTCCCTACAAAAGGCCGAGTGTATTTAAAATGCATTTAGAAAAAATTGGTGTTTTTTTTCAAAATTTAACACTGCATCGAAAAAATTCATGGGGTTTTCGGGCACCCGCGGGAACCCCTAACTCCGTCCCTGCTACCTTAGGTAAGGTAAGGTTGTCTACATGTCAACCTCCCCATACAACGTGAAAGACGGTATTTGGACCCATAACTCATGGAATACGGTAATGAGAGCTATTTTTTGTCGAGTAGATTAATAGTAACAATGGTACTTCAAGTTGTGTAAAAAACTTTTTAAACTTTATTCACTGGCATTTACATTCATATATAAAATAATAAAATAAATACACACGAATAAATTAACATTATTATAAATTATCGCCGGTATGAATGAGTAATCGGCTAGTGCTCATTATACATTTTTTTCCCAAATACATCATAAGATGCGTCCAGTAGGTATATTTTACAAATTAAATGGTTAGAAATTTATTTGGAAGTTAAATTAGTAAAACGAGTCTAAGTGGTTGTTGAGTCTATGTGGGTCATGCATCTATATAAGCTTATTAATTGGGAGGACTCTATAATTTAAGCTTTGTGGATATAGACAACTAAAAGAAATAGTAGGCCACATCAAAAAAAAAAAAAAAAAAAAAAAAAGAAAGAAAACACTGTTAAATTAATAAGTCCCACTATTCATTCCCCATAAGTAAAAAAGAAACACCCTCTAACATTGATCAAAGCATATTTTCGTGGTTGATTACATAGTTATTAGTTATCACACAGTTTTTATTTCAAACCACTAACATTGAATTTGTGAGTAATTTTTTGCACGGGTGTTTAACTTAAAAAAAAAAAACTCTTAACAGTATCTTAATTTGACTCATTTATTCAACGGTATGTGGTACTAAAACTATATTTGTATTTATTTCTTTGTTTAGACACGGCCAAATGTGTAAATATCTTATTTAGCTAGATGTAGAAGAGATATTTTACAATCTCTTAATTTCTTTTAACTGTTTTTCTTTAATCTTATTATTTATTATGTATTTTTTATGACTTATGTTTTAGCTACTATCAAAACCACCATTTTTTCTCATCCCAACTACATTTCAGACAAATCAAATTTAATGAAAGCATTGTAAAAAGTAAACCAACGTTGTACCGTTGTTACTTTATATGAGGCTAACAATAAATGGTTCGGGTCTATATCTCACAAAACCACTACAAAAATGGTTCAAAAACCATAATACAGTAGATGAGAAAGGACCACATATATATAAGTAGTAGAAAGACCTTTGTGGTCAAGGGGTAGCTATCTAACATAACAACCAATTTGTGACATCATATTGTTTGTTCCATATTTAAACATCTCATTCATCGCTTTATTTTTCTTGTATTCATCATATATAAATGTTTGTAGGTTTCTTATTAGATTCTGGTAATTGGAAAGTAATACAACATTGTGGGGTTACAAAGTAATGTTTTAAAAAAAGAAGTTGGTCCATCTCATAAGTGACAACTAAATTTAAATTTATTATGGGGCCATGTCGTACGTGACAATAAGTCTGTTTGGGCCCGGAGTCCCTGAGAAGAAGTGTGCATCGGTTTGGAACTTACTCGTCGTACTATGTATATATGGTAAAACTCCAGCTGCACAAATTACTTGTATTGTCTTTAAGCTGAATGTAATGGTGACCGGATGTGATCACAGTGACTTCAAATTTTTTTAACGTCAACTCAATTTTCTCTCTCTAATACTTTTTGCATGACTAAAAAAAATGCCCGTGATGGAAAGAGTGGTCACATTTTTTTTTTTTTTTCATTTTCAATTTTTTAAACACTAAAATTAGATTTCATTAATATTAAAAAAAATGTATTACATTAACAACTCAACTAAAATAAAAACATGACAATAAAAAATAAAACTAATCTAACAGTCTAAATTATTTTTATTTTTTCTTTTATTTTCGCTTCATCTCCAACACCATTTTTCATTGTTTTCCAATTAAATGGTTATCGAGAGTCTGATAAAACAAGAGGGCCTTTTTTTTTCTTTCTTTTTTTTTTTTTTTTTAAATTGAAACATTTGATATTGCAGTTCAAGTTCTTCTTTCTGGTATGCAAGCCTTTGATGTTTCAATTCTCTTTGGTGTATAAGCCTCTGTTGTTCTAATTACATTTGATATGCAAGCTTCTGTTTTTTCAATTTCACTTGCTCCCGATGCGCCTGATCTTCTATTTCGATTTGTTGTTCTTCAACTCCAAATAAGGAATCCAAGGCTTGCTTCTTTTGACTCCAAAAACTCGATGCGACGTTTCTTCATTTATCAACCAAATGATCAAGAAGATGTACAATAGATCAAGAAGATGTACCATGTGCCGAGTCCGATGTGGCGTGCGAGGTAGTTTCTGGCATCTTTGATTATTTGAGAGTCTTGCCTTAGATTTGTAAAATTTTGGCATGTCAATCTCTTTCCAATTTTTTTCTTCCCTCAAAAGCTTTCGTGGCTCAATCAGTGTAAGTGGTTGATTGTATGTCGCTTGATATTCTTTACACGTTTTATCGAACACGTGTTGGTCATCTGCGCTACTTTGGTTCCTCCGTTTTCACATGATTGTAATTGTAAATAGCGCAAAATTGACCAACTTGAGGACAATTTTTTTTTTAATTGAGGTAATCGTATACTTTTTTCGATTCATTCATTTCTTTCTCAAAGTAACCAAGTACTTTCGTCCAAAATCCACTAGCATTTTGAACATTCTCTTTGACGCTATTCTCGAACTGGTTTATCCAAGCTTTGCACAACGTTAGCTCTTCTTCCGGGGTCCATTGTTTAGCCACGGGAGACGCCTTGGATTTATGACGTCATCTATAGTCTCTTAGCTTTGACGGGCGCCACATCTCGACGGGAGAGTCATTTTTAACGTGTTCGGATGGACCAACCGAACCTTGGGCCGTAAAATAATATTGACTACCAAAAAAAAGGATCCATATCTACATCAAGATTAAGACGGTTAATCGAAAAATATCGTTGAGAAGTTTGAGCTTGGTCCATCAGTTGGTTAAACGTCGGTGGTGAATCATGTATCATTTGCGAATGATACAATTGATATTGTTGTTATTGTTGGTACATCGCATGGTTATACGGAGGTTGAAACGGATTATTTTTATATTAAGGTGGTTGTTGTTGTTGTTGTTGTTGTTGTTGTTGTTGTTGTTGTTGTGATTGGTATACGAAACTTGCGGGGTTAAAATTAATGAATGGTAAGTGACAATTTAATTGAAAGTTGGGATCCAATGTCGGTTTTTTGAAATTTGAAAATTGGGATCCAAAATTGACCAAAATGACATATAGAAGAGGAAGTGTGTTTTTAAAAATGATAAGTGATGTGGTATTTATAAGAGAAATGTATATGTTATTATATAAATTATGTCATTTTGGTAACAAATTATGTCATTTTGGGAATAAACTGATTTAACTTTAAATAGGAGCAAATTCGCTAAATGCTTCAAAAAGTTAAAGTTAGTGTCATATCTATAAAAAACACACACATATTTTTTCAAATAGATCTGGACGACTGTGCGACTTGAACGACTGGACCACTTGTACTATTTTAATAAAATATGTGACACATATCAAAATTTTAGTAGAATCGCTTGGTTGTCCTTGTAGTTTATTAATAAGAAAATGTGTCACTGTGTCAAATTTTAAGTAGATTTGTCGGTCTTATAGGTTTATTTTGAAAATAGTTTTTTGAATAGAAATGAGACTATCTTTTGTTTTGTTTTTTTTTTTGGGTCATTTAAGAATTGGATGTTTAAATACTGTCCCTAGACAAAACAAGAAAAGTTATTGAAGGATGTAAAATCCCAGCTCGACTGATTGATGGTGAAATTGTCGTGTGCCTCATCTCAAGAATATATCTTTAGTTTATTTAATTAATAAGATAGCGTTGTTATGTTTAAACAATGTTTCAGTAACTTGTTTTGTCTCACATGTATACATCCAAAACATGTGAAGGACCATTCATACAAAGTTACAAACACATTATATATCTCTTTACGGTTCAAAGTATTAATTGAAAATTGGCATATTTCTTCACAATAGCAGCTTTTACATGTGTACTATACTACTATAGTACAAAAATATAGAATATTTTTATGTAACAAAAAACATGTAATAAAACAAAGAAGTATATAAAATAAAATCTTCTGAACATGTTGTTGGGTCATGGTCAAAAAGCATCACTTTACCTCATAGAAATGTTTGTCGCAAACTTCCAAATCGTGAACCTTGGTTTATACAAATTGATACGTCCAATATCAATTTTGAGGAATGCGAAACAAATATTTTAGTGTAAAGTTATTTGTTCAAAAATAACTTAGTGAGTATAATATTGTTGGTTCTCTTTACTAGGAATTCTTTTTGATAGTAAAGAGATTTATTTTA
This sequence comes from Artemisia argyi, assembly GCA_030686995.1. Taxonomy (NCBI): domain Eukaryota; kingdom Viridiplantae; phylum Streptophyta; class Magnoliopsida; order Asterales; family Asteraceae; genus Artemisia; species Artemisia argyi. Next base: position 152,475,787 of record CM060686.1, on the reverse strand, counting down.
TGTGCTTAAGAGTAAGTGAATAGCATGAGTTTTAGTGTTGTAGAATTAGTTAAATATGTGGGTGCGTTTGTTTTACGGGTTTGGATTGGGTTTGTATTGACGTGACATTAATTATATGTTTGGTTTTCTCTTTTGATGAGGAGAATGATTGTTCAGAATCAAAATTGATAGTTATGTATTTTGAAAGGTTTTTCATGGGTTTTTAGTTTTTGTGGGCCATTGTTTTTTTTTTCCTTTATACATGTGGGATCTTCACATTATTTATTATCACTTTTTTATTTTTTTTACTATCAAATAATATTATTTTATTTAAAATTTAGGGCAAATGACATTTAAATACATTCAAGTTGATACTTTTTGTTGTTGTGTGTAGCCAACTTTTTTTTTGCTATTGTAATACAAACCTTTTGAATTTTGTCTATTGTGTGTATTTTGTGATCGTTTTTTCATGTAAAATGACCATTTTACCCCTCAAATTTAGAAAAAAGTAAAGGTAAAATGGTCACAAATTTTACCCCTCAAATTTTCAAAAGGTTTGTATTACAATAGCAAAAAAAAAAAAAAAAAAAAAAAAAAAAAAAAAAATTGGCTCCACACAATAACAAAAAATTCAACTTGAATGTATTTAAATGGGGAAATGATACTTACACCAATTTTTTTTATTCATACACCGCAATATTACATCATTAATACACATGTTACAACATGCTATATGCATAATTGTGGTGTGTGCATCATAAAAAGTGATGTAAGTATCACTTCCCATTTAAATGTCATTTGCCCTAAAATTTATTATAAAATATATTTAATTAAATACAATTTTCTCTCTTCTAAACTTACATCAAATCCAAATCCTAATCCAAACCCACTTATAAACCAAACGGACCCTATTTGTTATTAAATAAATGTCATCAATTTTAATGACAAAATAATTTTTGAAAAATTATGGTGCGTGTAACAAAAAAGAAACAGAATATTTTGCACATATTCAGGTGTTCGACGTGCCTTTTTGTAATGATTATTGCAACGTTAAAAAATCAATGTGTGAATTAATTACTGTAAATAGATAAAAGTTATTTGTTTATGCATAATTTTTTTGAATCAGTCAAATATATCAATAAACTGGGAGAAACATACGCAGATGTATGATCTCAAAAGTAGCACATCAAAATGACTGAGACAATAAACCTCTCTAAGAGCCATTACAAGAACAAAAATTTATGGATTAAAAAGTCAAAAATAATTTAAACATGTTGAACACAAACAAAATTATGGGTAAACTTATTTGGATTTATTTATTTATTATTATTTTTTAAACGGGTGTTATAACTATCTTTTAATTCGGTTGAGGCGGCCTTGTAATCGGCGATTACAAGATAATCGGCCTTCGACCTTGTTGAATTTTTAAAATCAGACAAAAAATCGGCCTGGTCAAAAGTCGCCCACTAATCGGTCAAAATTGGCTTAATTGGTCAAAAATCGGCCAAATCGATAAAAAATCAGCCTACTCGGTTAAAAATCGACCAAAACGTCTTAATCGATCAACTTAGGTCAACTTTAAAGAAAATATTAATTTTGGCGTTCTATTTAATTTGAGGATTGTTTATTTCATTTATAACGCACAATGGACCTTATAAATTTTATTGAGGTTTGGGAACATAGTATGCTTAGAATCAATTAAGATATTTAGTTTGGTCTCCAGAAATACCCATAACTTGCAAGAAATGTCAATCCGATTAATCACCGATTAATCTCGCCTAGACCGATTACAGGCTACAAGATGATCGACCGTCTCACTACCGACTCATGATTTTTGCAACACTGATTTTAACACTACAAATCTATGTCAAATGTTCTACGTAAGACTTGAACCGACAACAATTTGTTTGCGGAGCTTCTCACAAAACATGTGGTACCACTGAGACACAAGCCATTGGTTTATTGGCACCTCTCCTATTTCATATTTGCACCCCCAAAACTATTTTGACATTTTTTGGTTTTTGTTGTATTTATTTGGCAGTTTGTTGCGGGAGTTAAATATATTGAGAAACTTCTTGATGAGGATCTAAACACACGCCTTGTGTTAGATAGATACTTTAAGTATATACTTTGTAGCACACGGAATTTACCACAAAGTACTTTGAAGATATATATTGAATGATGTGTATGGTTGTATATGAAACAGTAAGGTATGAACATAGAGATTAACCAAACTTGTAGCCTCAATATTATTAAGAATAATACGAGTGATCTGAATATCACTAAGGTTACACCTTGAAACTTTTGCAATTGATACGTATATAAAACCTAAACCTAAGACCTCCTTCTATAGGATAAGGAGTCCTTTACAAGATAAGTAAGCTATTAAAATAAATTATACACAAGATCTTTTCTATAGTAATCATAATACACGACATACTAACAGCCAACATAAATAATAGAAACTATATGTACTAGCAGTAGTAATATGATTGCCACTACTAGTGTATTTCTCCCAGCAGTTTCCTCATTCATGCATAACAGTGATAACTGTTAGTTTATTCCCAACACTTTTTCTTGTCGGTTATGGTATTTAAGGGGCGCTTTAAGTAAAGTTTATGAGAAAATGATATATATATATATATATATATAGGGGCCCATTCATATGAGAAATTTAATTTTTGTGAGAACGCGAGAACTAATCCTAGCCACTCATTTTATCCTCCTTAAACTTTGATCTAATGACTATTATTAGCTAACTATTTTTTTTTTTTAAATTTCAAAAAATTTTCAAAAAAAATTTAATTTTCAAAAGCTTTTTTGAAAAATTTTCGAAATTATTTTTTCACATGTGACGAATTTTTTTTCTTCATATGTGACGGAATTTTTTGGCGGGATTTTTTTTTTTCCGGTAGGGGGGAGGGCGGGGGCGGGGGGGGGGGGGGGGGAGGGTGCGAATTTACAAAACCTCCTTAAAGAATGAAGAAAAATACAATTAGGTCCCTGTAGTTTGGTGTGAAAAAAAGGAGGGGAAGAAGGGGCTGATTTGTACACTTTTCTCACTTTTCTACCAAAGTGGACTTTTTTCATGAACCCACCTCTATATATATATATAAAAGTTCGAACACAAATGCAGGCTAAGTAAATCAACGAGCAATCTTAGTCCTATTGCAAGTTCATAAATTGAAAGTAATAATATGTGTCAAATTAAGGGGTGAAAGTATTACGGGGAGGGTGCGGATAAAATCACCCAAAACTATATATATAGCTCAAAGGTTTATAAAACTGCCAACCTATTAGAAATTATTTATATATATTATTTATAATTTTTTTTGCATGTTAGTCGTGTCTTCTAATATGATTAACTAAACAAATTTAGTTACACCAACCTATTGATCAAATTAGACACAGTTGTCACCCCTGCTAAAATAAAGACCTAAGAGTATGCGTAACACTTTTTAGCGAGCATGCACGAAACTAATGTGGTTGAGTGGCTCACTAATTAGTAGTGAATATCAATACCTCTCGCTCAGATGTTCTAAAGTCGTCAATGTTGCCACACCAGCACAAAATTATCACCATTATCCTACCAGTTTTACCTGACAATAGTTTCATTATTACTGTTAACTATTTTTTTAAATTTAAATATACTCTAACACAGATATCATTTAATCAAAATAAAAAGACAAAGAAATAGTGTACATTCGACATCATAACTACGAGCATTATGACCACACTACATGGGTGACACCGGTCGAGTTTATCCCCATCGAGCAACCTCCGCCCTATTTGTGGATGCTCTCATTAACTAGGCTCATTTTTGTTTTTATGTATGTATGTGCTTATGTTATATGAAAATCATTTAAAACGGATACAAGACTAAATGAAAAGTGTGGTGGGGTCTTTCATTATTTTTGCACTAAAGTTAGTCTAATATAGTACGAATAAAAAGCATGTTGTTTACACCTGTTAATCAAATTAATATAAAAATACATCGTAAAAAGATCAAATAACTAATATCGTTAAGGTCCCATCATCAACATAATTAGCAACAGCAACAACCAAAATCTTTAGCAATTTTGTCATATTTCCAAATATAGGTAAGAACGATGGGTGTAGTCGCATGCCAAATCAATGTGGCACGCTTTGCCTTCAGGTAAAGCTAAGGTTGGCCCCCCTGCCGTTATGCGAGTGATGGCAGTGGCTTGCGCCAAATGAAAGTTCATTTCGTTTTTTTTTTTTTTTTTTTTTTTTTTTGGTTAGGTATGGTAGGATTTAAAAAAGAAGTTGAGGTTTGAATGATTAGTGAAAGGATTTTTATTATTATTATTTTTTAGTGAAAAGAAGAAATTATAAAATGCCATATACATGAACTTTTTAGCTTTTACTTAAGCCATCACACCTTGCCTTTCACTAGGATGGTGGCAACGAGTCGAGTTTGGGGCTGGGCAGTCATTCCTATACTCAAACCTGATTACCAAAGTTATCTCTAAACCTACCTCAATCCTCATCGGGATCTAATCAGGGCGCCCCGTTGGGGCGATGCTCCCCTACCCGCCCCGTATTAATCGGGGATCTTATCGAGGTATCATTTTTTGGTGCAATTTTCGACCAAAGCCGCACCATTTCACATTTATTATTATTTTTAGACAGTTAATAATAACTTGAAGAATTAAAAACCTATTAATAATTAACTACAAACAAGTCTTATTAAGTTTTCAACGATAATATTATATATAAATAATGATAAATTATACAACCGAAAATTAAAATTAAAAAATATAACACTAAACAAGTTTATATAATCACAATTTTGCAATCTTACAAGATTAAATAATAATAATAATAATAATAATAATAATAATAATAATAAAGTAATATATTTTTATTACCTAAATATTAGAAAAATACTATATATGTATAAATAAATTTGTATATGTGTATATATTATTCGGACGGGGCGGGACGAGGATTCCCCGCTCTCCGCCCCAAACCCCGATTAAAATCCCCGTTTAAGCCTCAAACCTGCCCCGTAACCCAATTAGCATGAGCCGTCTCGCTCTAATTAGTTCGAGTTTCGAACTTTCCTGTCGGGTTCAAGTTCCCAACCCTACCTTTCACAAAAAGAACATGAACTCACAAAATCTACCATGTAAGATCCAAATCCATGTGACACACTTTCTAAAAAAAAAAATCTACTGTAACAAAAAGAATGGAAGATGATGCAAACAAAACATGTTGCAACTGACAAAGTGACAAACACAATCCACTGGCCCACCACCTCTATTATTTATTTATTTTTCTTTATTACTCATAAAATATAAAAATAAAATCTTAAAAGTTAATTCCAAAATATTTCCCTCCTATTAATTAACTTTCTCATCATTCTTCCTAAAATAAATCACAATATCCAACACACACTCAAAACACACACACATACTTACTATTTTTAATTGTTCACTACATTCCACTTATTTCTCTCTCAAACACACACACACACTAAAACATCATATATTAAAATTTTTACTAAAAAGGTGTAAAACCCACAAATTTAGCCTTGATTTGAGTCCAATATTAATAACCCATTTCACAAATACTCACATTATTATTACTCTCTGCAAAAAAAAATTTAAGGCTCAAAATTAAAAACCCATTTAAGAAAAACTCACATTAGTACTCCTGTGCAAAAAAAAAAAAAAAAAAAAAAAAAAATTGTAGGGTGGAATGTAATATGAAATTGTTTAGTTTGAACAAATTTGGAATCTTTTTTGGAAATTATAAATGGGAGTAGCAAAATCTTGGAGATATAGTGGGAAAGTGTTAATCTTGGCTAAAAAAGATGACTGTAAATTTAGCAAGAAGCACCATTGTTTAGTGTGGGCGCCGCCGGAGAAGGTGGCGGCTGGTGGTGGTGGTGGTGGTGGGCTGAGGCGGCGGATCTCATGGAGTGTGGTGTGTGGAGTGATGTTGTTTGTGTTGGGTTTGGTGTCTTTTTTTACTGGTCATATTGTTGCCTCTTCTAGTGATCTTGATTGGTATTCACATGGTAAAAAAAGATTGTGGAAGAAAAAAATGGTAATTTTTTTTTTTTTTTTAATAAATCTTTTATAGTATGGAAATTTGATTTTTGTGGTAATTTTAGTAACTCTTTAATGGGTCTATGTTGTTTTTTTGAAAGAAAAAAGTGGTCATTTTCTTGATTTTTCTAGAGTTCTTTTTTGTTGCAATTTTAGTAATGTTATTTGGGTGTATGTTTGTTTTTTTAGAAGAAAAAAGTGGTGATTTTTTTTATATATTTTACATACACATAAAAAATTGTGGCAAAATGTATGGACTATTTGGTTGATTCTTGAAAAATTTGTGATGCTTTTTGGTTGTGGTGTTTCTTGATTTGGAAACCTTTAGGGGTGTTTAGTTTCTTGAAAATGTCTTTTAAGTGAATTTGCTTTTGTAAATTTGTGTTTAGAGGTCTAATTTCTTGAATAGAAAGTTTTTGCTTTTAACCCGGATTCGAAACTTATATGCCCATTTTTCTGGAATAAAGTTTGGTTCTTGGAACCTTTTAGATCACACATTTTGGCTATAATGTATAAATGAATTTTGTTGTTTTTATGTTGTAATTTCAGTAAATGTTATTTGTGTCGGTTGTTTTTTTGGACATGAAGTTCAGATTGAACACACATTTTGTTTGTTTGCTGGTTGTGTAACCCCATTATTTGAGGTTTTTGGACCATGGCAAATTGCATAGAAACAACTAATTTTGTTTGGGTATGAGATATTTTTTAAGGGTCTATTCGAACCGGAATATTTTTTTTCTTACATTTAGAGATTTATTTGTTGAAGAAAGTGATATTTGGAAGCCAAATTCAGTGTATGCAAATTTTTGGGGTAATCTTGTCTCTTGCATTTTGTGAGCTTTGATGTCAATTTTCTAGTATTTTGTCTTTAGAGGTCTAATTTATTGATAAATAAGTGAAGTTTTGATAGGTGCTGGCTTTGTTTATGAGTTTTATGGGGTAAGGTTTTGTATTTTTATTATTGTTGTTTTGCATTTGCTTGAAAGGGAGGGTTCATGTGAATCATGTGTTGCATTGCTTGAAAGAGCGGTTTATCTTTCTTTACCGACGTTCTTGAAATTTGTCTTTGGAGATTTTATTTCTTTTAAAAAAAGTGATAAACTACCTGCCAATTTTTACTCTGTCTTGAAACAATTTTGATATTAGAAGTGTGCTCTTATTTGTATTTCTGTATGCTTTTGTACTTATCAAGAATCATAGCTCTGCATTTAGCATACTACATCTTGCAATACACTCGTATGATTAACCTTGTTTTTTTTTTTTTTTTTTTTCTTTTTGGAAAACATAGAACCGGGTTAGTGCTGTACCAGTTGACATTTGGAAATCCAAGTATTCTAATTTCTACTATGGATGCAGCGAGAGAAGCCCTTATTATGCACGTAAGCCCTCTTACTACTTATTTATAATCACAACTATAGTTTATCCAACTATGATCCAGTTCGAATCGAAAAAGCGTATGGTTCTACAATAGTTTATTAGTTTTCCACTAAATGTCATTTAAATATTTTCATTAATTTGTGTTATCACCATCCTTTAGATCCGTAACCTCTACATTATTACTTATGCAGCTCCTGCTCTTCAGCATCTTTCAAATGGATATCTACTAATCGCTGCCAGTGGTGGGTTGAACCAACAAAGAACAGGGGTAAAGTTGTCCACCTTTTGCAAATGCTACTACTTTCTATTAATCTATATTTTTTGTTATAACGTCTCTTAAAAAAGTTAACATTCTTGGTTTTTGAATTCTTTTTATAGTTAACTTGTATATTTGTATAACAAATTTACAAAGTGAGTTTTCTTCATGCAGATTACTGATGCTGTAGTTGTTGCACGGATTCTAAATGCTACATTAGTAATTCCTGAGTTGGATCATCATTCATACTGGAAGGACGATAGGTGAGTGTCATAATTTTTATTTGAATTTGCAGGAAAGAAAGTTGTTGAACTTATTGTAAGTTGGATTTTTATTTTTTATTTTTTGAATTTGCAGTGACTTTGCCAACATATTTGATGTCGATTGGTTCATATCAAATCTTGCAAAGGATGTGCCTGTTGTCAAAAGAGTCCCTGACAAATTCATGAGATCACTTGAAAAACCACCTTACACTATGCGTGTTCCTAGGAAATCAGAACCTAAATACTACCTTGATGAAGTACTACCATTTCTTGAGAAGAGACGTGTAAGATATTATCTGAACTCAAAGAATAAAATTCTTCATCCCCAAAGCCTATGGAAACGACGACAATATTTGACTTGATACATGGTTTTAACAAAGTACTTGATCTTTGTCAAAAAAAGTTAATATACCCTTCAATAAATACGAATATAGAAACATTCCCTTTTTCCTTGCAGTTTTCATGGGACTTAATGATCTTTATTATCTTGGTGAGTTATATTATTCTGTTTTTGATTTGGGATAATTGAATTGTGCAGGTTCTTCAGCTAACGAAATTTGATTATAGGCTTGCTAGTGATCTTGATGAAGAGCTTCAACGACTGCGTTGCCGTGTGAATTATCATGCTTTACGCTTTACAAAACCAATACAAAATCTTGGTCAGAAGATTGTTATGGAAATGAGGAAGATGGCTAGTAGCTTCATCGCAATTCACTTGAGGTTTGTTGCTTAAGACGCAAGCTTCTGTTTCATTCATGGATACAACTGTTTTTGACTTTTGACAAATGCAACCAAAATGTAGAGATGGCAAACTAGGCAAGTTGGGTAATACTTTGAGTGTATCCTGAAGTAGTTGACCATGATTATAATATGTTGTAGAGTATGAAAAGATGGAAATCCTTAAATTGAATATTCAATACACTTTTTTTTAACTTTATTCTTGTGCTTAATGGTCAACCCGTATATGATTTACAGGTTTGAGCCCGATATGCTTGCCTTTTCGGGTTGTTACTATGGTGGTGGAGATAAAGAAAGAAACGAGCTCGGTGAAATCAGGAAAAGATGGGCAACATTACCCGTAAGATTTTGCTATAAACTTTTCTGTATATAAAAAAAAATTGCCACCTTTTACAAGACTTTTACTAACCATATTTATTTGAAATTTAGGAAACAAGTCCTGATGGAGAGCGGAAGCGAGGAAAATGTCCTCTTACACCTCATGAAGTAGGTTTGATGCTTCGAGCACTTGGTTTTGAAAATAACACGTATCTTTATGTTGCATCGGGTGAAATATATGGTGGGGAAGAGACTTTGAAGCCTCTTAGAGAATTATTTCCAAATTTTTACACAAAGGAGATGCTTGCTAGTAGAGAGCTTGAGCCTTTTCTTCCTTATTCTTCTCGGCTTGCTGCCATTGACTACATTGTTTGTGATGAAAGTGATGTTTTCGTTACCAACAATAATGGGAATATGGCGAAAATTCTTGCAGGTCGAAGGTATGAATGTTTAACTCTTCCTTTTAAGTATAGTGAGTTTGAATCTTTGCCTAATTTTCAGTCTTAATATCGGTTGTTTAGGTATGCTTTAATACTTATAATGTGCTTATTGCTAGTTCAGACAATGTAGTCAATGACATATAGAATCATCTGATTAACCTAAAATGAAAGTAAATTGTCACTGTTTCAAACATCTGATTATTGGAATTGTACAACGTGTCAACGTCTAACAGCCCAAGCACACTCAAAAAATACTTTTAACAACCCACTATATTGCAACTGCCTATTTGATCTTTGATTATTTAATGTCGATATAATCACTTTTGAAGTGCATGTCCAAATACCTTCCAAAATAGGGAATTAGGGATTATGGTAGGGTTTACGGCTTAATGTCAAAGGAATCACGGACGACTGCTCATTATAACGACAAGCAACCTTCGGTTGCATTCATATTAGCACTTACTCTGCCCCATGAAAAGTGGAATGGCTTGGATCGACATATTTTAAGGAGTTTGGATACTTATCTGATATGCATATTGCCCTTTCGTAAATAGAAAGAGCAAGTAATAATAATTAAATATTTTTCCGGGTTTCTTCCCCAAAGGAAAGTTGTATACTTTTCTACTCTTGTAAATTTATTAGGTCATTGTTGTTAAATGAATAAATTGCTCTCTTAGCATATAGCACTTGTTTGAGTTTATATGTTTTTTACTCTTATATTATTGTTTCGACTTTCGAACCAACTAACTCTAATTTTGTGGCATTCAAAAGGAGGTACATGGGGCACAAGAGAACTATTCGCCCAAACGCGAAAAAGCTCAATGCTTTGTTTTACAGACGAGAGAAAATGCCATGGGTAACATTTGCTAAAAAGGTGAAAGCTGCCCAACAAGGATTTTTAGGCGAACCAGATGAGATGAAAAACGGACGTGGTGAATTCCATGAATACCCTTCTACTTGTATTTGCAAGAAACCCTTCAAATTTTCCGATCTTGACAGTAACTACAATGGATCCCAAGCCCTCTCAAAATATTCTTTTAACCCCGAAGCGGAAACTGAATACGGACGTAATGAAGAAGATCAAGGTGTGCGTAATGTGCAGCAAATAGAAGATGCAAGTATGATTAGAGATCATGAATCATCACCTAAAGAATCCAAGGCTTGTGTTTGACTTTTTGGTTGACTAATAGCAACAAGAAAAATAGTGATGTTAGGTTTGAGTTTTTGTTTCTTTTTTTGGATTTACATGTTGAGCTAAGTTGGCTCACTCTTGTATTTATATTTTTCTGATTGCCCATTTTACCCTTGTGTCATTAGGACTTTAAAGATTGAGGTCTAGTAATGGCATTTGAGTATGAAATGAATCTGTGTATAGGAAAGTACTGACTTCTTGATGGGCTTTCAAGTGCTGTAATATTTTTTGTAAGGTAGGAGTAGCATATCGTTGTTTAGCAGATTGGATTTGAGTGCCGCTATTCATACTGAATCGAAAGTTGGTTTGGTTTCAAACGAGTTTATTCCGAAACAATCTGCAATACCGAACTGAATCGTTGTATATATTTTATTTAGCATGGCATCTTCAGAAGTTTAGCCAAAGTCAAACCATTAAACTAAATGTGCCAGCACTTAACACCAGCTCAATGTGCATATCTACATCACATCTCACATGCAAAAATTTATGTATTTATACAAACATATAGCTTGACACTAATTCGGTCCACACTCCACGTGCATACATATGTTTACACACAAGAACAACACAACATTAATCTCGTGCACACCTACATTTACATATACCACATGAATACATTTAATGACATGTAGACATTGATACAGCACACAAACACAAATAACAAGATCACCGATCTGTTACCGATATTCCACCGAAATATCAATCGTAATTTTTATCAGACCAAGTCACATTAGTTAAAACTTAAAACAATCTTGGTTAGGTAATCGTAAATTGGTATCAGACAAGTCACATTAGCTTAAACAAGCTTGATTCAATAGATCATCAACATCAATTCTTGATAGAAGGCCAATAGTCGATTAACACAGATATTGATTCGATTAAGCAAGTCTGATTCTACCTCAGGTCCTTACATCCAGCAACTCGACAGGCTATGTTTGACCAAGTTGATAAAAAGTCAACTCATATGCATCTACAAACTTATTTTCAAACTGGCTCGAACTGTGTTTTATATTAACTGGAAAAAGATTTGACTTGTTTACAACCATAGAGGTGATAGCAAACCTAAATTCCATTACCAAAAGCGTACAAGTTGATAACTGATCAGAATATTAGCAGAATAGTAGCCCGAGACACAACTGTGATTACATTGCAGCACAAAAACAGATGGGAATAACTTGATGAGTATATGGCGATCCAAATGCAATTTACCACAATCATGATACAATAACCACAGAAACGTCCATATACAGATTACAGCCTCGGGCGAAATTTGGTCATAAAAGGACAAGATTGATATATAAACTTCTTCTAGAGCTACAATAATTCTTAGGATCTTAACAGGAGCCGTTCCTAGTTCTATAATCTCTGCTTAATTACACACAACAATGGAGTTGGACCGGTTCCCATCTGCTTAAGGTGATCTTCTCAGCTCGGGTTGGAACCTCCTGTTACAAAGACGATGGAGAGTGTTAATAAAGTGCTATGGTCTTAGGTCCCATGTAACAAAATTATCTTCCAGCATAAAAAACGAACTTAATTTCCTTATAGATTATTCTCCACACTTCGAGGTTTAAATAAACATACTCGCTATGAAAAGAAATGTGAACTTCGGCTTAGGTATATAGTTCTTTTTCTAGACTAAATCAATATTTTCTAATGATAACTATCAAGTAATGTTAAAATATTGTATTTATTATGTGAAATTCATGGAAAAATACTAAAGCTTCTGACAGGAACTTTAATAGTTTGTAAAATTTTCTCCAAAAGGTTTAAATCAGCGGAGAAACCCCAACTCCGTACACCTTTTGGTGTAACCTGTAGCGTTTGAACTTGAGACCTCTACTAGAGAATCCCAAGCCTCCACCACTAGGCCACACCTTTGAGGTTAACAGTATAAAAATTGACATCCATTTTTTGTTTTATTTTACCATATAAGATAACCAAAGAGCAGTGACGCCAAGGAGATAAGTGACAAACAGAGGTACACTCCAAGAGAGTAGACCAAAATATAGGTTTGACTTTGAGGTTCCGGGTCAATGCATAATTTATTTTGAGTTGAAAAGAAACACCCCGGTGACACACCCAGCAATGCATGCATCCATGTGGAACCACCAAAATATACAGAACAGTTTACAATTTCCAATTGCTTACTGAGGCTGAAGTATAATTACCTTTTGATGTAACCTTGTTGTGGCTTCTTTGACTTGTGTGTGAAGCAGAAGGTATCTTTGAGACGGTCAGTGAACTTTGCAATCCTTCTAACATCTGTGAGAAAAAAGACTCAAAAACTTAGTTCTGAAATTAATATGCCCTACTGTCATCCATGTCATTTTCGAGGTATAAATCATAGTCACTCACAAAGTAACAAAGAGGTTCACGTGGAGTCGTGGATAGAGTTTAAGAAAAATTATGTTAAGGCTGAAAATGACAACATTTTGACTTAACACGTCTTTGTGGGGTCAGGGTTGGATTGATCTAACTACTGACTTAGGAGAAGACTTAAAGTGGTATAGCTGTTAAACTCAATAAAATGCTATACATTTACAATTATAATGAGCATACAGTAGTAAGTACAAGTGTAGATGCAGGGTAACAGAGTTATAAAACAGACAAAAGGCATGCACATACACGAAAGGGTAATTTAGTTATGCACATACGTTGGTGAAAACAGAAACAGAAAACTCACCCTTGAAGTTGGCTGAATTTTCCGATTTGATCTGCGTATCTCCACTTCTGAAGTTGGCTGTTCTTTGACTTCAACTTTCATTGCCTTCCTATCGCCTGGTGTCGTTATTGCTTTATTTGAACGCTGAGATACTGGCTTTGATGATGAAGTTCCCTTTGCATCCTCGGTATTAGAAGAAATGTTTTCATCAGCACTAACAGCATCACGTGATGTGGATTTAGACGATTTCGACCTATCCTTCTGAGCTAATGATCTGACAGATGGAACTGGAGGTTTCCTGGGCTTGAGAGTTCTGGATTTTACCTCAACTTGTCTTTCTTCACCGTTATCTTTTAAATTACTTTTAGGAGTACGGCGGCCGGGTTGAGGAATCATACTACTTGCAAAATTTACTGAATCATTTGATGTATTATTCTTAGTGCTTCTATCGGCAACATATTGTGTGCGTACGTCCATGAATTTCTGTTTCTTTCCCGGCTTAGGAACACCAAAAACGACTCTCGACCGTTCCTTCTTCAAGCTGCTCTTCATCGCTCCGCGAGTGTCAAGCTTGTCTTCATTTCTAGAATTTTTACCGATATCAAAAGAACTTTCTTGAGTAGCAAAAGGAAGTATCTGTGATTCTTGTTGTCTCGGCCCAACAAGATCAACACTGATTGAGAATGTGTCCTTCTCTCTACCTTCCACAATAGGGCTACCAAACTTCTGTCGCTTTTCAAGTGGTGCATCATCCTGTAATCAGATAATTCGTTCAAGGAATGAAAACCAAATATAGCCCACCAACAATTATAAAGTAAACCAGTGATCAGGTGTCCAGTCTAAATTGATCAAGTGATCCTAGATAATCAAAGTCAGATTAACAGTTGTAACAAAACATGTTGCGTGACATACTTCTGAATGTGCTTTTATAGTATACAGTTACAATAAACAGATAGTCATTGTCCGAGTATTATACAAATCTGATTATCTTAAGATATAGTGGCTAAAATGGCCAAAATGGTACATCATATATACTATTGATGTATCGCAGTTTATAATATGATTATTTACATTTATTAACTACTATAAAACTATTATTTAATATTTATTTATTTTTTTACATTCATGAACAAAATTACGTTATTTAAAACTGAAATAATTATCTTCTAATACAAAAAATTACGTTATCTAAACACTAAAACCTGATTATTACCCCTACAAGTCACAATAATTAGATAGTTAATTCTGAAACACGCATCCGAACAAACCCCTGATATGAAAAAGATTAATCTAACCTCAGAAGAGCGGCATCCCTTCAAACTAGACCACTCGATCCACTTTCCATCCTTCCATATATGTGATGGCCTGACATGCCATGACCTTACAATTGATGTCTCTCCAGTAGCTGCAAGGGGGCGGGGGGTGTTACAATCAGGTTATACACAACAAATTCAGCACATTTGATAACAAAAGTGTTCAAGGATAATACATACCAGGAAATTTAACAGTAAGAGAAGTTAAATCAATCTTATTTGTCTCCAAGACAACTGCTTCACACCAGCTATAAGAAGATACACAGCGTTAAGCATGTCAAGCTTTGTGTACCAATTAGACAACAGGATATAACTTAAAGTGAAGGCCTTTAAGCCCACAAATTATGATCAAATAAATGTTCTATATAAAAGTTTAAGCTTAGTGAAATACAGATAGGCATGATGTAACAAAAGATAAAAGTATTCTGTAAAATGCTTACCGATTTTGTACCCACACATCAACTCGGTCTCCGCTAAACCAAGAATCTGCCAGGGCCGTTCTTCCTCTCTTTCTAGTGCCTTCAGGCTTCATAGTAGTCAAAGGATGAGCAATGCGTATCCTGGGTGCCTGGGTGTTATCATCAACCTCAAGTGGTTCCCATTCTTTATATTGCCCTGACCCAAAAGAAAAAAATATAACTTTATAACAATAATCTGATTTTCTGGTGGGATGACTAAATCAACACATAGTCGTCTGCTTAGATTTTTTATCGTCAATTCACCAGGATAGAACAACGCAATAAAAGCAATACCCAATCCCGCCAGAGCGGGGTCGGGGTAGGGCGTAGACAGTCATACCCCTACCGGAGGGTAGAGAGACTGCTTCCCAAAAGACCTCCGGCAAGATTCACCAACGTAACAGGCCAACTATATATTATCCAGATAGCCATGGATATGATAAAAATGAATAAAATACCCCAAACATACAAGAAATAAAAGAACATAAGTTAGGTTTTTAAAAAGTTGAAACAGCAGATCTGGTTTATATTATTGCCGTTAAAAAACATGTGTCTATATTGTACCACCAACATAGCTCGAGACGGGAACTACAGATGACTTGTACCCGAAATGTAGATCTTTGTTCAACACAAAGCACATCATACTATGCATGTTTAATGCTTTTAACTAAGTAAAGAAAATTAAACCATGCAAAATTGACATCCAACAAAAACGTTTTAACAATATCCAAGTGACAATAGAAGTCCAATCCCATATTTTCACTTTAAATGCCTACACAATTCCATTCAGCTTCTACCAAAGGGCTGTCCCAGTGGTACTCCATGTTGTGTAAGAAGCTCCCCAACCAAATGGTTGTGGGTTCAAGTCCTTATTAGGACATGTGAGATTTGTGGTGTAGATGTTGTAAAATAGTTAAAATTGCCATTCTAAAAAAAAAAAAAAAAAAAAAAAAAAAAAAAAAAAAAAAAAAACCCATTCAGGTTCTATCATATTTGGTACTATACATTCATTAAGTTGCACTTGAATATAGATCTAATAGGTAACATTTTAACCTATTACTCACAATGATGCATATTGTAATATCTTACCTTGATCTGATTGGATTTCAGTGTAGCAGACGAATGCTTTCCCATTTTTCAAAGCCAGCACATTCCCTGCAAACCAGGCACCATTGTTCTTGTGGTCGTTTTTATACACCTAAAACGCAGACAGATGAATCAAACAAACATGGAAGGGAAAAAAATCACACAGAGAACTACTTTGCTCACAAAGAAAAATATAAATTAAGCATGGCTACAACAATGCAAAGTGAAACATTTGAACTTCCTACTCCAATTCCCTTACCTCAACAAGGCAACCTTCTTTTATGACGTTCTCTTGCGAAAAACCTGAAGTACTTTGAGGCATGTTCTGATCAACATCAGAAGTACGCACCGATCCAGACTCTGGTTCAGGAACCAATGCAACAGTTTTAGCAAGCTCAGGACCTTTTTGACCCCTTGCTGTACTTTTATCATTTTTATTGCTTGTAGTTGAACCTGAGATGCTATCAATAATCATCATCTGACTCTTGGCCAAATTTCCAGAATCCTCTTGCAATGTCAAACCATGTTTTAAAGACTGATGCTCTTTATTATTAGAAGCAACTTCAACTATCTGATTATCAGAACTCTGTTGATTGGATGACTGGGGACTCTTCCAATACCCCTCAGGACCAGCTTCAACTAACGCTTTTAAAGACATAGGATTACCCATCGCAACAATTTTTCCAGCTTGAGAGACTGCTTCTGCTGCCAGCTCAGCAGCTTTTACAATAGCGTCTAGATTTTCAGCATGTTTTGAAGCAGCTGATGCAGCTTCAATTCTTCTACGAGCGGCTTCTCTGGCAGCTGAAATTATTGAAGAGGGATGATCAGTTGACATAGTTTTATCATGCGAAATCATGCCGCTTTGACCATGACTTTCAATTCTGCTGGACAAAAATACTTCATCGGCCATTAATCTTGCTTGTTCTGCAACATCTGATGCAATTCTAGCAGCGGCAGCCGCTACTTTAGCAACAGAAGCAGCTGCTGCTATTGAGACAGCTGAAGAAGCTAGCTTTGCTTCATCGTCTGAAACCAAACCAGAATTCTTTTGCCTTTCCAGCTGGCTCCATACACCTTGGCAGTGGCTGACTGCATCGGCAGCCTGCAAAGCTGCATCTGCTGCTTGTAGCTTGGACTCTTCAATTTTGCTGACATTCTCCTCTCTTCTTACAATACTTTGGTCAATACCACTAGGATGACCAAGATTGCTTTTAGAAATGATGGGAACAGGTGTCGATAGGGCAGCAGCTGATGTTGGAAAATGACTACTAACAACAAGAGCAGTCCCTAGATTTGTCTGACTTTGAGTCAAAAACAAGTTTTTATTGTGATCTTCGGTACGAGGGGCCTGCAGCAAATGAGCTACAGGCGCCGACGGTGGTGTCACCTGAACTTGACTAGCAGTAACCTTTTTCCGCTTTCTGCTTTTTGAATCACTTGAAGGCTGATTGGTAGCAACAAGTGGACCAGGAATAGGGTCCACAGGAATCACAGATGTACCTGAAGCACCTGATTCTTTGACAGTGGTTAGTTTGATTGCCTCTGTTATAGGCAACGCTGAAAAACGAGGACTAAATGGAGCAATTGGTGATGCAGCAACCCATTGACCAGGGAAAGGGCCCTGAGATAGCCAGGCTGGATTATTTCCAGCAACATTCTGCACAGGTGGAGTTCGATAAGGATGCAGAGGAGATGGTGTTTGGCGATAATCACCCGGGGTACTGATATTCCAAAGAGGAGATGAAACGGGGATCATGGGACTAACAATCGATGAAGAAATGCCAGAGACAACTTTACATTGGGCAGAACCAACAGGATCTTTGTTGCCTAAATTTAAGATTAAAAAATAAATAAAAAATGAGTTCGGATAAAAGCTAAATCAACAACCATATGGCATTTCGAACAGCTTGGTCTCATGAGGTACCTGATGGTGATTTAATGGGGGTACTGGGGTTGGGGGTCTGGGACTTTTGACCACGAATCCTTTCTAGACAGGCATGCCAAGCAGCCTCCCAGGCTTTCTTTCCATCATCTGTAAATACATTTGACCTCACTTGTATGAGATAACTAGTCTTTGGTACAAAAACAAAAATACTGAGGTATCTGGTTCAGTTACAAATAATAATTTTAAAATGAACTGACCAGATTTCCCAAATGCAGCAAGCATATGAGACTCTTCAGGTGCCATTCCAGATCTGAAACATTCAGTTATGCATATTAAAACCAAAATACAGGCATACACTTGAGAAATAAACTTCCAACACCATGACCAAATAAAACTAATGGTTTAAAAAATTGAAGTCAAAACATATGTTGCAAGTTCTTTCAACCGTAACTGTGTTCCTGTTTTTCACTCAGAAGTCAGCCCACCCAAAAGTTCCTCTAAAGAATGCTAGCAAGGTCACCCCAACTCATACACTAAGCAGAGTGTGCTTGTTTCTTATTGGCATTGCATGTGCATATCATGAAAATTAATAGTACTCACATTAATGATCCATATACTAAAATTTGTGCTCGTAATTGTACTTGCTGATTGTCAGTAAAAGACTGCTGAAATTGAGAGGTTAGATTATTCAAATCAGGCAGATTTGATGTAGATATAGGAGCGCCAGCAAACTTTGAGCTGCTGCTCTTAACACTCTCCTTAGTCTCTTCGATACGAATAACATGTCCAGATGGTGACTTAACATGTCCAGATGGTGACTTGTCTACTGCTCCTGCGCGTCTCCTGGGAGTTTTTTCCTTCAAGTGGTTATCTTTCTTGGCAGTTTCTCTCGCAGCTGATTTTCTCCTTGGTTTAGGCACAGAATTACCTTTGGCTCCTGCTTCATTGGCAGCACTGCTAGGCGTTTGAGGAATAACAAGAGAATCTTTATGCAAGTTAGCAGATGATACCTTCATTAAGTTCATGACAAAGTCAGTTTTAGAAAAGGCTTGGGATGCAATAAAAACAGGGTATGCAAAGCAAAAAACATAAAAACTATTACCTTTGATAAACAAAGATTTTGAGTGCCAGTTTGCCCAGGAACAGGACTTGCACTGACCTCAAAAGTAAAGCTTTTCTCCTCTGTTGTAGCAACACTTGTAATTGGGGCATTCTCATTAATGGTACCCTTGACCTCAATCGTATCTTTTGCACTTTGAGGAAGTTCGGAGCTTAAGCTTTGAGGTTTATCCAAAAGAGAACCACCTCCATTCTGCACCACATGATTAGTGTCGCATGCAGATGGAACAGCAATATCAACAGAAACCTGCTGCTTATCTGACATGTTTACTGCAAAACCCAATCAAGCAATCACAATAAATATTCACAAAATAAAAAGGCATTTGAACACCTTTCTTATGACAGAATAGCCTTGTAATTAGACACAATAAGTCATTACATTATTCTGCTGTCACAGATACCTAAAGTCTTTTATTCGTAGCAACTACTCACAAGAGACAATCCCTAACAAAAAAAACAAGGATGTTACAGTACCCTGATATTTTATGTCTTAGAAGCCAGCTGCAAGTGTTTCAAATTATCTTGCACCTCTTATGCCTACTATAACTTAAATCAAATTCATGTTTACAAAAAAAGCATTTATCTCTACTGTAAGAAAACTAATATTATAGTGATTTCATGCAATGTCCTTTGACCAACATATTTCTTTCCCAGTCACAACTATTTCACAAGTTTCAATAAAAATAAGTTACCTCCCCCGGATTCTACTCCATGTTCACTTGACTTTGATTCCTTAGGGTCCAGCAGACCTCCTTCCTCCTTATTACCCTGTTCTACTGACAAATCACAAGGAAGGGTTGTCTCCAATGCATTGGAGCACTTGAGACCACCTGGGTCACCCTCTGATGTTTGTTCCCTTGAGCTCGCATTCACGTTTCCAACAGGAGGCTCCTCTGCTGTTTGTTGACTTATGCTTCCATTCAAGTTTTCAACAGGAGAATCACAATGACCAGATAGCTCGTGTAAAACATGTTCAGCACCATCAGACTCTCTGCCTTTTTCAGCCACTGGCAACGGATCATCCAACACAATATCTGCTGAACTATCAGCTTCTGGGGTCGCTTTTTGGGAACTTCCCTCGTCGGATAATCCTGCTACCGCTTTTTCTTTGTTATCAGCATGCACAAAACTCACCCCAAGTATAGGTGATCTTGGCTGGTCTTCATTGTCATCCGTAGCAACAATTCCAGTAGGTGTCTGCACACCGCCCGCTGTGTCAGGGGAGGATAATTTACTTGATTCCGCGGCAGCAACTGATTATGCAAAATTAAACAGAAATTAGTTCATACACAGGGAGAGCAAGTACATATCCTATGTTTTAACTCAAAATAAAGACCTAAATAATTTATAATCACAAGTCTAATATACCAGCAACTGTTATAGCAGCCATATTAGAATCGGATTGTTGAGCATCAACATCCTTTTGGCTATCAGGAGCTCCAGCGTCATCCACGTCCATATCCCTAAAATCAGAAGGCAATTTTGCATCCCGGCCCTCATTGAGAGTAACATCTTGATCCATAGCAACACCATCTGGCTCTGATGATTGAGTTTCATCATCCACCTCCACTAAACCAGAGACCTTGGCAGGCAAGCTCAGGTCCCCATTATTTGTATCCTCTGTTTGAACTTCAGAAGCATTATGGGATATGTCTTCAACAGACCTTTCAGCTGAAGTACCTGCCGCTATTGAGGTTGTACCAACATTATCTATGTCACTTCCTTCAACCACATTGTTTGTATACTCTGTTTGAACCTTAGAAGCATTATTTGAAAAGTCTTTAGCCGGCATCTCAGCTGAAGATCCTGCTACTATTGATGTTGTACAAACATTATTAGTGTCACTCCCATCAACCAAAGATGTACCGGAAGTAACATTTTGATCATCACCACCAACAACATTTTCTGGCTCAACCGAATGACTTTGAGCATGAAAACCCACATTACTTATATCCTCTGTTTGAACTTTAGAGGCATTCTTTGATAAGTCTTCAGCCGGCATTTCAGCTGAAGATCCTGCTGCTATTGATGTTGTACCAACATTATTAATGCCACTCCCTTCGACCAAAGACGTACCGGAA
Organism: Artemisia argyi; assembly: GCA_030686995.1. Taxonomy (NCBI): domain Eukaryota; kingdom Viridiplantae; phylum Streptophyta; class Magnoliopsida; order Asterales; family Asteraceae; genus Artemisia; species Artemisia argyi. The sequence goes on along the minus strand of CM060686.1, from coordinate 152,454,537 downwards.
GTAACATTTTGGCCATCGCCGCCAACAACATTTTCCGTCTCAACCGAATGACTTTGAACCTGAGAACCCACATTAGATATTGGAGAATTCGGCATCTCTGACTTTGTGTTGGCATCCTCAGTCGCTTGCATGTTCACACATCCACCGTTTGGAGAAGCTGGAAGCAATTCCTCCTGCATGTTATCATTAAGTTCATTGCCAGCCCCTTCATCCGGTGTCTCTGCATTTGTGTTGGCATGGTCAGTTGCTTGCACATCCACACATCCAGTGTTTGGAGAAGCATGAGATTCCTCCTGCATGTTATCATTTGGTTCTTTGTCAGGCCCTTCGTCTGGTATCTCTGACTTTCTGTTGGCGTCTTCAGTTGCTTGCATTTCAACACACCCACCGTGTGGAGAAGCTGCAGGCAATTCCTCCTGCATGTTAACATTATTCTCTTTGCCAGGCCCGTCATCTATCTGCATATCAGAGCTTTCCGATGGTAATGAAACTATCTGTTCCTCATCAACATGAATAGTATTTTCAATTGATGGCTTGTCCAAAGATTCCACATTTGGAACAGCTGAAACTTGGTCGATACTATATGTACAAGTTTCAACAACGGTGCCACTAATGGTTGAATTCTCCACAGTATTCTCCATGTTATTATCAACGTCTTTTGACTGACCACCAGCATTTTCGGAACCACTTTCAGGAACTTCTTGCCGATTCTCCTCACAATCCTTGACACTTGCAACAAGATTATCAGAGGAGCCTGCATCTCCACATTCTGCATTGGAGACTGAAGGTTCCTCTTGCACTTCAATAACAAGGGATTCATTTGCTATTTTACCAGCGCCTAGATTTACATCATTTTGTAAATTATCGACTTTTTCCACACCTAAAGATGAATCATTTTTACTACCTATAACTACTGAATCTAATCCCCCGCCAGAATTATGAGTCTCTTGAGATTGCTCGCAATCAGAACTCACTTTTGACGCAACTGAATTCTCATGGGACTCATCTGGTACTACTGCATTGTCGGTATTAGTAGAGTTATCCTTTGTGTCACATTGCTTCAAGCTGGGATCCATATCATTAGTTACGTTATTGGGCCTATCACAAGCATCCAATTCTTCAACTATTGTTTCTTCTAAAACCTTATCTTCCTGTCCAACCGAGTTTAAAAGCATTTCAACAGATTCTGAAGATGTTGCTTCAGACCATACATTTTTACTTTTTAATTCCACAGCACTTGAACTAAACTGTATTGCACTAGTTCCTCTTGAATATTCCTCAATCCACTGATTGTCGTCCTGACCCGTGATACCAAGAAAAACGTCGTTATCAACAAGATTGTCAAACCTTAAATGCCCCTGTAAGCTATCGTCAAAGTCAAATTTAGGAAGATTGTATGCAGGAGAAACTTTGTCACTTGCTTCACCAACTAAGTGAAGATTTTGGTCTTGAGCATCATTGTCATCATAGTCCATTGAGTAACCCTAAACGTGAGATAAGGTTGTAAGTTGAATATACACATAAAAAAACCATTCTATGGGATCCATTAGACTAATAATATTGATAAATAAAGAAAATTTAAGCAAATACAAGAATTACATAATGCTAGAATACTAACTATCCTTCCATAAAGAACGAACTAATGCTTAATGCAAACTGCGTTCAACACTTTAATCACTTCCTCGCCTGATTAATAATACACAGTAGTACAAGATTACAAGATCTAATTAACCCAACTAAATAGCTAGTAAAAAAACGTTTTATTTCCTACACCACACAAAAATTGGCTCAAAACACGTAGTGACAAAATTCAGTTGAGAGTCCAAAATTCGGGCATAATTTAAATGAACTTAAGGGAAACCTTGCGAGGGGATGTCTATGATCTTATCAGCTACCTCACTATATAAGTATAACATTAACTATAATACAGCTTACTTAACGAATAGCATTACAAGTAGTAGCGTAGTAAGTTATTAAATCTCCTAGCCCAAATAAGGGAAAACTAAAATCAAGATTAAACAGTGGGCACACAACAGAAAGTAGTCAAGTACATTCGTTAAAACATGAGAGATCATTTTATTCATTTATTGAACCATATACAAATTTAAAAAGGCATGATCTTTACGAAAAGTAAAAACACTCTTTAAAACATACAGTCGCAATAAAAAAGCAAGGTATAAGCAACCAGTAACCTATTCATATCGAGCTTTAAACCTCACAATATTCAAAATTTGGCCCAAAGCCAAAAACAATGTACTACTCGGGAACTAATAACTCAAATGTCTCATCTCCTACCAGTAAGAACAAGCAAGTTTCACAACAACCTCGCTCGACCCTCTCCCCAAAAAAAACCACAATTTTTTTACTTTTTTTTTTGGTTTCCAACCTTTTTGCCAACTAATCCTCACTAAGGGGGTGATTGTTTAAGCTTATATAACGGGCTTACAGCTTATTTGGTTTTCGGCTTATGTTTCATAAACTCACTTTTTGTAGCTTATTTTAAAACTTTTCAGCTTATATAAGCTTATTATGACATAATAAGCTTACATAACCCCATACGTCCCAAAATAAGCCAAACAAATTTGAGTTTATAAAACATAAGCCGAAAACCAAATAAGCCATAAGCCCGTTATATAACGTTAAACAACCCCCCCCCCCCCCCCCCCCCCCACCACCTAAGTCTCACATTATAAAACCAACCATTAAAAAGTATTATTTACGCCGCGCAAAACCGCATATAAATTTCATTTCAAAACACAATCAATTAGCTTATAAATTACCTAAACACAATCAAAATAAACAAACAATCAAATTCCCCAAATTTTACACTAACCTCTAATAAATCAACACAAAATTTAAAACAAATAAAAAAGTTAAAAAAAACATATTAAAAGCATAAAACTAACTACCTCCCTCCATGCCCCAAAGCCAAAAGCAATCTACTACTCGGGAACTAATAACTCAAATGTCTTACACTCTTATCTCCTACCAATAAAAACACGCAAGTTTCACAACAACCTTAACACAAAAAAATTTCCATTTTTTTTTTTTTTGTTTCGGACCTTTTCGCCAACTAATCCACACAGACACAGCACTACACCTCACATTTTAAACAAGTATCATTTACGCCACGCAAAACCGCATATAATTTTCATTTCAAAACACAATCAATTAACTTATACATAACCTAAAACACAATCAACATAAAAAAAACAATCCAATTCCCCCAAATTTCACACTAACAAGTCAACAGCAAATTTTTATAAAACAAACAATCAAAAGATATAAAAAGCATATAAGTATAACAACCTCCCTCCATTCGGTGGATAAATCGATCGATCAATCGCTAGGGCTCATTAAACTCGAATCAAACCCTAACTTTTGATTGATTTTATGAAATTGATTGAGTGAAATGAAGGTACGTTTGTGTGACCTAATTAGGGATGATAGTGCAGACAGTCACTCTTTTAGTGTGTGTGTGTGTTTAGAAAGAGGGTTTGAGGGGTGTTTTGGTAAAAATGGGGGTGATTTGTGCGTGTGGGAATGTGATTTGTTGTTGTTTTGTATGCTTTTTCCAATGTCATAATAGGAATTTAATTGTATATATACTAGTAATAATGACCGCAAAAGAAATGATTCCATGTTACCGTCAACTAAACTTTTTTTTTTATTAGATAAACACGGATTAAATGTTCATAGTAAAAACATTCACAATGCAAAAAGTCTTTAATAACTTTTTGCATTTAATGCATAGCATACTTAATGTATAAGACTTTGAGGAAAGACTTGTAGTTATACAAGTCTTTCTTAAAAGTTTTTCAAAAAGCTTTCATTGCAATGGTAAAAAACTCTTCAAAATGACTTGTTAAAATAGTAAAAAGTTATTAGAGGTTTATGCATTACGGATGCTCTAAGAGGAGGACACTTGTGACCGGATATTTCTTTTATTAAAAAAACATTACAATAATAATTAAAATGATTGTCTAACTAGTGCCCTTAGGGCACTAGTTAAGAAGATGGAGGACCCACAAAATAGTACCAAGAAAATATATTTTATTTTAAATACTCAGTGACTAAGAAAATATATTTTATTTTAAATACTCAGTGACTCACACCTTTTCAATAAAAAATATATTTTCTTGGTACTATTTTGTGGGTCCTCCATCTTCTTAACTAGTGCCCTAAGGGCACTAGTTAGACAATCCCATAATTAAAACACAATAATTTTTCATTCATTCAAATAAAAAGTACAAATTACATTATGAAAATAAAGATTGTATACGAAATTTAAAAAACTATACGATATATATATATATATATATATATATATATATATATATATATATATATATATATATATATATATATATATAAACATACAAAAAGTGAAAAACATTACATGAAAAGAAAAACACAATTGTCCTATTTGTTTTTTGCATGCATCCAAACAATTTTATTAGTTATTTGATTTTATATTTAAAAACATTTTAAACAACTTACGTATTATGAATCTCGCAATCTTTAAGATTTTTCTTTAGAAAGTGTAAATTAAAGCATGCTTTTTCTTACGAACTGCACAACTAAGTTGATAATCGCTTGCTGATGAAAGATATTCTCATCAATTTGTTTCTGAACACTTTAATTTTCTCGAAGGTATGTGAAAGAGAACAATCCATATTTTTGGTAAAGAGAAGTTTGTTTTTTTGGCTTGAGAAGTTAAAGTGCGTATATAAAAGAATTGAGTTTGAAAGTATGTATAAAAATAGAGAAGTGATAATATTTATAGGATCTTTTTTTTTTCTTTTTTTTTTTTTTTTTTTTTTTTTGGTATACAAATTGGGCCCAATTGTTTTGGTCGTGCAGAACACCAAAACATTCAATTTCAAATTGGGGGGGGGGGGGGGGGGGGGACACATTTCGTTTGGTCCTTATAGCAAGGGGACGCGTCTTAAATGGGGAGATCGACCATTTGGTTCGGTCTTGTTACGAGCAGTCTTATGGCTGAATCATGTGACCATCATAAAAAGATACGAAAACATCACTCCGTAAATGATACGCAACAATTGATTGTTGTAGAAGGGTACCAAGTTCATATCTCGCCTCTAACTTGATCACTTCGTACTAGTGTTAGTGGGCTTGTATTTGTATTAGTATTGGTTTAAGCCCAAGCCCAACTATCTCAAGAGGATTCACATGATGATGAAGCACTATCTATGTACAATATTGGGGCTTCACTGAGCATACCTCTCTATGAAAAAACGGCTCGCTCTAAAAATGACGTGTTTAGTGATTTCTTGTTAGAGGTAAACAACAAGGACATACCACTTCCCCTTTGTGAGCTTTAGTGGTTTCTTATATGACAACAATAGCTTGCGGCTCCTCACATCATTTTGATCATTATTACAATTGTTAGGTTGAGTTATTTCACTTTGGTTACTTCAAGTATTCACATTAGCTCTATAGTTTCATCCATACTTCTCCATTTTCAAGTTGCCCTCAAATGCTCATTTTTATTTTGTAGTTTCAGAGTTTATCGATAGCAAATTAGCTATTAATCTCAATCTCATGTGTGGGATGTAACAACTTTCGTGTTTGTTCTCAGGTCATTGTTTTGTAGGATGTCATTTTGCTTCCTTCAATTGTATATTTTTTTTGATCTTTTGTGATTCATTTATAATACAACAATTAAAAAAATAATAATAAATAAATATATAATAATAATCTCAATGATAAATTAATAAATATTACAATTTACATTAAAAACTTTTTTTGTTCTTTTACCTAGTCATTTTTCTTTTATAGAAAAGCTCATTTTTTCAATGCTTCTCTAAGAAGCAGTGAGCTGTGGCTACTGCTCACTGCTATTGCCGCAACTCACTGCTCACTGCTACTGACACAACTCATTACTCACTACTCGCAGCTTTTTAAATAAGCATTGAAAAAATGAGCTTTTTTATAAAAGAACAAAACTGACTGCTCTTTTGCAAAATGAATACTAAAAATTAAAAAGCTCGTTGCTCACCGCTCATCGCCCTAAAGAGCTCTACGCCAAACATAGCCTTCCTCTATGGTAAAAAAATTTCAATGACTTTAAATTATTAATTTCTTGGGTCCCGTATGTAAAAGCCTCGTTAATGTGAAGTCTACTGTTTGAATAGGTGATTATATTCGGATGCATGGTGAAGTTAATTGGCGAATGATTTAATTATTTGATGAGTTAATGTCATTTTTTGTTCTTGTAGTTTGCCGTTTCAATCAATATTAGTTCCTGTCGTTAAATTTATTCGGATTTGGTCCCCGTGGTTTACAAACCCATACGGGTTTGGTCCCTTGACCGTCAGTTGACCGTTAAATATATGAAAAAAGACAAAAACACCCTTAGTTATATATATACGCAAACCACAGGGACCAATCATAATTAAAAAAAATAATAATAAAAAAATTCTAAAAAAATTTTCAAAAAAATATTTTATTAAAATTTTTATTAATTTTTTTTAGAATTTTTAATAAAAAAATTTTTTATTAAAAGAAAATTAATTAAAAAAAAAATTTAGAATTTTTTTCAAATTTTTCAAGAATTTTGTAATATTTTTCGAATTTTTTAATAATTTTTTCGAATTTTTTTAATTAAATTTTTTTTTGAATTAAAAAAAAAAATTATTAAAATTTTTTTTTAGAATTTTTTTCCAATTTTTTTTCCAATTTTTTTCGTCAAATGACAAAAATACATTTTTTCGAATTTTTTTTCGTCAAATGACAAAAATACCCTTCAGAGGGACCAAACCCGTATGGGTTTGTAAACCACGGGGACCAAATCCGAAGAAATTTAACAGCATGGACTAATATTAATTGAAACGGCAAACCACAGGGACGAAAAATGACATTAACTCTTATTTGATTGATTTTCTTATTTCCTTATTGGTTCTCTTTTTATATTGGTTGCAACAAGTCTTATCTTGCAACAAGTTAAAACTCAGTTATCTTTGGTTATCTTTTTAATCGACTGAAGCAATAGTCGACCTTATTTTTTGGTTGTCTTTTAGTAGCTGGGGTATATAATGTTGATCTTTTTCTTTCTCTTTGTTGAATTTTATCGAACTCATTTCATTAGTTGATATATGTACATATTTTCACCTCGCGTATATATTTCGTATAATGATATTTTACTATCAATATTGGATAAGAAGACCATACGTTTATTTTCACATGAAATAGTTTGATATTGCTTTACATTATTTCAACATAAAATTATTGTCATATGTCATATAAAGTTATCTTTTATATAATACAAGAATTACATTATTTCGGAGTGTTTTTGCAAAACCCTTCTCATTGAAAAATTTTTGGACCAATAGGAGAGCTCGATTTTGACACATAAGCAAAATTAAGCAATATGATTGACCAATAAAAAGTCAAAATTGAATTGATTTTGGTCAAACTTTAATAAATTTGGTGGTGAATTTGATTGATAAAAAAAAATACATAAAAATATAGGTGTCAAATTTATGAAAATAAAAACTTAAGAAAAGAGGATGTAATTAATAAAACCTTAGTGGTTAAGTGTAAAATTACAAGTCTCCATGTTTTTTAATAACTTTAGATAATAAACAAATAACCCCTTATACTTCATACCCCATATACTTTATAATGTTAACGTTGTTTAAAATTACATGAGTAATAGTATTAGTTTTTTTGACTTTCATCTATTAAAATAAATTTGGTAAATATGCGAATTAGTTTTAATATACGTTAAATATTTTTTAAACTAATGTTAGTTTTAAACTTTCATCCATTAGAATATTTTTTTAAAATAAGGACTCATGTTACTATTTAAAAGTTTAATTTATGCGTACACGGGTTTGAAATACGGTTAAATTATTAGTAACGGGAATATAAATATCAAATGGTAAGCATAAATTACTGTGATATAAAATAAATATACATGATTCTACTTATAATAACGACTCATGAAATTGTTATTTAAAATTTATATTTGGATATCCATAAAAATATTTTAAAAACTTTACGGAACATATTTTAACTTTATCAACGCTCATTATGTGCCACTAAACTCGCACATTTTGTACAACATGATATTAATAGTTAAAGTTAAACAACAACATTAACCTCAAACTCAACATCTCTGTCAGTTAAAAATGTTATACAAAGCTAATTATTAAAAAATAAACAAACAAAAACACATCGGCTAGATAGTCATTCTTTAATATAGATGATATTTTCCTTAAATTATAAAAAAAAAATGCACGCATCACAATCCTTATTTGATAAGAATCACCTCCTAAATCAAAAAAAGAAAAACTACGTAGGTGATAACCTAACTTTATTCATTGACTTGATGTTTCAAAAAATAATAATAATAATAATAATAATAATAATAATAATAATAATAATAATAATAATAATAATAATAATAATAATAATAATAGTTGGTTGTTGTAAATGAATTAAAAATATGTACATGAGAATTATTGAGCAAGTATATAGTTTTTAATTAGGTTATTACGTTACTATACTGCGATAATGTTATTGACTTGGTAATCACGGATGTGAGATACAACCATTATTCTATACTTATTATTTATGTGTAAACCCCTTTTTGCTTATGAATAGAATCCGAAAGAGACCTCAACAACACTTTGGCTTATGCCTTATCTAGCTGATAGTTTTTAGTAAATTTTTTATAGTTTAACTTTTTTGTTATACATACCAACTTTTAGTAATTTTTTTTTATGTTTTATTAAAAATTTCTACACTTAATATTTGTGTTTTTACTATAAACACACTAAGCTATGATAGAATTAGTTGGGAGTTCAGGGGTTTTTTACTAAGCTTCTCAAAAAAGCTTATAGTTTTATCATAAACTTATTGTGTTATGGTAATTGAATAAGCCAATAAGCACCTTTAATAAGCATAACCAAACACCCCTTTAGTTCTAATCTGAAGATTTCTGATTTGATGTTATGACTAATTTTGTTGTTATCCTCACTATAATGCAACATGTTAGTGGTTTTTGTAGTTTTATGATTTTATCGCATACACTAAAGTGTAATGCAATTTGTTGTGTGCGCTTTTTAGAGGAGGATTAAGTATCAACACATGATTGTCATGGAAGGTTAATGTACCAAAGATGTGTTTTAGTGTCTATATGGGGAATTTTATGGTAGCAATTCTTTTCGGAGTGTAATTTGTCTTTGAATGAATTAATAAAACTTAGCAGGTGTTTGCCGTCATTGATAACACTATGGGTGTCAACTAACGGTCTAAAATATAGGTGTGTTTTACCTTGATGATTTAGGCCAATTGTGAAGAAAGTTGCATTAAAGTGAAAGGTCGGTAAGGATTCAAACAATCCTAAAAGACTTGCGGATGTACTCTGTCATTTTTTATGCATTTATAATTTACTTATACAAGTAATAATAATTTCTTTATATAGTTCGGGTTTAGAGAAAAATTATTCTTATACATTATAAATAATCGTAAGATTAAATTTGAGTTCTACCAATTACATTTTTTTTGTTTCTCTTTATGTAATAAAGAAACTATAGTGTAAGCATCTGTGTTAATTTGATAATTTTATGATCAAACATGAGAAGTAAATAACACAAACTTATGAAAATACAAATTTTCAAACAAAAATGTACATTAGTAAACATGGTATGATGGTTATTCATAATCAAGAAAATGAATCAATCTTCAAAGCTATTTAAATATGCTACATATATTAACGAAAATATAAGTAAAAGAAATACCAGAATTACAAAACACATCGTAAATTGATAGCACGGGTTTGCAAAACTAAAAGCATATATGACTAACATCTCATGCAAGTCAAGTATTATCCTGTGATTTTGCTTGAATAATAAAATATAATTTTTAATCCAAAACTATTCTCCTAAAATAATAGGTTATAACATATATACATATGATTTTTTATTTTTAGTCCACTAAGTAAAACTATTTGAAACATGTTAAATGGTTCATTTCTTAATCGATAATAATACATAATCAAAACAAAAGTTTAAAAACCTTGTGCGTGCACAAATATTATAACTGATTGTCATAAAAATATTACCAAAAAACGCTTTACCTTATTTCAACATAAAATTATTCTCATATGTCATATGTAAATTACAGGCTACCCATGACCGAAACAAGTACCCTACTAGTAGCAATAAATGCTACAGTATATTACTTAAAAGTCAATGGCACATGGGAGTTAGCAAGGAGTCGACACTAACGCTGCGTTCTCGAGTTTTTCTAGGTGGGAATAGAAATGATGTGAAAAGAAGAGAAAAGAAATGAAAAGGAAAGGAAAGAAAGTTGATTTTATATTTCGTGTTCTTGAGTTGAAATGAAAGGAAAGGAAATGAAATAATGTTGTGTTCTCGAGTTGGGAAGAAAAGAAAGAAAAAGAGACATAATTACATTTATGCACTTTTAGATATGTTCATTTTATCATAAGAGTCGAATATGAGTAAATATTGAAAGTTATATTGGTCATTATATACTAAATAGTGCGAGTGTAAAATACTTTCCGTCCAAATCCGCCCATATTTGGGTGGAAAATTCTTATAGGAAAATCACTAGAATTTTCCTATCATTTCCTTCCTGTTTCCTTTCCTTTCTGTCCAAAAAAAACTCGAGAACACAATAAAATTTCAATTTCCTATCATTTCCTTTCCTTTCCATTTAAAAAATAACTCGAGAACGGAGCGTAAAGGAGAAAACTTAATCTACCCAGTGACTAAAAACATAAATGAATGTAGTTTTTGTAATATGTGGCATGGAAGGAATAAAACACATTTAATGATTTGTTCCTTCTCTCCCAATAAGAGAATGCCACCTCATCCGGATAAACTACCCGGTGGGTAGGTGTATCCATACCCGACACTAAAGACCTAGAAAATTTTGGTACTAACATAAACACAAGGCATGGTTAATAAGAGCAAAATTTTGGTAAATGAGTTCAAAACTATTAAGTTTGGGTTAATGAGTTGGGTATGTCGCCTCACCCTAACCCAAAAAATAAAGAGTCAGCCGAGTCAATGCATTTCAGACGCGAACCTGCAAGCCTCAACCCCAACCTGTTGATTCCGTGTCCGGTTCATGGCATGTCAGAAATTGACACCCCTAAGTATTTTTTTTTTTTTTTGAACGGTTACTTTCTTTAAGGAAAATCCATGTCCAATTTGAAACCCGATGGGGGGAAAACTTTCAACTTAAGCCGCCCGAAGGCACGACACTTAAATTGAAGTAAACCCTGCCTTCTCCAGATTCGAACCCTGGTGGGTTGAAACCTTCATTGAAGGACTTTGAAATCGTACCGACAGGGCAGTGGTCCACAAGTGAGGACTTCCCGGTTTGGTCACCCAAACCGGTACTACTCTCCACTAGGCATGCTTAACTGAATAAGACATGCCCAGTGGACCACAAGCCCATTGGTTGACACCCCTAAGTATAGCTATATAATTTCTAAATGCATGAATTTATCCTGCTACAGAAGTTTAACATTTTTTAGTTTTTGTCAAGTGTCCATCATAGGCTTTGTACTTTTGTAGGAATAAACTTAGGGATATATAATCAGTCTTTCAAAAACAATCATGATATGAACCTTTTATAAGATCTTAATCTGTAGGCTTATCACTATAATTTGATGATTCAACTTTCGAGCTTCAATGAAATGCCTAACATCATGACCTCAAATAACAATTCGGTTTATTCAATGAGTTACCATATTTGCAAAAATAAACTAGCTGCAAAAAGCCAAAAACTATCAACCTTTAAGTGTGAGTTGGTTACCTGTCTCTAAAAGAAAAAAGGTAAAGACCTAACCATAAAAGATTCAAACAGAAGTACCTGCAAATCTGCATATGTATTTGCGTTTTCAATAGCACTTGATGCAAATCCAGAGACCGGACCTCCCTTGCATGTATACAAATAGACATTTTCAAGCCAACATAAAGTAAAAAGTAAATATTGCACTTGCAGAAAACTTAAATGGGAAAATATTAACTGTTGTAACTTCATTAGACGTAAAGTAGCAATACAAAACTGTTATACTAATGTCAATACTTGAGCGCAAAATGACGAGCAACAGAACAAGGTTGCTGAAAGATATTACCAAGTTGCTAACAGGAAAAATGATTGGTAAATTAGGATGACTTCGAAAGAATAAATTCATTTTTTACGTTGTTTCTCATTGATCTATCTAGTTTACAGTCATACAATCGAATATTTGAAATGTGCCACACTTCATGCTTTTGTATCCACAAGTAGAAGTTGTGCGTGTAACCAGGTTCAATTTACGTAATCACCCCCAATCAAATGCGGTGATTTACGTATAATCAACCTTCAATGTGAGCAAAATTGTTTCTTTCTCATCATTTCAATGCTATCTGCAATGGTAGATCCAGCAGTTCCAACAAAACCAAGAGATGCACAGCTACAAACAGTTTCTTCAACATGTAGAAGTATATCAGGTAACTTTTGACCCCTATGACACACGCTCTTAATCCCATCACTGGAAAAAGCTCCAAAACTCCAACCATGGCCCTCATCCAAAACTTTCTTTGCAGCTCCCTTGATCAATTCATCGTCTTCCGAAAGAAGAAACAACTTGATAGAATCTGAGTCATTTGCTAGGTCCCCTAAATAAGTTCCAGTCCAATTACTAACAGGCAAATCCGTCATTACAAATATATGGATGGGCAAACTCTCTTTTTGCCTTAACGAATCTAGTTTCTGTTTTAAACCCTGGAAAGTAGCACTCCGGTGGTTTTTGAACTGCCCATCCAATAGTCTAAGCTGTGCACACACAAAAGGTGACTTTATTGTGTGAAGAGCATATGCTTTCCCTGCATCCAAAATCTCCGGTACAAATGGAAGAAACTCGATCTTGTTAATCAAAGATTGTATCTTCTGATCTTTTGGAGCTTCATGTATATCGATGTATGACTCAGAGCCCTTATATGGACCCGTAAAAAGTGTACCAAATGACAGAACAGTGGCAGAGTCGGCTCTAGAACGAGGACCGAGTGTTTCATATACGTCTTTCCTTCGCCTAACAAACGAAATCTTCTTTTTTCTTTTTAATTCCTCATCGGGTTGGAAAGAATCCAACGCCCCATTTTCAACATCTTTCTGATATGTCCAAACAGTAGTCCTACAATCTTCTTCAACAGCATATACACATTCATTTATGTCACCAATGTGCCCAGATAATACAGATCCACATTGCCTTAGTTTTTCCAGCAAAGAATCATCCATCTTTGAACTTTTAGAACAGAAATAGTTGATGTCGACATCGCAAAACAAAGATACAAAATGACGAAAATCTATAACTCGAAGCGCTGATTCAGAAACCAATGATGAGATATCAATCACATCTGCCATTGACACATATCTGCAATCAAGTATGTAGCAATATACGCCAAAATCAGATATCAGTCTCACAATTAATCTTATAACATAAATCCTCGTCTCATATTTGACCTTATATAAAATTAGACTCTGAAAGTAAAAATCAACAAATTATCAACCAAAAAGTAGACAGCGATGCACAATGTGGTATATGGGTATAATCTCTATAGAAGTAAATATGTTCATAAAAGTTGCCAACAGAAATTTATCAAGTTTTTTTGGATAAATCTTATGAGCCTAAAGCTGAAGCAGACATATAATGTGCAGAAGGTTGCAAGACATGGCATTTCCACATATTTTTGTACAAAACAAGGAAATCAGAAATCGCTTTTTTTTTTTTTTTTTTTTTTTTTTTCCCAAAAAAAAAATAATCCAGAAAACTTAACTTTCATTTCCTAAATTATCAAGAAAGTTACAAAACACATTTACGAGGTTTTCCTGTTTCCAATGTAACCCAAAACCCCCCAAATTCCTTCTTCAAAATGGATAATACAACATTATTTGGCAATCTCGATATGCTTGATTGTTAATAATCCTTGTTTTTGGCATCTTACATTCGTTTCTATTCATTTGGTATGACTATGTATACTTGTCTAATTTTTGCAAACAAAATCAAGCTCAATAAATTAATAAAAAAGAAGTTAGAATTTCAATATTTGAATATACCTTTGGGTTCGAATGAGTTCGATTGCATGATTCCAGACATTAAACCGCAACTCTTTGGGATCAGACACTCGAAATTTAGGACAACTACCAAGAACAACAGCATGGTGATCAAGAACAGGTGGAACAACCAATGTGCGATTAAGTATGACAGACATCAACACTGCGTTCTTGAATTCGGATAACTGGTTGCTGAATCCACTGTGTGGTGCATATGTAAGGAACTTGTGTGTTTTTTGAAAGTTGAAGCATTGAGTGGTTTTTAAGAAATTGGGGTCGAGTGAGTTGTTGTTTGGAAAGAAGAATATGAAAAAGATGAAGAGTGAAAAAAGAGCGATTAGGATGAGGAGATGTTTGTTGGATCTGAATAATAATAATGTGTTTGTCTGTTTTTTTCTCAATCTGCCAACACCTTCCATCGGAATCCTGCGATGTGATCTTAGAAGCTAATTATAAAAATGACCCTTGTAGTTTACATATATTTTGTGTTTATACTAGGTAATGGATGTAATGCAGATTGTTGAACCTTAAATGTCCTTGTAGGCTATCGTCAAAGTCAAATTTAGGAAGAGTGTATGGACGTACTGCAGGAGAGACTTTGTCACTTCCTTTCCCAACTAAGTGAAGATTTTGGTCTTGAACATCATTGTCATCATAATCCATCGAGTAATCCTAAATGTGGGATATAATTTTCAGTGACTGAATTATATAAATTGATGAAGAAAAGTTAAGAAAATAAAAAAATAAAATAAAAATGAAATAAAAACAAATAGTTACATAATGCTAGAATTTTAACTATCCTTCTAATGCAAATTGCATTCAACATTTTTATTATTTCCTCGCCTGATCAAGTATACATAGTAAGATATCTAAAAAAACTACTGAATAGCTAGTAATTGACATTGACTTTTCTATATCACAGTTACGCGCTTTCAAAACGTGTCCTGACACATTCAGCCGAGAGTCCAAAATTCCATCTTCACATATCCGGGGCATATCTTAAAAAGAGAAATCTTAGGAGGGGAACTCATAATTTTATGAGCTATGTAAGTACGGAGTATGATACAGCTTTCTTAAGGAATAACATTATAAGCACTCACTAGCTGAGGAAGTTAACTTGGCTTTTGCCAAATCGAGGAAAACTAAAATCAAAATTAGAAGTGGACTAACTTACAACCAAACATATATACATCATTTACATTTGTTAATACATGGTGGATCATTTTACTACTTCAGCAGCTAAGCTAAGCGCGCAGAACTAGCCTCTCAAGCAGTGGCGGAACTAGAACATTTTTTTTGGGGGGGCCGAATCGTAGATTTGTTTGTAACCTCAACTAAATTACCCCTAAAACCTATAATATTTACACTAGGTGCCGCAAATTTTGGGGGAGCCGGGACCCTCCCCTGCCCCTTAATAGGTCCGCCATTGGTTGTTTTGCATTGCATTGTTACTAGACTCCTACTACTTGTTACTTGTAACCCTTAAGAGTGCATTGTTGTTTATAAAAATAAGTAAGAGGATGGTTTACTTGAGAGCAATGGCGGACCTATTAAGAGGCAGGGGAGGGTCCCGGCCCCCCCAAAATTTGCGGCACCTAGTGTAAATATTATAGGTTTTAGGGGTAATTTAGTTGAGGTTACAAACAAATCTACGATTCGGCCCCCCCCCCCTCCAAAAAAAAAATGTTCTAGTTCCGCCACTGAAAACAACAACACAAAATTTCATTTAAAAACTTCAATACCATATCTAAACTACATTATACTGCATTTGAGACCTTTCTATAATTAGAAAGGCTTAAAATTCAGACTTCTTCTTGCTTATTACGGAAAGATTTCAAAATTAAATTTGTTAGGAAGCAAGTTGGTGCGGTTGGTTGTTCAAACTAAAATTATTTGACTTAACCATCACTAATATCTCTACTTATAAAGCATGTAGACAACTAAAATATAATCACACAGTACCCGCCGCCGCATTGTGCCGGTACGGTTCTAGTAAAAAACAAAGTAACTACCTCTCTCCATTCGGTGATTAAATCTGACCCTTAGATTCAAATCACATATAAACACACAGCGCAGAGCGTTAATTAATTCAAGTTGATGACTTGATTTGATTGATGGAGAGTCAGATCAGAGAGAGTACGGTGATTTGATTATTCTGGGTTTTTTTAGTGTGGCTTCAGGGGGTGTTTTCGTAAGATTAAAAAATAAAAGGGTGCGAGTGTGGTTTTGTACTTAGTAGTAGTTTTTACTCGTATCAAATTTCGGAAGTGGCACATGAGAATTAGGGGTGTCACTCGGGTCGGGTTGGTCGGGTTCGGATCGGTCAAAATCGGGTCAAGCTTAAAAATAATATACCCAATAATATATCCTAATTTGACCTTATTTGAACTCGGGTTAGTCGAGTTCGAATCAACTTTCATCAGGTCAACTCGAATACGAGTAAAATAGTTATAAATTTGCATATATTTTTTAATTTATATAGATAATCTAAAATAATACATTAAAAAATTAAAAAAAAAAACTTTATTTGGGTCAAACGGGTCGACCCGAACCCAAGTTAGACAAACAATTTCAACCGAATATCCGACCCTATTTAGTATTCGGGTTACTCAAGTTGACCCGAATAATCCGAATTCAATTTTTGACCCTTGTAACCCGGCCTGAATAGGCTTAGTCGGGTACGGGTCGGGTCAGGTATTTTGACACCCCTGCATGAGATTATGTTTTAAATTAAAAAATAACGAGTTAAAAATTAGGTCGTTTTTTTTTTTTTTTTTTTTTTTTTTTTTTTTTTTTTTAAGGAAAGTAACAATCTCACAATCAAGGTCACGTCTTAGCGGTCAAGGTGAAACTTTTGCGTTTATAAGACATGACCTAAGGCGACATAAAATCTGAAAATATTTATATATATTTATATTATATTTTATATATATCGAGTTTACAAAAAGACGTGGCATACGGTGACACAAAATATGACAATATTTATATATTATATTATATTTCATATATATCGAGTTTACAAAAAGACGTGTTATAAATCAGCATAACGCGTGACGTGACGGCATGACCAAACCTCACACCTTTGCAGGACCTTTACAAAAACTTTGCGTGCTTTTTAGAACCATGCTCACAATATACAATAACAAATTGGCTCGCATATCTTAAGTAAAACAAAGTTTTAATCACTTATTTACTTACTCAAAAGACTAAGGTTTCATTTGATTTGTTAAGAGATTTGAATATGGATATAGATTTGGATTTGAATTTAAGGTATGTTTTAAGCAAATAAATATGAGAGAATATAAATGGTATCATATTATATTTTAAATATATAAAAATGAAAATTAATTAATCTTTTTTTGTTATAAAATAATGTTTAAATTACAATGAATGGTTTACATCAGTGTTGCAAAAAAAATGTCTACAAGACCGATTAATCAGTGCATAGGCAATACAGGGTCATCAACCTTGCCGATTTATGTTACTGGGTCTAACAAATAGGTCAATCGTGGTCAACGACGAGCAACGGCGGTCAATGCTAGTCAAACTTGCCGGAAACCTACAAATCTTGTCGGAAGTACCCAAAACTCACCGTAAACTTATTTTGATCACTTATACTAACAGTTTAAATCTATTACATGTTGATTTTTACAAAAAAATCTTGCCCAAAATACCTAAAACTCGTCAAAAATACCCAAAACTTGTCGGAAATACCCAAAATTTACCATAAATGCTAATCCGATTAATCCCGCCTAGACCGATTACAAGCTACAAGGTGGTCGACCGCCTCACTACCGATTCACGATTTTTGCAACCTTTGTTTTTACATAAAAGAAATGCCCAATTTTTATAGAAAAAACAAAACATGTTAGATTTTTTTTTTACTAAACCTGACTTTCTTGTATGGAATTGTCCATAGAAAATAATTGACATTGAAACCAAATATTTGGACTACATTTTAGTACCAAACAACTTTTTTTTGGTTGGAAACTACACGCACAATTTCAAACCCATCAAACAAACATGATACGTTATGTTGTTTATGTTTGTGAGAGGAGGCATACATGTGGGTCCTATCTTTTCATTCAAAGTAAAAAATTTTAATTATTTATCTAATTTGTGACCGGTGAATATGATGTATCATGTTTATTTCAACTTTAGAGAATCTCAATCCCTTACTTAAATATTTCTACCTTCATCTCAAAACAAGTGTCAACTTTTGACTTTTTTTAACTATTTCTTTTTCGACTTATACTTTAAATATTTTTATTTGTGTTATATAATATTTGCTGCAAAATATATAAATGAATTAAGTTATATATGTATCTTCATTGTAGAATTTTTATCAACTATTATATAACACAAATAAAAATATTTAATGTCAAAGTTGTAAAAGAAAAACTTTAAAAAGTCAAAGTGGACACTCATTTTGAGACGAAAGGAATATATTCAAAGTAGAATGTTTGTACTTAAAAACTCTGAAAATGAGAAATGTATTGATCAACCTTCTATCACTTATTTTGACTAAGGGCCCGTTTGGTTTGTAGATGGGTTTATGATCAGGATTTAGATTTGAATTTGCTTTAAGATTTGAATTTAGATTAAGGTTATAAATAACGCGAGATGTTGTGTGGCGGCATAACCAAGCCTCATGCCTTAGTGGTTAAGGCGAAGCTTTTACGTTTATAAGGCGTGATATAAGGCGGCATAAAATATAAAAATATTTATATATCACATTTCATATATATCGAGTTTACAAAAAGACGTGGCAGGCATAACGCGTGACGTGACGGCATGATCAAGTCTCACGCCTTTGTGAGGCCTTTGCATGCCTTTTAGAACTAAGATTTAGATTTGAAGTAGGAGAGACAAATAATATTTAAACATATATTATATATTAAAATATATTTAAAATTATTTATATTATACAATAGTATAAAAACCGTTTACTGTTCATCATAGCTTAGTAGGCAACCACTTTATTTTTTTTACCCGAAAACCGAAACTGAAACCCAAAAGCTACTCGGGTCTCTCTCACACTTTCCCATCTCTCTTCTCTCACCTTTTTGCTCCGGCACCGGAGAAAAACCCGATGGGTAGAAAAGGTTCGCTCCGGCTCACTTATAACTACAGTGCAACATGTGTGTGTAGCTACAGTAGCGGGGAAACAATTTTATTGCTCCGATCCGACAATAATTTTTAAACGGGGGTAGCTTATTTGTGATTTTTGTACCCTTTCTTCTGGATTCTTCGAGAGCACACATACACGGTTAAAAAAACACACATATACCCACAGCTTCCCACCAACTCTTCGTTGTTATAATGGTGGACGAGTGTTTAAAGGTATTTATGATTTTGTGAATCTTAATTTGTTGCTATTAATTATGAAAAATTGGGGTTTTTGATGAATGATTAGAATCCGTCTTTCAAATTAAAGGTATGGTAGATTTTAGGGCTTTTGTTTGGTCTCTGTCACACATGGGTTTTAGCTTTGTATGGTAGGTTTTAGGGTTTTGGTTTCAGTGGGTTTCTTTACATATTGGATTTTTAGGACTTTTTTTTTTGATTATTGATATGTGGGTTTTTATTATTTTTTATAAAAAGTTTGTAATTTTATTCATGCTTTTATGTTTGATTCCAGGCTCGAACTATTTTGAGTGGGATGTATGAATTGCTAAAAAGGGTGCGGTGATGTTGATTTTGAAGCTGGGATGTGGAGGGAAAACCTTTAGGCTGATGTTGATTTTGCAGCTGAAGGACTGGATAAGGATGACGCCAAAGTTGGTTAAGGAACCACAACCACAACCCAAGATTGAAGGTATACACAAAAGCATTTTTGTTTAAACAAGATATGCCTGGTATATACAAGGCACTATATGAATAAAACCTGTGTATTTTAAGTACTTAGAGTGCTTTTGGGATTGCTTATTTAAGTGCGCATTGCTTATTTAGAATACGTTAGTTTTGATTGTTTGAATGAAAATATTTATATTATTGTGAATTCTTAAGCAAGTAGTTTTGTGCCTGTTCTCTTTTAAAAAACAGATACCCATTTTAATTTGACCAATCTCCAAAACCCTTTTATAAACTTTGTGTCCCATTTGCCTTTCGGGGTGTCGTATTAATTTAGGGGCTGACTCTTTCGAGCTTATCACCTCATCAACTTCAGCTTATTCACCCACTAGAATAAAAGAGTGGCCTTGACTTTCTCAAAACCAAAATGAACCGATGAGCCTGTTGAAAACACGAGGCCTTGACTTTCTCAGAACCAAAATGAACCTATGAGCCTGTTGAAAACACGAATTTGTAGATCATGTTGCGGCCAATATCATGAGGAACTAATGAATGTCTAATGGTAACTATTAATAATATGCTCAGTTTCAAGTATATGGATTCATGCTTATGTATTATTCTTTTGTCTTTGTAGGTTATAGACGTGTTCCAAAGGTCCTGGACTTTGGTCCACGCATTTTTAGGGATGGCACCAACCGTCGTTCTGCAACTGAGATGGAAGCACCACCGAGCCTCGGTGTTGCATTCTTTTCTGATTTGGGTTCTGTGGCGAAAAGTGGAATCAGTTAAGTTATCACTTTAGGCAAATTAAAAAACTATGTTAGGTTGGAGATATAACGGTTTTAAAAAAGAGGTACCATATAAGGCTAAAATAAATGTCATAGATGTAGTGATTTACTTTTAATGGGTAATAGGTTAAAATTAAATGGGTGTGCGGGTCAAACGTGTTGTTTCAAAGTACATTGTTGGGGCATTATTTAGCACAGTCTCGGAAACGGGCCGAAACAGGGGAAATTATTAAGAAATATGTATATCTTTCTTACAGATTTACAGTTTACATTCTTTGCATATTTTGTTTCGAGAATTATTTACTTTTGCAATCTATATTTGCTGAAAACTTTAGATAGAATTTAGGTTCATTGCTGGAAATTCTTGGGTCCAGAATTTATATACATGTAAAAAAGGGGACTGTTTGCTGAGTTATTCTTATAGCCGACTGTTCTGCTGAAATTTAAAAAATGAGCAGCTTCGTTTTTGACTTTGATTACAATAGTGGCTTTAAAAAGTTCTTTGTCTGCTGCTCTTTTCAACTCTCAATAGCATCATCTTTTGTGGTAAAGATTATATTAAGTCAACTAGAACTCACTTTGATTTCAGTAAATTATTAGTTTTTATTGAATATCCATTTCATATAATCATATTTTAAGATGACCCATGTGAAAAGGCTTCGATCTTGATGATATTCTTTTTAACGAATCTTGATGATGTTTGAAATGTTGATTTAGCTCTCTTTTTAGTATCCATTTCAAAATAAGAAATGGGCTTTTTCTAAAAAAAAAAAAATAGTTCATCACTTTTTAATGAATACTCATTTGATATTATCATATTTTAGAATGAGCCATGTGAAAAAGTATTGATTTTGATGATGTTTGATGTGTTAATTGAGGTAATTTTTTAGTACCAAAATTTTGGGCTTTTTTTATTTGGAATGAGTCATGTGAAAAAAGATTTTGGCTTTTTTATGCATCTTCATGCCTAATTTAAAAACCATGTAATATTTTTAAGAATAATAATTGAAGCTGAAAGAATAGTGTAACACATGAGTTGGGAGTCAGATTGTACGCCAGGATTTCGGCATGTTTCTGCTTATAAAAGTTAATATTTGATTTAATAAAGCAAACATCTTAAATGGTTGGTGTATACTTCAACCCGAAAGTGAGTTGTTTGGTTGGAGTAAGGGAGTTATTTGATGGTGTCGAGACGTTTCACTTTCACATAACTATTCTAATTAAGAATTATGTAGCTTTTATACTTGATTGTTTATTATCTTGAGATGTTTGTATTCCCAAATAGGTTTTGAACTCTCTTGGAAGCGGACCATAGGACCAGTTATTTGGCGAGGGCAACTCTTTAGCTTTTACTGTAATAGCAGTTGCAGCCACTGCTATTCCACGGTCCAGGTATGGTAGAAACATCTGAATCTCGATCTTTATGTATGTATACCAGGAAATACGCGTCAAAGGCATTTTAGGATTCGTGTTAATTGTATGGGTTTTTTTTTCTGTCTAACTTATTCTTGGTTTTTTCCCTTGCTTCTGTTCCGGGTTAAAGGTAACCACCGAAATTTATAATTTTTGTTTCCAGCAACTTCTTAGTTTTAGACTAATGAAAAAAGAAAGAAAGAATCTTTCAATTTTATCTCAAACTTCTATTTGAATGTACGCTCTGTATTTGTATTCATTGCATTTAAAGTTTTATATTTGAAAGATCTAAAATATTCGCGTAAGCTTGATTATTTTGGGCCTACGAGGTTATCTCATTTCAGCTTACATGTCCTTTTCTGCGTGGATACAGATGCCATTCATACATGATGAGCTTCATTTGGAGATTTGCAACAATGGCTGGCAGGTAAAAAAAAGGAAACCGTCAACTCCCTGGTATTAAGGTAACGATATGGTTTCCTGTGTTCTTAGCAACCTATTTGGATTAGAAATAAAAATATAATCTACTTTGTTGTTGTTTTTCAATGAATTACAGGTTGTATGGATTACTGGCCAGGTCGAGGAATTGGTATGCGAAATATTTTTTTTTTGGTTATTGTTACTACTTCGGTTTCCTTACATTAAGTTTGATTCAATTTCGGATTCGAGTTTGCATTTTTTATTATGATACTTTTATTAGAAAATAAGCATTAAATTGCCACCGACTATATCAAATTGGGAATGCCCATTTCATATGAAAATCCAATCAGTATGGTCCGGCATCGAATGTCAGTTGGGTCTTGCTAATTTATTATCTAATATTCCATTGCTAAATTTTAATATCTAAGCCTTCTTTTTATTTTTGCATCTGAACCTTCTTTTGCTTCGGATTCCTTATGTGTGTCTTATCTTTCTTATACAGGTTCCCGGGGGAATTGAGATGTATAAAATCTTGGGTGCTTCGAAAAATGTGTGACACTCGCAGTTTACCTCTTGCTCAGGCATGGGTAATTGATGACCAGGATGTTGAAAAGTTTACAGATGCTATAGAGGACTAAGATAATATCACTGAGCCAGTAAGATCGTTGAAATCATTTTATAATTTGATTAGGTAAACAGAAAAAGTACAAAAGTGATGCACTAAGTTGGTTGTTTTTTTCTTGATGATTCTCCAATATATGAAAAGTGATTGATTCTGTAAATGATTTCATTGATCTAACATCTTTTTATTGGCAGAAATATCCTGGTAAAATACAAGGCTTTGGGATATTTTGTCTTGGCTGAAAAAATGAGGTACCACTTCCTTCAACCTTAGAGCTTTATGGCATAAGAAATGAGATAATTTTCTTATGATTTTGTCAATAGGTTAACCGAATGGTATTTGAACTCTTTGCTGTCACGGGCTTCTGAAGCAAACAGTTTCTTGCTCGGAGAAGCAGTACACATGGAGACTGATGCAAAATCGGACAGTGACAGAACCATGGCCTGTGGTTCGAACCACAAGTGATATTGTTGTACCCGATAATGGTTATAGATGGAGAAAATACGGGCAAAGAGTGGTCAAGGGAAATCCTAATCCAAGGTAAAGAAAATTTTACTACATTTTTGCTTCACTGCATTGAAAGTGAGGTC
Organism: Artemisia argyi; assembly: GCA_030686995.1. Taxonomy (NCBI): domain Eukaryota; kingdom Viridiplantae; phylum Streptophyta; class Magnoliopsida; order Asterales; family Asteraceae; genus Artemisia; species Artemisia argyi. The sequence goes on along the minus strand of CM060686.1, from coordinate 152,430,808 downwards.
AGTTATAACAACATAGGTCCGCAATTACATGTTAGGATAACATGTTATGAATTATGAATGTAATGTGTATAAAGTGAAAATGTGAGAAAATGCAATGCTTATTCACTGTTTATTATCATTTTGTGGTTGAAAAGCTGAATGGCAATCTAAACGAATAGATACAAGCATTGTTGTTAACGGGTTAGTTTTACCTATGCAGGATAATTGCTTTGGGTAGCAGCTTGGTTGCAGAAGGTGTCAAAAAAACTACACGGCTGGAGACACCGTGGATGAATTTGGTTGGGATAACAAACATGGTGGCATCAATGTTCACCTTTCAAAGGTACATATAAAAGTAAATTATATGATCAGTTTATAGCTTTCTCATGCACTTCTGTCTTTGGGTTTCTGTGTTACAGCCATAATAAGTTGTGCCATGGTTTAATTTACTATAATTAATATATAAAACCAAAACGAGTTAGTCAAAAAGGAATGCATTGTCAAATGAGAATAAAGATATGCAACGTTATATCCTTCTATGCCAGAGGCTATTTTAAATGTTTTTTAAGACTATCTAGCTGATATGAAATCTACATTGCTATTAGACGAATCAGACCCTTCTAAACTTATCTAGCTGTTATGAATTAAGCTTATCGAACACATGTTATTTAAGGTGAAGATAATATGGATTAGAACTAGGAATCATGAAATGAGGTAAGGGTGAAATTGGAAAACATCAAAAATTTGTTTGCCTTGCGGGAATGGACAACCGCAGCAGCTAATTTCATCAATTGGTAAGCATCCCATCTGCCTTTGAGTATGCTTTTCGCGCATGTGCATTCTTATTTTTTTTATGATTTCTTCATGCATAACGAATTAGTAATATTAGTGTATATGTACCTGTGATTTATAAATCTTTGATCTTTAATAAAGTTTGAGTGTCCACACAATCAAAATTATGATAATGCCACACCGAAATTAAAATGTTGCAAACGGGTAAAAATGGGCATGGTTTAACGCAACACACAGATAGTGACAGATCCTCATGGGTAAGACATGGGTCAGTAGGAAAAGGACCAAATGGTGGTGCTAATGATTGAGACACATTATAAAGTTGTTATAAAAAGTTAAAAACCATATTTTATGATACCAAAAGGTATTATAATATCGAGATTTTATATCGTCAGTTCCATTATTTATAAGTACATAGAATCGAAGTATAGAAATTTTGATACAAAAGGTATATTCTGTGCTTTAAGGCTTACTATCTTTCGATTCCCTCGCGTTAGATTCACGTTTTTTGCTTTACCTATGGAGTCTACTTCTTCCTATAAATGTACATACCACTAATTAATTAATTTTACTCAAGAAATAAAGAACGCAAGAGAACAGGAAAACACAAAATGTAACATATGTCAAGTAAGTTTTATTACCATCAAATCTTTGACCATATCTTCCCATGTATGAACAGCCGAAATGTGTATGCTTACTCGAGCTAATAGTTGAAGGGTGGCTTGAAACACTAATTGTTCGTTTTTACAAAGTAGGTCATTTGCTAAGAAAATAACAGTAGCCTATCTCCTTTCTACCAAAGTCCATATCTGAGTAACGGGGTTGTTTATAGGATGGAAATTAGTTAATATTCACATTTTTTTGTATAAAATGTTTAATGATATGCATTCTAACTCTTCGATTTTCCTTAACTTTGAAGAGCCATGCACTATCATCTGGACTTTTAGTTCTGCAATTCAGCATCCTTCTTTTGGTCCTGCACCAGGCCCAAATCTGGACAAACGCGACAACGGGCCAACACGTCCAAGGCAAAGAGGTTAGCCTCACGTAATCCTTAATGGTTTCCTTGCATTTATTTCTTATCAGTTGCCGAAGGATTCTCAGGTAAGTAGCTACGGGCATCACTAAAATTACACAAGTACACAACTAATATCGAAGCAACGCAAGTTTTCAAATAGACACCATTTTAACTATATTACCACTGGTTTCATAAAAATCCATTTATATTGTTATGTTATCACTATCTGCACAATCAGGTTGAGATTAGCTTCTTAACCAAAAAAATGAACGGGTCAAAAGTCAAAGTCATAGAACCTCCTCTTTCACTTTGTTATAACATAGGTGGAATTACTGTTGTACTATTATAATGAAATATAACTACCATGTTACTGTAATTATTTGCATATCTGGAAGAAATGTACAAAAAAGGTGTTGGTCGTTTGGCCTAAACACAATCCAATTTGACAAGTAAAATTGACCCGTTTTGACACGAACTCATTTTGACCCATTGATCAACTTCTTTGACCTGACCCCCTCATTTTTTCACCTTTGGTTTAAATGGATAACACTAATTCTAAAAATATGACCGTTTCATCGGGAGCAAAGACGCTGAGGAGATGTAGGTATAGTAGTTAGAGATTTGTTTGTAATTTGTTCATATGTGATTCGTAGATAAATTTTTTGTCTGGTTTGTAAACAGTTTGCAGTGAGTTCATTGGATATAATGACTGATAGTCTCGGCTACTCAGCCCACTGCACCATTGCTCAGTGTTCTAAAACCATATGGGAAGATTAACGAATGAGACCAAAGGGGGAAGACTGAGAGTTGGAATTCAAGGGTGCAAAATGCTCGAAATGAGTTGTGAAGATCAGGACAGACTAGCTTTTAAAAGCCAATTTCTTAGTCATACCATAAGCAGTACAAAGACACCTGTAGACACAAAGGGGTTTGACAAGCTACCCATGTCACCGTTTAATACTTACTTTTACTATTAGTTTAGTTACTAATATCATCAATAACTTTATGTTTTATTTTTTTGGTTACTTCATATTTCTGTTGACACAACAGAAGATTGTATACTACACATGAGCAGCACAACTTGAGATTAAGATTAATGGATGAAGCGCACCAACAGAAGTTTGTTTTTATTTCTTTGTATGGGTATTAGTTGTATAAAAACACCCCGCAGCAACGCGCGGGTTTAAAACCTCGTTAATAATAAAAGGATGAGAAAACAAATGGGCCACTTTTGTCATAAAACTTTTGAAACCTCCCCCACCTTTAAATATTTGATATAAGAATCTAAACCCACTTGATAAAAATGCAACCAATAATGAATTTGAACCTTTTAAACCAAAATCCAAAGAAAACCCCAAACCAAACGGACCTTGATTTTTTAACCATTTGAAATGTCATCAACTCATCATCATTTTTACTTTCAAATCCACTTCCAAATTAATACTCCGTACATAATAGTACTTAACTCATTAATTCTTATATTTTCTAATTGATTTATTGATGGAGCGACTTATTTATTATTATCTTCGTTTCATAATAAGTGTCCAGTTTGACTTTTTGAAGTCTTTCTTGTTCAACTTTAAACTTAAATATTTTTATTTGTGCTATATAATACTTGATGCAAAATTTATGAATGAATTGAGTTTCAAATATATTTTTCATTCATATAATTTTCATCAAGTATTATATGACACATTTAAAAATATTTAAGCTCAAAGTTGAATAAGAAAGACTCTAAAAAGTCAAACTTGACACTTATTATGAGACGAAGGGAGTAATTGATACTATTAACTCTTCACGTCTCAAACATTATATAACTTATTATAGTCTTAAATTGTTTACTATATCTTATTTTATTTTTAAAATTTTAAATTAAACTTTCAATATATTCTTTTATTGCAAATAGCATTATAATATTTGGTGACGGATATTGTGCTAATATGAGTTTGGTTAATAAAAAAATGTTTTTGGATAAAAGTGTAAGAATATAATATTGTTGAGTAATATTTAAGTAAATAGAAAAATATTGAACCGTAAGTTCACAACTAAAATTATCAGGCTTACACAAATAAATGATGAAAGAGAAACACACGGATAACACTAAATAAACGCAATTAATTTTTTTCGCACACTATACACCGAGTTCACTATGCACATAGGTATTTACTAGCAGGATACCTGCGCGATGCAGTGGCGGGTACCCTGTAACTATATTTTGCGGTGAACAAATGTTATTCGGTTACGTGTTTTTATGATCATTAAAAATCTTGTTTTTTTTTTTTTTTTTTTTTTTTTTTTTTTTTTTTTTGTATTTTTTGTTTTCGAACGAGGTAAATGTGATATTTTTGTTCTTTCTTCTTGAACCGATCAACAAACGCAAGTATCACAAACCTTGTTATAGAAATGCCCACGACAAATTGTAGTCTAAAATATTAACAAAAATTTTCACCCACTATTTATAATCCTAAACCACTACTTGGGCCAAACACAACTTTCCTAAACCTAATACAAGTACTAACCCTATTTCACTTATCATTTCATTTTATAAGCCACCTCTTTATTCCTTCTCAAATGCCATATCTCTTTTGTTCTTCTTTCTTTTACCCACCGAAACACAAACACACAAATCAAAAAATACCATTGTATTTCTTATGCAAATAAAATCAACAAACACCCTTTTTCTTTTACTTGGCTCTCGAAACTAATGAAGAACACAAACCACTAAACTCATAACCAAACCCTTTGTGTTTTATTTCGGCTAAAAGTCTTGTTGTGAGTTTGTTATGGTTTCGAACAAGGTAGGTGATATGTTGTTTTCTTTTGTTCTTGGTTCTTTTTATTTAAAGATCAATGAAGGGTGTTTCTTGTAAGATCTTGTATTATCGGTTGAGAAATCTTTAACAGCTCGAGATCTTCTTTTGTATTCCGAGTATGTGATAGATTGATGATGGGTATTCTTCGATCTGTAAAGATCCATCACAAATAAAGAAACCCGAGATCTTTCTTTGTTGTTATTTTGTTTTTCGAATTTAGTTAGTTGTTTAGAGATAAAATTTTTAATGTTAGCAGTTGGTGATGTAGTTGATTTGGAGTTGGATTGTTTTGTACATTGTGCCTAGATAGTTGTACATATTGGTGATGGGTGTTTTATATTGTGTATTAATGACTATAATGACTACTATTTAATAGTATTAATGTTGTTTGATAAAAATTAGTTTGAAAATGACACCATGCTTATTTTTGTTGTACAATATGCTTATTTTTATTGTACACTATTCTTATTTTGTTGTAATTTTAAAAATTGGGTGTATTAAAGTGTTGTAAATCATGCTTTATTTCTTGTGAGTTTGAAAATTTTAGAGAGAGATTCATTTGTGTATATGTAGTATAGATAAAACCTCAGCGTCTTGACGCCACTTTTAGTTTAAAACGAATTAAGCGAAACTTCAGCTTGTGGTTAGGCCATTACCTTATAATTGGGCCACTCACTGGGTGCAATATTTGGGTTGTAACTTGTAAACAACTAAAAGAAATCTAAATCAATCAAAGTATCTCTAAAGATCGCATGGACATAAAGTCGTACTGTATAAGTATATATGTAAAGTGAATATTCTTATATATATTTTTTTGTATTAGAAGCACAGTGACATATTCACTTGCTTAACACATCTTTACTACTTATAAAAGAAAAATGGTCAAAGAGGAATTGTGGAATTGTGAAAAGTTGAACTTTCGGTCAATCCCGATTGTAGAACCGTAGAGGAGGGGTGAATAGGGTTTCTTAGGCTTTTAAGATGTTTAAAAACTTTAAGCCTCAAAAAGAAAACCAAGTGGTTGTATAATCAATCCAAACAACCACAAGCACAATCAAAGTATATAAAGCGAGTAAAGAGAGACACTACGATATATACTGGTTCGGGATGGGGGGTTTATACCATCCATACGTCCAGTTGCGAATCCGCGACTCCAATACTATTCACTAGTATAATCCTTTCGGTGGACTACAAACCGTTACAATTCACTCCACCGATATTCACCAATATTGATGCTCACAAAGAAGGAGTTACTCACACGGTATTCCGCCCTTGGAAACCACCCAAAAGAATCTCACGATTCGACTTTACCTAAGGATCACAAAGATCTCTACCAAGACTTCCCACCGGAAGTATCAAACCCCAACTAGATCTCCAATAATCTAGGCTTGGTCACCAAGACACAAGACTTCTCTTACAAACAATTGAATGAATGAATGAATGTTTGTTCAACCAAGTCCTAACCTAACCTAGTGACTCGATTGTAATAGAAAGGGTATAAGAAAGAAGACCCTCGACACAATCACAAGAGTGGATTAGGTTCTTGTGATTCTTCCCTTGCAAAGATATGTGTTCTTCCAAAGATGTTAGTGTGAAAATGAAGAACACAAGATTAGAGATAGAGAGATTTGAGAGTGTTTAGAGAGAAAAAATCTAGAGAGAAAAAATAATGGCAAGAGGTAAGGAATACAAGAGGCAAGGGTGGTATTTATAGGCCAAGACCCAAACTTGGGAAAAATTTACCGAGGCCGGCGCGTCACCCGCGCGTCAACACGCGGGCAGCGCGCCAGGACTCTGTCTTGGGTGTTGGACCTTGTAAATACCTATCCTTGCTAAACCCCCAATTGTACTTCACACTAAACCTGAACATTAATCATTCTAAGGTTTGCTAACTCAAATAGCCAATTTGGAAAATGTTTTGTGAAGTGTTTAAAGAGAAACCAAAGTACCAAGGGTTTAAAGTGTAGATAGGGTAATTTGAAAGGGGTAGAAGTGTATTTCCTCACATGGCATAGAAAAGAGAGAAAGAATATGCCAAGGAATATTCCAATGCATGGGGGGGGGGGGGGGAAGAATGAGATGGAGGGTTGAGATGAAATGGTTTGAATTGGATGGCTAGGATCAAAGGGAGCCTCCCTTGGTTTTCAAATAATTTGGCATGTGTGGAATGTGGATGGTTGAGATGAGTTCATTTGAAATGGATGGTTAAGATCAAGCCGAGGTTAGGGTTGAGAAAGAATATTGCAAAGGAATATACTTTGCTTGGGGGGAAAGGAGAAATGGAGGGTTGAGATGGTTTCATTTGAAATAGATGGTGGAGATCAAACACATGTGGTGGCATAGATAGGAGAGATTGGATGGATGGTTGAGATGAGTTTAGTTTAAATTCAATGGTTGAGATTAAGCACATGTGATGATATAGAGATGAAGGGTTGGATGGATGGTTGTGATGTGTTGTAATTTGAAATCAATGGCTAGGATGAGAGGAGCCATATTAGGGTTTCAAACAATTACACATGTGTTGAAAATAAAGGGTTAGGAAGTGTTGTAAGGGAATGGATGGTTAGGATGTAGTGTGTAAGGGAATATGTAAGGGTGTAAGAGATTGTGTAAGAGAATATTTGATTTGGATATGATTGGATATGATTGGTTTTATCTTATGTATAAATGGGATTAGGAGAGGACTAAGGCATAATCTAATTTTCATTAAGAAGAAAAGGTTTAGAAAATTAAGATTATAAGTTGAGAAAATCATAGGTTACTTATAAGTTCAAGTAACACAACGTCGAGAATCCATAGTTTCATATCTCGTGACTTTCCACGACTCGACGTTCTCAACTGATACCTTGGTTCAAACAAGTTAAGTGCTTTGCCTTGATGTAAAGCATAACCCAAGTGGGAAAGGATGCGTTTACGCAAAGTGACCTTTGACTTAGTTTGACCAATAAGGGAGTAAACCCGTTACGTAATTAGAGAAGACGTAAGCACGGGATATGAACATATGGATGCTTCAACACGATGTCACGTGAAATATATAAGCTCCATAAGTTTAGAAAATCCTTGGCTAGAGGCGATAGTTAGAAAACATGAGTTGGCGTTTTCCCGTAAATGGGTGTTCTAAAAGTGGGATCTCTCAAGTCTCAAAACTCGTTTTGAGTGTTCTCAATTAAGCACATAACATATTCATACCTGTATTGAAAGATCCGCATTTGTCGGGTAAGGGGAAAGCCGACTTTCAAAATTCGCCCGGAATCGTATAGACTCCTGGCGCGTCACCCACGCGTTGATGCGCAGGCAGCGCGCCAGAAGTAGACATTGGCTCCGGCGATTTTGAGCTAACGTTTGTTATTTTATGTGTTTCGAAGGTTTGTTTGTCATCATTAAAACATAAAGAGATCTTGATCATGTTGCCTCAACAATCTCCCCCTTTTTGATGATGACAAATAAAAACCGAAAGCAAATAAAATTACCAAACTTAGCGAAGACAAAGCGCGCCTTTGGTGTAGAGCTTGCGTCTTGACCTTTGCCTTGTAATTTTTGTGAAGCCTTTAACATTACTACAATGGTCTTCACGCTCTTGCTTTCTTTCTCCCCTTTTGTCGAATCAAAAAGGCGGGACCGAATGTGCTCCCCCTTGAACATAGCTCCCCCTAGATCGTTGCTCTCCCTTGTTACAAGGCGGGGATCCATGAGTCAAGAGCCTCACCTTTGCGGTGGCCTAGCTACACATAGAAATCCTCACATGTGAAAGTTCCAAGATGGGTTAGGTTACCATTTGGAGACTTGCAACATGGGTTAGTTCACAATAATATGACAAGTTATATAAGTTCCAAAAGATTACATTTCATTCCAAGCATACGTGAACAAAATATGCTACACATTTTATTAAACAAGAACTATCCTAGTACTTTATCTAAAAGCACCATACTAGTACTTGATGGCAACATAAAGATGTGATGTCTAGATCCCTAGGTTTGTGCCTATGTTGAACTCTTCTTTCACTAACTTCCCTTTCCCATTCACCTTATCATCTTCCAACTTCCTATTCATTTTGGACATAGTGGCAAGCAATTCCTTCATGTATGGACAAGAGCATTACCCTAAACTCAATCCTTGATTCTTTGAGAGCATTGACCATGTGTGCGGTGTTTTCACAACAAATGGAGTACTCATCTTCACACAACCTTGGACTTAATGGTTCCTTGATTAAGTCCCACACTTCACTTTCCGCGAATGTCCTTAACTCATACTCAAACTTAATCCTATCATCACCTTCCTTCTTCATCATATCCGTGAATGACCTTTTCAATCTCTTAGAGCTCTCCGGGTATTGATTTCCTTGATTATTGTTAACGGACCCTTCCGAATGAGACATGATTCCTATTGTGAGAGTTACTTTCTAATGTATGGTGGAGGAAGTTATGTGTTATAAGAGAAGTCTCTAGAGATTTAAAAGAGGATGAAGATGTGAAAAAGGGGTTATTATCTAATGGTTAAAACAAAAAGTTGTATGATTATTTGTGAAAAGTAGGAGTTTGGTGGATCATAATTAAAGACTTGTACTAGAGATTCTTCCACCATTTCCTATTTATCATTTATATCCTCATCATCTTCTAGTAATCTCATTCCTAATCCTAATCTTAAATAATTGAATTGATCTTTATCTAAGGGTTTTGCTAGGATCTTAGAGATGTTGTCATCACTAGAAATTTTCTCTACGGTGATATGGTTCTTAGTGATGTTGTCTTTTAGAAAGTGATGTCTAATTTCAATGTTTTTCGTGCGAGGGTAATCAATTGGGCTTGAATTTAGATTGATAGAGCACGTATCGTCACATAGTATATGTACTTCGTTTAATATGACGTTATAATCAACAAACGCTTGCTTCATCCATAACGCTTATTGGCAAGCCCTTCCGGCCGCAACGTAATCGGATTCCGTTATGGAGTTGGCGAAGGAAGTTTGTTTCTTAGAGAACCATGATGTTAAACAAGCACCTACAAATGTGCATATTCCACTAGTGCTTTTCATATCAACTATATCTCCCGCATGATCCGAATTGGCATAAACCAATACTTTTACCCCTGAATCCTTTGGATACCAAAAACCTGGATGTTGAGTTCCCTTAATATACCTAAATATTCTTTTAACGGCGTCTAAGTGGGAAATTTTGAGATTTTCTTGAAACCTAGCGCAAAGGCAAACACTAAACATTATATCGGGCCTACTTGCCATTAGATAGAGCAAGCTTCCTATCATACCCCTATACTTAGTACTATCAACGGATTTGTTGTCATTGTCAAGGGTGAGAACTCTTTTACTAGAGATAGGGGTCTTTGTAGCCTTAGAATTTTCCAAGCCAAACTTCTTAAGCATTTCACCAATATACTTAGATTGATTGAAAAATATCCCATCACTTAATTGCTTGATTTGTAATCCTAGAAAGAAACTAAGTTCACCCATCATGCTCATTTCGAACTCATTATGCATTAAGTTTGCAAATTTATCGCAAAGCGATTGGCATGTTGACCCAAAAATGATATCATCTACATAGATTTGAATAATAATAAGATGTTGTTCTTTTGTTTAAGTGAACAAAGTATTATCTACCATACCCATTTTGTACTCATTAAGCAAGAGAAAAGATTGTAACCTATCATACCAAGCTTTAAGTGAACAAAGTATTATCTACCATACCCATTTTCATCTAATTCACCTATGACTTGATCTATGGGATGATCTCTTATTTCCTTAATATTTTCCACTCTAGGTAGTATTTCCTCTAGATCATTATTAGACAATTAAACCTTATTTTGACATGCATCTTCTTCTATGATGTCATCATCAACTAAAGGCAATGTTCTAGATTTTGGGGGAGTTTCGTCAAAGATTACATTATATGATTCTTCAACTTTTAAGGTTTCCTTATTTAGCACAATGTAGGCCCTTGATGTTAGTGAATAACCTAGAAAAATCCCATTGTAATTACTAGTATTGTTAGAGTTTTATAATGAGTTGAAGATTAAGCATTTACAACCAAAAACTCTAAAGTATTCTAGGGATGGTCTTTTTCCTCTAAGAATCTCATAAGGTGTTTTATTAATGATTTTTCTAATCAAGACCCTATTAAGTATGTAAGATGCTGTTTGTACGGCATGACACCAAAACTTTTGAGGTATGGATTGTTCATTTAACATAGTGCGACTCATTTCTTGTAACGTCCGATTCTTCCTTTCAACTACCCCATTAGATTGAGGAGTGCGAGGAGCCGAGAAGTTATCAGATATACCATGTTTATCACAAAAGACTCCAAATTGAATTTCATTATCAAATTATCTACCATGATCCGTTCGAATTGACACAATTGAACATCCAAGTAGGTTTTGCAAATTTTTCCCTAAGGCTTTGAATTTATTAAATGCTTCATTTTTCGTTTTTAGAAATAGTGTCCAAGTGAATCTTGAATAGTCATCCACTATTACTAAAGTGTTGAAGTGTCCTCCATAGCTTTGAATAGCGGATGGTCCAAACAAGTCCATATGTAATAGTTCTAAAATTCTTGATGCAGAAATCATATTTATAAGCTTATAACTTGCATGGACTTGCGTACCTACTTTACATGCATCACAAAAATGATTATCAAATTTTTCTTTAGGTAATTTCCTAACTAATTCCTTAGATGCAATGTTGTGAATTAATCTCATGTTAGCATGACCTAATCTCCTATGCCACATATTTGAATTATCTACAATGGATGCAAGATTAATAGTGTGATTTCAAGACACATTACCTAGTTTTGTATCCTTTTCCTTAGAGATGATTTCAAGTATGGTATGCATAACGTCAATATCTTTACTAGGTTGAGATCTTGAAAGTGGCCTTTCCTTAGAGCATACCTAACATTTGAAGTGCATCTCAAAATTTTGGTACCCATTGTTTCTTGGGTCCGACATGGTTAGCACATAAAAAGCCCAAGTTGAAAACTCTTGGGTCTTGAAGGAATAAATACAATTGTTCGATTCCATATTTTGAAAGGGTAGACCAAGGATTGTTTTGAAAATATATTTTATTTTGAAAGTTGGGTCTTCCATATCTTTGATCTAAAGAATATGGTCTCATGTTTGGGGTAGGTAGGAGAGGTCTTTGGTCTATTCTAGCGTGTAAATACTCATCATTTTTATCGTATCTGAACTGCCAAACATCAAAAAACACTCAGAAATGCATTAAAATACAGAAATTATCCCAAAACTGTGTTTTATATGTTTTAGATGCAAAATGTTTAAAAACAAATGAAAAATGAACAAAGTTTGCATAATTGGTAGTTTCAGTCCCTCAAGTTTCATAAATTGACAAAACTAGTCCCTAAAAGTTTAAAAATGAAAGAAAAGTCAACCCAAGGCATTTAAAAGTCAAAAGTTATCAAATTTGATCCTTGGGTGATAACTTTGGGAAAATTACAAAATTAGTCCTTGAACTTCATAATTTGGCAGATTTGGTACTTGGTGGAATGTTTTGAAAAGATAAAGTCAACTTTGATCCTTGGGAAATTCACATGTGTCACTTTTATCCCTGGATGAAAAGTTTGGAAAAATTACAAGATTGGTCCCTCAACTTTGGATTTTGGCAGAATTAGTCCCTGGATATTCAATTTTGGAAAATATTCAATTGTGGTCCTCATATAATTGAAACTTGGCAAAAAGTGACCATTGGAATAACATTAGAAGGTTGGCAGAACTGGTCCTCCAAAAATTCAGAATTTACAAATTGGTCCTTGGGCTTTTGTAGCTAACAATCCAAACTTAAACCCTTGTTAACATAAACCCTTAATCCAAAACCAATAAACAACCCCTAAGCCCTTTTAACCACTACCCAATCCAAATCCTAAACCCTGTGGCCCAAATCCAAGCCCAAACACAAAACGTATAATACTCCCACCCAGTTTTACCCCGGTCAACCTTCCACCTCACTTCCCCTTCCCTCTTAACTCGTGACCTGCTCCCCTGCCAAAACACCATCATCACCCCTGCTACCTCTACTCCCACACTCCACCTCTCTACAGTAACTTTCCTCTTAAAAACAAAACCCACACCCCCTGCCAAAAGCAAAGACCCAAGTTGCAATTTCGTCTATCCCGCCAAAAATTGTTCAACGGCTATGATCATTTTCATTCATCCTAGGGCCAAAAACTAAAGTGGGAAACCTCCAAAACTCTTTTTTGAAGACTATAAGTGAAGAAAGAATCCAACAAGAAAGAGTTAGTTTTTTTTAGATTAATAGCAGTTGTAATATAGTTGTAGTGTGTCGTTGTTAGATTAATTTTAATTTCCAATTGTACTCTTTAATTAAAAATAGTTGTAATCAGTTCCATTAATGTGAAATGAACCTTCTTCAAGCTTTAATTCAAGTATTGTTTGTTAAAAGTCACAGTTGCAATTTTTTTTATTGCAAAATCTCAATATACTTTCATGTTCTTAAGATTTGTTGTTTGATGGTTGTTTAAGCTTAACTTAGCTCACTTACAAGTTTCTCAAAGCTTTTGAGGCATTTTAAATCAGTTTAGTTAAGAATCTAAAAAATTACCAAAAATACAAATAAATAGCTATAAAATAAAAAAATCAGGAGAAAAGAAGAAAGAAGCAAGAAGAATGGTGGAGTAAGGATGATCTTGGGTAAGAAGCCTCATGGGAGGGTAGAGGAATTGTTTGTGATCCCTGGTTCTCATTTCTAAGCTTGGAAGCAATTTGTGAGTATTTTCTAGTTTTTGGCATATTACTGTAGCACTGGTTAATTCTAGGTTGTCTTTGTATTTCTGTGTCTATTATGTCTTATTGAGTTTGCTAGATGCATTTGTACCTAAATTTGTTCAATGGAATTCTTAATTGATCATTTGAGGATTTTCAACTGCCAAATTGCACAATATTGAGTAATCCTAGGAGTTTGATGTTTAAGTTTGTGTATTTGTGTTTGTTTCAACTTATTACATCATTTTAGATTATTGTTCCTCAGTTCCTTACCTCAAGTCATCCATATTGTTTAAAAATCACAAATGAGGTTTGTTAAAGGAGTGTTTGGATAAGTGGATTTCACCACTGTGTTTTGAGTTTCAGTTGATACAAATGGATGGAGCATGTCATATTAAGTCTATATAGCTTAGTTAAACCATAAAATCAAGTGCTCTTTTGATAAAAAGTCAAATCTCTTTATAATTTCATTTTTAGTTTCACTATTGGTGTTTTTTGTTCTAAATTTCATTAAAGTAGTTCATAAAGTGTTTAACTTAGCTTGTGTTAACATCATTGCAGCTTATTATCAAGTTTTAAGTGTACTAGAACCAATCAAAGATGAGTTTAGTCAAAGTTACATGTTCTTAAAAAAGTCAAAAATTGCATTCAAAGTCAGAAAACCCAAAAGTGCAAGAATTTTAGATAATTTTGTAATAAGTTTTAGGCCTTGTGCTTTTTAGGGGTTGTAGTCTCCCACCTTGGCTTCTGGAATCCACAGACATCATATTTTTGTGATTTTTCTAGTGGGCCCCACAACCCGCCAAAGTGACCTGCAGGGCAAGGGTATGCCCTGCACCCAAGCTTTTGCATTTTGACCCATTTTTCAAGAGACCCACATCTTGCTCATCTTGGGATCTTAGGACTTGATGCTTAGTGATTTGGGTAGCCTGCTAGGTTGACTTGCTAGTTCCATAAGTTGTTTGGCCTGAATTGCTTGTTAGCTCACTTACTTTTGCCGTCAAACTCACCACCCTCACTGCTGTTAAGCTGCTATCACAGTAGCAGCTTAACTTGTTAATATTTTTTTGTTTTGCTTGTTGATAGCTTGTTGATATGTTATTTATCAGCTTGTACATGTTTTTTTAGACTGTGTGAGGTTTGTGAGTGGGTTGGCTCTAGCTTGTACTTAATTTGGTTAGCTTATAGCTTGTTAAAAACTCATTTCCAACTAACTTGAAACCTTAAACCTCCACTGTTGCAATTTCCCTTTTTAAACTGCTTATTCATTGCTTTTCTGAGAAAGTTTTAGTTTTAGAAGTTGCTCATTTTCACGTATTTAATAAGTTTGTGTAAGAAAATTTGAAAAAAAAATGTTTCATAAAAAAGGAGAAGCCAAGGGTCGAACCCCTGACCTCTACCTTTGACCAATCAACACAGACACAAGCACACGCTCCCCTCCCAACTGCCCTTGGGTCTTTTTTCAAACTAACCTTGCAAATTAATTTATTTAACATGTAGTTTTTAGTTTAGCTTATTTAAGCCTTTCCAGCTTATTTGCTTAATTTCTGCTTATTGTTATACTGTACCCCCACGTTTTTATATTTTTCTTAGACTAGAAATAGCTTGTAGTATTTATTAAAAAAGTTTCAGATTTATCTAAAATAGTTTAGCATTTTTAATAATTAAATTTAGTTATATTAGTAATTAATTAATAATAAATAATTAAAAAGTCTAAAAAATATTTTTCTTTTTCTATAAATTTTCTTTTATCATTAGGATGCTAGAAATATAATTTTTATGTCCGTAGGGTTAGCGTAGCTCAAATTTCACGTTTTATTTTGCGCACTCGCGTTTTATTTAAATAACTTTTACGTTTTTAAATTTAGGTTACGTTAGTAAAAGTAGTTTGTAAAATAAAGAAAAACCAAAAATAAAAAAGTGATAGCTTCTATTTAAGCCTTTTTGGCTTATTTTTCTGCTTATTTATAAGCAAACTCTGATTTTAAATTTTTAGATTACGTTTTAGGTTAACTAGGTTTCACGTTATTGTTAATATAATTTGTTTAAATCGTTCTCATTCGTATTTCCTTAGAGTAATCATTTAAAACCCTTTTTACCCCTTTCCTGTCCAAATTCACCTGATCACAAATCCCGTTTTGATTACCATCACACCTCGTCGGGGCATAACGACCCGGGGAAACCCTATACTTCTGCGGAGATTGATTCTAGGCTGTTTGACATGGTTGACCATCACCTGTTCAACTTAGTTGACCGTTTGGAGCCAATCAAATTTTGGCGCCGCTGCCGGGGAGGCCGTGCGCGTATTCTAAATGTTTTTACAGATTAGTGAATCTGGATATACACTCATTGTATATTTACCATCTTTGTTCATATTTTTCTTATTAGTATCATATAAAAACAAAACAGTTCACGAAAACATTTTAAAATCAGTTTTCAACGAACACAAAAAACCCAAAAAGATTTTCTTTCTTATTTGTATATAAAATGTCTTTCCAAAAATCCAAAAATATTCACCTTTACCCTCTATCCATTTGATTCTACCTTCTTATACCCCTCTCATGTATAATTCTTATGGCGTCTCTCGGCTACAAGTGTTTTCACTGTAAAAGCCAGATTGAGAACGGATTTCGTTGTCTTTGGTGTATTTGTGAGAAATGTGGCAATAATTGTAGTAACAGATTTTGTACTGTGTGCAATCTGTTCATAAGTCCAAATTCTCTCAATGATTCGCCGAATTCTTACGTGCTATTAATGACCAACCATCAAGAATCAATCCTGACCTTTCACGATACAAGGTTATAAGGTCGTCAAGCAAACGTACAGAGCTTAGGGCAGTGACTGAAAAGAACGACTTACCTAATCTTCCCGTTTATCAAGAACAAAAACCCGAGACCATAACGGAAGTGGTGGAAATTCCTAGCTCTAAGAGCACACTACTTGTCCCACCTCCGGATTTTATTCCTTGTGTTGGTTGTGGTGAGCCGCTTTTTGGTTTACCATGTCGTTGGTGTACATGTGAACAATGTGGTAATGATATTCGAGATAGAAGTTGTTTGTTTTGTGGTTCGAGGAATTCATTTGCTTATGATCCTAATCAGAACTCATTCAACGACTCTTCAAATTTTTCCAATTACCCATCATATTCATACGAGCAAGAATCATATTATCCAAACCACAATGATGCTTCGTATCAAAATACACCAAACTTTTCGTGTGAATATTGTGGAGGTCCTCACCAAGGTTTTGATTGTCAAAATAATCAAAATTTTGGTTACGACCAATATCCATACAATTCACCAAACCAGACTCAACAGTTTAACTGTTGTGAGTACTGTGGTGGCCCACATTACAGTTCTAATTGTCAATCGGGCAACACGCTTGTCTATGAGCAGTTTCCTGATAACAATTATGACTCTAGCACATACGACTCACAGCCACATCAGTTTTACTGTTGTGAATACTGTGGAGGTCCTCACTGCAGTTCTGATTGTCAAACAAGGAATCCATTTCCTTGTAACAATTATGACTATTCATTTCAAGACCAACCTCCACAGTACCCAATTATTCAAGCAACTCCTCATGAAACTCAGCAAGGCCTTTGTCTAAAGGTTCTTGAAGCATTGAAAGAATATAAGGATGGGTTAGATACTACGTCTTTCAAGATTCTCGTGAGAAATCAATGGCAGAATTACTTGCTGAAGAACGTGATGTTAGAAACAAAATGAGCATGGAAGAATTACTTGCTGAGCAAAGAGCAGCTAAAATACGTGCCAATCTTCGCTATGCTGCTCTATATGATGACGATGATGGCAGTGATGATGATGAAGATAACATTTTCATTTTTCAAAAAGATTCATCAGTTGTAACTCCTTCCATTGAAAATCAGGGTGAAAATAATGAGACGGAGAAATTACTAGCAGAAGATCAAATGGAACTTGTACAATCCATGAATGCTCCTCTCAACTCCCTCAATCTATTGATATCACACCTGAAATTCACACTCACTCTCCGAATATAGGGGATGAGCATCTTAGCAGTGTTCCTGAAATGGAATCGGACGAATTCATAAAGTCTAGTGTTGAGAACCTTGTCCCAATCCCAGGAGAGTCACAGGGAACTTTTGATCATGTGTGTGACCTACCTTCTCCCCCTAACAATCCAAAAGATCATTTTGAGACTTTCTCCGATTTTAGTGATGATTGTACATCATATGGAGAAGTTGAGTATGAAGAGGCACCACTGCCTCATTCTGATGTTGACCCTCTTATTGAGGAGTTCACAGACGAACTTACTCACATCAATCCACTTCCATTAGGAAGTGATGATGATCTGCTTGACTTTGAAGCCGATATGGGAGAAACTGAAAATCTTTTAAACTCTAATCCCAGCATCGAGCTTAGTATTTCACATGCTGATTCTTTATCTTCTGGAGAAATCAGTCATGTGGAAGGATTACCGTCTGAGCTAGTCAGCTTAGAAGAAGTGAATGATGAGACTGGCACTGAAATCAAAGATGAAGCACTTCGTGCAACATTATTGAATGTCGATCTCCTCATTTCTAAAATCTAGGCTTTCAAAGAGAAACCTATTTCATCTCCCATCCCCATTAAGGACAGTGACATTTTCTCCAATGATCCTATTCCGGAGTTTGAAGCCTTTACTTTTGATCCTATGGGAGAGAAGATTAGTGGCAGTACCACTTCTCATTCTCATAATTCTCTCCCCGATTATGAATCAATTACCTTCGATGAGTTCTCTTGTGAACTCACGCACATCAATTCAGAATATGATTGATGAGTGATTAATCACACATCCTTTTTAGGCCTTAAATCAGACCAAAAATACCAAATACTAACCAAAAATACCAAGAGAACGTATGTTTTTGTATTTGTGTATGTGCAGGTACGGATATGAGAAAAATGAACAAAAACAAGACAAAACCGACAAAAACGAGCACGAGATTTGAAAAAGGTCAGAAGCCGGTGCCGGGGAAGCAAAATGACAAAAGAAAGCTCAAATTGTCAATAGAAGTCCGCAGGAATTCATAAAGTTGCATATTTAGTCCCTGGTCAAAGTTTGAAGAATTGGCGATTCCAGTCCCTCATCTTTCAGAAACTGACAAAATTGGTCCCTCGAAGAAATAATTGAAAAAAAAAGACTTCATTCACATTCGATGAGTTCTCCTGTGAACTCACTCATATCATATCTCCACCGGAGTATGATAACTTCTACTTTAATCTAGACACACCCGGGATATGTCTTGATCACATGAGCTTAAATGATGAAATTCATGATGATGAATCTATGAATTTTCTTGAGGATGATGATGAGTTAGTCATGATGTTTATCATTACTTTCTTTCTCTTCTTCACCTACCGGGTGACTGCTCCTGTTCTTCACTCCTTCGGGAATGAAGACATTATCTTTGACCCCGGCATCACCGCTTATAGTTTATACTGTTTTAAGCCGAGAATTTATCTCATCGGTGTGGAACTTTCACGGGCTTCAAATGTTTGTCCAAACATCTTGAATGAAAGTCCGATTGAGATTGTTTCTTCCACATCATGCTTCCCCAAGAACCAATGAATTCGGGGTCGAGTCAAGCTAGCGACTCGGTAAACAAAAACAGTAGCATGTACTTAGGGTTTTCACCCTAAGTGTGGGGGAGTGCCCCTCCTGTTGTTACCATGTATATATATCAATAAATAAAACAAAGTGAAAAAAATGTTGTTTCCACATTTAGCTTGTAATGTTGCTCGTTTACGTTCAAAGAGTCGGCATAATAGCCGGAACTTTGAATATTGAGGACAATATTCAATTCTAAGTGTGGGGGGGAAAAATTCTGCGAATTTTATCACAATATACTTTCAAGTACCCCCATTTTGGCCCAAAATTTTTTTTTCACTTGAGTTTCAAAATTTTTGTGGTTATCAGTCCGCCATGTCTAACCAACAAAAGGATTAGCTAATCCAGGAGCAAACGGCTCTTGGTAAAAATATATCAAATCCATTGACGGCTTACAATTTGCCCAAAATTGTATGGTATTTCAACTCGCCATATCCTAAAAAGTGAAAGAGTTGGTTAGCCCGCAAGATTATGGCTTGTGGTAAAGGCAGTGGAAAAATCATAATTGGTAATCAGCTCACCAAGATGTTGACTTTGCCCATCAAGAGTTGGCTAGTCCAGAAGCAAACGGCTTTTGGTAAAGACAAATCAAATCCGTTGACAGCTGGTGGTTTGCTCAAAATCGCATGGTTATCAGGTGAACCATAGTTCTTACTCGAACTGATACATTTGGCTACTCTAGAAGTGATGGCTTTTGGTAAAGAGATTCAAATCCATTAAGTTTTCTCAAAAGATTGCTAGGGACTAGCAATAGTTTAGTGTGGGAGATTGATGAGTGTGTAAATACTCATCATTTTTATCGTATCTGAACTGCCAAAACATCCAAAAACACTCAGAAATGCATCAAAATACAGAAATTATCCCAAAACTGTGTTTTATATGTTTTAGATGCAAAATGTTTAAAAACAAATGAAAAACGAACAAAGTTTGCATAATTGGCAGTTTCAGTCCCTCAAGTTTCATAAATTGACAAAACTAGTCCCTGAAAGTTTAAAAATGAAAGAAAAGTCAACCCAAGGTATTTAAAAGTCAAAGGTTATCAAATTTGATCCTTGGTTGATAACTTTGGGAAAATTACAAAATTAGTCCCTAAACTTCATAATTTGGCAGATTTGGTCCTTGGTGGAATGTTTTGAAAAGATAAAGTCAACTTTGATCCTTGGGAAATTCACATGTGTCACTTTTAATCCCTGGATGAAAAGTTTGGAAAAATTACAAGATTGGTCCCTCAACTTTGGATTTTGGCAGAATTAGTCCCTGGATATTCAATTTTGGGAAATATTCAATTGTGGTCCTCATATAATTGAAACTTGGCAAAAAGTCACCATTGGAATAACATTAGAAGGTTGGCAGAACTGGTCCTCCAAAAATTCAGAATTTACAAATTGGTCCTTGGGCTTTTGTAGCTAACAATCCAAACTTAAACCCTTGTTAACATAAACCCTTAATCCAAAACCAATAAACAACCCCTAAGCCCTTTTAACCACTACCCAATCCAAATCCTAAACCATGTGGCCCAAATCCAAGCCCAAACACAAAACGTATAATACTCCCACCCAGTTTGACCCCGGTCAACCTTCCACCTCACTTCCCCTTCCCTCACAACCCGTGACCTGCTCCCCTGCCAAAACACCATCATCACCCCTGATACCTCTACTCCCACACTCCACCTCTCTACACTAACTTTCCTCCACTTAAAAACAAAACCCACACCCCCTGCCAAAAGCAAAGACCCAAGTTGCAATTTCGTCTTTCCCGCCAAAAATTGTTCAACGGCTATGATCATTTTCATTCATCCTAGGGCCAAAAACTAAAGTGGGAAACCTCCAAAACTCTTTTTTGAAGACTATAAGCGAAGAAAGAATCCAAGAAGAAAGAGTTAGTTTTTTTTAGAGTAATAGTAGTTGTAATATAGTTGTAGTGTGTCGTTGTTAGATTAATTTTAATTTCCAATTGTACTCTTTAATTAAAAATAGTTGTAATCAGTTCCATTAATGTGAAATGAACCTTCTTCAAGCTTTAATTCAAGTATTGTTTGTTAAAAGTCACAGTTGCCATTTTTTTATTGCAAAATCTCAATATACTTTCATGTTCTTAAGATTTGTTGTTTGATGGTTGTTTAAGCTTAACTTAGCTCACTTACAAGTTTCTCAAAGCTTTTGAGGCATTTTAAATCAATTTAGTTAAGAATCTCAAAAATTACCAAAAATACAAATAAATGGCTATAAAATAAAAAAATCAGGAGAAAAGAAGAAAGAAGCAAGAAGAATGGTGGAGTAAGGATGATCTTGGGTAAGAAGCCTCATGGGAGGGTAGAGGAATTGTTTGTGATCCCTGGTTCTCATTTCTAAGCTTGGAAGCAATTTGTGAGTATTTTCTAGTTTTTGGCATATTACTGTAGCACTGGTTAATTCTAGGTTGTCTTTGTGTTTCTGTGTCTATTATGTCGTATTGAGTTTGCTAGATGCATTTGTACCTAAATTTGTTCAATGGAATTCTTAATTGATCATTTGAGGATTTTCAACTGCCAAATTGCACAGTATTGAGTAATCCTAGGAGTTTGATGTTTAAGTTTGTGTATTTGTGTTTGTTTCAGCTTATTACATAAGTCATCCATATTGTTTAAAAATCACAAATGAGGTTTGTTAAAGGAGTGTTTGGATAAGTGGATTTCACCACTGTGTTTTGAGTTTCAATTGATATAAATGGATGGAGCATGTCATATTAAGTCTATATAGCTTAGTTAAACAATAAAATCAAGTGCTCTTTTGATAAAAAGTCAAATCTCTTTTTAATTTCATTTTCAGTTTCACTGTTGGTGTTTTTTGTTCTAAATTTCATTAAAGTAGTTCATAAAGTGTTTAACTTAGCTTGTGTTAACATCATTGTAGCTTATTATCAAGTTTTAAGTGTACTAGAACCAATCAAAGATGAGTTTAGTCAAAGTTACATGTTCTTAAAAAAGTCAAAAATTGCATTCAAAGTCAGAAAACCCAAAAGTGCAAGAATTTTAGATAATTTTGTGATAAGTTTTAGGCCTTGTGCTTTTTAGGGGTTGTAGTCTCCCACCTTGGCTTCTGGAATCCACAAACATCATATTTTTGTGATTTTTTTAGTGGGCCCCACAACCTGCCAAAGTGACCTGCAGGGCAAGGGTATGCCCTGCACCCAAGCTTTTGCATTTTGACCCATTTTTCAAGAGACCCACATCTTGCTCATCTTGGGATCTTAGGACTTGATGCTTAGTGATTTGTGTAGCCTGCTAGGTTGACTTGCTAGTTCCATAAGTTGTTTGGCCTGAATTGCTTGTTAGCTCACTTACTTTTGCCGTCAAACTCACCACCCTCACTGCTGTTAAGCTGCTATCACAGTAGCAGCTTAACTTGTTGATCTTTTTTTGTTTTGCTTGTTGATAGCTTGTTGATATGTTATTTATCAGCTTGTACATGTTTTTTTAGACTGTGTGAGGTTTGTGAGTGGGTTGGATCTAGCTTGTACTTAATTTGGTTAGCTTATAGCTTGTTAAAAACTCATTTCCAACTAACTTGAAACCTTAAACCTCCACTGTTGCAATTTCCCTTTTTAAACTGCTTATTCATTGCTTTTCTAAAAAAGTTTTAGTTTTAGAAGTTTCTCATTTTTCATGTATTTAATAAGTTCGTGTAAGAAAATTTGAAAAAAAAAAAATGTTTCATAAAAAGGGAGAAGCCACGGGTCGAACCCCTGACCTCTACCTTTGACCAGTCAACAGAGACACAAGTACATGCTCCCCTCCCAACTGCCCTTGGGACTTTTTTCAAACTAACCTTGCAAATTAATTTATTTAACATGTAGTTTTTAGTTTAGCTTATTTAAGCCTTTCCAGCTTATTTGCTTAATTTCTGCTTATTGTTATACTGTACCCCCACGTTTTTATATTTTTCTTAGACTAGAAATAGCTTGTAGTATTCATTAAAAAAGTTTCAGATTTATCTAAAATAGTTTAGTATTTTTAATAATTAAATTTAGTTATATTAGTAATTAATTAATAATAAATAATTAAAAAGTCTTAAAAATATTTTTCTTTTTCTATAAATTTTCTTTTATCATTAGGATGCTAGAAATATAATTTTTATGTCCGTAGGGTTAGCGTAGCTCAAATTTCACGTTTTATTTTGCGCACTCGCGTTTTATTTAAATAACTTTTACGTTTTTAAATTTAGGTTACGTTAGTAAAAGTAGTTTGTAAAATAAAGAAAAACCAAAAATAAAAAAAAGTGATAGCTTCTATTTAAGCCCTTTTGGCTTATTTTTCTGCTTATTTATAAGCAAATTCTGATTTTAAATTTTTAGATTACGTTTTAGGTTAACTAGGTTTCACGTTATTGTTAATATAATTTGTTTAAATCGTTCTCATTCGTATTACCTTAGCGTAATCATTTAAAACCCTTATTACCCCTTTCCTGTCCAAATTTACCCGATCACAAATCCCGTTTTGATTACCATCACACCTCGTCGGGACATAACGACCCGGGGAAACCCTATACTTCCGCGGAGATTGATTCTAGGCTGTTTGACCTGGTTGACCATCACCTGTTCAACTTAGTTGACCGTTTGGAGCCAATCAAAAACCTTACACAACTTTCGAGTACACCAATTAACGACACTAAGCTAAATGTCGAGTTCTAATCCTAGCTAGAACCAATCTCACACCAATAATCACTACACACCTTCTACACAACTTCTTCTTCACGACTTCAATCTCTTCACTACTTTACGACTTCTATTTCTTCAATACTTCAACTTCTTCACACCTTCTTCACAACTAATTCACAAATTGTTCACACCTAAGCACACCACTTTCTTCTTCACACCAACACTACTTATTCACACCACTATCTTTTTCACAACTTGTTTACTTACACACCTTACTATCCTAACTCCTTATATCTATAATTATCTAATTAATATTCACAACATATACACAAATAAATGAATAATATACAAATGGTGATGTAGAAACAACTTAGATGAAGGGATCACACTGAGTTGTAATACTTCTTGTCTTGATGGATAGAAGTATTCTTCTTTTGCACTTGAATGGTAGAAGCTTGAATCACTTGGAAACAAAAGCTTATGATTATATGATCAAAGGATTTATTAGAAAGATTGAGAGAGATTTTTACAGAAGGTTTTTGTGCAAAAAGGTGGGGAAAAATGCCAGATTTGAGCTAGTATTTATAAGAAAAAAAATATTGTTCGGGAGCGTGGCCGGTTCCCTTAATTAGGGGCCGGTCCCCTTAATAATTAAGGGGACCGCCTAGTATAATTAAGGGGGCCGCCCTATTAAAAAAAATTTTCTTCAGATTTTTTTGTCCTTTTGTGGGGAAGGTTTTATCTGAAGAATCTAGCCATTTTTTAGGTAGAAATTTGAATTCAAAATATTTATTTTGAATAAAATATTTCTTATAAATATAAAAACATTTTGTATAAGTTTAAAATTTTTTGTCCCATTTTATAAAAAATGTAAGGTTTGTAAAAATAAAAATTCCTTTGATCATAGAATGCAATAAACACTTTGTTTATTCATACCTTAAGTGATTTGGATGTTAAGTAAATATTTACCACTAAATACTTGTTTACGACATAATTTTTAGCTCAATGAGTTTACGTTTTGTGATTATCAAAACATAGAGATATCGATAAATGTTAATATGGTTTTTAGGCATTATTTATATCAACAATCTCCCCTTTTTAATGATTACAAAACCTAAACTCATCAAGTCTAAAAATTAATTTTTAGACATGTATTTAGTGAGTTTATATTCACTTCTCCCCCTTTTGTTAGAATAAAAAAGGTAATGCCGACTAGCTTCACAATTGAAGTTAGACGGGAAGAAAGCTCCCCCTTGATGTGTGCTCCCCCTCGTTCGAGGGCATCAAGGAATCGAGCAATGGTAATCTTGGCTGCAAAAATATTAGAAGCACAAGCATACATAGAAAAATATGCAATATACAAATAACAAGCATAGCAAACATATGTTAATGATACATAACAATTAATTCAAAGTGATTATGATAAAGATCCTAATTTGCCAAAGAGAGCCATCGGACTTTCTTGTAACTAAAGGTTGGTTGATACTTATTTGAAAGTGAAAATCATAAGCATATATCATGCTTAGATGGTTGATGATTGAGTGTTTGGAATGAAAATGGTTAAGTTAGGGTAAGATTGTTGGATTAATGGAGGTGTATGTTTGGGTGCATGAGTGTTGGAGAGTTTGGTGGTGGAGAGTTTAGAGGTGTAGAGTTAGGAGCGGAAGAGGTTGATAGAGAGTTTGGATGTAGTTCAAGCGAGGGTTTTGGATGAGATCTAGTGAGAAGATAATCAATCCAAGTGAAGTGTTCATTCAATGAAATGGTTTGTTTTTGGAGAAATGTACAACAAGGAAAATTGTTGACATGTTTTTCAACTTGTTTTAAGTTGTGGGGTGATGAAAGAGAGCTAGAGGAAAATTGTTCCAAGTTGCATTGATCATGGTGTAAGGCAAGAAGAGCACAAAGCTCATGGGCTTCCATAAGTTTTTCAATGAACTTCAAGTGTTCGGAGGAAGGTGATGATGGTGGAGTGTGATTGTTATTAGGGATTGTTGTTTTGAGATTGAGCATGCTCTTCATATGACTAATGTGGGTGAGATGAAGGTGTATTTTTGGGAACAAGGATGGATGTTTGGTTATTATGATGAGGTTTGTGAAAGGGTTCATTTTAGTGAACATGAGGTTTGTGTATCATGAAATATGGTTTGAACTTCATGGGTTAAGTTGTAGTGGTGATGACACACTTTGTAGAGTGTAGGGAATGGTTATATGGTTGAATCTTTTTGTGAGGATGACTAGGTGGAGTTATTGGTGAGGATGGAAAATGAGTATCAAGTGATGTGATTGGTGAGAGTGAAAGAGTGATGTTCATGGAAGGTATTTCTTGGTAGGAGGGTGTTATAGATGGTGCATTAGGTGCACTAGGAGATGAAATTTGAGGTTGAGGTGAGTAAAGGTTATGAGGTTTGAGTGTGTAAAGGTTTTGAGGTTTGAGTGTAAGGTAGAAAGATATGAGGTTTGAGTGTTGGTTGGTTGGAAACAACATCATTTGTTGAGGTTGGCCCTTGTTGTGTTGTTCAATGTGCATAGCAAGGAGATCATGAAGGTGATGGATTTTGTTTATCTCATCACGGAAATTTTGCCTTTCCGTGGGAATGTGGATTTGATCATTTGGTGAAAATGGATGAAATTTGAGTGTGTAGTTGGGATTGAAGTTTGATGTTTGACCAATGTGATTTGGATGTTGAAAGGTTTCATTGAAAGTGGTTTGAGGTTGAGATGTGTAGTTTGAGATAAAGGTGGTTGTTTGGTCGACATGGTGGGGTTTGTAAAATGGTTCAATGGAATGATTTTGAAGGTTTGGAAGTTGAGATTAACAAAGGGATTGTTTGGAGGAAATGGATGAAATGTAGGTACGTAGTTGGGAGCATAGGTGGATGCTTTGACCATTATAAGGATTTAGGAAAGGTTCATTTGAATGTGCTTGAAGGTTGAGTGTATAGTTGGAGACATAGGAGGAATTTGGTGTTGGTTTGATGGATAGGACATGATGAGATGAGTGGAGATTGTGAGGAATGGGCGTGTTGTGGGATCACGGATGGATAAACTTTGATGGAAGGTTTAGGATAGAATAGGTTTGTGAATTTTGAGAAGTGTAGGATGAAGTGGGCTAAAAAGTATAA
The DNA here is from genome assembly GCA_030686995.1 of Artemisia argyi. Taxonomy (NCBI): domain Eukaryota; kingdom Viridiplantae; phylum Streptophyta; class Magnoliopsida; order Asterales; family Asteraceae; genus Artemisia; species Artemisia argyi. Next base: position 152,404,077 of record CM060686.1, on the reverse strand, counting down.
AGAGGAAACAACACCTTCGACCATCAGATGGCCGGTCCCCTTAATTGGAGGCCGATACCCTTAATAATTAAGAGGGCCGCCTTATGATTTAAGAGGGCCGCCCATATGGTGATTCCCATATTGTCAGAAAAGGGTTTTTGGTAGTGAATTGCAGAAAGGTTGTGTTTTTGGTATCAAACAAGTCCAACTCTTTAAGGCAATTAAGCATATACTAATTATGTAGGCAATTATGTAGCCAAAGCATGTTAACCAAAGAGATTAAGTAAACAAGCAATTTCATCTAGCCTGCAAACATACTCATCAAGCAAGTAAAATATAAGTGCTAGGAAATAATAATCAACATCAAGTATCTCATAACTACAAGACTAGGAGGATTAATCCTAATGTGTATCAATGTGCAAAAAGTGGGTAGTTATGGTAACATGGATTTCTAGACTTGTTACAAACAAAGTCTTTAATAGACAAACCATGGTCCTCTTGATTTGATTTAGTTCACTTATAAGTGTCATTTATATAAATATAGATGACAAATCTGAGATCACCATGCATGATTAAAAGAAACGTTTTTAGCATTATTCAACAATGTTTGAAAGTAGGTTTTCACGTAGATGTGAGAGTTATTTGAATAAAATAGATTGGGTTTTACTTCAAAATGTGTTAATGAAAGGTAAAGAAAATTTTCCCAATCTTTGGTTTTGATCAAAAAAAAATTGTGGCTATTGATAGTGAAAAGATGTTATTTGAAAGTGGGATAGTTATTTGAAAAACTATTTTCCAAAATGTGAGGTTTTTGCATATTTTTAGAGATATTAGATTTTTGTCAACAAATATCATTAATCATATATTATAAAAGATGTTTATTAAAGATCTCATGCTCAAGAGGATTGTTCAAGCCTATTATTATCTCATGCTATCGTTTCTACATATCCTATGATTCTAAAGGAAGTGATGACGAAAATTTATATACTAGATGCGAGAGTGTTGAATGGGGTATAACCTAACATCTATAGTTCCTTTGTTTTCGCAAGATTATCTAACTTAATGCCATAGTCTACGAGAGCTTGTTTCATCCATAGTTTTCTTACGCGAGGGATCTAATCCTACTTCTATATTAACGATTGATCCACTTAACTTATTTCACTTCATCACCATGAGTTTGCTAACAGTGGATATAGAAGATTTCCATTTTATATTTTGTTCGACAATGAACAATTTCATCTTATTCCTAGGAAAGTCAACTAATGATGTTTCTAGGTTATAAGTATATGTTAATACAAATATCACCTAAAAACGTTATTTATATTTTACGATATTTGCTAAGTTTTGTTAACGACAAAATGTAAACTTTAGTTTCTAAGTAAATCATAATCTTAGTTTTAAAGACTTGCATAACTAGACATTTGCTACATTTTACATTTCATAAAACACAACACTTTTTATTTCTTAAAATAGAAATGTCACATCACATTTATGGCAAGTTTTGTCAATATACATTTATGGAAAGAAAGTGTGTTTGACTAACCATATGTTTGCTTGCACAAGTTTTGAGTTTGACTAGGTGTAATGAGATGTGACATTCTTTGGTTTGCAAGACTTATTGCAAAACCAACTGCAAGCCTGGCGGAACCCTGGGGGTACACGGGCGGAACCCATATGAGGGTTCCGCCGTATCCGCCAGACCTGCAGAAGGTTTTGCTATAAATACTAAGCCACAAGTTTGATTTTTGGCTTATCACTTTACATCATATTTTCACACACATTCATTCATTCTTTCATCTAACCCTTTAACATCTCATATGTGAAGTTTCTTTTTGTAGCAAAGAGGTTCACGAGTTCATAAAAAGTTACAAGTATTCAACACAACGTTGCAAGACTTGTTAGCTTACCATTGTGTAGACTTGTGTAGTTTACACTTTATTTGATTGTGTATTTCCAGTAGTGATCGGTTAGTATTTTAGTCCTCAAAATACAAAGTGTGACGGGAGTTGTTGTACCCTTGTAAAAGAACTAACGGGAGTGGTTGTACCCTTGTAAAAGAACTCGACATCTAGCTTAGTGTCGGTAAACGTGTATAAGCGATGTGTAAGGTTTTCTCCGCCGGTGAAAGGAGCTTGTTGACTAGTGAAAGAAACTCTCGAGTTGGATACTCGGGGCGTGGACGTAGGGCAAGGAAAAAGAGTCCTTGTAGCCGAACCACGATAAATACTCATGTTGTGGTTTGATTGTTTCTTTCTTTATACTTGCATGTTATATATTGTGTTTGTGTATATATCTTTAATCAAAAGGAAAGTTTCAAAAGATAATTAAACAAGTTAAAAAGATTTTAAACGGTAAACTATTCAACCCCCCTTCTAGTTTTCCACAATTGGCATCAAGAGCTACGTTACTCAAGCTTTTAAAATATATTGTGTTTTAAAACTTGAAACGATCCATGGATTTTGAAAATTACAAAGAAGGGCAATCTATGCAAAGACCACCACTTTTTGAAGCAAATGGTTTTATATATTGGAAAAACCGTTTTGAAACTTACGTGAAATCTAAAGATATAGATTTATGGTATATAATCATTGATGGTGATAATATAACTACTAATATTAATGACGATGATAAAAAAAAATTGATTGCTAAAAATAATGAAGCTAAAATGATGCTTTACAATGCTTTGCCTAAGAAAGAATATGAAAGAGTCTTTATGTGTAAAACCGCCAAAGATATTTGACAATCTTTAATAGTCACTCATCAAGGAAACTCACAAGTTAAGGATAACAAAATTGATCTTCTTGTTCAACAATATGAACAATTTGTTATTGCCGAAGATGAGATTATTGATAATGCATTTACTAGGTTTAACACTATTATTACTTCACTTAAAGCACTTGATGAATCTTTTTGTAGTAAGAATTTTGTCAAGAAATTCCTTAGAGCACTCCATCCAAAGTGAAGAGCAAAAGTGACGGCAATTGAAGAATCCAAGGATCTTTCAAGCATGTCACTTGACGAACTAATTGGAAACCTTAAAGTTCATGAAATGGTAATGGAAAAAGATTCAGAATTAGTTAGAGGCAAGAAAGAAAAAGTCAAGTCCACTGCCTTGAAAGCTAGAGTCTAATCAAGTGATGATGAAGAATCTACTTCGGATAGTGATGATGAGGAATATGATATGGCCGTTAGAAACTTCAAGAAGTTCTTTCGTAGACGAGGGAAGTTTGTAAGGCAACCTAAAGATGACAAGAAAACCTTCCGAAAAGATCGTGATGATAGGAAAGGTGTCACACCCCCAATTTACCTGAATGGCAGCGGAATGGAATACCTGGGGGTGGCTGTCATAGCACCATAGTTACAGTTATGTTGAACGACCTAAAGTGTCGTTTAGAAAATACAGCGTTTGATCATTAAAACATTTAGAGTTTACAAAGCTTAGGTCCCAAAAGAGTTTGCCAATATAGTTAGAATAAGTTCAACAAGATCAAACGTTTCATAAGTGCAGAAAATATAGTGAGACGCGTCGACTCCGCGACTCCATGAAGGTCCAAATGTATGCACATGAGCTACCTTAATAACCTGAGAAATACATTGCGAAAAACGGTCAACACGAATGTTGGTGAATAATCATAGGTTTATAAGTAAATTCTAGTGTACATATGCCATAAGTAATACCAAGAAATAGGATGTCCGGAAAATATATACATTGGCTCTTAAGCTCATGACCCCGAAGCTAGACGATACTTGGCCCCAATGAGTGTTTACCAGACACTCTAATAATAAAGACATGAAATGCATTCGTTCCATTTGGAGCAACCCAAACACGAATGGAGGCGTCACCCTCGATAGATCTATCCACTCACTCCCGCTTAGTACCAGAAATTAACGGTCCATGATAATAAAGGGGACTTTTCAAGACGTGGTAATAAGGCAACTTAAGCAATGTATGAATTTTTATACTTAGGCATGTACACAAAAACAAGTAATGCAATGTATTCTCCCCCGTGGGATTTGAAATCAAAATATAGAATTAAAACGGGGCTATGAGAACTCACCTGGAGTGATAGTACAAAGATGGTACAACGATGGTAAAGAAATCGGGACAATGAGGCGCGAACACTAGCCGCAACCTAAATGAATAACCGCGATCTAATTAAGATCAAGCCGTAATGAAATGAATGCACATGCACATGATACTCATACCACTCGTAATTTGGAAATACTAGTTATCGTCATAGAAAAATAGTTTCCATACTTAGGAAGAATAGGTCCATTTAGAGAAGTATATAACTTGTCATATTAACTCGTACGAAAAAGTTAGCGTTATGTTCCAAGTATCAAAACCTTTAGAATGACGTCGTCATGTCGTATAAATATTCCTTCGGGTCGTACGTATTCATTTGATAAGAAAATAGTCCTTAGTAACGTTTCTAGAAAATATACCACTTAATACGTACGTTATTATTTTTATTTGTGACCAAAAATATATATATATAGTTTTGACGATGTTAAAATGGGTATAACTCGGTCGTTTTAAGCTCGTTTTCCTCGTTCTTTATGTCCACGGATTCGTCTTTGTATATACTAGTATATTTTTGACAACTCGGCTCTTTTAGGTTACGTTTAATGCCTCTTTTTACCCATTGAAATCTGCCAAACAGCAAGCAGTTTTTGTAAAAGTAGTTTTCGTCGTTAAATTTGCAAAAATCATATTTCCTTCGTTATAAGCTTGTTTTAGTCCATTCTTTCGCCTAAAGTTTCGTTTTTGAATGTATTTTCTAAATCTTTGGTCAAAACTTAGCCACCATTTACTGATTTTCCCACGAAATTAAAATAGGGACAGTAGGTATATCAAAAGTTTCAAAAACCATTTTCAAGTCTCCAAACTAGTTCCATCCTCCATCAAACCACTTTCAAACACCACAAAGCAAATCTAATCCTACCATACACCTTCTTAGGGTGTCATGGGTCCTTAAACATCATCAATCCACTAGGTCTAACAAGGGTTTCTTATGTGTCCATTTCTAGGGCTTCAAAGTTAATATATACAAAAATAGAGTGGTACAAGTTGATGCATGTATAAGATCTTGTAAGAAAATTATATAAACATAATAATAACTTGTAAGAATCATAAAAATGAGTTTGTTTACTTACTTGATGGTTTAGAGAGTTTAGATGATGAAAAACCTACTAATCCTTGAGTTTTTATTTCAAAACTCTAACAAGGATGATTATATAAACTAGTTTATGACAAGATCTTGTAAAATTTGTACTCCTTGCTCCTTGATCACCTTAGTTCGAATTACACCAAGAGAAAAGAGAGAAAAAAATTATCTTGCACAAGTAAAAGTGATTTTTGGTGATAAAGGAGTGAAAAAAAATTTAATATATACAAGGAGACAATAGTTAGGTGTACAATAAATTTGGTTGGTGAGATATTAAAGTTTGAAGACCATGGGGGGGGGGGGGGGTGGCCGGTCCTAAAAGGAGGGAAAAAGGGGAATTGGTCTAGGTTTAATTAGGAAAAAGTTAGTGGTAATGTGTAGTTTAGTTAGTTTTAAGTTTAGTCGGGTACCGGGTTAACTAAAAATAAATTTTATTGAAGTTATTCGGGTCATAATAAAGTTATAAAAATTGTAAAAATATGTCGGTTACAAGTACGGAGAGTTAGGGTGATTATCGTTTAATTTTGGTGAAAACCGTCGTTATTAAGTTAAACGTACGATACGTAATAAATAAATTTCTAAAATACCGGGTAAATTAATATTATAGTTTTTATATTATGGAAATGAGTATAAAAATGTATAGTGATCATAGTCGGGAGTGTCGGATATGTTAGACACATTTATAGTTCGCGTATTAGCGTTTATTTAAAATAAGCGTACGTAAATCGTTAATTGTACCAAAAGTATAAATTTAATTATCCTACGAGTGGAATAGTATGCAAGTGCCCTAATGATGATATGCTGACTATTTCTAGTCCGTATGAAATGTCCCTGGTAATAATGCATGAATTCGCTCCTGAACCAATACGGTTACTCGAATTTTGAACACTCGTAAACTAAATTTACAATGACATGAATAATGCACGTGAATAGTGATTTTCTTCCGAAAATGAATAGTGTCAAGTGAATAGTAAAATTTCTGAACGCTTCTCAGAATGTCAAATTGACCTCGAAAACGATGAATAGTGACCGATGAATAGTAAATGATGAATAGTAACTTGTGAATAGTAAATTGTCGAGGTTTGAAAAATGACCGGAAATTACGAGTTGTGACAGTCTTCCCCTCTAACAGGAACTTCGTCCCGAAGTTCAGTTTTGGTTGGTCTCTGAAGTATATTTGGTAAAAAGACGTGGATACTTGAGTTGCATTCGGTCCTCTCGTTCCCAAGTAAATTCGGGTCCTTTTCAAGAATTCCAGCGAACTTTCACGATAGGAATTTGACTTTGCTTCAACCGTTCGACCTCACGGTCCATGCTTTCTACTGGTTCTCTTACCAAGTCTACGTTTGTCTCAAGGTTGGATTCCCTTCCAAATGGGATTATGATTGACTAATCTGAAAGTCATTTCCTGGATTTGATTAGGTGAAACATAGTTGTGTAATCCGGCTGTTCCTTAACAAGGCTCAAGTCTGACGGCCACTAGGCCTACTCTGTCCGAACTATTAAGTGGTCTGGTGTATACCGGCTTTAACTTTCCAAATATTTCCGAATCATATCATGCCTTTCCTAGGCAGAACTTTCAACGAAATCTGGCTACCAACTTGAGGTTTTAATGGTTTACAACTTATAGAACTTGTAATTGATCCTTGACTTGTAGGAAATTTCTGGTTATTTCATGAATGCCTACTGGAATAGTGAGTTTGGCTTTTTCCGAGTGTGGTTCGTCAATAGAGGATCAGTGCTTCTTCAGGTTTATAATGTAATATGGGTAATATATGTTGCTGAATTCTGTCAGAACTCCAATCTTATATGCCAGCTGGTCGATTCTAACATGAATCTGAAATGGTCCAATATACTTAAAGGTTCAATCTCTCGTGTTACCAAAATCGTATCATGCCTCTCCAAGACAAAGCTTTCAATTTAGTTCGTTCTTCCACGTGAATCTAGTAAATTTGCTTGTTCAAGGATACCCAATCCGTATGATGTGCGTCATGTACCAACCTAACTTCTACCAGTTTCTCGTTGCTTGTAACTGGTTCTTGACTTGTGAAATTTCCTTTGTTGTTCCATGGTTTAGTTCTAGACCAGTGAATTTAACTTTCCGATTTCGGTTGGTAAACGGGTAATTGGTACTTCGACCATAAAGTGCCTCAATTGATGTATTCTCTATGCTCGCGTGATAACTATGGTTGTAAAAGAATCCGATTTATGGTAAATGATTAGTCCAACCATTTCTAGAGTCAATTGCTCATTCTTTGAGCACGACTTTCCTATGTTTGAATCGTTCTCTCGTTCTGACCATCGGTCTGAGGATAGTAGGCGGTGTTTACATTTAAATGGGGTTCCGAAGGAAATCTTAAAATGATTGTTAGAAGTCTGAGGTGATTCGATCACCTTTATCAGGAACAATTGAAATAGGTACAATAAATCTTGTGACTAATTCCTCCACGTTACGTCTTTCGAACTCAGCGTCATATAAAGGGGATAGGCTATGGGTAACAAACTTTGATTTCTTGTGTTTTGGTCTAATGGCTTGCTAAGACATGTGTCATTCTTTGCCTACTAGGCTTGGTTTCCATTAATGACGTTTGTAATCGTTCTATGGTGTTCCTCCTAGTTTCCTTCATCACATATTCCAATATTCCTTATTGTCAAGTTACAAAGCCCTAGATGCATAAGCGACGTAGCATGGTGATTGGTTTTCAAAATTTATCTCGCGATTTTTGAGCTTTTGGTCGAAATCTTTTTCTGAATAGACGAATTTAGAAAATGGAGCAAATGGTTTACTAAATAATATCTTTCTTGATGATTCAAAATTCAATAGTTAGGAAATGTGACGCGGTTTTCAAATAGGTTGTGAATAGGACTGTTTACCAAAGTTTGATGTTTATAATTTCCCATTGTACAATGGTTTTGCTAAATATTGACTAAAAAGGATCGTATTTATTCAAAATAGGCAATTCAAAAATTATCTTCTACAAGATATGTGATTTGTATAAACACAAATTTTAAATCGACTTTACATAAAGTGAAAATACTAACAAGGATAAAATAGTAGGATAGGCAATGTTCGCATAATGCATAGATGTCTAACGTTCGGTTTCTGATATTGGACGGTACCTATTGGTGGTTATCTGGCAAAACTACAAGCCTAGGTATTCAACCAACTTAAGTCTTGAGATGGTTTATCGTTGAAATTGCCATTAAGTTGGCAATATGAGGGTTTCAATTGTTACTATGTCGATGAATTTCCGTATTGTCTTCACATGTAGCTGGGGAGATATTCTTGAGTCTGATGTCTCTCTCGATGTATAGGTGAGGTTATCTAGAATTTCCTGAGAACATAATGCTTTAGAGGAATCTATATCGATATCCATAATTCAAATCAATCATTCTTGTCGTAAACTCACTGCAGGGAAGTTTGCGTATGGATGAGATCATGTTAACTCAAAACACTTTACAGTATCGGTTAGGAGGCTTGGTTTATTCCCATGGTGTTGCTTAGCGTACCTTCACAATGTGTTTGATCCTGTAGCTCAGTCTAGCTAGTACCTTTAAATAATAGAATTGGACAACTAGGTCAGAGATGGTGGGTCGGATGGTCCAGTGGCATCTCAGAACTGTTATTGAGCTATAAATTGCCTTGGTGTATACTTCTATTCTAGGTTAGTAGTTTCGTAACCCTTTTATTGTTTTTCTTGTATCGAGGAATCATCCTAGTACTTAATATGGGAAGTCTCTCCCAAAGAAGTCAATGGAAAGTCTAACTTAATGACTAAGTGTGTGACAGGTGGGGTAAGTATCCAGAGAAAATTTGTCAGAAAGAAATATTCATAAAAGAGTTTATTTGTTTAAAACGCTTTTGGATGAAGATTGTTATTAACAATACTTTATAAAGTAACTATTTCCTTCATGGCACAATCTTTCCTGAAGTATACATAGGTGATCAGGCTATGTATAGTTGAGGACTAATGATGCGATGCTTGATTTAATCAAAATAATATTATTTTTCTCAAAAGCTTTAGATGGTGTTCAACGTTTTGTTTCGAAGAATGGTATTCTAGTCATTTCCTTTCAAAGTAATATAAAAATTGTTTCGCGTAATAATAGTAAATATTTGGCGTAATATCGGAAAATCAGTTTATAGTACGGTAACAAAACGGTTTATTTTAGATATTCGGTAAAAACAATTTCCCCATAAGGTAGTAAAATAGTTTGAAATAAAACTCGTTGAATGGCTTGTTGGATACATGGGTAAATACTATGGATTGGTAATAATCTATTAATCCATCAAATACGAAATCGGTCAAATCCCTAATAAGACAATGGTATAATGTTGCTAAATGATTGAAAATTGCGCCATTGCAATAGAAAATGGAATAAACAAAGGCTACGGTTATCACAGAGGTAACAAAAGATAGTCATTACATTAGATAGGAAAGTGCTTAATACAACTAGGTTACACCGACGTACTTATGGAAAGTACCAAAAGAAAGTACAGCCCTAAAGGGCTTAAACTATGGTTCACATAACTAAAACATAAACTTCTTCTTCCAATTCTGGCTTCCCAACTCTGGGCATTCACTCCTGAAGTGTCCCACTACTCCACACTCGCGGCAGGTTACCGAGAGTTTCTGGTGCTTTGCGAGGGTGGGAGCCTTGCAATCCTTGGTTTCATGTCCAAGCTTTTGGCAGTTTTTACATTGAGAGGGGCAAGATCCTTTGTGATGAAACTGACACTTGTTGCACTCGGGTAAATTACCAACATACCTTTTCTTTTGGCTCGACCCCACAGCACAGGTCTCCACCACTTGTTGTATCTTAAACGGTTGTTGAGAAGCATTAGCATCCAGATTACCGACCCACTTTCTCTTGTTGTTATTATTGTCTCCCGATGTCTTGTCGCGAACTATGAGTTCCTTTGTTTCGATTGCCATCTGGATAGCTTCAGACATGGTATTGGGTTCACATGCGATGACCATCCTACGAATTTCAGGAGAAAGTCCTCCGACGTACCTTTCAAGTCTCTTGCTTTCCGGTTCATCCATTGCAGAGCCTAGTCGATCAAAATCATAAAAATAAGCAGTATACTTGACAACATCATCTCCTTCCATGGTAAGGTTTAGTGTTTCTTGTTCAATTGCTTGTAATTCGCTTTTCACACAGAACTTCAAACTCATCATCCTTTTTAGTTTCTCCCAAGAGTGTGAGTAAGCAGCATCAACTCCTACTACCTGGACATACTTAGTCCATCATTTCTGGGCATGCTTCTGAAAAGTGCAAGTGGCGAACTTAACTTTGTCTTCCTTACGGCAGTCACCACTTTGAAAGATTGTTTCTAATTCTTCGCACCATTTGAGAAATTCTTTTGTGTCAATATTTCCGCTAAAGGAGGAGGGATTACAACCCATAAATTCCACGTGAGTAAGTTCCTTGGTGAGGGCGGTAGTTACATTCCTGGCAATGAATTGTCCAACAGCAGCTTGCGTCATGCTTGGAGTGGTTTGCTTAAATCTATCTCCATCAAATCATAAGAGTCCATGAGAATCTATAGGTAATAAAAATCATCATATTCATAACACATGAATATAATACATGAAAGTTTCGGTCTATATGGACCAATATCATAGATAGCACAACCATTCCCCTATAGTAGAGTCAATACTTGGTGATTCCGTTTGTACAACAATCAAAATACTACAAGTTTCTTTGAACTATGCCACACCTCTCGTGGCTAGGGTATTAGTAAAAGCTAGTAAAGATATAAGTCTAGTCTAGAGATTTCCTGTAGTCCCTCTAAGTGAAATCAGGTTTTACGGCATCATAAGGTCGGGATAGTCCTGAAGTGGTGTCTGTAGTTGTACATCGATCAAGTTCTAGATAGCGTAGGTTCTAAACCATTCTTGAGGAACTTGCGGATGTTCCTGTTGAGTCCGTAATCTTGGTATTATCCACAAGGTGTTATCTAATTCGTGGCAAGTGGAAATGGAAAAGGGAAATGACAATAGTGGTATTCCAAAGGATGAGAATAACATTGATGACGATGAAATCCCAGTGATGAGTTAAGAGATAATGGTGATAATAGTGAATGGGATACTACCCTCTTTCGCGCTATCTCGCGATATCCAAGAGGTAAAGTTGAAGTACGCACTATGGGACGACCAATAGTGAAATAAGTAACTGACGGTGGTGGTAGTACCTGAGTAGTAAGCGTCCTACTAGTGAAGGAAAGAAAACCTGCTATCTCCCTTGTAATAAGCATTCCAATAAGTCCATTAAAATTAAGTCTGAATACTCTACCAAATGGCATTCTATGTATAGGTTGAATGATAGGAAAACCTTATTCCTATAACAAGTCAATAGTGCTAACGGTGGTATACGTGTAACTGGTGGTATAATGGTAGTGGAAGATGACAAGGCATCTTCAATGTCGGAGTCCGACGAAAGGATAACAGCGTGGGTATCTGAAGACATGTCACTTGTGAACCAGGTCAATATAATCATATATATATATGAGTATGGGTATGAATAACTTGCACAGTGTGTGCGTAAAACAACATGTATAGTGAATATGCACCTATGATGAAATGATGAGATGCTATGATGATGTGGTTATAGTCTAGGGTCCAAGATACATCCTAGTTCGCTATAACCTTAGCTCTGATGCCAATCTGTCACACCCCCAATTTACCTGAATGGCAGCGGAATGGAATACCTGGGGGTGGCTGTCATAGCACCATAGTTACAGTTATGTTGAACGACCTAAAGTGTCGTTTAGAAAATACAGCGTTTGATCATTAAAACATTCAGAGTTTACAAAGCTTAGGTCCTAAAAGAGTTTGCCAATATAGTTAGAATAAGTTCAACAAGATCAAACGTTTCATAAGTGCAGAAAATATAGTGAGACGCGTCGACTCCGCGACTCCATGAAGGTCCAAATGTATGCACATGAGCTACCTTAATAACCTGAGAAATACATTGCGAAAAACGGTCAACACGAATGTTGGTGAATAATCATAGGTTTATAAGTAAATTCTAGTGTACATATGCCATAAGTAATACCAAGAAATAGGATGTCCGGAAAATATATACATTGGCTCTTAAGCTCATGACCCCGAAGCTAGACGATACTTGGCCCCAATGAGTGTTTACCAGACACTCTAATAATAAAGACATGAAATGCATTCGTTCCATTTGGAGCAACCCAAACACGAATGGAGGCGTCACCCTCGATAGATCTATCCACTCACTCCCGCTTAGTACCAGAAATTAACGGTCCATGATAATAAAGGGGACTTTTCAAGACGTGGTAATAAGGCAACTTAAGCAATGTATGAATTTTTATACTTAGGCATGTACACAAAAACAAGTAATGCAATGTATTCTCCCCCGTGGGATTTGAAATCAAAATATAGAATTAAAACGGGGCTATGAGAACTCACCTGGAGTGATAGTACAAAGATGGTACAACGATGGTAAAGAAATCGGGACAATGAGGCGCGAACACTAGCCGCAACCTAAATGAATAACCGCGATCTAATTAAGATCAAGCCGTAATGAAATGAATGCACATGCACATGATACTCATACCACTCGTAATTTGGAAATACTAGTTATCGTCATAGAAAAATAGTTTCCATACTTAGGAAGAATAGGTCCATTTAGAGAAGTATATAACTTGTCATATTAACTCGTACGAAAAAGTTAGCGTTATGTTCCAAGTATCAAAACCTTTAGAATGACGTCGTCATGTCGTATAAATATTCCTTCGGGTCGTACGTATTCATTTGATAAGAAAATAGTCCTTAGTAACGTTTCTAGAAAATATACCACTTAATACGTACGTTATTATTTTTATTTGTGACCAAAAATATATATATAGTTTTGACGATGTTAAAATGGGTATAACTCGGTCGTTTTAAGCTCGTTTTCCTCGTTCTTTATGTCCACGGATTCGTCTTTGTATATACTAGTATATTTTTGACAACTCGGCTCTTTTAGGTTACGTTTAATGCCTCTTTTTACCCATTGAAATCTGCCAAACAGCAAGCAGTTTTTGTAAAAGTAGTTTTCGTCGTTAAATTTGCAAAAATCATATCTCCTTCGTTATAAGCTTGTTTTAGTCCATTCTTTCGCCTAAAGTTTCGTTTTTGAATGTATTTTCTAAATCTTTGGTCAAAACTTAGCCACCATTTACTGATTTTCCCACGAAATTAAAATAGGGACAGTAGGTATATCAAAAGTTTCAAAAACCATTTTCAAGTCTCCAAACTAGTTCCATCCTCCATCAAACCACTTTCAAACATCACAAAGCAAATCTAATCCTACCATACACCTTCTTAGGGTGTCATGGGTCCTTAAACATCATCAATCCACTAGGTCTAACAAGGGTTTCTTATGTGTCCATTTCTAGGGCTTCAAAGTTAATATATACAAAAATAGAGTGGTACAAGTTGATGCATGTATAAGATCTTGTAAGAAAATTATATAAACATAATAATAACTTGTAAGAATCATAAAAATGAGTTTGTTTACTTACTTGATGGTTTAGAGAGTTTAGATGATGAAAAACCTACTAATCCTTGAGTTTTTATTTCAAAACTCTAACAAGGATGATTATATAAACTAGTTTATGACAAGATCTTGTAAAATTTGTACTCCTTGCTCCTTGATCACCTTAGTTCGAATTACACCAAGAGAAAAGAGAGAAAAAAATTATCTTGCACAAGTAAAAGTGATTTTTGGTGATAAAGGAGTGAAAAAAATTTTAATATATACAAGGAGACAATAGTTAGGTGTACAATAAATTTGGTTGGTGAGATATTAAAGTTTGAAGACCATGGGGGGGGGGGGGGGGGTGGCCGGTCCTAAAAGGAGGGAAAAAGGGGAATTGGTCTAGGTTTAATTAGGAAAAAGTTAGTGGTAATGTGTAGTTTAGTTAGTTTTAAGTTTAGTCGGGTACCAGGTTAACTAAAAATAAATTTTATTGAAGTTATTCGGGTCATAATAAAGTTATAAAAATTGTAAAAATATGTCGGTTACAAGTACGGAGAGTTAGGGTGATTATCGTTTAATTTTGGTGAAAACCGTCGTTATTAAGTTAAACGTACGATACGTAATAAATAAATTTCCAAAATACCGGGTAAATTAATATTATAGTTTTTATATTATGGAAATGAGTATAAAAATATATAGTGATCATAGTCGGGAGTGTCGGATATGTTAGACACATTTATAGTTCGCGTATTAGCGTTTATTTAAAATAAACGTACGTAAATCGTTAATTGTACCAAAAGTATAAATTTAATTATCCTACGAGTGGAATAGTATGCAAGTGCCCTAATGATGATATGCTGACTATTTCTAGTCCGTATGAAATGTCCCTGGTAATAATGCATGAATTCGCTCCTGAACCAATACGGTTACTCGAATTTTGAACACTCGTAAACTAAATTTACAATGACATGAATAATGCACGTGAATAGTGATTTTCTTCCGAAAATGAATAGTGTCAAGTGAATAGTAAAATTTCTGAACGCTTCTCAGAATGTCAAATTGACCTCGAAAACGATGAATAGTGACCGATGAATAGTAAATGATGAATAGTAACTTGTGAATAGTAAATTGTCGAGGTTTGAAAAATGACCGGAAATTACGAGTTGTGACAGTCTTCCCCTCTAACAGGAACTTCGTCCCGAAGTTCAGTTTTGGTTGGTCTCTGAAGTATATTTGGTAAAAAGACGTGGATACTTGAGTTGCATTCGGTCCTCTCGTTCCCAAGTAAATTCGGGTCCTTTTCAAGAATTCCAGCGAACTTTCACGATAGGAATTTGACTTTGCTTCAACCGTTCGACCTCACGGTCCATGCTTTCTACTGGTTCTCTTACCAAGTCTACGTTTGTCTCAAGGTTGGATTCCCTTCCAAATGGGATTATGATTGACTAATCTGAAAGTCATTTCCTGGATTTGATTAGGTGAAACATAGTTGTGTAATCCGGCTGTTCCTTAACAAGGCTCAAGTCTGACGGCCACTAGGCCTACTCTGTCCGAACTATTAAGTGGTCTGGTGTATACCGGCTTTAACTTTCCAAATATTTCCGAATCATATCATGCCTTTCCTAGGCAGAACTTTCAACGAAATCTGGCTACCAACTTGAGGTTTTAATGGTTTACAACTTATAGAACTTGTAATTGATCCTTGACTTGTAGGAAATTTCTGGTTATTTCATGAATGCCTACTGGAATAGTGAGTTTGGCTTTTTCCGAGTGTGGTTCGTCAATAGAGGATCAGTGCTTCTTCAGGTTTATAATGTAATATGGGTAATATATGTTGCTGAATTCTGTCAGAACTCCAATCTTATATGCCAGCTGGTCGATTCTAACATGAATCTGAAATGGTCCAATATACTTAAAGGTTCAATCTCTCGTGTTACCAAAATCGTATCATGCCTCTCCAAGACAAAGCTTTCAATTTAGTTCGTTCTTCCACGTGAATCTAGTAAATTTGCTTGTTCAAGGATACCCAATCCGTATGATGTGCGTCATGTACCAACCTAACTTCTACCAGTTTCTCGTTGCTTGTAACTGGTTCTTGACTTGTGAAATTTCCTTTGTTGTTCCATGGTTTAGTTCTAGACCAGTGAATTTAACTTTCCGATTTCGGTTGGTAAACGGGTAATTGGTACTTCGACCATAAAGTGCCTCAATTGATGTATTCTCTATGCTCGCGTGATAACTATGGTTGTAAAAGAATCCGATTTATGGTAAATGATTAGTCCAACCATTTCTAGAGTCAATTGCTCACTCTTTGAGCACGACTTTCCTATGTTTGAATCGTTCTCTCGTTCTGACCATCGGTCTGAGGATAGTAGGCGGTGTTTACATTTAAATGGGGTTCCGAAGGAAATCTTAAAATGATTGTTAGAAGTCTGAGGTGATTCGATCACCTTTATCAGGAACAATTGAAATAGGTACAATAAATCTTGTGACTAATTCCTCCACGTTACGTCTTTCGAACTCAGCGTCATATAAAGGGGATAGGCTATGGGTAACAAACTTTGATTTCTTGTGTTTTGGTCTAATGGCTTGCTAAGACATGTGTCATTCTTTGCCTACTAGGCTTGGTTTCCATTAATGACGTTTGTAATCGTTCTATGGTGTTCCTCCTAGTTTCCTTCATCACATATTCCAATATTCCTTATTGTCAAGTTACAAAGCCCTAGATGCATAAGCGACGTAGCATGGTGATTGGTTTTCAAAATTTATCTCGCGATTTTTGAGCTTTTGGTCGAAATCTTTTTCTGAATAGACGAATTTAGAAAATGGAGCAAATGGTTTACTAAATAATATCTTTCTTGATGATTCAAAATTCAATAGTTAGGAAATGTGACGCGGTTTTCAAATAGGTTGTGAATAGGACTGTTTACCAAAGTTTGATGTTTATAATTTCCCATTGTACAATGGTTTTGCTAAATATTGACTAAAAAGGATCGTATTTATTCAAAATAGGCAATTCAAAAATTATCTTCTACAAGATATGTGATTTGTATAAACACAAATTTTAAATCGACTTTACATAAAGTGAAAATACTAACAAGGATAAAATAGTAGGATAGGCAATGTTCGCATAATGCATAGATGTCTAACGTTCGGTTTCTGATATTGGACGGTACCTATTGGTGGTTATCTGGCAAAACTACAAGCCTAGGTATTCAACCAACTTAAGTCTTGAGATGGTTTATCGTTGAAATTGCCATTAAGTTGGCAATATGAGGGTTTCAATTGTTACTATGTCGATGAATTTCCGTATTGTCTTCACATGTAGCTGGGGAGATATTCTTGAGTCTGATGTCTCTCTCGATGTATAGGTGAGGTTATCTAGAATTTCCTGAGAACATAATGCTTTAGAGGAATCTATATCGATATCCATAATTCAAATCAATCATTCTTGTCGTAAACTCACTGCAGGGAAGTTTGCGTATGGATGAGATCATGTTAACTCAAAACACTTTACAGTATCGGTTAGGAGGCTTGGTTTATTCCCATGGTGTTGCTTAGCGTACCTTCACAATGTGTTTGATCCTGTAG
This sequence comes from Artemisia argyi, assembly GCA_030686995.1. Lineage (NCBI taxonomy): Eukaryota > Viridiplantae > Streptophyta > Magnoliopsida > Asterales > Asteraceae > Artemisia > Artemisia argyi. The sequence goes on along the minus strand of CM060686.1, from coordinate 152,386,843 downwards.
CTCAGTCTAGCTAGTACCTTTAAATAATAGAATTGGACAACTAGGTCAGAGATGGTGGGTCGGATGGTCCAGTGGCATCTCAGAACTGTTATTGAGCTATAAATTGCCTTGGTGTATACTTCTATTCTAGGTTAGTAGTTTCGTAACCCTTTTATTGTTTTTCTTGTATCGAGGAATCATCCTAGTACTTAATATGGGAAGTCTCTCCCAAAGAAGTCAATGGAAAGTCTAACTTAATGACTAAGTGTGTGACAGGTGGGGTAAGTATCCAGAGAAAATTTGTCAGAAAGAAATATTCATAAAAGAGTTTATTTGTTTAAAACGCTTTTGGATGAAGATTGTTATTAACAATACTTTATAAAGTAACTATTTCCTTCATGGCACAATCTTTCCTGAAGTATACATAGGTGATCAGGCTATGTATAGTTGAGGACTAATGATGCGATGCTTGATTTAATCAAAATAATATTATTTTTCTCAAAAGCTTTAGATGGTGTTCAACGTTTTGTTTCGAAGAATGGTATTCTAGTCATTTCCTTTCAAAGTAATATAAAAATTGTTTCGCGTAATAATAGTAAATATTTGGCGTAATATCGGAAAATCAGTTTATAGTACGGTAACAAAACGGTTTATTTTAGATATTCGGTAAAAACAATTTCCCCATAAGGTAGTAAAATAGTTTGAAATAAAACTCGTTGAATGGCTTGTTGGATACATGGGTAAATACTATGGATTGGTAATAATCTATTAATCCATCAAATACGAAATCGGTCAAATCCCTAATAAGACAATGGTATAATGTTGCTAAATGATTGAAAATTGCGCCATTGCAATAGAAAATGGAATAAACAAAGGCTACGGTTATCACAGAGGTAACAAAAGATAGTCATTACATTAGATAGGAAAGTGCTTAATACAACTAGGTTACACCGACGTACTTATGGAAAGTACCAAAAGAAAGTACAGCCCTAAAGGGCTTAAACTATGGTTCACATAACTAAAACATAAACTTCTTCTTCCAATTCTGGCTTCCCAACTCTGGGCATTCACTCCTGAAGTGTCCCACTACTCCACACTCGCGGCAGGTTACCGAGAGTTTCTGGTGCTTTGCGAGGGTGGGAGCCTTGCAATCCTTGGTTTCATGTCCAAGCTTTTGGCAGTTTTTACATTGAGAGGGGCAAGATCCTTTGTGATGAAACTGACACTTGTTGCACTCGGGTAAATTACCAACATACCTTTTCTTTTGGCTCGACCCCACAGCACAGGTCTCCACCACTTGTTGTATCTTAAACGGTTGTTGAGAAGCATTAGCATCCAGATTACCGACCCACTTTCTCTTGTTGTTATTATTGTCTCCCGATGTCTTGTCGCGAACTATGAGTTCCTTTGTTTCGATTGCCATCTGGATAGCTTCAGACATGGTATTGGGTTCACATGCGATGACCATCCTACGAATTTCAGGAGAAAGTCCTCCGACGTACCTTTCAAGTCTCTTGCTTTCCGGTTCATCCATTGCAGAGCCTAGTCGATCAAAATCATAAAAATAAGTAGTATACTTGACAACATCATCTCCTTCCATGGTAAGGTTTAGTGTTTCTTGTTCAATTGCTTGTAATTCGCTTTTCACACAGAACTTCAAACTCATCATCCTTTTTAGTTTCTCCCAAGAGTGTGAGTAAGCAGCATCAACTCCTACTACCTGGACATACTTAGTCCATCATTTCTGGGCATGCTTCTGAAAAGTGCAAGTGGCGAACTTAACTTTGTCTTCCTTACGGCAGTCACCACTTTGAAAGATTGTTTCTAATTCTTCGCACCATTTGAGAAATTCTTTTGTGTCAATATTTCCGCTAAAGGAGGAGGGATTACAACCCATAAATTCCACGTGAGTAAGTTCCTTGGTGAGGGCGGTAGTTACATTCCTGGCAATGAATTGTCCAACAGCAGCTTGCGTCATGCTTGGAGTGGTTTGCTTAAATCTATCTCCATCAAATCATAAGAGTCCATGAGAATCTATAGGTAATAAAAATCATCATATTCATAACACATGAATATAATACATGAAAGTTTCGGTCTATATGGACCAATATCATAGATAGCACAACCATTCCCCTATAGTAGAGTCAATACTTGGTGATTCCGTTTGTACAACAATCAAAATACTACAAGTTTCTTTGAACTATGCCACACCTCTCGTGGCTAGGGTATTAGTAAAAGCTAGTAAAGATATAAGTCTAGTCTAGAGATTTCCTGTAGTCCCTCTAAGTGAAATCAGGTTTTACGGCATCATAAGGTCGGGATAGTCCTGAAGTGGTGTCTGTAGTTGTACATCGATCAAGTTCTAGATAGCGTAGGTTCTAAACCATTCTTGAGGAACCTGCGGATGTTCCTGTTGAGTCCGTAATCTTGGTATTATCCACAAGGTGTTATCTAATTCGTGGCAAGTGGAAATGGAAAAGGGAAATGACAATAGTGGTATTCCAAAGGATGAGAATAACATTGATGACGATGAAATCCCAGTGATGAGTTAAGAGATAATGGTGATAATAGTGAATGGGATACTACCCTCTTTCGCGCTATCTCGCGATATCCAAGAGGTAAAGTTGAAGTACGCACTATGGGACGACCAATAGTGAAATAAGTAACTGACGGTGGTGGTAGTACCTGAGTAGTAAGCGTCCTACTAGTGAAGGAAAGAAAACCTGCTATCTCCCTTGTAATAAGCATTCCAATAAGTCCATTAAAATTAAGTCTGAATACTCTACCAAACGGCATTCTATGTATAGGTTGAATGATAGGAAAACCTTATTCCTATAACAAGTCAATAGTGCTAACGGTGGTATACGTGTAACTGGTGGTATAATGGTAGTGGAAGATGACAAGGCATCTTCAATGTCGGAGTCCGACGAAAGGATAACAGCGTGGGTATCTGAAGACATGTCACTTGTGAACCAGGTCAATATAATCATATATATATATGAGTATGGGTATGAATAACTTGCACAGTGTGTGCGTAAAACAACATGTATAGTGAATATGCACCTATGATGAAATGATGAGATGCTATGATGATGTGGTTATAGTCTAGGGTCCAAGATACATCCTAGTTCGCTATAACCTTAGCTCTGATGCCAATCTGTCACACCCCCAATTTACCTGAATGGCAGCGGAATGGAATACCTGGGGGTGGCTGTCATAGCACCATAGTTACAGTTATGTTGAACGACCTAAAGTGTCGTTTAGAAAATACAGCGTTTGATCATTAAAACATTCAGAGTTTACAAAGCTTAGGTCCTAAAAGAGTTTGCCAATATAGTTAGAATAAGTTCAACAAGATCAAACGTTTCATAAGTGCAGAAAATATAGTGAGACGCGTCGACTCCGCGACTCCATGAAGGTCCAAATGTATGCACATGAGCTACCTTAATAACCTGAGAAATACATTGCGAAAAACGGTCAACACGAATGTTGGTGAATAATCATAGGTTTATAAGTAAATTCTAGTGTACATATGCCATAAGTAATACCAAGAAATAGGATGTCCGGAAAATATATACATTGGCTCTTAAGCTCATGACCCCGAAGCTAGACGATACTTGGCCCCAATGAGTGTTTACCAGACACTCTAATAATAAAGACATGAAATGCATTCGTTCCATTTGGAGCAACCCAAACACGAATGGAGGCGTCACCCTCGATAGATCTATCCACTCACTCCCGCTTAGTACCAGAAATTAACGGTCCATGATAATAAAGGGGACTTTTCAAGACGTGGTAATAAGGCAACTTAAGCAATGTATGAATTTTTATACTTAGGCATGTACACAAAAACAAGTAATGCAATGTATTCTCCCCCGTGGGATTTGAAATCAAAATATAGAATTAAAACGGGGCTATGAGAACTCACCTGGAGTGATAGTACAAAGATGGTACAACGATGGTAAAGAAATCGGGACAATGAGGCGCGAACACTAGCCGCAACCTAAATGAATAACCGCGATCTAATTAAGATCAAGCCGTAATGAAATGAATGCACATGCACATGATACTCATACCACTCGTAATTTGGAAATACTAGTTATCGTCATAGAAAAATAGTTTCCATACTTAGGAAGAATAGGTCCATTTAGAGAAGTATATAACTTGTCATATTAACTCGTACGAAAAAGTTAGCGTTATGTTCCAAGTATCAAAACCTTTAGAATGACGTCGTCATGTCGTATAAATATTCCTTCGGGTCGTACGTATTCATTTGATAAGAAAATAGTCCTTAGTAACGTTTCTAGAAAATATACCACTTAATACGTACGTTATTATTTTTATTTGTGACCAAAAATATATATATAGTTTTGACGATGTTAAAATGGGTATAACTCGGTCGTTTTAAGCTCGTTTTCCTCGTTCTTTATGTCCACGGATTCGTCTTTGTATATACTAGTATATTTTTGACAACTCGGCTCTTTTAGGTTACGTTTAATGCCTCTTTTTACCCATTGAAATCTGCCAAACAGCAAGCAGTTTTTGTAAAAGTAGTTTTCGTCGTTAAATTTGCAAAAATCATATCTCCTTCGTTATAAGCTTGTTTTAGTCCATTCTTTCGCCTAAAGTTTCGTTTTTGAATGTATTTTATAAATCTTTGGTCAAAACTTAGCCACCATTTACTGATTTTCCCACGAAATTAAAATAGGGACAGTAGGTATATCAAAAGTTTCAAAAACCATTTTCAAGTCTCCAAACTAGTTCCATCCTCCATCAAACCACTTTCAAACACCACAAAGCAAATCTAATCCTACCATACACCTTCTTAGGGTGTCATGGGTCCTTAAACATCATCAATCCACTAGGTCTAACAAGGGTTTCTTATGTGTCCATTTCTAGGGCTTCAAAGTTAATATATACAAAAATAGAGTGGTACAAGTTGATGCATGTATAAGATCTTGTAAGAAAATTATATAAACATAATAATAACTTGTAAGAATCATAAAAATGAGTTTGTTTACTTACTTGATGGTTTAGAGAGTTTAGATGATGAAAAACCTACTAATCCTTGAGTTTTTATTTCAAAACTCTAACAAGGATGATTATATAAACTAGTTTATGACAAGATCTTGTAAAATTTGTACTCCTTGCTCCTTGATCACCTTAGTTCGAATTACACCAAGAGAAAAGAGAGAAAAAAATTATCTTGCACAAGTAAAAGTGATTTTTGGTGATAAAGGAGTGAAAAAAAATTTAATATATACAAGGAGACAATAGTTAGGTGTACAATAAATTTGGTTGGTGAGATATTAAAGTTTGAAGACCATGGGGGGGGGGGGGGGGTGGCCGGTCCTAAAAGGAGGGAAAAAGGGGAATTGGTCTAGGTTTAATTAGGAAAAAGTTAGTGGTAATGTGTAGTTTAGTTAGTTTTAAGTTTAGTCGGGTACCGGGTTAACTAAAAATAAATTTTATTGAAGTTATTCGGGTCATAATAAAGTTATAAAAATTGTAAAAATATGTCGGTTACAAGTACGGAGAGTTAGGGTGATTATCGTTTAATTTTGGTGAAAACCGTCGTTATTAAGTTAAACGTACGATACGTAATAAATAAATTTCCAAAATACCGGGTAAATTAATATTATAGTTTTTATATTATGGAAATGAGTATAAAAATGTATAGTGATCATAGTCGGGAGTGTCGGATATGTTAGACACATTTATAGTTCGCGTATTAGCGTTTATTTAAAATAAACGTACGTAAATCGTTAATTGTACCAAAAGTATAAATTTAATTATCCTACGAGTGGAATAGTATGCAAGTGCCCTAATGATGATATGCTGACTATTTCTAGTCCGTATGAAATGTCCCTGGTAATAATGCATGAATTCGCTCCTGAACCAATACGGTTACTCGAATTTTGAACACTCGTAAACTAAATTTACAATGACATGAATAATGCACGTGAATAGTGATTTTCTTCCGAAAATGAATAGTGTCAAGTGAATAGTAAAATTTCTGAACGCTTCTCAGAATGTCAAATTGACCTCGAAAACGATGAATAGTGACCGATGAATAGTAACTTGTGAATAGTAAATTGTCGAGGTTTGAAAAATGACCGGAAATTACGAGTTGTGACAAAAGGAAAGGTGGAAAGGAAATGCTGTAGGTGTGGAGACACAAGTCATCTAGTAGGAGAATGTCCAAAACCACCCAAGAGAAAGCCACAACAAGCTTTTGTGGGTGGTGCTTGGAGTGACTATGAGGGAGATGACGATGAGCCAAAGAATGATGATATTGCTCTTATGGCTCACGACTCAAATGAGGTACTCTCCGACTCATCTTATTCTTCTATTGATGATGACACCTTACAAAAAGAATATAACAAACTTTGTGAATTGAGCTTAAAAATCATAAACAAAAATAAGTTTTTGAAAACTAAAAAGGAATTTTTAGAAAATGAAGTTTATGAGCTAAAAGAAAAAGCTAAGAGATTAGAAAAGAGTAAAGGTATTGACACATCATGTAAATCATGTGAAGAGCTTAAACTCGAAGTTGAGAAACTTAAAACTACTCAAAATGATCTAATAAAACGAACCACAAAGTTTAAGAAGTTCGATAAGAGCATTTCTTGTGCGGATGAAATTATGAAACTTCAAAAGTCACCCTTTGATAAAACAGGACTAGGTTTCTTGAAATTAGAAACTTCAAAGGGTCAAACGAAACAAGAAAAGAATGCACAAGAAACTAACAAAATTGCTACAGCAGCCCGCTGAACAGACGGAACCCAATTCAGGGTTCCGCCCGTTGAACCCAAAGGTTCCGCCAAGTCTGCTGCAGTAGTAACACCATCCACATCGGATCATTCAAAATTTGTTAAAGTTACATATAAAAATGGTACAAAACCTGCCTTTAAAACTGGAGTAGGACTTAGTAAAAATGAATTTAGAGCTAAGACTACTCAACCAAGACCTAAGACTCCAATTCCCAAACGCCCCTTTCCAAAGAGCAACTTCAACACACGACCAAACTACCAACATGTATGGAACCAAAACACTCCTGGACATTACCAAGCTCCAAATTACATGTCATGGAACCCTTATGTTCTACTTTCATACTTGGAACAAGTAAATGGTATGCTTAACCAAAATGGACCCATGAGAAATTGGGGACCAAATGTTTGAGTGTTTTTCGTAAAATAGGTGTGCCTCAAAGTTTGTTTGGAACCGAATGAATGGATTAAAGATAGCGGTTGTTCAAGGCACATGACGGGTAACAAAAGCCTGTTCACTACTTATCACAAATGTGATGGAGGTAATGTTACGTTTGGTAGTAAAGCTAAGAGCAAAATCATCAGAAAAGGTACAATCTCTCATGACTCCCTTTTTATAGATGATGTAGCTCATGTTGATAAATTAGGATTTAATCTTCTTAGTATTAGTCAACTTTGTCGTAATAAGTATAATGTCCTTTTTAGTGAAAACGGAAGTAAAATACTTAAAGATGGTATAACCATAGCTAAAGGTGTTCTTAAGAACAACGTATACGTCATGAAGATGGATCCAACATCTAGAGACAAACTTTGTCTTACTTCATTAGATGAATCTTCAACTTTATGGCATAGGCGTTTAGGACACGCTAACATGAGACTTATTCAAAACCTCTCCTCCAAAGACTTAGTTTGAAACCTACCTAAGTTGAAATATGACCAACACTTTTGTGATGCTTGCAAAGTCGGTAAATAAGTCCATAGTAGCCATAAGGCTAAAAACTTGGTTTCTACATCTAGGTGTCTAGAACTTTTGCATATGAATTTATTTGGTCCATCCGCTATACAAAGTTATGGAGGTAACTTCTACACTTTGGTCATAGTCGATGATTACTCAAGATATACTTTGACAAAATTTTTGAAAAGTAAAAATGAAGCTTTTGATAAATTTGAGATTCTAAGTAAGAAAATTCAAAATCAAGTAGGGTCTAATATTGTGTCTATTAGAACGGATCACGGTCGTGAATTTGATAATGAATTTCAATTTGGAAACTTTTGTGATATTAATGGTATTACTCATAACTTTTCGGCTCCACGTACCCCTCAATCTAATGGTGTAGTAGAACGTAAAAACCGGACGTTGCAAGAGATGAGTAGAACAATGCTTAATGAACAAAACATTTCACAAAAGTTTTGGTGTAATGCCGTTGACACGTCAACATACATTTTAAATCGAGTCTTAATTAGACCATTTTTGAATAAAACTCCTTATGAATTATATAAAGGTAAAAAGCCTACATTAGGATACTTTAGAGTGTTTGGGAGTAAATGTTTCATTCTTAACACCAAGGATTATCTCACCAAATTTGACCCAAAGTCTTATGAAGGTATATTTCTTGGATATTCACAAAATAGTAAAGCTTACATTGTTTTGAACAAAGAAACCTTTAGAGTCGAGGAATCGTTGAACGTAAAATTTGACGAGAGTCCACCTCCCTCTAAGACATCACCTTTGGTAGATGATGACTTAGTTGAAAGTCAAGCAATAGAAAGTCAAGAGATCTTAGGTAATGACAAGGAAGATGAACTATTAAACAAAGAACTTGTCAATGTCAAAGAATCTAAAAGTCATCCATTAGATGGTGTCATAGGCAACATTAACGAAAGAACTCTAAGATCAAAAGTTCAAAATGAAAGCAACTACTTTTGTTTCATGTCAACCATTGAACCGAAAAACATTAATGAAGCCATTAAAGATGAGTCTTGGATAATTGCAATGCAAGAAGAGTTAAACCAATTTGTTAGGAATGATGTATGAACATTAGTTCCTCAACCAGAGAGTCAAACTATAATAGGAACAAAATGGGTCTTTCGTAATAAAATGGATGAAAATGGAATTGTGTCTAGAAACAAAGCTAGGCTAGTTGCACAAGGATATAATCAACAAGAAGGCATTGACTACGATGAAACTTTTGCTCCGGTTGCTAGGCTCGAGTCAATTAGAATCTTACTTGCATATGCATGTGCACACAATTTTAAACTCTTTCAAATGGACGTCAAAAGTGCATTTCTAAACGGAGTCATAAATGAAGAAATGTATGTTGCTCAACCACCGGGCTTCATCGATTTTGAAAAACCAAATCGTGTCTACAAACTTAAAAAGGCTCTTTACGGACTTAAGCAAGCTCCAAAATCATGGTATGATCGACTTAAGACCTTCCTTGTTGACCATAAGTATACCATGGGCTTAGTTGATAATACTCTCTTCACTAAGAAGAAAGATTCACATATTATCATAGTCCAAATCTATGTTGATGACATTATATTCGGATCAACTTGTCAAGAATTATGTTTGGATTTCTCAAAAATCATGCATGACGAGTTTGAAATGAGTATGATGGGAGAACTCAACTTTTTCCTAGGACTCCAAATTAAACAACTAGAAGATGGTATCTTCTTTAACCAATCTAAATATATTAAGGACATGCTTAAGAAATTTGGATTAGAAGATTTGAAACCAATCAAAACACCCATGTCCACGGAAACTAGACTCACCAAGGATGAGGAAAGTGAATCCGTAGATAGCACTAAATATAGAGGTATGATTGGAAGTCTACTTTACCTAACGGCTAGTAGACCCGACATTATGTTTAGTGTTTGTCTATGTGCTCGTTTTCAAGAAGATCCTAAGACAACTCATCTCGAAGCCATTAAAAGGATTTTTAGGTATATTAAGGGCACTACACATTTAGGTTTATGGTATCCCAAAGGAACGGGAATAGACACCATAGTGTATGCTGACTCGAATCATGCCGGTGACTATGTTGATAGAAAAAGCACAAGTGGTATTTGTACTTTTGTTGGACATTGTCTCACCTCATGGTTCTCTAAAAAGCAAACGGCTCTTGCTATCTCAACAACAGAAGCCGAGTACGTTTCGGCCGGAAAGGCATGTCAACAAGCTCTTTGGATGAAGCAAGCTCTTGTCGACTACGGAATTCAACTTAACAACATCACAATTCTTTGTGACAACAAAGGTGCTATTGACCTTAGCAAAAACCCGGTTCAACATGCTCGTACCAAACATATTGACATCCGTCATCATTTCCTTCGTGACAACGTTCAAAAAGGAAATATCTCAATTGAGAAAGTTTCTTCCGAAGACAACATAGCCGACATTATCACGAAACCCCTTAAACATGAACCTTTTAACCTTCTTAGGCTAGGCTTAGGACTCATGGAACCTACGTTGTAATTCTAGACATTAGACAAAAATCACAAAAATCAAAACAAATCCATAACTCTTTTTCTCAGCAGGGTCGGCGGAACCCTCAGCCACAAAGGACGGAACCCAAGTTTTGGTTCTGCCGTATCCGCCGGCCTGCAGAAACATTTTCTTTGTTTATATTAAACCAAACACCCATTATCTCATACCACCACTTCCAAACTGTTACTATTCACTTTACCATCCATCCATACCTGCGATTTCTTGGTCTTCCTTTCACTCACATTGCAAATCAATCATCATTGTAAGTATTCTAAACTTGATTACAATCCTGATCTGAGTCTAGGAATTCTATTCTTACTAAGTGTAAACATATTTGCTAAAACACCCCATGTCAAATTCTTCCAAAAATTTCTCACAAATAGGACAAGTATTTTTTCGTCTCACATTGTGAATACAAAATCAAAATGTTATGTTTAAAACATCACTTGCATAATGTCTCTTGAATGCTAAAGGGAATACATAACCAATATGTATTTTCGGGTACATTCAAATGAAGCTACATTGAACTAGGAGCTCTTGGGTTATCTTTTGTTTTATAACAAAACTTGCATTATAAAACGTTTTTGAAGCATCAAAATGGGTTAAGATAACCGCACCTCCACATTGTTTTCACATAGGCACACAATAGAACATCCACATTATAATAGTCGTTTACTTAGACTAAAATGTGAAATTTTGTTTTTCTAGGAATCATCATGCCTCCTCTAACCCACTACGACCACAAGGACACCATTAAGTACCTACCCAAACACCACAAAACCAAAGGCCTTACCCCAACTCAAGTCAATGTTTTCAAAGCCTTAGAAAAACATTATGTCCATGAGGGTAGAACCATTGACCCGTTCTTCCTAGAAGGCACAAATCTCTACACGGAATTTGCCACAATCAACTTTAAGTGTCTTTAAGAAATCGACGAGCCTATTTGTCCTAGGTTCATTTTGGAATTCTATGCATCCGTCGTCCTCTCCACGGATGATTATGGTCAAATGTCTATTAACTTTAGGGCTAGTAGTCATCAATACTCCTTCACTCTCGAGGAGTTTGCTCAAATCCTAGGTGTCCCAAACCGTGGTACTTGCATCTACTCTGACTCACACTCCCTCTCAACTCTTGACACACTCTTTGACCGCATCCATCCCTATGACACCCCTCTTGTGTCAAAAGATGTACTTTGTGACCACCTCTTTGTTAGGACAACCAACACTAGGAGAACCCATTCGGGAAATGAGGTCGATAAGGACCTATATGGAATGGAAATGAATGAACTTAAGCCCCAATTCAAGAAATGGGAGGAAGTCCTTAGAGCAAATGTCATTAGCACCATAGGAAATCGAGATCATATAAATCTTTGCCTTTGCTACATGCTCTACTCTTTGTCCGTTAGGAACCCTTCAACCTTGCCTACTACATGGCACGGCTATGCCGTATGGAATGCTCTTGACCCGTCTCTTTAGGTTCATCTCTCCCATTGCACCAACTCCAAACGGTCTTCGTCTTGACTACTCTCTCATTCCACACACCTTTGTCCCACTTAGTGATAAGAGAGTTTACAAAGCCCAAGGAAAACTTCCACATCCTCCTACCTCCTCATCATCTTCCTCAATGAGTGAAGATGACACTTTGCCCAACTCTAGGCTCCCACCTCTAAAATACCTTTCACAACTTCCAGATATTCCAAATGAGTCGGCGGAGTTCAAGCAAACAAAGGGGATGTTTAAGAATCTTGGAAGATTCCTTGGAAAGCTCAAGAACAAGATTGATCGTCAATGAGTACGGGTGTGTAGGAGTGTTTGGCACTAGGTGTTATTTGAATAATTTGGTCTTTTAAACAATGTTGGTTATGTATTTGTGGGTTGGTACAATTTGTGATACTATTTCGAACATGTATTAACTTACTATGATGCAGGTAGACAACGTTTGGCACGTTGTCAAATTTTCATGTTTATGAATTTTTCACTAAGTATAGTGAAATTCGCTAGCCCCCGGTCAAAGTCCAATGGTATGTGATGAGGCGAAAAATGATCCGTTTTTAGGGGGTCATTTAAGCCCGAATCCGACTTTATTTGATCAAATATTGCCCTAAATCGTTCCTTTTGTGATTTTAGGTGTTTGGAGATTGAATTCTGGAAAAGAGGCTATTTTGGACGTTTTTGGAGCATAAAGTGAAGAAAACGGCAAAGTACCAAAAATCCAAGCTGAAAATACAAGGTGACGGCGTCAAGACCAAAAGCTTGACGGCGTCAGACATGAAGAATAATTTACCGTAGCTGGTGACGGCGTCAGATGGAGAGGTGACGGCGTCAAAGTGGCCAAGAATAAAATACCGAAGGTGGTGACGGCGTCACATAGGCCGTCACAAGTGGATCTAGGGCGTCCGAGGAAGTATATGGCGGCGAGTTGACGGCGTCAGATTTAACTCTTGACGCCGTCAGAACGATTTTCCTATATATAGTTTTCTAGTTTTTTCATTAAAAAGGAGGGAGAAGTTTTGGTGAAACCCTAAAGACGATTTTGGTGCCTCTTTCACAGGTTTTTCAAGGGTTCCAAACCCTTGAGACCTTGCATTGTAATTGAGATAAGTGTACTTTCAATTCAATCAATATGTCTATGTGTTGGTTGTTTATCTCTTGTTCTTGTCTCAATTCTACTATGCTAGGCTAGATCTCTCTTGTGTTTGCTTAGATCTAATGAAACCTAGATGTTGATTATGTGTTGATTACTTGTCTATTCTTGTTTTGAATGAATGATTTATATGTTAGGCTTAAGAAAACTGGCAGATCTCCAAATGGTAACATGCTTGAACGTCTTAAGAAACATGAACCGAGGCGTACTAGGTCTTTATTGGTTGTATTTAATGCATGAGCCACTGTTTACAATCCCTATAGTTGTGCTGGGTCATGGTGTAGGAGGAGATAAGAGCTCATAGAGTTGGGGAGTTATGTATGCCACCCCACGAATGGTATTAAGGAATACAATCCGTCATTCATACAAGTGTAACAAGTAATTAACATGTAAAAGATATCTAGGGAGTAATGAAGTCTAAGTAAACACAATTTCTCCAAATACTGCTCACAACCTTAGTTTAATTTAGTTTAATTTCATTTTTATTATTTTATTTTGATTGCATCTTAGCTTTGGGTTAGTTGAATAGCAACTAATTCCGCCCACTCTTCTAAAAACCGAGATTTTAATTGCTTTCATAAAATATAAAAATACAAAAATAATCATCTTTCACCTCTAGAACTATTAATTAAGTTTTCTAATCCTAGCGACACTATTCCTAAGCTGAACGATCAATCCCCCGGTACTTGTCACTATACTATACTACAACGATCAGGTACACTGCCTGGTGGGGGTTGTAAGCCTCGCGAGATCCCTCGAGAGGTAAAGCAAGGTGCGATTCCCACGCATCAAGTTTTTGGCGCCGCAGCCCGAGGAATAGTTATTGTCTAGGTTAGGATTTCTTTTTATTAGGTCTACTTGCTAGATTCCTTTCTAGTAAGATTTTTTTTTTTTTTTTTTTTTTTTAGGTCTTCTTTAGTCTATCTTATTTCTTCGTGCCTTTTTTTGTAACTCTTCACCATTCACCATCATGGCAACCAACGAATTCTCCAACCTTAGGATCACTAGAAGTCGTAGCACCACTAAAGACCTCGTCTTGCCTTATGCAGAACCCGAAAGAGAAATGTGTAGGTTAAGACGAACTCACTCAACACCTGAACCATCCAGCATTACTATCGACTTTGATGCACCTCTCTCTGAAGAAAATTCAGAAAATCACATCACAACCCCGAGCTCCCACAATGAGACGAATACTCCTATAATACCTCCTCCTAAGCGTCTCAAGGATTACTCTTCCCCAACTCCTCGTGGGTTTTCCAATGCCATTATTTATCCAAACGAACACACCAACGAGGTCTTGCATGCAAATGATATTTGGCTTGTCAAAAGTGTGTGTAAGTTCCACGGACTTGATGAGGAAAATCCGATCCAACACATCAAGGACTTCCTAAAAATAGTGGATACCATCCATACGGGTGGGACTACTAGAAACACATCCCGACTGCGATTCTTCCCTTTCACCTTATACGAAAAAGCCCAAGAATGGTATAACAAACTCCCTTCCGAATCTATTTTCACATGGGAGCAACTCATATCCAAGTTCTATGAGAAGTTCTTTCCACCTGGAAAAACCTCAGCATTTAGGGATAGGATCCTTCGTTTCCGAAAGGGGAAGGATGAACCATTCCATAAAGCGTGGACTAGATTCAAAGATTTAATAAGACAAGTTCCACATCATGGCATTGAACTTTGGCTCTTGGTCCAAATCTTTTACGAAAATATCTCCTCTAATGACCGGAACGGAATCAACCAATCTAGGAAAGGAAGATTGGCCAATCTTAGTGCCGAGGAAGGATGGGACAGGATTGAAGAATATGCCCAAGACCTGGATGACACTTGGGATGAACCTGAGTCGACTATCGGCATTTCTGAAACCACCTCGGATCGATTGAGCAAAGTTCACAAAAGAATGGATTGCCTTGCTGGATCACAACCACCTAAAATGCTGTCTAATCCTTACTTGATCTGCGATTACTGTGGAGGTCCGCATGAGGTGGAGGAATGCGGAGGAGCAGCCACAACTGAACATGCATGCTTGTCAGGAGGAGACATTTATGCTGATCCCTCCCTTTTGCCTTTCTACCAAAATGATGATTATACCCTTTGGGGAAATCTGGTAAGGAAAAGAGAAGGGGAGGGAGGCCCTGAATTCAAGATCAGGAGCAATTTCGAAGATGACCTTGGTCACTTCACTCAAGAAAAAGACTTGCAAATGAAAGGGCTTAATGAGCTTTTCGACGAACAGCAGGAGGGTGTCGGAGAATTTTTTAGCAAGCTTAACTCAGCCCTAGATAACCTCCAACCACCGTCAGAAAGAGGAAAAGATCCCATGCTCGCGATAACCACACGGGCCGGAACGACAACCAAGGACCCTCCTTACCCAAATTCGTCCCCCGTCACGCTCGATTCAGATAAACCTGGGGAGGAGGAGCAGGATGTCGGCATTGGCACCCCGGACCAACCACCAGTGACAACTCCCTCCCCATCATCCCTTCCTAACCCACCTGTGAGAATTCCATACCCATCCCGACTAAGGAACCAGAAAACGGAGAATGATAACAAGAGGTTCTTGTCATACCTAAAAGACTCGGTTGTCACCATACCTCTCCTGGATGCTTGCTATCACATGCCAATATCACATGCCAAAGTATATCACATATTTCAAAAAACTGCTCGCTAACAGGAAGAAGCTCGAGGTTCTTGTAACCTTAGGGGAAGAATGCTCAGTGGTGACCCATAAAGGGCTACCAAAGAAGGTAGACGATCCGGGCAGCTTCACCTTGCCATGCTCTATAGGTCCTCTATCAATCAAGAATGCTCTTGCCGATTTGGGAGCAAGTATCAACCTCATGCCTCTCTCTATGTTCCGTAAACTAGGATATTCCGGATTGAAACCTACCCGTATGAACATCCAACTAGCCGATAGATCAGTCAAATACCCCGAAGGGATATGTGAGAACGTGCTAGTCAAGGTTGGGAAATTCAAATTCCCTGTCGACTTCGTAATCCTGGATATGGAGGAGGACGACGTGGTACCTATCATTTTAGGTAGACCATTTCTTGCTACCGCTCGTGCAGTCATCGATGTCTACGATGGCAAATTGACCTTACGAGTAGGAGATGATAGCACAACCTTCGACATTAAGGATTCTATGGACCTCTCCCTCGAAGCATCCAACCGGCTCTACTTTATCGGGGAAGTAGATGAGCTCACAGATATCATTGATGACTGCATCGATGAACAAATCGATGAAGGCTGGCTACGGGACGAGAGTTTTCTGCCTTTGCTGGAGGTGGAAAAGACGGAGGAAGTTAATGCAGTCTCCTTCTACCCCAGACAAGAGACAACGGAGCATCTCGAGCTCCGAAAGCCCGAGAACAAGCTCAAACCTTCTATTATCGAGCCCCCTGACGTTGACCTTAAAGAGCTCCCTAATCATTTGGAGTATGCCTTTCTTCAGGGAGAAAGCCAATTCCCGGTAATCATAAATTCTTCCTTGGAAAAGGAACAAAAAGTTAAACTCTTAGAGGTCCTGAAGAAATACAAGGGGGTACTCGCATGGAGTGTGGCCGACATTAAGGGGATTGACTCCACTTTTTGCACACATAAGATTCTTATGGAGGAAGATTATAAACCCACTGTGCAACCCCAGAGGCGAGTTAACCCTAACATTAAGGAGGTAGTGAAGAAGGAAGTTATCAAACTTTTGGATGCAGGACTGATTTACCCGATCTCGGATAGCCCATGGGTTAGTCCTGTGCAGGTTGTACCTAAAAAGGGTGGAATGACTGTAGTAAAAAATGACAAGGGTGAGATGGTGCCACAGAGAACTGTCACTGGATGGCGGGTATGCATTGACTATCGAAAGCTCAACGATGCCACGAGGAAAGATCACTATCCCTTACCATTCATTGATCAGATGTTAGAAAGATTATCTGGACACGAGTACTATTGCTTCTTAGATGGATTCTCTGGATATTTTCAAATCCCCATAGCACCTGAGGACCAAGAAAAGACCACGTTTACTTGCCCCTATGGAACGTTTGCCTACAAAAGGATGCCTTTTGGGCTATGTAATGCCCCCACCACTTTCCAACGTTGCATGACCGCAATCTTTCACGAACTCATGGAAGACAGCATGGAAGTATTCATGGATGACCTTTCAGTCTTCGGAAACTCCTTCGACCGCTGTCTTGCTAATTTAGAGAAGATGCTTAAACGTTGCGAGGAAACCAACTTGGTGTTGAACTGGGAAAAGTGTCATTTCATGGTAAAGGAAGGGATTGTGTTGGGCCATAAGATTTCAGGGAATGGGATAGAGGTGGACCAAGCTAAGGTTGAAGCTATATCTAAGTTACCATACCCCACAACTGTTAAGGCAATACGCAGCTTTTTGGGGCACGCCGGATTTTATCGGAGATTCATCAAAGACTTCTCCAAAATTGCCCGGCCAATGACTCAATTGCTTGTGAAGGATGCTCCATTCGATTTTTCCCAAGAATGTAAGGATGCTTTCGACCTCCTAAAAAGGGAACTCACTCAAGCTCCAATCATGATCACACCCAACTGGGAGTTACCATTTGAAATAATGTGTGACGCTAGCGACTTCGCTGTCGGGGCTGTATTAGGTCAGCGACGTGGCAAGCTTTTCCAACCTATTTACTATGCTAGCAAAACCATGAATCCCGCCCAAGAGAACTACTCCACCACCGAAAAAGAATTATTAGCCGTAGTGTTTGCATTCGACAAATTCTGACAATATCTTGTCCTTTCAAAGACAGTCGTCTTCACTGACCACTCAGCTCTTAGATATCTGTTTGCGAAACAGGACGCCAAGCCACGACTGATTCAGTGGATCTTGTTGCTACAAGAATTCGATGTTGAGATTCGCGATAAGAGGGGGGCAGAGAATCTAGCCGCCGATCATCTATCTCGCCTGGAAAACCCCTTGGATAAACACGATAGAAGTGAAATTAAGGATTCGTTTCCCGATGAACAACTGATGTCTATCCTTGATTCGGAACCATGGTACGCCGACTTCGCCAATTACTTCGCAAGTAGATGTAGACTTGTTCCTGAACACCTGACCAAATACGAAAGGAAGAGGTTCTTTTCCCAGCTGAAATATTACTTCTGGGATGAACCATTTTTATTCCGAAGGTGTCCTGACCACATTATAAGGCGTTGTGTTTCGGAGAATGAGGCAGTGAAAATCATGAGGGAATGTCACTCCGGTCCCTCTGGAGGGCATCATGGGATAAATGTTACTGCTCGAAAGATTCTCGATGCAGGATTCTATTGGCCCACAATTTTCCATGATGTAAAGGATATGGTACAAGCGTGTGATGCATGTCAACGGGCTGGAAATATATCACATAGGGATGAGGCACCTCAGAACTTTATACAAGTTTATGAGGTATTCGATGTTTGGGGGATTGACTTTATGGGACCCTTTCCATCCTCAGGAGGAAACGAGTACATCTTGGTCGCCATTGACTATGTTTCGAAATGGGTTGAAGCACAAGCCCTTAGGACTAATGATGCTAGAGTGGTCATTCATTTCCTGAAAAAGCTTTTCGCAAGATTCGGGATTCCGAAGGCTCTCATCAGTGATAGGGGGACACATTTTTGCAACGCGCAAATGGAAAAGGTCATGAAGAGGTATGGAGTACCCCACCGATTCTCCACCGCCTATCATCCACAGACCAATGGCCAAGTCGAAAACACCAATAGAGCTATTAAAAGAATACTTGAAAAAACGGTTAGTCAAAATAGAAAGGACTGGTCATTCAAACTCGACGAAGCCTTATGGGCATTCCGAACTGCTTACAAAACACCTATTGGAACGACCCCGTTCCGCATGGTGTATGGTAAGGCATGTCACTTACCGGTAGAATTAGAACACAAGGCTTATTGGGCGCTTAAGGCATGCAACTTAGATTACACAACTGCGGGGAACAATAGGTTTTTGCAATTACACGAGCTTGATGAGCTTAGATTAGAAGCCTACGAATCCTCCATCACATATAAAGAGAGAGCTAAAAGATGGCATGATCAAAGAATTAAGAAACCCAAAGAATTTTCAGAAGGAGACAAGGTCCTATTATACAATTCTCGGTTGCGATTATTTCCGGGAAAACTTAAGTCTAGATGGTATGGGCCGTTCACGGTGAAGAATTCCTCTAAATTTGGAGCTGTAGTGTTAGTTGATGATGAGGGTAGGGAATTCACGGTTAACATACAACGTGTAAAACATTACCAAGAAAATAACAATGAAATGATTAATGAGGAGGATGTGATGTTTGATGATGAAATTACGTAGTAACCCACGACTTTGAGTCTAGCTACAAGACTCGTAAATAAAGAAAAGCGCTTCTTGGGAGGCAACCCATGTTTTGTGTGATTTTTATTTGTTTGATTGTTATTTGCTTCCGTATGCATGTTTTATTTTTATTCTTGGTTGATCATGTTTCTCTACTAAAAAATGGAAATACTTTATTATGTTGTTTAGCCTAGTCTTAACTTCAACCTAGAGGTATTTTTGCAAAAGATAAGTGTAAGGGGAAACCCCAAATATGTTTTTAAGAAACAAACCGATCATGATTCTCCACAATATTTAATGAACATGTATATTCGTATTTGTTAGAGTCAAATGCTTGTATTGAGTCATAATGAAGTTTTGCAGGATTTTCCAGGAAGTAGGACAAAGTTTTTCCAGAAATTTTCCAGAAACTTAACATAAGGATTTCTGCAGGTTCATTCTGACGGCGTCAGGGCATTGCTCTTGACGGCGTCAGGAGTCAAAAATCTGGAAATTTTACCGATTTTGTTTTTCTAACGGAGTCTTATAGTTTTTGTGAATTATTAAGTTTTATAATCTCCAGGAAATCTGCAAACTTCATTCCACAAGCATTATATCTTACTTTGTTTTCTAGGATTTAGTAACTTATATAGGATGCCGCCGATTTTACGCGAGGTTGCCTTGTCTACTTTTGTCAGGATTTACAGGTTATTTGTGACAAGAAGATGATTTATATTCTGGAAGGGAAGCTTTGATTGTTCGTTTTCTTGGAAGAAGATTTAACCTGGCCAACTAAAATCCATACCGAGCGAATCAGGGGAGTATTTGATTTCATTCTCTTTACTTTTTAACTTTTACATTCTTTACTTGAACATTGGGGACAATGTTCATCTTAAGTGTAAGGGGAGGGTAAAAAGATGATACCTTACATATGCACTTTCGCTTGAGTTTGTTTTGTTTGATAGTAGATGAGTAATAAAACTACGAGAAATACTTGTTAATGTAATTTTAGCGCCAAATTTAAAATTTTTTACAACATTTAGGAGTGAAACTTTAGCCTTAGCAAGCGTCTCATGGATAGGAGGTTGTATGACTAGCACATAACCGTATATTCAGAAAAATTTTCCACCCAAAAATGTGAGGTTCGCCTTTAGATTTGATAGGAAAAGCATTTATTATTGGTGCTTATGAGTGTACCGGTAGCATTTAGATTCTAGAACTTGCGTTAGTGATGCATCCCGAGACCGCTAGTGAGACTACATTCGTGTAGTAGGATTTACTACATGATAAGAGGCATTAGGATCACCCTTGTGTTAAACCCGTATTATAATTACTTGACCATTTAAGTCATATTACTTGGCTAGTTAAGTCAACTAATTTTTTCCACACCCTTAGCGTTGTACTCATTTTTAGTACACGATACCCCTAGTACACCCCTCCGAGCCTATCTTTTCGTTTCTAACTTTAAGCATTTTACTTAAAGGAAGAATTTGTTACACCCCACTTAAATGTACACCCAAATCGCCTTAGCCTTCCGTGTATGCGCTCATTTTAGTGCATTATTGTTATTTGTTAAACCCTAAGTTAACTTTCTAATTGATTACATGGTTGCTAAGTCGAGTCATATCATTGTACATATTGTTTTGGGACGATTGGGACTCATGGGTAAGTACTTATTTTATGGAGTAATGGGGAAGAACATCACTTATTACCCCCATACGTGCGTTAATCTTAAAAGTGCTCCAAGTGTTTTAATTTTCTTAATTCGAGTCATTAGATTAGTTTAATGTAAAGTATGTAAAGATTCAAGTGTAAGGGGAATTCTCATCTCCTATGATGTATTATTTTGGATGGTAGGGTAAAAGTGTATGCAAGAAAAAAAAATAAATAAATAAAAAAAAATAAAAAAAAAAAGAGAAAAAACATACGGACTACCATCCCATTTTTATTCTATGTTTATTTTATGTTTTTGTTATTTTTCATTTATTAGCTTAAGTCGAGTCTAGTCTTGGCTTAGCAACGCCATCTTGTACATGTAATTAACTAAGATTGTTAACTCGCCACCAGTAAAACTTCCTTTATCCAACAAAACCGTGTAATTCATATCCCTACACCTAACGTTATAACCCTTTAAAAGACCTCTTTGATAGTTTATCCTAGGTGCTTACGCCATGTGGTGGAGATTTGATCCTTTCCCAAGCCTATGGTAATCTATTTTGCTATGACAGGTAGTGAGAGATGTCTTCCATTTCCATAATGTTATATTACTTTATTACACCCGAGAGATGTGAGTATCTAAACACTATTTGTGAGGTGCTTGTGTATGACCTCCGTGCTTGTTTATTGGTCTTTAGTGGAACGATTATTTGTTGTAATTACTTTTATATTAGTGTTAAATGACCCCTAACTTGTCTTTTGAGTAGAATAAAAGCTCATTTGCTTGAGGACAAGCAAATCTCAAGTGTAAGGGTATATGATGAGGCGAAAAATGATCCGTTTTTAGGGGGTCATTTAAGCCCGAATCCGACTTTATTTGATCAAATATTGCCCTAAATCGTTCCTTTTGTGATTTTAGGTGTTTGGAGAGTGAATTCTGGAAAAGAGGCTATTTTGGACGTTTTTGGAGCATAAAGTGAAGAAAACGGCAAAGTACCAAAAATCCAAGCTGAAAATACAAGGTGACAGCGTCAAGACCAAAAGCTTGACGGCGTCAGACATGAAGAATAATTTACCGTAGCTGGTGACGGCGTCAGATGGAGAGGTGACGGCGTCAAAGTGGCCAAGAATAAAATACCGAAGGTGGTGACGGCGTCACATAGGCCGTCACAAGTGGATCTAGGGCGTCCGAGGAAGTATATGGCGGCGAGTTGACGGCGTCAGATTTAACTCTTGACGCCGTCAGAACGATTTTCCTATATATAGTTTTCTAGTTTTTTCATTAAAAAGGAGGGAGAAGTTTTGGTGAAACCCTAAAGACGATTTTGGTGCCTCTTTCACAGGTTTTTCAAGGGTTCCAAACCCTTGAGACCTTGCATTGTAATTGAGATAAGTGTACTTTCAATTCAATCAATATGTCTATGTGTTGGTTGTTTATCTCTTGTTCTTGTCTCAATTCTACTATGCTAGGCTAGATCTCTCTTGTGTTTGCTTAGATCTAATGAAACCTAGATGTTGATTATGTGTTGATTACTTGTCTATTCTTGTTTTGAATGAATGATTTATATGTTAGGCTTAAGAAAACTGGCAGATCTCCAAATGGTAACATGCTTGAACGTCTTAAGAAACATGAACCGAGGCGTACTAGGTCTTTATTGGTTGTATTTAATGCATGAGCCACTGTTTACAATCCCTATAGTTGTGCTGGGTCATGGTGTAGGAGGAGATAAGAGCTCATAGAGTTGGGGAGTTATGTATGCCACCCCACGAATGGTATTAAGGAATACAATCCGTCATTCATACAAGTGTAACAAGTAATTAACATGTAAAAGATATCTAGGGAGTAATGAAGTCTAAGTAAACACAATTTCTCCAAATACTGCTCACAACCTTAGTTTAATTTAGTTTAATTTCATTTTTATTATTTTATTTTGATTGCATCTTAGCTTTGGGTTAGTTGAATAGCAACTAATTCCGCCCACTCTTCTAAAAACCGAGATTTTAATTGCTTTCATAAAATATAAAAATACAAAAATAATCATCTTTCACCTCTAGAACTATTAATTAGGTTTTCTAATCCTAGCGACACTATTCCTAAGTTGAACGATCAATCCCCCGGTACTTGTCACTATACTATACTACACCGATCAGGTACACTGCCTGGTGGGGGTTGTAAGCCTCGCGAGATCCCTCGAGAGGTAAAGCAAGGTGCGATTCCCACTCATCAGTATGCGTGTTTACATGTCCATTTTTTGCATTGCCTAACCAGATATGCATTATATTTTTGATTTTAGGAGTTTTCGAAAAATTTGAAAATCATCTCGCGGGTCAAAATTGCGGACTGTATAGTTTTTCAGGTCTGGCGGATCTGGCGGCACCCTAGAATGGGTTCCGCCAGTGTAATTTCTGGGCAACCCAGAAATGGCCCAACGGATCAGACGGAACCCTCACACGGGTTCCGCCTGTGTAATCCAAGGGTTCCGCCAGATTTCTGCAGATTTTTTTTTAGTTTTCAACATTTCAACATCCACTCAAAAACATACCATCCTTTTAGTTAGAAACCTATTTCCTGCAATTTGCTAAACACAATAGGATAGTTCTCATTCCTTATAACTCAAAGAAAATCATTTCCCGCAAAATTTCAAAAATAGCCATAACAACCTCAAGGAACCTTCACACATAAAAGAAGGAACCCTTCCAAAGGTTCCTTGAAATCCCTGAGACATATCCTTCAACAAATTTTCCAAAACCACTAAGCATTTAGTGCAAATCTTGTCTTCTCACTTCACCATTTTCTTTGGATTGACTTCCATGATATGACAACCCACAATTAGTCTTCCAAATCATTAGGAATCTCCATTTTTGTATGGCCTAACATCAAATCCAAACACTCCTTCCCATACTCCTTCATCACTATAAATTGAACCATCCTAAAACACTATCAAATCACACATTCCTCATCACAATTTCTGATCTTTAAACCATTTTAACCATGACTAAGTCAACTATCACCTCTCAACCATCAAGACCCGTTCGGAAAACCGCCCGGATTAGTGTCAAACCACTTTGGTCTAACCAATCCATCAACCTAAGCTCCTCATCCTCGGATGAATTCACCTCACTAATCAAAAATGAACATTTTCTAAACCTTGCATCTCTATCTCTGTTGGTCCCTTTTACTTGGTTAACTATAACTACAAAGCTAAAGTAACCAAGTTCTATGACATTTAGACAAAGATGTATAAAAGATTAACAATAAAGTAACGTAAATATAAGAGATAATATTTTCCAACGTTTAATTCTTTATTAGAAGTTAATCAAAAAGAATCGTACCCAAGTGTTTGCGGAATAACACTTGGGATTGAAAATGACAAGTATGGTATAGACTCCTCACTAAACTCAATCAATGTTGAATAACAACTTTCAGGACCCACTGAGCTATCTCAAGGGTTATGTTGTTATTTGGAGGAGTAAAAGTGGTTTGTGAATGCTTTGCATTAATTGCACAAACTTGTTAACTTTTACTCCTCTCTTATGCTTCCTATTTATACACAAGTATAGAACAACTAGTTATACATTGGACATAAAGCTTCCCTAACAATATCTTGAGAGATATTATTCTTCTGGAAAGGAACCTTCATTGAGTTAAGTCCAAAAGGCACTTTCTGATGACAGACTGGTTTTAACCATTTTGGGAAAGTTTGACATTAAAGTGATAAAGCACTTTAATAATGCAGCTCAGACTTTCCCGCCCAGTCCCGCCTAAACTTCAGTCTTCTTGTCATCAGTCTTCAGTACTATGAAGTTGTTGAGGAGTCATGGGGTTCAGTGAGTTATTGTCATCCTCACTGAACCCATCACCTTCTTCTTGGCTTAGATCACACTTCATTGAGTTTCGCCTCACTGAATGGAGAACCTTTCTTCTTAGGCTCGGTCTTAGCATCCTGAAGGTGACTCACTGAGTTACCGTTCACTCAGTGACTTGTTTGCAATTAGGGGATTTTACGTTCAAATCCTTGTTAGAGAAAGATTTGGGAATTCAGTGACCCAACAATCTCCCCCTATTTGAACATACAAATAGCCTAAGTGTTTCTTGATTCAGCATGAGTTGTAAGTAGGACATAACTTTTAAACAAAAACATCAGTTTATTCATAGCTATTACATTATCCTACAAATTACAAACAAAATAAAGATAGTTGTTGCAGATCAGATGTTCAGATGATAGCCAAGTGCCTCAAGCTTAGCTTTCTTTGATCTTAGCAGGTGTTTCTCAGGATGCTCCTCAATCATAGCCCTAAGGTCGTGACAGAACCTTTGGTTTTCAGCACTTCTTACAGGAGAAGCTAACATCAGATACATTAACATTGCCTTGACCCCTGCCTTGTCCATATCGGACCATCTTTGGAAAGCAGGGTTTCCATATTCATCCATAAAGCATAGACCTCTTTCAGGGTGTTCAAACACAACGTTGTCCATGAAGGAGATTCCTTCAGGAATGGACCTGTCACAATCCAATCCTGGGACCTTGATCTCAGTCTCGGATTCAATGTGCTTCCTTTTTCTCCTGGTGGCTTTTGATGGAGCAGTTCCTGTTGTTGGAGCAGGAAGAAGGGAGGGAATATTGAGGGCTTCAGGCATTGCGCTCAGTCTGTCATACCTTTCCTTCAGTGACTTGAGAAGGTCGTGTACTACAACATTGTTTTTCTTGGCAATGATGGGACGGAGTTCATCAAGTTCAGTAATCCCAAAGTCAGCAAATTTGAATGGGTTATGAATGTCAATAACTCTTTTATCAGCCCCCTAAAGACTGTGACCATTGCGGGTTTGGTGTTCCTGTGGATTTTAATGTCAGTGATGGTTTCAGGCTTCAACCTTTCCTTCATTACCCAATGATATCTTTCAACCCTGGTCTTTCTGATTTGAGCATCCCTTTTCAGCTTTGCTTCCCTTTTCCTTTTAAGAGCATTCATCTCTTCTTCTTGAGCCTTTTTAAAGGCTGCACCAGCTTGCTCATTTGCTAGTGCCTCAATATCCAGACCAATCTTTTCAGCTTCCTCATGAACAACCTGTATCAGTTCAGGCTTGCTCAATCTCTCTTCTTCAGCTACCTTTGCCAATTTCTCAACTCTTTCCATGTGGGCTTGTATTTGGTCGTGGGTGAGTTGATAGACTTTTCCATTGATTATATACGGGACCCTGATTGGTTCATCAGGATCAACTCTGATCATTGTGGAGGCAGGCTGGAGCACAGTTGTAGGTTCAGAGGTGGTGGCAATACTTTTTCCTCTGTCCTGAATGAGAGTGGAGGAGGCTGGTTCCTCTTGAGGTGGAACTTCGGTGATTGGTGTGGCTTCAGTGACATGCTCCCCCTCAGTGTGAGAGGGCTGTCCAGCTTCTTGTTCATCAGTAATAGGGGTTTCAGGAACATTCTCCCCCTCAACAGTTGCCGGAGCTGCAGTGATGGCAAGTGTTGGAGTTACTGAAGATGAAGTAGATGTACCCTTGAAGACTTGAAACATCTCGGTCATCATTGACTTGATCTCCGCAGTATCCTGATGGATGATAGATACCTTAGAGTCAAGTGCAGCCTAAGAGCTTTCAAGGGCAGTCATTCTGGATCCCATGGTCCATGCCAGAGAAGTGGACTTCATGGATTGAGCTGTCACTGATGCTTCCAACTGAGTGAAGGAAGACTTGAGAGACTCCACCGTGGAGCTGAGATTCTGAACATTGGAATCCTTTATCAAACCAAGTAACTTAGTAAGAGCCAACTGTGTTTACCTGGTACGTCTCAGATGCCTGAAGAAGTTTCTTGTTGAGCTCAGGATCATCCTTGACTGATTCTTGAACCGACTTAACCCCTGTAGTCAATTCTTTAAGGGATTCCAAAAATGAGTTGATGCGAGAAGTCATTTGTGTCAGGGAGTAGGTGACACTGGAATTTTGCTCCCTGACATCATCATTGTATTCTTCAACAGCATCTTTGAGGAGGTGATAGTGGACTGCTTACTCAGTATGCATGTCAAACACCTCGTCAGTAACCCCCCTGTACAAAACATTGGTCATTTTCTTGATGAATCTTGTGAAGGCTTTTTCAGTGAGAGGAGTTTGATCGTCTCCTGAGGTTTCCGGCTCGGAATGTGTTTCATCTTCATCATGGTTAGAGGCTTGAGGAGACTGAGTAACAGGTTCAGGGACTGTCTCCTCAACCCCCATATCATCTCCGGCCGTGAAGACTTCCTCGTCACTGTTATATTCATCATCAGAAAATAGGACAGCCTGAGCATCTGCCAGGGAGGTAATCTGCAACAAGTGGAGGTTATCCGGCTCCTCTTCAAAAGAAGATTTGCCTTCGTTTTGGCCAGGTCTTAACCCCTCAAATCCGGTAGGTTGGGTTTTACCTACCTGGTCTTTAAGGCCAGTTCCCAAGTTATGCGCACCTCCGGGAGTGGTTATGGGTTCCATATCAGCGGGTGGTTTATATCCCTCTGAATCTTTATCCTCCGTGACCCCTTCAGACACTGGTGGGTTTTTCTCAGTGTCATCCTGAGGAGTCGTGAATGTTGTGTCCCTATCAGCGGGTTGTTTGTTTCCCTCTGAATCTTTGGGATGAGTTTTTGTGCCCTCGGACAAAAGCGTTGTTTTGTGAATGTCCTCATCAGGCACCTGAGTGGTTATGTCCCCCTTTCCAACAGGCTTGTTCTAGCCTGTCAAAGATTTAGGAACGTGAACTCCCTGATGCTTGGGTTGTGATTGACCCGAGCGTTTAGCGGGATGTGATTGTTTGTGGACCCCCTTCTCAGTGGAGTAGTGCTGCCCCACCGAGGATTTAGGATCCCTTACTCCCTGAGACTCTGGTTGTGATTTGCCAGAGCCTTTAGCAGGATGTGAAGGTTTGGTTAGTTCCGTCTCCACTGTCTTGTTTATGACAGTAGAGTCTTTGGGAACGGGTATGCCCGAGGACACTGAGTGTGGTGTCTCAGTGCCCTCCGTTGGCTTTTGTTGCAGGCCTAGTGACTGGGTTATTATTCTCATGGTGTCAGCAGTCAAGGACGGTTGTGGTTGCCTCCTTATGGTAGGCTTGGGATCAGAGGTCTCAGTGTCGAGTGACTTGGGTTGAGCCACCTTCCTGGACCCCTGTCCCTTCTTCCTCTTTACCTTCTTGGTGGGAAAGGGGACTGGTGAAACTTTATTGTCACCCTGGATAGCAGAACACATATACATTGTCAGGGTGACAGGTGTAACCTCAAGAGGGTCACGAGAGTAATTTGCCTTGTGTAGGACATTAGGCTCAAAACCTGCTATGTCAGGCCTAACATACTCAGACCCAAGCAAGTCTTGTAGGGCACAGGAAACGAATCTAGGATATGACATGTGTTTTTGCCTAGACTTCCCCCTAACTTTGCTATGAGGTCCCTGGAGATGATTTCTCCAAGGTCAATCATTTTACCCTCAATGAGACAGAACACTATCATTGCCTGAGTAGTGTTCAATTGCTCAGTAGAGGATTTATTTCCCCAGAGAACCTGAATGACAAAAGTCATTAGAATCCTCCAGGGAGCTGGGAACCAGGTCTTTATTATAGGGGCTTTGGATAAGAGGGACCCTGGTGTCACCTCAGGGTGATTTTTGTCATAGGGTCCCAGTTCCAGTAAGACCTCCTTCACCTCTTTCACAGAGGGTTGGGCAGTGAAGGTCGTGGTATAGTCAAGGCCTGTGGCTTTGACAAAAGTTTTATAGTCAAGAATTAGGGACTTGGTTCCATTCTTGACTGTGAACTTTATTTTGGCCTCTTTTGGCGCATCAGGGTTTTCAACCACCGTTGTGCACCAAAATTCCCTCAAATAGTCATGATAGATGACTGAGGGGGTTTTGTGAATGAGGTGGTCAGAAAGCAGTTCTGAAGGAACTTCACCACATCCCTGTATTCAGGGTACCCTTTAGGGTAGGCAAAGTTCCCCACCACATTGTTCTTGGTAAGGTCTACGCTTTCCATTTGAAAATCCACATTGGGTGCGTATTTTATGACCTTAGAAGAAGCCATTTGGGTTAGATAAAAGCCTGGTTTTTTTTTAAAAAAAATAGGTATCAGTGAGGGAAACACACGCAGTTTTGAAAATGATTTGCAAGAGTTTTGTTATGATTTTAAAAGCGTGTGAGTGTTCCCCTTTTTTGTGGGGGTATTTATAGGGTGAGAATTAGTGTAGTGATGTTGCGGATACCAAAGGTTAATTTAGTTAACCGAAACAGCATAATAATTTTGGTTTGATATCCGCATTAAATATCACGATTCCCATTACCCTATTTTCTCTCATATCGTGGATGAACAGTTGTGCGGCTCTGCAAATAATGCACTTTTGCAGAGTAGAAATCATCACAACTTTTTTGTGTGAGGGAGCATTTAATGCTCAGTGGTGTTTGGTGAGAGAGATGTGGGGGCCCAAGGAGTGGATGCCAGTTGTGTAAGTGACATATATTCCTATATTTAATAGGATTCAGTTACCTACCTAGGACATTAACTAACTAAATACTTAGAGCATTTAGTTAGGGTATTCAATTCCATTTTTCATCATGAGCCCCCTGAATGAATTATCATTCAAAAAAAAAAAAAAATTCAGGAAGGGTGTGATCAGGTACCTAGAGAATTTACATCATGTTGGAACACTTTTGATCAGTTCCCTGATTCTATGTCCAACATGCCCAGTTCAGCTTTCAATCTTGTGAAAGTGGGTTCATCCAAAGGTTTAGTGAAGATATCAGCTAGCTGATACTCAGTGGGGATGAAATGTAGTTCAATTTCTCCATTAGAGATATGGTCTCTGATGAAGTGGTATCTGATGTCAATGTGTTTGGTTCTTTGATGAAGTACTGGATTGTTTGAGATGGCTATGGCACTTGTATTATCACAAAAGATAGGTACCATCTTATACTGAATGCCATAGTCACTCAGTTGGCTCTTCATCCATAGTACATTTGCACAATATCCTGCAGCAGCCATATATTCAGCTTCAGCTGAGGACATGGCCATTGACTGTTGTTTCTTTGTACTCCAACATACAAGTTTACCACCAAGAAATTGGCAGGATCCTGAAGTACTTTTCCTATCCATGTTACATCCTGCATAATCAGAGTCAGTGTACCCTTTGAGATCAAATCCTGAACATTTTGGGTAATACAAACCAAGGTTTGGAGTACCCTTTAGGTACCTGATGATTCTCTTGACAGCAGTGAGATGTGATTCTTTAGGGTCAGCCTGGTATCTGGCACACAGGCAGACTGAGAATTGGATATCAGGCCTTGAGGCAAGTAAGTACATCAGGGAGCCAATCATTCCTCTGTATTGGGTTTGATTCACTGATTTTCCAGTGAGATCAGGGCCAAGGTTGTTTGGAGGAACCATAGGAGTTTTTACTGAAGAGCAGTCAGTGAGCTCATACTTCTTTAGTAGGTTCTTGAGGTATTTTTCTTGGCAAATGGATATTCCTTTATCAGTTTGCTTAATTTGGAGTCCAAGAAAGTATGTGAGTTCACCCATCATGCTCATTTCAAACTTTGTGGTCATCAGTTTCTCAAACTGTTTGCAAAGTTTGTAACTTGTTGAGCCAAAGATGATGTCATCAACATATACTTGGACAAGAATGACATCATCCTTTGTTCTGTAGATGAACAGTGTGTTGTCAATTCTTCCTCTGACAAACTTGTTTTGGATCAGGAAGGCTGAAAGAGTTTCATACCATGCCCTGGGTGCTTGTTTCAGTCCATAAAGGGCTTTGTTAAGCTTGTAGACATGGTTGGGGTATTCACTACTTTCGAAACCAGGAGGCTGTTGCACATAAACATCTTCTTTGATGTTACCATTCAGGAATGCACTTTTAACATCCATTTGGTAAACTTTAAAGTTCATGTAAGTTGCATAGGCAAGGAAGATCCTGATGGCTTCCATTCTTGCAACAGGTGCAAAGGTTTCCTCATAGTCTATACCTTCCTGTTGATTATATCCTTTGGCAACCAGTCTTGCTTTGTTTTTGATGACTGTGCCATTTTCATCGGTCTTGTTCTTAAAGACCCATTTCATACCAATGATTAAAACACCCTGGGGGCATTCAACAAGGGTCATGACATCATTTCTGTCAAATTGTTCCAATTCATCTCTCATGGCCTGAACCTATCTTTCATAGGTCAGGGCTTCTTTGACATTTTTAGGCTCAATCTTTTAGAGATAGTCAGCATAAAGACATATATTGGCCGTGGCAGCCTTGAGTTTAGCAGCCTTGCTTCTTGTGAGCATGCCTTCAATGGGTTCACCAATGATGTTCACAAGCTCAATGATTTTGGATCTAGTCCAGCTATCCTGGGGTTTGGGATAGGAATTTGAGCTTGTAGGAGCCTGATTAGGTTCAGAATCAGGAACATGAGGTAACTCATCAATATGTGCTTCAGTGACTACTGTAGGAACAATTTGTTCTGAGGGTTCCTGAACAATTTGTTCAGTGGTGTCAGTCTCATTTGAGACAGGCTGAGTTTCTATGAACTCACTGATAGGTGGTTGGGGTAGGTTGTGAGGGATGATGTAATAGGAGACATCAGCATCAGCTTGGTATTGGGTTGAGGGATTGTTATCAGGATGATACTCATCAGGAGGATATCTTGATGAGTCATCAATACCAATTTCTTCTACTAAGGAATTTGAGAACCTGATTGATTCAGTGCTCTCATCAACAGTAATGTGATAAGTTTCCTCAGTTTGTTGTCTCCTTGTGTTGAACACCCTGAAGGCTTTAGAAACCAGGGAATATCCCAGGAAGTATCCATCATCAGCTTTGGCATCAAATTTACCCAAGTGATCCTTGTGATTATGTATAAACACAGGACACCCAAATACATGAAAGTAGCTGATGTCAGGAATCCTTCCTTTGAATATTTCATAAGGAGTCTTGTTATGCCTTTTCACAATGATTGACCTATTTTGAGTGTAGCAGGCTGTTTTAACTGCCTCAGTCCAAAAATGTTTAGAGAGGACTGAGCCATTCAACATTATTCTTGCTGCCTCAATGAGTGTTCTATTTCTCCTTTCAGCTACTCCATTTTGTTCAGGAGTATAAGGAGAAGTGAAATTTTGAGAAATTCCTTTCTCATCACAAAAGCACTCAAGGTCATGGTTTTTGAATTCAGTGCCATTTTCAGTCCTGATTTGTTTAACTTTGACATCATTTTGATTTTCAATGTTCCTGACAAATGACATGATTGTTTCAGCTGCCTGACTCTTTTTGATCAGGAAGTAAACCCAAGTATATCTTGAGTATTCATCCATTATGACCAGAGTATACTTCTCATGGTGAATGGACATTGGACTGACAGGTCCAAAATGGTCCATATGAAGAAGATGTAGGCAGCTTTTGATGGAAAAGGTTTGTTTGGTTTTGAATGATGCCCTGTGGTATTTTCCTTTTTCACAAGCAGAACAAGGCTTGTCTTTGGTATACACCAGGGATGGAAGGCCCAGAACTTTGTTCTGTTAGGCCAGGTTGTTGATGCTCTTGAAGTTAGGATGAGAGAGTCTCCTATGCCATAGCCAGTTGATTGTCTCACTTTCCTTTGAGAATAGACAAGTCCCATTCTGAGTCAGGGATGACATGTCAAGGACATATACATCATCCCTTCTAGGGGCAATCAACACAACTTCCTTATTGGCATTAAAGATGGTCCCTCTCTTGTCATCAAACTGAACTATGTATTTGGCATCACATAGTTGGGAAACACTTATCAGGTTGTACTTGAGACCATTAACATAAGCTATTCTTGTAAAAACTATACCATTGCAGTTTACTGAACCATAACCTTCAGTGGGAGCTGATGAGTTATCACCAAATACTACTTTGGGTCCTGGTTCTTCCACATATTTGTGCAGAAAACTTTTCACACCAGTCATGCTTCTGGAGCATCCACTGTCTAGATGCCAAGTAGGATCCTTGATGTGTTTCTGCACAAACAGTAAACTGGGTTAGTTTTTCTTGTTGACCCACTTTCTAGTGGGCTTGGTCCTTAGGGACTTTTTGAACTCAGTTAGTGAATCATGGTCTGAAGTGGTGTGACCTGAGCTTCCACATGTTTTACATTTTGTGGAGGTTGATGCCTCAGGTGACTGAGAAGTGTTGATCTGGTTTTTCCTTCTTGACTGAATAACTTTGTCATGTCCCCTGGTTTCATGGGAGGGGTCTCCACAGATGTCACAGCAATCTTTCATCATACAATCATCAGGAAGATGATCATTGAAACCACAGTGAGGACATGGTGAGAAAGACTTAGCCTTCAGTCTTTGTTTGGAAGGTGTGGCATACTGATAGCCTTGGTTTTTGTATAGACCCCTTGCTTTTAAAGAAGCAGTGTGGGGGATGTGATCACAAGTTCTGTGGTCCTCTTGTTTGCATATCATACAAAACAGGACTCTGTAGCATTTATCAGTGCTGTGATTTGGATAATTGCACAGTTCACATCTCCCTGAGGGTCTGGGTGTGGTTTTAGGTTTGGAAGAACCTGAGGATACTGAGAGCTTTGTAGATTTTGAGCCAGAGTTTTTCTCAGTAGACTCGATTTTCTCACTCAGCATCCTAACAAGTTCAGTAAGCTGATCAACTTTTGAATCAGTGCTTTCATGCTTCACTTCAGTGCGTACTGAAGGTTTTTGGTGTTCAGTGGGTGCAGGAGTAGGTATTTTCAGAATAGTCTTTCCTAACCCTGATTTCTCTTTGGGAGAATGTGGTTGATAGACTAATGGTGCAAGGTCAGAATTGGGTTCCGCTCCCTGAAGTTGTTTCAGTGAGGGAGTGGTGAATCAGACTTAGACTCAGTGATGGACTCAGTAGGACTAAGTCCATCAGTGACTCCTAGTAGCTCCTTGATAGCCTGACTTTCAGGCTCCAGAATTCTTCCAGTATTAAAATTTGGCATTTTACTATTAGGATTGTTTCTTTCAATCCAATCACTGGGTTTGGGAGCAAGTTCTTTGCTAGAGAGTATGTTGGTTAATAGAAAAGTTGTAGAATGGCTACTCTCCCTAGAAACTTCAGTGAGTTGATCATCACCCAGACTTGCCTTATTGGGGCTGGGTGTGAGACTCAGTGTTTCATAAAGTTTGGGGTTTTTCTGAGTCCATTTCCAAATAATTTCCTTTTCTTTCTTAAGTTCTTCCTGAAGAGCTTGATTTTGTTTTACAAGTTCAGAGTTTTGAATTTGAAGTCTAACACTTTCAAGTTTGGCTTGTTTTAGAGCAAGTAATTCATCTCTACAATGATTTAATTCAAAACTCAGTTTGCTAAATTTTGAAAACAAATTAAGTCTTTGCTCTTCAACATACTTAAGATCAACATTAATATAATCTAAGTAAGATTTCCAATCATCATTATCATCCATAGAAAGTAAAAGATTTACCTTCCTCATAGTGATGTTAACCCATTCACCATTTCTTGCATGACTCTTCCCCACAGCAAGTTTGTTGTCATCTGACAGAGCCATCAGGGCACTGATGTGAACTTCATCATCATCAGAAGACACTTCAACCTCATCCCAGTCATATGTTTCAGCAACAAGCCCTTTGTTCTTGGCTTGAGTAGGCTTTGGAGCCTAAGGAGGCTGAGAGACTGTTGAGGATGATTCAAGAAGGGCAAGTTTAGCTTTTGCCTTTCTGTACTTGGCTTCAAAGTCAATTTGAGGGACTTTTTCAAATCTTTGACTAGACTGAAGCATTTTTGGTTGAAATTTGCTGGGGCCTGAAAAAGAGTTATTTCCTGAAAATTTGAAAGATGGTTCTGAGGTTGTTTTTGAAAAACAATCTTTAGCAAAATGTCCCATTTTACCACATTTGAAACATTCAGTATTATCATTTGCTTTTGAAGGGAATTTGTTTTTCTTAAAAAATCTTTTTGAATTAGCAAGGAGTGCTCTTTCATGAAATTCAATTTGAAGATCATTCAGGTACTCCTCACTGGTTCTTTGGTCAACCTCATCATCAGAACCATCCTGAAAATCCTGCACAACACCTTTAGAATAGAAAGCAGTTGATATGGGTGAAATTGTCAAGGCCTTTTTGGTCTCCTGAGCTTTACCAGGGTATCTCCTGGTGATAAGATTGTCTTCATAGACAAACTTCCCATAGATGGCAGGGAGCTCAAGGTTCTGAATGTGGTTTGCATTTCTCAATCCCTGAGAGAAGTTTAACCATTTCTCAGGGAGACTGTTGACAAAACCAACATTGATCTCATGTTTTGACAGTATAACACCATCATTGGTCAGCTCATTCAGGAGGGTCTTATACCGAGTATAGGTCTCAGAGAGACTTTCAGAATCCTTGGCCCTGAAGGTATTGAATTCAAGCTTCAGGTCCATGATTCTGTTCTCTTTGGTATCAGAAGGCACTTCATAGCTATGAACCAGGTCAGTCCATGTCTGCTGGGCAGTGGGACAGTTGATCACTGATTCCATTATATAATCAGGAAGGCATGATATAATGATGCTTTTCAGGCGCTGGTCTTGATTGACCACCCTCCTTTCATCTGGGGTCCACTGAGCTTCAGGTTTAATTAAACCTTGGGCAGTTGTTGGGACATATGGACCATCATTAATCAACTTAATGTAATATGGTTCTATCCCAGTTAAGTAGCAAAGCATTCGCTTTTTCCACTTATTAAATTTGCCAACTTCAAGTCGAGGGGCAGTTGCTGAATAACTTCCACCCTTTTTGTCGACAAGTTGGGGAACATCTATGTCAGTCATAGTGGGATCTAGATTTTAGAAACTTGAGCACTCTTAAGTTTTGAAAACAGGTTTAAGTTTTACAAATCAGAGGCTCTGATACCACTTGTTGGTCCCTTTTACTTGGTTAACTATAACTACAAAGCTAAAGTAACCAAGTTCTATGACATTTAGACAAAGATGTATAAAAGATTAACAATAAAGTAACGTAAATATAAGAGACAATATTTTCCAACGTTTAATTGTTTATTAGAAGTTAATCAAAAAGAATCGTACCCAAGTGTTTGCGGAATAACACTTGGGATTGAAAACGACAAGTATGGTATAGACTCCTCACTAAACTCAATCAATGTTGAGTAACAACTTTCAGGACCCACTGAGCTATCTCAGGGGTTATGTTGTTATTTGGAGGAGTAAAAGTGGTTTGTGAATGCTTTGCATTAATTGCACAAACTTGTCAACTTTTACTCCTCTCTTATGCTTCCTATTTATACACAAGTATAGAACAACTAGTTATACATTGGACATAAAGCTTCCCTAACAATATCTTGAGAGATATTATTCTTCTGGCAAGGAACCTTCATTGAGTTAAGTCCAAAAGGCACTTTCTGATGACAGACTGGTTTTAACCATTTTGGGAAAGTTTGACATTAAAGTGATAAAGCACTTTAATAATGCAGCTCAGACTTTCCCGCCCAGTCCCGCCTAAACTTCAGTCTTCTTGTCATCAGTCTTCAGTACCATGAAGTTGTTGAGGAGTCATGGGGTTCAGTGAGTTATTGTCATCCTCACTGAACCCATCACCTTCTTCTTGGCTTAGATCACACTTCACTGAGTTCCGCCTCACTGAATGGAGAACCTTTCTTCTTAGGCTCCGTCTTAGCATCCTGAAGGTGACTCACTGAGTTACTGTTCACTCGGTGACTTGTTTGCACTTAGGGGATTTTACGTTCAAATCCTTGTTAGAGAAAGATTTGGGGATTCAGTGACCCAACAATCTCCATCACCCAATGAGCTCACTCCACCACCAACAAAATCACCCATTGACCCAACTCCACCAAGTGCTCCAACCCAACCATCCAAAACTCCATCACCATCACCATTACCCAAACTTGAACCTATGGAGTTATTTGGGTCTCCTTCAACATCACCACACCCTTTTGTCCAAGATCTCAATTATCTTCCACCAAGACCAACATAACCACCACCTTTTGCAAATGAAACACCAAGGTCAATTCTTGACCAAAATGAGCATTTTAACCACAACCAACTACCACAACAAGAATACCACCAACCCAAACCATTGTTGTTTCACCCTATCTACCATGACATCCATGGTCCTCTTTATGGAGAACCAAATTTTGAAAACCATGATCACCCAACTCCACCACATTCTCAAGCCCAAACCTTTGAGTCTTTCATTCCTTCCTATGAGGAAATCTAAAGCATGGTCGAGAATCACCTCCATTAAGCAATGGAATTTCAAACCACAATGTTTGACTCTATACCAAACCCATCCTCCAACCAAGAACCAAAAACCAACCAACCCTCAAACCAAGAAACCAAAACCAACCTATTTCCACCCACTCATCCCCATGTTTGCTCACATTGTGAGCAAATGGGTGAAAGCATCAAATTGTTGCTTCACCAATTTCAAGACGAAACCCGTTTTGCATTCCAACACGTCATAGAATGTTTGGATGCTCTTTCCCACCCAAACAAATCCTAGACAAACTTTGGAGGCCTTTTGCCCATTTAGGAAAGTAGGATTTGATTTTTTATATTTCTTAGTTATTTTTCATTTTAGAAGTAGTAGGATCTTTTTCATTTCTTGTCTTTGACTTTTACAAGTCAAATTTTACTTGGAATGATATCTTTTTCTACTTGCTTACTTGCATTTTTGGTTGATCATTTTTGAGTTGTCATTGTGTTTGCAATGTGTGTGGTAACTACAAGCTTGATTATATAATTTTTTTAAGTCTTAAACACTAAGATTTTGTGAGTTACTTAAAAACAAAGTTTAGTTTTTGTCATCAACAAAAAGGGGGAGATTGTTAATACAAATATCGCCTAAAAACGTCATTTATATTTTACGATCTTTGCTAAGTTTTGTTAACGACAAAATGTAAACTTTAATTTCTAAGTAAATCATAATCTTAGTTTTAAAGACTTGCATAACTAGACATTTGCTACATT
The DNA here is from genome assembly GCA_030686995.1 of Artemisia argyi. NCBI lineage: Eukaryota > Viridiplantae > Streptophyta > Magnoliopsida > Asterales > Asteraceae > Artemisia > Artemisia argyi. The sequence continues at coordinate 152,349,064 of CM060686.1, read as the reverse complement.
TTACATTTCATAAAACACAACACTTTTTATTTCTTAAAATAGAAATGTCACATCACATTTATGGCAAGTTTTGTCAATATACATTTATGGAAAGAAAATGTGTTTGACTAACCATATGTTTGCTTGCACAAGTTTTGTGTTTGACTAGGTGTAATTAGATGTGACATTGTTTGGTTTGCAAGATTTATTGCAAAACCAACTACAAGCCTGGCGGAACCCTGGGGGTACACGGGCGGAACCCATCTGAGGGTTCCGCCGTATCCGCCAGACCTGTAGAAGGTTTTGATATAAATACTAAGCCACAAGTTTGATTTTTGGCTTATCACTCTACATAATATTTTCACACACATTCATTCATTCTTTCATCTAACCCTTTAATATCTCATATGTGAAGTTTCTTTTTGTAGCAAAGAGGTTCACGAGTTCATAAAAAGTTACAAGTATTCAACACAACGTTGCAAGACTTGTTATCTTACCATTGTGTAGACTTATGTAGTTTACACTTCATTTGATTGTGTATTTTCAGTAGTGATCGTGATGAGGCGAAAAATGATCCGTTTTTAGGGGGTCATTTAAGCCCGAATCCGACTTTATTTGATCAAATATTGCCCTAAATCGTTCCTTTTGTGATTTTAGGTGTTTGAAGAGTGAATTCTGGAAAGAAGCCATTTTGGACGTTTTTGGAGCATAAAAGTGAAGAAAACGGCAAAGTATCAATTTTCCATGCTGAAGACACTAGGTGATGGCGTCAAGAGTTATGCCCTGACGGCGTCAGACATCAAGAATAAAACACCGTAGTTGATGACGGCGTCAAAAGTCATCCTGACGGCGTCAAAGTAGCAAGAATAAAATACCGTGGTTGGTGACGGCGTCACATAGGCCGTCATAAGTAGATCAAGGCCGTCCGAGGAAGTATTTGGCGGCGAGGTGACGGCGTCACATGGTTGTCTTGACGCCGTCAGCCCAGTTTTCCTATATATAGTTTTCTAGTTTTTTCATTAAAAAGAAAAGTTTTGGTGAAACCCTAAAGACGAATTTGGTGTATCTTTTACAGGTTTTTCAAGGGTTCCAAACCCTTGATACCTTGCATTGTAATTGAGATAAGTGTTCTTCTAATTCAATCAATATGTCTATGTGTTGGTTGTTTATATCTTGTTCTTGTCTCAATTCCATTATGCTAGGCTAGATCTCTTTTGTGTTTGCTTAGATCTAATGAAACCTAGATGTTGATTATGTGTTGATTACTTGTCTATTCTTGTCTTGGATGAATGATTTTATATGTTAGGCTTAAGAAAACTGGCAGATCTCCAAATGGTAACATGCTTGAACGTCTTAAGAAACATGAACCGAGGCGTACTAGGTCTTTATTGGTTGTATTTAATGCATGAGCCACTGTTTACAATCCCTATAGTTGTGCTGGGTCATGGTGTAGGAGGAGATAAGAGCTCATAGAGTTGGGGAGTTATGTATGCCACCCCACGAATGGTATTAAGGAATACAATCCGTCATCCATACAAGTATAACAAGTAATTAACGTGTAAAAGATATCTAGGGAGTAGTGAAGTCTAAGTAAACACAATTTCTCCAATTACTGCTCACAACCTTAGTATAATTTAGTTTAATTTTATTTTCAGTATTTTATTTTGATTATATCTTAGTTTTGGGTTAGTTGAATAGCAACTAATTCCGCCCACTCTTCCAAAACCCGAGATTTTACTTGCTTTTATAAAAATACAAAAATAATCATCCCTCACCTCTAGAACTAGTAATTAGGTTTTCTAATCCTAGCGACACTATTCCTAAGCTGAACGATCAATCCCCCGGTACTTGTCACTATACTATACTACAACGATCAGGTACACTGCCTGGTGGGGGTTGTAAGCTTCTCGAGATCCCTCGAGAGGTAAAGCCTGTTGCGATTCCCACGCATCAGATCGGTTAGTATTTTAGTCCTCAAAATACAAAGTGTGACGGGAGTTGTTGTACCCTTGTAAAAGAACTAACGGGAGTGGTTGTACCCTTGTATAAGAACTCGACATCTAGCTTAGTGTCGGTAAACGTGTATAAGCGACGTGTAAGGTTTTCTCCACCGGTGAAAGGAGCTTGTTGACTAGTGAAAGAAACTCTCGAGTTGGATACTCGGGGCGTGGACGTAGGGCAAGGAAAAAGAGTCCTTGTAGCCGAACCACGATAATTACTCGTGTTGTGGTTTGATTGTTTCTTTCTTTATACTTGCATGTTATATATTGTGTTTGTGTATATATCTTTGATCAAACGGAAAGTGTCAAAAGTTGTTTGGTCCAAACATATTTAACATTTGGCTAGGATTCATGTATGGTGGTAATATTCCCCAAGGATTGTAACTTGATTCATAATTCCACATTTGATGACTAGTATTATTGTAGTTTTGTCTATTTTGGTTTCTTCTAGGTTGAGGTGTTTTAGATCGAGTATGAGGATTATTTGGTTTTCTTGGTGGTGGAGTTTTAGAACTTAATTTAGGTTTAGAGGATTCTACTTCGGTCTTTAAGGATGGTTTATAAAAAGTTTTTATTTTTTCATCATTCGCAATGGGTATTTTTCTATCTTTTCTAAGTATATACTTAGGTTTTGATTCTAATGAATTTTGTTTACTAGATTCACATTCAAACTTTATACTTTTATTTTTACTAGTTGAAACATTAGTTGAGGTTAATCCTAGACCGGTTTTATCTCCCGAAGTTTCTTGAACACTTATTATTTTCTTAAGTTGGTTACTACTATTTTTAAACTTGTCAAGTTTGCAAATTTCTTCCTTAAGTATTTCATTTTCATTTTTAAAGTATATACATGATTTACATTCTTCAAAAATTTCTTTACCTTTTTCTAAATGGTGTATTTTAGTTTTTAGTTCTAGTATTTCATTTTCTAATTGGTTGTTTATGCGTTTTAGAGATTTATTTTTAATCATTACTTTTTGTCCTAGTTTGCATAGTCTATTATACTCACTATCTAAGTCTTTTTCATCTAACGATAGATTTTCATCACTAAAGTATTCGGTTTCGGAACGTACCTCGCTTGATGTCTTAGCCATAAGACACTTCTCCTCTTTTGTGATTTCTTTCTCACCGTCATCGCTATCACTCCAAGCTCCTACAACAAACGCCTTTTGATTTTGATCTCTTGACATCATTGGACATTTTCCGATGAGATGATTTGGATCACCACATTTGAAGCACTTCCTTTCACTTTTGTCATTTTTGTCATCTTTATTTCTTTGGTATGCTTTCCTTTCATCATGCGGTTGTCTAGCGAATCTTCCTCGCCTTTTGAAGAATTTCTTGAAGTCTCTTACGGCCATGGCATATTCTTCGTCATCACTTTCGGAGGTTGAGCTATCCTCGTCACTATACTCCTTCTTAGCTTTCAACGCAATTGACTTGCTTTGTTCTCTTTTTCCTTTGACCGTCTCAGAGTCTTTCTTTATTATTGCTTCGTAGACTTACAAGTTACCGATCAACTCGTCAAGTTGAAGAGTTGACAAGTTATTCGATTCTTCTATCGCCGTAACTTTAGCTCGCCATTTTGGATGAAGAGCCCTAAGAAATTTCCTAACAAAATTCTTACTAGAAAAATTCTCATCAAGTGCTTTTAAACTTGTGATGTTAGTGTTAAACCTAGCAAAAGTATTATCAATTGATTCCTCTTCTGGAATCGTAAATTGTTCATATTGTTGAACAAGAAGATCTATTTTATTATCTTTGACTTGACTATTACCTTCGTGAGTGATTAGTAAAGAATCCCAAATTTGTTTTGCGGTTTTACACATAAAAATTCTTTTATATTCATTGTGTGGTAACGCATTGTAAATAACTATTTTTGCTTCATTATTTTTAGAAAGTTTTCTTTTTAAATCATCATTTTATTTTTCAAAAGGTACTATTTCATCTTTATTTGTTTCGGGATTATTTTGAGTAGGTAAAAAATCACCATTAGTAATAACATGCCAAAGATCTAGATCCTTTGATTTCACATAAGTTTCGAATCGATTTTTCCAATATAAAAATCCATCACTTTCAAATAGTGATGGTCTTTGCATAGATTGCCCTTCTAAATATTTTTCAGATTCCATAGATCGTTACAAGTTTTAAAATACAATATATTTTAAAGATCTTGTTAGACGTGGCTCTGGTACCAATTGTGGAAAATTAGAAGGGGGGTTGAATAGTTTTACGTCTTTTTAATTTATCATGAAAACCTTTGTTTTTAAAACTTTGTTTACTTTTAAAAACTTTTGATTCGATATTATGTGAATTCAAGTCTTGCACAATACAAGCAATTATGTAACTAAGTACTAAAGTAATAATAATGTAAGTAAATAATAAGGAAGTGAGAAGTGGAAAGATCTAACCGAGACACGAGAGATTTATAGTGGTTCGGCTACAAGGACACCTTCCTTGCCCTACTCCACTCCCCGAGCACCTAGCTTGAGAGTTTTCTTCACTATGTCAACAAGCTCCCTTATGTCGGAGAAAACCTTACACAACTTTCGCTTACACCAATTAACGACACTAAGCTAAATGTCGAGTTCTAATCCTAGCTAGAACCAATCTCACACCACTAATCACTACACACCTTCTACACAACTTCTTCTTCACGACTTCAATCTCTTCACTACTTCAAGACTTCTATTTCTTCAATACTTCAACTTCTTCACACCTTCTTCACAACTAATTCACAAATTGTTCACACCTAAGCACACCACTTTCTTCTTCACACCAACACTACTTATTCACACCACTATCTTCTTCACAACTTGTTTACTTACACACCTTACTAGCCTAACTCCTTATATCTACAACTATCTAATTAATATTCACAACATATACACAAATAAATGAATAATATACAAATGGTGATGTAGAAACAACTTAGATGAAGGGATCACACTAAGTTGTAATACTTCTTGTCTTGATGGATAGAAGTATTCTTCTTTTGCACTTGAATGGTAGAAGCTTGAATCACTTGGAAACAAAAGCTTATGATTATATGATCAAAGGATTTATTAGAAAGATTGAGAGAGATTTTTACATAAGGTTTTTGTGCAAAAAGGTGGGGAAAAACGCCAGATTTGAGCCAGTATTTATAAGAAAAAAAAATACTGTTCGGGAGCGTGGCCGGTCCCCTTAATTAGGGGTCGCTCCCCTTAATAATTAAGGGGACCGCCTAGTATAATTAAGGGCGCCGCCCTATTAAAAAAAATTTTCTTCAGAATTTTTTGTCCTTTTGTGGGGAAGGTTTTATCTGAAGAATCTAGCCGTTTTTTAGGTAGAAATTTGAATTCAAAATATTTATTTTGAATAAAACATTTCTTATAAATATAAAAACATTTTGTATAAGTTTAAAAATGTTTGCCTCATTTTATAAAAAATGTAAGGTTTGTAAAAATAAAAATTCTTTTGATCATAGAATGCAATAAACACTTTGTTTGTTCATACCTTAAGTGATTTTGATGTTAAGTGAATATTTACCACTAAATACTTGTTTACGACATAATTTTTAGCTCAATGGGTTTACGTTTTGTGATTATCAAAACATAGAGATATCGATAAATGTTAATAATGTTTTTAGGCATTATTTATATCAACATATATTTAAGACCATTGTATGGACCAGGGTTGTAGTATGGTTTTGTGGTTTCTTTCCATACAATGGGTCTTTGATTATGTCGAGTATTTGCAAGAGGAACTTGAGTATTGATAGGTTTGATAAAACTTTTAGTATGAACACCTCTTTTTCTCAGAATCCTGGGGCGCTTTTGGCGCGTTGACGCGTCAACCAGCCCGTCAGATTCTGAGGATTTGAGAGTTTTATTTTCGTTTACTTTCCCAAAATTTAGGGGTTTAGCTATATTTTTGAAAGTGGTTTTCTCGTTGTTTTCAAGTTCAAGACCTTCCTTATCTTGGGACAGTTTTTGATGATTCAACGTCTCATTTAAATCATTATCATTCTTTTTGAATTTTGTAACATTTAATGACTTTTGTTCAAGTTCCGAGAGTTCTTCACTCAAAGAGACAACCTTAAGTGTGAGGTTTTCACAATCTTTACATGGTTCAACATTCTCATGTAGAGTGACAAGTCTCTTTATTTCAATTTCAAGTTCATTATTTTTGTGAAGTGCTTTAGAAAGTTCCTTTTGAAAAGAGCGTTTTTCTTTCATAGTTAATTTTAATTTTCTAAAAACCTCCTGCAATTCATTTATAAAAGAAGTTTTGCTAGTAGTAGGGTTATGTTGTACCTCATGAGACTCAATCGCCATAAGACATGTTGCTTTCTTGTTTGCTTGATTGCCATCTTCATCGTCACTCCAAACATCACCAACAAATGCTTTGTAATGTAGAGGATTTGGACAATCACTAATGAAGTGATCCTTTTCACCACAATTGAAGCATCCATCATCACGCTTTGAGCCTTGACCATTCTTGTTTCTACGATCATTAGTGCGATTATCAACCCGGTTCCTTCGTTGAAACTTTCAAACTCTTCTAAAAAACTTACTAAAATTCTTAGCTATGAGGTTGAATTCTTCATTTTTCATTTCTTCTTCATCACTTTCTTCAAAGCTACCACCATCTCCACTTGTATGACTTTTAGTGACTTTAGCTTTAAGTGCCAAAGATTTCCCATTTTCCTTTTTGTTTTTGGTCACAACTTTGTCACTTTCAAGAATCATTTCATAAACTTTGAGATTCCTGATAAGCTCATTCAGAGGAAGCTCCACCAAGTTCTTTGCTTCTTCAATAGCCGTAACCTTAGGTCGCCACTTCACCGGAAGAGCACGGAGAAATTTTCTAACATGATTCTTGTTGTAAAAGCTAGGATCCAATGCCGTGAGGCTTGTGATAATAGCATTGAATCGTGTATAACCATTGTCAATGGTTTCTTCTTCCAAGATTACAAACTTCTCATATTGTTGAATGAGTAAGTCAATCTTGCAATCCTTAACTTGTGAGTTCCCTTGATGAGTGATGATGAGAGAATGCCAAATCTCCTTGGCGGTTTTGCACACATGGATTCTCTCGAACTCCCTTCGAGGTAGAGCATTGTAAATCATCATTTTAGCCTCTTGATTTTTGACAATCTTCTTCTTCTCATCGCTTTTCAACCATCAACTTGATACATAACGTCTCGTTTGTTTTTAATCTATACAGTCTCGTTTGTTTTGATTGATGACAAACATATAACTTGATACATAAAGTTAAATGTACAAGTTACTTGTAATCATACTCTGTGTCAACAAACATTCAACACCTCTCAACGTCTCGAGTCATCGTATGCTACAACACAGGTTCGTACATGTTTGTTATGTAGTATTATGATCAAACCCCTTGACCAACCATTTAGAATGACAAATATTTTTTAGGGTCTTTAAGTATTTTAGGTGTCAAAGTGCACTTTAGGTGTCAAATAGAATAAGTGCCACTTTAGGTGTTAAAGTAATATTAGTAAGTTTTACAAATGATAAAAATGTGATGACATTAGGAATCAAACATTTTTAGTAACTCATTAACTTACTATAACAACATTACTTAGGTAATATATACAAGTTTACTTTCATATATATCTTAATCTTTAAATAGAAATATATATACATCACATCAAGTGCATTTATGGAAAGGTTGAGTGTTTGACTTTCCATAAGACCTCTTACATATTTTGGATTTATCTATTGTGTGTTTGACTAGAAGTAACTTGATGTGACATTGTGAAAGATACTTGGAACATGGTTTTAGAACATGGTTTGTCTTTGTTAGTTTTGGAACATGGTTTTGAAAAATCCCTTTGTAAGTTTGCCTATAAATAGGAGTTTATAGTTTACCTGCAAATTTGATGAAAAACCACACACACATAGTTATATAGGAAACCATGTAGAAACACACATGAGTCACCCTTTCCAAAATGATCATAATGCTTCTAACATTCATCTTTGTTGTAAGCATATCATACTTCATGATCCACCAAGAAGGTTACAAGATCTTGAAGTCATCATTCATTAAAGCATTCCAACATATGAAGATTCAAGGGCACTTAACATCCTCAATGGTTGAAGACTTCTTATTCAAGAAGTTCATGTAGATTAGGCATGCATATCCATTAGACTTTTATGTCTTGGATCATCATTGTATCATAACAATATAGATTAGATGGTTTATGTGTTTGTGCCATAAAACACAAGGTTTTTATGTTGGGCCACAAAACATAGCGGGAGTGGTTGTACCTTTGGTAAAAAAACTCGACATCTAGCTTAGTGTCGGTAAAAGTGTAAGCGACGAATGGGAGTGGTTGTACCATTGTAAAAGAACTCGACATCTAGCTTAGTGTCGGTAAAAGTGTAAGCGACGAACGAGAGTGGTTGTACCCTTGTAAAAGAACTCGACATCTAGCTTAGTGTCGATAAAAGTGTAAGCGACGATTGTAAGGTTTTATCCACCAAAAAGGGAGGTTGTTGATCTAGTGAAGTAACTCTCGAGTTGGGCACTCGAGGAGTGGAGTAGGGCAGAGAGGAGATCCGTGACCGAACCACTATAAATCCTCGTGTTCGGTTTGCACTTTCCTTTTACTTATTGCCTTACTTTAATGTTTGCATTATGTGATTGGTTGTGTTGTGACTTGTTGATTGTACTTGTGTGATAACATGTTTTAAGTTATGTTAGTCATAAACTACAAGTAGCATCTTTCATATTAGAACAAGCTAAAAATGGACATTTGATACAACAAGTTTAAAGTTTTTAAACGGTAACGTATTCACCCCCCTCTACGTTTTCACAATTGGCATCAGAGCTTCGTAGGTCATATTTTCAAAACAAATGGTTTTTAAAATGGAGCACGATCCATGTATCAAATTACCATTGAAGCGGAGTATAATATGAAAAATGTTTCGTTAAGTATACTTAGAAATTTTGTGGTTAAATGTTATTTTGTATACAATCTTGAAGGTATCCTTGAAAAATAAAAGAAAACATTTCTTAAAATTTGTAAGGGTCAAATTATATGCTTAAAGCTAATTTACGAAAACTACGGTTTTAAAATGAGCGTTTTGGATAACTACAAATTTAGTTGAAAAATCATGTCCGTAAATGTTTAGATAAGTCACATAAGTAGAAATGTTGTTAAATATATGTTTTATATGTTTACTATCAAATCTAGTAAGTCCTACACGTTTTCTTTATGTCAAAATATGAGTTTTAGTGAATCTGTCATCAGACCCCACGGAACCCTCATCCTCAATGGGCGGAACCCTCAAAAAGGTTCCTTGAAATCCTTCAGTTCAGTACACAGTTTTTGTCCAACTTCAATAATTCATAACTAATTAACCGTAAGTCCGTAGGAGTCGCGCCACATATCAATTTGAAGGTAATTGTGTCTACTTTCTTTTAAAATTGATGTTATGGCCTAAATCTAAACTGAAGTCAAAAGATTAAACCAAATACTTCAATGTGTTCAAAATATCAAGTTTCGTTTTGACATAGAAACTCAAACTTTTGAGTTAGGAAATATAAGTTAGTATCCTTTGAACATGGACATTATTTTCTTTGAAACTAAAGAATTTTGTGATATTCATATATACAAAGGAAAGTAATCAAGCTTGGCATACATCGTCATATTTAAACGCAAAGTGATGAAAAGTATATTTCTTTTTATGTTATGCTAAATGACTACTTGTTTTAGTTGTATGCATATATGATATTTGCTTATTGAAATTTGTGATTGCATATTGTTCATTTGTGATTCATGAGTGTCAATCTTGTCATGATATTCATTTGCTTGTTTGTCGATTTCATGTTTAAACACAATAGGATATTTGCTAGATTGTGTGTACTAAGTTGAAAATTTGTGTTTGTATTGCTTATTGTTTTAGTTAATCTTCCTTGCATATGTTATGTGATTATTTTGCATAATTCACTTAGGAATGAGAATTAAATAATACTAATTAAATAACTTGGAATATGGTCAAGCGTCTAAATAAGTCACTACATTGTTAAACATGTAGTATTCTTGAAAAATGGTGTTTGGTATATATGTTTCTACAATGATGTTTAATGAATGTGTCGTGCTATAAGATAGAAACTCATCTTTGATTGATCATATAAACTAACTGATTGGTTCCGAACGGTCAACTAAGTTTTTCAGGTGATGGTCAACCCAGTCAAATGTCAAAAACCAACTAACCAAGGAGTTTAGGGAATCCCCGGGTCGTTATGTCCCGACGAGGCGTGCAAATGTATTTGTGAACGTTTTAAAGGATCGGGTGATTAATCTGAAAGGTAAGGAATTTCATTAATATGGTTACACTACGAGATAATGATGGAAGATGACTTAGAAACACTTAATTAACAATTACTGATGATCATATTACCTAAAAACGTGTTTTAACCTAAAAACGTGCGTTTGTGTTTAAAATAAACGCGAACGCGCAAATAAAAAAGTGAAACGGGAGTAAACAAAGTCCTACGAATGTGAAAATGATATTTTTACAATCCTAATGTGATAAGAAAATTTTTGGAAAATTAAAATTATTTTTACAACTATTTAATTAATTACTATTAATTAATTACTAATTATTAATTACTTTTTAATTAACTAATATATCATAAATTACAAATAATTATGAAAATTAACTAGAAAAATGAAAATTAAATTTAGAAAAATCTAAAATAATATAAAACTAATTTTGAAACAGAAAAACTATTTTTCTTACTTTCTAATTAATTATTAATAATTAAAAACTAATTATTTAATTGATATAAATTAAACTAAATTATAAAAAATACTAAATGATTAAGGAAAATTCTGAAAAAATTCCTAAAAATCTATTATGATTATAGAAGCCTAAGAAAAATTTAAAAATAGTTGTTGCTTATAAATAAGTAGAAAATAAGCCAAAGTGGCTTAAATAGAAGCTATCACTTCTAATTTTTTTTTTGTCTTTTTCTATTTTTTTCTTTTTCACAACTGATTTACAACTAAAAAGAAACACTTGTGAAGGAACTTTTTATGGGAATGGAAAATAAGCTCTATGCAACTGAATAAGCTCAACAGCCAAGCTTTTAAGCTTATTTGGACTTGTTTTTGTTTGGAAAAGCTAAAAGTAAGTCACAATATGAACAGCTAAATAAAACAGATCGAGACTATTGTGAAACAAGCAAATACACTTAAAATAAGCACATGATTAAGCTTGAATGATGTGATAAGCTCTTAAGCTCAAAACTGAGCATAGACCAGGCCAAATGGCCAACTATCAGGTTGTGTGGGTCCCACAGGGAGGTTCAGGGGTTCACAATGGTGGTTGATCTAGGGAGGTGGCCTGGTGAGCTATCCAAAGGGCCAATATCCAAGTCCTAGGTCCCAATATTGAGACCTGTGTGAGCTTGTGAAATGGAAGGCTTACACTGAGTGATAAGACCACTCGGTGAGTTTGCAAAGAATCTAGTCTACTCAACAAGCTCAAACAAGCTACAAGCTCACAACAGCTTATGCAGGCAAATAAATAACAACAAAAGCAACTGGATACAACAACTAAATTGAACAACAACAAGAAAAATTAACAAGAACAAGATCAAGCTCAGCTATCTGCTGATGTATCAGCAATTATGGGGTCCAAAATGAGGGTTTTGCAGGCCTATCTAAACTGGTCAAATAAGCTCAGAAGCCAGAATAAGCTATTGAACCAAAAAGCCAGCTAGTTAGGCTTCCTATAGAACCAATAAACACACAAAGGGGTCCACTAATGAAACCTGTAAGGACCATGGAAATAGGACTGATGAAACAGACAAGCAAAGCAGTGGAGATACTCTCCCTGCAAGTCTATTTAAGCTGTTTGATAAGCTACAAAAAAAATATTTAAATTGAACCAAGTGCTGATTTCAAGAGTTAAGCTGACAAAGAGTTACCTCAAAAAATTTCAGATCATAACATCAAACACAAAAATCATGAAAAATGCTTGAATATTTGGATTTCTGCATCAAGTGACAATTTTGACTTTTACAATTGAGAACTCAGTTTGACTTGGGTGGATTTTGGTTGATCCTAGTTAACTAATTATGTAGTATTTACCCTAAATCTAACTATTTTGAGCAAACTAAACAGATTTTAACTTGATTATCTTAGATTCCTACCCTAATCTCTAAACAGTTAAGCTTAAATGTGATTTAAAAAGTAATTTTGACTTTTGCTTTGAAAATTATCAAACCAAGGGTTCCTCTGAGCTAACTTAGACCAAGATAACTTGTCTGAGTGAAATTTAACTAAAAATAACAACTCTAACTAGATATAACAAGCTAAACCAAACACCCCTGATCAACAAACTAACTTGAATTGTACACAACAGACCAAACTTCCTATCAAATAAACCTAAGTACTGATTTAAATTTGGCTAAGATACACCTAATTATGCAGAATTCAAGATTTAAACAATTACTAAAATCAACAATGAAGTTTATGCTAGAAGTTGAAGGAGATCTTACAACTTTGAGCCAAGCCATAGAACAACAAGAACAAGAACCAAGATTATAAGATCACAACCTATATGCCCCCTAGGCTCTAAACCAATCCAACTTCCATGCTACTCTTTTCTGCATCAGCAATCCAACACCTTCATTTTCTCTTCTGTTTTTCTTTTTTTTTTTTTTCTTTTCTTATTATACTTTCTGTTTTTGTTTTGTTTTCTTGTTTGATTACTGAGGGCATAAGTGAGTATATAAAACCTCAAAACAACAATAATAACTTTAGACAAGATGTAATACAACTCAAAGTAATTTTTGAAACTGACAACTGTGAACTTAGAAATTTAACAATTGAAATACTTGCATTGATTACTTAAAAATTAAAGAGTACACTAGTTAATTGAATTAGAAAATACATGAATGAAACTACTACTACTTTTCTAACTGCCATCCAAGGCTTACAATGGTTTCTTATAAATACTAAAAAAAATAAAGAAAAACTTGAACCAGGCTTTTTTTCTTCTTTTCCACTTTTGTCTTCTGCTTTTTGTGTTATCTTTGTCCCCTGAGAAACATCTCATAGCCATTTGATTGGCCTGCTTCTTCTCTCAGCAGCCCTAGGATTGTTGGTGTTATAAGATGGTGGGCGACAATTGGTTGTAAATTAGGGTTGACTTAGGGAGTGGTGTAGGGTGGTTAGTAGGAGAGGAGAGTGGGGAGGGGACAAGATTGTTGGGAGAGCAGGTTATTGGGGGCTGGGGAGGTTTGGTAATGGCGGCAAAAGGTGGGGGTGGAAGGGATGTTGACTGTTTGACCCCGTCCCTTTTTTTATTAATAATATGGTAGGTAGGCTTGGGTGATTGTTGTGTTTGGTTTGTGTTTTGGATTGAAATACAAAGGGTCCGTTTGGATTTGTAGAAATTTTAATCACAAGGACCAATTTTGTAATTTATGCTAATTTTAAGGACCAATGTTGCCACTTGCTCAAAGTTAATCCAGGGACCAATCTTGCCACATTCCAATTACCAAAGGACCACAAAATATATTTTTCACTTTTAAAATTCCCAGGGACTGATTTCATTAAATTTCAAACTGCAGGGACCAAAAGTGTAATTTTTCCAAAGTTTTTACCTAAGGACAATATTTGATGACATTTGACTTTTAAATGCCTTAGGTTGACTTTTCTTTCAAAACACATGCTCAGGGACTAGTTTTGTAAATTTTTGAAAGTTGGGGGACTAAAACTGCCAATTGTGTAAACTTTGTTCGTTTTTCATTGTTTTTGCTCATTTTGCATCTGAAACGTATAAAATACAATTCCTGGGATATTTTTAGTATTTTGATGCATTTCTGAGCGTTTTCGGATGTTTTGGCGGTTTAAATACGATAAAAATGATGAGTGTTTGAGCACTCATCAGTAACCATACCATGTTTGGACGATAACACTGTGTTGTTATAAATTTTTAATGCTTAGCTTAATTTCCATTTATAGGAAGCTCATAATCCTCGGCTTGATCTATATGCTAACATGTGTTTGAATATGTATTTTTAGTTTTAATCTATCACATCTAATTGGGTGCATATATTTCAAGTATTATTAGGATACTTGAACGGGTTTCGGGAGTCGATAAATGTCCTTTGTTAAGGAATGTTTGGCACAAGTTGAAATTTGAACAATTTGGTATTCAAACAATGTGTTTCATGGATATATGTTCTTCTAGGATCTTTTGTTATCTTTGGACATTGTCTTGTACTAACGGATATGCAGGTAGACAACATTTGAGATGTTGTCAAATTTTCAAGTTTATGGATATTTCACTAAGTATAGTGAAATTCGCTAGCCCCCGGTCAAAGTCTAATGGTTAGAGTTTTTCTATATCCAACTTTTGCATTTCCTAATCAGTACTATATTTAAGTTTTGTTTTTAGGAGTTTCGAAAAATTTGAAATTCGTCTCGAGGCTCGAAATAGTGGACTGCCTCATTTCTGGTGTCTGGCGGATTAGGCGGAACCTTCAAATGGGTTCTGCCAGTGCATTTTCTGGGAAACCCAGAAATAGCCCAACGGAACACACGGAACCCTCAAAAGGGTTCCGCCCGTGTATTCGTAGGGTTCCGCCAGTCCTGGAGATTTCTTGTCAAATTTTCATTTAAAACCCTCACTCAAGATCACTCACTTTCATCTCTATGATTCATCTCACTGATGTTCACTCGGATTAGGATTAGGACTTATCACTTGCACCTATAGGATAATCATCTATAATAATACTTTATAAATTTCACAAGAATGATCCAAGTTACCTTTCTCCATAAAGGAAGAAATCTGAAAACTTGTTCCTTGCAATCCTCGAACCATTGAGTATTTGTGATCACTACACACACTCACTGCATTCTTTTGTCCTTTACTCATTCATTAGCTTGATTTGTAAATTGACAACTTCCTAACCAATCCGGACTCGTTATTTGCAAAGATTACATACAATATCGAAATCACAAGTCCAACTTATGACTATAGATATTGTCTTGTATCTACATATGTTACCTCACTTGGTTAACATGAAAATAATGTATCATCCTTCAAGACGATAAGGATTTACATCGAGTCATGTCTTACTCTTAAGTTATAGATGTATTATCGAGTCTTGCTATCATTTTATGCTATCCAATCTCAACTAAGTAGGATTGACAACTTAAGTATTTCATTCGAAATATTCAAGTAAACTTGACTTACTACCGTAGTCATTAAATGTCATATCCGAAAATCAACACCCAAGTATTTTAACAATGTTTGTTAAAACACTCATCACGACTAGAGCACTTATCGTAATACTCTCCCAATCAATAGGAACAAAAACAAATGTCAATAGGTTTTCATGCTTAAACATTTAGCACTTAAGTTCACTTGTTCTTTCACAATCATCTCATCACATTCACCTTGTGATATATCTCAGCCCATAAGCTTCACAAACATGAGCAAAACTTCAAGCATCTTCCTCATAACCTTTCATCACTTAAACCTCAAACAACCAATGTGAAATGAGAAACCGAGTTATCCTTTGTCCTATCAATATCGAGTCATCCACCATTTCCATGCCCTCAAAGAAACCAAGAGTCAATATCATCTTCACCAATAATTCCACCTAGTCATCTTCACAAGAAGATTCCACAATGTAACCAAACAAGTGTGTCATCCCCACTACAACCTAACCCATTAAGATTAAATCACCTTTCATGATACATAAACCTATGTTCACCCTTGTGTCGCTCTTTGTAACAAAGGGCAATTGTCATGTCCATACACTCATTAACATAGTTGTCTATGTCGTCAAAAGTCAAGTGAATTTCATTATGAAATGCGTCTTTTCCACTTTCTAGCAAGTGAAGAACACAAAGAAGATATCCAAGCTTCAAGTGTTGTTAAGCAATCACCACCTCATTTCACATATCCACTCTCGGTCGTCAACCATACTTTACCACCTATAGGATTAGAACCTTCACCATCAAATGAGCATGAAGCACACATTCAATTACACTAGGTTTAAGTAGTATCACTTTCATAAGTTATTAAAGTATTGGCAATACTTTTAACTTCTGCATATGTCTCATTAAACCTCAAATCAACATCTGCAAGTTCTAGGATCTAGAGCCTCCTCATCATCTCGTCATTCTTATTTTCATAAGCATGGTAACTTTGTTCCACGTGATAACCCTACTTATTGAAAGACACTATATGTGTCTATTTCCTTTCAAGTGTTCATCATAACCAAATCTTGCTCATAAATCAATTCAAATCCTATGCCTATTCTACTCATCTCTATAGCACACACAAGATCTATTGAATTTAGTAATTTCACTTAGATTCCTGTTCCAAAGAGCTTTCTTGAGAACGTTCTTAACATATTCTATTATCACACACAAACACATCTCCTGGTCTTTGATGATCAAATCACTCTCATAACACATACTCAAACTCAATATAAAAGATGTCTCTCTTTAGATCATTCAACCATAGATTCCAAACACAAAGATTAAAATCTTTTTGCATTACGCATTAGTGCTTCCGCTTTCCAAAATCACCTCGATAACAATACTCTAATCCTTTCCACCTCCTTTGAGAAAACCACATGCCTCGTCATACGATCATCTCGCATTGATAGAGAAGAGCTACATGACTTTAAGGATAAAATTCTTTGTATGCTAACCAACATCCGCAAAAACATTACCAAGCTCATCATTTTCATTAACCTACAACCTCCTAAACACTTCATCATTATTCTTTATACAATGCACTAGACAATATGTTGGATGTCCACCTATTGAGGAGGAGAGAAATTCATTCACATATTTGTATTTTGTTAAATTGTATTTAAAGAACATCTACTCATGTTTCTTACACCCTAAAATACCAACACATACGTACACTACATTTAGTTAAAGTCGGTTCACAAAACCACAAGTGCTTCAAGCCTTTGACCTTTTCTATTTTTAATAGTTCAAGCCTCTTTCACCCCCAATATCTCATCAAGTGAAAAACACATCATGTGTTTGACAAAGTTCTTCACTTCTGATGAGGCGAAAAATGAACCACTTTTAGGGGGTCATTTAAGCCCGGAATTGAATTTATTTGATCAAATATTGCCCTAAATCGTTCCTTTTGTGATTTTAGGTACTTTGGGAGTGAAATCTGGAAAAGGAAGCAATTCAGACGTTTTTGGAGCATAAAAGTGAGAAAACGCCAAAGACTTAATTTTCCATGCTGAGAACAGTACCTGACGGCGTCAAGAGGAAGACCCGACGGCGTCAGGAGTAAAAGTGGTGACAACCCAGTGCAAACCTGACGGCGTCAAAACAAGGGCATCAAGAGTTAATTTGGTGACGGCCTGCATAAGGTGTACACATGACGGCGTCAGACCCAGATCTAGGCAGTCCGAGGAACTATTTGGCGGCGAGATGACGGCGTCAGACATTTGTTCTTGACGCCGTCACCTTCTAAACTCTATATATAGTTTTCTATTTTTCATTCATTAGAGAGGAACTTGTGTGGAGAACCCTAGGGCCAAACTTTGTAAACCCTAGCTCATATTTTACAGTCCTTTCAAGGGTTTTCACCTCTTGAATCCTTTCATGTTCAATTAAGATAAGTCTTCTCTTTAATTCAATCAATATGTCTATGTGTTGGTTGATTATATCTTTTACTTGTCTTGATTTCAACATGCTAGGCTAGATTTATCTTGTGTTTGCTTAGATCTAATGAAACCTAGATGTTAATTATGTGTTGATTACTTGTTTATGGTTGTATTGGATGAATGATTTCAATGTTAGGCTTAAGAAAACTGGCAGATCTCCATTGTGTAACATGCTTGAACGTCTTAGGAAACATGAACCGATGTGTACTATGTTTTATTGGTTGTATTTAATGCATGAGTAAATTCTAATGATCCCATGTTAGGAGCTTCTTAGCCGGCTCGACATAGGAGTGAAGTAGGCACTCATAGGATTGGGGAAGTAAGTACGCCACCCCATGAATGGTATTAAGGAATACAATCCGTCATCCACGCAACTATAACAAGTAATTAACGTGTAAAAGATATCTAGGGAGTAGTGAAATCTAAGTAAACACATTTCTCCCACATATTGCTCACAACTTTAGTTTAATTTAGTTTATTTTCATTTCTAGTATTTTATTTTGATTGCATCTTTAGTATTGGGTTAGTTGACTAGCAACTAATTCCGCCCTAAATCCTTCAAACCCGAGATTTTAATTTGTTTTCTAAAAAATATAAAAATACAAAAAGAATCATCCTTAATCTCTAGACCTAGTCTTTTGGTTTTCTAATCCTAGCGACACTATTCCTAGCTGAACGATCAATCCCCCGGTACTTGTCATTATACTATACTACATCGATCAGGTACACTGCCTGGTGGGGGTTGTAAGCTTCTCGAGATCCCTCGAGAGGTAAATCCTGGTGCAATTCCCGCGCATCAAGTTTTTGGCGCCGCAGCCCGGGGAATGGTTATTGTCTAGGTTAGAATCTCTTTTTATTAGGTCTACTTGCTAGATTCCTTTCTAGTAAGTTTTTTATTTTTATTTTTAGGATCTCTTTAGTCTATCTATTTTCTTCGTGTTTTTGTTCGTAACTCTTTACCACCCGACATCATGGACGATGGGAACATCTTTGAACCCATCATCCCAACACAACAAAACCCACCACTAGAACCTCTTAAGCCCCGAACCTTAGGAGAATATTCCCGACCTAGCCACCAAGGCTACCGTAACACCATTGAGCTCACCGGAGCCAATGTGACCCCCTTGCGATCCGACACCATCCGGTTGGTGCAAAGCGGATGTGCATTCCTTGGACTTCGTTCCGAAGATCCAAATCAACATCTCAAGGACTTCCTTAAAATCGTAGATTCCATAGACCTCGATGTTACAACTAGAGAGTCAACCCGATTACGCCTATTCCAATTCTCTTTACGTGATCAAGCTAGCCAATGGCTTGAACGTTTACCCACGGGATCCATCACCTCATGGGATGATCTCACCACTCGTTTCCTTGCTCAATTTTTCCCACCGGGGAGAACTACTAAGCTTAGAAATGACATCTTGATGTTCCAACAACGTCAAAATGAAACTCTTTATGAAGCATGGACTCATTTCAAGGACTTACTCCAAAAAGTCCCTCATCATGGCATAGATCTTTGGCTCCAAGTCCAAATCTTCTATGACCATATCGATCTCTCCACAAGGCGAGCCATTGACCAATCGGCCGGTGGTAAGCTACGTGATCTAAGTGCGGAAAAATCATGGGAACTCATAGAAGATCTTGCTCTCTATGACAACGAAAGTTGGAATGATCCCCGTGAATTGAACAAAACGGTCAAGGCAATATCTTTGCCTTCGAACAACTCCAGTACTCCCGACCGTAGGATCATGGAACTTGAGGACCAAGTCAAGTTTCTCATGAAATCTTACGAAGCTCCTAAGCCTTCAAGCCAAGTGAACAAAATCACTTCTTCATGCGAATTATGTAGTGGTCCCCATGACACTCGTGATTGTGTGGAACTCCCCGGAACAGCTTTTGCAGATTACGCATCCTCATGTACCGACGAAGCGGGAGATAAGTGGTACACTTTCAAACCCGAGCCAAACCCTTACGGTGATTCCTACAACCCCTCTTGGAAAAATCACCCAAACCTTAGGTGGAAACAAAATCAAGCCAATTCTTCCAATCCGCCTAATCGTTACCAACCAAACGGTCCACCCTCCAATCGTACTTTCAACAACAATCCTTCTAACAACTATGGTAGTACCAACAATCTTGAAGGATTGATGTCCAAGTTTATGGCATTTCAAGAAGCTCGCATTGCTAGGTTTGAAACCGAATTCAACCAACAACAAACGGAGATGACCAACAAGATAGACAACTTGTTGAAAGCCCTCAACAACCAAGCGTCAACTACACATAGGAAGGACACTATCGAAGCCAATACCAAAATCAAAACTAAGGACCCCTCGTCATCCAAACATGTCCACTTTGTCAATGTTGTCACCATTAAGCCAATAGATAAGAATATAGAAGAAAGTGACAAAGATGAAGTTGAAATAGAAACCGAGACTAGGGATGAAATTAGGGAAGTTGAGATTAATAAGGGAGAGGAATTAGAGGAAGTAGAGACTATAGAAAAGCACTTTGATAAGTTGCCCACCAAGGAAGAACGGGAATACTATAAGGATTTATTCGATGGCCCCGAGACACCATATATCCTTGGCACACCCCTTATCAAAATGGGAGACCCCTCTAACATCAACATACCATGCAACATTGGGCATATGCATATATGGAAAGCTTATATCGATCCTAGATCTCCTGTAAACATCATGACTAGGACTTTTTACAATTGGGTGATGAAGAAACAACTTGATTATAGAATGATGCCCAATAAGAATTTGATAAGTAATTTTGTAGGAAGAGTGAAAGGATTGCATGTGATTATAGGTAATTTCACCTATGACATCGATTTTATGATAGTAAAAGACACTCGTCCGGTGATAGATGATTGCCTAAGCCAAGTAATATTCGGAAAACCATTTGTTGAGGTGATTGAGTCTAAACCGTCAGATATAATTGACCAAGTTCAACTAGTCAAAAACAGCTTATCCCAATACTCCGTGGATAGTATAGTGTGTCCCCGGGTCGTTAAAGTCCCAGCGAGATTGAAATGGTGTTATTTGAAATCATTTATGAGTGAGTGGCACTGAGGACAGTAGCCCAGATGATATGGAATTGATTTTGCTACTGATATTTTGGTATTTGTACACAGATATAATATTCACAAAAATCAGATATACAGGTATATGCACAAATTCACAATTAAGATTCACGTAAGAGACAGAAAAGTGGGATTTGGTAAATTACAAACTACAGGGGGTGCTTTTGAAACTTAAAAATTAAAATGAAATTTGAAATTCAAAATGAAATTATAAAAGTGATTTTTTTACTATTTAAATATTATTTAATTAATTAAACTAATTAAAAATCTAATTTAAATTAACTTAAAAATGACAAATGTTACAAATTAACCTAAAAACTTGCAAAAATAATTTCTAAACTTAAATTAGAACTTGAAGAAAGTATAAAAAAATAAAAATAAATATTTTTGTCTTTTTATGGTTTTATTATTAATTAAAAACTATTTAACTTAATTAAACTAATTAAAATAATTTAAATTACTAATAATACTAAATTAACTTAGAAAATTTTGGAAAAATTTATAAAAATACTTAACCATCACAGGAATCCTAAAAAATTATAAAAACTTCTAAAAATTATGTTTAAGGCTAATCCACTAATTAATTACCTTTTAATTAACTTAAATCTATTTTAAATAATTAAAATAAGAAAAATGGAAAATGAATAGTGGAAACTAAAAATTTATTTTCTAAAAGTCTATTATATTATATTAGAGCTAGGAAAAATATAAAAACTAAGTTTTGCTTTATAAAAACTAAATATGCTATTTAAAACTTGATATTAATTAATAATTAAGAAAATTAGTATTAAATCTAATAAATACTAAATGACAAAATAAAAATCTAGAAAAATTACTGAATTTACTTTAATATAAGTGGTAATTAATAAAAATATAAAAATACTAAGTACTTAATAAAAATCTAAAAATGAAAAATAAAAGATAAATTGAATTAAATAGAAACTATCACTTAATTTAAATTTGGATTTTCTTGGTTTTTCTTTTACAAACTTACTTAACTACTGAAAATAGAAAACTTTTGTGAAAACACTTTTGAAATAGCTTATAAATAAGTAGTATGCACCCCCTAATCCAAAGTAGTTTGACTTTTGTTGACTGAATGGACAAATGAGCTCAAATGAGTGTAGGTGGGGTCCACAATGTCAAAACTTGATAAAAATAAGCTAAACAAACTTGAATAAGCTAAAAACAACAAGAATTGATCTCAAATAAGCTGAATGGGATCCAAATAAGCACTTTGCAAACTGAGCTTGAACACAGACTTGGGACAGACTTTGGTAACAAATCCAGGTGGGGTCCACTAGGATCTAGGTCAAACAAATGGTCAATCCTTGTTCCCTGGTAGGAGGGGGGTTGGGAAAAACCAAATTGAACCTCTGAGGCCCACTGGGTTGGTCTACAATAGCCACCAAAGTGGTGGTGGTGAAATGGTTCTGCTGGTGCAGGGGAAGGTTTCTTCCCTGCAACTGTGTTCCAGGGCTTGTGGAGCCCACACAAAAATTCACAAAATTGAAACAACAATGGGAATCAAAAGTTGAGGTGGTAGAGTTTAACTACAACAAGTTTCAGACCTTGAATCACAACACAAAAATCTATAAAAATCTTGCTAATTTGTGAAAAAACTGAGATTGAACTTTTTGACTTTTTATTAGAAACTAGAACTTTGACTTAAGTGAACTTTGGTTGATGATTACTAGTTGATTATGCTATTTTGAACCACAATAAAGCTAAATCTAGTGAACTTGAGTATTTATGAAAAGATTTGAGGTGTTGTAATGCTCAAATACCTACACAGTTAACTGTGTAGGTGTTTTGTTCTTGATTTTGACTTTTTACTCTATGACACCCAAATTTTAAGATTTGTTTGAACTAATTTGGTACTGAGACAGAGTTTTCACACAAAGTTGACAATCAAAAACCTTTTTGAAACAGTGAATGAACCAAATCCAAACACCCCCTTAATGCCTAACTGTTTTGTGTTTAAGAAGCTAAGGGGTGTTTAAGCTTATGAAACTGTTCCAATCTAACTTTTTATCAATTATAAGACCTAAATGACTGCTTAGAAACAAAGATCAACCATAAACACACAATTATATTACCTAAGCTAGTTTGACTGTTTACAACTATGATTTAAGTTAACTAGTAATTCTAATGAACAATTTAGCTATCTTAAACTATAAACTACTCAAACAACACTGAATAAGCATAAGAAACACAGATTAGCAATAAGCAAACAAGCAATCAGAAGCTATAAATAACTAAGATTTTAGAGGAAATTTCAAATGAGCAAAAGCTTACAAGACACCCCTAGCATGAACAAGGAGTTTTCCTAATGATGCCTATCTTTAGATAGGCTGTTCCAATCCCAAGCTTGCTCACCAATGTTCTTCAATACCTGAAAACAACTCAAAAGCACACACAGTTGACCAATGTTGACTTTTTTAGCTTTTTGATTATTTTCTACTATAACTGAGTTTTAAAGTCTCTAAAAGCTTCAATGAGCTTTATGGTAACCTAAGTGTCCTATCTCAATCCATGAAGCTTGATATAAGTGACATTTAGACTTATTAAGAAATGCAGAAATTGAGAAAATGGCAATAACACAAAACAGACTTGAACCTTGGAATTTTATAACTTAAAAAGATTGAAAGTACAATACTTAAGCTGCTACAATGCTTGAATTAAAACAATTACAACTGATTTTTAAACCTACACTTAATTCGACACTAAATTTGCTAAAATAAACTACACAGTAGCTTCCTTGCATCCTTCTTCTATTTATAGCAGCAAATTAGGTTTCCCTAAAGCCTCTGAGCCTTTCCCACTTGATCTTGGCCATTGAATTTCTCTGAGATGATCTCAACCTTTGAATTAGGTTTTGGCACCAAAATCGGATAAGGGTGCTTGGACTGTTATACCAACTGGGGGGTGGCATTTATTGTGGTGTCATAGTTAGGTAAAGTGGGTTGGTTTTGGGCGGTGGAACACGTGGGAGAGGGTGGTGGTGATAGGACGGCCAAGTGGGGTTGTGGGGGAGGGAAGCTGGGGAGATGATGGTCGTTTGACCATGTTTGACTGAGGTCAAGGGTTTGACCCCGGTATTAGTATTAAGGGTGTTGGTGGGCTGGATTTCTACATGGGCCAGAAATAGGGAATTTGGGCTTGGGGGATTATATATTGGATT
Source organism: Artemisia argyi (assembly GCA_030686995.1). NCBI lineage: Eukaryota > Viridiplantae > Streptophyta > Magnoliopsida > Asterales > Asteraceae > Artemisia > Artemisia argyi. Next base: position 152,325,126 of record CM060686.1, on the reverse strand, counting down.
GGGTTTGGTTTTTGGATTAGTTTAGAGTAGTATTATTATTATTAAGGTCCGGTTTGGTTTTTAGATTTCACAAGGACCATTTTTTTAATTTACCGAAATTTGAGGGTTGAACTTGGCATTCTTCCAAATTGTTTCCAAGGGTGTATTTTGCCAAGTTGTGAATAGTACATGGTCCAGTGTTGATTTTTCCATGTTAAATGTACCAGGGACTAAAACTGCCAAACTTTCAAACTTCAGGGACCATTTGTGTATTTTTCACCAAACTTTCCACCAAGGACCAATCCTGCCATAAAAGGTTAGTGCAAGGACAAAATTTGTTTTTCTCAAAGTTTTTAATATCCCAGGGATCATTTTTGACAATTTTCAAAGTTCAGGGACTAAACTTGACATTTTGTGGAACTTTTCACCAAAGGACTAAATGTGTAACTTTTTGATTTAAAAGGACCTTTGGTGACTTTTTTAAGTTTTTAGAATAACCAGGGACTAGATTTGACAACTTTTGAAAGTTGAGGGACTAAAACTGCCAATTTTGCAAACTTTGTGCGTTTTTCATCTGTTTTTGATTATTTTGCATTTGAAACATGTAAAACACTTTCCTGGGATATTTTCACTATTTTGATTCAATATTGAGTGTTTTTAGATGTTTTGGCAGCTCAGAAAAGGTAAAAATGATGAGTATTTACACACTCATCATGAGGCCACTAGGATGAGTTATGATCCGACTTTAGGGATAGTTAGGTTCAAGGGAGAGAATGATGAGATTGCCTACCAAATGCCCTACAAGATTGAGCAATACCGCCTTCTCTCTAACATAGAAAAGGAACATAAATAAGCGGCATATTATAGGAATGATGAGGATAGACGTAGAGGAGTAGAGTATGTGATGAAAATGATGCTTGGTTTCTACAAAGAATGCTTGCAACTAGGTCCGGAATACAAAACTGGCTTAGGAGACGACCTAGAGAGTGAAACCAACAATGAGGTCACGTAGTAACCCATGACCTTGAGTCTAGCTACAAGACTCGTAAATAAAGAAAAGCGCTTCTTGGGAGGCAACCCATGTTTTGTGTGTGATTTTTATTTGTTTGTTTGTTATTTGCTTCCGTATGCATGCTTTATTTTTATTGTTGGTAGATCATGTTTCAAAAACTAAAATAGTGGAAATACTTTACTTTGTTGTTTGGCCTAGTCTTAACTTCACCCAAAGGTATTTTTGCAAAAGATAAGTGTAAGGGGAAACCCCAAATATGTTTTTAAGAAACAAAACCGATCATGATTCTCCACAATATTAAATGAACATGTATATTCGTATTTGTTAGAGTCAAATGCTTGTATCGAATCATAATGAAGTTTTGCAGGATTTTCCAGGAAGTAGGACCAAGTTTTTCCAGAAATTTTCCGGAAACTTAACATAAGAATTTCTGCAGGTCACTTCTGACGGCGTCACGAGTTTACTCTTGACGGCGTCACGAGTAAAAATCTGGAAATTTTACCAGTTTTGTTTTTCTAACGGAGTCTTAAAGTTTTTGTTGAATTATTAGTTTTATAATCTCCAGGAAATCTGCAAACATCATTCCACAAGCATTATATCTTATTTTGTTTTCTAGGATTTATTAGCATATATAGATTGCCGCCGATTTTATGCGAGGTTGCCTTGTCTGTTTTCTCAGGATTTACAGGTTATGTATGACAAGAAGATGATTTATTTTCTGGAAGAGAAGCTTTGATTGTTCATTTTCCTGGAGGAAGATCTAACCTGGCCACCTTATTATCCATACCGAGCGAATCAGTGGAGTAATTGATTTCATTCGTTTTACTTATTTCACTTTTACATTCTTTACTTGAACATTGGGGACAATGTTCATCCTAAGTGTAAGGGGAGGGTAAAATGATGATACCTTACGAATACACTTTCGCTTGAGTTTGTTTGTTTAATGGTAGATGTGTAATAAAACTATGAGAAATACTTGTTAGTGCAATTTTAGCACCAAATTTAAAATTTTTTACAACATTTAGGAGTGAAACTTTAGCCATAGCAAGCGTCTCATGGATAGGAGATTGTATGACTAGCACAACACCGTACTATTCAGAAAATTTTCCACCCAAATATGTGAGGTTCGCCTTTAGATTTGATAGGAAAAGCATTTATTATTAGTGCTTATGAGTGTACCGGTAGCATTTAGATTCTAGAACTTGCGTTAGTGATGCATCCCGAGACCGCTAGTGAGACTACATTCGTGTAGTAGGATTTACTACATGATAAGAGGCATTAGGATCACCCTTGTGTTAAACCCGTATCATAATTACTTGACCACTTAAGTCATATTACTTGGCTAGTTAAGTCAACTAATTTTCCCACACCATTAGCGTTGTACTCATTTTTAGTACACGAAACCCCTAGTACACCCGTCCGAGCCTATATTTTCGTTTCTAACTTTAAACATTTTACTTAAAGGAAGAATTTGTTACACCCCACTTAAATGTACACCCAAATCGCCTTAGCCTTCCGTGTATGCACTCATCTTTAGTGCATTATTGTTATTTGTTTAAACCCTAAGTTAATTATCTAATTGATTACATGGTTGCTAAGTCGAGTCATATCCTTGTACATATTGTTTTAGGACGATTGGGACTCATGGGTAAAGTACTTATTTTATGGAGTAATGGGGAAGAACATCATATATTACCCCCGTATGTACGTTAATCTTAAAAGTACTCCAAGTGTTTTGATTTTCTTAATTCGAGTTATTAGAATAGTTTATTTGTAAAGTATGTAAAAATTCAAGTGTAAGGGGAATTTTCATTCCCTATGATGTATTATTTTGGATGGTAGGGTAAAAGTGTATGCACAAAAAAAAAAAAAAAAAAAAAAAAAAAAAAAAAATAGAAAAAGAAAAAGAGAAAAAACATACGGACTACCATCCCGTTTCATTTTATGTTTTTGTTATTTTTCATTTATTAGCTTAAGTCGAGTCTAGTCTTGGCTTAGCAACGCCATATTGTACATGTAATTAACCAAGATTGTTAACTCGCCACCAGTAAAGACTGCCTATATCCAACAAAACCGTGTATTTCATATCCCTACACCTAACGTTACAACCCTTTAAAAAGACCTCTTTGATAGTTTATCCTAGGTGCTTACGCCATGTGGTGGAGGTTTGATCCTTTCCCAAGCCTATGGTAATCTATTTTGCTATGACAGGTAGTGAGAGATGTTTTCCATTTCCATATTGTGATATTACTTTATTACACCCGAGAGATGTGAGTATCTAAACACTATTTGTGAGGTGCTAGTGTATGACCTCTGTGCTTGTCTATTGGTCTTTAGTGGAACGATTATTTGTTGTAATTACTTTTATATTAGTGTTAAATGACCCCTAACTTGTATTTTGATTAGAATAAAAGCGCATTTGCTTGAGGACAAGCAAGTGTAAGGGTATATGATGAGGCGAAAAATGAACCACTTTTAGGGGGTCATTTAAGCCCAGAATTGAATTTATTTGATCAAATATTACCCTAAATCGTTCCTTTTGTGATTTTAGGTACTTTGGGAGTGAAATCTGGAAAAGGAAGCAATTCGGATGTTTTTGGAGCATAAAAGTGAAGAAAACGCCAAAGACTTAATTTTCCATGCTGAGAACAGTACCTGACGGCGTCAAGAGGAAGACCCTGACGGCGTCAGGAGTAAAAGTGGTGATGACCCAGTGCAAACCTGACGGCGTCACAACAAGGGCGTCAAGAGTTAATTTGGTGACGTCCTGCATAAGGTGTACACATGACGGCGTCAGACCCAGATCTAGGCAGTTCGAGGAACTATTTGGCGGCGAGATGACGGCGTCAGACATTTGTTCTTGACGCCGTCACCTTCTAAACTCTATATATAGTTTTCTATTTTTCATTCATTAGAGAGGAACTTGTGTGGAGAACCCTAGGGCCGAACTTTGTAAACCCTAGCTCATATTTTACAGTCCTTTCAAGGGTTTTCACCCCTTGAATCCTTTCATGTCCAATTAAGACAAGTCTTCTCTTTAATTCAATCAATATGTCTATGTGTTGGTTGATTATATCTTTTACTTGTCTTGATTTCAACATGCTAGGCTAGATTTATCTTGTGTTTGCTTAGATCTAATGAAACCTAGATGTTAATTATGTGTTAATTACTTGTTTATGGTGGTATTGGATGAATGATTTCAATGTTAGGCTTAAGAAAACTGGCAGATCTCCATTGTGTAACATGCTTGAACGTCTTAGGAAACATGAACCGATGTGTACTAGGTTTTATTGGTTGTATTTAATGCATGAGTAAATTCTAATGATCCCATGTGCATTTATGGAAATGTTGAGTGTTTGACTTTCCATAAGACCTCTTACACATTTTGAATTTATCTATTGTGTGTTTGACTAGAAGTAACTTGATGTGACATTGTGAAAGATACTTGGAACATGGTTTTAGAACATGGTTTGTCTTTGTTAGTTTTGGAACATGGTTTTAGAAAACCCCTTTGTAAGTTTGCCTATAAATAGGAGTTTATAGTGTACTTGCAAATTTGATGAAAAACCACACACACATAGTTATATAGGAAACCATGTAGAAACACACATGAGTCACCCTTTCCAAAATGATCATAATGCTTCTAACATTCATCTTTGTTGTAAGCATATCATACTTCATGATCCACCAAGAAGGTTACAAGATCTTGAAGTCATCATTCATTAAAGCATTCTAACATATGAAGATTCAAGGGCACTTGACATCCTCAATGGTTGAAGACTTCTTATTCAAGAAGTTCATGTAGATTAGGCATGCATATCCATTAGACTTTTATGTCTTGTATCATCATTGTATCATAAGAATATAGGTTAGATGGTTTATGTGTTTGTGCCATAAAACACAAGGTTTTTATGTTGGGCCACAAAACATAGCGGGAGTGGTTGTACCCTAGGTAAAGAACTCGACATCTAGCTTAGTGTCGGTAAAAGTGTAAGCGACGAACGGGAGTGGTTGTACCCTTGTAAAAGAACTCGACATCTAGCTTAGTATCGGTAAAAGTGTAAGTGACGAACGGGAGTGGTTGTACCCTTGTAAAAGAACTCGACATCTAGCTTAGTGTCGGTAAAAGTGTAAGCGACAATTGTAAGGTTTTCTCCGCCGAAAAGGGAGGTTGTTGATCTAGTGAAGTAACTGTCGAGTTGGGCACTCGAGGAGTGGAGTAGGGCGGAGAGGTGATCCGTGACCGAACCACTATAAATCCTCGTGTTCGGTTTGCACTTTCCTTTTACTTATTGCCTTACTTTAATGTTTGCATTATGTGATTGTTTGTGTTGTGACTTGTTGATTGTACTTGTGTGATAACCTGTTTTAAGTTATGTTAGTCATAAACTACAAGTAACATCTTTCATATTAGAACAAGCTAAAAATGGACATTTGATACAACAAGTTTAAAGTTTTTAAACGGTAACGTATTCACCCCCTCTACATTTTCACACTTCGGTTTCTAGCAAAGGTGGTCTTTGCATAGAACATCCCTCTACATAGTTCTCTTGAGCCATGGATCTATACTCTGCTTTACCAAAAATCTTAATTAGGATTTTAGATTTTTGGGAAAGAAGTTTTTGACTTAAAACGACTTCTCGGGAAGGCTTTAGCGCTAAAAAACTAAAGTATACCGCTCTGATACCAATTGTAGAACCGTAGAGGGGGGGGGGTGAATACGGTTTCTTAGGCTTTTAAGACGTTTAAAAACTTTAAGCCTCAAAGAAAACCAGGTGGTTGTATAATCAATCCAAACAACCACAAGCACAATCAAAGTATATAAAGCGAGTAAAGAGAGACACCACGATATATACTGGTTCGGGATGGGGGGTTTATACCATCCATACGTCTAGTTGCGAATCCGCGACTCTGATACTGTTCACTAGTATAATCCTTTCGGTGGACTACAAACCGTTACAATTCACTCCACCGATATTCACCAATATCGATGCTCTCAAAGAAGGAGTTACTCACACGGTATTCCGCCATCGGAAACCACCCAAAAGAATCTCACGATTCGACTTTACCTAAGGATCACAAAGATCTCTACCAAGACTTCCCACCGGAAGTATCAAACCCCAACTAGATCCCCAGTTATCTAGGCTTGGTCACCAAGACGCAAGACTTCCCTTACAAACAATTGAATGAATGAATGAATGTTTGTTCAACCAAGTCCTAACCTAACCTAGTGACTCGATTGTAATAGAAAGGGTATAAGAAAGAAGACCCTCGACACAATTACAAGAGTGGATTAGGTTCTTGTGATTCTTCCCTTGCAAAGATATGTGTTCTTCCAAAGATGTTAGTGTGAAAATCAAGAACACAAGATTAGAGATAGAGAGATAGAGAGATTTGAGAGTGTTTAGAGAGAAAGAATCTAGAGAGAAAGAATAATGGCAAGGGGTAAGGAATACAAGAGGCAAGGGTGGTATTTATAGGCCAAGACCCAAACTTGGGAAAAATTTACCGAGGCCGGCGCGTCACCCGCGCGTCAACGTGCGGGCAGCGCGCCAGGACTCTGTCTTGGGTGTTGGACCTTGTAAATACCTATCCTTGCTAAACCCCTAATTGTACTTCACACTAAACCTTAACATTAATCATTTTAAGGTTTGCCAACTCAAATAGCCAATATGGAAAATATTTTGTGAAGTGTTTAAAGAGAAACCAAATTACCAAGGGTTTAAAGTGTAGATAGGGTAATTTGGAAGGGGTAGAAGTGTATTTCCTCACATGGCATAGAAAAGAGAGAAAGAATATGCCAAGGAATATTCCAATGCTTGGGGGAAGAATGAGATGGAGGGTTGAGATGAAATGGTTTGAATTGGATGGCTAGGATTAAAGGGAGCCTCCCTTGGTTTTCAAATAATTTAGCATGTGTGGAATGTGGATTGTTGAGATGAGTTCATTTGAAATGGATGGTTAAGATCAAGCCTAGGTTAGGGTTGAGAAAGAATATTCCAAAGGAATATGCTTTGCTTGGGGGGAAAGGAGAAATGGAGGGTTGAGATGGTTTCATTTGAAATAGGTGGTGGAGATCAAACACATGTGGTGGCATAGATAGGAGAGATTGGATGGATGGTTGAGATGAGTTTAGTTTGAATTTAATGGTTGAGATTAAGCACATGTGATGATATAGAGATGAAGGGTTGGATGGATGGTTGTGATGTGTTGTAATTTGAAATCAAAGGCTAGGATGAGAGGAGCCATATTAGGGTTTCAAACAATTAAACATGTGTTGAAAATAAAGGGTTAGGATGTGTTGTAAGGGAATGGATGGTTAGGATGTAGTGTGTAAGGGAATATGTAAGGGTGTAAGAGATTGTATAAGAGAATATTTGATTTGGATATGATTGGATATGATTGGTTTTGTCTTATGTATAAATGGGATTAGGAGAGGATTAAGGCATCATCTAATTGTCATTAAGAAGAAAAGGTTTAGACAATTAAGATTATAAGTTGAGAAAATCATAGGTTACTTATAAGTTCAAGTAACACAACGTCGATCCATAGTTTCATATCTCGTGACTTTCCACGACTCGACGTTCTCAACTAATACCTTGGTTCAAACAAGTTAAGTGCTTTGCCTTGATGTAAAGCATAACCCAAGTGGGAAAGGATGCGTTTACGCAAAGTGACCTTTGACTTAGTTTGACCAATAAGGGAGTAAACCCGTTAGGTAATTAGAGAAGACGTAAGCACGGGATATGAGCATATGGATGCTTCAACACGATGTCACGTGAAATATATAAGCTCCCTAAGATTAGAAAAACCTTGGCTAGAGGCGATAGTTAGAAAACATGAGTTGGCGTTTTCCCGTAAATGGGTGTTCTAAAAGTGGGATCTCTCAAGTCTCAAAACTCGTTTCGAGTGTTCTCAATTAAGCACATAACATATTCATACCTGTATTGAAAGATCCACATTTTTCGGGTAAGGGGAAAGCCGACTTTCAAAATTAGCCCGGAATCATACAGACTCCTTGTGCGTCACCCACGTTGACGCGTGGGCAGCGCGCCAGGAGCAGACATTGGCTCCGGCGATTTTGAGCTAACGTTTGTTATTTTATGTGTTTCGATGGTTTGTTTGTCATCATTAAAACATAAAGAGATCTTGATCATGTTGCCTCAACACCGATTTTACCCCTGCACATGTGAAACAAAATTTATGGCTTGCTGACTTAATGGTGTTTGACCAATTAAACATTGAAACTGAAACTTAAATGCCTGGTGAATTAATGTCAACCGAATCTGCAACTAATTTAGGAAACACATCTGGAAACACCTCATATTGCAAGAGAAACTTATATCAAAGCACACAATTTATATAAACACCATCTCTCTCTCATATCAAATTATACAAACATACATACCACAAAACTCTCGCCACCACCACAGGATCTCAACACCACCGGACCTCACCTTCACCGAACGTCAAAACCATCGGAGTCGCCACCACCGGACGTCACCTCCACCAGACGTCACCACCGAAACCAACAACCACCAAAAGAGTTTTTTAAGTTTCTGAGGTATTTTTTGAGTTTTAATAGATATATGACTATTAATTAACTTTTGAGTGTTCTTTTTTATAGATCTGTATTTTTATGTTTAGATCTAAATTTTAACAAACAAAAAAAACGTGTTTTTTGACAGTCCCAAAGGCTTGCTTAGACCGCCGCCGCCGCCATAGACACTGCCACCACCATCATAACTCCCCTCTCCACCGAGACCAACAACCACCAAATCTCCGCCGCCGGATCTATATCACAAATAGGTTTTTTCTTTTTAGTATTGAAGGTTTTTAATAGATTTATTTCTATTTTTGTAGATCTCGCCGGAATTTGTGTAGCCGCCGCCAGATTTTAGGTTTGTCTATTTTTTTTTTCCATTTTGAATGTTTTTTTTTTTTATAGATGTATGTGTTTTTTTTGTATTTCTATGTGTTTTTTTTGTAGATCCCGCGGGAATCTGTGTAGCCGCTGCTAGAATTTGTATAGCCGCCGTTGGGATGCCAGAAAAGTTGCAACCGTGTCGTATTAGAAATAGTTGTTGGTGCTGGTAAAGTTGTTTGAGGTAGTTTGTTTGAAGTTTATGTAATATGGTAATAATATTTGTAAGTTTGAGGTAGTTTTTGGCTTAGATCTGAGTCGGATTTAGGAAGTTTAAACACAAAAAACGAAAGATTCATAGAGGCTGCTTTTGTGAGTTTTATTTTTTGTTTTTACATCTAATGAGTTATAAATTGGAGGGTGATATTCTAAGATCTGTTAGTTTTGGTGTGTGGCTTTTGTTACTAGATATGACTGAATGTACCATGATCTTATAGGTTTGGTGGTTTCCGTTTGTTTGATGGTTCTTTTTTTGATGTTTTAAGTTTGAGTTTGTTATAATGTTGCTAATACCGACAACCATCAAAGGTATTGGGTTTAATTTGAGTCCTTGCTTTTAGTTCTTAATATTTACTTTGTTTGCTAAATCTGTCCGGAACTGTTTGCTCCCATCTGTTGGTTTTGGGAATTTAAAGAGTTTCATGTGTTGACCCTTTTGGTGTTGAGGCAGAAAGAAATTGGTTTTTGAGTTGGCAGGTTTGATTCTCCTTTGTATGGAGTAGTTGGTTTTGATGTTTCGTGGTTTTCAAAAACATGGTTAGCTAGCGATTTTATTGTTTGCTATTACACCATGGTTGGTTGGAGAGTTGTCCAATACATAACTCTATCACAATTCTACACAAGTTTGAAAGTTGCATTGGTTAAAGTACAAAATTTATTGGATAATATTCAAACAAATTTGAAAATATTTGTTCGAAAATTTTAAACTAAACAATTCAAATAGGTTTAAAAAGATGGGATGTTTTTCTTTTGGATGTCACATGACATTGTATAGGGACTAAGACTATGTAAGAAAAATGTTAAAAAGTGATAATCAATTTTAAAGGATTAAACTTCAACGGAGTGGAAATAAAAAACATTAATATCTCATTGGATCACTTTATCATAAAGATGAACGTCTTTCTAAAGAACCATTAAGACTTCATTATAATTTTATGTACATCGTTGAAAACAAATACTCCATAGGACTTAGTAATTGTATGCACACATAGCTATGCGTGAACACTTTACTAGCACCGCTAAACATAACGACCATCACTTGAAAAGAATTTCCCAACGTTATAAATACTAGACGAGTACTTGCGCATAGCAACGAGATATCACTTTAACTATATGCCGCTATAAAATTCCGTTGCTATGCACGGGTACGCGTCTAGTTTGTTAAATTGTAAAATGCAGTGAAGTTTTTTAACATACACTTTTGCAAATTTTCTAGCATTGTCTTCATGTCTAATTTGGCAAGATTTTGATATTTGCCAATTGTCATTAGCTTTTCAAGCAAACATAGAGATTGTGTTTATGTATATAATTATTAACAAACACGATTATAAATTTCTTCCACGCTGCATATATAAAAGCCTTGCTGGTGTGAGCAAGTGTTATCACAATTTAAAATTGTCCAACAGATAATGGACTAGTTACTACTTGAAGTATAATGGAAATAGAAATACACATTTTTATGCTATGGTTAGGCGCTAAAAGGATTATATTCCAAGAATATACTAACCTTTCTAATAAGTATGCTTATTGTAGCTTGGAAGTGGAATTGAGGTTCCTTGTATAGATATTGAGCATGCTTGCTATCCATACAAACATCATTTCACTTTTAATTACGTATATAGTTTAACGGTATTTTTTAAAGCCTTTGTGTTCACTTTGATTTGTGATTCAAAAAGTAGATAAATAAGTACAACGAGAGCCGTTCCCACAAAAAAAAAAAAAAAAAAAAAAAAAGTACAACGAGAAGATCATGTTGGTCCAAACCAAGAGACTTTTCCGTTTTAGCATAATGAATGTTTGATTATTTATAACTAATCTAGTATATTTTAACATAGCTAAACAAGTGTTTTACCTATGCAATGCAACGAGGGTAGTTCAGGTAGCATTTGATTAGTTAGTTAGTGGGTTTGGTATAGGTTTGAACAAAAGAGAGAATAAATTTATGATACTATAAAGAATTGTTTACTTTATGAATTATACAATATTACAATACGAGAAAAGTTCTTTTGCGAACAAGTTTTTTTCTATAAACTGAGGGATAAATCCCCACCATCCATCTAGTTTGATCTAATGGTGGAGATTAATATAAGATTTAAAAATGGAACCTAAGTCCATGTTTTTTTCTTGTCCTTTTATCTTTCTTATTTATTCATTGTATTTTTCTTTTTTTATTTTTTCTTTTTTCTCATTTTTTCTCCTTATCTACGCTTTTTCTTTTTTCTCTTTTTTTTTCTTCCTTTTTTGTTCACTTTTTTTCCAAGTTTTTTTTTTTTTTTTTTTTTTTTTTTTTTTTTTTTTTTTAGCACTTGTTTTACTTTTTTTAATGAACCTTTTTTTATTCATTTTTTTTTTTTACTTTTAGAAAAAATCACGTTTTTTTTTAAATTCATGTGTATTTCTTTAAAATTCATATATTTTTTTTAATTTTCTTACGTTTTTGTCCGTTTTCATCTATTTTTATATGTTTTCGTCTATTTTTTTTAAGTTTTCGTTAATTTTTAGACGTTTTCATCTGCTTTCAGATGTTCATCCAATTTTATACGTTTTCGTTCGTTTTCATACGTTTTCGTCCATTTTTATAAGTTTTCGTCCGTTTTCAAACGTTTTTGTCCGTTTTCGTCCATTTTATACATTCTTGTCCCTTTTCAGACGTTTTTGTCGGTTTTCGGCAGTTTTTATACGTTTTCAGACATTTTTGTCCGTTTTCGTCTATTTTCAGACGTTTTCGTCTGTTTTCATCTGTTTTCTTACGTTTTGTCCGTTTTCGTGCGTTTTCATACGTTTTCGTCCATTTTCATACGTTTTAGACGTTTCTGTTCGTTTTCATACTTCTCCATCTGTATTTATACGTATTCATCCATTTTTTTACGTTTTCGTCTGTTTTCAGACGTTTTCGTCAGTTTTTATATGTTTTCGTCTGTTTTTATATGATTTCGTCTGTTTTTGTTTGTTTTCATATGTTAATGTTTTTGTCCGTTTTCTTTCGTTTTTATACATTGTTGTCTGTTTTTAGACGTTTTCATCTGTTTTAATACATTTTCGGCAGTTTTTACATGTTTTCATTGGTTTCGTTCGTTTTCATACGTTTTTCTTCATTTTCGTGTGTTCACTTTCGTTTTCGTCCATTTTTATACGTTTTCATCCGTTTTCAAACGTGTTTTTACACTTTCATACGTGTTCGTTTGTTTTCGTATGTTTTCATGCGTTTCTAAATATCACAATTGACATTCTTAATATCACAAGTGATATTTAGAATATGACATAATATCGCTTGTGATATTAAGAATATCAATTGTGGTATTCAGAAACGTGTGAAAATGGACGAAAATGTATGAATACGGACAAAAACGTTAAAAAGTGAAAAACACGTGAATTAAAAAAAATGTAAAATCACTTGTGATATTCTGAATATCACTTGTGATATTCTGAATATCACTTGTGATATTCAGAATATCACTTGCGATTTTCATGTTACAAACATTTGTTGAAGATCACTTGTGATAAGAATATATCACTTGTGATTTTCATGCTACAAAACATTTGTTGAAAATCACTTGTGATATTCAAACACACAATGGTGTTTTAGTATTACTTGTTCAGAATAGTTTTAGTATCGTGGTTTGTTTAGTTTGAGTTAGTTAGTGGCCTGATTTGTTATTTAGGTGTTTGTTAAGATGTGATAGCGTCATCAAATGTAATGAGATTGTTAACTTTAACTGACGTGGGATTATTTGTATTGTGAAATAACTTTAAAACCGGAGGAGAGTTGATTTACCTCATAACTTTTATAGTTTTATATTTCATCCAAGTAGCAGTTTTCTTTTATATAAGATCAATAATACATTTTATCGCCGCTACATTACACGACGCTATCACATCTTAACAAACATCTAAACATCAAATCAACTTTTTTTCGTCCATTTTTGTACATTTTTATATAAAAACGAAAGAAAACGAACAAAAACAGAAGAAAACGTAAGAATGTGAAAAAAACGTGAATTAAAAAAAATGTGAAAATCACTTATAATATTCAGAATAACACTTGTAATTTTCTGAATATCACTTTTGATATTCAGAATATCACTTGTGATTTTCATGTTACAAAACATTAGTTGAACATCACTTGTGATATTCGGAATATCACTTGTGATATTCGGAATATCACTTGTGATATTCAGAATATCACTTGTGATTTTCTGAATATCACTTGTGTTTTTCTGAATATCACAAGTGATTTTCAACTAATGTTTTGTAACATAAAAATCACAAGTGATAATCTGAATATCACAAGTGACATTCAGAAAATTACAAGTGATATGCATGTTACAAAACGTTAGTTGAAAATCACGTGTGATATTTAGAATATCACTTGTGACTTTCATGTTACAAAATATTAGTTGAAAATCACTTGTGATATTCGGAATATCACTTGTGATTTTCTGAATATAACTTGTGAATTTCATGTTACAAAAACAATTGTTGAAAATCATTTGTGATATTCAGAATATCACTTGTGATATTCAGAGTGATATTCAAAATATCACTTTTGAAAAAAAGTGAATTAAAAAAAGCGTGAAATCACTTGTAATATTCTGAATATCACTTGTGTTTTATATTCAGAATATCACTTTTGCTATTCAGAATATCACTTGCGATATTCTGAATATCGCTTGCGATTTTCATGTCACAGAACATTTGTTGAAAGTCACTTGTGATATTCAGAATATCACTTACGATATTCAGATATCACTTGCAATATTTTGAATATCACTTGTGATTGTCGTGTTACAGAATGTTAAAAATCACTTGTGATATTCAGAATATCGCGAGTGATATTCAATATCACTCACGATATTCTGAATATCACAAGTGATATTCTGATAATCACAGTATATCACTTGTGATATTCAGAAAGGTATGAAAACGTCTGAAAACCTTTAAAAACGGTCGAAAACATATGAAAACATATGAAAACGGACGAAAACGTATACAAACGGACGAAACGTATGAAAATGGATGAAAACGGACGAAAACAGATGAAAACGTATCGGTCGTAAAACGTATAAAAACGGATGAAAATAGACGAATATGTATGAAAACGGACGAAAACGTAAGAAAACGTATGAAAATAGATGAATATTTATGAAAACGGGCGAATATGTCTAAAAACGGATGAAAAAGTTAGAAAGTGAAAAAACGTGAATTAAATTAAAAAAATATGTGAATTAAATAAAATACTCGTAAATTTAAAATAAAAAGGTGTATTTTCTTTTAAAAGAAAGAAAAAAAAGTGATTTAAAAAAAAAAAAAAAAAAAAAAAAAAAAAAAAAAAAAGGACAAAAAAAAGGCATGAAAAAAAAAAGAAAAAAAAAACGTGAATTTTTTTTTTAAACAATAGAAAAAAAAAAGACAAAAAGGAAAAAATGCAAAAAAAATGCAAGAAAAAGAAAACGTAAATAGGAAGGGAAAAAAAAGACAAAAAATGAAAAAAAGAAAAATAAAAGTGAATAAAAAGAAAGACAAAAGGACAATAAAAAACATGGACTTAGGTTGTCTATTAAATCTTAGGTTAATCTCTACCATTAGATCAAACTAGATGGATGGTGGGGATTTGTCCCTCAGTTTGTAACAAAAACTTAGTATGTAAAATAACTCACCTCATTACAATACCCGTGGGGTACTGTGCTCTTTTTTTGGGATACTTTGGGTATCAGAGGCCCATACCCGGCTTTGGTTTATTTTGATCTGACCCGCTCATCTCTCACAAGAGGTACCGCCTCCTGAGTGCCACCGGTAGATTAAGTCGGACAAAAATACCCGACCGGCGAACACCAGCCCGATCCAATTTTAGCTCTGCTACAGTTCTTTTGTGAGAGTGGCTACAGTCCAACCAATATTTTAATGGATTTACTGTTCGTTTGTGAGATGGGTTATCTATTCCAGTACAAGGGTCAATTTTTTTATTGTGTTTTGTGGATAGATTTGTGCCATTGGTTGGTAGGTATGGTCATGCTTAATTTCCAGCCACAAATCCCTCTTTACTTATCTTTTAATCTCTCATTTGCATCATTTTAGTTTGGTGCCTTATCTGATATTCTAGATCTGCTTTCTTTCACTGGGTGATCTTTGTTGGTATGTTTCCAATTTTTTTGTTTGTTTTTTTTTTACTTACAGTACTTAGATTCTTAGAATAAATGCATTTGTCAAGATTTAAGTATGAAATAGAAGATACAACAGTTAATGAGCCAATAAATGAGGCTAATACTTATGTCGTTGGTTTTTTTTTAGGCATGGCAAAGTCAAAATTAATAGTCATTTATGTTCATGTCTTATTGATTATGAAATTAATTCTTAGGGATTTAGGGTGATTAGGTTGTTAGGATAAATGAGCAATTTAATGAGCTTCTTGGTTAAATGCTTCCAGATTTTTGTTGGTGTGGTAATTGGCTCCACTTATTTTTTTACTTCTTGAAGTTGTCAACTTTAGGATATATCAGTAAATGACATATTAAATGAGGCTGATACTTATATACTTAGATTTCTTTAGTGATGCCAAACTAAAAATTAAAATCCATTTACAGTTAAATGTTATTTATTATAAAATTTGTTTATAAGGAGTATAACATTTGGGTTTGAAACGGGTGGGTTTGGGTGTTGAAACAGGGACTAAAATGGGTGCGTTTGGGTGATGAAATGGTTGGGTTTGGGGTGTTGAAATGGGGGCTGAATAGGTAGTACAACAATAGGATTTCGTGATTACGCAAACCTGAATATGAAGTTGACATAGTGAGAAGACTTTGTAGTTGAGTTATAACTAACTTGGTATCATTATTTTTCAGGTATCACATTAGAAGTTACGCAATCACAAGTAAATCAGTCTTTCAAGACTGCAAACCTAGCTTCATAACCTTGGCCAAAGAACTGTCCGTGACACCTAAGCCAATGGATTCGAGAAATCGTTCGTGTTTTATTTTGGTATGAGACTGTTGCGTCTAAGGACATGATAGAAGAGTGACACAAAATTTAAGTGGCCAACTAAAAAGTGGAGTGATTTAAGCAAACATTTTCGTACCTGCCTATGATGATCTCAACGACGCCTGCAATACAGACACATGGTTCTAAAATATCAGCAAGCCAAGGTTAGTAACTTTTATATGATTTATTCCAATCTGTGTTGCTCAAGTGTGGTAAAATGATGGGTTGGGTAAATGGGTTAAGGTTAGCAAACTGATTTTCCGAATGGGTTAGAAAAGTATAAAAAAGAATTGCTCGCACACAACCCCTTATTGGTTGCAGTTATAAAAAACTTTACAAAAGTAGAAACATAGGTAATCCCAAACGCTCCTTCTTACTTGGTACCTAAGTAGAAAAGTAGGAAATATATGTATTCCCAAACGCTCCTTATTCATTTGCTGTTTCTAGTAGATTTTTATGTTGTTTTGAACAGCTTTGTATGGAACTGGGGTGTTTGGACATAGATTATACAGCTCCGTATTCTGTTTTTTAACAGTTTTTTTTTTTTTTTTTTTTTTTTTTTTTTTTTTTTTTGCTGTTTTTTACAGCTTCGGGCACATATTTTTTTTCAATGGCTGTTTAGGGTAAACTGAACCTCATTTTGACCTACTAAACAACATGACCGTAGGTGTATAAAGCATATAACTATCAACATGGACTTCTTGGGAGTGCTTATTTTTTCTGCTTTATTTCTTATTAAGAAAAGCATTTTGATGTTATCCAAATGCTTTGTTGTATTTTTAGTTAAAATAAGTAGTTTCTGCTAAGCATGGAAGCTGTTTTTTTCAAAGTGCTTATTTAAAAAAAATACTATTATTTTTCTAATATTGATCAGGTTTATTAGTTTCTAATATTGATCAGGTTTGTTAGTTTATAATATTGTGTTAATTTTCTACATGATTTGTCAGCAATGTACCAGATCCTTCTGTCAGAGGAAATACTTTGACAGCCTTTTCCGTAAGCGACAAGGAAGTCAATTGCTTTATTCTCGATACTAGAAGGTACGTATGAGCTCCTTTTAATCGCTTTTCACTATTCTCTTGAAAGGCTTAAATGTAACCATCATTGCTGCAACAAAACGACACAAACTTGGACACTTTTAGATTCAGACGGTGATTATTTATCAGGTATCAATTTTTTTTCTTCTAGATTACGAATACGGTTAGGTGTGAACATGCCAACCCTGTTTTTGCTGAGGTGGTGATGGTAAAGAGCTTAAAAGAGATTGTAAATGGTGAAGATGGAATCTTGGTGAAGGTGACCTTAAATAAACCTCAATATGTATATTTTAACAATGACTTTATGCCAAAACTTATGTTGGTAAAACTTTGTTTTCCAGAAAGTATGCTAAACCATGTTGTCTTTTTTGTGTCACTTGCAGATGCTGTGTGTAAAGAAGCAACACTAGCTTATAAAAGTGGTGTAGGTTCTAACATGAATCAATTTATTAATCACGAAAGGCTATATGTCATATTGTATCGTGAAGCTAGATTTATTACGTTGGTGCACATGAGCTACTTTTTATGCTGGGACGGCTTTTGAAGGTGTCAAGCAAAGGCTTGAGAGGTAAAGCTCATATTTTCACTAATAAATCAAGGTCCTGTTGCTACTGATTTAGGATTTAATAACTGCTTATTAACGAGCTAAAGCACAATGGAAAACAACCCCTTCGATAAGTTTAGGTATGAAACTGAAAAATATTACAGAATTCATAGGCGGAGGGAGGGGGTGACTAGCATATGATAGGCCCCCTCTAATAAGCCGAATAGTAGTATTAATGCATTAACTTTCAGCCCATAATTTAGCTATGATACACCACCCCACCCCTCCCCCCCCCCCCCCCCCAAAAAAAAAAAATAAATAAATAAATAATAAACTTACACAATATAAATGGGAAACAACTTACGTGAATGCTTTGGGAATATCTTCTTCTGTGCTTGCTGCCTATCAAAGAAACATTATCTATTTCTATCGTCAAGTTCTTTCTTTTTTTTTTATTTAGTGTCTATAATTTAATCTAAAATTGTTCTTTCTCTACATCTTTTGTAGGTTACTTTCATTTAGTATTTCAGATGCCTTTTTGTATTTTTTGTCATTGATAATTATAATTAATTTTTCCTATTGATTTTTCCTTACATATCCAATAGTGACTGTTATTTGTGTTTTGCGTTGATAAACATATGATCACCATTGAATACTAGATTGTTCATTTCTTTGGCGGTTTAACTAGAAAGTGTATGCCTTTTGAAGATTTATGGTTGTGCTTAGCTATTAATAGTTTTCTAGGTAAAATTCACTTGAATCTGTAAACCCATTACACACTTGATTGTAAAATTTAGATGTGTCAAAACGAAACAAACTTCTTTTAAAAGGAAATGTAACATCGAAAGTTGATATATTAATCCATAATATATTATATTCTTCACAATTACTGTCATCATTTTGTAACGGAGTTCGGCTCCCCTCAATTGTAAGTCTTGGCTCCACCCCTGACGGAATTATGTATAATCTTACTAGAAAAGTTTAGCTGAGTTTACGTGTTCATGCGTTCTGCTCTTTAGAATAAAATATGAAATGAAATGGAGATGTATTAACATTGGTTGTGTCTAAAATCTTATTTACTCTGATCCATACTTTTCTGTGCTTCCCTCTAAACCTTCACTATATTTCTCGCAGGTTCATTACACTGACTGACAGGTCTAACAGGGATTGACATAGGTTGACCTACAAGGTTGTGCAACGGGTGAAAAAAGATTTTTTTTTTTTTTTTTTTTTTTTTTTTTTTTTTTTTTTGCAGAATTCAAATCTTCTGTTTTTATTGAGCTGGTATCATTATGAGATTGATGATGCGGTCTTAGTTTGATTGCAGATTGTGCTAGAAGAGGGGATATTGTATTGTTCTGGTCTTAGAAACACGGTCTTCTTCACAAACTATGCTACCTGTTGGTACACCAAAGAGGCCAGGAAGTACGCCTCCCAGGAAACGCGTTTAGAACAGAACTGCATGCGACCCACTATTTTAAAACGGGCCTTTTATTTATTTATTTATTTATTTTTTGTGATTCTGCAGTCACAGCCTTTCTTTAAGGGGGGTAGTATTACCATTGCACATCTGGGCGGGCGAGACAAATGAGGTGTTAACTAAAGAGAGCTGCAAGAAGCTTTGAGCCATCACAAGAGAAGCAAATCACATGGAAAATGTGCAAGAAGTATTAAATGAAATTAGTCTAAAGTTGTATCCAACATAAAAAATAGTTGCTCCAAGCTTTATTGTTCTGGATTATGTATATTTCAAACGATTTTGGGCGTGATAATTTTTTTTTTCCAGTTGTATGATGAGTAATAGCTATGGTGTTAGTGATGTTTTTTTGATGTGTGGTGTTGCTCAGAAAGTGGTGCTTTCATTTGACTTACAAACTAATGGAAACCAAGTTTTTTCCCTTTTTTTTGGTTATGTTTATCTCATTATGATCATGAGTTGACCCATTTCATTCCTGTTTTGTAACACAAACTTTTCTTAACAGCTTATGATATGAAGATACTGCGTGCAATACGATCGTTATATAGACGCCCCGCGGCAACGCGCGGGTGAACATCCTCGTTAAGATACATATATGAATTAAATGTAAATAATTTTTTAAGACTAAGATAAAAAAAGTGAGTAAATTGTCTACGTCTTTTGACAAAAAAGTACAAAATTGTAAATTTTAAACTCGAATAATATAAATCTGTCTAACTTAAACTCGAATGATATCAGCGAAAACAATGAAGTCAACTATTCCATAGTACGAAATCTGACCTTCAAAGTGCCAGAGTATCTTCATGTTGCAGAGCAATGAAAAAAATATTTAATGGCCAAGGGGGGGGGGGGGGGGATGAAAACGCACGGATTCAAATACTACAATATTTTATTTTAATTTTTTTTTTTTTAATAACAACGTTTTGGGTAAAGCCGTTAAAAAAAACTCTTTGAGTTTTTAATAGCCTTGGAGTTATTTATTCTTGTCTTCTGAAAAAATAAGTAAAAAATGAAGTAGCTTCTTTTATGCTAATAAATGGCATTAAAAGCCAATGCACTTACTTTTCAATATACACAATATAAATTAATTATGTTGGGACCGAAATATTTTATTAATTTAGCGATATATTATTATATTGATAAATTAATAATTTATAAATAATTTTTTATTTATTTATAGTCTTTTAATTTTCATATCCAATATAGTAGTTACAATGTATACTAGTTAGAGATAAAAAAAAAAAAAAAAAAAAAAAAAAAAAAAAAAAAAAAAATTCCAATTAACATTTTATATATTCAAATTCACAAATTAATTAAATTTGTCAAGTTCATTGTTTTTGAATAAGTAAAAAGTTAGTTTTGTTGGGACAAGTTCCGATTACGTATTGCCTTAACTGAATTAATTGACTTTGTTCAAGTTCCAATTATGTATGACTTACATATATATATATATATATATATATATATATATATATATATATATATATATATATATATATATATATATATATATATATATATATATATATATTATCTTATTTCTTTTATCGATTGGAGTCCAAATTTGTACTGGTCCTAAGTTGGGACTCGACAAATTATTAATTTTATCGAGGTTATTAATACTACAATATTTTATTTTAATTTTTTTTTTTTTTTTTAATAACAACGTTTTGGGTAAAGCCGTTAAAAAAAACTCTTTGAGTTTTTAATAGCCTTGGAGTTATTTATTCTTGTCTTCTGAAAAAATAAGTAAAAAATGAAGTAGCTTCTTTTATGCTAATAAATGGCATTAAAAGCCAATGCACTTACTTTTCAATATACACAATATAAATTAATTATGTTGGGACCGAAATATTTTATTAATTTAGCGATATATTATTATATTGATAAATTAATAATTTATTAATTAATTTTTTATTTATTTATAGTCTTTTAATTTTCATATCGAATATAGTAGTTACAATGTATACTAGTTAGAGATAAAAAAAAAAAAAAAAAAAAAAAAAAAAAAAAAAAAAAAAATTCCAATTAACATTTTATATATTCAAATTCACAAATTAATTAAATTTGTCAAGTTCATTGTTTTTGAATAAGTAAAAAGTTAGTTTTGTTGGGACAAGTTCCGATTACGTATTGCCTTAACTGAATTAATTGACTTTGTTCAAGTTCCAATTATGTATGACTTACATATATATATATATATATATATATATATATATATATATATATATATATATATATATATATATATATATATATATATATATATATATATATTATCTTATTTCTTTTATCGATTGGAGTCCAAATTTGTACTGGTCCTAAGTTGGGACTCGACAAATTATTAATTTTATCGAGGTTATTAATACTACAATATTTTATTTTAATTTTTTTTTTTTTTTTTAATAACAACGTTTTGGGTAAAGCCGTTAAAAAAAACTCTTTGAGTTTTTAATAGCCTTGGAGTTATTTATTCTTGTCTTCTGAAAAAATAAGTAAAAAATGAAGTAGCTTCTTTTATGCTAATAAATGGCATTAAAAGCCAATGCACTTACTTTTCAATATACACAATATAAATTAATTATGTTGGGACCGAAATATTTTATTAATTTAGCGATATATTATTATATTGATAAATTAATAATTCATTAATTAATTTTTTATTTATTTATAGTCTTTTAATTTTCATATCCAATATAGTAGTTACAATGTATACTAGTTAGAGATAAAAAAAAAAAAAAAAAAAAAAAAAAAAAAATTCCAATTAACATTTTATATATTCAAATTCACAAATTAATTAAATTTGTCAAGTTCATTGTTTTTGAATAAGTAAAAAGTTAGTTTTGTTGGGACAAGTTCCGATTACGTATTGCCTTAACTGAATTAATTGACTTTGTTCAAGTTCCAATTATGTATGACTTATATATATATATATATATATATATATATATATATATATATATATATATATATATATATATATATATATATATATATATATATATATTATCTTATTTCTTTTATCGATTGGAGTCCAAATTTGTACTGGTCCTAAGTTGGGACTCGACAAATTATTAATTTTATCGAGGTTATTAATTTATCGAGTATTAATTTATAGAGGTTTTACTGTATTTGGCGAATTGGTGTTACTTGTAATTTTGTGAATATTCACCCATCTTGTTTATCATTATGGAGTTACTCTACTTATATGGCGAAGATTAATTCTCTAGAATCCAATGCCCAACATATATTCTGGAAATCATGGATGGATGTATGCATAATTAACAAAAAAACACACTATATCAACAATCTGTGTAGTGGCGATTGATTTAAATTCTTTATGTATGCTCTTTAAATGATTCTCTTAAATTGTTACAGTGGGTTTCATAGAACCGAGACATATAAAAGGCCAAAAGTTCGGATATGAATTCACAAGATTACATGGAAGATTCCCACCTACTGGATCTTGACGGTTGTCTGGTGGCGGTTGATGCTTATGGGTGGTTACATAAAGGGGCACGATCATGTGTGAGAGAACTTGCTTTGCATATACCAACAACAAGGTTAATCTTTATGCTTGGTTTCTTGTTTATAACGATCGTGTGCGAAAGAGCTTGCTTTGCGTATACCAGGTTAATCTTTATGCTTGGTTTATTGTTTATAGGTTAATTATTGTTTAAATACTACTTTGTTTCTTGCCATAAATTAAAGTTTTTTTTTTTTTCCTTTATGCTTGGTTTCTTGTTTATAGGTTATTTCTTTTTCTAAACTTTATACCTTAAATCAATATTCTTGTAAGTTGTAAGCGTTTAAATGAATATTCTTGTAAGTGTTTAAACTGGTCTGCATTATGATTTTTCAAAAACTGCTAATTTCAAATACTAATCGTGCCCATATTCTATGTAAGTTGTAAATACCAAAGACTCTATACTACAAGAGTCTATACATCATTATTCTTGTTTAAAGTTTTAATCTTTAAGAAGTTAACGACATATTATATATATTCTTTAAGAAGTTAACGACACGAAAACCTTCCTTGTTGTAGTATTGAGTGATCTTTAAAATAATTGTGATTTTATATATGTGTTTCGTGCAACAACTGTAATAACAAGAAAGATCGATGACACGGATAATTACGCGTGTAAACAAGTTGAACATAGCCCGAGTTCGAAAAGGCTTAAGTCCGACTCATTTTATTCCGTTTCTTTTAAAAGAAATTTACTTGGCACTCTTATCTATCTATACTATTTATAAAGGAAAAATAGTCAAAAGTGAAAAGTTGAGTTTTCAACTTGGTTATATGAGAGAGAAAAATAATGTAATTAATACTCTTATTAAACACCCCATTACTTAAAGGCACAATGATTTATTCACCTTGTATTGAAAACATATCTACCAAATTAAATACAACCAATTAAAACACAAACCGGGTTGACCCGGGACGCTTCAAACCCGACGGGTTGACCCAATTTAATTTGACCCGTTTTCGACCCAACCTAGCAAGTTGACCCGGTTTAAATCGACCCATTTTTCGACCGGAAAGGTTCAACCGATTGAATCACCTGGGTCGAACCGGGTTTCAAAACATTATGTTTAACTCCCAAATCTTCAAACTTTTATTATTTTTCGTTTATAACCTATAAACTTTTTTTTATCGATAAACTATCTGTCGCTATAAAATCCCGTTGCTATGCACGGGTACTCGTCTAGTATCGACTAATGTATCTCATTTACGCATCTTTATTAGTTAACCATGTGATAATATTTATACCATATTTATATATTTTATATATAGAAGTTCGATTAGGTTTGTGAGCCTAATCAAGTTGTATGTCTGAAGCTCATGCTTGAGCTTGTTTACTAAACGACCTTCAACTTAAACTCGAGATCGTTAACTTGAGCTCAAGGAGCTCAAGCGCAACTCAACTCATTTATACACTAAGAATGACTAGGTAATGGAACGAGTTTGAACCTTGTTTACATTCCACTGTATTTGTTTTTCTATCATGTTGGGTATTACTACAATGATAAGAACGTGTTGATGGATGGTAGTTAATGTACAAAGATTGAACCCCTACATGGATGGTAATTCCATATTAAAATTTGGAACCAACTCTAGCGCTAATATGGATCATATAGACTCGGGTTGATTGCCAAAGCGACAATGTGGGCGAAGGATTGCAAGGTTAGGTTATTATCTATTGACAATCTAGAAAAAAAATAGTATAATGGTGCAAGAAAATACAATTGGATGTCATAACGATGCAAAAAAGTTAATGTTCATTGGCTTCATTTGTGTAAAAAAGTGCTATAAGTGTTTTCAAATGTTTTTTTATTGATATTGACGACACTCATGTATTTATATTGCGTGTCTAGTCTCAAATGGATCGTCATGATTAAAGGAATTTAATGACTATGATTTACTCTTTACACAATTCTACTGTATGTATAACCAAGTATATAACATTCCACACTTTTCAATATCTTTTTCCTTTAAGATCTCTCAATCCTCTTCCATTACCGTCTTGAACGGTGGTGATGTAGCGAGATGCTACAAGTAGAAAATTTAGTATGTACATGGTGATAATTATGTGTTATGGCCTATGCATAATGGGCGTAATATCATATAACGGACGACAATAAGAACATTAAAGTGTTAAGAGAACTTTCTTATAACACTTCTTTATAAATTCAATTGCAGGTTAATTAAAAACCCAAGGATCCTAAAAATGAAGACATAAACAATTGAAACCTTTTTAAACTCAACAAATAACAAAAATGATGCCAAAAAAAATAAAATAAAAAATAATAATAATAATAAATAATACAGAAAAGACGTTTCATTTAATTTTTGAGAAAACGGTTTTATGTGTTGTTTGTTAAAACGGTTCTCCACATCGATAAACAAAAACTTACCATCGTTTCTTTTAGGTTAGAGGCACGTCGTGAAGTATGAAACCAACTTCATATCTTTAATACTCCATCCGTTCAATAATTATAGTACACTGTTGACTTTTTAATTCTTCATTTTACAACTTTGACCTTATATATTTTTATTTGTATTATATAATAGTACTTGATAAAAATTATATCAATAAAAAATACATTTAAAGTTCAATCAATTCATATATTTTGCACCAAGTAATATATAACACAAATAAAAATATTTAAGATCAAAGTTGAAAACTAAAGACTTAAAAAATCAACTATGAATTATAATTATGGGACGGAGGAAGTAATTTGTTTACTCACTGTATGTACGAAGTACAAACATTGTGATAAGAGTTTATTGTTTTAAATGTTATGGACCTGAATGACAAGGTTGGAAAACCATAACATCAATTAACTTTGTTTTCCATTTTTCAAGAGTTAGAAAAACCAGTTTTTAACTTGACTATTCGTTCAAATTAATAGTAGATTCTATTGAGTACGATGGTCTGGTAACAAAACCAAATCGTATTGAGTTTTATTCTTCACATATCAAATATGTTTCTTTTTACCTCTTAATATCAATTACTACATTTGATTTTTTTTTTTTTTTCTAAGTTGTTGAAGGCGGTTAGAAGTAAAAAACCTGAAAGTGGGAACAGTCGGACAAATGGACAATAAACAAAAAGCATGTTTCTTTATGCTATTGAAAGCCAATTTGGATCTGTTTTTTTATTTTTTTTTTGCTCCATCTTGGCCCAATGTCAAGCCCACCAAAATCTAAGATACAGTAACATATTAAGCTTTTTCTTTCTCATACTAACAAAACACATTCACATCATTTCTTTATTATTATTATTTTTTTAAATTGAACTTTGCTACACAGTATATGCAATATTAACCCTTAAGTACATGTGTTTGGACGAAATGATGCAATTTTTTAGATTATGTTGACCATGGTTTATTCAATTTTGATATTTATTGTAACAAATAAAGGGTTTTTATTTTGCTAATGTGTCAAAATTGAGCTCTTATATTAGTCAATATTTGAATTATTATTTTTTTTACGTGTTTTCTTATATTGTATTAAAGATTTCATTCAACTGGTGAATGGTTTATTTAAACTTGCAGTTTTACATCTTTTTATGTTTTTGATTTGGACTTGAGTGAGGTTTCAAATACACTTGAATCAAAATAGGACCAGTCATGCCCGGTTTTGGGCAGAGGCTGCATCGGCTAGTTCACAGTTTCAATGATAAGAATGGTGGTTCCAACAAGAAGCCTAAAATGACATGTAAGTGTAGCAAATCTAATTACTTTAAGAAGGAATGGTGTGCTGGAAACAAGAGGGATGACGCTAATTTGTCCATGACCAAGGTTAGAATTTAATACTGTTGGAAAACATAATCCATTAATCTTTGTTTTTCAAAATCAAGGCTCTGCATATTTTGTTTAGGCTACTGCAATTCGACACAGACAAGAAGAAAACATATTAAGTTATGGGTCGAATGAATTATGGCCTGCAAGTTTTGTTTTTGGGCCAACAAACCCATTAGATAGAAACGGTTATTTAGATAGGTTACAACGTTTTAGAAAGATCACAACGTTTAGGTTTTATAACGTTTAGCTTATATTGAAACGACATGTCTCTTGACATATCATAACGTTTCATCTTGTATAAATAGGTCTAGGAATTCGTTGTAATCAATCAACCCTATTCGATCATTCAATATCAATATAAATGGTTCAATCCCAATCTTCCTGTTTCTCTATTTTATTTTGATTCTTATATGATTGTTACATGTAGTTGCTTTGATCATTCGATCTTGGAATCCTCCCATACAACCTGTGGAACATTGGTATCAGAGCTTCAAGGGATCAAACAACACCAAAATCATGTTTTACAATCATCACTCAAGAATCAATATTTTACAAAAAAAAAAAAAAAAAAAAAAAAAAAAAAAAAAAAAAAAAAAAAAAAAAACAACGCAGCCATGAAGAAGAATTGAAAAGAAAGAGATATCGAATTGCAAACCAAAGTTTCAAGTTTTTTTCTTATCAGGTTTATGGTAAGAAACAAGTTTTTAAGTTTATAAGATTCAAGGTTCAAGTTTAAAGCATGGAGATATCAAGATTAAAGTTTGAAGATCAAGTTTAAAGAATGAAGGAGGCTGTGACAAAGAAGACGGAAGATTGCAGATCAGAGATACTTTTTAAATTTGCAGAATTTTTTGATATTGTAGTTTTACTACAACAGCCATCAAATCCAGGTTCGGGATGAACCCTACAACCGCGATGGTTAACAAAGGCGGGATGCCAAAGATGATGAGGATGATGATGGTTACTAAAACCTTTGCCCAATAAACCAAAAGCCATGAAGATATGATCAACCTGGACTTAAGGAAGATCACAACAATGATGGTGGGAATAACCAGAATTGTATCAAACGATAGAAGAGATTAAGATTCAAGAAAGCATCAAGAAACAAGAGGATTGAAGAAGAAACAAAGATTAATAGATTAGGGAGGAATATGTTGGAAAACATAATCCATTAATCTTTGTTTTTCAAAATCAAGGCTCCGCATATTTTGTTTAGGCTGCTGCAATTCGACACAGACAAGAAGAAAACATATTAAGTTATGGGTCGAATGAATTATGGCCTGCAAGTTTTGTTTTTGGGCCAACAAACCCATTAGATAGAAACGGTTATTTAGATAGGTTACAACGTTTTAGAAAGATCACAACGTTAAGGTTTTATAACGTTTAGCTTATATTGAAACGACATGTCTCTTGACATATCATAACGTTTCATCTTGTATAAATAGGTCTAGGAATTCATTGTAATCAATCAACCCTATTCGATCATTCAATATCAATATAAAGGGTTCAATCCCAATCTTCCTGTTTCTCTATTTTATTTCGATTCTTATATGATTGTTACATGTAGTTGCTTTGATCATTCGATCCTGGAATCCTCCCATACAACCTGTGTTGGGTCACTGAATTCCCCAATCTTCTTCTAACAATGATTTGAACATAAAATAACATAAGTATAAACAAGTCACTGAGTGAACAGTAACTCAGTGAGTCATCTTCAGGATGCTAAGACCGAGCCTAAGAAGAAAGGTTCTCCATTCAGTGAGACGGAACTCAGTGAAGTGTGATCTAAGCCAAGAAGAAGGTGATGGGTTTAGTGAGGATGACAATAACTCACTGAACCCCATAACTCCTCAACAACTTCATGGTACTGATGACTAGAAGACTGAAGTTTTGGCGAGACTGGGTGGGAAAGTTTGATCTGTTTCACTAAAGTGCTTTATCACTTTAAGGTCAAACTTTCCTCAAATGGCTAAAACCAGGCTGTCATCAGAAAGTGCCTTTTGGACTTAACCCAAAGAAGTTTCCCTTGCCAGAGAATAAAATCTATCAAGATTTTATTGATGAACACTTAGGTCCATTGTATAATAGAGTTGTTCACATTTGTGTATAAATAGGTAGCATAAGAGAGGAGTAAAAGTTGACAAGTTTGTGCAATTAATGCAAAGCATTCACAAACCACTTTTACTCCTCCAAATAACAACATAACCCCTGAGATAGCTCAGTGGGTCCTGTAAGTTGTTACTCAACATTGATTTGAGTTTAGTGAGGAGTCTATACCATACTTGTCGTTTTCAATCCCAAGTGTTATTCCGCAAACACTTGGGTACGATTCTTTTTGATTAACTTCTAATAAAGAATTAAACGTTGGAAAATATTGTCTCTTATATTTACGTTACTTTATTGTTAATCATTTTACACATCTTTGTTAAATGTCATAGAACTTGGTTACTTTAGCTCTTTAGTTATAGTTAACCAAGTAAAAGGGACCAACAAGTGGTATCAGAGCCTCTGATTTGTAAAACTTAAACCTGTTTTCAAAACTTAAGAGTGCTCAAGTTTTTAAAATCAAGATCCCACTATGACTGACATAGATGTTCCCCAACTTGTCGACAAAAAGGGTGGAAGTTATTCAGCAACTGCCCCTCGACTTGAAGTTGGCAAATTTAATAAGTGGAAAAAGCGAATGCTTTGCTACTTAACTGGGACGGAACCTTATTACATTAAGTTGATTAATGATGGTCCATATGTCCCAACAACTGCCAAAGGTTTAATTAAACCTGAAGCTCAGTGGACCCCAGATGAAAGGAGGGTGGTCAATCAAGACCAGCGCCTGAAAAGCATCATTATATCATGCCTTCCTGATGATATAATGGAATCAGTGATCAACTGTCCCACTGCCCAGCAGACATGGACTGACCTGGTTCATAGCTATGAAGGGCCTTCTGATACCAAAGAGAATAGAATCATGGACCTGAAGCTTGAATTCAATACCTTCAGGGCCAAGGATTCTGAAAGTCTCTCTGAGACTTATACTCGGTATTAGACCCTCCTGAATGAGCTGACCCATGATGGTGTTATACTGTCAAAACATGAGATCAATGTTGGTTTTGTCAACAGTCTCCCTGAGAAGTGGTTAAACTTCTCTCAGGGATTGAGAAATGCAAACCACATTCAGAACCTTGAGCTCCCTGCCATCTATGGGAAGTTTGTCTATGAGGACAATCTTATCACCAGGAGATACCCTGGTAAAGCTCAGGAGACCAAAAAGGCCTTGACAATTTCACCCATATCAACTGCTTTCTATTCTAAAGGTGTTGTGCAGGATTTTCAGGATGGTTCTGATGATGAGGTTGACCAAAGAACCAGTGAGGAGTACCTGAATGATCTTCAAATTGAATTTCATGAAAGAGCACTCCTTGCTAATTCAAAAAGATTTTTCAAGAAAAACAAATTCCCTTCAAAAGCAAATGATAATACTGAATGTTTCAAATGTGGTAAAATGGGACATTTTGCTAAAGATTGTTTTTCAAAAACCACCTCAGAACCATCCTTCAAATTTTCAGGAAATAACTCTTTTTCAGGCCCCAGCAAATTTCAACCAAAGATGCTTCAGTCTAGTCAGAGATTTGAAAAAGTCCCTCAAATTGACTTTGAAGCCAAGTATAGAAAGGCAAAAGCTAAACTTGCCCTTCTTGAATCATCCTCAACAGTCTCTCAGCCTCCTCAGGCTCCAAAGCCTTCTCAAGCCAAGAACAAAGGGCTTGTTGCTGAAACTTATGACTGGGATGAGGTTGAAATGTCCTCTGATGATGATGAAGTTCACATCAGTGCCCTGATGGCTCTATCAGATGACAACAAGCTTGTTGTGGGGAAAAGTCATGCAAGAAATGGTGAATGGGTTAACATCACTATGAGGAAGAAACACATCAAGGATCCTACTTGGCATCTAGACAGTGGATGCTCCAGAAGTATGACTGGTGTGAAAAGCTTTCTGCGCAAATATGTGGAAGAACCAGGACCCAAAGTAGTATTTGGTGATAACTCATCAGCTCCCACTGAAGGTTATGGTTCAGTAAACTGCAATGGTATAGTTTTTACAAGAATAGCTTATGTAAATGGTCTCAAGTATAACCTGATAAGTGTTTCCCAACTATGTGATGCCAAATACATAGTTCAGTTTGATGACAAGAGAGGGACCATCTTTAATGCCAATAAGGAAGTTGTGCTGATTGCCCCTAGGAGGGATGATGTATATGTCCTTGACATGTCATCTCTGACTCAGAATGGAACTTGTCTATTCTCAAAGGCAGGTGAGACAATCAACTGGCTATGGCATAGGAGACTCTCTCATCTGAACTTCAAGAGCATCAACAACCTGGCCAAACAGAACAAAGTTATGGGCCTTCCATCCCTGGTGTATACCAAAGACAAGCCTTGTTCTGCTTGTGAAAAAGGAAAACACCACAGGGCATCATTCAAAACCAAACAAACCTTTTCCATCAAAAGCTGCCTACATCTTCTCCATATGGGCCTTTTTGGACCTGTCAGTCCAATGTCCATTCACCATGAGAAGTATACTCTGGTCATTGTGGATGAATACTCAAGATACACTTGGGTCTAATTCCTGACCAAGAAGAGTCAGGCAGCTGATACCATTATGTCATTTGTCAAGAACATTGAAAATCAAAAGGATGTCAAAGTTAAACAAATCAGGACTGACAATGGCACTGAATTCAAAAACCAAGACCTTGAGTGTTTTTGTGATGAGAAAGGAATTTTTCAAAATTTCACTTCTCCCTATACTCCTGAACAAAATGGAGTAGCTGAAAGGAGAAATAGAACACTCATTGAGGCAGCAAGAACAATGTTAAATGGCTCAGTCCTCTCAAAACATTTTTGGACTGAGGCAGTTAAAACAACCTGCTACACTCAAAATAGGTCAATCATTGTGAAAGACTCCTTATGAGATATTCAAAGGAAGGATTCCTGACATCAGCTACTTTCATGTATTTGGGTGTCCTGTGTTTATACATAATCACAAGGATCACTTGGGTAAATTTGATGCCAAAGCTGATGATGGATACTTCCTAGGATATTCCCTGGTTTCTAAAGCCTTCAGGATGTTCAACACAAGGAGACAACAAACTGAGGAAACTTATCACATTACTGTTGATGAGAGCACTGAATCCATCAGGTTCTCAAATTCCTCAGTAGATGAAATTGGTATTGATGACTCATCAAGGTATCCTCCTGATGAGTATCATCCTGAGAACAATCCCTCAACCCAATACCAAGCTGATGCTGACGTCTCCTATTACATCATCCTTCACAACCTTCCCCAACCACCTATCAGTGAGTTCATTGAAACACAGCCTGTCTCAAATGAGACTGACACCACTGAACAAATTGTTCAGGAACCCTCAGAACAAATTGTTCCTACAGTTGTCACTGAAGCACATAATAATGAGTTACCTCATGTTCCTGAGTCTGAACCTAATCAGGCTCCTTCAAGCTCAAATTCTTATCCCAAACCTCAGGATAGCTGGACTAGATCCAAAATCATTGAGCTTGTGAACATCATTGGTGAACCCACTGAAGGCATGCTCATAAGAAGCAAGGCTTCTAAACTCAAGGCTGCCACTGCCAATATATGTCTTTATGCTGAATATCTCTCAGAGATTGAGCCTAAAAATGTTAAAGAAGCCCTGACTTATGAAAGTTGGGTTCAGGCCATGAGAGATGAATTGGAACAATTTGACAGAAATGATGTCATGACCCTTGTTGAATGCCCCCAGGGTGTTTTAATCATTGGTATGAAATGGGTCTTTAAGAACAAGACTGATGAGAATGGCACAATCATCAAAAACAAAGCAAGACTGGTTGCCAAAGGATATAATCAACAAGAAGGTATAGACTATGAGGAAACCTTTGCACCTGTTGCTAGAATGGAAGCCATCTGGATCTTCCTTGCCTATGCAACTTACATGAACTTCAAAGTTTACCAAATGGATGTTAAAAGTGCATTCCTGAATGGTAACATCAAAGAAGATGTTTATATACAACAGCCTCCTGGTTTCAAAAGTAGTGAATACCCCAACCATGTCTACAAGCTAAACAAAGCCCTTTATGGACTGAAACAAGCACCCAGGGCATGGTATGAAACTCTTTCAGCCTTCCTGATTCAAAACAAGTTTGTCAGAGGAAGAATTGACAACACACTGTTCATCTACAGAACAAAGGATGATGTCATTCTTGTCCAAGTATATGTTGATGACATCATCTTTGGCTCAACAAGTTACAAACTTTGCAAACAGTTTGAGAAACTGATGACCACAAAGTTTGAAATGAGCATGATGGGTGAACTCACATACTTTCTTGGACTCCAAATTAAACAAACTGAAAAAGGAATATCCATTTGCCAAGAAAAATACCTCAGGAACCTACTGAAGAAGTATGAGCTCACTGACTGCTCTTCAGTAAAAACTCCTATGGTTCCTCCAAACAACCTTGGCCCTGATCTCACTGGAAAATCAGTGAATCAAACCCAATATAGAGGAATGATTGGCTCCCTGATGTGCTTACTTGCCTCAAGGCCTGATATCTAATTCTCAGTCTGCCTGTGTGCAAGATACCAGGCTGACCCTAAAGAATCACATCTCATTGCTGTCAAGAGAATCATCAGGTACCTGAAGGGTACTCTAAACCTTGGTTTGTATTACCCAAAAATGTTCAGGATTTGATCTCAAAGGGTACACTGACTCTGACTATGCAGGATGTAATATAGATAGGAAAAGTACTTCAGGATCCTGCCAATTTCTTGGTGGTAAACTTGTGTGTTGGAGTACAAAGAAACAACAGTCAGTGGCCATGTCCTCAGCTGAAGCTGAATATATGGCCGCTGCAGGATGTTGTGTAAATGTACTATGGATGAAGAGCCAACTGAGTGACTATGGCATTCAGTATAAGATGGTACCTATCTTTTGTGATAATACAAGTGCCATAGCCATCTCAAACAATCCAGTACTTCATCAAAGAACCAAACACATTGACATCAGATACCACTTCATCAGGAACCACATCACTAATGGTGAAATTGAACTACACTTCATCCCCACTGAATATCAGCTAGCTGATATCTTCACAAAACCTTTGGATGAACCCACTTTCACAAGATTGAAAGCTGAACTGGGCATGTTGGACATAGAATCAGGAAACTGATCAAATGTGTTCCAACCTGATGTAAATTCTCTAGGTCCCTGATCACACTCTTCCTGAAAGTTTTTTTTGAATGAAAATTCATTCAGGGGGCTCAGGATGAAAAATGGCATTGAATACCCTAACTAAATGTTCCAAGTACTTTGTTAGTTAATGTCCCAGGTAGGTAACTGAATCCTATTAAATATAGGAATATATGTCACTTACACAACTGGCATCCACTCCTTGGGCCCCCACATCTCTCTCACTAAACACCATTGAGCATTAAATGCTCCCTCACACACAAAAGTTGTGATGATTTTTACTCTGCAAAAGTGCATTATTTGCAGAGCCGCACAACTGTTCACCCACGATGAGAGAGAAAATAGGGTAATGGGAATCGTGATATTTAATGCGGATATCAAACCAACATTATTATGCTGTTTCGGTTAAATAAATTAAACATTTGGTATCCGCAACATCACTACCCTAATTCCCACCCTATAAATACCCCCACAAAGAAGAACACACACACGCTTTAAAATCTTAACAAAACTCTTGCAAAATTATTTCAAGAACTTTTTGCTTTCAAAAATCTGTGTGTGCTTCTTCTTTATTCAAAACCAGACCTTTTTAAAACTATAATGGCATCTTCTAAGGTCATAAAATACGAACCAAATGTGGAATTCCAAATGGAAAGCGTAGACCTTACCAAAAACAATGTGGTGGGAAACTTTGCCTACCCTGAAGGGTTCCCTGCCTACAGGGATGTGGTGAAGTTTCTTCAAAACTGTTTTCTCACCACCACATTCACAAAGACCCCCTCAGTCATCTATCATGACTACTTGAGGGAATTTTGGTGCTCAGCGGTGGTTGAAAACCTTGATGCACCAAAGGAGGCCAAAATTAAGTTCTCAGTGAAGAATGGGACAAAGTCCCTTGTTCTTGACTATAAAACCTTTGTCAAAGCCATTGGCCTTGACTACACTGAGACTTTTGTTGCCCCACCCACTGAAGAGGAGGTTAAACAACTCCTCTAAGAATTAGGGCCATATGATAAGAATCATCCTGATATTGCTCCAGGGGCCCTACTGAACAAAGCCCCCATCATTAAAACATGGTTCCCCTGCCCCTTGGAGGATCCTGATGACATTCGTTATTCAGGTCCTTGGGGGGAATAAGTCCTCAACTGAGCAACTGAACACTACTCAATCAATGATAGTGTACTGTCTCATTGAGGGTAAAAAGATTGACATTGGAGAAATTATCTTCAGGGACCTCATAGGCAAATTAGGTGGGAAGTCTAGGCAAAAACACATGTCTTACCCTAGATTCATTTCCTGCGCCCTGAATGACCTACTAGGGTCTGAGTACTTCAAGCCTGACAGTGTCGGCTTTGAACCTGATGTCTTGCATAAGGCAAACTACTCACGTGACCCTAATGAGGTTACACCTGTCGCCCTGACCACATATATGTTGACTACTATCCAGGGTGACAACATTGTTTCACCAATTCCCTCTCCCACCAAAAAGGTGAAGAGGAAGAAGGGACAGGGGTCCAGGAAGGTAGCTCAACCCAAGCCACTCGCCACTGAGACCTCCGCCCCTAAGCCTGACAAAAGGGGGCAACAACAACAGACCCTGACTGCCGACACCCTCAGGATCATAAGCCAATCTTTGGCCCCAAAACAACGGCCAACGGAGGGCACTGAGACATCACACTCAGTGTCCTCGGGCGAACCCGTTCCCAAAGGCCCTGCTGGCATAAACAAGTCAGTAGGGTCGGAACCAACTAAACGTTCACATCCTGATAAAGACTCTGGCAAATCACAACCAGAGTATCAGGGAGTAAGGGGCCCTATACCCTCGGTGGGGCAGCACTACTCCACTGAGAAGGGGACCCACAGACACTCACATCCTGCCAAAGGCTCGGGTAAATCACAACCCAAGCAACAGGGAGTTCTCGCCCCTAAATCTTCGACAGGCCAGTACAAGCCTGTTGGAAAGAGGGGCATAACCACTCAGGTGCCTGATGAGGACATTCACCAATCAAAGCTTTTGTCTGAGGGCACAACAACGCATCCCAAAGACTCAGAGGGAAACATACAACCCGCTGATAGGGACACAACAATCACGGCTCCTAGTGATGGTACTGAAAAACACCCATCAGTGCCTGAAGGGGTCTCGAGGGACAAAGACTCAGAGGGAAACATACCACCCGCTGATATGGAACTCACAACCAACCCCGAAGGTGCGCATAACTCGGGAACTGACCCTGAAGACCAGGTAGGTAAAACCCAACCTACCGGATTTGAGGGGTCAGGACCTGGCCAAAACAAAGGCGAGTCTTCTTATGAAGAGGAGCCGGTTAACCCTATTTTGCAGATTCAGTCCCTAGCTGAAGCTCAGGCTGTTTTGTACTCTGATGATGAATTCAACAGTGATGAGGAAGTCTTCAAGGCTGGAGAAGAAATGGAGCTTGAGGAGATTATCCCTGAACCAATTCCTCAGTCTCCTCAATCTTCAAACCATGATGATGCTGACACTCAGTCCGAGCCAGAGTCCTCAGGAGATGATCAGGCTCCTCTCACTGTGAAGACCTTCACCAAATTCATCAAAAAGATTACTAACATTTTGTACAGGGGGATCACTGATGAGGTCTTTGACATGCACACTGAATAGGCGGTTCACTTTCACAATCTCAAAGATGCTGTCGAAGACTTCGATGAAGATGTCAGGGAACAAAATTCCTCAGTCAACCATTCCCTGACACAGATGATCACTCGCCTGAACCAGTTTTTGATAACCCTCAACCAGCTGAATGTAGGGGTTCAGTCGATTCAAGAATCAGTCAAGGATGATCCTGAACTCACCAGGAAGCTACTTCAGGCATCCGAGACGTATCAGGTGAACTCAGTGGCTCTCACTGAATTACTTGACTTGCTGAAGGGTTCTAATCTTCAGGGTCTCACCACCGCTGTGGAGTCTCTCAAATCTTCCTTCATCAAAATGGAGGAATCAGTGACAGCTCAATCCCAAAGGTCTACTTCTCTGGCATGGACCTTGGGCTCTAGGATGACAGCTCTTGAAAATGCACAGGCTGCACTTGACTCCAGGGTGTCCATCATTCAACAGGATACTCAGGAGATCAAGTTTATGATGACCGAAATTTTTCAAGCCTTCAAGGGTGCATCTACTTCTTCAGTACAACCAACACTTACCATCACTGACATTCAGGCAAATGTTGAGGGGGAGAATGCTACTGAAGCCCCTAATACTGTTGAACAAGAAGCTGGATAGCCCTCTCACACTGAGTGGGAGCATGTCACTGAAGCAACACCAATCACCGAAGTTCCACCACAGGAGGAACCAGTCTCCTCTTCTCTCGGACAGGACAGAGGCAAAAGTATTGCTACCACCTCAAGTCCTTAAAATGTTCTCAAGCCAGCCTCAACCATGGTCAAATTTGATCCTGATGCACCTATCAGGGTCCCGTTTGAAATCAATGGAGTAGTACAACTTCTCACGAATGACGAAATTCAAGCTCACATGGAAAGGACTGAGACACTACTCAAGGTGGCTGAGGAAGAGAGAATGAGCAAGCCTGCTATCATTAAGGTTGTTCATGACTATTATTAAGGTTGTTCATGAGGAAGCTGAAAAGATTGGTTTGAACACTGAGGCACTAGCAACTGTACAAGTTGGTGCTGTCTTTAAAAAGGCTCAGGAAGAAGAGCTAAATGCTCTCAAAGTGGAAAGGGAAAACAAGCTCAGGAAGGATGCTCAAATCAGAAAACACAGGATCGAAAAGTATACTTGGGTGATGAAAGAAAGGTTAAGACCTGAAACCATCACTGACATTCAAATCCACAGAAACACCGATCCTGCAATGGTCACCATCTTCAGGGGACGTGATAAAAGAATAATGGACATCCATAAGCCTTTCAAGTTTGCAGACTTCGGCATCACTGAGCTTGATGAGATTCGATCAATCATTGCCAAGAAGAACAATGTTGTAGTACCTAAACTTCTCGAATCACTGAAGGATAGGTACGACAGACTGAGAGCAATGCCTGAGGCTCTTAACATTCCCTCACTTTTTCCTGACTCAGTAGAAGAGACTGCTCCATCTAAGGCTTCCAAGAGGAAAAGGAAGCAAATAGAATTGGAGCCTGAGATCAAGGTACCAAGGTTAGAGTGTGACAGGTCGCTTCCTGAAGGGATCACGTTCGTGAACAATGCGGTCCTTGAAGCTCCTGAAAGAGGCTTGTGCTTCACTGATGAATATGGAAGCTTGGCTTTCCAAAGGTGGACTGATATGGATAAGGCAGGAATCAAAGCAATGCTCATGTATCTCATGTTGGCGTCCTCCATTCAGAGTGATGAGAACAAAAGATTCTGCCAGGACTTGGAAGCAATGATCAATGAACATCTTGAAAGACACCTACTCAGATCAAAGAAAGCAAAGCTTGAAAACCTTGGATACCACCTGAACATCTGATCTGCAACAACTATCTTTTTATTTTTTTGTAATTTGTAGGACTTGTAATAACTATGAATAAACTTTGATGTTTTGTTTAAAATTATGTGTCCTACTTATAATTACAACATTCAGTAAGAGATGAAGACCCTTACCAACTCACACTGAATCAAGAAACACTTAGGCTATTTGTATGTTCAAATAGGGGGAGATTGTTGGGTCACTGAATTCCTCAATCGTCTTCTAACAAGGATTTGAACGTAAAATAACCTAAGTATAAACAAGTCACTGAGTGAATAGTAACTCAGTGAGTCATCTTCAGGATGCTAAGACCGAGCCTAAGAAGAAAGGTTCTCCATTCAGTGAGGCGAAACTCAGTGAAGTGTGATCTAAGCCAAGAAGAAGGTGATGGGTTCAGTGAGGATGACAATAACTCACTGAACCCCATAACTCCTCAACAACTTCATAGTACTGAAGACTGATGACTAGAAGACTGAAGTTTTGGCGGGACTGGGCGGGAAAGTTTGATCTGTTTCACTAAAGTGCTTTATCACTTTAAGGTCAAACTTTCATCAAATGGCTAAAACCAGGCTGTCATCAGAAAGTGCCTTTTGGACTTAACCCAAAGAAGTTTCCCTTGTTAGAGAATAAAATCTATCAAGATTTTATTGAGGAACACTTAGGTCCATTGTATAATAGAGTTGTTCACATTTGTGTATAAATAGGTAGCATAAGAGAGGAGTAAAAGTTGACAAGTTTGTGCAATTAATGCAAAGCATTCACAAACCACTTTTACTCCTCCAAATAACAACATAACCCCTGAGATAGCTCAGTGGGTCCTGAAAGTTGTTATTCAACATTGATTTGAGTTTAGTGAGGAGTCTATACCATACTTGTCGTTTTCAATCCCAA
Organism: Artemisia argyi; assembly: GCA_030686995.1. NCBI lineage: Eukaryota > Viridiplantae > Streptophyta > Magnoliopsida > Asterales > Asteraceae > Artemisia > Artemisia argyi. Next base: position 152,286,065 of record CM060686.1, on the reverse strand, counting down.
GTGTTATTCCGCAAACACTTGGGTACGATTCTTTTTGATTAACTTCGAATAAAGAATTAAACGTTGGAAAATATTGTCTCTTATATTTACGTTACTTTATTGTTAATCATTTTACACATCTTTGTTAAATGTCATAGAACTTGGTTACTTTAGCTCTTTAGTTATATTTAACCAAGTAAAAGGGACCAATAACGTGTGGAACAAATACATGGTTGGAACAATTTTATTAAATAATTTGATTCGCTAATTTCTCTGAAGCATACCTACGAGCAAATTGATGCTATTGCGTGATGGATTTGATTTGGTGCCACAACTCACGTTTGTAAATATCGTTGTTGGTTTAATACATATAAATCGGTGAAAGACGAATATGCCCGTTACATGGTGATGACAGTTCACTCTATTTATGAAAAAAAGGAAGTGTGTTGTTGGAATTAAGTTCTAAAAATGCTATTACTTTGTTTGATGTGTTGTGTTTACTGAAACTTCATAAGAATTTGTTTATGGTCTTGTATCAAATAGAGTGAATTAAAAAAAGTGTATGAATCCGATAAGTATATATTATCAAAGTCCAGCGTATTTGTAGGATTTAGTTATTATAACAATGGAATGTTAATGTTAAATTTGATTAAAGTTCGTGTTGCTTCTAGTTATGTTGATATGACTTGTTTTAATGTTGTTAATTCGTCATTATAACATGCTCGTTCAGGACATGGCATTATAAAAGAGTGCCTAGAATATGTAAAGATGATTTAATTCCAGCTTTGGATGTAAATACATAAAATGTAATATTTGCAAGGTCTTAGGGGCAGCACCCCTAGTTGGGGTCTCGCTTTGTTAAAGGACTTAACTAATTTTACCAACAAAACATAACCAACTTGATTGTTGGTGAACATACAATTGCGATTGTTGGTGTATTAACCACTAAACAACTATCAAGATGTCTGTTTTTTAACTGACGTATCAGGTCTATATGAACATACGAAAACCATCAATCGCTCTTCGTTTTTTTAGTTATGTTGTGGCTAGAAATGAAATGATTCTTTTAAATTATTAAAGTAAGGATTTCATGAAATCGAGATATATAAAAGGTCGAAAGTTCGGAAATGAATTCACAAGGTTAACGTAGAATGCCTAAAATTATCATCACACACCTTACGCAATTTTAACAAACACAAACAACTATAAAAACGGAAAAAATACCAACTTGATTTAGTTCGATACAATTTTTTTTTTTTTTTAATTTTTATTTTATTTTATTTTATTTTTTGGATATATGATTATGGTCTAGTATCATCCTAATCAACACCCTTTACTTGACCGGATTCGTATGACTCGCTACCAATCAATAAACGGTAAAACGTGATATTCCTAATTAGATCTTAACTCATTAAAAAATGTCATCCAGCACATCCATATGCTTACTTTCCCGTATATTATGACAAAAAAATCAAGATTAGATGCAAAATACGATCTCTAAACCCTTTAAAATACTACTCAACTCGTTGGCATTTAGTTTCACTGAAACATGACAACCAATCCTTGATTACTTGCTCCATCTAAAAATAGAAAGCGCGAGAAGATGACTATACTATTCTTTAAACTTATTAAACTATAGTTTAATGCTACATAATTTAGGTTTAGATTTCTTTTAACCAAGGAATGAATCAGCATTTTTCTGGATTTAGAAGAAAACATTACTCGTTTTAATTACTATCCTGTAATTTGTTATCTGTATCACTTAATTTTATTGAATCAAGCAGAAACAAGATACATACTAACATTTGTTAGTACTTAGTGGTATCGAGTATCGAAGATTACCTATCAGCGAAAAATTGTTACTTCAAGTTTCAACAAGAATAGGTATATATACAAATATACAATCAGAGAAAAAATTGTCACAAACCGAAACCAAGCAATATACTGTACAGTTTTTGGTGAAATATTTGTTCCAGTCCGATTTCAACATGGTAATCACCGTTACTTGAAGTGGCTCGTTTGATTCACAACCCATTATCTTTTACAAAATCGTTTACTTAATCTTTCAAGTTGAATTTCAACTTTTTAATTATCTTAAAATTATTCAACATAATTTATATTCACATTTATTGCAGAAAATCAAGGAACAATGCGAATATAATCTTGAATCCTTTAAATACTTGAGTACTTGTCTTGTTAGCATGTGCTTCACTTGATCAACTATGGCAACCAATCCTATCTAGTAGATTACTTGCTTCATTTTTAACTAGAATATGCAGCTAGATAGTTCAGTAAGACTGTTACTAATTATATAAGTGAAGTAATTAGATTATTGGTGCTTTAAGTTAATTATTATCAACGAGGTGTACCAGCTCACGCTTCGCTGCAAATCGGCATGCCAGTTAGTCAGTTAGTATGTACTCATCCACAAAAAATGAACCGAAGTTTCCATATTAATATCACCACAACTCGTTATGGGTTTATATCTTTCATATGTTTCAATTCTTTTAACATGAGAATTATAAGTTTAACTTATACCATGAAAAACAATGACCCGCTAGCTATAGTTTTGTTAACGACATGTTTTACAGAATATTTCACTTTTATATATTATCCACTAAAAAGAAAAGAAAAGGAAGTAACTCATTTAAGAGATATATATATATATATAAACATAAAAAAAAGGAAATAAACTTATATTAAGTATACCATAAAAGAAATCTATCAAAAAAATATGTTGGGAATATGGTTTGACATAGAAAAAGATCAAAAGAAGAAATGATAAAAAATAATAATTTCATATTTAATGCCATATTAAAAATTTTAATAAAAAGTTTGAAATGTTCAACACATGATTTTCAACTTCTCAAAGAGTTAACAATTAACTTAACATGAGACTTTGAATTTAAATCTGACTTGTATATTTGTATCTGAATATGAGAAGTAAATGTTTGAATCTGAATCAAATGATATTGTTTGTTTTTTACTTTTTAAATGTCTCACTAATATAAGTACAAATTAGTTTTATTCTTACAAAACATAAACGTGTTCACACATCATATGGAGCATTTGAGTCATAAAATTAACAAGTTTAGCAACGTGGAAATAAAATGTCTTAAATAAAAATTTCAGGGACATTGTGTCGTAGCTTAATCTGGTAAAGTAGTCATATATTGTTGATGTAGTGTAGCCCATGTGGTTGAACATCTTCATCATTATACAAATTGTCACTATCATTTACTTTACAATTATAACATTGCGAAAAAATAAAAATAAAAAAATCACAGTATACTTGACATTGTCAATTGATTAAACTATTTTTTAATGAAATAATTTAAGCTTATGTTCAAATTACAGTGCCACAATTTAATTTCAGAATCTAGTTATATATTACTTTGTATGAAAAACTCTTAAGTGTTTGAGCATCATCATCATTATTATTTTGAACATTGTTTGTTTAGCAAAAGAAAAAAAAAAAAAAAAAGTAATTCTCTTTGACGTACCATCAATAATAAAAGAAAAGCCGAGAAAAAAACCAAAAAAAAAAAAAAAAAAAAAAAAAAAAAAAAAAAAAGTGGAGACATTAAAAGGCATTAAGATACCCATTTCATATCTTTTTGGTTAAAAGGTTTGAGCTTCTTACCGCATCAAAACGAGAGAAAAAAAAAAAGCACACTTATTGGGCCAAAAGTCTAAACACATGAGTCATATCATAAAAGGTTCTTTTTGAAAATCAGCTCTACCTAAGTTTAGACTTCTGTCCTTTTTTCGAATGACAAATTTATAAACTAGCAATGAGTTAGAAGAAATCACAAATTAAGTAAACTGGGATTTTGCAACCAAGTAACCCATTTGAGTTTGGACTTACTACGACGAGAACAACAAGTAAAATACGTTTGAACAATATCATCAAAAAGAAAATCCCTTCTAGGCGCTGACGATTGTCGAAAATGAACTAATTTATGAATCTTTGTATAAGCCACCAGGTGACATAACATACGCCTTCGATGATCTCCTTCAAATGATTAGGCATCCTAACAATGATGACCCAAGCGAGCCAATCATCATAAGAAGAGAGATTTGAATCTTCAAGTTCCCACTAACAAAAAACCAATTTTCTCAAATTACAATCTATCGAACAAGAGAAGAAAAGATGAGAAGTGGATTCCACTCCCGCATTCCCAAAGGGGTAAATAACAGAGTTGAGCTCGACTCCTCTTAAAGAGATATTCAACCGGGTAGGAAGCTTATCCGAGCGAACTTTCCGAGCAAAAATGTTAACCTTAATGGGGATCACCTTAACCCACATTGTTGGAACCTCCACCTTTGTAATAATATTAGAGGTGTAAATAAGTCGAGTAGCTCATGAGTATCTCGACTTATTTACACCTCTAATTAACACTTACTACCAACAATTATCAATAATTCTTAACAAAATAATTATCATTTACGAACTTATAAATCCTTTAAACAATTTAAGGTTTGTTGGCATGTACATACTTACTTAAAACATGACAACCATTGCTCGATTACTAACTCTGGTTTTAAATACTAATCGCGCCATAATTGTCATTCAATCATTGTTAATAAAGTACTATTAAACTATTGATTAATGGTACTTTTAGATTTAAATATTTGATTATAATTAAAGCATAAACCACCCACTCAATCATTTGGTCATCCACAAATTAAAAAATGGTTTAAGATAAGCATGCCATAACCATAGTTATTTATCATGTTTTGGTTTTGATTCCATCTCCAACGTGGCTTAGATAAGGCGTTTTCAAGTTTTTGATAAAAAAAGAGAAAGGGCTAACGTATTTAGAATGTATCTTACTTGTCAAAATTTCAGGTTTGTGTAACAATTTTTATTTTATTTTATTTTAAATTCATGTACTAAACTTTTAATTTTCGTCACTTTGGTGTATTTTTGAACCATTTTGCCCCTCCCCAATATAAGGAGTTTTTATAAATTGAAGGGTAAAATGATCCGAAAATACACTAGAGTGACAGAATTTAAAAGTTTAGTACATGAATTTGCAAAAAAAAATAATAATAATAATAAAAAAAAAAAAAAAAAAAAAAAAAAAAAAGTTTGTTACACAAAACTGGAATTTGTGCAAGTAAGATACATTTAAAATACGTTAGCAAAAAAATAAAAAATAAATAAATAAAAAAAAAGTTTCAAACATTGCTGATTGAGCATCTCATGATTCAAGGAAGAGTTCAGAAGCGGCTACAGAATAACAGCCAAATTATGTACATCAAAACTAAAAATGCTCGAATTCCCAGATAACATAAACACATATACTTCTACGTCTACACGTAACCCGTCTACTCATACTATTATGTTTTTGGGAGTTAAGACTATCAAGTATAAAAATATAAAACTGTCAAAAAATACGGAATAGAAACTGATAAAAAATTGTGTTATACTGTAAACAGAAGGACAAAAAAGGTGTGCGATTGTTGAAAAGTACATAACATGTGGGGTGACTGTAGGGGTGGCAATTCAGGTCGGGTTCGGGTTGTCAGGTTGGCGGGTCAGAAAACCTCAACCCGAACCTGACCCATTTAAATCATCGGGTCAGCTATGTCAACCCTATCTGTTTACACGTAACCCGAACTTGACCCATTTAACCCGTATATACACTTAGGTTGACAGGTTAAATAGGTTACATGGGTTGAATATGTTAAACGGGTTTCGGGTTGACTCATTTAATCCGTTATATATATATATATATATATATATATATATATATATATATATATATATTAGCACATTACACGAGTTAAATGGGTTAAACGGGTTAGTAGGTCGACCCGTTTAACCATTTAACCCGTATAATTAAATATAAATAATTTTTAGTTAAAAAAAAAAAAAAAAAAAAAAAAAAAAAAAAACTTAAACGGGTTGGCGGGTCGACCCGTTTATTTGATTCTCAACCCGAACCTGACCTATTTAATAAACGGGTTTGATATGTCGACCCAAACCTGACCCACAATCTATTTAGCTCAACACGAACCTGTAAATTTTTGTGTCAGTTTCAGGTCAAGTTTCGTGTCGGGTTAGAAATTGCCACCCTAAGGGTGAGGAGGGTAACAATAACATATCCCATTTTGTCAATTTCTATAATTTGTTAACTTAGAAGAAAGTTAAGGAAATCTGGCAATCTTTCTGTAATTGGCTGTTTTTACCAATATATTTAGTAAACTTATATTTTGTCACAACCCGTTAATACCCATACAGTCTTAACATTATCTTTCACAGTAAGTGAGATGAATTATATGACATGACGGTCAACTTCATGGACATAACCTTTTCTTCCAAGAGAGATTAGGACTTCGTTACATACAATAGAAATCTTATTTTCTCTATCAAATTTCGACTTTCTAACTATTTCATTTACTAATTCCGGCCAATTTAAAAGTTAGTTATAGTGTCCTCACTCACATTAATCATATTCAACAAATATTTTCAAATAGTGGCCGGTGGGACGGACCAATCAAAGGCCAGGGATTAGCCATCTTGGCCCCATGGACGGTGCCACCTCAAATTCTCTATACATAAGTCCATTTTTAGCCGCATACTAAATCAATCAACTTAAAAAATAAAACAAAAAGTTGCATTTAAAATTTGAAATCATGCACTATATAAACCTTCGTTAAGGCATCAACAAATCACAACTTTAGCAAGTCAACCATCACATTTCTTTTGACTTTCAGTGCTTCTTTCTCTAACAAAAAACAGTTCTAAAAAATGGTGAAGTTGGCAGTTGGTAGCATTGGTGACTCTTTCAGTGGTGCTTCAGTTAAATCTTACTTGGCTGAGTTCATTGCCACTCTTCTTTTCGTCTTTGCTGGTGTCGGGTCAGCTATTGCTTTTGGTATGGCGGTTTTTCTTTGATAGATGTTTGTTTTTGAGCTAAAACGTTACAAAATACTCTACTAAAAAGGTTAAACGTACCCGAGAAACTTGTGTAAACTATTCTCAGTGGTTTTAGAGTGAGTTTGGCGTATTTATATACCCGCTCAGTTCTATATAAGACTAGTCTCAATGGTTCTAAATAGAGTGAGTTTGGCGTATTTGTATACCTAATCCATTTAGTCTAGACTAGCTAGTTCAGCTATTTCAGCACAAACGTTCAACATAATTTCAACTAATTTACAACATGGAAAATATGATGACATATTTTTTATGTGACATGATCCCATCGATACAAATGTTCTTGTAGACTTGTAGTTATTATGTTATCTTTGAACAAGTTAAGCTTTAGAAAGATCATGTTTACTTAAAAAGTGTCATTTTCATATGAGTGATAGATAAGTGCAAACAAAATAAAAAGAAGTGTTAGTAATGGTTAAGATAAGTTAAACAACAATTCTGTACGTTCAGACATATAATGATTTTCATAATTATTTTGCAGGCAAGCTCACATCCGATGCAGCACTAGACCCTGCTGGGCTAGTCGCTATAGCTATAGCCCATGCACTTGCACTTTTTGTTGGTGTCTCCATGGCAGCCAACATCTCTGGTGGACATTTGAACCCCGCTGTTACCTTCGGTTTGGCTATTGGTGGTAACATCACTATCATTACCGGTCTATTCTACTGGATTGCCCAATTGCTTGGTTCCATTGTTGCATGCTTCCTCCTACAATTCGTTACTGGTGGCTTGGTAAGTTTTCTTATATTTTCACTTGTAAAAAATCACATAAACTTGTCAATCTTTTTATAAAAGCGTAGTGGTATTTATTTATTTAAAATAAAATTTCTAAAACGAGTGTTTGGTTTAATATCTTGGATGCCTACTTACAAATTTTGTACTTAACAGGCTGTCCCAACACACGGAGTTGCTGATGGCATGAATGGTCTTCAAGGAGTCGTATTTGAGATCATCATAACTTTTGCTCTAGTTTACACAGTATATGCCACCGCAGCTGACCCTAAGAAGGGTGCTCTAGGAACCATTGCACCAATTGCTATTGGGTTCATTGTTGGAGCCAACATTTTGGCTGCTGGACCTTTCAGCGGTGGATCAATGAACCCAGCTCGATCATTTGGACCTGCTGTTGTTAGTGGAGACTTCTCCCAAATATGGATCTACTGGGTCGGCCCATTGATCGGTGGTGGTTTGGCTGGACTCATCTATGGTGATGTTTTCATTGGATCATACGAGGCAGTTCCTGCCGCTGGAGACTATGCTTAAGAACCTATATTCTGTTTCGCTTTGTTTCTTTGTTTCATCAATCATGCTTAATTAAGGGTCGAGGGTGTAATATCCTCATGGTTTGAACTTGTAGTCTGTCTTATTGGTCTTTTCCTTTGAGAATATGCCATGCTTGAAATTTCGAAATGAGAAAAAGTGTTCATATGATAAACTAGTAGTGTTTTATTTTGTCTGTTAAAAGTGCCAACAGATCTCTGGTTGGGAATGGACCATTTGTTCTCTATAAAGGTGTTGGTGTTAACCATGTTGCAGTAATATTTGAGAATTGGTGAGTGAAAAGAATATGCAGTGAAACGATAATGTATACACGAAATTTGGAGGGAAAGAAACAAGAAATATATAACTGTTAACTGATTGATTTTATTAACTGTAAATACAAGAGTATATATAGTTTATGTACAGGCATGATGAAAGGTTGCAATGCTTTATAAAAAGTCACATCCTTTCCCATGTAACTGACATAAAACGTATCCTATAATAACTGTCATTTTGACAGGTCATCAATCCTATACAATTAACCTAATTGGTTGAAATAAGTCCGCAAAGAAAATACATATAGATACTGTCTAAATTAACTTGGGATTACAAGCATTTAGACTTATAAATCCAACACTCCTCCCTAAGTTCAAATGTGATTCTTCTGTCTTGTTTTTTCAGACAATGACTGAGAAGTCATCTTTGTTGTCTTTGATCTCTTTGGTCCCTTCAATGTTCCTGCTTGTTGTTCCTTGTTCAAAATGAGTGCTGATGTGATGTTCTTGGCAAGAGTCAGTGGTGTCTTCAAGTTTTACACCAAAATGCTCCATCTTTTGAATGTCCTTTGTAGAGGTTTTTGTCACTTGATCATCCCGACCATCTTGGCATATTTCTTTGCATTTGGTAGCAATTCCTTCTGCTCCATAATGTGACACATTTGCTGTTTTATAGAAGCAAATGAAAACATTAAAGTATTGGTTATAGCATTCTTTTATATCCTGACCATGTTTCTTTTCTAGGCCAAAAGTTTCAGCAATATAAGGAAATTTGTTTGAAAAATCTACACCAAGGTATCCCCCTAGTGCTTCAACAAGTATGTGAAGATCCATTAAATGGACTTCTTTCCCATGAATTTTGGGTGGAAAGGGTTCTGGTATATTTCTTTTGAGATAGACAGAAAAGAACCAAGTATATGCTTTCATGAAGTTATTTCTAAAAATGTTCCAATTGTGACTATTTAAATTATCTTCTTCAAGTAATTTTAAAAGAGAGATACAGTCAATGAAAGATCTAATAGAAATTGGAAGATGTACATCTTTTACAATGACATAGTCATTGTCTTCTGCAGTCATGGGGTATTGTGGACACATGTAATCGATATGTCCAACCTCTTCACATATATTGCATTTGTTTGTGAAGGTGACTGCCATTTCTTTGTGTTGTTCTTCCTTGTGATCTTTCATTTGTTTGGAATCTTCATCAAGCATTCTAAAGTATCCTTCCAAGTACTCATTGTGCCTCTGGTTCATTCTGTTTGCATCAAAGAAGCAGGCTTCACGGTCTTTAAACATTGGAACAGGCTTGCATCTATTGCCTTTGAAAATAAGTTCCAATCCTTGTGCCTCCATTTGTGATGCAGAGAGGATATTGAGAGTGATTTCTGGTGTGTAATGAACACCAGGAATGATAAAAACTTCAGTTCCTATCTTGATTTGCACTTCTCCTATCCCATGTATGAAGATGAATTTCTTTTGCTCTTCATTCTTTTCCACCATGAATTTCTCCTTCAATTTCGAGAAAAGGGACATGTTACAGCAAACATGTCTATTGATCCAATTGCTTACATACCATATTTGGTTCCAATCTTGTTCATCAGTGCCTTCCACCATGAAATCTGTGGAAAGGTGAATGGATTCAGGGTATTTAATTGGGATCTGTGGTGTTTGAGTAATGATTCCAGGGCTTGCAGTCTTTGTTTGTTTCTCTTCTGTGGGGCAATTCCTTGCAATATGTCCCCTCAATTTACATTTGAAACAAATATAGTTCTTGTGTCTTTCAACCATTGCCTTCTTCTGTGCCAATTTGTTGTTATGCACACGAATCTCCTCCAATTTCTTCCTTAGCACGTCTTTACATTCTTTTGAAATCTGTCTGATTTGGTTGCCAATTGTAGTTTCATTGTCCCTTTTAATTTGTCTCTGGACAAATTCAGTTTGAGACCTGTTGATCATGTTTCTCCCAGGTTTTTGGCTCTGATGCCACTTGTTAAAAGTGCCAACAGATCTCTGGTTGGGAATGGACCATTTGTTCTCTATAAAGGTGTTGGTGTTAACCATGTTGCAGTAATATTTGTGAATTGGTGAGTGAAAAGAATATGCAGTGAAAAGATAAAGTATACACGAAATTTGGAGGGAAAGAAACAATAAATATATAACTGTTAACTGATTGATTTTATTAACTGTAAATACAAGAGTATATATAGTTTATGTACAGGCATGATGAAAGGTTGCAATGCTTTATAAAAAGTCACATCCTTTCCCATGTAACTGACATAAAACGTATCCTATAATAACTGTCATTTTGACAGGTCATCAATCCTATACAATTAACCTAATTGGTTGAAATAAGTCTGCAAATAAAATACATATAGATACTGTCTAAATTAACTTAGGATTACAAGCATTTGGACTTATAAATCCAACACTCCTCCCTAAGTTCAAATGTGATTCTTCTATCTTGTTTTTTCAGACAATGACTGAGAAGTCATCTTTGTTGTCTTTGATCTCTTTGGTCCCTTCAATGTTCCTGCTTGTTGTTCCTTGTTCAAAATGAGTGCTGATGTGATGTTCTTGGCAAGTGTCAGTGGTGTCTTCAAGTTTTACACCAAAATGCTCCATCTTTTGAATGTCCTTTGTAGAGGTTTTTGTCACTTGATCATCCCGACCATCTTGGCATTTTTCTTTGCCTTTGGTAGCAATTCCTTCTGCTCCATAATGTGACACATTTGCTATTTTATAGAAGCAAATGAAAACATTCAAGTATTAGTTATAGAATTCTTTTATATCCTGACCATGTTTCTTTTCTAGGCCAAAAGTTTCAGCAATATAAGGAAATTTGTTTGAAAAATCTACACCAAGGTATCCCCCTAGTGCTTCAACAAGTACGTGAAGATCCATTAAATGGATTTCTTTCCCATGAATTTTGGGTGGAAAGGGTTCTGGTATATTTCTTTTGAGCTAGACATAAAAGAACCAAATATATATGCTTTCATGAAATTATTTCTAAAAATGTTCCAATTGTGACTATTTAAATTATCTTCTTCAAGTAATTTTAAAAGAGAGATACAGTCATTGAAAGATCTAATAGAAATTGGAAGATGCACACCTTTTACAATGACATAGTCATTGTCTTCTGCAGTCATGGGGTATTGTGGACACATGTAATCGATATGTCCAACCTTTTCACATATATTGCATTTGTTTGTGAAGGTGACTGCCATTTCTTTGTGTTGTTCTTCCTTGTGATCTTTCATTTGTTTGGAATCTTCATCAAGCATTCTAAAGTATCCTTCCAAGTACTCATTGTGCCTCTTTTTCATTCTGTTTGCATCAAAGAAGCAGGCTTCACGGTCTTTAAACATTGGAACAGTCTTGCATCTATTGCCTTTGAAAATAAGTTCCAATCCTTGTGTCTCCATTTGTGATGCAGAGAGGATATTGAGAGTGATTACTGGTGTGTAATGAACACCAGGAATGATAAAAACCTCAGTTCCTATCTTGATTTGCACTTCTCCTATCCCATGTATGAAGATGAATTTCTTTTGCTCTTCATTCTTTTACACCATGAATTTCTCCTTCAATTTCGAGAAAAGGGACATGTTACAGCAAACATGTCTATTGATCCTATTGCTTACATACCATATTTGGTTCCAATCTTGTTCATCAGTGCCTTCCACCATGAAATCTGTGGAAAGGTGAATGGATTCAGGGTATTCAATTGGGATCTGTGGTGTTTGAGTATTGATTCCAGGGCTTGCAGTCTTTGTTTGTTTCTCTTCTGTGGGGCAATTCCTTGCAATATGTCCCCTCAATTTACATTTGAAACAAATATAGTTCTTGTGTCTTTCAACCATTGCCTTCTTCTGTACCAATTTGTTGTTTTGCACACGAATCTCCTCCAATTTCTTCCTTAGCACGTCTTTACATTCTTTTGAAATTTGTCTGATTTGGTTGCCAATTGTGGTTTCACTGTCCCTTTTAATTTGTCTCTGGGCAAATTCAGTTTGAGACCTGTTGATCATGTTTCTCCCAGGTTTTTGGCTCTGATGCCACTTGTTAAAAGTGCCAACAGATCTCTGGTTGGGAATGGACCATTTGTTCTCTATAAAGATGTTGGTGTTAACCATGTTGCAGTAATATTTGTGAATTGGTGAGTGAAAAGAATATGCAATGAAAAGATAATGTATACACGAAATTTGGAGGGAAAGAAATAAAAAATATATAACTGTTAACTGATTGATTTTATTAACAGTAAATACAAGAGTATATATAGTTGATGTACAGGCATGATGAAAGGTTGCAATGCTTTATAAAAAGTCACATCCTTTCCCATGTAACTGACATAAAACGTATCCTATAATAACTGTCATTTTGACAGGTCATCAATCCTATACAATTAACCTAATTGGTTTAAATAAGTCTGCAAATAAAATACATATAGATACTGTCTAAATTAACTTAGGATTACAGGCATTTGGACTTATAAATCCAACACTCCTCCCTAAGTTCAAATGTGATTCTTCTGTCTTGTTTTTTCAGACAATGACTGAGAAGTCATCTTTGTTGTCTTTGATCTCTTTGGTCCCTTCAATGTTCCTGCTTGTTGTTCCTTGTTCAAAATGAGTGCTGATGTGATGTTCTTGGCAAGAGTCAGTGGTGTCTTCAAGTTTTACACCAAAATGCTTCATCTTTTGAATGTCCTTTGTAGAGGTTTTTGTCACTTGATCATCCCGACCATCTTGCCATATTTCTTTGCCTTTGGTAGCAATTCCTTCTGCTCCATAGTGTGACACATTTGCTGTTTTATAGAAGCAAATGAAAACATTCAAGTATTGGTTATAGCATTCTTTTATATCCTGACCATGTTCTTTTCTAGGCAAAAAGTTTCAGCAATATAAGGAAATTTGTTTGAAAAATCTACACCAAGGTATCCCCCTAGTGCTTCAACAAGTATGTGAAGATCCATTAAATGGATTTCTTTCCCATGAATTTTGGGTGGAAAGGGTTCTGATATATTTCTTTTGAGATAGACATACAAGAACCAAGTATATGCTTTCATGAAGTTATTTCTAAAAATGTTCCAATTGTGACTATTTAAATTATCTTCTTCAAGTAATTTTAAAAAAGAGATACAGTCATTGAAAGATCTAATAGAAATTGGAAGATGCACACCTTTTACAATGACATAGTCATTGTCTTCTGCAGTCATGGGGTATTGTGGACACATGTAATCGATATGTCCAACCTCTTCACATATATTGCATTTGTTTGTGAAGGTGACTGCCATTTCTTTGTGTTGTTCTTCCTTGTGATCTTTCATTTGTTTGGAATCTTCATCAAGCATTCTAAAGTATCCCTCCAAGTACTCATTGTGCCTCTGGTTCATTCTGTTTGCATCAAAGAAGCAGGCTTCACGGTCTTTAAACGTTGGAATAGGCTGGCATCTATTTTCTTTGAAAATAAGTTCCAATCCTTGTGCCTCCATTTGTGATGCAGAGAGGACATTGAGAGTGATTTCTGGTGTGTAATGAACACCAGGAATGATAAAAACCTCAGTTCCTATCTTGATTTGCACTTCTCCTATCCCATGTATGAAGATGAATTTCTTTTGCTCTTCATTCTTTTCCACCATGAATTTCTCCTTCAATTTCGAGAAAAGGGACACGTTACAGCAAACATGTCTATTGATCCTATTGCTTACATACCATATTTGGTTCCAATCTTGTTCATCAGTGCCTTCCACCATGAAATCAGTGGAAAGGTGAATGGATTCAGGGTATACAATTGGGATCTGTAGTGTTTGAGTAATGATTCCAGGGCTTGCAGTCTTTGTTTGTTTCTCTTCTGTGGGGCAATTCCTTGAAATATGTCCCCTCAATTTACATTTGAAACAAATATAGTTCTTGTGTCTTTCAACCATTGCCTTCTTCTGTGCTAATTTGTTGTTATGCACACGAATCTCCTCCAATTTCTTCCTTAGCACGTCTTTACATTCTTTTGAAATCTGTCTGATTTGGTTGCCAATTGTAGTTTCACTATCCCTTTTAATTTGTCTTTGGACAAATTCAGTTTGAGACCTGTTGATCATGTTTCTCCCAGGTTTTTGGCTCTGATGCCACTTGTTAAAAGTGCCAACAGATCTCTGGTTGGGAATGGACCATTTGTTCTCTATAAAGATGTTGGCGTTAACCATGTTGCAGTAATATTTGTGAATTGGTGAGTGAAAAGAATATGCAGTGAAAAGATAATGTATACACGAAATTTGGAGGGAAAGAAACAATAAATATATAACTGTTAACTGATTGATTTTGTTAACTCTAAATACAAGAGTATATATAGTTTATGTACAGGCATGATGAAAGGTTGCAATGCTTTATAAAAAGTCACATCCTTTCCCATGTAACTGACATAAAACGTATCCTATAATAACTGTCATTTTGACAGGTCATCAATCCTATACAATTAACCTAATTGGTTGAAATAAGTCTGCAAATAAAATACATATAGATACTGTCTAAATTAACTTAGGATTACAAGCATTTGGACTTATAAATCCAACACTCCTCCCTAAGTTCAAATGTGATTCTTCTATCTTGTTTTTTCAGACAATGACTGAGAAGTCATCTTTGTTGTCTTTGATCTCTTTGGTCCCTTCAATGTTCCTGCTTGTTGTTCCTTGTTCAAAATGAGTGCTGATGTGATGTTCTTGGCAAGAGTCAGTGGTGTCTTCAAGTTTTACACCAAAATGCTCCATCTTTTGAATGTCCTTTGTAGAGGTTTTTGTCACTTGATCATCCCGACCATCTTGGCATATTTCTTTGCCTTTGGTAGCAATTCCTTCTGCTCCATAATGTGACACATTTGCTATTTTATAGAAGCAAATGAAAACATTCAAGTATTGGTTATAGCATTCTTTTATATCCTGACCATGTTTCTTTTCTAGGCCAAAAGTTTCAGCAATATAAGGAAATTTGTTTGAAAAATCTACACCAAGGTATCCCCTTCAACAAGTATGTGAAGATCCATTAAATGGATTTCTTTCCCATGAATTTTGGGTGGAAAGGGTTCTGGTATATTTCTTTTGAGATAGATATAAAAGAACCAAGTATATGCTTTCAGGAAGTTATTTCTAAAAATGTTCCAATTGTGACTATTTAAATTATCTTCTTCAAGTAATTTTAAATGAGAGATACAGTCATTGAAAGATCTAATAGAAATTGGAAGATGCACACCTTTTACAATGACATAGTCATTGTCTTCTGCAGTCATGGGGTATTGTGGACACATGTAATCGATATGTCCAACCTCTTCACATATATTGCATTTGTTTGTGAAGGTGACTGCCATTTCTTTGTTTTGTTCTTCCTTGTGATCTTTCATTTGTTTGGAATCTTCATCAAGCATTCTAAAGTATCCTTCCAAGTACTCATTGTGCCTCTGGTTCATTCTGTTTGCATCAAAGAAGCAGGCTTCACGGTCTTTAAACATTGGAACAGGCTTGCATCTATTTCCTTTGAAAATAAGTTCCAATCCTTGTGCCTCCATTTGTGATGCAGAGAGGACATTGAGAGTGATTTCTGGTGTGTAATGAACACCAGGAATGATAAAAACCTCAGTTCCTATCTTGATTTGCACTTCTCCTATCCCATGTATGAAGATGAATTTCTTTTGCTCTTCATTCTTTTCCACCATGAATTTCTCCTTCAATTTCGAGAAAAGGGACATGTTACAGCAAACATGTCTATTGATCCTATTACTTACATACCATATTTGGTTCCAATCTTGTTCATCAATGCCTTCCACCATGAAATCTGTGGAAAGGTGAATGGATTCAGGGTATTCAATTGGGATCTGTGGTGTTTGAGTAATGATTCCAGGGCTTGCAGTCTTTGTTTGTTTCTCTTCTGCGGGGCAATTCCTTGCAATATGTCCCCTCAATTTACATTTGAAACAAATATAGTTCTTGTGTCTTTCAACCATTGCCTTCTTCAGTGCCAATTTGTTGTTATGCACACGAATCTCCTCCAATTTCTTCCTTAGCACGTCTTTACATTCTTTTGAAATCTGTCTGATTTGGTTGCCATTTGTAGTTTCACTGTCCCTTTTAATTTGTCTCTGGACAAATTCAGTTTGAGACCTGTTGATCATGTTTCTCCCAGGTTTTTGGCTCTGATGCCACTTGTTAAAAGTGCCAACAGATCTCTGGTTGGGAATGGACCATTTGTTCTCTATAAAGATGTTGGTGTTAACCATGTTGCAGTAATATTTGTGAATTGGTGAGTGAAAAGAATATGCAGTGAAAAGATAATGTATACACGAAATTTGGAGGGAAAGAAACAATAAATATATAACTGTTAACTGATTGATTTTATTAACTGTAAATACAAGAGTATATATAGTTTATGTACAGGCATGATAAAAGGTTGCAATGCTTTATAAAAAGTCACATCCTTTCCCATGTAACTGACATAAAACGTATCCTATAATAACTGTCATTTTGACAGGTCATCAATCCTATACAATTAACCTAATTGGTTGAAATAAGTCTGCAAATAAAATACATATAGGTACTGTCTAAATTAACTTAGGATTACAAGCATTTGGACTTATAAATCCAACACTCCTCCCTAAGTTCAAATGTGATTCTTCTGTCTTGTTTTTTCAGACAATGACTGAGAAGTTATCTTTGTTGTCTTTGATCTCTTTGGTCCCTTCAATGTTCCTGCTTGTTGTTCCTTGTTCAAAATGAGTGCTGATGTGATGTTCTTGGCAAGAGTCAGTGGTGTCTTCAAGTTTTACACCAAAATGCTCCATCTTTTGAATGTCCTTTGTAGAGGTTTTTGTCACTTGATCATCCCGACCATCTTGGCATATTTCTTTGCCTTTGGTAGCAATTCCTTCTGCTCCATAATGTGACACATTTGCTGTTTTATAGAAGCAAATGAAAACATTCAAGTATTGGTTATAGAATTCTTTTATATCCTGACCATGTTTCTTTTCTAGGCCAAAAGTTTCAGCAATATAAGGAAATTTGTTTGAAAAATCTACACCAAGGTATCCCCCTAGTGCTTCAACAAGTATGTGAAGATCCATTAAATGGATTTCTTTCCCATGAATTTTGGGTGGAAAGGGTTCTGGTATATTTCTTTTGAGATAGACATAAAAGAACCAAGTATATGCTTTCATGAAGTTATTTCTAAAAATGTTCCAATTGTGACTATTTAAATTATCTTCTTCAAGTAATTTTAAAAGAGAGATACAGTCATTGAAAGATCTAATAGAAATTGGAAGATGCACACTTTTTACAATGACATAGTCATTGTCTTCTGCAGTCATGGGGTATTGTGGACACATGTAATCGATATGTCCAACCTCTTCACATATATTGCATTTGTTTGTCAAGGTGACTGCCATTTCTTTGTGTTGTTCTTTCTTGTGATCTTTCATTTGTTTGGAATCTTCATCAAGCATTCTAAAGTATCCTTCCAAGTACTCATTGTGCCTCTGGTTCATTCTGTTTGCATCAAAGAAGCAGGCTTCACGGTCTTTAAACATTGGAACAGGCTTGCATCTATTGCCTTTGAAAATAAGTTCCAATCCTTGTGCCTCCATTTGTGATGCAGAGAGGATATTGAGAGTGATTTCTGGTGTGTAATGAACACCAGGAATGATAAAAACTTCAGTTCCTATCTTGGTTTGCACTTCTCCTATCCCATGTATGAAGATGAATTTCTTTTGCTCTTCATTCTTTTCCACCATGAATTTCTCCTTCAATTTCGAGAAAAGGGACATGTTACAGCAAGCATGTCTATTGATCCAATTGCTTACATACCATATTTGGTTCCAATCTTGTTCATCAGTGCCTTCCACCATGAAATCTGTGGAAAGGTGAAAGGATTCAGGGTATTCAATTGGGATCTGTGGTGTTTGAGTAATGATTCCAGGGCTTGCAGTCTTTGTTTGTTTCTCTTCTGTGGGGCAATTCCTTGCAATATGTCCCCTCAATTTACATTTGAAACAAATATAGTTCTTGTATCTTTCAACCATTGCCTTCTTCTGTGCCAATTTGTTGTTATGCACACGAATCTCCTCCAATTTCTTCCTTAGCACGTCTTTACATTCTTTTGAAATCTGTCCGATTTGGTTGCCAATTGTAGTTTCACTGTCCCTTTTAATTTGTCTCTGGACAAATTCAGTTTGAGACCTATTGATCATGTTTCTCCCAGGTTTTTGGCTCTGATGCCACTTGTTAAAAGTGCCAACAGATCTCTGGTTGGGAATGGTCCATTTGTTCTCTATAAAGGTGTTGGTGTTAACCATGTTGTAGTAATATTTGTGAATTGGTGAGTGAAAAGAATATGCAGTGAAAAGATAATGTATACACGAAATTTGGAGGGAAAGAAACAATAAATATATAACTGTTAACTGATTGATTTTATTAACTGTAAATACAAGAGTATATATAGTTTATGTACAGGCATGATGAAAGGTTGCAATGCTTTATAAAAAGTCACATCCTTTCCCATGTAACTGTCATTTTGACATGTCATCAATCCTATACAATTAACCTAATTGGTTGAAATAAGTCTGCAAATAAAATACATATAGATACTGTCTAAATTAACTTAGGATTACAAGCATTTGGACTTATAAATCCAACATTGTCATTAATCTTTTGTGTCAAATTTATTTAATAACCTTTTGATGACTATTTTAGCTCATCTTAAAGCTAGAGGAAAGAACAAACTCATCCAACCTGCCAACCTGCCAAACGGGACCAACAAACTAATGAAAACGCAAACTTATCTAACGAACCACACAGACCAAACTGAAAGCACATCCAGAAAAATCCACAATTTCAACAAGTAGATTTGATGATCTATCTCCGTGTGAGAATAATTTAATAACCTTTTGATGACTAATACATGATTTGGTAGATCGCAAGTATATAGTTTCATAAAATTAGGGTCACTCTCGATCTACAATTGGACACCCTGTCCATCTTTAACATCTTTGTATTTCAGTACTCATCTAAACAGTTAGCCCATAACTCGTCAATTTTAAGTAGTGATAGTTGGCAAAATGTGATGATAAGTACAAGCATTTTGTAAATATCTAAATCTTTTGCATGATGTTGAAAGTAGCAGTATGAATATGCTATGGCTACTGTTCGAGGAAGTTGTTTCTATTTTATTTATTTATTTATTTATTTTTTCTTCGTTCTTTCTGACAAATTCTCCTTTTGACATGGTTGACACTAGCTCATGATCCCAATCACTACAACCCTAACACAGGTTTATGCACCTACGTCCTATCATTCGTACATACGAGCTTATGTACGATCATTATCCTTTTTCTTTTCTTTTTGAATTGACACATGTTATTAAACCTCCTTTGGTCATGCTTAGCTTTTGTGATGGATTTTTGACTTGATGGACCAAGCACACATCCACCGCTTTTTGAGAATGAAAGCTTATTAACGATTGAAACTATTGGTGTTTTTTTTTCAAAATCAACGTGAAATAACCAAACACTAAATGAAACCATTCAGGTTTAAAAGAACCTGTTTTCTGCTATTCATTAAAACTTAGAGCCGATTTCAGGCAGTATTACAAAAATTAGGCATTTATGATGCAAATTTCATTATGTTATTAATTGATACTTGATTTATAGATGCGCCTAGTCATTCAACTTTTCATGAAAACAATTGGGTTATCATTACTAGAAAATCTGCCAATAGCTACAACTTTTGGTAACGGCATGATCATCATTGCCATATTCTTACTTTAGTAACGATACCATGCAGCATGCTATTTGTCTAGCAACGACTTATTGGTCGCTAACTTTGTTGCTAGTTTAAAATTTGGAGGGAAATTTCACTCCAACTTTTAGCCACAAATAATGTTAAAACTTGGTATATATACAAATAATTAACAACGACTTTTTTTGTTGCAAACAAAGTCAACGGCATTAGCAACGACTATTGTACGTATAACAACGAATTTCTTTGTTGTTAAATGTATATGTAAATAGAAATGGCATCATCTTTGCTAAAGTTCCTTTTAGATCATGAAAAATAGTTGGTTAGAGCGTATGACCCTCTCTGTATTGCAATAATGGTTTCACTATAGGAATTGCTTTGCACAATGACCTCAATGAGATAAAGTAAATGTGTAGCGTTATTCTAGTTATCAAAATGTTTATTATAGTGTTCTTTTGTATTTAGGTAATTGGGTATTTGTCTTTACTTTATTTGTTTAGGTAAAATTCGGTGATTGCTTTTGCTTTACTTTGATGTTGATTATTATCCTTATTTATTTTTTATTTTCTTTTTTCATATGTGCTTCCTTCTTGGAGCCTTATTTCCTTTTGTTTCTCAGGAAAAGTGTTGCTCGTATTTCACTTGGATCCAAAGGTGTAATGTAGTAATCGTAACTTCGTAAGGATGTATGATTATCATGGCTTCTTAATCATATAACTGTAATTTTGTAATCACCATTGAGTATGTTTCTGTATTTCAAACTTCCAATCTTTATTGTACACCATCGATCTTGATAACTCCACTAAAATCTTTTTGCGATGTCTCAAAATTAAAAATCAAGAGAGATTTTGCGCACTGGATCTCAAAATCTAACTTTTTTGAACTAGTATGCGTATTCACGGTTTACATTTATATGTTGAAGATCTTGAGCTTCTTTCAGTTCAGCTTGTACGTGTCCCACTAAGACTTCAATTTTATGTGTTGGACTATATTACAAGGTTGGACTATAGTTTATCCAAGATAATTAAGTAAATAAACCTCACAATTTTTTACTTGCCTAATTATTTGATTACGTACTATCATACAAACATACATGTCTTAAACTGATGTATTTTTTTGTGTGGCTACACAGTTAAACATGCATGAAATCTCCTCGGATTGATGGTGGATCCTTGCTCGAAGCTATAGATTTTGGAAGCATATGCAGAAGTCGAACTGTTGTTTTCGTTCAAGTTCTCATGAATATTACTTTCTCCAATATTTTTTTAGGTTTTGTTAGTGTTTGAGTAAGCATATAATTTAGAATGTCTTGCAACACAGTACAATGTTTATGACATCAACACAACGCCAATAATTTGGTAGTTCTAATTATTTTCGATTATCCAATAATTTAGTAGTTATCATGTCTTCACTCATATTTCATAAGTATATTCAAATAAAGGCGGGGGAGTGGAGCCAATTAATGGCCAGGAATCAGCCATCCTGGCTCCATGGACGGTGCCAGCACAAATTATCTATACATGCATGGCCCTTAATGGTTAATAGTGACATAGTATATTAGTATATCAACCCCACTTCTATGGAAGTTTATATTATAAAATTTGAATCATGCACTATATAAACCTTTACTGAAGCATCAACTAATCACAACTAAAGCAAAGTCAATCATCACATTTCTTTTGACTTTCAGTGCCTCTTTCTCTAAGAAAAAAAAGAGTTCTTAAAAATGGTGAAGTTGGCAGTCGGTAGCATTGGTGACTCTTTGAGTGATGCTTCTGTTAAGTCTTACTTGGCTGAGTTCATTGCCACTCTCCTTTTCGTGTTTGCCGGTGTCGGCTCAGCTATTGCTTATGGTATGTTCTGTTTTCTACTTTTCTTAACCCACATATTAAAACAGACTCGAGAAACCTGTATAATCAAACTAGTTTTAGCAGTTTTATTTGACATGAGTTTGGCGTATATGTATACCCACTCAGTTCTATACTAGTATAGTCTCAGTGCGCTTGACGTATTTTAATACAAAAATGTTTAAGATAAACTCAGCTGTTTCACAACTTAACATAGGTAAAATGACAACACGTACATGTTCCGATTTGATAAACAAATTCTAGTATTATATTGACTCCGCCGGTTTGAACAAATTTAGCTTGGAAAATTTATTGTTTACCTAAAAGTGCCATTTTCTATAGCAGTATAAATAAATCAATATAAAATAAAAAAGTGTTAATGATCAAGACAAGTTATGCAACAACTTACTTTCTCAATATAGCATCTAATTTGTAAAAATTTACAGGCAAGCTCACATCCAATGCAGCACTAGACCCTGCTGGGCTTGTCGCCATAGCCATAGCCCATGCACTTGCGCTATTTGTTGGTGTGTCAATGGCAGCAAACATCTCTGGTGGACATTTGAATCCCGCTGTCACCTTCGGTTTGGCTGTTGGTGGTAACATCACCATCATTACTGGTCTGTTTTACTGGATTTCCCAATTGCTTGGTTCCATTGTTGCATGCTTCCTCCTACAATTCGTTACCGGTGGCTTGGTAAGTTATTCATAAATGCATAGTGATAAAATATTATATGACTACTATAAAGGAGCGTTTGGTTCAAAATATTGGATGCCTACTTATATATCTGGTATTTAACAGGCTGTCCCAACACACGGAGTTGCAGATGGCATGAGTGGTCTTCAAGGAGTTGTGTTTGAGATTATCATTACTTTTGCTCTAGTATACACAGTGTACGCCACAGCAGCCGACCCTAAGAAGGGAGCTCTTGGAACTATTGCACCAATTGCCATTGGGTTCATTGTTGGAGCCAACATTTTGGCTGCTGGACCTTTCAGTGGTGGATCAATGAACCCGGCTCGATCCTTTGGTCCCGCTGTGGTTAGTGGAGACTTCTCACAAAACTGGATTTACTGGGTTGGTCCATTGATTGGTGGTGGCTTAGCTGGTTTAATCTATGGTGATGTTTTCATTGGATCATACGAGGCACTTCCAGCCGCTGGAGACTATGCTTAAAGCCTCGATTGTCTTTTCCCTTAACTTTATATTTGTTTCATGAATCATGCTTAAGGGCCCATGGTTCGAACTTGTATTCTGTCTTCTTTGTTTTCTCCTTTGTGAATATGCCATGCTTGCAATTTCGAAATGAGAAGAAGTGTTCATATGATCAACTAGTAATGTTCTTATTATTTTTGTCATTACCTCATTTTCTCAATATAATTTAGGTGCAGTTTGGTTGTCAGTTTTAGCAGGATTCGAATGAAAGAAGATGAAATTCTTTTGTTTGGTTAGCTACGGTGGGCTCACAAATAGGAATCATGAATCAAAAAGTCATTCCTTTCCATTTTAGTGTCTTTTGATGGAATACCCTGACACAAATTTCTGTGGCCACATATTTGATTTCTTTATTTGATTTTTTTTTGTCTTTTTGTAATAAGTTATACAGTATAAATCTTTTGACTTTTTGACTACTTTTAGTTTAAAATAAATATATACATTAAATAATAATTAAATTTCTCTCTCATATTTTTCTTTCAAACCAATCTCAAATCCAAATTCAATTCTAAACTCATTTACAAATCAAACGGGCACTTAATAACTTTTTGATGACTATTTTAGTTCATCTTAAAGCTAGCTAATAAATAAAAGGAATCACATAAATATAGTTTGCCTAATAAAATCATTCAATTTTATGCATAAGATTGTAAGTATATAGTTCCATAAACTTTGAGACACTCTCCGCATTTGGATATTTGGTCCATCTTTTGCATATTGGTATTTTAGGACTCATTTAAACAGTTAGCCCATAATCAACTGATTTTAAGTAAATCCCCGATATTGTGTATTCAACAAAACCTGGTATATCGTAGTTTGTATGATAATCAAAATACCCGAGTTATGCATTGATAGAATGGTAGGCAGTTGGATTCTTTAGTATATATAGTTGGGGCAATATGATGATAGCCATTAATTAATATATGAGTAGAACTAGTAGACAAATGTTACGGCTATTATATGTTTGAGACACAGCATCTCCAACTTATCTTGTATGCTCTACTATAAAGTATTTTAAAGCCATTCAAGTGTCTTTTGTTCCCATTATAAACGTGTTTTGTTTATGGAGCAAATTACTTGGAATACATAATGTTGCCTTTCTAGAAAAAAAAATTACTTGGAATACATTATTGTAGGTCCTTTGGACATGTGCAGAAGCAAATTACATGGAATACATTAGTGGCATGTTATGTGTCAAACATCTTTGTTTGCCTCTTTGTTTGCTTCTGGTTGACTTGGTTATGATCTTTGCCTCTCTTTATTTCCTTGTGAAATTGGTTTGTTGGTTGATAATCTGTTTATAATTCATCTTTGTCTCTCTTGTTTCTGTATGAACTATGAAAATCTTGGACATAGTTTGGTTGTGATTATTCGTTATCTAATGTTGTACCACCTATTATGAGCCTTACAATTTAATATACTTTGGGTCATGCATGTGTATCTTCTTTGAACTGTTTTCTCTAAAAGCTTATGATCTTGCTACAAACACTTTTTTCTTTTAAGGAGAATGAAGGATAATTTTCCATACGCAAGGATATATTATGCATATGCAATTGTTGTTAGTTTATGAACATAAATTAATAGTGGTGTGTTAGGATCGAACTCGAGATCGCGGGATTGCACACTTTACGTATGAAGAGTAAAAGAATAATTATTTATAAATGTTATATGTAATTATTAATAAACACAAAACTAGTAACGACCGTTAGTATTTAACGGATAATGACCAACGACCGTTAGACGAAGAAAAGGAAAGTAATACTTGTGAATAATTGGAAACAATAGAAGGTTCCAGAATCCCCTTGGGGGTGCATGACCGATCGGCCAAGGGAGGGATTCCACCTCCTTTGTACCTTGAGCTCCAAGTTTCATCAAGTATATAAACACCTCATGGGTTATTGTTTTCTCATAACTTGTACACACATAATAGGTGTTTTCTTTCTCTTCTCTTGTCCTCAAAATCGATCCATCATTAAAACCCTTTAAGTGATTCGATTTTTATAAGCTCAAAGTTTTTTGTTTAATTTACTTGCAAAACTTTTACTTGAATTAGTACGTGTGTACAAGAACGCGATTCAAACACACTATTGTTTGATTCTTGGATTGAATTACAAAAGATGTAAGGGGTAATTCTTATAATCCATATAAACCCTAATTAGGGTTCATAAGTTGAAGATTGCATATTTGATTCTTGTTCGGGCTAGAATCACAGAGGTATGTTTAATATTTATTATTGATTAATTAATTACATGTTATATGATCTTGTTATAACGCTTCCGCATATGCTTAATTGATGTGTTTGGTTTATTTATTTGATTGTCATGATATTATAATTACAACAGTGGCATCATGAGCCGTTATAATGTGTAATTAATTATCGAAACGCATAAAAATTGAATTTTGATTCGTTTAATTACATGTTTTTGGGGTTTTCATGTTCCTAACCCTATTTTTTTTATTTTAGGTCGATTGACCTATTAGGGTTTTAGGGTTTTGGTTTTGACTTTTAATATGATTTGAAACCTTAGGATGTCATGTAATTGGTTATGCGTTTTAGTAAACGATCTTGGTGCAATATGTTAATTGTTAAGCATAATCCATGAAAAGTGCATTTTTGCATGGATTTTATTTTGTGATATTTAAATGGTTTAAATTGGATATATGAATTAATTGTTAAGTTATATCGAAACATGTAAATTTATTAATAGATGTCGAATTGGGGAAGATTCCAATATTAAGTAATCAATTATGTGCTATGTGGTGTTTGTTTAGTTTTGGCTTACGCAATCGATTTATCGATGTATGTGGCTCTTTTTCTATTGAAGAAGAAAGCCTTAATTGAATAAATGCATTATACACCTAGACTTGATTATTAATAGAACTACTGAATAAAATTTGCATGTGGCTACATGTTTATACATATTTAATTATTATATTATGTATATGTGTAACCACCCGTAATTTTTGGACTATTATTTTAGTGGAATAATTTGTTTTTATCAGAAAATGCGAATTATTTATTTTCTGATGTTTACTAATGATTAAAAATTAAAAACGAGAAGTTGTCTCACTTTTTTTTAAACGACACGACACGCGTACCGACACTATCATAGTAACGGCATAAACTTAATAATTTATATCTGGAGTCGATAATGGTGTTTTCATATTACTTTTATAAAAACGCCCTCAAAAATTGTATTTTTCCACGATCACGCGAAACTGGAATACCACGTTTATACCGGAGCTCAACGAGACACGGGGAACACACGACACACTCTTTATTAATAAAATAAAAACTTTAACACAACTTATAAATTTTTTTGTTACCCACTTCACGTTTATGTAAATAATAAACGAAAAAAATAATTAAAAAGAATAAAAAAAAATAATAAAGAAAGAAACGTTATCACACACAAATATCCAGAAAAACAGATACACATTATCTCTTGTTCTCTCTCTTTCAAAACCAGATCTAAAAGAAAACCTAATCTATGAAACCTCAAAAATCATAACAAGAAAAGAAGTGTGAATCGATCCCTTGTCTCTCGATAACGCCCCAATGAATAATCCTTCACGCAAAAGTGTCGGCTGTACACTATTTACTTTCTCTCCATCCCAAACCGAGTCACAAGTCTTCATATGAAGAATCAAAGATGTTGGATTTTAACTCTTTTTGGTTTATATCAAAAATCGATACACAAAAGGTAGGGTTAGGGTTACCCATTTTTCTTTCTTTTTAATCTCCAGCCGATTCAAAGGGGCACCACATCCCTTCCTTGGTGTGGTTGCTGCTTGGACTCGAGCTTGGACTTCTTGTCATCAATCTCTCTTCAAAAGTATTGTAAGAATCTTAAAACTCTATTTTGATGTTTCATTTGTATACGTATATTTCTGTGTTTATCAAAGTTTTTGTTAATTAATAAATCTGGGATTTAGTTATATAAATCGTGATTTGTTTTACTTTTACAAAATTGTGTTGTTTGATTTTCTGGGCATCGAACAATTTGATTCCATGAGATTGGATTTGGTTTTGTAAATTTGATCTTGTGTGGCATGTATATAATGGAAAACTGAAAATTTAATACTAAAACTAGATTTAGTATTGGCTCGTAGACTGGAAGTGTTTAATTCTTCGTTGTTTTATAGCATATCAGTTGGCGTCATTGTTGTTTCTTGTTCGTTACCCTGCTGTCGAGGCTCTCAACCCAAACAATGGGTGACTTTGTTTTTGTTTCTTCCCTTCTAGCAACCGTCAATGGGTCAGTTTGTATTGAGTTCGACTTTGATATTAAAAAGGGTAAAAATGGTTAAGTGTTAAATTGTTTTCGTGACTAAA
Source organism: Artemisia argyi (assembly GCA_030686995.1). NCBI lineage: Eukaryota > Viridiplantae > Streptophyta > Magnoliopsida > Asterales > Asteraceae > Artemisia > Artemisia argyi. The sequence continues at coordinate 152,258,442 of CM060686.1, read as the reverse complement.
TTTCTTATGTGGTCGAACCACTGCTCCAACAGTGGTGTGTCTTAGTTTTGATACACGCACTTTTGGCCACAAACATAAGTCTATAAAAAAAAAAAAAAAAAAGAAAAAAAAAAAAAAAGGTTTTTCAAATGAGTTAGTTTTAGGTTGTTCCTGTTATGTTACTCATTGAAAATGACTTCTTCTCTTTTTCTTTTGCTCTGCTGTCGAACAAGTAACCCAAACCACAAAGAAAGGTTAATTTGGTTATGGAATAAACTTATTTTAGATACTGGGTTAAATGGGAAATAAGATAATTTCATTGTGGGCTTGTGGTTGTGTTTTGTTTGTTGGGCCAAGTTTGGCTGAGGACCGAAGCCCAGTCAGTCCAAGCAAAGAATAGGTGTGTTTGACTTGATCGGCGGCCAACAGCTCAAGAATTCACATCTGTTTTCATTTGTGTGTCCGACTTGCTGTGTTGCTAAGGTTTATTCTCGACTTATTCGGCTTATGAATCTCGTCATAATTTCACAACATACTAAAATCTGCTAAACACGTTTCATAAATGGACCTCTAAAACGTAATTTGCAACCAAACTAAATATACTCGACAAATGAAACTCCAGACTAATATATATATATTTTACTTAACTTATTCAACACTAGAATAAATTGAATATAAAAGTTTTTTTTTTTTTTTTTTTTTTTTTTTTTTTTTTTTTTTTTTTCAAAATTGTTACTTGTTAATATTAGCCATTATAGCTTACTAAGATTGATATAACAACTTACAAAAATTTTATTATGTTTTAATAAACACTATGTCGTGGATTATTATTCTAATGTGGAAATGTTAACTTTTACTTACCTCGGTAAGACTAAAATGTATACACGGGTCATGCCCGATTTTCATATACACCTAACTTATTAGACCCTGTTAAAAGTTTTACTAAACTTATATACGTATACACTTACATATTTAAAACTTATATTATATAGCTATCAGTATAACTTGCATACTTTATGCTTAGGTATTTTTTTTACTATTCAATTAACACTTATAAGCATGTGTATGCTTATATGTACGCTTCGAACTAACGAATATTTTATTCCAACCACGTCCATCTCTCACGACACTTTATTGTGAGTACTTTTCGTACAACGTCTTTCTGTTACTGTCGAACTGGAGACTTATTCATCCTTGATACTTTTGGTATGTTATAAACTTATATGTGTATGCACTTCCATGAGCCAATACTTGCAAACATTTAGAAAGCTCAAACTTAAATACTGCCACACAAGTAACAATAACACAACACTTCAAAACTTTTAAACTTATTTAAACTTTACACATCGAGTCTCAAACTTGAAACTGTAAACTAAACGTGCCATACTAATCTAGGTCGCGTGTCGGTGCCGCTCACTATCACTACTCGATACTTTTCACTGTCAGACTGCTATTTGCTGAGGTGAGTTCATCCCCTACTTCTTACTGGTTTTTAAACTTTTTGGGGGAGAATACATGCTCGTTTTTAACTAAAGTCAATACTTGTTTTATTTGAATGCGCGATTATTTACTCAAACATTACTGTTTTGCTGAAATACTTGATTTAATATTCAAATGCATATTGGTTGCACACTCGATTATTTTCTCACGGACACATGTGTTTGAATCATATATGTGAGTTTATAGCCCCACTTTACTTATACTCGTTTACAAAACTATGGGGTGAGAAACATGCAAAACATTTTCTGGGCCATACTATTATCTTAATTTCTCAACACTATTGCGTAGTTAGCCTAAGCCCTGAACCCACTGTTATGCCCACTTTCATGAACCGTTAATTCCCGTTAGGAAGCGCGATTGATATAAATAGATCTATTGGGGGTAACTCCGCCGTTCGGTTGGCCAGACGGGTCAATGCGAACGTATACCAAGTCGGACTACGAGTGTATTGGGTTAAACACTCGCTATGGGCCTTCACTATTATTATATGTGCTACATTGTGGCATACTAAACTGTTTAGCTTCGGTTGCATGAACTTAGTGCTAGCGTAATAGATTTTTACTTTTGGGTGACATTATATTCGTTGTAATGGTCACATACTTTGCCTATGGTCCACTTTATGCTAAATACTTATGGTCTACTTTACTGATATTTTTCATGACGTTGTGAGTAAAGCAGTAGTCACTAAAACTGAACTTGATTTATATGTGAATGGTTATTCACACTCGAAAACCTTGTAGTCCACATTACTACATTTACTTGAAAGTAAACTATATTTTCATGATATTGCGAGCGACGCAATGGTCACAAAACTTTTATCAAACTCACATTTCTTTTACACTAAATTGTATTTGTACAAACCTATGAACTCACCAACCTCGTGTTGACACTTTTAGCATGTATTTTCAGGTTTAAAGGGATAACTAACTGTTGAAGGCTTTTGGCATGGCATGGCATGGTCATAGATGACTCTGATACATTTGGGACCGCTTAAATCCTCTTATGGGCCTATATTTCTGCACTATTTTTGAACGATGCAAACAAATACTTTTGACTATGAAATTTCTTCCAAACGGTTGAGGTAAAAACCGTTCTTTGTACCTCATGTTGTGATACCAGTTTAGTAGCACCCCAATGCATGTATGCTTCTGCTGGACCCGATTTTGGGGGTGTTACAATATGTTTATTTGATTGTTTTATTTTTTATTATGTATTACTTGTTTTTGTTTATTATTATGTGAGACATGTTTATAAACGAAAAAGGGTAATTTTTTAATAGAAAAATAATATGGACTAAATAAATAGCGAAATTGTTTTGGTTTTAAGAGTTTAAATTTCAAAGGATTGGTTGATTGATGTTTTTGTACATAGTGTGCGAAAGGCGAACCGAAGGTTGCCTTACAATGTGCTTGTAGAGATGGGTTTTTAAAGACCATGCACCTACCGGTTCTCTACAACCGCTTGTGTGCCGACTCTAGACTTACCTATATCACTATATTACGTACATTGTCATCTTAAGGGTGAATTACCACAATTTCACAATGATTATCCGAAACACTAAGCCTTAGGGCTTATGCAAAAGTACGATATAAGTGGATGATAATTGTTGGTAATTCTTTAATTGGTGAACCCGATACCTCAATCAAAACTTTGCTATTTTACTCTTAGTGAATTGGTAATAAAAATGTTTTATAAAACAAATGTTATGAAGTTGTATGCATGCTTCTTCATACATTATTTTGATCACACGTCAAAATTAATACCCTTATAAAATTAAGTCAAATGCCATCTAATTAAAAACACTTGAAGTTGTAGTTTACGTCATGTGAGAGCTTGACTAGATTGCAATGGAGAGGTAAATTTCATAATTTCATTGCTAGCAGATCAACTGATGTAATGGATTTATGAGTTTGCAGTTTTTAAGTAAGACGACTTAAATTGAGTAGGAAGTGAGATCTTGAACTCAAGGCATTAGATGGGGATGAAACATGCTTACTTTGCAAAAGTTTTGTGAAAGTAAATCCCATAATAATCTAGGAATTGCAATATGATATTGGCAATTATTGTTCGACAATTACCTTGTTGAATACTATAATTACTAGTAGATCAACTGATGTATTGGTACTATGTCAATTTGGATCCTAGCTTTAAGAAAATACTATGGTTTATATGAATATATTTACCAATGGGTATTTTATTTTCTTAAAGATCTAATTATCGAAAATACTGAAATTGAATTTTGTAATTCGTTTTAATTTATTAATGCAACGTTCAAACCGTAAACGCATTTTGGGCTTTGGTAAAATTGATCTCGTTCTGTTTTCAAACAAATATTTGATTAGGAATAATTTACTTAAAAGACAAAAGAAGTCTCCTTTTTATGAAAGAAATGATAATAGGAATATTAGATATGTCTAAATTATAATATAACTCATAGCAAATTTTTTAATAGTTAAGAAAATTGCGAATATTTTCCATAGAGATTTTATCATCCTCATTCGGTAATTAAATTCTTAGTAACAAATATGATATTTGGTTAACAGAAAATTATGTATGACATTTTATGAGTTATTATAATTAGAAGCTAGACTAATTACCGCAAAATGGTAAAAAGACAAACTAGTTTATTCATCTAGTTGTTTTGACTATTTAAAAAGTGCTACATACATTGTGAGATGGTAGACCTGTTAAGGAAGAAATTGCATGCCCAGTTTTTCAAGTTAATAGCATTTGGTGGATAGTCCATCATTTACATAGTAGAATACACTCTTTAGTGCATAAGTAATTGTTACGTATAGACATTCAAAGGTGTAGGAAAGTTAAAAGCACACTATTTTCTTTCACAGGATATGAAACATTTACAATGTTGTCAAATTCAGTAGGAGTATTGTGTACTTATTACTGAATAAGGAATTATTGTAATGATCTTTAATTCAGTGGGAGTTACAAGCTTTAACATCTTGGTAGCTAAAGATAATTACTTTCCAAGTGTAGACAATCATACTTTTAAGAATAAGTCTTGTACGTTTTCTTACTAGACATTATTGTTCTACATCTACTTGTTATGCTAAAATCTATGACACAATCATATTGAACACATAAACAAATGCATGGCGTCTTGTTTATCAACTATATGAGGTTGTTCCATGCACAAGTGGGAGAAATGTTATCTTTAATGTGTGCAAGAAACAACTCATAAAGATATGATTTAATAGATTCTCTTGACTGCAAGGTAAGAGAATAATGTTCTAATATGAATTATACTAATCTAATTCAAGGAACACTTGGTGTTACAATTTATGTTATGTGAGAGCTTAGCTAGATTACAACAACAAGGTGAATTTCATATTTTCATTACTAGCAGATCAACTGATGTAATTGAATTATGATAATTTGCAGTTTCTAAATTAGATACCTATTAGAACATGTGTCAATATGATATCAAGACTACTTTAATTTATATATTTATGAATTCATGGAATGACATAAAATATTAAAGTAATCTAATGTTGCTTCAATCTGAATATTTATGTGTTCTTGGAATGACATAAATAAATGAAGAAATAATGTTATTTACATTATTGTGAAGTAATAAATTAACTTGAAATTACTATTGAAACCAAAAGATGGTGTTCATAATTACTTTAATTAAACATGTTTATGTTTCATTGTAAAGATATAAACATAAAGTCTTTTAATTGTTACAAGACTTATAATAAAGTAAGACGCTATCTTGTTATGTGTTTTAATTAAGACACATACATGAAGTCAATTAATTGTTAATTGACTTATGATGTATAGTATCACACCCCACAATTTCAGGTCATTTTTCCAAACCTCAACATCTTACTATTCACCAATTACTATTCATCGATAACTATTCATCATTTTTTTGGTCAATTTGATATTCCGAGAAACATTCAAAAATTTCACTATTCACATGACACTATTCATTTCCGAGAGAAAACCACTATTCATGTGCATTACTCATTTCATCGTAAATTTAGTTTACGGGTATTCAAATTCGCGTAACCAAATTGGTTCAGGAGCGAATTCATGCATTATCATTGGGACACTTCATACGGACTAGAAATAGTCTGCATATCATCATTATGGCACTTGCATACTATTCCACTCGTAGGATATTTAAATTAGTACTTTTGGTATAATTAACTTTTACGTATAATTATTTCTAAATAAACGTTAACACTCGATCAATAATGTGACTAACACGTCCGACACTCCCGACTATGATCCCAATATATTTTTATATTCATTTTAATAATATAAAAATTATAATATTAATTTACCCGGTATTTTGGAAATTTATTTAATTATTATCGTAAGTTTACTAAAATTACGACGGTTTTCGTAGAAACTAAATAATAATTATCTAAACACTCAATAATTATACCCAACATATTTTTACAATTTTTAAGACTTTATTATGTCCCGGTTAACTCCGTTAAAATTTATTTTTAATTAACTCGGTACCCGGTATCCCCTAAAACTATTAAAATATACATAATACTACCAAATACCTACTAACTCTTACACAAAATATCATTTTCTTCTCTTTTTCCACTAGATGCCGCCCCCCCCCCCCCCCCCCCCCCCCCCCATTCTCATTTCTTACAATTTCTTACATAGCTTGAAAAACTTACCTTAGCATTAATGTATACATTATTGACCTAATATATATCATATATACTACACTTTTCACTTCATTTTCAAGATCAAAAAGCAAGACACATATTTCTTTTTCTCTCTTCTTGTGCTCGGCCTAAACAAGAAAAACAAGAAGGAACCATAATTTTTCAAGATCAAGTATAATATATAGCGTATTTTGTACTCCTTTTAGGGTTTTGAAATACAAACTCAAGGTTTACATAGGTTTTCATCCTCAAAATCACATTAATCTTTCAAGTAAGTGTATGAAACTCATCTTTATGATTTTACCAAGTTTTTACAAGATTCATATGATATATATACGAGATCTACATGCATATGTTATTTATACCACTCCATTTTAAACATATCTAACTTTTGAGCCCTAGAAATAGATTATAGTTAGATCCTTGTTAGATCCACTTGATTTATGATGTTTAGGAACCCATGACACCCTAAGAAGGTGTATGGTAGGATTAGACTAGTTTTGTGGTGATTGAAAGTGGTTTGGTTGAAGTTAGAACTAGATTGGAACCCTAGAAATGGTTTTTGAAACAATACATGTACCTACTGTCCAGATTTTTAAAATGTGGGAAACTCAGTAGGTGATGGGTAATTTTTGACCAAAGATTTAGAAAATACTTTCAAAAATGAAGCCGTGGGCGAAAGAACGGATTAAAACGAGCTTATAACGAAGGAGTTATGATTTTTGCAAGTTTATTGACGAAAACTATTTTTCTGAAAATCACATGCTGTTGGACGATTTTCGACGGATAAATAGAGGTGTTAGACGTAACCTAGAGGAGCCGAACTATCGAAAATATATTAATACATACTAAGACGAATCCGTGGATATAAAGAACGAGGAAAATGAACTTAAAACGACCAAGTTATACACGTTTTAAAATCGTCAAAACTATATATATATATATATATATATATATATATATATATATATATATATATATATATATATATATTTAGTCACTACTAGAAATAATATAACTACGTACTAAATGATATATTTTCTAGATTTCTTATTCAAGGATTTTATTCTTAACTAACGAAGTACGTACGACCCAAGGTTTATTTATGCGACTACTAGACGTTATTTTAAGGTTTTCAAAACGAGGAATATAACACTAACATATTATATACGATATATTACAACAAGTTTCTATACTTCTAATTGGACTTATTTTTCCTAAGTATGGAAATTTCCTACTTTGACAATAACAAGTATTTTCAAGTTACGAGTGGTATAGGTATCATGTGCATGAATATTCATTACAACATTTCATGATCTAAAGTAGATCATATTCATTCATTTAGGTTGCGGCTAGTGTTCGTGCCTTGTTGTCCCGATCATTTCATCTCATTGTACTATCACTTAAGTTGAGTTTTCATAGCCCCGTTTTCAATTACATATTTGATTTCAAATCCCACGGGGGAGAATACATTGCATTACTTATTTTTCTGTACATGCCAACGTATTAAATTCCTTACATTGCTTAAGTTGCCTTATTACCACGTCATGACAAGTCCCCTTTATTATCATGGACCGTTAATTAATCTACAAGCGAAAGTGAGTGAATAGATCTATTGAGGGTGACTTCTCCATTCGTGTTTGGGTTGCTCCAACGGGTACGAATGCATTTCATGTCTAATATACTAGAGTGTCTGGTAAACACCAATTTGGGGCCAAGTAACGTCTAGCTTCGGGGTCATGAGCTTAAGAGACAATGTAGCATTTTGACATTTTTGTCGGTTTACTTTATACTTGTGGCTTATGTACATACGATTTAACTTACAAACCTATGATTATTCACCAACATTATTGTTGACCGTTTTCGCAATGTATTTTCAGGTAACTAAGACATATTCCTCATGACATGCATGGAGTCATTTCATTGAGTAGCAAGGATGACGCGTCTCTTTTTGGATTTTCATGCACTTGTGAACTATCGTTTGATTATACTAAACTTATTTACTTAAACTTTCCAACTCTTTTGGGACCTATGTTTTATAACTCTGAATATTTTGAATGAATCAAACGATGTATTTTCAAAACGACACTTTAGGTCGTTCAATATAACTGTAACTATGGTGCTATGACAGTCACCTCCAGGTATTCCATTCCGCTGCCATTCAGGTATTTTGGGAGTGTGACATATAGTGGGATTATTACAGTTTATGTTTTCTTGTAGTGACATGGACATGAAGTGACTTAGTCAATAGTACTTGTGTTATAAAACATGTAATTGGATTGAAAATTTTATTATATCATTATAATGACTTAGTTGGTAAATAGATAAGTCAAAAGAAATATGGTTATCTTAAATATTGTTAGATTGTCTTACAATATTAATACTAATGAAATACCAAATGTTTATGGTATGTTCAGTTAGGAAAATCAAACTCTTGTTATATTGTTTGATTAAAGATAACTATGACTTCTTTTCTTCCAAAAGTTATCAAGGCTAAAATATTAAGTATGGTTTAGACATATTTAATAAAACTCCAACCTAGAAGATTAATATAACATCATCATATGATGGAATGTGATGAATGTGATGAATTACATTAAGTCTTAAATTGAAGTTATGAATTTGTTCAACTGCTTATGAAGAGGCTATTAACAAAGTAAAGTCAGAAACTGTCAATATGTATTTGTAATATCTCAAAAGAGAACATTGTATTGTTGCTTTATTTGCTAAGTATTTAAAGATAGTCTTTAAATTACTAAAAGCAAGTGGGAGTTTTGATCTTTAAAAGATAAAATTACAAGATACACTATCTTCTAAAATACACTAGTAAATATCATGATGAAGTTTGACATTTGAATGTAAAATCTCAACATGATAATCAAGTTTGACATTTAAATGTTAAATCTCAATATGATGGAATTATCATTCATAGAATAGCAATATATCTCAGATATTTGATTAATATGCTGAGGGCTATGATTTATAGGATTATTGTAAACTTGATAATCATTATAATACATTACCAAAAATGAAATTGGGTAAAGTATACATGATATGAATGATTAAGATGTTGTCCTTAAAGATAATCAATTTTAGAAACTTGGTTTATCTTAATAGTTAGACTAGAAAATAAAGATGAGTTTCTTCAAAGATAAGGTAACCTTTGTGGTTTAAATCTTTGTATAGAAATCATATGGACAACATTGTGCACGTATTTAATGCATGTCTTATGACAAGATTATTTATTACACTTAAGCAATTAACTGTGATTGAATATTCTTTTCTAAATACATTAAATATATAAAGATTATGATTGTCATATTTATGAAATTGACATTGGAATATCAAAACTCTTTTTTGAGTGATTACTTGAGCGAGGACGATAAGTAATCAAAAAGTGTTTATGAATTCAAATAAATCTTTGGAAGTGTACAAAGTGCAATAATTCATGGATGGATAAATGCATGCATCTAGAAGATTACTCTTATGTTTAATTATTAAATTCATATTTTGATTTATAAATGAAATATGATAATTTCTAAGTATTCCTAAAAGCTAGTGGGAGTATTATGTTTAATTTCTTAAATCATAAATGTTGTGGAACATATAAAAGTAACATTCTATATAAGTTAAAAGTTAACTCTTAGTTTGGAATGAAACTTTACTTGTAAGATTTAGGAAATCAGACATACAACCTTGGAATAAAAGTTTATTATTGTTGAAACATGAGCGGTAAATAAATCTAATATAACATTTAGAAAGTCTAAATGTATATGCATAACATGAATAAAATCTAAGTATGACTCAAAGATTTTTCATGAACATCATGTTTTGTTGTATCATGCTTAATTACAAGAAGATTTGGCAATATTAATATCTAACTAAAAGGTTATTAGATAACTTGTGTAATATTTTAAAAAGAATATGTTTGATTATAGAATCACATCCTAAATCTGAAACAGCTTCCAAATTCTATAGATGAACAATTTTTCAATTGTTGTGAAAATTGTCATAGCCAACAAACTTGAAAGTTTGAAGGGCATCAAACATTACACAATAGATATTAATGTTTACGAGAAGTTTTAATAGTATATTGTTGTTGCATACAATAATGCTAATGAAATTGAGATAACACTCAATACTGGTTATGGTAAGGATTTCATCCTTGGCTATTACTAGTTATGCTTATTAAAAGCATAGTTGCATTATATATTAAGAGAATAAGAATACTTCAAACTTTAAAATGTTTGAAAGTTTGATTATCATAAATTGGTGGTTAAGGATGACACACATTTTATGAAATAAAATATGGCATTATCAAAATAGTTGAGTATGCACATACAAAAACTTCACTAGTTGAATTCTTGAAATAAGTATTCTTAAAATTCCAATAGATCAAAGTTGGATGATTCATGCCTTGTCAACAAGTATGAATGTCATTACTTGAAACATAGTTCATCAACAAGAGTTATCATGCATTGATCTATTTAGTATTTGGATAAGGGATGTTAAACAATTATTATTTATAATGAATTAAAGTACTTGGTACGTTTGTTTTCATTAATAATATATTGTATCTTATATTTGCATGTTTAAATCCGTGAATGACTTGTGTTATCCTAAATTGTCCGTTGTCAGTTAATAATATGGGAATATTATTAAATCAAGACAAATCTGAAGGTTGGTATAATATACTTAAAGTATATTGATGCGTAGTCATGCCATTTCAGATGATATTCAATGATATCGAATATAGGACTTATCCCAACTACATGATGTTACTTTATGGATCTTGTCATTAAGTAAATCATGAGAAGTTATCCTCAGACTTGAGATGCAAGATAAGTGTCATGAATGTAGTGCATTTTTGTGGAACAACTTAACGCTATACGTAACTGGTAGTCATAAGGGTTATTTTCGGAAGTGTTACAAAGTTTGTGGGTTTTGCTTGTAGTCAAGACAGAATTTGTTCCTTCAAATTTAGTTTTGGAGTTTAATACTGCTGGGCCCCTCGTAGGGTTGGTAAGATGTATGTGTGGCCGCACCCAAGATCTCCCCTGAATATGTTCAGAAGATTTGGTAATCTTACTCAATCACAAACAACGAGAAACATAATGGTTAATTAAGGAATGACTTTGATCCATATCCTTATTAACATGGTATTAGAAACAAAAGGATAATAATAATGAGAAATCATTAAAAGGTTTTTCCAGGAGCCTTACTCGAGATCGTACTAGAGGCATCGGCGTGTTGCAAGACGCTAACCGATGTGATCACACTATTAAGATATGTCCAAGTGGGAGCTGTTAGTTTATGAACATAAATTAATAGTGGTGTGTTAGAATCGAACTCGAGATCGCGGGATTGCACAATTTACGTATGAAGAGTAAAAGAATAATTATTTATAAATGTTATATGTAATTATTAATAAACACAAAACTAGTAACGACCGTTAGTATTTAAATGATAATGACTAACGACCGTTAGACGAAGAAAAGGAAAGTAATACTTGTGAATAATTGGAAACAATAGAAGGTTCCAGAATCCCCTTGGGGGTGCATGACCGATCGGCCAAGGGAGGGATTCCACCTCCTTTGTACCTTGAGCTCCAAGTTTCATCAAGTATATAAACACCTCATGGGTTATTGTTTTCTCATAACGTGTACGCATATAATAGGTGTTTTCGTTCTCTTCTCTTGTCCTCAAAATCGATCCATCATTAAAACCCTTTAAGTGATTCGATTTTTATAAGCTCAAAGTTTTGTGTTTAATTTACTTGCAAAACTTTTACTTGAATTAGTACGTGTGTACAAGAACGCGATTCAAACACACTATTGTTTGATTCTTGGATTGAATTACAAAAGAGGTAAGGGGTAATTCTTATAATCCACATAAACCCTAATTAGGGTTCATAAGTTGAAGATTGCATATTTGATTCTTGTTCGGGCTAGAATCACAAAATTATGTTTACTATTTATTATTGATTAATTAATTACATGTTATATGATCTTGTTATAACGCTTCCGCATATGCTTACTTGATGTGTTTGGTTTATTTATATGATTGTCATGATATTATAATTCCAACAATTGTCTCCCGATATATACACACTTTTAATATGCGAAACTTTCCTCACGTCAAGCAAGTGTTGTAGGCAGCTCCAACACTAATCAATACTAAATATCTACTCGTAGAGTGAGGAAAAGCAAAGATTCAACTTAGGCAGTAAGGGAAGGAACTATAGGGCTTAGGGCAGTGAGTTGAGCCTCGGTTATTTCTTAATAGACTCTACGGGAGGTTAGAGGAGAGGCAATAGCTAGACTAATAAACAATTCATGGGATGAATTAGAGTTGAAGGAAGAAAAATGTGAAATGGTAGAAAGATGAAATCTCTGAATGAGCACTTTCATCACGGTTCAAGGAGTTATCTGTGACAAATTCTCTCCTTGAAATGATTGAGACTAGCTTATCTCGGTCATATCCTAATTTTTTTCTCTTCGAATCGGCATTTGTTAAAAACCTCCTTGGTCATGCTTTTTTTGGTAATCATGGTTTCCGATCTTTTGACCGATTAATCTATGAGATTTGAGCCCACCGTCACACAAACTCAAACAGGGTAAAGCCCTCCCCTTTTCATGAAGGTGGCGTCACTTAAAATTGTTTGCACTTTGCGAGCCGACTAATCCCAAGGTGACTACCCTTTTAAATAGCACAGAATCGACACAAATGAACCTACGTAGACACAAAGAGATTAATTTGGTCTAGATAATTCTTTGATCTGATGGACCAAGTACACGTCCTAGGTTTTTTTGAGATTGAAAGCTTATAAATGGTTGACACTACTTGCTTTCTTTTCAAATGTAACTATGAAAATTTGGTTGACACAAATGATTGAGCCAAACTGAATTCAAATTTCTTGAAATGATTTTTTTTATTCCTTTTTAGGGCTCTATTTCAGAATCTTATAAGATCGCTTAGTAATGATTTAGTTTTTTCTTTTACGTTACCGCGTGTCAACTCATGCAGTCTTAGAATAATTTGGTATGTATGATGCAAATTAATTTCATTGTATTATTGACACTTGTTTTATAAATGTATCTAATCATTCAAATAAGCAATCAGATGATGCTTTAGATTGAATGATTGATACATATCTTTAGATGAAATATGTCAGTCATAGTTCATAAAAGCACATGTTTGAAAATTGAAATTTAGAAACTATTTAGTACTACGTAGTAGCTAACTACGAGTCTTTTGTCTTGCACTGTTTATGACGTTATGAAAACTTTAAAGAAAGTAAGGGTACTGGCAGCCATGCCGTTGAGGCAACGGTTTGCCCCCAAACCGCCGGGGAACACCGCCGCCACCCCAGCGGTTTGGGTCGGCGGTTTGGTTCAACGGGTATCTTCACAGCCGCGGTTTGGTTATTTTTTGAACGTTTGAAAAGTAAAATGTGAACGTTGGGCATTGAATTTGGGTTTTTTGAAGCAAGAAACCATGATACATGCGAATATGAAGAAGATACCTCCATAGATCTGCATATCACTTCGAGATCTAATTACAAAAATGGGAGTGTCTGGTTCAACGAATAGTGTTGGTGTATGGTATGCCGTGGTCGAAGGGGTGGTCCGGTAGTGATGGTTCTTGTTGGTAAGATGAATCAGAGATATGGAGAATGAAGGATGAGTTTTTAGACTTATCATTCTCAAAAGGAAAGAAAAACCAGATCCAAAACTTGCATTTGTATATCTTTATTAAATTATGATAATAAAAAATAAAAAAATAAAAAGTTAGTGGTTTGGGAGGTATGAAAAAAGTATGGTTGCCACTAAAAAAGGGTTGGGAGGTATGAAAAAAGTGTGGGTGAGGTGGAATGATATTATTGGTTGGTTGGGAGGTATGAAATTTTTTGGGAGGTATGGTTGCCACCACCTTGCTTTTAAATTTTCAATTGGAGATTCTTGGTCCTGACATCAACACAACATCCATAATTTGGTATTTTTAATGTTTTATGTTATCTACTATTCCAAGTTATAATGTCTTCACTCATATTCAATTAATATATTCAGATTAAGGCCGGGGGAAGGAGCCAATTAATGGCCATCCTGGCTCCATGGACTGTGCCACCTCAAATTATCTATACATGGGTCCATTAATAGCGACATAGTATATCAACCCCACTTATATAGAAGTTTATTTATAAAATTTGAAATCATGCACTATATAAACCTTTGTTGAAGCATAAACCAATCACAACTTTAACAAGTCCCTTATCCAATTTCTTTTGACTTCTAATGCTATTACTCTAAGAAAAAAAAAAAAAAAAAAAAAAAGTTCTTACTAAAAAAATGGTGAAGTTGGCTGTTGGTAGCATTGGTGACTCTTTGAGTGGTGCTTCAATCAAGTCTTACTTGGCTGAGTTCATTGCCACTCTTCTTTTCGTGTTTGCCGGTGTCGGCTCAGCTATTGCTTATGGTATGTTCAGTTTTTGGTTTGTAAAATTATGTGACTCTAACGTTTAGAAGTTACATTGAATCTAATAAACACTCAAACAGACCTGTGAACTTGTATAAACTAGTCCTGGTAGTTTTCAAGCGAGTTTGGCGTATTTGTATACCCTCTCGGTTCTATACAAGTCTCAGTGGTTCTAAATCATGCTTGACATATTCAAACACAAAAATGTTAGAATAAATTGATCAGCTGTTTTAAAACATAGGAAAAATGACAACACGTAAGTGTTCGGACTTGATACACACATGTTTTAGTATTTTACTGAATCATGTTTGAACAAATTTAGCTCTGAAAAATTACTGTTTACCTAAAAGTTTCTTTGACAATATAAATAACTACATATAATTAAGACAACTTAAGCAACAACTTACTTTATGAATATAGCATCTAAATTTTAAAATCTTGCAGGCAAGCTCACATCCGATGCAGCACTAGACCCTGCTGGGCTAGTTGCAACAGCAATAGCCCATGCACTTGCACTTTTCGTTGGTGTGTCCATGGCGGCCAACATCTCTGGTGGACATTTGAACCCCGCTGTTACCTTAGGTTTGGCTATTGGTGGTAATATCACCATCATTACGGGTCTATTTTACTGGATTGCCCAGTTGCTTGGTTCAACTGTTGCATGCTTCCTCCTACAATTCGTTACCGGTGGCTTGGTAAGTTATTCATATAAGCATAGTGATAAAATATTACTGTATATGACTGCTATAAAGGAGCGTTTAGTTCATAATCTTGGATGCCTACTAATATATATGGTATTTAACAGGCTGTCCCAACCCACGGAGTTGCGGATGGCATGAGTGGTCTTCAAGGAGTCGTGTTTGAGATCATCATAACTTTCGCTCTAGTATACACAGTTTATGCAACCGCAGCTGACCCTAAGAAGGGAGCTCTTGGAACCATTGCACCAATTGCCATTGGATTCATTGTTGGAGCCAACATTTTGGCTGCTGGACCGTTTAGTGGTGGATCAATGAACCCAGCTCGATCATTTGGTCCCGCTGTTGTTAGTGGAGATTTCTCACAAAACTGGATTTACTGGGTTGGTCCATTGATCGGTGGTGGCTTAGCTGGTTTAATCTATGGTGATGTTTTCATTGGATCATACGAGGCACTTCCAGCCGCTGAAGATTATGCTTAAGAACCTCTTTTCTGTTTCGCTTTGTTTTCTATGTTACATGAATTGTGCCTAAGGGTCGAGGGTGTAATATACTTATTGTTTGAACTAGCTTGTACGTATTCTGTCTTCTTGGTTTTCTCCTTTGAGAATATGCTTGCAATTTCGAAATGAAAAGAAGTGTTCATATGATCAAATAGTAATGTTCGTATTTATTTTAGCCATCATCTTTTTTACTCAAAACAATTTAGAACTTATTAGTAACTGTAATAATACATCTTAAAGCAAGCTTAATATAAGAAATCACATAAATCTAGTTTTACTAGTAAATGATTTAGCTAATTGTAATTTGTAAGCAGTTTAATACACTTTGTTCAAGTCTCTACCAATTTGGTCCATTTTAAACTTTTTTGTTATTTTACTCGTTTGCATATTGTAATTGGGATTTTGGAGAATTTCACTCAAGTCAAAGAGTACCAATGCCTATGTAGAGAACTATAAAAGTCTTGTTCTAGCATTACAAAGAGTGTACATGCTGTTAATAAAATTATGCCTTTCCAAAAACGAGAGTGCACAAGCCTTTTATAAGTATCCTAATCATCTGCGTGACGCTTATAAATAAGGGTTTTTTTTTTTTTTTTTTTTCAAAGGTGAAATTATATTACTTTCCAAACTTTGTACACGTATAAGAATAGAAATCATAGATTTGGACATACCCCAAATCTTTGATACATTTCTGCATCTATACTGATAAACTGATGAAACTTATCAGCTATCTACAAGACATAACCAAACAAACTCAAAACAGACTAGATACATCCTTGCATATAAATCATACTGAATCCAGCCAATGTCTTACTTATCAATTCACCTTTAATGCACAACCATCTAGCTACATTACCAACTCCCTTTTCCCACCATATCACTCAACCAACATCCACAGTAATGTGGCAGAAAAAAGGTGCTGGCATAACTAGGAACCCTTTACCCTTCCAGTCAAGAGCTCTTCCAAACAACCTACATTTTCATCTTTTAAGAACGGCTTCAGTTGTTTAGAAACACATACCTTGAGGGAAGCCCATACATTTCCACCTTTAGTGATGTATTGGGTGGACCAAGAAGGTTCATCTTTCATACCTCTCTATTCCACCCATCATACACCACCCACCCAAGCTACTTACCCTTCACAGTGATCATTCCTTTATTATGGTACATCTACTATGAATTAGACCTCCTTTCTCACCATAACCTCACTAATTTCCTCCCTAGGCCAAACAAGGATAATTATGGATATTGAAAGGTACAGTCACACCATTGAGACTCCAAGTACAAGGAATGATCCACTGTCATAGCCTGCATTATAGACTTTCATTGGGAGATGTCAAATTCCAAACATTCCTTTTCAGGAATGTATTAAAGCAGAGATACTAATTCCTCAATAGGACAACTTAAGGATCACATTAGGACTTTCATACTCTCTTATACCAATCACTCTTTAAACCTCCACTGGATAATATTACACCTGCTTGTCAAACTTGACATTCCACCTTGCTTCTTCAATGAGTACATTGGTACATTTTCTAACTTTGACAGTAACAAGCTTAGCTCTAATTTCATCACAAATGGTATTGAATAGTGATTCTTCATTTCTGTTACTCCCATTAAACAATCTACCATTTCTTTCTTGCCAAATGTAGTACACTGCTGCAGCAAGACACAACTTTTTGATTATTTCCCCAATGCTTCTGCTTTCCCCAATATTGCTCATTTTATCAACAATACCTTCCCAAGTAGTCTCATTATCTTGAAAATTAGCTCTATTCCTTAACTTCCACCAGACCTCTTTGGCATATTCACACTCAAAAAACAGATGAGAGTCCAGACCTTTACTACACAAACTGCATTCAAATTGCTTATTTGGGGTACCATTTCTGCAATTTATCCTGAGTACAGAGCTTTTGTTTAACTGCAAGCCACAAAATGAATGCATGTTTAGGAATGCAATTAGAGAACCAAACCAGCTTCTTCCATTTGAAACAATCACTCTCAATTCTAACATCTTTCCACATAATATTGGTTGCAAAGTCTTTCACATTGCCATGCTTATCAATCCACACAGCTTTATCAGGGATATCACATAACACAGGAACTTCAAGATTAGCTATTATTGGGTATCACTTATAAATAAGGTTAGCCATCAATATATGAGTAGAAGTAATGTAAATATGTTGTGGGCTTGTGGCTAAGTTTGAGACAAGGTATCTCTAGCTTATATAATTGTATGTCTTGCTATAAAGTATTTCAAGCAACTCAATTGTTAGACCTGTGTTTTGTAGGTTAAAAGAAAGCACTTGATGAAATATGAAAGATTTGGAGCTCAAGTAAAAGAATTATTGCAAGTATCGGTGACATTGTTTCACTATTTTGGCCATAACTTCTTCTCAACCATGATTTATTTAATTTAAAGGGCCAAATAAACAAGAATATGCTATATATACACAGTAGGTATAGGGGATTCAGGAACCACTTGTTAACTGATGATATCGTTTTCAAATTCCCGGTTGGACAATTACCGCACGCAAGTTGGTGAAGTTCACATGAACATCCTCACACAATTTAAACACAAAGTAATCGGGAAGGGGCTGCTTGGAAGGGCCATTCTTCAGTTTTTGGAGGCTTGTCGAGGACTGAAAACGGGGTATCAAAGTAAATGCTAAATGAAAAGTGCCTATCTTTTTAAAGCATAGTGTAGAAACAATTTACATAAAATTTCAAAGCATTATTGTATAACAATGTTAGTTTCACATTTAGCTTTTTTATGCGGGAAATCTTTAAGTTGAGGACCTATAACGTCTTTTTTTCTTCGTATTTATAAGATATGTGACTGGGGACGGACTCAGGATTTCAAGAGGGTGTTGCACAATTGTCATTTGGGTTAACTAAAGTTGCACCGTAAAAAAACGAAAGTAGCAAAAAAATTATCGGCGGTTGCCCATAACAAAAATCAGTTTTTAATTTTTTTTGTTTGTACTTCGCAACCTAAAATCGGGCCCGTGCCACACCCGGCATCAATGTAGTTCCGTCCATGTATGTAACAAAACTCTCAAATGGGGATGAGGAGATGGCCTGGCGGATGTTTAAAGAGTATGATGTGAAGACTTATGATCGTGGAGTAATAAATCCAAAGTTGGTCGCTGAAAAAGCAAGGCCAGTTCATCTTGCACATCCGATTGTTGATTTTGTTGGTAGATTTGACATTAATACCTTCAATAACGCCTGTGAGATGCATGTTAAGAAGGGGGAACACAACAACCTCCATGATTTCGAATTTATGGAGTGCAAATACTTAAAATTAATTAATTTGTATCATTTCTACATTGCCATAGAGGGCATCGAAGTAGGAAATCTTGGCACGTATGTAGCTGAAGTCATTTGTAACTGTTGGTTGTTATTTGTAAACAGTTCCCAGATTAGGGTTAAGATAATCAATAAAGGTACCGGATATTCACTTGAAATCGTGGTATCACTTTCCAATAGAAACTATTCGAACCTATGCCTGGGTTACACGAATATCTCTATGCAATAAGACCAAGTGATGTTCTTGCTTTAGGCACAAACCAAGAACCAGATGCGTATAAAAGTGTTTAGGGTTTTGTGTTAATCGTATTGTCAAAACGTATCTCCATGCAGAATGATGTGACCTCTATTTATAATAGAGAATACTCAAAACCCTAGCCCATGGAATTATGTATAATTAACGGCCCATTAATTATATCATAATACTTTCCATAATAATAGGGATCAGTGGTTATCAGTGGAAACATTATCACTAGCAGTGGTAATGTTAACACTATCAGTGGAAACAATAACCCTTGCAGTGGTAACGTAAACACATCAGTGGAAACACTAGCAGTAGAATGCCAGCAGCAGAATCACACTATCAGCAGGATCATGCTGTCAGCAGAATCTTATCAGCAGGATCAGCTGTCAGCAGAATCTTATCAGATGATTCAATACATAACCACTATTGAGTCAGGGGATTCAGTGACCAAATGGGTGTATACTCCATACCTCCAAACCCACTACCAGGTGTGAATTGATCCCTCAAGAGCACTAAATTTTCCAACAATCCTCCCTAAATTTAGTTCTCTTCCTTTGCATGAAAAATCAAACACAAAAACAAAACAAGTGAATAAATGAAAATATCCTGAGGATTGAATTTCCACATTAGTACATATACTTTCAAATATTCGAGAATCAGGGTGTTCTAAGAATTGAACCCTTCAACCCATTTGAATACCTGATGATAAATACACACAAGTTTTCAAACACTAAAATACTCCTGACACTATACAAGCCATGTGTCCATATTCAATTCATAAATGTTGTAAAAGCTAAAAGTCCAAAGCTTCCTGAAGCGGCAAAACTTCAACATTCACATAGGTGGTTCATCTTTAATTCATGCTCCTGCTTAGCACTTTTTCAAAGAAAATTAACCATTAAGAAGTGAAGACTTCATCCTCCTTTCAGCAGGTAACAAGCACAACCTTGGGATGTTTGTGATACATGTGCTTCAGTCCACTAAATGATCAGCTTTCCACATTGAACTCAACTTCCAAGTTTCCTTAGAAGGGAGTTGGGTATCCTTGCATTCAGTGACTAAGTTGGACTTAAACCCATCCCTTTAGCAGACTTCAAAACCAAGTCTCTAGCCAAACCCTTCGTCAAGTGATCGGCTAAGTTTTGTTGAGATTTAACAAACACTATAGATACCACCCCATTCATGATAAGCTCACGAATCATGCTATGTCTAACACCTAAGTGTCTAGACTTCCCATTGTACATCTGGCTATAAGCCTTTGCCAATGTAGCAGCACTATCACAACGGATAGAAATAGGTACTATAGGTTTAGACCACAATGGAATCTCAAGAAGCAAGTTTTTCAACCATTCAGCTTCTTTGCCAGCAGCAGCTAAAGCCACAAATTCATATTCCATGGTTGAACTGGTAATGCAAGTTTGTTTCTTGGATGCCCAAGAAATTGCACCTCCACCAAGTAGGAATACCCAGCCACTTGTAGACGAATTGTCTTCAGTGTTACTGATCCAACTTGCATCAGTATATCCTTCTAATACTGAAGGATAACCAGCATATGAGAGACTATAATCCATAGTTCTCTTCAAATACTTAAAGACCCTCTAAATTGCTTACCAATGATGAGCACTAGGATTACTAGTATACCTGCTCAGTTTACCCACAGCAAAAGCAATATCAGGTCTTGTACAAGTCATGGCATACATCAAGCAGCCAATCACCCTAGAATACTCAAGTTGAGATACAGCTTTGCCAGTATTAGGCATTAGCTTCTCACTTGTATCCATAGGAGTACTCACTGGAGTACAATCAAAGTAATTAAATTTCTTTAACACCTTCTCAATGTAATGAGACTGAGAGATAGAAATTTTGTTACTTTCATGTATAATCCTTATGCCAAGGATAACATCTGCCTCCCCCATATCCTTCATGGAGAACTTTGATGACAAAAATTCTTTTGTAAGATCAACTTGATTTTGGTCAGTGCCAAAGATCAACATGTCATCAACATATAGACAAATGATGACTCCTTTACCAGATTCATCAAATTTTCTATATACACATTTGTCAGCTTGATTAAGTAAATAACCACTAGACAAAACCACTTCATCAAACTTTTGATGCCATTGCTTAGGTGCCTGTTTTAGTCCATAAAGAGACTTAATCAGTTTACACATCTTGTTTTCATTGCCAGGCATGATGAAGCCCTGAGGTTGGTTCATGTAAACCTCCTCATCCAAATCACCATTCAAGAAAGTTGTCTTCACATCCATCTGATGAATAATCAGATTGTGAATTGATGCCAAAGCAATTAGCAATCTTATGGTACTGATACGTGCCACTGGAGCATAAGTATCAAAGTAGTCTATTCCTGACTTTTGTTTAAAGCCTTGAATAACTAATCTTGCCTTGAACTTTTCAACAGTTCCATCTACCTTCATTTTCTTTTTGAAAATCCATTTGCTACCTAGAGGTTTGCAACCGGGTGGTAGATCAGTCAACACATAAGTGTTATTGCCCATGATAGAGTCCATCTCATCATTAATTGCTTCTTTCCAGAAAGCAACATCCTGGGACTTCATTGCTTCTTCAAATGTTTTGGGATCCTCTTCCACAATGAAGCAATAAGAGTATTGGTCAGAGACCTCACTCCTTGTACCTTCAATTAAGTATAATTGAAACTCAGGTCCAAATGACTTTGGAGTCCTCACCCTATTGCTCCTTCTGAGCTCAGGTTCAGGTTGTTGTTCTACAACCTCAGCAGGAACCTCATCAGTAGGAACCTCATTAGCAGGAACCTCATCAGCAGGAACCTCTGAAACACCATTGTCATTGGTTCCATTTGGAATCCTTTGACTTGGTCTAGGTATAGATGAGAATCTGTTCTCATCAAAGATTGCATCCCTTGATTCAATTATTGAGTTAATTGAAACAGAATCATTAGGTTCTATAACATAAAACCTATATGCCTTAGAATGCTCAGCATATCCAACAAAGATGCATTCAATGCCTCTTTCACCCAAAGTTTTCTGCTTTGGATCAGGGAGTCTTACAACAGCCCTACAACCCCATATCCTAAGATAATCAAGGTTAGGTTTCTTTTTAGTCCAAAGTTCATAAGGGGTAACTTTGTTCCTTTTGTTGGGAACCCTATATAATAAATAGCAAGCTGTTAACATAGCTTCACCCCAGAACCCTTGACTCAGCCCTAAATAGGACAATATGGAATTAACCATCTCCTTTAGCACCCTGTTTTTCCTTTCAGAAATACCATTTTGCTGAGGAGTATAAGGGGCAGTCGTTTCATGGATTATACCAACAGACTGAAAATACAGAGTATCCATGTACTCACCTCCCCTATCAGTCCTTAATCTTTTGATCAGGAAACTTTGTTGCAATTCAACTTCAGTTTTAAATACTTTAAATTTATCTAATGCTTCATCTTTAGAATGTAATAAATAAACATGACAAAACCTAGAAGCATCATCAATAAAAGTCACAAAGTATTTCTTATTCCCCAAAGAGGGAGTAGCATGTAAATCACAAAGGTCACTGTGAATTAACTCCAAAACTTTAGTTTCACGTTTTACTCCTTGAAAAGGTTTCTTAGTTATCTTGTTCAACATACAAGTTTTACACTTTTCAGTGTTCATATCAAAGGCTGGTATTAACCCATCCTTGGACATATCTTGCATTCTTTTAAAATGTACATGGCCAAGTCTTGCATGCCAAAGGTTTGAATCATTAAGTTTAGATGTAGATATAAAAGCAGAATCAATATTATCATGAACAATATTAAGTCTGAACATTTGATTAACCAAAACCAATAAACACACCATTTTTAGATAAAACAAACTTATCAGATTCAATAACCTGTTTGTAACCACAGTTATTCAAAACACTACTTGAAACCAAATTCTTTCTAATATCAGGAACATGTAAAACATTAAATAAAGAAACAATCTTTCCAGAACTAAACTTCAACTCAACACATCTTTTTCCATGCACCAGGGCAGTTGACTCGTTTCCCATGTGAAGAATAGAACCATCATTCATTGACTTGTAGGTCTTGAACCAGCTTCTATCTTTACACACATGAATTGTTGCTCCAGAGTCAACCCACCACGCAACATCATCATCCTGCACAAAGTAAATGTCAGATATATATGTAACATAATAAATCTTAAAAGACTTATTAAACACATTCTGACCTTTCAGAGAATTGGTGTTACCATTCCCTCCACCTGTGCCTGATCCATTGGATTTGTTTCCAACTTTACTACCCTTGCAATCTTTCCTGAAGTGTCCAGGTTTCCCACACTTCCAACAAGTCACCTTAGGTTTCTTGTTAAGATCAGATTTGGTGTTATCTTGATGCTTACGCTTGCCCTTGTTGTCATTGTACTTGGTGGAGTTGTTATGCTCCACCATATTGACAACTGATGGACCAGTAGCAGTGCTACTCTTTGGCTTGTCAATGTCTTGAGCTTTGAGTGAATCCTCAATGCGCAAGTGACTACCCAACTCAACAAGAGTTAACTCCTCCTTCTTATGCTTAAGCATATGCTTAAACTCTTTCCAAGAAGGAGGTAGTTTATCGATGATACAAGAAACTGAAATAGCCTCATCCATGTTCATCTTGTGTTGTGTGAATCGACCAAGTATACTAAGAAGTTCATTGTATTGTTCCATGACAGGTCTAGAATCAACCATTTTGTAATTGTTAAAATTACTTACAAGGAACTTCTTACTTGATGCATCCTCAGCCATATACTTGGCTTCCAAGGAATCCCATAGTTCTTGAGAAGTTTCTACATTATGATAAACATCAAATAGAGAATCAGACATACTATTGAGAATTAAACCTCTGCATATGTAGTCATCATTCTCCCACTTGCTCCTTGCCCTCATCTGATCCATAGTAGCATCATCTCCATGATCTTCTGGAATCTCAGTTGTGAGAACATACACCACATTCATACTTGACAATAAGAAGTGCATCTTCTTTTGCCATCTTCTGAAATCAACACCTTCAAACTTTTCCAACTTGGAAAAGTTAGCAGCCATTTGTCTCATAGCAGCAGCCATTGATTATCACTAATAGTTTCTATTGATTGTTAGTTGTTATTTGTAAATAGTTCCCAGATTAGGGTTAAGATAATCAATAAAGGTACCGGATATTCACTTGAAATCGTGGTATCACTTTCCAATAGAAACTATTCGACCCTATGCCTGGGTTATACGAATATCTCTATGGGATAAGACCAAGTGATGTTCTTGCTTTAGGCACAAACCAAGAACCAGATGCGTATAAAAGTGTTTAGGGTTTTGTGTTAATCGTATTGTCAAAACGTATCTCCATGCAGAATGATGTAACCTCTATTTATAATAGAGAATACTCAAAACCCTAGCCCATGGAATTATGTATAATTAACGGCCCATTAATTATATCATAATACTTTCCATAATAATAGGGATCAGTGGTTATCAGTGGAAACATTATCACTAGTAGTGGTAATGTTAACACTATCAGTGGAAACAATAACCCTTGCAGTGGTAACGTAAACACATCAGTGGAAACACTAGCAGTAGAATGCCAGCAGTAGAATCACACTATCAGCAGGATCATGCTGTCAGCAGAATCTTATCAGCAGGATCAGCTGTCAGCAGAATCTTATCAGCTGATTCAATACATAACCACTATTGAGTCAGGGGATTCAGTGACCAAATGGGTGTATACTCCATACCTCCAAACCCATTACCAGGTGTGAATTGATCCCTCAAGAGCACTAAATTTTCCAACAGTAACAGCATTGACGGTCCAAGAGCACTGTGGAAGTTTGCTCTTACCCGATCATAAACCATTTGGAACAAAAGCAACTACATTATTTTACTTGCCTACATTGGAAGCTTTATGCAAGACTCTTGACAATTTATACGAGGAGAAATATGCGATGTAACAATTCACATTTTTCAGGATAATTACTATTCCCAGAAAATTTCACTATTCACTTTTACTATTCATTTTTCCCGAAAATTTTCCCGAAATTTGATTTTTATTTCTTGGGCTCAAGTGATAAATCATTTCCATGGCAAATTAAAAGTTTGACATTCATAAGCTCATTTTCATGAAAGTTATTAAGGAATTACACGGAATTACACGTTTTAGGGTAAAACGTCATTCAGAAATTCTACGCACAACGAAATTCGGTCGCGTTAATTTTCCCCGTATCAGAAAAATGTTTGACACACTCATGATTTATTTGAGAATAAATCATGACTGAGAAAAACATGACCAAAATAAACCTCGGCCGTGAAAAACTGGAATTTTCAGTTTTAAGCGTTTTTACTCAGCCGTAACCTTAGCCTATACCTGCACCGCATTTCTAAGACTATTTGAGTTTTCAACTTATTAGAAAAAGTCAACATATTTTTCCCTCCTCCATTGACCAAAAATCATTCCTTGATTTTATAAGTCGTTCCTTGATTTTTAGGCTTACGGTTTGATGTCTAAAAGACATTTAATACCAACCGACACTAGACTGAGCCCAGTCTAGACATTATAAGTCATTTTAAATCATTTTTATCACATTAGAAAAGTAACATTTTACTTTTCTCAATTTTACGCAATATTCGTACGTTTTACGTATTACGCGTTTTAGACCCGTGTTTCCAGTTTTTAGCAGGGTTTTACACCCAATGGAACCTACAACTCATTTTATATTTTATTATGGAGTATTTTGACATGTTTAACCATTCTTCCAAGTTTCGTATTTTTACGATACCCGGTTTTACGTTTCGTGGCTTAACCATTTACGGTTAGCATTTTACGGAGCCAAAACTAACTCAATAACTTGGATAATATCATCAAAAGTCCACCCTTTCTCTCCAAGTCTCCAAACCGCCATTAGGAGGGGGGTTTCACACTATGTGGCTCAATCTCATGCTATGTGCTCTTAGATGTGAACATGTGTTCAACTTGGTGACCAAGGTGTTGACAAGTCAAGGATGTAACCTCCTCATTTGCATATAAATAGCCCCTCCCCTCCCCTTTGTTGCCGTGGATACCCAACACCAAAACTACACCATCCTTTGCTCATTTCCTTCTAGTTTCATGCATGATTCAAGTGCTTCTTCAAGGTTGAAACTCTAGTTAGGTTATCATTCATCAAACACTTCCATAACCTCATATACTTGGTGATTTCTCTTGAGTTTAAATCCACTCAATTCACCTCAACTTTCATCATCCATCTTTCAAGATTACAAGGGTAGAAAGATTGCATGAAGTGAAGTGGGTTGAAGCAAGTCTATCAAAGTCCTATCCTTACATGTTAACTTCCTTTCATCTTTGAAAGCCAAAAGTTGTGAGCCAAACCCTAACTTGATTCTTGTTAAATAATCATGTTCATGTTATTTACATGTTATTCTTGCTATATTATGTCTTGTAGTTATGTCCATGATGTATAAAAGTGAGCAAAACAAGTTATTGTTATTGATTGTTACAAACAAGTTACTAAAACAAGTAAACTAGTGACTTTCTTGGTAAGACCTGATCAAAATGGTAAAAATATGATGTTGGATCATTACATATTACAGTAGAGGACTTAACAAGGAAACCATAGCAATTTGAACCACCTAAAACGAGTATACGAGTCAAAAGTTACGCCCATTTGAAGTTACCAAAACTTTGCGGCAAACTGCCAAATACCATTCTGATCAAATTTGGGTTTTGAAAGTCCCACTTATGGTCCGATTCATCAAAAAGTTAAAACACGAAAGTTGTCCGGAACGACGTTTTCGTTCAGGAACAAAGAAGCTCGAGACCTAAAATCACTTTCCGAGTGATAAAATTCTTCAAATTCTAAACAGCCCATTTTTAGGCGAAAGTCACAAGATTATGGTTATACTTTGAAAGGAACAAGAGGTCTTATGACCTATAATCAAGACCACAACCATGGCTAGAGCCAAGGTTGAGTCTCAAGACCATGGAACAATGACCAAAGGTCATGGCTAGGCCATGACGAAATGACCATACAAGCTTACCAAGGCAAATACATGAACTAGAGAAGTTGGCGATAACTTGAACATACAATTTGGATCTACTTCATCTAAAGGAACCATGAGATATTACAAAGAGGAAATGGTCATACAAGACTTATGAAACTACCCCTAATAACAATCTTCATGTACAAATAAACTTTCCTAAGTTTATTCAAATATCGGACATGTAACTTTTCGGATCAAAACTTATATCTATATATTTCATCAACTACTACAATAGTAGGGAGCCTCATGTGAGGAGTTCATTATGTAATCCGTCGAGTTGAGTTGTGGATTTACGAGTTAAAGTGTCCTGGCTCCTCGAACGCTTACTAACATGACTTCTGAATTATGTCGGCCCGAACGGTAGTAAACGATATACAAAACATACATGTTTCATGAATCTTTTCTTTCAAAGACTTACAATATACATCATACCACATCATGGACTATAATGCAAGATATATATATATAGGCACTACTTCATATTCTTTACTCCGATCCTAAGTCGCAACATTCTATTATAGGTTGCTCGTAGAAACCTACACGATCCGACCATTACCTTCATTACTTGCTATCTTACTTAAGGTGAGTTCATAGCCCCACTTTCTATTACTTAATTGTTTTACAAACCCTTAGGGGGAATACATGCTATTTTTAACCGAGCACAATGTTTTTAAAATTGTATGCTTGCCTGATTGTTTTATTATCACTAAGTACCAATCTTGCTAAACCGAGATCCCTTATTATGAACCATTTAATCACTAGCAATAGTGAGCGCAAATATTGTGAATAGGCCTATTGGGATTGACGAATCCCATTTGTAGTGAATACATTCATACAAATGCATTAATATTTGAGACCTGGGTATGCCAGCAACATACCTACCGGGATAAAACCGCCGATCGATATTGGTGCACGTTAACGTTTTGGTGTCATAAGCTTAGTGTATAATACATTTTATGGGCGTATAACAACATAGCCTACCTATTTTGCTTTCCAAACATTGGTGTGAGCCTATAACTCACACTACCAACATATTGTGTTCAAACATTAAACAAACTCTATGAATATCACTCAACCTTTGTGTTGACCTCTCAAGCATGTATTTCAGGTTCATGACGATCAAGGATGGCACGGAAGGGCACAGATACTCAAGAGGGCTATAAATTTTATTATCATTCAAAAACTCATTTATTATACATTGTAAACATGGAACCATTTGGGACCTCATTTTGTAATCTTTGATATTTATATAATTTGAATGATAAACCTTTTCAAAACGACTCAATTGGAGTTCGTTTTCTATCATTGTGACTATTGTGCCGTCGAGTAACACCCAGTTTGAATTCCGCTGCAACCATGAATTGGGGGTGTTACATGCGAGGCTGAAAGCATTACTCCCTTGTTTAGAAGGCCCGGACGAAGCCATAGGGGCTGATGAGATTTGTCGCCTTGTGGAATTCCATGATAAAGCAATGGAAGAACTTCGTGAACTTCTTCATTGTGACACTTAGCAGCTCTTCCACCAGATTGCAATCGAAAGACTAATCCAGCTGGCTGGTCTGTTCCTCACAATGATTATAGAGAGATGGTGCATGGGGTCGAGAGTAGTACTAGTGCTTAGGACTTCTATAACCCTTATTCTGGCACAAGCAGACCCAGGGCGAAGCAGCTGACGCATATGGGATAGAAACTATTTTTTTGCCTCTGAAGAGTACAAGAACATCCTTTTGAAGCTGTAATCTCGGTGTGCTGTATATTTTATCTAAGTTCTAATTATGTTTGTTTATTTTGTCGTTGAGTTAAATCGTTACACAATTCTAAGAGAAAGTTAGACATACGTGAGAAACTTGTGTAAACTAGTCTCGGTGGTTTTAGAGCGAGTTTGACGTATATATATACCCGGCCACTTGGTTTAGTATTATATATGCTAGTCTCAATGATTCATAGTCGAGTTAGGCGTAGTTGTATACCCACTCCAGTATAGCTAGTTCAGCACACAAGTTTAAGATGAATCTAACTACTTTTCAACATAGAGAAAATGGACATATTTTCACAAGCGAAATGTTCTAATTGATACACATATGCGCATGTTCTAGTACTTTATGAGTTATCTTAAAACCAATTTAGATTTTGAAAGAACATATTTACCTAAAAAGTATCATTTTCTTATAAGTGACAGATACACTACAAGAAACAGGAGAACAGGCGACAAAGGTCGTCCCGTCGACAAAATGTCGTCGGGAATATGCAGAAAACGACAAAAAAGACGTTTGACCGAAGCCAAACGCGTTGAATTTTCAGGTTGATATGCTCCCGTCAACATGTCGACGGGAACACATTGGTCAAAGTTTTCAACCTCAATAATTGCCCAAACTTGGGCGCGAAATTATCCCGCTAATACGCTCCCGTCGACATGTCGACGGGATAATATAAATCACGAATCAAAGAGTAATTAACGTATGATTAACGTTAATTACTATGTTTGGTTTCACGTTCCCGTCGACATGTCGACGGGATAATTGTAGCTACTTAATTATCGTAAAATATTGGCCAATAGAATGGCGGGATTTTTTCCCGCCTGTTTTTTCCCGGTGACATGTCCACGGGATAATCTCCCGATTTTTTTTTAACTTATATATATATATATATATATATATATATATATATATATATATATATATATATATATATTCTCACAAAATCGTGTATAACCATAGCATCTCGGCTCGTTCGTTTAACATCTCGCATATAACCATATCATCTCAGCTCGTTCGTTTAACATCTCGTGTATAACCATAGAATCTCGGCTCGTTCGTTTTAACATATCGTGTATAACCATATCATCTCGGCTCGTTCGTTTAACATCTCGTGTATAACCATAGCATCTCGGCTCATTCGTTTAACTTCTCGTGTATAACCATATCATCTCGGCTCGTTCGTTTAACATCTCATGTATAACCATAGCATCTCGGCTCATCCGTTTAACTTCTCGTGTATAACCATATCATCTCGGCTCGTTCGTTTAACATCTCATGTATAACCGTAGCATCTCGGCTCGTTCGTTTAACATCTCGTGTATAACCATAGCATCTTGGCTCGTTGGTTTAACATCTCATGTACAACCATAGCATCTCGCTTCGTTCGTTTAACATCTATTGTACAACCATATCATCTCGGCTCGTTAATTTAATTAAATAAAAGTAATTAATTTTAAATTAAAGCATTTAATTTTTAATTTTATAAAACTATTTTTTTAAAAGTTTTTCAATTTTATAAAAGTATTTAATTAAATAATAATTAATTTTAAATTAAAGAATATAATTTTTAATTTTATTAAACTATTTTTTTAATAGTTTTTCAAGTTTATAAAAGTATTTAATTAAATAAAAGTAATTAATTTTAAATTAAAGTATTTAATTTTTAATTTTATGAAACTTATTTATTTTTATAAATTTCCGAATGGCGTGGACATGTCGACGGGAATGAAACCGCCTAAAATTTCACGAGAAAATCAAATTATCACGCCAAAAATGCCGACTAATTTCTTTTACTGTCCCGTGGACATGTCGACGGGATAGTTAAAAATATAAAACAAAACCCTCTCTGGTTAACACTTAGACAAAAAACGAGTTATAACAAAAAAAAACCAGATCCACCACTGCACTCTGTCTCTCTAAATAACCATCATCGTCGGCGAGCACCACCACCACACGAGCACCTCCGACACCACAACCACCACCACTACACCCCCCGTCACCACAACTCCACCCCGATATAACCACTCCACCACAACACCACCACCACCACCACACGAGCACCACTGTGCACTTTTCTTCCTCCTTTTTCCCGTTTAATTCTTTCCTCAACCCTTCTCATGTTTAATTCTTTCTTTTCTTCTTCCCCGTTATTTCTTGTTTAACGAAGGTATTTTTAAATTTTTGATTTCCATTTGTTAATTTTTTGATATTATTAGTTATTAAATGTTAATTGTTAATGTATAATTGTTAATTTTTTGATTTTTTTTAACAGCCTGTGAAGCCGAGGGTGAAGCCGAGAGTGGGAGCCGAGGGTGAAGCCGAGACAGAGGTAATGTGGTCCCTTTTTTTTTAAAAACTTTTGGTATCCCGACGACATGTCGACGACAACTGTTTGTGTACAGCCCAAGATATATGTTAAACTAGTTAAATTAGTTTAGTTAGTTATGTTTCGGCTAACTGTTTGATCGTTTTAGCCGAGACAGTTTGTTAAATTAGTTAATATATGCAAATATGTTATTAGTTAGTTACTTAGTTAGTTAGTTAGTTAGTTAGTTGTGGATTGATTAGTTGAAAAAATTAGTTTTCCAGCTGAGTAAATATGTTGCGTTTAGTTAGTTTGCGAATCGATTAGTTGAAAAAATTAGTTGAGTACTTAGGAGTAGAATTAGAATTAGAATTTTTGCGTTATATATAGAAGTAGATATATTGGTTAAATGTTAGTTTGCGTTTGGTTAGTATATATGGTATACTAGTTTTAATATATTGGTTAATTGTAAGGTTTTGAAAAATTAGTTAGATAGAAGTAGATATATTGTTTACAATTCTAGTTAGATAGAAGTAGATATATTGGTTAAATGTTAGTTTGCGAATCGATTAGTTGAAAAAATTAGTTGAGTACGTAGGAGTAGAATTAGAATTAGAATTTTTGCGTTATATATAGAAGTAGATTCTTGGTCGGCATCAACACCCTGAGCTGACCATTTCCTTTTTGAAGGTAAAGGTTTACGACTATTTGATTTTGTGTAGTTATTCTCGATTATGTTGTGGCTTACCTTTTTTCTTAGGCAGTGGCAGAAATTGCAAAGGCTTCAAATCGTGAGGCTTGTTCAGTCCCCACTCAAGCAGAGGCCTACCATAAACACGTGAAGTCTGAATTGTCTAACTTGGAAAGGAAAACAGTGAACAAAGTTGACGATGGTGATCACTCGAGTCTTGAAGAAGATGCTGATAAGTAAAAGGAGCAATTGGAGGCTGTCTTTTTTAAACTAAAGGAATCAAAGAGCTACAGACGAACGGTTGGATCTATATCTATTTCCTGTATCACGGCAGTTACTCCTCTACTTAGTTCCTTGAAGCAAACAACATGCTTGATACACTTGGATATAGTTGAGGTAGTAATACTGTTTGTTTTTTAAGCAATTGTTATGACTATGTATATATTTAGATTTATCTTCTTGATAAATGTATATGTTATTATATTTTCAGGATGGAATCGTAGCACTTGCGGAAGTGGAAAAATCCTATAAACTGGAGACAAGAACCAGGGAGGTCCTTATAGAAGCTTTACAATCATATACTTGGGTTTTTTTGTGTTGTACTTATGGTTGAAACAATATTTTTGGCGACCCTTATCTTAGTATTTTGTAGTTTAACCTTTTGGCGACTTGAATATCGCGAATATTGAAACATTTGTAGATATGGCAGCTAGGTTTAGATATTACCACACCCCGTTTTGTAGACTTTATATGTTTTAATGCATTTTAAGAGTGTTTAGCGATAATTTGCAAGTGTTTTAGCCGATGTCGAGTTGTATGTGTTAAGACATGTTGATATTGAGTGGTAATAGCTTCTGGTTATAGGTTTTGGTATTACAGGTTTTGGTAGATTTTTTCGGAAATAATCTGGAATATTGCTGGTTTGCAGCCTGCTGTTAGCAGCATAACAGCTTGGTACCGTGGACATGTCGACGGCACCATTAAATAATAAATAATAATAGTTTAATGATGTCGTCGACATGTCCACGGCAACATTAAACAATAAATATTTATAGTTTAATGTTACCGTGGACATGTCGACGGCGATATATAAAACGTGATTAACGTTCAATCATTAAAATGTTAATTAGTATTATTTTCCCGTCGACATGTCGACGGGAACAAATTGACGGACAACAAATCTGTTTGACTGAAAAACGAAGTGGGACCCACGTTGTCGACGGCGGTTGTCGACGGGACGACTGTTCCCGACGGGGCATCACCGTCGTCACGTTTCCGTCGACATGTCTACGGCACCAGATAATACCGTGGACATGTCGACAGCAACGTCGTAAAAAAGTCGCCGGGAAGCCATCGATTGTACTAGTGATAATTACAAACAAAATATATAAAGTGATAGTATTGGTTAAGATAATTAAGCTATACTAAAGTTTCATATGGACATAGAATTTTTTCTAAAAGAAACTTGCACTAGCTCAAGCTCACACACGACGCAGTCACCTTCAGTTTGGTGTGTCAATGGCAGCCAAACATCTCTGGTGGACACTTGAATCCCACTGTCACCTTCAGTTTGGCTGTTGATGGTAACATCACCATCATCACCATTTACCGGTCTATTTTATAGTTCTTGCAGTGATTTGTCATTTTTGTTATATCATGCAACGTAAGTACGTAACTACTTAATTTGGGGTGCTCAAGGGATGTCTGAGATCGTCTAATAATCTAGAAGAGCTAGAAAGGCCAAAATTCAACAGTCCTTGATTGGCATCGTTGAACAATTCAAGTGTTGTTGTTTTATATGCATGTATGATGCAAATTTCATTGTATCATTTATACTTTCTTTAAGCATTTATCTATACATTCATGATTCAACCATTGGCAGAGAGCTTTTTAATTGATCAATTGGAGCTTTTTGGTGATCATGACATCAACAAAACATCCATAATTTGGTCGTTCTAATGACTTTAAACTATCCGCTATTCCAAGTTATGTCATCACTCAATATTGAATACGTATATTTAAATAAAGGCCGGTGGGTTGAGCCAATCAATGGCTAGGAATCTGCCATCCTGGCTCAAGGACGGTGCCAGCATAAATTCTCTATACATTGGCCCCTTGATAGCCACATATTATATCAAGTTATCAACCCCACTTATGAAAAAATTTCATAATATAAAATTTGAATCTTGCACTATATAAACCATTACTGAAGCATCAACTAATCACAACTTAAGCAAAGTCAATCATCACATTTCTTTTGACTTTTAGTGCCTCTTTCTCTAAGAAAAAAAAGAGTTCTAAAAAATGGTGAAGTTGGCAGTTGGTAGCATCGGTGACTCATTTAGTGGTGCTTCGATCAAGTCTTACTTGGCTGAGTTCATTGCCACACTTCTTTTCGTGTTTGCTGGTGTCGGGTCAGCTATTGCTTTTGGTATGATGGTTTTTCTTTGATAGATTTTTTTTGAGCTAAAACATTACAAGATATTCTAAGAAGAAAGTTAAACATACCCGAGAAACTTGTGTAAACTAGTCTCAGTGGTTTTAGAGTGAGCTTGGCGTATTTATATACCCACTCGGTTCTAGTCTTAGTATTTCAAAATTGTGCTTGGGGCATTCTAATAGCCGCACAAATGTTTAAGATAATTCAGCTGCTTTACAACATGGGAAATAGAACAACACATTTTCCAGTTTGAACAACCAGGGCTAGTATTTATTGAGCTATAACTAAAAAAGTGTTAAGGATTAAGCCAAGTTATGCAACAACTTTAATTTCTGTGTGAATATAACATCTAACTTTCATAAACATGCAGGCAAGCTCACATCCGATGCAGCACTAGACCCAGCTGGGCTAGTCGCAATAGCAATAGCCCATGCACTTGCACTTTTTGTTGGTGTCTCCATGGCAGCCAACATCTCTGGTGGACATTTGAACCCTGCTGTCACCTTCGGTTTGGCTATTGGTGGTAACATCACCATCATTACCGGTCTATTTTACTGGATTGCCCAATTGCTTGGTTCAACTGCTGCATGCTTCCTCCTACAATTTGTTACCGGTGGCTTGGTCAGTTCTCTTATCTTTTCATTTGTAAACGACACATAAATTGTTTCAATTTTTTATAAGAGCCTATTGCTTATTTTTTATAACATGAGTGCTAAATACGAGCATTTGGTTCAAAATATTGGATGCCTACTTACATAGTTGGTACTCGACAGGCTGTCCCAACACACGGAGTTGCAGATGGCATGAGTGGTCTTCAAGGAGTTGTGTTTGAGATCATCATAACTTTTGCTCTAGTTTACACCGTATATGCAACCGCAGCCGACCCTAAGAAGGGATCTCTTGGAACCATTGCACCAATTGCTATTGGATTCATTGTTGGAGCCAACATTTTGGCCGCTGGACCATTTAGCGGTGGATCAATGAACCCAGCTCGATCGTTTGGACCTGCTGTGGTTAGTGGAGACTTCTCTCAAAACTGGATTTACTGGGTCGGTCCATTGATCGGTGGTGGCTTAGCTGGTTTAATCTATGGTGATATTTTCATTGGATCATACGAGGCACTTCCAGCTGCCGGAGACTATGCTTAAGAACCTCTTTTGTCTCACTTTGTTTTCAGTATTTGTTTTATGACTTATAAACCCCTGTAAGATTGAACGTGTATTCTGTATTCTTAATTTCCTCCTTTGAAAACTGTAATTTGGAAATGTGAATGAATAGAAGTGTTCAAATGATCAACTAGTTGCATTCTTACTTTTATATATATATATATATATATATATATATATATATATATATATATATATATATATATATATATATATATATATATATATATATATATATATTCATTATCGCATTGGCTCATAAAAAGTTGATAACTTATTAATGATTCCCATTATACTAACACGGTATCTGCGTATTGCGGCAGCGGGTACCTTGAAATAAAAAATTTCGGTAAATCATGTATTTTAGTTTATTATGTTCTTTTTAATAATAAATTTACGGATATCAAGAATTTCGTATAGCCCGTGCCCGTTTGGGCTCGAACCCGTTGCCCGGTATCTGTTCGGGCTCGAGCCCGTTGGCCCGTCCCCGTTCGGGCTCAAGCCCATTTGGCCCGTTGCCCGTTTGGGCTTGAATATTTGTGTAATGTGCTTTATTATATGTATTAGTGAAATTTAATGCAGAAATTGTGTTTAATTTGATTGTACAGTATGCTTGATAATTTGTATTTCTTATGTAAGGGGTGTTTTAATAACTGTATTAATTGTATTTATTGACCAGTTAATTAATTGACTACATTAAATAGCATTAATGTGGTGTTTTGTTGTACACTATGCTTCTTGTCTTGTACATCTGAAAATTATGTGTATTAAAATGTTGTACACTATGTTTCTTTTCTTGTAAGTAGTAGTCATTAATGACATTAATCACTTTAATAGCATTAATATTGTAAGTCTGAAAATAAGTCCGAAAATTACACCATGCTTATTTTGTTGTAAGTCTGAATATTGTGTGCATTAAAGTGTTGTAACCATGCTTAATTTCTTAAAAGTCTTAAAATTTTGGAGAGAGAGTCATCCATGCTTTATATGTAGTATAAATATCTTAAAGCTAGCAAAATATAAGAAATCATATAAATCTAGTTTTACTATTCAATGATTTACTTGATGGTGCTTCCTAACCTGTGTTCTCAAGTTGATTTTTAAAAGAAAGGAAGGGTATGGTAAAGTAAGGTAGAGAAAGGGAAGAGATGATAAACGAAAGTTGCTACTTTATCTTGTGTTCTCTTGTTATAAGGAAAAGAAGAACAAAGGAGATAAAATTTACGTACATACCCTTTTACAATAAATACACAACCGAAATTCTTATACGAATTTATAAGTGACTGTTAATTGGTAAATCATAAATTTATAAATTAAACATATACAAATTCATTTAATAATCATTAACAATTGATATGAAACATTATTACGTGAAACCATCATTCATGGTTTGCCTTTTACACGTGAAGAACATGATATCTGTTAATTTACACATAAGCGTATAACACTATTATACTTTAACAAAATTAATAAAGTATGATTTACTAAACATTACTATCATTTATGAGATGAAGAATTGATTGAAAAATCAATTTTCTTAAAAAGCTAAAAGTTGCGTGATATGTGTTATAAGAATAGGAAGGAGAAGAGCTTAGGTCAATAAGGTTAAATTTGTAATTTTGAAGAACTTTTAACTGTTACAAAACTCTTTCCCCACCTTACCCCCCAATTTTGGACTAATCATATTTAGAACAAAATACATTGAAGGTGCCTTCCTCTCCTACTTCCCTCCCTTTCAGAAAAAACTTAAGAACACCATTTGTTTATGTTTCCCTTCATGTTCCTTTCCTTTCTTTAGGAAAAAAAAACTAGAGAACGCAGTGTAAGTAGTTTAATGCACCTCGAGTCAGTCTCTACATCCGTTTTAATTTTAGCTTCTACTAATGCATATGTACAGAACTGTAAAATTGTCCGTGTTATTGTAACCTATCCAATCTATTTGCGTGATGTTTAGGTAAATGAGGATAGCCGTAGAACTAGTGTTAATAGAGGTTGTGGCTAGCTTGAAACAAGGAATCTTAAACTTATTTCATCTCATTCGAGCTGTACGTATCTTTTGTTCCCACTTTTAGTCTTGAGTTCCTCTTCATTTGCCTAAATCATTGAAGAGTTCATGAAACAAATTACTTGGAACACATTATTTGAGGACCTTTGATTGAGATGTGTTGAAGTGAATTACTGGCAATGCATTAAAGGAGAACACACAAACACTGCACTATCATGTCCAACATTGTTGTTCGCCCGGTTGACTTGGTTACTATTTTTTGCCCGAAATTGTTTTGTTGGTTAAAATTTGTTTATATTCAGGTTTGGGTTTGCCTTATCCTGGTGAGTTCTCAGCATTTTCAATTGACGCAAATTTGATTGTCAGCTTATCCCTTATTTACATCACGTTTTCACAATCACTATGCACAAATAATTTCTATATATCATGTTGCACTCTTTAGTGTTAGACACTCTTTGCTATTTGAAGACATCGTCTTACTCAAAGAAGCTTCTTCCCACTTTTGTCAAATCTAATGAAGGAAACTAATTCCTGTATGTATATGCTCAATTATGAATTTTGTTAGTGCAAAATGTGTGATGAGTATGGATTGGGCTTAATTTACGTATTGGGCTGCCTGAGTGGACTGCTAAACGATCGAAATCTGCACTAATTCAAGTAATGGATTGATTCTCTGCACAAATGAAAGTAAACTGTTAGCCTTACCATGGGGACGAACCCCACAATTAAGCTCCGGCGTGAGAGTAAGTATCCATATTTTTGTCAGAGGATGTATATGTATTAGGATGTGCAACAAAGTCACACCTCATAAATGTGTTTTAAAGTTTCCTTTTATATGTGAGCGAAATACTAGGGTTTCCTAGTATTTCGCCTGTTAGTGTAGTGGCCAGAGTGGGACTCATGTAGAGTAAGGATCCGCAGCTTAATAATTGTTGCGGATACATGTCATATTCCATGGCCATGAGCTGGTTCGCAGGCGTACCGCGGGGTCATTGCTTAGATGATCTATGTGCGTCTTTGTAGGTATGGGTCATTCTCATTTGTTTTTTCTGTTTTGTTGCATTTGGCCGGAGCCCAGATGTGTATAATGCAGTCCAAGCCCAATAGGCCTGCTATCTACATTATATGTCATCAAGTCCCCCTAGTCTAGTGCGTTTATTGTACGCGTCCTTTGCATAGCGTAAGGTGAATCTTGCTAGACTACGGGCTCTATTGCAGTTCCGCTCTGTAATTGACTATCTTTTTCCATTTAGTAGTTGGGATCGTAGGGCACGTGTATTATTTTTAGCCATTCGTCTTCTGACTGACTTGGCCTAGTGGACTTTTAGTCTTCATCTTTTACTTTTAATCCAACCATTGACTGGGCCGTTTTTACCACGTGTCATCATCCTGTTGTATCTTGAATTGATTGTACCATGGGTATAAATACTTGGTTCGGTTTTTACTATTTCTTTTTTCTTCTCCCTTATTTTCTGCTATTTGTTGTTTCTTCCACTTTTTGCGAGTTATTGCGTTTGAAATTCTTCCAAACTTCAGGTCAGATCTCTGTACTTTTTATTTGTAATTCCTTTCTTGGATTACGTAGCAATGGATGTGTCAAAGTTTGTTAAGATTCCAGATCTTTTCCAAGTCAAAACAACTAGAAGGTATTGTTGGACAAGTGGTTTCTCTTTCGCCTGTTGTTCCTTCTCGTGATGATTTGATTATTATTCTTGATGGGTCATCCTTTGAGGTTAAAGGTGTAGATCAACACGATTCTGCTTCTGGTGGTACGGAGTCTTGTAGTCCTGGTGCCAGTGGCGGCAATGATGCTGAGCTCCCGGTCACCACGGTAACTGGAAACGTTGAGCCGAGGGGTTTGTCCATGGTGTCTGAGTTAAAAGGGAAAGAGGGGGAAGCTCCTGCTGATGAGTTTTCCCCACCTACTAAAAAGTTAAATAGGGACGTCGGAGCTTCCGGCAAGCTTCCTTCCGGTAGTAATTATGTGACCGTTAACAAACGGTTATTAGCTGGCAGTGTTGGCAATCCTGAGGTTGGCGCTAATGTTTTGTCAACCCAACCTTTGGTTTTTGCCTCTATATCTATTGATGGGTCTAGCTTCCGCGACATCCATCCTTCCGAGGGTTTGTTATCTCTTTGTGTTCTTTACCTGAATCAAGTACCTCTGCTTTTGATGCA
The DNA here is from genome assembly GCA_030686995.1 of Artemisia argyi. Taxonomy (NCBI): domain Eukaryota; kingdom Viridiplantae; phylum Streptophyta; class Magnoliopsida; order Asterales; family Asteraceae; genus Artemisia; species Artemisia argyi. The sequence continues at coordinate 152,218,494 of CM060686.1, read as the reverse complement.
TAGGTAGGCTCCTTTGTTAAATGCACCACGCTATCGGTAACAACCAATGCTGCTACTGCTTCTGTCACGGTTGTTGTAACTTCGAAAGGTAAAATGGTTGAGGGTGCTCCTTCTTTTGATTATGGTTTGCTTACTTGCGGTTCCAAACCTAGTTCCAATAGTATTATCCGTGCTATGGTTGACGTTGATTCTGACCATTTGGGAAGTATATACATTCCGAAGTGGAGTACGGCCAATGGCTCTAATCTTAATGATCCTATGAAGTGTCGTGAGATGATTAACGGGTTTGCTCCTCCTTGTTTTTTCGCTTCTGTTTGTGACATGGACCATGATCGATTATTTTCTTCATTTAATATTGATACATCGCATCGAACGGTATTTAATGCGGAGGTGCGGATGCGTGCTGAGGCATTTCTCGAGGAGAAAAAGAGTTTGTCTGATCAGCGTGATGAACAATTGCGCTTGCTAAAGGTCAGAAATGAAGAAGTGGGAAGACTGAAGGCAAAACTTTCCTTGGTCGAGGCTGAGGCCAAGGAGGCAATTCGTCTTCGCGTTCGAATTTCTATGTTGGAATCTTCGGGAAAGTCCTTGAAGGAACAGAATTCCATGCTCCCGGCGGAACAGGATTCCCTTTATATGTGGGTGTCGGAGCTTCAGTCTTCTGCCTCGAGCGAAGAACATGAGTTAGTGTCTCGTAATGATGCCCTTATGGGTCAGGTATATCCTTTTGAGTTTGGTTTTCTGTCCATTCTTCTTTCTCTTTCCTTATTCTCTTTTTGTTACCTTGATCTATTTTTTATCATAGGTACGTGAACTGGAGACTACATGCTCTGATCTTCGTACTAAATTATCGGCCTTTAATAATTTGAGAGAGCAATTTGAAAAGGTTCAGGATGCTTAGGTAGATGAGATTGTCCGTAGATTGGCCAAGCTGGATCTTGACTTTGAAGGGCTAAATTTACACCTTCATGAGACATTCTACCCTCGCATGCTTACTGTTATACCTAGTCAACGGTGGTTGTTAACACATGGCGTGAAGCTTGCTATCATCAAGTGTTTAAATTCTTAGAGTATCTTGCAGCGTCCGGGAGGGTTATGAGTTGTGCCATTGTTACGGTAATGCAAGAAGGGCTGGTGGTTGGTATTGTTGATAGCCAGGTGGGCACAGATCTCTCAGGTGTTGCCGCCTACTGTCCATCGACAGAATCAGATTATGAGTCAACATTGAGAACTCATCGTGAGTTTCAATTTCCCTTGTGGCTACTTTATCAGCTCACAAGGATGCCAATGTTGCAGATATTATGGATCTTCTTCGCCTTGAAGGTCTGCTTGTGGATGCTCCTGGCATGGCTGATTTGAAACTAGATCCGGAACAGCTTTTTATTCTGGTGCATAACCTGGAGGATAATGTGGTTGTTGGTGGCCAGTCCTTATATTTTGCTTTGGAAAATGCTCAATGAAAGGTTGATAAGATTAAGGAAAGCATTGCTGCTAATGAGTCTGCGCTTGCTGGTGTTTATGATCTGTTAGTTGAGCCTCTATCCATTCATGTTTTAATGAGCGTAGCAGCTCCTTTGGGTGGTGACTCCATTGTTGCTGCAGCCACTACTGCATTGTCTCCTATATTCGCCGTTCCTATCTTGACAGAAGTTTGTGATACAGCGGACATGGATGCCCAAGCTGCCCATGGGGACGACCCAACTGCAGTTGAAAATAGTTATTCTATTCTCTCTTCTGTTGAAAAGGAAACTGAAGCTATTCTAGTGCTGGAGTGTGCTTAGTTAGATTTGTATTATAACCATATATGGTTATCTTTGTATATTGTGTACTTGTCAAACAATTTTTATGTTTTTTTTCTTTGTTTATGTGCGTCTGGTGTTTATCATAATTGTTTATGATCTTTTTATCATGTTTTTTGTTTTTTGCTATTTTCCTAAGCTCGTACTGGTACGCTTATCTAATAGTCTTTTTTGAATATTTTTGGGTTATTCTCCCGGTACTGGGTTTGCAATACCTCTTATGTACTTTGAGTGAATTATGAAGTTACTTATGCTTTGTTATGCGGAATAACATTCATGGGTTATTCCCGAATGTGAGCGCGTCTTACTCACATGTGTGTTAATGACTTTGCAAAGTAAAAAAGATAAACACTTATTAAAGTAAACTTGGTGAAAGTAGCTAGTCTTCACCTTTGTATTAAAATTTTAAAGAGAACAAAGTACAATAGATAGGATAGTTTGAAGATGTAAATGACCACTGCGGAGTTCGCATGAGTGGTTTACCTAAATTTGGTTTATATAGCACCTCTTAAGGTTACAAACATTCCATGTCCGTGGTAGCTGATTTCCTTCTTGATGCGGGATTTTACAACTGATTGGTGTTAAACAGTCAACCTAAATTGACCAGTGAGTGGTCAACAAAGTCAAACGTCTAAAACCAATTCTCCGCGGAATATAGTGTTTCCCCGGGTCGTTATGTCCCGACGAGGTGTGAATGGTTATCAAACGGTTTCGTGATCGGGTGAATTTGGACGGAAAAAAGGTTTGTGATTGATTGAACTGAGGAATCTACAATGAAATAGCTTAAACAAGCTATCTGAATAAGACGGGAAAGTAGGAAAAACCATAAACGATTAAAACCTAAAAACGCGTACGTTACGTTTAAATAAAACGTAGACGTACAAAATAAAAAGTGAAAACGGAAATCTGAAAACACCCAGGGGGTGAAAATGACTTTTTTACAAACTTAAAAGTAAAAGAAATTTTTTAGAAAAAGAAAATAAATTTTAACACTAATTAATTATTTAATATTAATTAAATACTAATTAATACTTATTATTAATATTTAAACAACTTAAATATAATACAATATTATTTAAATACTAAAAAGGTGAAAATAAAATTCCTAAAATTAGAAAATAACTAAAAATAAGTTTTAAAACTAAAAATATATGTTTTTGTCTTTTTGTGAATTTTCTATTAATTAATTACTAATTAATTACTAATTATCTAATTAAACTATTTTAAATTAAGAAAATTACTAAATGAACAGTAAAAATTCTAATAAAATTTCTAAAATTATTTTATAACATATAAAAGCTATAAAAAATATAAAAACTAGGTTTTGCTTAATAAAAACTAATTATGCTATTTTAAACTTAATATTAATTAATTTCTAATAAAACTAATATTAAATATAGTAAATACCAAATGATGAAATAAAAATCTGAGAAAATTAATATAAATACTTTAATATAAGATATAATTAATAAAAATATAAAAATGACAAGTACTTAATAAAAATTTAAAAATGAAAATTAAAATTAAATTACATTAAATAGAAACTATCACGTAATTTTAAATTTGTTTTTCTTGATTTTTCTTTTACAAACCTATTTAATACTTAAAAACAAACACTTTTTGTAAAAACAAACTTTTTGGAAATCAAAAATAAGCTGAATACAAGCTTATATGGGTGACAGTTGACCAAAGTGGTAAATAAGCTAAAATGAGATCAAGTGGGACCCACAATGGCTAAGTCTGGTCCAAATCAGTTAATGAAACATGAATAAGCTGGAAAAAAGCAATTATGACCACAGAATAAGCTATAAGCACAAAATAAGCTCTTGGGAACTTGTTTGGAAACTGAAAATGGGGACAGATAAGATGGGTTGATTCAGATGGGTCCCACTTGATTCAAGGTCAAACTAGTGGTCAAAATGTGAAACCTGGTAGGAGGGGGTTGGGAGGAATAAGATTTATGGCCTGGGGCCCACTGGGTTGGCTGGAAAACCACCACCAAGTGGTGGTGGTGGTGGTGTATCTGCTGAGACAGAGCAGGTACCAGCCCTGCACCCCTCTTTGGGGCAATGTGGGGCCCAGGGTAAAATTCACAAAAATAAATGGATTGTGGGAACTTAAAGATGAGGTGACAAACTACAAAACCTAAAAGTTTCAAGGTATGGATCTCAATACATAATTCTATAAAAATCTCACTAGTTTAGGAAAAATTGAAAATTCAAACTTTGACTTTTTAGTGAAAACTAACAAGGTTGACTTATATGAACTTTGGATGGATCTAACTAACTGAAAACATGTTTGTAAGTTAAAGTAAGACTAAAATATGTTAAAACAACAACTTATATAATGAAATGATGGTTTGTGGGACTCAAAAACCACCACAGTTAACTGTAGTGGTGGAGTTTTTGTAAATTTTGACTTTTGCTTGATGAGATGCAAGTTTTATGAGTCCTAGGGTCTAAATAAACTTAAAGCAACTCACAAATGACAAAATTGCAACACTGCAACAACAAGTACTCAATGAACAAGGCAAATCCAAACACCCCTTTTGTAGACTGAATTAAGCCATTTTCAAAGCAAACACTTAATTTATTTTATGAATCAAAGATTTGAGTTTACACTAACACCATACAAGCCTAAATAAACAAGAATCAACAGCAAGCAGTAACTATAAATGAGAATAGCATATTATATAAAAAAAATGAAAAATGCCTTACAATAAGTCCAAAGCACAGAACTGAGATACTCAAGGATCAAATTACCAACCTAATGCTCCCAAGAGCTTCTAAACCATGAAAAAGCCAAAATCCACCAAGCTCCTTTGCATCTTCTTCTTTTTACACAGATTTTGTATTTTTGATTATTTTTGGTGATTTTTGAGTAATAAAACTAAACTGGTTTATAAGTCCTCTACTTGCTATCAAAGCTTCAAGAAGCTCATGAGGGAGCTAAATTGAGCTTATTGGACTAGTACATAACACTTTTTAACAACATTGAGTGAGATTGAGATTTTTAGCAATAATTGACAAAAAACTGAATTGATCAATAAAAAACTGAATTACTGGTGAAAATAAGATTCTAATACATTTAAAACATTAAAATTACATTATAGAAGCTAAAGGAAACACTGGAAAATGGAAAATTAAGAAAAACGACATAAGGAAACTAAAACTACACTACATAACTAACTACTGCTTTTTTCTTCTCTATTTTCTTTTCTTTTATAGTCCTGGAGGTCCACTGAATCTTTCCCACTTGTCCTTAGCCATTGGATTGGCTCCATGTGATCTTGGCCGTTCAAATTGTTTTTGGCGGCAAAAAGGGATTTGGCAGAATTGAGTGGTTTGGTGAAGTATTAAATGAGGAGGGGGAAGGTAAGGGTGTAGGTGAGGTTATTAATTGTAGTTGGTGAGACTTTGGAGAGGAGGGGGGAGGTGAGACAGATTGCAGAAATCATGGAGGTGGGGGACGGTGAACAGTGCTTATGACCGGGGTGTTTGGTTTGACTGTGGTCAACTGGATGGGAATTATTAAAAAGTGGGATGGGCCGGATCATTTGGTTTGGGCTTGTTGGATTTGGTATATGGTTTATTTGTTTTAAAAAGGTAAGGGTCCATTTAGTATAGTATGTAATCACAAGGACCAATATTGTAATTTGGCTAATCATGAGGGGCTGAAATGTAAAATTCACAAAGTATTCACAAGGACTAATTTTGAAAACATTAGAATATTACAAGGATGAAATTTAATATTTTCCAAAATAAAATACCCGGGGACTAATTTTGCAAATTTCCAAACTCCGAGGACTAAACTTGTAATTTTCTCAAAATTTTCATCCAGGGATTAAAAGTGATTTTTGTAACTTCCCAAGGACCCAAAATGATTTTCCTTTCAAAAATATCTCACCAGGGACCAAATCTGCCAATTTCTGAAACTCCAGGGACTAAACTGTAAATTTCCAAAACTTTCCAATTTTTCACCAAAGGACTAAATATGACAATTTATGATTTCAAAAGGACCTTTGGTGATAATTTTCCATATTTTGAATGACCAGGGACTAGTTTTATAATTTTATGAAAGTTGGGGGACTGAAACTGCCAATTTTGCAAACTTTGTGCGTTTTTCATTTGTTTTTGCTCATTTTGCATCTAAAACATATAAAACACAATTTTGAAATATTTTCAGTATTTTGATGCATTACTGAGTGTTTTTGTATGTTTTGCAGTTCAGATTAGACCAAAAATGATGAGTGTTTGAGCACTCATCAATCCCCCACACTAAACTATTGCTAGTCCCTAGCAATACTGTTTTAAAAACTTGATGGATTTGAAAAACTCTTTACCAAAAGCCATCACTTCTGGAGTAGCCAAGTGTAAGAACTGTGGCACACCTGATAACCGTGTGATTTTGAGCAAACCACCAGCTGTCAACGGATTTGAGTAGTCTTTACCAAAAGCCGTTTGCTTCTGGACTAGCCAGCTCTTGATGGAATAGTCAACATCTTGGTGAGCTGATTACCAATTATGGATTTTCCACGGCCTTTACCACAAGCCATAATCTTGCGGGCTAGCCAACTCATTTGTTTTTGGGGAGTTGAGGAACCATACAATTTTAGGCAAATTGCAAGCCATAAACGGATTTGAGTTGTCTTTACCAAGAGCCGTTTGCTCCTGGACTAGCCAATCCCTTTTGTCGCTTAGACAAGGCGGACTGATTACCACAAAAATTTTGAAGCACCAGTGAAAAATTTTTGAAATTTTGGCAAAAACGGGGGTATAATATAGTAAAATGTGATAAAATTCGCTAGAATAGCGAAATACCCCCCACACTTAGCATGAATATTGTCCTCAATATTCAAAATCCCGGCTATTATGCCGACATTTTGAACGTAAAAGGGCAACATTACAAGCTAAGCGTGGAAAACACCATTTTGTATTTTCACTCTTGTAACTATTGTGGGGGACTCCCCCACACTTAGGGTGAAAACCCTATAAGCATGCTACTGTTTTTGTTTACCGAGTCGCTAGCTTGACTCGACCCCGAATTCATTTGTCCTTGGGGAAGCATGATGTGGAAGAAGCAATCTCAATCAGACTTTCATTCAAGATGTTTGGACAAACATTTGAAGCACGTGAAAGTTCCACACCGATGAGATAAGTATCCGGCTCAAGATAATGATACATGAAAATGCCGGGATCAAATATGGTGTCTTCATTCCCGAAGGAGTGAAGAACAAGAGAAGTCACCTTATAGGCGAAGAAAAGGAAGAAAACCATGATGTAAATCATGATTTGATTTTCTTCCTCGAAAGCAGGCTCATTAGCTTGAATTTGGATTTCAAAGGTTAAGCTCGTAAACAACCCGGGAGGGTGGGTGGGAATTTGCAAATTCTCATAATTGAGAGCATCTCCCCCCGGGCTATCAAACTCCGGAGGAGTCATGACATGATGAGTGAGTTCACCGGAGAACTCCTCATGAAGAGAATTATTCACAAGATGTGAATCTCTGAACTCATGTTCCGGAATAGACTCATCATAATCCTCATTCCGAATACCAAAGATTGGATTATCAGAAATCGAAGTGAATTTAGATTCGAATTCAAATAGAGGATTGGTGAGAGTAGTGTTGAATGTTTCGGGAACCAAGAGATTAACATTCTCTATTGGATTATCGGGATAAGAAGTGAGTGACGGATCCTGATATAGGAGACTTTCAATTTCTCCCAGATCGGCTTGGAAATCGAGGAGACCATCATCACTTTCCAATGAAAGTGGATTGATGTGAGTAAGTTCATCGGCGAACTCCTCAAGAAGATGATCAGCATCAGTTTGTGGAACTGATGCCTCAACATACTTGATGTCTCCATAAGATATACAATCATCGCTGAAATCTGAGAAAGTCTCAAATTGATCTTTAGGACACTCAATAGGGGAAGGAATATCACACATATCATCAAAAGTTCCCTGTGACTCTCTTGGGATTGGGACAAGGATCTCAACACTAGACTTTATGAATTCGTCCGATTCCTTTGCAGGAATAGTGTCAAGATGCTCATCCCCCATTTTAAGAGAGTGAGTGTGAACTTCGGGTGTGATAGCAGTTGTTTGAGATGGAATCTCAACTGCTGGGGTATCAACTGATGAACTTGAAGTTTTATAAAATTCAAGGATGTCAAGTGTATCATCATCATCACTGTCATCAGGGATAAAACGGAACAAAGAGCTAGACTTGGCTGCTTTTTCTCTTGGAATGGATTCCCTCACAGATTTTTCATATGCATCTTGGGAATTTATTCTAGCAGCCTGCTCTTCAGCAAGCAATTCTTACATGGATTTTTTATGAGTGTGTCTTTGGGCAAAGTCTTGAACTAAACCCTTAAGCTCATCAACGATTTTCATCATATTTTGCATTTCTGGAAGAAGTGCTTGATTCATATCGTACTGTGGAGGTTGGTCATAACAAGGTGTGTCAAAATTGTCACAAGGATATGGATTCCCCGCTTGACAATCTGAGCTGAAGTGTGGACCTCCACAGTAATCACAACAGTAAAACTGTTGAGGCTGTGAGTCGTATGTGCTAAAGTCTAAATTGTTATCAGGAAACTGCTCATAGACAAGCGTGTTTCCTGATTGACAATCAGAGTTGTAGTGTGAACCACCACAGTACTCACAACAGTAAAACTGCTGAGACTGATGGAATGAATCAGTCGTGTCATGGTAGGAGTAAGGATCTTGGTTATAGACAGACCCGTTTCCTGACTCTATCATGCCACAACTGGGGCAATTGCCACCATTATGAGGATTACCACACCATTGGCAAACCAGAAAGTGTGGATGAGACATAGAAAGAATCAAATGTGTATAGAAGGTGAGGAAATGAGAATCAAAAGGGTAGGAGGGTGAAGAAGGATATTTTTGGTGTTTTTGAAAATCATTTTGTACAAATGATAAAGAAAAATGTGTTTGTGTTTTTTGTGTTCGTTGAAAACTTGATTTAAAATGTTTTCGGGAACGGTTTTGTTTTGATAAATAGAAAATATGAACAAATGATGGATAAATGTACAATGGAATGAATTCCAAAGACACTAATCAGAAAAACCGTTTAGATACGCACACAACCTCCCCGGCAACGGCGCCAAAAATTGATTGGTGTTAAACAGTCAACCTAAATTGACCAGTGAGTGGTCAACAAAGTCAAACGTCTAAAACCAATTCTCCGCGGAATATAGTGTTTCCCCGGGTCGTTATGTCCCGACGAGGTGTGAATGGTTATCAAACTGTTTCGTGATCGGGTGAATTTGGACGGAAAAAAGGTTTGTGATTGATTGAACTGAGGAATCTACAATGAAATAGCTTAAACAAGCTATCTGAATAAGACGGGAAAGTAGGAAAAACCAGAAACGATTAAAACCTAAAAACGCGTACGTTACGTTTAAATAAAACGTAGACGTACAAAATAAAAAGTGAAAACGGAAATCTGAAAACACCCAGGGGGTGAAAATGACTTTTTTACAAACTTAAAAGTAAAAGAAAATTTTTAGAAAAAGAAAATAAATTTTAACACTAATTAATTATTTAATATTAATTAAATACTAATTAATACTTATTATTAATATTTAAACAACTTAAATATAATACAATATTATTTAAATACTAAAAAGGTGAAAATAAAATTCCTAAAATTAGAAAATAACTAAAAATAAGTTTTAAAACTAAAAATATATGTTTTTGTCTTTTTGTGAATTTTCTATTAATTAATTACTAATTAATTACTAATTATCTAATTAAACTATTTTAAATTGAGAAAATTACTAAATGAACAGTAAAAATTCTAATAAAATTTCTAAAATTATTTTATAACATATAAAAGCTATAAAAAATATAAAAACTAGGTTTTGCTTAATAAAAACTAATTATGCTATTTTAAACTTAATATTAATTAATTTCTAATAAAACTAATATTAAATATAGTAAATACCAAATGATGAAATAAAAATCTGAGAAAATTAATATAAATACTTTAATATAAGATATAATTAATAAAAATATAAAAATGACAAGTACTTAATAAAAATTTAAAAATGAAAATTAAAATTAAATTACATTAAATAGAAACTATCACTTAATTTTAAATTTGTTTTTCTTGATTTTTCTTTTACAAACCTATTTAATACTTAAAAACAAACACTTTTTGTAAAAACAAACTTTTTGGAAATCAAAAATAAGCTGAATACAAGCTTATATGGGTGACAGTTGACCAAAGTTGACCAAAGTGGTAAATAAGCTAAAATGAGATCAAGTGGGACCCACAATGGCTAAGTCTGGTCCAAATCAGTTAATGAAACATGGTTTGTGGGACTCAAAAACCACCACAGTTAACTGTGGTGGTGGAGTTTTTGTAAATTTTGACTTTTGCTTGATGAGATGCAAGTTTTATGAGTCCTTGGGTCTAAATAAACTTAAAGCAACTCACAAATGACAAAATTGCAACACTGCAACAACAAGTACTCAATGAACAAGGCAAATCCAAACACTCCTTTTGTAGACTGAATTAAGCCATTTTCAAAGCAAACACTTAATTTATTTTATGAATCAAAGATTTGAGTTTACACTAACACCATACAAGCCTAAATAAACAAGAATCAACAGCAAGCAGTAACTATAAATGAGAATAGCATATTATATAAAAAAAAATGAAAAATGCCTTACAATAAGTCCAAAGCACAGAACTGAGATACTCAAGGATCAAATTACCAACCTAATGCTCCCAAGAGCTTCTAAACCATGAAAAAGCCAAAATCCACCATGCTCCTTTGCATCTTCTTCTTTTTACACAGATTTTGTATTTTTGATTATTTTTGGTGATTTTTGAGTAATAAAACTAAACTGGTTTATAAGTCCTCTACTTGCTATCAAAGCTTCAAGAAGCTCATGAGGGAGCTAAATTGAGCTTATTGGACTAGTACATAACACTTTTTAACAACATTGAGTGAGATTGAGATTTTTAGCAATAATTGACAAAAAACTGAATTGATCAATAAGAAACTGAATTACTGGTGAAAATAAGATTCTAATACATTTAAAACATTAAAATTACATTATAGAAGCTAAAGGAAACACTGGAAAATGGAAAATTAAGAAAAACGACATAAGGAAACTAAAACTACACTACATAACTAACTACTGCTTTTTTCTTCTCTATTTTCTTTTCTTTTATAGTCCTGGAGGTCCACTGAATCTTTCCCACTTGTCCTTAGCCATTGGATTGGCTCCATGTGATCTTGGTCGTTCAAATTGTTTTTGGCGGCAAAAAGGGATTTGGCATAATTGAGTGGTTTGGTGAAGTATTAAATGAGGAGGGGGAAGGTAAGGGTGTAGGTGAGGTTATTAATTGTAGTTGGTGAGTTGGTGAGACTTTGGAGAGGAGGGGGGAGGTGAGACAGATTGCAGAAATCATGGAGGTGGGGGACGGTGAACAGTGCTTATGACCGGGGTGTTTGGTTTGACTGTGGTCAACTGGATGGGAATTATTAAAAAGTGGGATGGGCCGGATCATTTGGTTTGGGCTTGTTGGATTTGGTATATGGTTTATTTGTTTTAAAAAGGTAAGGGTCCATTTGGTATAGTATGTAATCACAAGGACCAATATTGTAATTTGGCTAATCATGAGGGGCTGAAATGTAAAATTCACAAAGTATTCACATGGACTAATTTTGACAACATTAGAATATTACAAGGATGAAATTTAATATTTTCCAAAATAAAATACCCGGGGACTAATTTTGCAAATTTCCAAACTCCGGGGACTAAACTTGTAATTTTCTCAAAATTTTCATCCAGGGATTAAAAGTGATTTTTGTAACTTCCCAAGGACCCAAAATGATTTTCCTTTCAAAAATATCCCACCAGGGACCAAATCTGCCAATTTCTGAAACTCCAGGGACTAAACTGTAAATTTCCAAAACTTTCCAATTTTTCACCAAAGGACTAAATATGACAATTTATGATTTCAAAAGGACCTTTGGTGATAATTTTCCATATTTTGAATGACCAGGGACTAGTTTTGTAATTTTATGAAAGTTGGGGGACTGAAACTGCCAATTTTGCAAACTTTGTGCGTTTTTCATTTTTTTTTGCTCATTTTGCATCTAAAACATATAAAACACAATTTTGAAATATTTTCAGTATTTTGATGCATTACTGAGTGTTTTTGTATGTTTTGCAGTTCAGATTATCTCTTGTTGGTTATTTGAGTGTCACAGTGCAATTGTTTAGTTGAAGGGTTGTATTCCTTAATACTAGTCGTGGGGGTGTGCACAACCTTCCCCAACTCTACGAATATCTATTTCTGCTTATGACGACACGTTTAGTACCCTATCATATAATCATTAACATCTACTCATGCATTAAATACAACCAATAAAACTGTAGTGCACATCCAATTAAGTTTCTTAAGACATCCAAGCTTGTTACAGTATAGGAGATTAGCCAGTTTTCTTAAGCCTAACGAAAATCAATCAACCAAACAATAAACAACTCTCCAAAATTAATAACTAGGTTTAATTAGATCTAAGCAAACACAAAACAACCTAAGCTAGCATGTTAAAAGGAAGAAAAGATAAACAAGAAATCAAACAACACATAGACATGATGAATGATTAAAAGATTACTTGTCATGAGAGAAAAGAGGGTTTGGGAACCCTTTAAATCTCTGGAAATTCGTCTCTAGGGTTTTGCACAAAGTTACACCACCCTTATGAATGAAAATTCCAAACTATATATAGATTTTACAAGCTGACGGTGTTAGGTTATAGGTCCTGACACCGTCAGAACACCGCTCTTTAGGGTTTCGTATTGCCCAAGAGATCTTCTGACGTCGTCACTTGTTAGCTCTTCTAGGCCGTCTCGTGTAGTTGCAAAGCCAGACGGCCTCACCAAAAACGCACCTGACGCCGTCAAGTGCAAACTTCCAATTTCTTTCTAGGGCATCAAGTGTAAAAATTCCACTCTTCTTGTCTTCAAGTGACGGCGTCAGCATCTAAGCTTGACGCCATCAGGTGTAAAATCCTGACTTTTCTTGACTTGCTAGTTTTCTTCATTCTTGAGCATAAAAACGTCCAAAATGCTCCAAAATACTCCATATTCCATAAATCATGTCCCAAGTACCTAAAATGAGAAGAGAAACGATTTAAGGCAATATTTGATCACAAATTCATGACTTGAGTCTTAAATGACCCCCTAAAAATGCATCAAATAAATCCTTATCACTTCTCGATCTTTTAGCTTGTGTGCGCCTTTCCCTAATGCTTTCGTAACTTCATACGGTCCTTCCCATTTGGGTCCCAGCTTTCCACTTTCTTTGGCATGGCTTGCGTCGTTGTTGCGGTACACCAAGTCTCCAAGTTAGAAGCTCGTGTTGCGGACCTTTGAGTTTTAATGTTTTTCCATTTTGCTTCATGGATTGCTGCTTGCTCTCTTCTTTCTTCCAAAATATCCATGTTGATTTCCAGAGCTTCATCATTTTTTGTTACATCTACTTCCGTCGTCCTCCATGTGGGCATACCTATTTCGGCTGGAATGACAGCATCCGTTCCGTATGTTAATGCGAACGGGGTGTCCCCATTGCTAGATTTAATCATTGTGCGGTGTACCTAAATGACATGCAATAACCCTTCTATCCAATTCTTACTTCTTTCTTCTAAACGGGCTTTGATTCCTTCCCCAAGGATTCAATTTGCTCTTTCAACCTATCCATTAGCTTGTGGATGTTTGACGAAAGCAAAGCGTTGCTTGATACATAGCTTTTCACACCAGTCCTTGAATGGGTTATCTCGGAATTGTTTTCTGTTATCAGATATGATTTCTCATGTGAGTCTGAATTTGCATACTATGTTATCCCATACAAATTTCTTTACCTGGTGACCTGTGGTACTCGCAACTGGCTTTGCTTCTATCCACTTAGTGAAGTAGTTGATAGCAACTATTAGGAATTTGACTTTTCCCGGTCCCTCCGGGAAGGGTCCGGCTATGTCGATACCCCAATTGTAGAATGGCCATGGCGAAGTAATTGAGGTTAGCTTTGTTGTCGGTTTCTCGAAACAGGTTTGTGTACTTGGCAATCTTGGCATGCGATTATCAGTTTTCTTGCATCCTTATGCATAGTAGGCCAATAATACCCCCGTTTGCAAAGCTTTCGCCATCACAGATCTTGTGCCAGCTTGCATACTGCAAGAGCCCTCATGAATCTCCCATAGCACATAGTCTGCTTGTGACTTTTGTTTGACCGTGGTTGCTTTCTTTTGTTCCATGGGTAGTAAATACTTTGTTAAGTATTCGTAAATTGGGGTCATCCAGGTATCTCCTTCTTCTTCTACTATGGCCAATACTTGTGTTTCTTCTATTGATTTTTGCGTTAACTCTTCCACCAGCACTTGCTTGCTTAGGTGTGCAAAGGTAGTGGATGCTATTTTGCTCAGGGCATCGGCTTTTTTATTTTCACTCCGGGGAATATGTTTTAGTGAAAAAAATTTAAAACAGATTACGAGTGCCTTTACTTTCTCTAAGTATTGCATCATTTTTGTCTCTTTTGCTAAGTACGATATATTGACTTGATTTACCACGAGTCGTGAATCTATGTTTGCCTGGAGGTTTTTGACACCCATTTGTTCTGCTATTCTCAACCCCGCTATTAGAGCTTCGTTTTCTGCCTCATTGTTGGTTGCGTCAAAAGCAAACCTTAGAGCATAGGAGAACTCCGTTGCTTCTGGGTTAGTAAGTATCAACCGAGCCCTAGAGCCATCCACGCACGATGATCCATCCCTGAACAATGTCCATGGTTCCGGTAGTCTTTCTTCTTCTTCCATTGGTTCATTTATGGGTTCATCTTCTGGACGCTTTACTATGAAATCTGCCAAGATTCGTCCTTTGATTGATATCCTTAGCCTGTACTCTATGTCGTATTCTCCCAATTCTATGCTTCATTTTTGCAGTCTGCCTGCTACTTCAGGTTTTGACAGTATTTGTTTGATCGGCTGGTCTGTGATTACAATTACGGTATGTACTTGAAGATATCTTTTCAGGCGCTTGCTTGTGTGTACCAAGGCAAACATTAGCTTTTCCATTGGGGTATAGTTGATTCCCGGTCCTCTCAAGGCACGACTTACAAAGTAGATTGGTATTTGTTTAGCATCCCTTTCCGTCATTAGCACTGCACTCACTGCTTTCTTTGTTGCCGCAAGGTAGATAATGAGTTCTTCTCCTTCCATTGGCGCTGTTAACGTTGGGAGGTCCACTATTATCTTCTTCATTTGCTGAAACGCCTTCTCTGCCTCCTTGGTCCATTGGAAATCGCTCTTTTTCCTGCATGTTTTAAGTGTTTTGAAGAACGGCAATGATTTCTCCGCTGATTTAGCAAGGAATCTATTTAGGCTAGCTAGCTTTCCGTTTGAATTTTGTACATCTTTTAAACACTTGGGGGATGGGAGGTTTATAATGGCGTTTGCCTTATCTAGACTGGCTTTTATGCCTTTAGTGCTGATAGTAACCCAAGAACGTTCCTTCTTCCATTCCTAAAGTACATTTCATAGGGTTAGTTTCATGCTTATTTTCCTCAATGTTCGGAATGTCTCCTCAACATCTCTTATTATCTCCTCTTCCATGCGGCTTTTTATTACCATGTCGTCCATATATACTTCCAAATTTCTGCCAATTTGTTTATAGAAATCCATATCCACCAACCGCTAGTATGTTGCTACTTTATTTTTTACCTCGAACGGCAATTAGGAGTAGCAGAAGTTACCCTAACTTGATATGAATGTTGTTTTATCTTCGTCGTCTTTTGCCATTTGTATTTCATAGTAGCCTTTGTATGGATCCAAAAAAACATTTGAAGCGGTATTCACATAGAAATTCCACTTTCCAGTCTATTTCTGGAAGCGGATATCAGTCTTGACATGCTTTGTTTAGATCATTGAAGTCGACGCACATTCTCCTGTTGTCGTCATGCTTCTTTTCCATTACTGGATTGGCTAACCAACTATGGTGGTTTACTTCTTTCATAATACCAGCTTCGACGAGTTTTTTGACTTCTTCAAGTATTGCCTTGCTTCTTTCCGGTGCATGGCCTCGCTTCTTTTGTCTTATAAGGGTGCACCCTTCACGGAAGTTTAAGTGATGCTCCGCTATATGCCGCGAAACACCCATCATGTCTTCTGGGCACCAGGAAAACACATCCAGGTTGTTTCTAAGCAAGTCACATAATTTCTTTTGACCTCCCTCCGATAGGGTAGAGCCTATGGCTACTGTTTGCTCTTGGTATTCAAGCGGGTTGATTGACAGCGGGAGTTTGTTCTTCTTGTTCGGAATCCATTGTGCATTCAAGCGGGATAACCTTACTGCTCCGCAGTGTGAGTATCCTTCCCTCAACTGGGAACTTCAGCATACAATGAGCTATCGATGGCACCGCTTGTATTTTTCGAACCCCCGATAACCCTATAATTCCGTTTTAAGGTGATTGTAACCTTAATATGAGGAATTTCGTCCATGCGGAAGTGGCGTGTTCTTCATCGCCTATCTTTTCCAGAAGTGTTATTTGTCCTATTGGCCATATGACTTCACCACTGAACCCGATAAGAAGTGACGTGGCTGGGACCATTGACTTCTTATCTCGGGCCGAAGCCTTTTAAAACAGTGTTAGTACAATATTTCAGAAGCTCAGCCTCCATCCACAAACATGTGGTATACATAATGACCCCCGATTTCTGCTTCGATGATAATTAGGCCTTCGACTCCTTCATCATTCCCTAATGGTCGGAATGATACTCTTTGTCGGGAGAAAAACTTTGTGTAACTCTTTGTCTGGCTGATTTTTGCCATGTTTGTATCATTAGATTGGTCGGTGCCTTGTCCTTTGTCGATGTTTCCCCCTTTTTAGCTATCTTTGGTTGATCTTTTCCACTATTCTGCTTCAGCTCCTTGATCACATGCGTCAACTTTCCGTTTCTTTGCAGTTCTTCTATCTATCTTCTTAAGTGCATACATTCGTCCGTGTTATGCCCTACCTCTCCATGGAACTCACAAAATTTATTGACATTCCTTTTTTCCACCGGAGTTTTCATCGGGGTGGAGGTTTCAACTTTACCTTTTCCAAAGCTAAAATTTCCTTTGGGGATTTAGAGAGGAGAGTGAATCTATCTTGCTTTCTTTCTATTCTTTATTGACTCTTAAACCCCCATTTCTGAAAATTTTGCTTTTGGCTTCCGTCCTGTTACTTCCATGGTGAAAAGGATTTCTTCCGTTCCTGATTTCCGGCCTCCACTTTTCCCCTGAGGAAGGACGTGGTTGCCCTCATCATTTCATCGATGGACTTAATAATGTTATCATGTAGACGTTTAATAAACTATGGGTTAGTTATTCCGTGCATCAATAATGATATTTTTAACACTTCCGGTGCCCCTTCCACATCTCCGCTTTCTTTTTTAAATCTTTCTACGAAATCCTATGTAGATTCTCCTTCCCTTTGCTTGATGTGATGAAGCTCTACAGGATCCTTAATGCACTTCTTCTGTTGGAGAAAGTTTTCTAGGAATGCTTCTTTAAGATCATCATAACTATCTATGGTTTTTGGTGGGAGGTCATCGAACCACACCCTGGCGGACCCGGTTAGTGTAGAATTGAGCATGCAGCACCAAACAGCCATGGCCCAGTGTTCGACTTTGGCTGCTGACTGAAAGATCTTAAGATTATCTTCTGGGTCCTCACTTCCATCGTACATCTTGACCTGAGTTGGCAAATGAGTTCTTTTTGGCAATTCAAAGTAGCAGATACGAGGAGTGAACGGATTGTTTTCCTTGCACACCCATGGCTGCGCTAGGTCATCATCTTCAGCGCTTGATTTCTGCCTTCTTGACCTTGACCTCCAATTTCTGTAACTTCGGTCTTCTCTTTTGGACGGATCATCCCTCCATCTGGAAGATGCCCCGTGGTTGTGATGCCTTCCGGAGTCGCGAGAACAGAAACTCTGGTAGCAGCTTTCTTCCCTTCCCCCACAGCTATGGTAGGATTGGCGTCGAGAATCTTGTGAGTACACGGATGCACTTTTTTCTCTACCTCCCAGCCTATTGAACACACCCTTTTCCAACATTTTGAACACCGTCTTCCTTTCCGGCTCCCTTCCCCTTAGTGACCTCGACCAATCATTCCTTAGCTCAGGGCTTCCAGACATGCTTCGAGGTCGCTTAACATCGATTTTCTTTTTGAGATCTTTTCCCCGGTCAGGTGTTCCGGATTCGGAATGTTGTGACGTTTCTTCGAAGGAAAGACGAGCTTTTATTCCTTTGAGCTTTTGTTGATTCCTATCTCTTGAAGGTATTTCTCATCAATTATTGGCAATATCTGGTGGTAATGCTTGTCACAGTAATCTTGGAGATCTGTCTTAGGCATGGGCCCACCTTCATCTCCCAATGTTGTTTCTTTTTCCTTTCCTACTATATTTTGCATGGCGGACGTGGGTACAAATAGGTCAAGGCATGAATGACGGCTCATGGCGAGTATTTTTGACAACGCAGTTGTGCACTGGGTCCCACGTATGGTGCCAACTTGTTAGTGCAAAAAATGTGATGAGTATGGATTGGGCTTAGTTTACGTATTGGGCTGCCTAAGTAGACTGCCAAATGAGCGAAATTTGCACTAATTCAAGTAATGGATTGATTCCCTGCACAAATGAAAGTAAATCGTTAGCCTTACCGTGGGGACGGACCTCACGATTAAGCGCCGTCATGAGAGTAAGTATCTATGTTTTTGTCAGAGAATGTATATGTATTGGGATGTGTGAGAAAGTCATATCTCATAAATGTGTTTTATGGTTACCTTTTATAGGTGAGCGAAATACGATGGTTTCCTAGTATTTCGCCTATTACTGTAGTGGCCAGAGTGGGACTCTTCGAGCAATGGTCCGCAGCTTAATCATGGTTGCGGATAAAGATCATCTTTCGCGGCCATGAGCTGGTCCGCATGCATACCGCGGGGGCGTTGCTTGGATGATCTGTTGCGTCTTTGTAGGTCTGGGTCATTCCCATTTGTTTGTTCTGTTTTGTTGCATTGGACCGGAGCCCAGATGTGTATACTGCAGTCCAGGCCCAACAGGCCTGCTATCTGCATTATACATCATCAAATTCAAATCACATTTCAATCTAATGAATGAAACTAAGAATGATTTATGGTCTTTTAGACATACGTGGGTTGCTCTATGCTGTAACACCCTAGGCAAATCCCATATCGACAGAGGCATGAAGAGTTGCTAGGTATATAAGAATAACATTCGCCTTATCATACACAACGCGTTTTGTGGTCTACTACGAGTAGGGTTCTCAGGAACTACACAGTTAAGTGTGCTCGTGTGAGAGTAGCATGGAATGGTGACCTACGTGGAAGTCTCACAAGAGGGCTAAAAAAGCAAAGCCGTGAGCCGTCAGGGCAAAGCGGACAATATTGTGCATCAGTAAACGGGATGTTACAAGTGGTATTAGAGCCACCGCAGAGCCGTTCAGGATGGTGGAGCAAACCTTATCGAGAATGATGAGTCCCTAAAGGGGTGATTGTAACACCCTAGGCAAATCCCACATCGACAGAGGCCTGGAGAGATGCTGGATATATAAGAATAACATTCACCTTATTAGACATAACGCGTTTTGTGGTCTTCTGCGAGTAGAGTTTTCAGGAACTACGCAGTTAAGCGTGCTCGTGTGAGTTGAATAGTTTACCATTTTTAAATTTAATTAGCTTTGAAATCTATACATATATTCGACAATTGCAAATAATAGACAATAAGTAAAGTGCAAGATAAAGTGAGAAACGATCAAACTACAACACGGATGTTTATAGTGGTTCGGCTACGAGGACTCTTTTTCCTTGCCCTACTCCACTCCTCGAGTATCCAACTCGAGAGTTTCCTTCACTAGTCAACAAGCTCCTTTCACCAGCGGAGAAAACCTTACACGTCGCTTACACAAGATTACCGACACAAAGCTAGATGTCGAGTTCTTTTACAAGGGTACAACCATTATCGTCACTCTATGTATGTTAAGGACTAAAATACTTACCAATCACTACTGAATAAATACAATCAAATGGATGTATGAACAACAAGAGTTCAAACAATGCTAGGATAACAAGTCTTGCAACGTAACGTTGAAACTTGTAAGACTTTCGAATGAAGTTGTGATCTTCTTGCTACAAAAGAATCTCACAAAGATGAAGTATGAATAAGTTAGATATAAGAAATGAGAGCATATGTACTAATGTATGATTGTAAGTTGTATTGAAAGACTTGGGTGTGGCTTTCTATTTATAGGCAAATTGTGCCAACAAACCACGAATACAGCGGAACCCTTTTGAGGGTTCCGTCCGTTGTCCCAATTGGTTTCGCCAGAGCCTAACAGAAAATCCAAGAAAATCTTTCCGAATCTAAACAATATATTCACCAAATCTTACCATGATACTTTGAGTAACAATTTAACCAAAATATATACAAGATCTATCAAATTCAACTTAGGGATTCTATAAATCTTTCAAAGATTTACACATGATTTATGCCATGATGTTATAGTATATTTCTGTTATTAGAAATATAAAAATGCTATGTTTTTGTAAAATATAAATGTAACAAAAGTGATTTTTACTTTTAAATAAAAGTTTATAAGTAAAAGGCTTTAAATATATTTATGTTTTGCTAAAAATAAAGTTTATACTTTGTCGTTAACAAAATTTAGCAAAGATCTAAAAATATAAATAATATTTTTAGGTGATATTTGTATTAACAAGAGCTACTCCAGAGCTGTTCAAGATGGCGGGGCAAATCTCATCGAGGATGATAAGTCTCTAAAGGGGGGGGGGGGGGTGATTGTAACACCTCAGGCAAATCCTACATCGACAGAGGCCTGGAGAGATGCTAGGTATATAAGAATAACATTCGCCTTATCAACCACAAAACACGTTGTGCTTGATAAGGTGAATGTTATTCTTATATACCCAGCATCTCTCCAGGCCTGTGTCGATCTGGGATTTGCCTAGGGTGTTACAATCGCCCCCCCCCCTTTAGGGAATCATCATCCTCGATAAGGTTTGCCCCACCATCCTGAACGACTCTGGAGTGGCTCTGATACCATTTGTAACATACCGCCTACTGATACACAATATCGTCCTAAGTAATAAAGACAAATAAATTATACACATGTCTACATGAATCTTTATCCGTACAACACGCTTGAAGATATGATCAAATGTAATTCCCGTTGACATTTGTATATTAATAAAAAAATATATGAAAAGGGAACCAACAATAATTTCCAAAAAAACAAAAACATGTTACTTTTTTTTGAAAGAATCCCTACAACACGCTTGAAGATATGATCAAATGAAATTCCCATTGACATTTGTATAATAATAAAAAATATATGAAAAGGGAACCAATATTAATTTCCAAAACAACAAAAACATGTTACTTTTTTTTTGAAAGAATCCCTATTACCCCAATGTGTTCAGGATCAGAAAATACATGTATTTTGGGATGTGCTCAGCCAAATGATAAGGGTTTCTTTTTGGTCAAATTTCATGCCTTATGTACTTGTTACTTTGTGTTTTTCTATTGATATAAAAACTCTTTTATATTATAATTATATAAAGAGAGCATTATAGAAATATGCATTCCTTCATCACCTATCATTTTGTAAAAACTTGTTAGCCCACTTGCATGCACAAACCTTAATGTTACGTATTACAGTATTATGAAAAGAATATATTCGGATTTTTTTTATCAATAACCCATAAGTCTTCTATCTTGACCCTCAAATTGTAGTATCTTTACTCACATGTAGGGTTTTTTTTTATACTTTTAAATGTTTCAGAAGGATAGATAATTTATATTTGAAAAATCTTATTTTGATTCTTTGAAATTTTTTAGGATAAAAAATGATTTATAACTTCAAAAATTAAAAAGCACTTTAAAGTTTCACCGTTATTAGTCCAATTTATTTTTTTTATGAAAATTACCCTTTTATTGCTTACAATCGTGTCCAACAAAGAAAATAATAAAACAAGTGATAAAGACAAATCAAACAACTAATAAACATAACAATTATAGAGGTGAAACAATTAGCCACATGCAATCTTGATTAGAAAAGATCCTAACAAAATCAATTCTAGGTTTGACTATGCATATAATCAACTAAGGCATTCTCTTCTTGAAGGAAGAGAGTCACATACATTGATAAGTCAATTGAGTGGGCCAAAGTCAATCACATACTAAATAGCACATAAATTGATTTTAATAAATATATTGAGGTCTTTCCCAATTTTAGATCTATCTAAACATGTGACAAAAACAATAAATAATTAACAATCCATGACTAACATGCATGTTTTGTCACGGATTAAAGCATAACAATTACCAATAAGGTTATAAAGATACGTTCAAATAAATGGTTAATGACCTAGGGTTTCTAATTAATTTCAAGTAGTTAATTTTAACCACAACCCTAATTAGGGTTTCATGGAAAATCGACCCCCCCCCAAAAAAAAATTAAGGTTAGGGTTTTGAAATTTTTAAAAAAATATGAAAAAGAAAAACCCTAGATCAAAACACGTATCTAAAACACTTAAAGATCTGATTTTTATTACGTTTAGTAATCAATTACATGTTATACATGGCTCGTGATGCCATTGTTAGAATTTAAATACCAAAGTACACGTATTGCGGAAGCTATGATCAAGTATAACACATAATTATTAACCAAAACATAATAGGAACGTATCGTGGTGATTCTAGCCCAAACAAGAATCAAATAAGCAAATCTTGAACTTGTGTAACAATGGATCAATGATAAACCCCTTACTGTTTTGTTTATCGATCCCTTGATAATAATTATAGTGAGTTATTACCTCGTTCTTGTACACACAAATTAAATCGTATTAAGTTTATGCAAGTAAAATCAAATAGAAGTAAATTTGATTTACAAAAAATCGAAACCCTAAGGGATAGGGGTGTTCGCTCGGTTATGAAAACAAAAGAGAGAAGAAAACAATTTTAGGGTAACATTTCTGTTTGTATATATACTAATAGAAACTTAGAGAGCAAGTTTGATGTGGGTTGGGTTTCCCCTCCCCCCCCCCCCCCTCATTTGATCGGCCATAGGGATCCACAAGGATCTTCCAGATCCTTCTTGACATCTAATATCATATTAGTCCTTCTCGATTACATTTAACGATAGTTAGTCCATACGGTTAATACTAACGACCGTTAAGTCCTTCTAGTTGTAAATAATTATATATATAACTATTAATATAAATCAATTACTATTTCTTAATACTAATTTGTAATGTGTGCAATCCCAAGGTCTCAGGTTCGATACTAGTCATACACTATTAATATTTATACGTAACTTTAACAATATTATCCTCTCATGGTCCTCAAAGCGGCAACATGCACTATCTAAATCGAATGTTGAGGCTGAGTACATAGGTTTTGCTAATGCTGATGTTGAAACTGCCTGGCTACGTAATCTTCTTCGTGAGCTTCATATACCAGTATTGTCTGCTACACCTCTCTATTATGACAATGTTAGTGCCCTTTATATGACTGTTAATCATGTTCAACATCAACGGACCAAACACATGGAGACTGTATATATTTTGTTCGTGATATGGTTGCATAAGGAGAGGTTCATGTACTTCATGTGCCATCTTGTTACCAATATGCTGACATCTTTACCAAGGGTTTTCCGTTTACGTTTTTTTAAGAAGTTTCGTACCAGTTTGAGTGTTCGGTTCTCTTCCACTCAAACTGCGGGGAAGTGTTAGACATATATAATTAAGCCATTGGGATTTATTATTAGTAGATAGGCATAACCCGGTTTATGATTTATATCTAGAATAGTCATAAGGGATTATATATTGTGATCATGTATTAATTAATAAACAAGTCAAAATATACTTCTAATAGAATCAATACTAAAGATAGTGATTAATGATTAACAGCACATGAGACTTAATTGATTGATCAGCTCGGTTTACAGCCATTTGTAGATACATAACGAACCAAAGGATACTTATATAATAGATAACCAATTGTTCGACAAAAATGGAAGTCCATTCCAGTTTTGAAAACTATGTATATATCAAACATTAAAGATCTTAACAAAACAACGTTACCTTGATTGTTCGACAATACCAATCAAGGACCGGTGATTGTGACCTTTCTTTTCTAGATAAGACGATCTCAATTAATCCTAGAACACCCAAATTAGGTAGTTGCATACAAAAAAAATTGACTAATATATCGATCGCTGCAAGAACTATAACGCTAATATTTTTTTTAGTGCGTTAATGAAATTATGTGAACAATCGATTGAGATATCAAGCTTTGCATATGTAACATCCTGCCTACTGATACACAATATTGTCCGCTTTGCTCTGACGGCTCATGGCTTTGCTTTTGTGGCCCTCGTGTGAGACTTCCCGGTAGGTTACCCAAACCAGTGCTACTCTCACACGAGCATGCTTAGCTGCATCATTCCAGAGAAATCTTCTCACAGCAGAACACAAAACGCGTTGTGTCTGATAAGACAAATGTTATTCTTATATACCCAGCATCTCTCTAGGCCTCTGTCGACGTGGGATTTGCCTAGGGTGTTACAATCACCCCCCGCCCCTTAGGGACTCATCGTCCTCGATGAGGTTTGCCCCACCATCCTGAATGGGTCTGGAGTGGCTCTGATACTTCTTGTAACATCCCGCCTACTGATACACAATATTTTTCACTTTGCCCTGATGGCTCACGACTTTGCTTTATGTATGATACGTGGGAATCGCACCAGGCTTTACCTCTCAAGGGATCTCGAGAAGCTTACAACCCCCACCAGGCAGTGTACCTGATCGTTGTAGTATAGTATAGTGACAAGTACCGGGGGATTGATCGTTCAACTCAGGAATAGTGTCGCTAGGATTAGAAAGCCTAAAAACTAGGTCTATAGGTGAGAGATGATTCGTTTTGTATTTTTATATTTTTATAAAAGCAAGTAAAAATCTTGGTTTTTCGAAGGGTGGGCGGAATTAGTTGCTAGCCAACTAACCCAATAACTAAAGATGCAATCAAAATAAAATAACAAAAATGAAATGAAATCTAATTATACTAATGTGGTGTAAACAATAATAGGGAAAGTTGTGTTTACTTAGGTTTCATTACTCCCTAGATATCTTTCACAGGTTGATAATTTGTTACAATTGCATGGATGACGGGTCGTATTCCTTAATACTAGTCGTAGGCCGTGTACAATATTCCCTAACTCTATAGGGTCCTACTTCACTTATATGTCGAGCCGTTAGAAGCTCCTAACATGGGATCATTAGAATTCTCCTACGCATTAAATACAACCAAAAATCATAGTACACTTCTGATCATGTTTCTTAAGACGTTCAAGCATGTCACCAATGGAAGTCTGCCAGTTTTCTTAAGCCTAACATCGAATAAAATCATCCGTAACAACTATAAACAAACAATCAACCCATAATTAACATCTAGGTTTCACTACATCTAAGCAAACACACAAGAGATCTAGCCAAGCATGTTAAATTGAAGACAAGTGTAAGATATATTCAAGCAACACATAGACATATTGATTGAATTGAAAGAGTACTTATCTCAATTGAACATAAGAGGTTTCAAAGGGTAAAAACCCTTGAAAAAGCTGTGAAAATTGGACTAGGGTTTTTCTCCAAAGTTGCACCTAAAAAGTTACACACTAATGAATAAAAATTGCAAAACTATATATAGATTTTACAGGGTGACGGTGTCAAGAAGGAAATTCTGACTCCGTCAACTCGCCGCCCATAATGAAATCGGATTGCCAAGATCCACTTTTAACGCCGTCATGTGTAAAGTTGTTCTGGGCCATCACTAACATTTGGACCATGACGGCCTATGGTGACGCCGTCATGTCCTTAGTACAAAACTTTCTGGGTCGTCATGTGCACCATCCACTTCCACCTCTTGTATTACTCTTGACGCCATCATTAAGAAACTTGTGACGCTGTCAGGTACTGTTCCCAGCAAGGAAAATTAAGACTTTGCCGTTTTCTTCACTTTTATGCTCCAAAAACGTCCAAAATGCTTCCTTTTCCAGATTTCACTCCAAAAGTACCTAAAATGACAAAAGGAACGATTTAGGGCAATATTTGATCAAATAAATTCGAATCCGGGCCAAAATGACCCCCTAAAAACGGTTCATTTTTCGCGTCATCAGAGTGGGATGCGAGTGTACGTATTTCATTTGCTAGGAACGTGGGACATTGTTGAGGCGAAAAATGAACCGTTTTTAGGGGGTCATTTTAGCCCAGATTCGAATTTATTTGTTCAAATATTGCCCTAAATCGTTCCTTTTGTTATTTTAGGTACTTTTGGAGTGAAATCTGGAAAAAGAAGCATTTTGGACGTTTTTGGAGCATAAAAGTGAAGAAAACGGCAAAGTTTTAATTTTCCTTGTTGGGAATTGTACATGACGGCGTCACTTGTTTCTTAATGATGGCGTCAAGAGCAATACAAGAGGTGGTAGTGGATGATACACGTGACGATCCAGAAAGTTTTGTACTAAGGAGATGACGGCGTCACCATAGGCCGTCATTGTCCAAATGTTAGTGACGGCCCAGAACAAAATTACACATGACGGCGTCAAAAGTGGATCTAGGCAATCCAATTTCATTATGGGTGGCGAGTTGATGGTGTCAAAGTTTCCTTCTTGACGCCTTCATCCTGTGAAATCTATATATAGTTTTCCAAATTTCATTCATGAGTGTGCAACTTTGAGGGAGAAACCCTAGGTCGAATTTTTCCAGCTTTTTCAAGGGTTTCAACCCTTTGAACTTTTCATGTCAATTTGAGATAAGTACTCTTTCAATTCAATTAATATGTCTATGTGTTGCTTGAATATATCTTACACTTGTCTTCAATTTAACATGCTCGGCTAGATCTCTTTTGTGTTTGCTTAGATGTAGTGAAACCTAGATGTTAATTATGGGTTGATTGTTTGTTTATAGTTGTTACAGATGATTGTATTCGATGTTAGGCTTAAGAAAACTGGCAGACTTCCATTGGTAACATGCTTGAACGTCTTAAGAAACATGATCAGAGGTGTACTATGATTTTTAGTTGTATTTAATGCGTAGGAGAATTTTAATGATCCCATGTTAGGAGCTTCTAACGTCTCGACATAGAAGTGAAGTAGGATCCTATAGAGTTAGGGAATATTGTACACGGCCCTACGACTAGTATTAAGGAATACGACCCGTCATACATGCAATTGTAACAAACTATCAACCTGTAAAAGATATCTAGGGAGTAATGAAATCTAAGTAAAGACAACTTTCCTCATTATTGTTACACCCCATTAGCAATTAGATTTATTTTCATTTCTGTCATTTTATTTTGATTGCATTTTAGTTAATTTGGGTTAGTTGGCTAGCAACTAATTCCGCCCACTCTTCCAAAACCGAGATTTTTACTTGCTTTTATAAAAATATAAAAATACAAAAGAATCATCTCTCACCTCTAGACCTAGTTTTTAGGCTTTCTAATCCTAGCGACACTATTCCCGAGTTGAACGATCAATCCCCCGGTACTTTTCACTATACTATACTACAACGATCAGGTACACTGCCTGGTGGGGGTTGTAAGCTTCTCGAGATCCCTCGAGAGGTAAAGCCTGGTGCGATTCCCACGTATCAAGTTTTTGGCGCCGCAGCCCGGGGAATAGTTATTGTCTATGTTAGGATTTCTTTTTATTAGGTCTACGTGCAAGATTCCTTTCTAGCAAGATTTTATTTTTATTTTCTAGGTTTTCTTTAGTCTATCTTATTTCTTCGTGTCTTTGTTCGTAACCTTTACCATCCGACATTATGGAAGGTGGTAACATCTCTAACCCACCACAACAAAACCACCCACAAAACCCACCACTAGCAAATCAACCTCCTAGGCCCCGAACCATAGGAGAGTATTCCCGTTCTAGCCACCAAGGCTATCGAAACACTATTGAGCTCACTCAAGGAGCCAATGTGTCCCCTTTGCGATCTGACACCATCCGGTTGGTGCAAAGCGGATGTGCATTCCATGGACTTCGTTCCGAAGATCCTAACCAACATCTCAAGGATTTCCTTAAAATCGTAGATTCCATAGACCTTAATGTTACAACTAGAGAGTCGACCCGATTACGCCTATTCCAATTCTCTCTACGTGATCAAGCTAGTCAATGGCTTGAACGTTTACCCGCGGGATCCATCACCTCATGGGATGATCTCACCACTCGTTTCCTTGCTCAATTTTTCCCACCGGGGAGAACTACCAAGCTTAGAAATGATATATTGATGTTCCAACAACGTCAAGGTGAAACTCTATATGAAGCATGGACTCGTTTCAAGGACTTACTCCAAAAAGTCCCTCATCATGGCATAGATCTTTGGCTCCAAGCCCAAATATTCTATGATCATATAGATCTCTCCACAAGGCGAACCATTGAACAATCGGCCGGTGGCAAGCTACGTGATCTAAGTGCGGAAGAATCATGGGAACTCATAGAAGATCTTGCTCTCTATGACAACGAAAGTTGGAATGATCCCCGTGATGTGAACAAAACGGTCAAGGAAATATATTTGCCTTCGAACAATTCTAGCACTCCCGACCGTAGGATCATGGAACTTGAGGACCAAGTCAAGTTTCTCATGAAATCTTACGAAGCTCCTAAGCCTTCAAGCCAAGTGAACAAAATCACTTCTTCATGCGAATTATGTAGTGGTCCCCATGACACTCGTGATTGCGTAGAACTCCCCGGACAAGCTTTTGCGGACTACGGATCCTCGCGTACCGACGAAGCGGGAGACAAGTGGTACACTTTCAAACCCGAGCCAAACCCTTACGGTGATTCCTACAACCCTTCTTGGAAAAAACACCCGAACCTTAGGGGGAAACAAAACCAAAACAGTTCTTCCAATCCGCCAACTCTTTACCAACCAAACAGTCCACCCTCTAACCGTACTTTCAACAACAATCCTTTCAACAACTATGGTAGTACCAACAATCTTGAAGGATTGATGTCCAAGTTTATGGAATCTCAAGAAGCTCTCATAGCTAAGTTTGAAACTGAATTCAATCAACAACAAACGGAGATGACCAATAAGATTGACAACTTGTCGAAAGCCCTCAACAACCAAGTGCTAGCTACACCTAGGAAGGACACTAGGGACACTAATAGCGGAATCCAAGTTAAGGACCCCTCGTCATCCAAACACATCCACTTTGTCAATGTTGTCACCGTTAAGCTAATAGATAAGGATATAGAAGAGAGTGACAAGGATGAAGTTGGAATAGAAACCGAGATTAGGGATGAGATTAAGGAAGTTGAGGTTAATAAGGGAGAAAAGTTAGAGGAAGTAGAAAACGTAGAAGAGTACTTTGATAAGTTGCCCACCAAGGAAGAACGGGAATATCACAAGGATTTGTTCGATGATCCCGAGACACCATATATCCTTGGTTCACCCCTTATTAAAGTAGGTGATCCCTCTAACATCAACATACCATGCAACATTGGGCATATGCATGTATGGAAAGCTTATATTGATCCTAGGTCTCCTATAAACATCATGACTAGGACCAATTATAATTGGGTAATGAAGAAGCAACTAGGTTATAGGATGATGCCAAACAGGAATTTGACAAGTAATTTTGTAGGAAGAGTGAAAGGATTACATGTCTTTGTAGGAAACTTCACTTATGTTATCGACTTTGTGATAGTGGAGGATACTCATCCGGTAATAGATGATTGCCTAAGTCAAGTAGTGTTCGGAAAGCTGTTTGTTGAGGCCTCTAAAATGAGTTATGACCTGACCCTAGGGATAGTTAGATTCAAGGAAGAGAATGATGAGATTGCTTACCAAATGCCCTATAAGATTGAACAATACCGCCTCTTATCAAACATAGAAAAGGAACACAAACAAGCGGTTTACTATAGGAATGATGAGGATAGACGTAGAGGAGTAGAATATGTTATGAATAGAATACTTGGTTTCTACAAGGAATGCTTGCAACTATGTCCGCAATACAAAACTAAGATTAGAGATGACCTAGAGAATAAGACCAACGATGACGTCACGTAATTGCCCATGACCTTGAGTCTAGCTACAAGACTCGTAAATAAAGAAAAGCGCTTCTTGGGAGGCAACCCATGTTTTGTGTGATTTTTAATTGTTTGATTGTTATTTGTTTCCGTATGCATGCTTTATTTTTTATTGTTGGTAGATCATGTTTCAAACTAAATTGTGAAAATGCTTTATTTTGTCGTTTAACTTCGCCTTAACTTCATATAAAGGTATTTTGCAAAAGCAAAGTGTAAGGGGAAACCCCAAATATGTTTTTAAGAACGAAATTGATCATGATTCTCCACAATATTAAATGAACATGTGTATTAGTATTTGTTAGAGTCAAATGCTTGTATCGAGTCATAATGATGTTTTGCAGGATTTTCCAGGAAGTAGGACATAAGTTTTTCCAGAAATTTTCCAGAAACTTAACATAAAGATTTATGCATGTCACTTCTGACGGTGTCATGAATTAATTCCTGATGGCGTCATGTGTAAAATTCTGTAAATTTTGCGAGTTTTGTTTTTCTAACGGAGTTTTTGTTAATTCTTTAGTTTTATAAACTCTAGGAAATCTGCAAACATTCATTCCACAAGCATTATATCTTAATTTATTTTCTAGGATTTGTTAGTATATATAGATTGCCGCTGATTTTACGCGAGTTTGCCTTTTTTGTTTTCTCTGGTTTAATAGGTTATGTATGACAAGAAGATGATTTATTTTTCTGGAAGGGAAGCTTTGAATGTTCATTTTCTTGGAGGAAGATCTAACCTTGTTACCACACTATCCACACCGAACGAATCAGGGGAGTATTTGCTTTCATTCTTTTACCTATCTCACTTTTACATTTTTTAATTGAATATTGGGGACAATGTTCATCCTAAGTGTAAGGGGAGGGCAAATGATGATACCTTATAGGATACTATTGCACTTGAGTTTGTTTGTTTGATGGTAGGTGTGTAATAAAACTAAGAGAAATACATTTTAGTGTAATTTTAGCGTCAAATTTAAAAAAAATTTACAACATTTAGGAGTGAAACTTTAGCCTTAGCAAGCGTCTCATGGATAGGAGTCGTATGACTAGCACAAAACCGTACCATTCAGAAAAATTTTCCACCCAAATATGTGAGGTTCGCCTTTAGATTTGATAGGAAAAGCATTCACTATTAGTGCTTATGAGGGTACCGGTAGCAATTAGATTCTAGAACTTGCGTTAGTGATGCATCCCGAGACCACTAGTGAGACTACATTCGTGTAGTAGGATTTACTACATGATAAGAGGCATTAGAATCACCCTTGTGTTAAACCCGTATCATGATTACTTGACCATTTAAGTCATATTACTTGGCTAGTAAAGTCAACTAATTTTTCCCACACCTTAGCGTTGTACTCATTTTCAGTACACGAAACCCCTAGTACACCCCTCCGAGCCTATCTTTTCGTTTCTACCTTTAAGCATCTTACTTAAAGGAAGAATTTGTTAGAACCCACTTAAATATACAACCAAATCGCCTTAGCCTTCCATGTATGCACTCATCTTTAGTGCATTATTGTTACATGTTTAAACCCTTAGTTAATTATCTAATTGATTACATGGTTGCTAAGTCGAGTCATATCTTGTACATATTGTTTTGGGACGATTGGGACTCATGGGTAAAGTACTTGTGTTATGGAGTAATGGGGAAGAACATCATATGTGCGTTAATCTTAAAAAGTACTCCAAGTGTTTTGATTATCTTGATTCGAGTCATTAGAGTAGTTTATTATAAAGTATGTAAAAATTCAAGTGTAAGGGGAATGTACATTCCCTATGATGTATTATTTTAGATGGTAGGGTAAGAGTGTATGAAAAAAAAATCGAAAAAATTAAGAAAAAGAAAAAAAAATGATAAAAAAAAGAGAAAAGAGAAAAAACATACGGACTACCATCCCGTTTCATTCTATGTTTATTTTATATTTATTAGCTTAAGTCGAGTCTATTCTTGGCTTAGCAACGCCATATTGTACATTTAATTAACCAAGATGATTAACTCGCCGCTAGTAAATATTGCCTTTATCCAACAAAACCGTGTATTCCATATCCTTACACCTAACGTTATAACCCTTTGAAAGACCTCTTTGATAGTTTATCCTAGGTGCTTACGCCAAGTGGTAGAGGTTTGATCCTTTCCCAAGCCTATGGTAATCTATTTTGTTATGAAAGGTAGTGAGAGATGTTTTCCATTTCCTTATTGTGATATATACTTTATTACACCCGAGAGATGTGAGTATCTAAACACTATTTGTGAGGTGCTAGTGTATGACCTCCGTGCTTGTCTTTGGTCTTTAGTGGAACGATTATTTGTTGTAATTACTTTTATATTAGTGTTAAATGACCCCTAACTTGTATTTTGATTAGAATAAAAGCGCATTTGCTTGATGACAAGCAAATCTCAAGTGTAAGGGTATTTGATGAGGCGAAAAATGAACCGTTTTTAGGGGGTCATTTTAGACCAGATTCGAATTTATTTGATCAAATATTGCCGTAAATCGTTTCTTTTGTCATTTTAGGTACTTTTGGAGTGAAATCTGGAAAAGGAAGCATTTTGGATGTTTTTGGAGCATAAAAGTGAAGAAAACGGCAAAGTCTTAATTTTCCTTGCTGGGAACGGTACTTGACGGTGTCACTTGTTTCTTAATGACGGCGTCAAGAGCAATACAAGAGGTGGAAGTGGATGATACACGTGACGATCTAGAAGGTTTTGTACTAAGGAGATGACGGCGTCACCATAGGCCGTCATGGTCCAAATGTTAGTGACGGCCCAGAACAAAATTACACATGACGGCGTCAAAAGTGGATCTAGGAAATCTGATTTCATTATGGGCGGCTAGTTGATGACGTCCGAATTTCCTTCTTGACGCCGTCACCCTGTAAAATCTATATATAGTTTTCCAAAATTCATTCATGAGTGTGCAACTTTGAGGGAGAAACCCTAGGTCGAATTTTTCCAGCTTTTTCAAGGGTTTCAACCTTTTGAACTTTACATGTCAATTTGAGATAAGTACTCTTTCAATTCAATCAATATGTCTATGTGTTGCTTGAATATATCTTACACTTGTCTTCAATTTAACATGCTCGACTAGATCTCTTTTGTGTTTGCTTAGATATAGTGAAACCTAGATGTTAATTATGGCTTGATTGTTTGTTTATAGTTGTTACGGATGATTGTATTCGATGTTAGGCTTGACAAAACTGGCAGACTTCTATTGGTAAAATGCTTGAACATCTTAAGAAACATGATCAGAGGTGTACTATGATTTTTGGTTGTATTTAATGCGTAGGAGAATTCTAATGATCCCATGTTAGGAGCTTCTAACTGCTTGACATAGGAGTGAAGTAGGATCCTATAGAGTTAGGGAATATTGTACACGGCCCTACAACTAGTATTAAGGAATACGACCCGTCATCAATGCAATTGTAACAAACTATCAACCTGTAAAAGATATCTAGGGAGTATTGAAATCTAAGTAAACACAACTTTCCTCATTATTGTTACACCACATTAGTAATTAGAGTTATTTTCATTTCTGTCATTTTATTTTGATTGCATTTTAGTTAATTTGGGTTAGTTGGCTAGCAACTAATTCCGCCCACTCTTCCAAAATCGAGATTTTTACTTGCTTTTATAAAAATATAAAAATACAAAAAGAATCATCTCTCACCTCTAGACCTAGTTTTTAGGCTTTCTAATCCTAGCGACACTATTCCTGAGTTGAACCATCAATCCCCCGGTACTTGTCACTATACTATACTACAACGATCAGGTACACTGCCTGGTGGGGGTTGTAAGCTTCTCGAGATCCCTCGAAAGGTAAATCCTGGTGCGATTCCCACGTATCAGACATAAAGCAAAGCCGTGAACCATCAGGGCAAAGTGGAAAATATTGTGTATCAGTAGGCGGGATGTTACAAGAGGTATCAGAGCCACTCCAGACCCATTCAGGATGGTGGGGAAAACCTCATTGAGGACGATGAGTCCCTAAGGGGGGGGGGTGATTGTAACACCCTAGGCAAATCCCACATCGACAGAGCCCTAGAGAGATGCTGGGTATATAAGAATAACATTTGTCTTATCAGACACAACGCGTTTTGTGTTCTGCTGTGAGAAGATTTCTCAGCGCGTGCTCGTGTGAGAGTAGCACTGGTATGGGTGACCTACCGGGAAGTCTCACACGAGGGCCACAAAAGCAAAGCCATGAGCCCTCAGAGCAAAACGGACAATATTGTGTATCAGTAGGCGGGATGTTACATATGCAAAGCTTGATATCTCAATCGATTGTTCACATAATTTCATCAACGCACTAAAAAAAGATTAGCGTTATAGTTCTTGCAGTGATTGATATATTAGTCAATTTTTTTTCGTATGCAACTACCTAATTTGGGTGTTCTAGGATTAATTGAGATCGTCTTATCTAGAAAAGAAATGTCACAATCACCGGTCCTTGATTGGTATTGTCAAACAATCAAGGTAACGTTGTTTTGCTAAGATCTTAATTGTTTGATATATACATAGTTTTCAAAACTGGAATGGACTTCCATTTTTGTCGAACAATTAGTTATCTATTATATAAGTATCCTTTGGTTCGTTATGTATCTACAAATGGCTGTAAACCAAGCTGATCAATCAATTAAGTCTCATGTGCTGTTAATCATTAATCACTATCTTTAGTATTGATTCTATTAGAATTATATTTTGACTTTTTTATTAATTAATACATGATCACAATATATAATCCCTTATGATTATTCTAGATATAAATCATAAACCGGGTTCGGCCTATCTACTAATAATAAATCCCAATGACTTAATTATATATGTCTAACACTTCCCCGCAGTTCGAGTGGAAGAGAACCGAACACTCAAACTGGTACGAAACTCCTCAAAAAGCGTAAACGGAAAACCCTTGGTAAAGATGTCAGCATACTGGTAACAAGATGGCACATGAAGTACATGAAACTCTCCTTATGCAACCATGTCACAAACAAAATATATACAGTCTCCATGTGTATGGTCCGTTGATGTTGAACATGATTAACAGTCATATAAAGGGCACTAACATTGTCATAATAAAGAGGTGTGGCAGACAATACTGGTATATGAAGCTCACGAAGAAGATTATGTAGCCAGGCAGTTTCAACATCAGCATTAGCAAAACCTATGTACTCAGCCTCAACATTCGATTTAGATAATGCATGTTGCCGCTTTGAGGACCATGAGAGGATAATATTGTTAAAGTTACGTATAAATATTAATAGTGTATGACTAGTATCGAACCTGAGACCTCGGGATTGCACACATTACAAATGAGTATCAAGAAATAATAATTGATTCATATTAATAGTTATATATATATATATATATATATATATATATATATATATATATATATACATATATATAATTATTTACAACTAGAAGGACTTAATGGTCGTTAGTATTAACCGTATGGACTAACTATCGTTAAATGTAATCGAGAAGGACTAACATGAAATTAGATGTCAAGAAGGATCCGGAAGATCCTTGTGGATCCCTATGGCTGGTCAAATGGGGGGGGGGGGGGGGGGCGGGAAACCCAACCCACATCAAACTTGCTCTCTAAGTTTCTATTAGTATATATACAAACAGAAGTGTTACCC
Source organism: Artemisia argyi (assembly GCA_030686995.1). NCBI lineage: Eukaryota > Viridiplantae > Streptophyta > Magnoliopsida > Asterales > Asteraceae > Artemisia > Artemisia argyi. The sequence goes on along the minus strand of CM060686.1, from coordinate 152,182,845 downwards.
TAAAATTGTTTTCTTCTCTCCTTTGTCTTCATAACCGATCGAACACCCCTATCCCTTAGGGTTTCGATTTTTTGTAAATCAAATTTACTTCTATTTGATTTTACTTGCATAAACTTAATACGGTTTAATTTGTGTGTACAAGAACGAGGTAATAACTCACTATAGTTATTATCAAGGGATCGATAAACAAAATAGTAAGGGGTTTATCATTGATCCATTGTTACACAAGTTCAATATTTGCTATTTGATTCTTGTTCGGGCTAGAATCACCACGGTACGTTCCTATTATGTTTTGGTTAATAATTATGTGTTATACTTGATCATAGCTTCCGCAATACGTGTACTTTGGTATTTAAATTCGAACAGTGGCATCACGAGCCATGTATAACATGTAATTGGTTACTAAAACGTAATAAAAATCGGATCTTTAAGTGTTTTAGATACGTGTTTTGATCTAGGGTTTTTCTTTTTCATATTTTTTTAAAATTCGAAACCCTAACCCTAATTTTAGGGGGGGTCGATTTTCCATGAAACCTGATGCGTGGGATTGTACCCTCACAAAAGGTTTTACCTCTCAAGGGATCTTGAGAAGCTTACAACCCCCACCAGGCAGTGTACCTGATCGTGGTAGTATAGTATAGTAACAAGTACCGGGGGATTGATCGTTCAACTCAGGAATAGTGTCGTTAGGATTGAAATTAATCTAACTAGGTCTAAAGGTGAATGATGATTCTTTTTGTGTTTTTATATTTTATGAAAAGCAGGTAAAAATCTCGGGTATTGGGAGAGTGGGCGGAATTAGTTGCTAATCAACTAACCCAAAAGCTACTAATTAAACTAATGTGCAAAAAAATAAACTAAGGTTCTACAAGGTAAGTGAAGCATGTCTACCCATGATATGTTACTCCTTGCTAGCTATCCAATTCTACCCATTGAATTGTCACACCTTGGTTTAATTGACGGGTTGTATTCCTTAATACCATTCGTAGGGCCGTGTACAATATTCCCTAACTCTATAAGATCCTACTTCACTCCTATGTCGAGCCGTTAAAAGCTCCTAACATGTGATCATTAGAATTCACTTATGCATTAAATACAACCATATAATCGTAGTACACCTCTGATCATGTTTTTAAGACATTCAAGCAAGTTACCAATTGGAAGTCTGCCAGTTTTCTTAAGCCTAACATCGGTATCATTCAATTAAACAAGAGACAATAGGAAACAAGAATTATAAGCTAAATCAACTAGACCTATTGAAGTGTCATGCCTTAATTGATGAAGATAGACACAAACATCAACAAGTAATAAATAAGATCTAATCAATTATGTACAAGTTTCACATAAACATAAGTAGACACAAGGTGAATTAGCCAAGCATAATTAATGAAGAACAAGCAACAATAATGATAAATGAAGACATGAATTAAGATAGAATTAACAAACCATTACAAGATATTTATGGAGTGATTGAAACCCTCTAAGTTGCTGGAAAAACACCCACCTAAACCCAGGAATCGACCTTAGGGTTTAGGGCTTACAAAAAGTGAAGTTATGATGTTATATTTATAGGCTGATTTTCTGTCAGCCCGATCATGACGGTGTCAGACTAATTTTGACGGCAATACGACCAACTTTTCTTCACCAAATTGTAGATCTCTTCGTCCTCTTCGCGTGGGCTTTTGAATTACCTAAATCCGAGTTCGTATGCAAAAGTTATGACCAAAACAATATCAGCTACTCCGCGAGCAAGTTGTGACAAGTTAACACGTGACGGCCTACGTGACGCCTTCAGGAAGTCTTCTGGGCCATCACACTTTAATTTTACACGTGACGCCTTGGGTGACACCGTCATGGCGTCATCTCCAATGCACAAAACTCTCTGGATCGTCACATGTATTGTCTACATCCACCTCTTTTGTTACTGAATGACGGCGTCATTAAGGAACTTGTGACGCCGTCAGGTACTGTTCCCAGCAAGAAAAATTAAGACTTTGCCGTTTTCTTCATTTTTATGCTCCAAAAACGTCCAAAATGCTTCCTTTTCCAGAATTCACTCCAAAATTACCTTAAATGACAAAAGGAACGATTTAGGGCAATATTTGATCAAATAAATTCAAATCCGGGCTAAAATGACCCTCTAAAAATGGTTCATTTTTCAGCTCATCAAATACCCTTACACGTGAGATTTGCTTGTTCTCAAGCAAATGCGCTTTTATTTTAATCAAAATATAAGTTAGGGGTCATTTAACACTAATATAAAAGTAATTACAACAAATAATTGTTCCACTAAAGACCAAAGACAAGCACGGAGGTCATACACTAGCACCTCACAAATAGTGTTTAGATACTCACATCTCTCGGGTGTAATCAAGTATATATCGCAATAAGGAAATGGAAAACATCTCTCACTACCTGTCATAGCAAAATAGATTACCATAGGCTTGGGAAAGGATCAAACCTCCACCACTTGGCGTAAACACCTAGGATAAACTATCAAAGAGGTCTTTTAAAGGATTATAACGTTAGGTGTAGGGATATGGAATACACGGTTTTGTTGGATATAGGCAATCTTTACTAGTGGCGAGTTAATCATCTTGGTTAATTACATGTACAATATGGCGTTGCTAAGCCAAGACTAGACTCTACTTAAGCTAATAAATGAAAGATAACAAAAACTTAAAACAAACATAGAATGAAACGGGATGGTAGTCAGTATGTTTTTTTCTCTCTTCTTTTTCTATTTTTTTTCTTTTTCTTAATTTTTTGATTTTTTGATTTTATTTATTTATTTATTTATTTATTTTTTTGAATTGCATATACTCTTACCCTACCATCCAAAATAATACATCATAGGGAATGAACATTCCCCTTACACTTGAATTTTTACATACTTTACAATAAACTAATCTAATGACTCGAATCAAGAAATCAAAACACTTGGAGTACTTTTAAGATTAAAGCACATATGGGGGTAATATATGATGTTCTTCCCCATTACTCCATAACATTAGTACTTTACCCATGAGTCCCAATCGTCCCAAAACAATATGTACAAGGATATGACTCGACTTAGCAACCATGTAATCAATTAGATAATTAACTAAGGGTTTAAACATGTAACAATAATGCACTAACCATGAGTGCATACACGGAAGGCTAAGGCGATTTGGGTGTACATTTAAGTGGGTTGTAACAAATTCTTCCTTTAAGTAAGATGCTTAAAGTTAGAAACGAATGGATAGGCTTGGAGGGGTGTACTAGGGGTTTCATGTACTAAAAATGAGTACAACGCTAAGGTGTGGGAAAAATTAGTTGACTTTACTAGCCAAGTAATATGACTTAAACGGTCAAGTAATTATGATACGGGTTTAACACAAGGGTGATCCTAATGCCTCTTATCATGTAGTAAATCCTACTACATGAATGTAGTCTCATTAGCGGTCTTGGGATGCATCAATAACACAAGTTTTAGAATCTAAATGCTACCGGTACCCTAATAAGCACTAATAATGAATGCTTTTCCTATCAAATCTAAAGGCGAACCTCACATATTTGGGTAGAAAATTTTTCTAAATGGTACGGTTTTGTGCTAGTCATACAATCTCCTATCCATGAGACGCTTGCTAAGGCTAAAGTTTCACTCCTAAATGTTGTAAAAAATTTTAAATTTGGCGCTAAAATTACACTAACAAGTATTTCTCTTAGTTTTATTACACACCTACCATCAAATAAACAAACTTAAGTGCAATTGTATCCTATAAAGTATCATCATTTACCCTCCCCTTACACTTAGGATGAACATTGTCCCCAATGTTCAATTAAAGAATGTAAAAGTGAAACAGGTAAAAGAATGAAATCAAATACTCCCCTGATTCGTTCAGTGGGGATAGTGTGGTAACAAGGTTAGATCTTCCTCCAAGAAAATGAATAATCAAATCTTCCCTTCCAGAAATATAAATCATCTTCTTGTCATATGTAACATGTTAAACCTGAGAAAACAAACAAGGCAACCTCGCGTAAAATCGGCGGCAATCTATATATACTAACAAATCCTAGAAAACAATGTAAGATATAATGCTGGTGGAATGAATGTTTGCAGATTTCCTGGAGTTTATAAAACTAAAAAATTAACAAAAACTTTAAGACTCCGTTAGAAAAACAAAACTAGCAAAATTTCCAGAATTTTACACATGACGCCGTCAGGAGTTAATTCCTGACGCCGTCAGAAGTGACCTGCAGAAATCTTTACGTTAAGTTTCCGGAAAATTTCTGGAAAAACTTATGTCCTACTTCCTGGAAAATCCTGTAAAACATCATTATTACTCGATACAAGCATTTGACTCTAACAAATACTAATACACATGTCCATTTAATATTGTGGAGAATCATGATCAATTTCGTTCTTAAAAACATATTTGGGGTTTCCCCTTACACTTATCTTTTGCGAAATACCTTTGTATGAAGTTAAGACGAAGTTAAACGACAAAATAAAGTATTTTCACAATTTTATTTTGAAACATGATCTACCAACAATAAAAATAAAGCATGCATACGGAAGCAAATAACAATCAAACAAATAAAAATCACACAAAACATGGGTTGCCTCCCAAGAAACGCTTTTCTTTATTTACGAGTCTTGTAGCTAGACTCAAGGTCATGTCCAATTACGTGACCTCATCTCTTGAGATGATGTATCCCATATAATTATGATCCTCACTATCGTGATAATGGTGTTTCAATCGATCGATACTTGCAGTCACCTCCCCTCCTCCTTTATTGATCAAGTTAGCTATCCCATCTTGGCCTATGCCTTTAATTGTGAATGGTCCATACCACCAGGGACTCGGTTTATCGGGAGGTACTGTCATCTCTGAGTGTCTTAAGAGTAGCAAGTCTCCTGTCACAAATGGTACATGGTTCTCCGTTGGTTGACTACATTCAAACTTGACACGAACTTTGTTGCAGCCTTTGTCTCTTTCATGCTTAGTTTCTTCATAACTTTTGATCCTTGTTTCCCACGCAAGAATCTTTTCTTGAATACGAATGGGCGATGTGTCAATGTTGTTTTTGAGCTTTCTCTTCATCAAGCTTTCTTGTGCACATTGTGAGGTCATGGGAAAGCTGATCTTTCTTTTTCCTGACTTAAGCTCGATTTCCCTTTTTTCATGCCTAATAACAGCTCGTGCGGTGGTAAGGAATGGTGCTCCAGGATTATTAGCATGCATCCACCTCCTTTATCATCGATGATCATGAAATCGACGGGATACATGAATCCTACAACATTACCAGCACATCCTCTGCAATTCCCAAAGGATATACATAAGAGTGTCCAGCGAAGGATAGCCTAACACGGGTGGTGGCTGGCATTTCTGATGTTAGTTGGGTGTAGGTAGTTAGGGGCATAAGACTTACTTCCAATCCTTGGTCGGCGAAAGCATTCAGACATTGCAGATTCCCAATGCTGGCTGGTATCTCAAAGTTCCCACAAGCCATCTGCTTAGTAGCTACTTTTTGTACAAGTAGTTTTTCAAATACCGGTCCCCCAGGTAATGTATCATACTCATCTTCCCCCTCTTTCTCCTTCTTTAAAACCTGTTGAGAGAATTAGTTATGTCCGTCACCCTTTATCCAATTTGTTATGGTGTTCTCATTTATATTATGTTTTAGGTAGTAACCTAATGATTGGGATTTTGGCGGTTCATCAATGGTTTGTTCACTAGGGGTTTCTTTTTTATCATCATCCTCATGGACAATTGTGATGGAATTAACAAACTGGGTAGTGGGGGTAGCACTTTCTTTCCTTAGTAACATCATTTCCGGGGTTTTCTGGTTTGCGTACTCCTCCACTAGGCTCATCATCTCCTTCATTTTCTCTTGCATCTCCTCCTTTAGTTTATAAACTGCTTCCTCGAATCTAGCAAGCCGCTCAGAATGGGTTGCCATATATTCTCTCATTCGAGCTTCGAATTCCGGGCTAAGTTTTTTAGGAGGGGAATAAGGTGGGGCATAACTTTGAAAGGTTTCAACATTCTCTCTAGAAGGTGACTCAGACAATGGCGTTGGAATCATTTTCGAGAAGAATTGACAGCTGCTCGTCTAGGACTTAAAGGTCTCTTTTGTTTTTCCTCGAAATAGTCAACTTTTGCCTTAAGCTTGCAAAGGAGTTCTTCGGAGATTTGATTAGTTTCTACAGGTGTCGAGATTGCACTGATGGCCGCTTTTATAGTATGATTAAATTCCCATAATTCTTGATTATCGGCGGCAAGTTCGTCAATAATTTTCTAAGATTCCTCGGCGTTCCTATCACGTAATCTACCTCCGATGGCTCGATCAATGGTACGTTGGGTGTGAAAGTCGACATGGTCATAGAAGATTTGAATTAATAACCAAAGATTTATACCATGATGAGGGACTTTTTGGAGTAAGTCCTTGAAACGAGCCCATGCTTCGTAAAAAGTTTCACCTTGACGTTGTTGGAACATCAAGATATCATTCCTAAGCATCACAGTTTTCTCTGGTGGGAAAAATTGAGCAAGGAAACTAGTGGTGAGATCATCCCATGAGGTGATGGAACCCGCGGGTAAACGTTCAAGCCATTGACTAGCTTGATCACGTAGAGAGAATTGGAATAGGCGTAACCGTGTCAACTCACTAGTTGTAACATCAAGGTCTATAGAATCTACGATTTTAAGGAAATCCTTGAGATGTTGATTAGGATCTTCGGAACGAAGTCCATGGAATGCACATCCGCTTTGCACCAACCGGATGATGTCGGATCGCAAGGGGGACACATTGACTCCTTGGGTGAGCTCAATGGTGTTTCGATAGCCTTGGTGGCTAGGACGGGAATATTCTCCTAGGGTTCGGGGCATAAGAGGTTGGTTTGCTAGTGGTGGGTTTTGTGGGTGGTTTTGTTGTGGTGGGTTGATGGGTTCAAAGATGTTACCACCTTCCATGATGTCGGATGGCAAAGATTACGAACAAAGACACGAAGAAATAGATAGAGTAAAGAAAACCTAAAAAATAAAAATAAAATCTTACTAGAAAGGAATCTAGCAAGTAGACCTAATAAAAAGAAATCCTAACCTAGACAATAACTATTCCCCGGCAGCGGCGCCAAAAAATTGATGCGTGGGATTGCACCCTCACAAAAGGTTTTACCTCTCAAGGGATCTTGAGAAGCTTACAACCCCCACCAGGAAGTGTACCTGATCGTTATAGTATAGTATAGTGACAAGTACCGGGAGATTGATCGTTCAACTCAGGAATAGTATCGTTAGGATTGAAATTAATCTAACTAGGTCTAAAGGTGAAGGATGATTCTTTTTGTGTTTTTATATTTTATGAAAAGCAGGTAAAAATCTCGGGTATTGGGAGAGTGGGCGGAATTACTTGCTAATCAACTAACCCAAAAGCTACTAATTAAACTAATGTGCAAAAAAATAAACTAAGGTTCTACAAGGTAAGTGAAGCATGTCTACCCATGATATGTTACTCCTTGCTAGCTATCTAATTCTACCTATTGAATTGTCACACCTTGGTTTAATTGACGGGTTGTATTCCTTAATACCATTCGTAGGGCCGTGTACAATATTCCCTAACTCTATAAGATCCTACTTCACTCCTATGTCGAGACGTTAAAAGCTCCTAACATGGGATCATTAGAATTCACTTATGCATTAAATACAACTATATAATCGTAGTACACCTCCGATCATGTTTCTTAAGACGTTCAAGCAAGTTACCAATTAGAAGTCTGCCACTTTTCTTAAGCCTAACATCAATATCATTCAATTAAACAAGAGACAATAGGAAACAAGAATTATAAGCTAAATCAACTAGACCTATTGAAGTGTCATGCCTTAATTGATGAAGATAGACATAAACATCAACAAGGAATCAATAAGATCTAATCAATTATGTACAAGTTTCACCTCTATAATTGTTATGTTTATTAGTTGTTTGATTTGTCTTTATCACTTGTTTTATTGTTTTCTTTGTTGGACACGATTGTAAGCAATAAAGGGTAATTTTCATAAAGAAAATAAATTGGACTAATAACGGTGAAACTTTAAAGTGATAAAGATTGATTCTTACGGTGTCTTATGTGCCAATAGTGGTTCGCTTCGCACGGTAATTGTCTCCCCGGCGAGACTAAGCAAGATTCAAACTTTATTACATGTTTTAAGATTTAATCCATAAACTTTTGCTTGATTGATGGTTTTGTACACATAGTTTTAAAAGTAACTCCTTTAAGACAAATTCATAGTGATGGTAAGAAGGCTTGGAAAGAGCCTTAGAGTCTGCCTTGGTTATCACACTTATAAATATGTCTTAAACGAATTTCTTTCATCTTCATTCTTGTACAATGTCATCTTAAGGGTGATTTATCTCAATTCCACTTTTGTGGGCGATAATTGTAGGTTCTTCTTTAAGTGGTGAACCCGATACCTCAAGTAAAACTTTTTGTATTAATCTTAAGAATCGGTTATAAAAAGGTTTTGAAAACTTATGCTATAAAGATGAGTGCATGCATCTTTATACATGTTTTGATTGTCATATCAAAATTAAATACCCTAAAATTTAAGTTACATGCCATCTATCTATAAGGAACACTTGGAGTTATATAATTCAGTAAACGTGAGACCTAGGCTAAATTTTAATAACAAGGTAAAATTCAGTTAATGTGTGAGACCATAGATAGTAATTTTACAGTTTCTACGGTAGACGACTTAATTAAGTTTTGCGTGAGACCTAGAACTTAAGGCATGAGATGGGATGAAACATGCTTACAAGGCAAATTGATGAATCAATTTGATGTAAATCCCATAATGATCTAGGAATTGGAAATTTTGTTTGCCAATTATTGTTCGACAGATTACCATCTTTTATACTTTCACCGCCACTAGCAGATCAACTGATGTGGTGGAATCTATGTAAAGTTGGATCCTAGATTTCAAGAAAATTAGTTGGTTATATGAATATAACCTTGGGTATTATATTTTCTTGGAAATATTTATTATCGAAAATACTAATGTTTAAACTTTTATCTGTAGATATGGCTCAACCCGATAACCCATCTGTGATTTCTGCTTTCAAGAGTCATCTTGAGAGGAAAAAACTGACTGGAAAGAATTTCAATGATTGGTACAGATCGCTCAGAATTGTCTTTAGGGCGACCGACAAGTTGAATTACTTGACCACTCACTGTCAAAAGGAGCTTGCTGAAACTGAACCGGAACCGGTTAAGGCAGCTTGGAGACTTGAGCATGCTAAATACAATGAGGTTACTTGTTTAATGCTCACTAGTATTAATGCTCAGTTACAAAAGAAGTTTAAGTACTACTTTCCTAAAGACATGATGAACTTCAAAAGTCTTATGAAAAGTCTCCTGTAGTTGAATTGTATGAGTCTCTTGACAAGCTACACAGCTGCAAGCATGGTGATGGTAAACCAGTTGAAGATTATGTGAATGAGATGAAAGACTACTTTGATCAACTTCACAGAATTGGATTTGGTTACCCCGAGAATGTGTAAGTGAACTTGATCAACAGGACCCTTAACAAGGACTTTGCTGGTTTTGTTCAGAATTTCAACATGCATTGCTCGGGGAAGACAATCATAGAATTACTCGCATTGCTTTTTGATTATGAGAAAGGTCTACCAGCCAAGGTCAAGGCTCCTACCCCGCAAGTGTTGGCAATTCATGGGGGAAGAATCCAAAAGAAATCACATGTGAACAAAGGCAAAAGGAAAGGTGATAAAGGCAAGCAGGTCATGGCCTATCAACCACAACCCAAGATGAAGCAACATCAGCCTAAGCAGAGCAAGGTGAATCCTCCAAACAAGAAGGATCAGGCTTGTCACCACTGTCATGAGAAGGGTCATTGGAAGCGCAATTGTCCACTCTATATTCATGACTTGCGACATTAGAAGCAGAATAATGAGACTGGTAACCCCAGTACTTCAGGTGCGTTCTTTATGATTGAATTATTCACTCTTACTCTTAAATTGAATTCATGGGTATATGATACGGGACGTGGCATTCATATTTGCAATACCTTGCAGGGGTTTAGAGTTGAGAGAAAGCTGGCCTATGGAGAACAATTCTTGCACGTGGGTAACGGAGCACATGCAGAAGTTGAAGCTATAGGCGTTTTTAATTTAGTGTTGCCTTCGGGCTTAGTACTATCTTTAAATAATTGTCATTATGCACCGTCAATTGTCAAAGGTGTTATTTCATTTTCATGTTTGTTGAACCTTGGTTTTGATCATACTATTACTAGCAATGGAATTTCAGTTTCTTTAAATGGTGTTTTTTATTTTAATGTTATTGCTGTGAATGGTATTTTTGAGATTGATATGAATGATAATGATAATGCTTTTGTTAAAAATAATTCAATGTATAGCATCAATCATAAGAGAATCAAGAAAGGTATGGATTCGTCTTATCTTTGGCATTGTCGACTTGCTCACATTGGAAAGGCTCGCAAGGAAAAGCTGAAACATGATGGGCTTTTAGATAAGATCAATGATGAATCATTTGATAAGTGTGAATCTTGTATTGCTGGAAAGATGACAAAGAAACCATTTAAGAATAGGATTGAAAGGGCTTCTGATCTACTTGGTCTTATTCATACAGATGTGTGTGGACCACTTAGACATGTGTCAAGGAGAGGTGCTAGCTACTTCTTAACATTTACGGATGATTATAGCCGTTATGGATATGTTTATTTACTTAAACATAAGCACGAGGTATTTGAAACATTCAAAGTTGTTAATACAAATATCACCTAAAAACGTTATTTATATTTTACGATCTTCGCTAAGTTTTGTTAATGACAAATGTAAACTTTAGTTTCTAAGTAAAACATAATCTTAGTTTTAAAGACTTGCATAAACTAGACTTTTGCTATATTTTACATTTCATAAAACTCAACACTTTTTATTTCTTAAAATAGAATTGTCACATCACATTTATGGCAAGTTTTGTCATTATACATTTATGGAAAGAAATGTGTTTGACTTACTAAGTGGTTGCTTGCAAGTTTAGTGTTTGGCTTGATATTATGAGATGTGACATTGTTTGGTTTGCAAGGAGTAATGAGATGTGACTTTGTTTGGTTTGTAAGATTTATTGCAAAACCAACTGCAAGCCTGGCGGTACCCTGGGGATACACGGGCGGAACCCTTCTGAGGGGTCCGCCTGATCCGCCAGACCTACAGAAGGTTTTGCTATAAATACCAAGCCCCAAGTTGAATTTTGGCTTATCACTCTACATCATATTTTACACACACACATTCATTCTTTCATCTAACCCTTTAATATTTCATATGTGAAGTTTCTTTTTGTAGCAAAGAGATTCATGAGCTCATTAAAAGTAACAAGTATTCAACACAACGTTGCAAGACTTGTTAGCTTAGCATTGTGTAGACTTGTATAGTTTACACTTCATTTGATTGTGTATTTTCAGTAGTGATCGGTTAGTATTTTAGTCCTCAAAATACAAAGTGTATCGGGAGTAGTTGTACCCTTGTAAAAGAACTAACGGGAGTGGTTGTACCCTTGGTAAAGAACTCGACATCTAGCTTAGTGTCGGTAAAAGTATAAGCGACGTGTAAGGTTTTCTCCGCCGGTGAAAGGAGCTTGTTGACTAGTGAAAGAAACTCTCGAGTTGGATACTCGGGGCGTGGACGTAGGGCAAGGAAAAAGAGTCCTTGTAGCCGAACCACGATAAATACTCGTGTTGTGGTTTGATTGTTTCTTTCATTTACTTGCATGTTATATATTGTGTTTGTGCATATATCTTTGATCAAACGGAAAGTTTCAAAGCTAACTTAACAAGTTAAAAAGTTTTTAAACGGTAAACTATTCAACCCCCCTTCTAGTTTTCCACAAAAGTGTTTAAAGCAGAAGTAGAGTTGCAACTTGGAAAGAAGATTAAAGCTCTTCGATCCGATAGATGTGGTGAATACCCGAGTCAAGAGTTTATAGATTACTTAGCTAAGGAAGGAATTGTCCAGCACCTTACTTCTCCATATACTCCACAACAAAATGGTGTATCTGAGAGAAAGAATCATACATTGCAAGACATGATACGATCTATGTTTAATCTAACAACTCTTCCTTTTTCATTTTGGGATTATGCCTTAGAATCTGCGGTTCGCATTCTAAATATGGTTCCAACAAAGAAGGTGGATAAGACACCATATGAGTTATGGACTGGAAAAGCTCCTAACTTGTCTTATCTAAAGGTCTGGGGTTGCGAGGCGTATGTTAAACGTGACTCAGCAGATAAACTCCAACAAAGATCTGTAAAGTGCATCTTCGTAGGATACCCAAAGGAAACAATGGGTTACTACTTTTATTACTCACCTGAAAACAAAGTTTTTGTTGCAAGGTATGGAGACTTCTTGGAAAAGGAGCTCATATCTCAAGAATTCAGTGGGAGAGTATATGATCTGGAAGACGATCATGAAGATGTTACACCTTATGAAAACACTAGCCAACTTCCTATAGAACCTGAAAGTTTAGGTCCTCCACCTGAAGTTGAAGTGGTTCCCATTCGTAGGTCAACTAGACCTGTGAAAGCTCCTGAACGTCTATGTCTTAACGTAGAGTGTGAGGAAACTATACTAGGGGATCTTGATGAAACTACTAGTTATAGGGCTGCCATGAATGGTCCTGAAAAGGAAAAATGGCAGGTTGCTATGAATGGGGAAATGCAATCCATGAGAGATAATGAAGTCTGGATAGAAGTAGACCTACCTCCGGGTGCCAAACTAGTTAGGAGTAAATGGCTTTACAAGAAAAAGACTTATATGGATGGCATTGTACACACCTATAAGGCCCTTTTGGTAGCTAAAGGCTATACTCAAACATTTGGTGTTGACTATGAGGAGACCTTTTCTCTTGTAGCTGACATTAGGACCATTAGGATTCTCATAGCTATAGCCGCTTACTATGACTATGAGATTTGGCAAATGGATGTCAAAACCGCCTTCTTAAACGGTCGCCTAGATGAAGACATCTATATGGCGCAGTGATGAGGCGAAAAATGAACCGTTTTTAGGGGGTCAGTTAAGCCCGGAATTGAATTTATTTGATCAAATATTGCCCTAAATCGCTCCTTTTGTGATTTTAGGTACTTTGGGAGAGAAATCTGGAAAAGGAAGCAATTCGGACGTTTTTGGAGCATAAAAGTGAAGAAAACGCCAAAGACTTAATTTTCCTTGCTGGGAACAGTAGGTGACGGCGTCAAGAGCAACATTTTGACGGCGTCAAGAGTAATTTTCATGACGACCCAGTACAAAAATGAAGGCGTCACAAGGTAGAGCTTCAAGAGTAAAATACGTGACGGCCTGGAAAAAGTTATAACGTGACGGCGTCAGAAGTAGATCAAGGCAGTCCGAGAATTCTTTTGGTAGCGAGATGACGGCGTCACCAATTTGGTCTTGACGCCGTCAGCCTCAATTTCCTATATATAGTTTTCTAATTTTCATTCATAAAAAGGAGAGAAGTTTTGGAGAAACCCTAAGGCCGAACTTAGTACGAATTTTACAGGTTTTTCAAGGGTTCTCAGCCCTTGAACCCTTTCATGTGTAATTAAGATAAGTGTTCTTTTAATTCAATCAATATGTCTATGTGTTGGTTAACGGCATATAATAGCAATGTACTTTTCCATTTGTGTCATTATTATATTACTTTTTTTATTAATAATATTTTATTATTATTAATCATAATATTATTATATTAATTATTATTTAATAAATAATAATAATATTAAATTATTTATTATTTAATAAATAATAATATTATTATTTTATCATTATTAATATTTTATTAATATATTAATATTTTATTGTTATTATTATTATTATTATTATTATTATTATTATTATTATTATTATTATTATTATTATTAGTAGTAGTAGTAGTAGTATTTTTCTGAATTACATTACGTTGCGAGTCAACCAAACAGAATGACAAATTTTATCAATACAATTCCAACAGATTACAATTACAACACATTCCAATTATTTGAATTATAATTTATTTAAATTACAATGCCTTCCAAAGATTACAATTCCTTTAAAAACATTCTGTGAACCAAACACACCCTTAGGAAATTCTTTTACATATATGATTATCAGGGGCGGAACCAGGATACAAAATGACTAGGTGCACTTAGAATAAACTAAACAATACTACAAACACAAGTTTTAGGGGTGCATTTAAGAAAAATTAAGGTTTTTTTAACAAAATTAACACTACGCAACAAAAATTCATGGGTGTTCCGGGACCCCCCGGACACCCCTGGTTCTGTCACTGATGATGATTGTCTGTATGTGGGCATACAAGTATCTCATTAGGGATGAAAAGTGAGAGAAAATGAATAGAGCGAGAAAACTAATATAAAGCTAAGAAAGTTGTAATGTGACACGTCTTGCTTTTACTGCTAGACAAAAGTTCCGTACAAAACAAAATTTTTCTAAAGTACAAATCCTTTCATCTTAACCGTCCATTCTCTTTTAATCTAAAGGTGTAGATTAATTTTAGTTTTAATATCATTAATTACTGAAGGGGCATTTTTGTAACATCAGTCAGAATGTCAGTTACACCTATCTCATTTACACCACCACCACAGTGACGACCGCTGCCACCACAAACCATCACCACAGTGATGTATCAACCGCCACTACAAATGACGTCAAACCACCACACCAAACGGCCCAACCACCCACCAACAACATCCTTCCACGTCATCGTCGTCATTGTTATCCTTTATCTAACCACCTACACGTCACCACCACCACTCACCACAACACCACCCAACAACCGAACACATCACCCTGCAAACCGAAAAAAACAAAGATCACCGTCTGCCACGTGTGAGTATTCACATGGCAAGTGGTTTTATAATCCAACGATTAGATCTCAACAGTATGATGAGATGTGTAAAGAAATATTTAAAAGATAGGAACTGTGTTATTAGATCTGGCGTTCAAATTTTACTTGATTCAATATCACAAAAGTAAAAAATAATTACCAAAGAATGTGAAGCCTGGTATCATAACTCTTTTACAAAAATGTGTGAAGAAATATGTATGACAAAAGAGAAATATGTACTCCTATGTGAGACAGAAATACAGTGAAATAGTAGTTGTGAGAGAAATATATGTGAAGAAAGAGATAGAGATAGTGACAACACAATTTAAAGTTAGTGGGCATTGTTTCAGTTTATTTATATTTCATTTTGCAATTTTCAATACACTAACTTTATATATTTTCCTTTCCAATTTTGAGAAAAAAAAATACTCCCTTGTGATTTCATACAGAATCTCATGGGATTCACAATGAATCTCATAGGATTCACAATGAATCCCTTGTGATTTTATACAGAATCCCATATGATTCATACTGAATCCTTTGTGATTTATTGTCTTTTTACGAATCCCGTGATATTTTTCTGGACAGAAATTTTGAAAAAAAAAAATCGTCTTTTTACGAATCCCATAGGATTTTTTTGGACAGAAATTTTGAAAAAAAAAATCATCTTTTTACGAATCCTGTGGGATTTCTTTACGAATCCCGTGGGATTTTTCTGGACGGAAATTTTGAAAAAAAAAAAATCGTCTTTTCACGAATCCCATGGGATTTTTACGAATCCCGTGAGATTTTTCTGGACGGAAATTTTGAAGAAAAAAAAAATCGTCTTTGGATATTTTACGAATTCCGTGGGATTTTTCTGGACGGAAATTTTGAAAAAAAAAAATCGTCTTTTTACGAATCCCATGGGATTTTTACGAATCCCGTGGTATTTTTCTGGACTGGAATTTTGAAGAAAAAAAAAATCGTCTTTGGATATTTTACGAATCCCGTGAAATTTTTCTGGACGGAATTTTGAAAAAAAAAAGTTCGTCGAAAATATATAAAAATGCATGTCTATAGAAAGATAATTTTTTTCTCGTCGGTGTATTTTTCGTAGCTTGAAGATTTACCGTTATAAAAGGTGGATGCATGGTTGATATTAACTTATTTTTTTTTTAAGTGATACTTGTTTTGCATATATCTCACCTCGTTATAAGGCAAATTATTTGCACATAATTAGACAACCCATTATCTCACACAATATCTTTACATACGTTTTAATCGATCTATAGTTTAATTCACAACCTCTTAGTTATGAAAGATGAGCACGTCACTCACATACCACTAAGGTTTGTATGTATTTTTTATGTTCAAGGTCATGAAATTTGGCTTTTAAGAAGAATATAAATATAAATGAGTATGTAGTTGTGAGATGAAGTGAGTTGTACCAATATATAGTTTACTTTTGGTTTAAATATAAATTAACATGTTATATTTAGTTTACTTTTGTTTATTTATTTTTTCTTTCTTGAATCCTTTCTTTTTTTTAATTATCTTGTTAACTTAGCAGGGATGTCATGTATTGTATCTAGTTTAGTGATTCTTTTAACAAATCTTTTGTGATTCATACAGAATCTCATTAGATTTATCAAAAATCCTATGAGATTATACAGAATCCCTTGGGATTTTTTACAAATCCTGTGGGATTTTTCTGGACGGAAATTTTGAAAAAAAAAATCGTATTTTTACGAATCCCGTGGGATTTTTTTAAGAATCCCGTGGGATTTTTTTAAGAATCCCGAGGGATTTTCCTGGACAGAAATTTTGAAAAAAAAATCTTCTTCATACGAATCTCGTGGGATTTTTTTACGAATCCCGTAAGATTTTTTTAAGAATCCCGTGGGATTTTCTTACAAATCCCGTGGATTTTCCTGTACGGAAATTTTGAAAAAAAAAATTCGTCTTTCTACGAATCCCGTGGGATTTTTTTAAGAATCCCGTGGGATTTTTTTAAGAATCCCATTGGATTTTCCTAGACAGAAATTTTGAAAAAAAAAATCGTCTTTTTACAAATCCCATGGGATTTTTTGTACGAATCCCGTGAGATTTTCCTTGATGGAAATTTAAAAAAAAATTCGACTTTTTACAAATCCCATGGGATTTTTTTGGATGGAAATTTTGAAAAAAAAAAAAAAAAATGGTCTTTTTACGAATCTCATGGGATTTCTTTACGAATCCCGTGGGATTTTTCTAGACGGAAATTTTGAAAAAAAAAAATTCGTCTTTTTACGAATCACATGGGATTTTTACGAATACCGTGGGATTTTTCTGGACAGAAATTTTGAAAAAAAAATTCTTCTTTTTACAAATCCCATGGAATTTTTCTAGACGAAAATTTTGAAAAAAAAAAAAAAAAAAAAAAAAAAAAAAAAAAAAAAAAAAAAAAACAAACCTATCTTTTTACGAATCCTGTGGGATTTCTTTACGAATCCCGTGGGATTTTTTGGACGCAAATTTTGCAAAAAAAAAATCGTCTTTTTACGAATCTCATGGGATTTTTAAGAATCTCGTGGGATTTTTCTGGATGGAAATTTTGGAAAAAAATTGTCTTTTTACGAATCTCACGGGATTTTTTACGAATCCCATAGAATTTTTACGAATCCCGTGGGATTTTTCTGGACGGAAATTTTGAAAAAAAATCGTCTTTTTGCGAATCCCGTTAGATTTTTCTGGACGGAAATTTTGAAAAAAAATCGTCTTTTTACGAATCCAATGGGAATTTTAGGAATCCCGTGGGATTTTTCTAGATGGAAATTTTGAAAAAGAAATCGTCTTTTTACGAATCCCATGGGATTTTTTACGAATCCCATGGGATTTTTTACGAATCCTGTGGGATTTTTCTGGACAAAATTTTGAAAAAAAAGTTCGTCGAAAGTATATAACAATGCATATCTATAAAAAGATAATTTTTTTTCTCGTCGCGATGATATATTTTTCGTAGCTTGAAAATTTATCGTTTGCAAGATATGTTGTTTTTAAAAAAAAGTTGAAAAGTTGGTTTCTATATTAAATGATCTAAAATGTCAATTTTGTCGTCCTTTTCGATTCCACGTTAATTGATAAGAAAGGTGTTTGTTATTTCAATATGTTAATTTTTAGAGAATTTTCCCCCTAACGATGCATCTTCTACTATCAATGCAAAACTATTTGTTATGGCAGATCTACTAGCTAGGTTATTCACATTTACACGAAATCTGGATTAGGTTTTGATCAATTCAGGATATACTGGCATCTTTTATGATGGTTTGCTTTCGATATAGAAGCTTATATATATTGTTATGGCAGATCATCAGTTTCTTTGATAGGCTATGAAGGTATCCAATTTTGATCGAATGGATCTTCTACAATTAATGATGGTTTGTTATAAGCTATAATTGTTCCCAATAGATTCATCGGTTTATTAGCAAAGCTATGTGTTGTGGCAGAAATATATTGGTTATGGTTTTGTAGGTGGACAGAGATTAGGATAAGGTAGCATCATTCTAGGATTCTTAATCAGATCAATCGATTGTGTTGGTCTGCAAAGCGTAAAGTTTACTTGAAAATTAGTATCTGGTGCTTTATATGTAATATGTTTTCAGATTTGCAATCGAATGTGATGGGCATCTCTTGTGTATTTTCTAGGGATCTGTTGGTTTTAATTTGAGATAGACTGGGGACCTGTTTATCATCGAGTAGCAACTGGATGGTAAAATGCAGTTAAATTATAGGTTTGCTGAATTGATGATCTTTCACATAGTCAGGTAGCGTTTTTTTGAGGTTTAGTTTTGCATCTTGGCTGTTAATTGATGGATTTCAGGTTCCTTCTTTGGATATATTGCTATCTCAGCTCTATCTGTTATGGCTGATCTATCAGGTTGTTAATTCATAGGTGCACGGGTTATAGGCCATGATGGTTTAGTTATTGATAACGGTTTTAAGGTTATTATACATTTAGTTACGGTTTATTTTCGATCCGTAGTAAATCCATCAGATTTTCTTTGCTAGGCAATTAATTATGGCTATGTTTTTGCTGCAAGGTATCTGATCTCGATTGAATGAGTTATTGGTAATGGATTCCATGATAAATTTGCATTTTCTATCTTTAATGATGGTTTGATACGTTTTGGAAGCCATTTGCAAAGTTTGTTGTTGGTTTGATACCTGTATTAATTTGGTCAAGGTTTCTTTTGATAACTAGTCTAACATGCCAACTACAAACTTTTGTTAACTTCCTATGTCCTCTTAAATCTCAGTGTCTAAATACACAAGTTGTACATTGATTCAGCAGCCTTGTTGTGCCATCAGGGTGTTTAAGGCATCGGCTGGGCGTGGTCTATTCTTTGCTGTGACGTCTGGCTTTCTCGTCTTGGGTGTTTTTGTTACTGTTACTGTGTTACGCATACTCTATTCTTTATTTGTATGTGAGTGGGTTTTAGATGTGTAATTATGTGTTGTTGTCGCCACAGGTTTGGACATTACTAGTAATATGATTGGACTGCTTTCCTGCTGGCGAACCACTGGCATCGTCATATGCTAATTTCTTGCCATTACTCAGTTCATTAATTGGTTTTTAGTTTCCCATTGTAAGCTTGCATGACAAGATTATGCTCTGTTTGTAGGTTCACTTGGTGTCAAACATACTTTGGCAATCATGATCAGTTGGCCACCATTTTCTGGTTCTTCTTAAGCTCTTTTGAAATTATTGGTTTTCTTGTCTGTCATCATCATAGATCTTTGTATCTCGTTTTTTGTTGATAAGTCACAGATGCCAATTCGGTTGCAGACGATAGTCCAGACCGCAAAATACTGAATAAGTTCTATTTTGTTTTAAAAGCTTCTTTCTATGCAGTTTTTTTTTTTATTAAAAAAAAAAAAAAAAAAAAAAGTCTCTATATATAGTGTCTTAGATAAGAGGACCTTTTCCTTTTGTGTAGGTTTGTTAGTCACTTTTTTTTTTTTTTTTTTCGTTCTTTATTTCCGTTATTCTTTTCAACATCTGATTTCTTGTTTATCATTGTGTAAGCTTGCATGACACGGTTGTATTCCATTTGTAGGTGTCTATGGTGTCATACATCCTGGGCAATCACGATTTACTGGTTTTCTGTCGCCCTTATGGTGTATATTGTTTTAGTTTTATTTATTTATTGTCATCATGAGATCCTCTGTTTGCTCCTTTATTGATAGGCTGAGAAAGTTCGTGTGGGGGACTCCTCATATAAGTTATTGCGTGATACTTTAGGCCAAAATATTGAATAAGCTCAATTTTTTTTCTTTCTATGCTTTTATTTTCTTTAATGGAAAATCACTTTTATAAGGTCTTGAATATGAGGACTTCTCAATTTCTTTTTTTTGTAGGTGTGCTGGTTGCAAAAGTAGTGCTAGTGATGTCTATATGCTCTTTTTTTTTTTTTTTTTTTCCCCTCTCTCTCTAAGACTCCTACTGGTCATTTCGTTTCCTATTTGAAATTATTTTGCGTCTTTGCAATATCATTAGAAGAATTCTTTGTCCCTCTTTTGCTGATAGGATTGGAAGAGCATGTGTTTGGATTTGATACGTAATTATATGTTGTCACCGCAGGCTTAGAGATTCCTGAATATATGATTGGACTGTCTTTTGGCTGGTGAACCAGTATTACCATTGTTTCTTTTCTTTTTTTCACCTTATTTTGTTCATTATTTGATCTCATGTTTTCACTTGTGTAGGCTTGCATTACATTATTATGTTTTGTTTGTAGGTTTGCGTGGTATCACACAGCGTTGTCCATCACCCTTTTCTGGTTTTCTTTAGTTCTTGTGGTTATTTAAGTTTTTAAGCATCATTAGTCTGTCATCATCATGAGATCATTCTGTTTTGCTATTTTGTTTATAGGTTGAGAAAGGTTTGTGGTGGACTTCAAATTTAAGTTCGTTTATGTTGTTCTAAGGCCATCTGTTCTGGTTCTTCACTTGACTTGACGTTCAATTCTTTTATTTTTCTTGGAAATTATTCTCTCTTAACAATATCATTAGAATCATTATTTGTCGCTCTCTTGCTCATATTCTCAGTTCATGTTATGTTGCTAATGGTTCGATAGAGAGTTCTCTCAGAAAGACTACTGATGGTTTGACCGTTGCAGATCTTTTAGTATTGTGATGCGTTGTTTTACTTATTTTTAGTTCGCTTTTTGGCTAATGCTTTTTTGTTTCTTGAGAGGACTGTTTTTATGTAGGTTTGTTGTATGCTGAACACCAGTCATGGCCTCATATGAGGGTTTGCCTGTAGTTTTCATGATCATTTTATATGATATAATTGAATGTGATTAAGATGTTTTTTGCTGTTTTTTCTTTGCCACTGTTCTGTTGGTTAACTCGTTTCTTGATTTTCCTTGTGTAAGCTTGCATGTTCTGTGTGTTGGTTTATGTGGTGTCGATCATTATGGGCTGTCTGCTGGTTTTTCTAAACCTTTTTTTTTATGCTCTGTCCTCTATTATGATAGGTCTTCAATTGCATATTCTTCTGCTGATAGGTCCTGAGTCTGTGAGATACTTCAAAGTGAAATTACTCTTTAATCCATATGGAATTAACTGCATATAACCACGTTACAACGAAAATACGATACAAAACCAAATGCTTGAACACGCAGAATAAGCCACCCCGCCGCAGCGCGGCGGGTGCCTATTACTCGTTAAAACTAAGATTGCTCGAATTCTTGTGAAATTTTCTTTATTGTGGGGGCCTGAGTTGGCTGATGAGGGCGTCTTGGTCCAATTTTTTTGTGAAGTCTACCTCTCTTTTTGGGTGTTCATATTTTTGTTACTTGTGTTTTATTTCTTTCTTTTGTGTAAGCTTAGATGCGTAAGTATACTTCATATTTTTTCCACAGGTTAAGATGGTACCAACCTAAATTGGACTACTTCTGTGCTGGTGGACCATTAGTAGATGTGTGGTTGGGATATGATATATATGGTCCTGAGGGTTGGATCCTTGAATCTGAGTAATACCAGGCTGTGTTTAAAACCATAATCTTTATTATTTTAGGTTGTTTAAATGGCTGTCATTCTTTCTGCCTTTTTAATCAAGAGGACTGTTTCTATTTGTAGGTTTGTTGCTTGCCGTACACCTTCTTGATCTCTTAACGGCCATTTGCTGGTCTTTATCGGTTATCTTATTTTCTGTCTTTGCATTTTTTAGTTTTCCTGAATTGTTCGTCGGTTGTATCTTGCAGTTTTTGTAGCTAGTCTTTCTCTTGTGTGTACCTGCAATTTGATTGGTTTGGTGGCCTAAATTTAATAGGAGGTTTCTTGGTCAAATTTGTGTGATATCAACGTTCTGGTCTTGGGTTTTTTTCTCTGCGTTCAGATGCTCTTGAGTTTTGAAATTATCTTGTTTCTTAGATGCCCACTTGCTTTTGTCATTTATGTTTTTAACATCTCTTTGCTTTCTTCTAAGTTTGCATGACAAGATTATGTTGCGTGTGTAGGTTTATGTGGAATGAAACATACTTGTCCAATCATAATGGTCCCCTTGTACTGGTTTTTTCTATAATTCTTACAGATATTTCCATTATATGGTTTTCTAGCTGGCTGTCGTCATCATATGAGGTCCTTGTATCTTCCTCTTTTGCTAATAGGTCAACAGACTGGATTTTGAGTTCTCCTTGATACTTAAGACTAAGTTCTATTGCTTTTGAAAACCTTTTATTTAGGTTCTTTATCTCCCATAGTGGCAAACATTTAGGGTGCGTTTGGTACCCATTCCTGGGAATCAACTATCACTATGAAAGTGATAGTTGGTGTTTGTTTAGGATGCCTGGGCCCACAACTATGACTATGAAAGTCCATTATTTTCCATACTCCATATATGGCTAGAGAGTGGGGAATGGAACTTTCATAGTTGAGTACTATCAAACTCATACCCATTGTCATTCCTCCCAGCATACCAAACGCACCCTTAGTATATGCTCTCAAAATGACCTTGTTTCTGTGTAGGTTTTGCTGATTTCCAAACACAGTGCTCATGATGGCTATATGCTCGTTTCTAATTTAATTTACATGACAACCTCTTTCCTATTTTTTTCTGTCTTTACCTTGTTATTAGAATTGCTGCATCCCACTCTTTTCTCTCTTGTCACTTATAGGTGTAAGAAAGCTTGTGCGTTTACACTTTCCTGTAGGTTTATTGGGTACTTTACACTTGTCCTGGCATTTTAATTGTCTATCTGCTCGTTTTCTTCAGTATATATGATCATCTTACTTTTTTATTGCTATGTATTCTTCATTGGTTGCATCTTGCAGATTGTGTAGCTGTACGTGTCATGTGAGTATCTGCTGTTTAATTGGCCGTGGAGAAGTTATGTTATGCTCTTCCATTTATCTTACTTTTATGTGGCTTAAATGCATGAGGGTATATTATTGTCATCGTAGGCTTAGACATCCCCGAATATGACTTGGCTCTTTTTTTCCTGCAAATCGTTGGCTTATATCCCTAAAGTAGTTTTTGGGCGTGCTCAGGTTATATCAGGCCCTTGACCATACATCACATTGAATTTTTTGTGCTTTTCTGGTGCTTGCTGTTTTTTCCTTTTTTGCAGTAAGATTTACTTGACAGTTGGTTGCTGTTATCTGTTTGCCTATTCAATTTGTTAGCTCAGCAGTGGTTCGTTATTTCATAGCTTGGATGGTTGGGTTAGTTGTTTTTGATATGTTGTTGCAATCGTTAGGTTGGGTTAGTTGTTTTGCTGCTAGGGTTCTAAATGGATTGAAGGGTACATTTAATTTGAACAGAGTGGTTGTCAGTTCGAGTAATATTTACCTCTGTTACTGGTGGCTGATAATCTTTTTCTTAGTTCCTTTATGCGCTGGTGGTTGCAGTCATCGGTCAGGTTATACTGTGATAGTGTTCTTTCTTTCCAAGTGTGTTAAATTACATGACTATAGTGTCCCTCCGTCACATGGATTGGTTGGAACCATTGCTCTCTTTTGGATTTTATTGGCTGGTTCTTTTTGATGAACATAAAATTTACTTGCTCTTTGGTCTCCAAAATGTTTACGGCGATAGCTATATCTTGTACCCTACCTGATGAAAAATGAAACTGAGTGCTGGAAGTGGGAATTTAATGAAGTCTGCTTGTTTGTATTCTTTAAACTGGAAGCACAAGTTATCTGATGAAAGGTGAATTTAATGAAGTTTTTATCGGTAAAACACAATTGTAATTCGCTGTGTAACAAACTAGATATTACTAGATGCACTCATGATTGGTTTGTTTGGCCTTGCTGAAGTATGACTGCTAAATGGATAGTTGTAGCGATATTATTATGGCTAGTCTTTTCTGCAAGTGATCTGCACTTTGTGAGAATATGGATATGGCTAGGTGCACTTTGTGAGAAAAGCACTTTGTCCAGAATATGGAGGAGAGTGCTAGTTGTTTTGGACGTCCTTGAGTAAGACATGTTGCATGCTACATGCTTTTTGGTTCAGCTGTTTCTGCAAATGAGTAGGAATAATGAAAATTTCATCAGTCCTTTTAAGTAGGTGGTGTTTGGTTTCATATGGGACTAGCTATGGGTGGTTTATACTGTGATAGACCAGATATGGATTTTAAATAAATGTTTTGATTTGGGTGCTGATATAAAAGTATGGCTGAAGAATGCAAAATGTTATCTGTGCATGGTGTGGTTTAGTAGGTATTTGGAAGATGTTGTTTTGCTGCATATGCTTTGATTGTTTCTTTGTTTAATATTGGTATGGTATGTGTACAAGTTTTAACTCTGCCTGGGTTTAGTGTGTACTCAGCCGGTCCCAAGCCCGGATAAAAAAGAGGAGGGTTGAAGGAGGTAAAATGCCTACCACGAAAAACTTGTATTTGTACTTCAATGAATGGTATTCTAAAGGAAACCATTTAGTTGCTTTGAATGGTATTTGGCATGCATGATTTTTGTAGATCAGAACTGTGGGTGAGTAATGAGTAATTTTATTGGGTGGTGCATTGCTAGGATATGACATGTGATGTTCCATGTTTAATATACCTTCCATAGTTTTTTTTTTTTTTTTTTTTTTTTTTTTTTTTTTTTAACGTCAACAGAATATAGATTAACAAACTAGCAAGAAGCTAGAACAAGTTACCTTCATGGTCTCTCTATCTGAGCAAAAATAGTTTTCACATGAACATGTATGGCTCTTGTAGTGTCTGAATCATTATGTGGTTACAATAAAGGATGGTATTGTATCATCTACTTTCTTTTTGCGTACTTGAGATGCCATTTAAAGTTTAAAAAAACAATAATCAGTTACTTTATCCTTATACCTAGGATCCATAATAACCGAAAAACACAAAACTTTACAATAATCATTCCAATACCTAGGATCCATAATTGTTGCTTCGATATTAGACTCGCTTTTGTAAACTTTGTAAAAGTATAGGTTGGAAGTAGGATAAGAGTTCCCCGAAAATAAGGTAATGATCTCATAAAAAGGTTTTAGAAACTTGGCGATTTCCCTAATCCTTCCCCATTCTTCTTCTGTTGGACAACATGTATAATTTGCATCAACTAGATCGAGAAGAGCGTATGCATTTTGACAAACTAATGCACAGTCAAGCATCATATGCGTGGAATTCCATCTTGTTACAACATCGGTTTAACACTTTCTTTCTTAACACCCAAGTTTCATCAACATAATGAGCCGTTAAAGCCATGTATCCATCATTTGTTATAGAACTCCACAAATCAGCCGTGAAAGATATCCTACTACTTACCTTTTCTAGCTTCCTTTTAAGATTTTCCTTTTCCCTCTCGTATATAGCTAAAACGTCCGACTTTGCTGAATTTCTACTGATTGAAGTCGCATCTCGATGTAAAAATTTGTGCAATTGTCTTGTTGCCTCATGCTCAACATAACTAAATTGATAATTATGTTTGATAATCGTAATTGCCATTTTCTCACTATAGATCTATATAGAAGCTTCTTTTTTTTTTTCTTTTCTTTTTTCTTTTAATCGAATGTACTTAAGAAAGAAGTATAACAAAATGGTTATAATCCTTCCTTTGTATTCGGTTAAACAAAATCAAGAACCTACCCGAGACCCTTTTCCAGGATCTTGAAGCTATCAATGGAAAAAGAAGTCATCTTTTATTTGTGTTCGGATTTATTAGCTAAAAGAAAGAAAGCCAATTCATAGAGAAGGCTTATGGTCAAGACTTCAGTGGTTCGAACAAAATATTGCAAAAAAAGGTTGCTAATTTTTGTGTGTGCGTGTGTGTGTTGTGTTCAATTATTTAAAGAGAAGGGTTTGATTGTGGAAAAGAGTGATTCTTTTTTGTTGTAGGAAGAAATTATTGTTTGTGTGTGATTTGGGTGAAGCAGAGAGAAGACACAATATAGCGGCTGAGTATGTGTGAGATTAGGTTAAAGTGTGTTAATAAGTTTGTGTCTTAAGTGTTTGGGCGGTAATCTTAATTTTTTAGTTAAATTGTTTTAGACCACAATAGCTTAAATATAAACTTTTGCCATATCTTGTATGTTATTTGTTTCTTAATATTTGTATTTGGTCGTCAGTGAATTAAACTATTGAAATTGTTGGGTCACTGAATTCCCCAATCTTCTTCTAACAAGGATTTGAACGTAAAATCACCTAAGTGTAAACAAGTCACTGAGTGAACAGTAACTCAGTGAGTCATCTTCAAGATGCTTAGACCGAGCCTAAGAAGAAAGGTTCTCCATTCAGTGAGACGGAACTCAGTGAGTGTGATCTAAGCCAAGAAGAAGGTGATGGGTTCAGTGAGGATGACAATAACTCACTGAACCCCAAGACTCCTCAACAACTATCATGGTACTGAAGACTGATGACTTGAAGATTGAAGATTTGGCGGGACTGGGTGGGAAAGTTTGAACTGTTTCACTAAAGTGCTTTATCACTTTAAGGTCAAACTTTCCTCAAATGGTTAAATCCAGTCTGTCATCAGAAAACACCTTTTGGACTTAACCCAAAGAAGTTTCCCTTGCCAGAGAATAAAATCTATCAAGATTTTATTAAGGAATGCTTAGGTCCATTGTATAATAGAGTTGTTCATATTCGTGTATAAATAGGCAACATAAGTGAGGAGTAAAAGTTGACAAGTTTGTGCAATTAATGCAAAACATTCACAAACCACTTTTACTCCTCCAAAGAACAACATAGCCCCTGAGATAGCTCAGTGGGACCTCAGTTGTCACTCAAACTTTGTTTTGAGTTTAGAGAGGAGTCAATACCACACTTGTCGTTTCAATCCCAAGTGTTATTCCGCAAACACTTGGGTATGATTCTTTTTGATTAACTTCTAATAAAGAATTAAACGTTGAAAATTATTGTCTCTTATCTTTACGTTGCTTTATTGTTAATCATTATATACATCTGTGTTAAAAGTCATACAACTTGGTTACATTAGCTTTTTAGTTATTGATAACCAAGTAAAAGGGACCAACAAGTGGCATCAGAGCCTCTGGTTTGTAAAACTTTTAAAAACTAAAAGAGTGCTCAAAAAGTTTTTTAAAACCTTGATCCCACCATGGCTGACTCAGATGTTCCCCAACTTGTTGACAAAAAGGGTGGAAGTTGTTCAGCAACTGCCCCTCGACTTAAAGTTGGAAAATTTAACAAGTGGAAAAAGCGAATGCTTTGCTACTTAACTGGGATGGAACCATATTACATTAAGTTGATTAATGATGGTCCATTTGTCCCAACAACTACCCAAGGTTTAGTCAAACCTGAAGCTCAATGGACCCCAGCTGAAAGGAGGGTGGTCAATCAGGAACAGCGCCTGAAAAGCATCATTATATCATGTCTTCCTGACGATATAATGGAATCAGTGATTAACTGTCCCACTGCCAAGCAGACCTGGACTGATCTGGTTCATAGCTATGAAGGGCCTTCTGATACCAAAGAGAATAGAATCATGGACCTGAAGCTTGAATTCAATACCTTCAGGGCCAAAGATTCTGAAAGTCTCTCTGAGACTTATACTCGGTATAAGACCCTCCTGAATGAGCTGACCAATGATGGTGTTATTCTGTCAAAGCATGACATCAATGTTGGCTTTGTCAACAGTCTCCCTAAGCTTCTCTCAGGGTTTGAGAAATGCTAACCATATTCAGAACCTTGAGCTCCCTACTATTTATGGGAAGTTTGTCTACGAAGACAATCTTATCACCAGGAGATACCCTGGTAAAGCTCAGGAGACCAAAAAGGCCTTGACAATTTCACCCATATCAACTACTTTCTATTCCAATGGTGTTGTGCAGGATTTCCAAGATGATTCTGATGATGAGGTTGACCAAAGAACCAGTGAGGAGTACCTAAATGATCTTCAAATTGAATTTCATGAAAGGGCACTCCTTGCAAACTCAAAAAGGTTTTTTAAGAAAAAAAAATTTCCTTCTAAAGCAAATAAAAACACTGAGTGTTTTAAATGTGGCAAAAAGGGCCATTTTGCAAAAGATTGTTTTTCAAAAACAACCTCAGAACCATCTTTCAAATTTTTAAGAAATAATTCTTTTTCAGGACCCAGCAAGTTTCAACCTAAGTTGCTCCAATCTAGTCAAAGATTTGAAAAAAACCCCTCAAATTGACTTTGAAGCCAAATACAGGAAGGCTAAAGCCAAACTTGCCCTCCTTGAATCATCCTCAACAGTCACTCAGCTACCTCAGGCTCCAAAGCCTTCTCAGGCTAAGAACAAAGGGCTTGTTGCGGAAACCTTTGACTGGGATGAAGTTGAAGTGTCCTCTGATGTGACAACTGGCAAATTAAGGAGCCATTTTGAAAACCCGCATTACTTTCAAATTTATGATTTTTGGAATATTGGAAAAGTTTATTCGTGATGAGATTTTGTAAACGTTGGAATGTGATTTTTAACCGTACGTTATTTATGGAATTTGAATTTTAATTATTGGTTTGGTTTGGTTTATTCTCGGTGATTTATTTTTGGAGATGATTATTTGACACTACATTGACTCTGGCACTAGGATAACCTAACAATTTTATTTTTTTAATTACTGGTTCGAGTATTTTATATTTTGGAACGTATCGTGAGAAGTTAAATATTTGGTAACGATCTCGGTTCGAGAGAGAGTCGGCTTATTTAAATAAGTTCGGGTTTGGTCCGCGTTATTTACCTCGGGTTACCTCACCCACTCTTTTAATACTAATAAAATTTCTATTATTATCATTTTCATTATTTTGGGCCTTGGGCCGGTTTTTGTTTCGTTTGGGTATAATCACCCACGCACCATACACACAAACACAACACAAACATACAAACACAACCATCTCTCTCTCTCTCTCTCTCTCTCTCTCTCTCTCTCTCTCTCTCTCTCTCTCTCTCTCTCTCTCTCTCTCTCTCTCTCATTCATCTTCATCATTATCATCACCAAAACCCTAGCCACCGCCGCCCTCCATAACACACCACCACCACAAAACAACTCCTTATCTCATTTCCTTTCCGATCTACACCCACACACGCCCATTACACCCCCATTTCACCTCGTTAAACACCAAAATCATCACCACTTTTATTGTTTTCGAAGTTTAATACATCTTGGGTCTTAAGAATCAAAGGTGAGACGAGTTCTTACTCGTATTTTTGGCAAAAACGTGACCTAAGGTCACGAAACTAAAATCTTTCTTGTTGGGTTTTGATTAAAACAAGTGGGAAAATGATGTTTTGTTAATAAAAGTGAAGTTTGGTATCTTGGGTGTTGATTTGACTCGAGTTTGGTGCTCGATCTTGATGTTTGGGTCGCGTTTGGTTTTGGGTTTAGCTCGTTGGAGCTTAACCGAGACCTCATGGTCTCGGTGTGATGATATTTTTGACTCGTTTGGGAGTCTAGGGTGACCTTTGGTCCGATTGGTTCGATTCTTGGTTGATTTGGTTACCAAATTGATGATTGTGGTTGTCTTGGTGTGCCGCGACCCAAGAGGGTCCGTTTGGCAGCTTTGGAGCTCTCGTATGAGCTTATGTCGTGGCCTTGTGGCCTTGGATTTGAGTCCTTGTGACTCGTGGTTCTAGCCGAGACCCAAGTGGGTCATTTGGCTCGGGTTTGGGGTGGTAAACCAACCCATATTTACTTGTAGCTTACTTGTTTTCTTGTTGATTGATATTGTTATTATTGTGGTATACTTTTGGACCGATGCATTTGGATGGGTCGAGACCCTTTGTGGTCTCGACATGGTATACTTTTGATTGATTATGGAGTTGTGTTGTCGAGTTGATATTGGGAACCGATTGTGAGACGGTTAAACTAGATTGACGGAGATAGGTTAGTCGGGTGCCGTAGTCGGACCCTATTGTTGTAGCACGTGGATTGGGATTGATTTTGGACGGAGTTGGATTATCTATTATGACTTGGTTATATTATTTTGGACTTGGACAATGAGCCGAGAGTGATGACTCGGACATGTGACCAACTCTTATGACTCGATAAATATTATAATCAAACGTTAATAATAAAAACTCGTAATAATATTATTGATAATATAATCGTTTATATAAGTATATAGACGTGATAAACGTATATATATATATATATATATATATATATATATATATATATATATATATATATATATATATATATATATATATATATTAATAATAATAAAACTATCACGAGTAGACATTATAATAATATAACGATAAGTATTGTACTATGCGAATAGTGCAATAAATGTCGGGAGTGGTGTTATAAATAAACAACTATAAATGATAACGAGATCTAATACGTGGATAATTAATAAATAAAAACATGACTTTTTATAAATTTCGAAAAACTTATCGAGTTATACTAGGTTGTGGTTACTTAAGTCCAAGTGGACTTTATATTATGTGACTTTTGTGTTGTCACGGATATATGACGATTAATATATCCATTTTCTATAACTACGTAACTTATTTAATTGACGGGTTAAATCGAGTTTATTTAGCTATATAAAATGAGTATATTAATGGGCATCGTATCCTACGACGCCCATAGGTTATGGTACGCGTATTAGGATAAAAATTACTAAATATCTCGTGGAGTTGGCTAAATTGACGAATTTGGCAAAATTTGACGAAATATCTAGGGAATTTATTGGACTACGATATTTACCATATAGTATTCTATATGCTATGTGATTTAGGTTGGGAATAATCTTGGAGCAATATATTACGTAAATAAATATGGGGGATTACCAAATCGACGGATTTGATAAACTTCGATGATTTATTTAAATAATATATTGGGCTAATATTAGACCTATAGATGGTTTATTATTTCTTTCGTTGTGGCTTATTGGTTTGAGTTATGTCGACCCTCCACCCATATGGATACCAAACGTCAAACTTCAATTTAATATGAAGATAATTCGAGAAATGGATATTTTTGGAAAGTTAAATGGAATACGTTCGGGATTGGGAATATTTGATTTTGAGGAAATGATTTCTGAACGGGTTTGATATTGTTAGGAAGCGCCGAGTCTGTAGTTACCGTTACTTGAGTTTGCTTTACGTCTTTCATTTATCGATTTCTTTTGCGGATTGCTGGACTTGAGGTGAGTCATAGCCCCACTTTTACTCTTGAACTTTGTTTTCAATACTTGGGGTGAGAAACGTGCAAATGTTTTATGTGGACTATTATCGCTTTATTTATTTAAAACTTGCTATGCTTATAGAGCTAGGTAGTATAGAGCATGTCGCATCCCTGCGAATGCATATTGGCCTGATTTGTTGAGAAGCATGTCGTATCATTACGAATGCATGAACATGTCGTAACCTTACGAATGTTGGGCATGTCGCATCCTTGCGAATGCATATTGATTGATTTGGATAGGTTATAGAGCGAGGCCTAGACTTGAGCTAGGTAAGCTATTGATTGGATTGATTTGGGCTATAGCGTGCACCTATAGGGTTGATTCGTTTTGGTTGGATGATTGAGGCCTAGTCTAGCTAGCAAGAGTTTTGCATATATGTCCACTTGATTTAGTTATGAATTTAAACCTATGATCTCACCAGCGAAAGCTGACTTTTAGCGCGTTTTCTCAGGTAATTAAGTGAAGCCCTTGGATGCTTGGCTTGGAGGCTTGGCTATGGCACCTGGTTTATGGATCTATTTTCTAAAACTCTGATAAATAATTGTGGACCTATATTTATTTCTTTTGGGCCTGACTTTGATTGATTTTGGGATAAATGTAAACTTTAAAACCCCGCGTGGTTGAATTCTTCTCTTGTTTACTTTATCTAGTTCTTTTATGTCTTGTGTTGGATACCAATCCCCGTAGCACCCCGAAAGCTTGTTGAGTCTTCCGTTGTACCAAATTTTGGGGGTGTTACAGATTGGTATCAGAGCCAGGTTATAGAGAACTAGGTAAATAGACACCTAAACTATAACCGATTTTATAGAAAACGATCCTTGACCATTGCCCGCCAGCCCACCAAGCCGAAGCATCATTGCTATTATTGAGGTATATTGAGATGATTATTAGATATGGAATTCTTGAGATGATTTGAGGATTTAAGATTTATTGAATTAGTGATATAATGGCGTTTTGTGGAATTATATGGCTTAATTATTTTTATGAATGTTTTTAGTAATGCGATATTTTAAATCTTTCTTGATACATATGATTTGGAATTATATGATGATTTTTGATACGGTATTTTGGGTTTCGCGGTTTAGTTGTTTTGAAACACTTACACCTACCCTACACCGTTGTCACAGACTATGGCCTCCCGTACGTTTGACGTTGTTGAGGATATTCTTACCACACCTGTACGCCCAGCACAGATCACCATGGCTCCTGATGATCCTTACAAGGTTGCCATACATTCAGCTATTGTGTCACCGACAGCTTCTACTTCTGCACCGCCTGCTGCACCTACGCAGGGACCCTCATCTTCTCTAGGGCTCCCTGGTACTTCGAGGTAGCTTACTCTTCATCAGGCTTTGGCTCGTGTGGCTCCACGTTTTGCCCACCGAGCTAAGGCACGTATGTCGGTACGCCCTACTTCACCACCTTTAAATTTGGATGCTCACACTCTCCTGTCAAATGCACCACCTACATCATTGCATTGTCGTCCTAGATCACCTACCACATCTCCACATGGTTCACCTGTTAGGAGACGACGATTGATGACGTACTCTTCCGATGAGGAGGAGGAGGAGTACGAGGGTGAGGATGAGGCTGATGACCCTCAGGAGGCTGAGCAGGGTGATGATGACCCTGAGGAGGAGGATGACCCTCAGGAGGAGGAGATGCCTGATGATGATGGTTTGTTAGTGCTGCCAGCTCAGGCTGAGGAGCCTGATTCACCTATACACCCGATAGAGCCTGTTTCACCTGATCACCCATTTTTGTTTGAGTTGCCACCTGGTAGTCCCGTTGAGTCGGATGCACCTTCTGAGGTTTCTGCTGAGCATGCAGAGTTAGGTGAGACTGGTAGGTTGTGGGCTCAGATTACTGATCTAGGTGAGAGGGTTACACGTATGTCTGAGCGGATTGATAGGGTGACCGTTGAGTTCATTGGAGAGTTGAGGATTGACATGGTTACGGCTGAGAGGAGAGTTACTGAGATGAGGAGAGGTTTGATGGAGATTCATGAGCATATTGAGAGCTTACAGTGAGGTTTTATCACAGCTCGAGAGGCCGACCGCAAGTTATGGCAGAGGAATACCGAGCTAGAGAAGGAGGTGGCAGACCTAAAGAGAAACAGTGACACCCATAGTGTGGAGTTAGGATCATTATGGAGAGAGCTTGATGGCTTGAGGCAGGAGTTGAGGAGCTCCGCTAGCAGCGTGGCTAGATGTTTGGGTTATGTTGTCTTGTTGCTTTCTACACCGAGGAGTGTTTGGTTAGAAAAGCTAATTATCGTATTTTGATGTATTTTCCGTTGAGTATTCGTCTCGTTTGGAACGATTATTATCTTTTGTGTTTTTCGGTAGTCGGAACGATGTTGGATCTCTATTGTATGGTTGATGGTTATTATTATATGGTATTATGTGGTTTTTGGATATTGTGGAAATTGAGTCCCTATTCGCATTATTGATGTCTTGTGGTGTATTGTTGATATTCTTTCCATGACTGGGCTTCATTGATTTAATTCTTGTTGAGCATATGATAAGTTCTATCGGAGACTCATGAACCTTGTATGATGTTTCAGATCAATGGCCCCACGACGAAACCCTGTTAGAGCTACTAGAACTGGTCCTGCAACGGCTACCCCTGGTCGCCGAGGACGCCGTCCTACTCGAAATGTTGAAACCCCTACTCCTGATAACCTGGACTCTACTAATCACATCAACATGAATCTAAATGTTGAGGTTCAGGGAGACAATGATCATGTTCAACCTAATGCACCTACTGTGGATCAAGCAATGATCAATCAACTTGTGGAGCAACGAGTTGCTGAGCTACTAGCTGAGTCAAATCATCCCAACAATTCTGCTGGAACATTTCCACCTGTTCATGCTAATGGATGTAACTACAAGGAGTTTCGAATTTGTGGACCTATTGAGTTTGGTGGGACTGAAGGAGTGGTCTACTTGGTCAGGTGGATAGAGAAGACTGAGTCAGTGTTTAATGTCAGCAACTGTGCGGAGAATGCGAAGGTAAAGTTTGCTTCTTTTACTTTCAAGGATGAAGCTTTAACTTGGTGGAACAATTACCGAAATTCAGTTGGGAGTGATGTGGCTTATGCCATGACTTGGGAGCAATTTAAGTCCTTGCTAATTCAGACTTACTGCCCAAGGAATGAGGCTAAGAAGCTAGAGATTGAGTTCTGGAATCATAAGGTGAAGGGTACCGATATGGAAACTTACAATCGCCGTTATCGAGAGTTAGCCTTGCTTTGCCCCGATATGGTTAGGACTGAGACTCAAAGGATTGAGCGGTATACCGATGGGCTGCCGGTAGCTACAAGGAACGATGTGATTTCTGCTAAGCCTGCAAACATTCATGAGGCTATCACGATCGCTCAACAATTGATGGACTCGTTGGTATTGGAAGAAGCTGAGAAAGACAAGAATGGAAAGAGGAAGAGGGATAATCACTCTAAGGGTAATGATCATCGAAACAAGCGACAAACAACTACTAGAGCTTATGCTATGGGAGATGGAGATAAGAAGAACTACAATGGAGATGCACCCAAGTGTAACTGATGTTATAAGAATCATTCTGGACGATGTACTGTGATGTGCAAGAATTGCTCTAAGATGGGACACATAGCTAAGGATTGTAGAGCTCGACCACTTGCTATGGTTCAAGCTACTCCTGAAACTATGAGTAAGGAAAATGTTACTTGTTATAGATGTGGAAAGAAGGGACACTATAGGAATGAGTGTAGGGAATCGTGGAACCGAGGAAGCCAAGGATCGGGTGGTAATGGGTACAATCATGGAAACCGTGGAGCTGGAGGAAACCGTGGACGACAAGATAATGAGTACCAACGTGTGGAAGCTGGAGCTGCTCATGGAAGAGTGTATGCACTTGGGAATGAGAGAGGAGAAGATCCGAACGTCGATACTGGTACGTTCCTTCTCAATAATCGTTATGCTTCCATACTATTTGATACTGGTGCCGATAAGAGTTTTGTGTCCACTACGTTTGCACCCTTACTAGAGAAACCCCCGATGGCCTTAGGAATTGGTTATGATGTAGAGTTAGCTAATGGGAACATAGAAAGGATTAGGACTATCATTCGCGGTTGCACGTTAAATTTTCAGAATCATCCTTTCAACATAGATCTTCTACCCGTCACATTAGGAAGTTTTGATGTCATTATTGGTATGGATTGGTTGTCGAAGTATCGTGCTCATATACTTTGCGATGAGAAGATCGTGCGTGTGCATTACGGCAAGGAGATTCCAAATATACCAAGAGATCGAAAGGAATTGAGAGGCCCATCTAGACTAGCGGTCATATCTTGCACTAAATCACCGAAGCTAATGGAAAAAGGATGTTGCCTTTTCTTAGCACAAATCTTTGAGAAAGGAGGGAAGGAGAAGAAGGAAAGATGCATTGGAGATGTGTCTATAGTTTGTGATTTTCCTGATGTATTTCCCGATGATTTACCGGGAATCCCGCCTACTAGAAAAGTGGAGTTTCAGATTGAGTTGATACCTGGTGCTGCACCCGTGGCACGAGCGCCTTATCGACTTGCACCTACTGAACTGGAAGAATTATCGAAACAACTAGCGGAGTTAGCCGAAAAAGGATTTATAAGACCAAGTTCTTCGCCTTGGGGAGCCCCGGTCTTATTCGTGAAGAAGAAGGATGGATCGTTTCGTATGTGTATTGATTATCGAGAGTTGAACAAGTTAAAGGTGAAGAATAGATACCCGTTACCGAGGATCGACGACCTGTTCGATCAGCTTCAAGGATCGAGTGTGTATTCGAAGATCGATTTGAGATCGGGATATCATCAGCTTCGAGTTCGCGAGGAAGATATTCCGAAAACGGCTTTCCGAACCCGTTACGGGCATTACGAGTTTCAGGTGATGCCGTTTGGGTTGACTAACGCACCGGCGGTATTCATGGATCTCATGAATCGGGTGTGTAAGCATTACTTAGATAAGTTCGTGATTGTGTTCATCGATGACATTCTAATTTATTCGAAGAGTGAGAAGGAGCATGAGGAGCATCTAAGGCTTATCTTAGAATTACTCAGGAAAGAGAAGGTGTATGCCAAGTTCTCCAAATGTGAATTTTGGATTCTGACGGTACAATTTCTGGGTCATGTGATTGATAGACAAGGAGTTCATGTAGATCCTGCTAAGATTGAAGCGATTAAAGATTGGGTTGTACCAACGACCCCAATAGAAGTTCGTCAAATTTTTGGGATTAGCCGGTTATTACCGAAGATTCATTGAGGGATTTTCGAAGATAGCAAAACCGTTGACCAAATTGACTCAAAAGAGTGTTAAATACGAATGGGGAGATAAAGAAGAGGAAGCATTTCAATTACTTAAGGAGATGTTGTGTAGTGCTCTTATTTTAGCACTACCTGAAGGTAGTGAGGACTTTGTCGTCTATTGTGACGCTTCGCATAAAGGTTTGGGAGCTGTATTAATGCAACGAGAGAAAGTGATAGCTTATGCTTCCCGACAGCTCAAGAAGCACGAGAAGAACTACACCACCCATGATTTGGAGTTAGGTGCGGTGGTTTTTGCCTTGAGGATATGGAGACATTACTTGTATGGGACCAAGTGTGTTGTGTTTACCGACCACAAAAGTCTACAACACATCTTGAATCAAAAAGAGCTCAACATGAGACAGCGGTGTTGGATCGAGTTGTTAAGCGATTATGATTGTGAAATTTGTTATCATCCTGGTAAAGCAAACGTCGTTGCTGACGCTCTTAGTCGAAAGGAGAGGATACCACCATTACGAGATAGGTCATTGGGAATGACTATCGTATCGCCGTTACCGTCTCAAATACTAGAAGCTCAAACGGAAGCGTTGAAAGCAGAAAACTGACCTGCTGAGAGCATATTTGGGATGGCAGAAAATGAGAAAGGATTTTTTAAGCGTTCTGATGGAGTATTGTGTTTTGGAAACCGAAGTTGGGTACCTTTGTATGGAGGAATTCGAGAGTTAATTATGCATGAGTCGCATAAGTCAAGGTACTCTATTCATCCTGGGTCTGACAAGATGTACCAGGATTTGAAAAAGTTATATTGGTGGCCAAATATGAAGGCAGATATAGCGTTGTATGTTAGTAAGTGCTTGACTTGCTCTAAGGTTAAGGCCGAACATCAAAGACCGTCAGGATTATTGACGCAGCCAGAACTCCCGGTTTGGAAATGGGAGCGGATTACGATGGACTTTATTACCAAATTACCAAAGACAGCTGGCGGTTGTGACGCTATCTGGGTAATTGTGGATCGTTTGACTAAGTCTGCTCATTTCCTGGCAATTAGTGAAGATAATAGTGTAGACAAACTTGTGAGGTTGTATGTGAAGGAGATTATTTCTCGTCATGGAGTTCCGTTATTGATTATTTCTGATCACGACAGCCGCTTCACGTCAGCGTTGTGGCGATCACTTCAAACCGCTTTGGGGACGAGACTTGATATGAGTACTGCATATCACCCCCAAACCGATGGTCAAAGCGAGAGAACTATTCAGACTTTGGAGGATATGCTTCGTGCGTGCAGAATAGACTTTGGTAAAGGCTGAGAGAAGTATCTACCCCTTGCGGAGTTTTCTTATAATAATAGCTACCACACAAGTCTCAAAGCTGCACCGTTTGAAGCTTTATATGGCCGAAAATGTCGTTCACCTATTGGTTGGGCTGAAGTTGGAGATAGCCAACTCACAGGCCCTGAGCTTATTTTGGAGACTACTGAGAAAGTGACTCAAATTCGAGATCGATTACAAGCAGCTAGGGATAGACAGAAAAGTTACGCCGATCAGAGATGTAAACCCCTAGAGTTCCAGGTTGGAGACAAAGGTGTGATACGTTTCGGGAAACGTGGAAAACTCAACCCTCGCTACATTGGACCATTTCTCATTTTGGAAAGAATTGGGCCCGTGGCTTATCGGTTGAAATTACCACAGGAACTGAGTAAAGTTCATGACGTGTTTCATGTTAGCAATTTGAAGAAATGTCTTTCGGATGAAACACCGGTTATACCAATTAAGGATATTCGTGTGGAAGAGAGTTTAAATTTTGTGGAGGAGCCGATTGAGATATTGGATAGAGAGATTAAACGACTTAAGAGAAGTCGTACTCCACTCATCAAAGTTCGTTGGAATTCGCGGCATGGACCGGAATTCACGTGGGAACGTGAGGATGAGTTTTGCAAGAGATATCCGAAGCTTTTTACTTCATAGATGGTTTGTTCCGAGTGAAACCCAGGACGGGTTTCTTCTGAGACTGGGAGGATGTGACAACTGGCAAATTAGGGAGCCATTTTGAAAACCCGCATTACTTTCAAATTTATGATTTTTGGAATATTGGAAAAGTTTATTCGTGATGAGATTTTGTAAACGTTGGAATGTGATTTTTAACCGTACGTTATTTATGGAATTTGAATTTTAATTATTGGTTTTGTTTGGTTTATTCTCGGTGATTTATTTTTGGAGATGATTATTTGGCACTACATTGACTCCGGCACTAGGATAACCTAACAATTTTATTTATTTTAATTACTGGTTCGGGTATTTTATATTTTGGAGCGTATCGTGAGAAGTTAAATATTTGGTAACGATCTCGGTTCGAGAGAGAGTCGGCTTATTTAAATAAGTTCGGGTTTGGTCTGCGTTATTTACCTCGGGTTACCTCACCCACTCTTTTAATACCACTAAAATTTCTATTATTATCATTTTCATTATTTTGGGCCTTGGGCCGATTTTTGTTTCGTTTGGGTATAATCACCCACGTACCACACACACAAACACAACACAAACATACAAACACAACCATCTCTCTATCTCTCTCATTCATCTTCATCATTATCATCACCAAAACCCTAGCCACCGCCGCCCCTATTTTCGGCCATAGCAGTCACACCGCCGCCCTCCATAACACACCACCACCACAAAACAACTCCTTATCTCATTTCCTTTCCGATCTACACCTACACGCGCCCATTACACCCCCATTTCACCTCGTTAAACACCAAAATCATCACCACTTTTATTGTTTTCGAAGTTTAATACATCTTGGGTCTTGAGAATCAAAGGTGAGACGAGTTCTTACTCGTATTTTTGGCGAAAACGTGACCTAAGGTCACGAAACTAAAATCTTTCTTGTTGGGTTTTGATTAAGACAAGTGGGAAAATGATGTTTTGTTAATAAAAGTGAAGTTTGGTATCTTGGGTGTTGATTTGACTCGTGTTTGGTGCTCGATCTTGATGTTTGGGTCGCGTTTGGTTTTGGGTTTAGCTCGTTGGAGCTTAACCCATACCCCATGGTCTCGGTGTGATGATATTTTTGACTCGTTTGGGAGTCTAGGGTGACCTTTGGTCCGATTGGTTAGATTCTTGGTTGATTTGGTTACCAAATTGATGATTGTGGTTTTCTTGGTGTGCCGCGACCCAAGAGGGTCCGTTTGGCAGTTTTGGAGCTCTCGTATGAGCTTATGTCGTGGCCTTGTGGCCTTGGATTTGAGTCCTTGTTGTTGGGACCCAAGTTTATATCATTTCACACATAAGATATGTTTAGAGAGATGAAGATGTATTTTAGACAGAGAGAGTACAAGAGAGGAAAATAAGAGAAAGTTTCTTATTCCATAATGAACCAACACCCTCCTTGGAGGGTTTACAAGAGTATTTATACTCATTGTCTAGGGCATCTTACATGTTTCACATAATATCACTAATGGCCCTTAGACTTTAACAAAACATATATTCTAAACATATTAAAACTTTAACGTACTAATATAATATTGCAACCTATTACAAGACTCATTGACTCGATAATGATCGTCACTTTAAGTGTTGCCAACAATCTCCCCCTAAGGGACGATCATTGAGATCTCTCATTGATTGCATTTATGATCATCACTTTTGCGTTTCCAACAATCTCCCCCTAAAGGGGTGATCATTTGAGATCTCTTTGGCGACCTGTGGGTTATGGGTCCACCAATAGAAATGACTAATCTTTTGACTTCTTTGATGCTTGTTGTTTTGAGCTTTAAGTCTTTGTGTAATAGCTTTGCTAGATTCTTTGTTCCAATCATGCTTTGTGATATTTGTTCTTCGTTCTTGTTGTTGTGATCAAATGATGAAGTTGTCTGCCATTCGTCACTTCTGTGTCTGTGGTGGTTGTCCGCCATTCCAACATGCTCATACATCTTTGGACTTTGACTTTCACATGCATGTAGTTCCCTTTCTTTCACTTTGATCTTTAGTCTCTTTACTTTGTAGATTCTTCTTTTCAGTGTAGAATCTTTCTTTGAACTTAGTGTTGCTTAGATCTTTGAGG
Organism: Artemisia argyi; assembly: GCA_030686995.1. Taxonomy (NCBI): domain Eukaryota; kingdom Viridiplantae; phylum Streptophyta; class Magnoliopsida; order Asterales; family Asteraceae; genus Artemisia; species Artemisia argyi. Next base: position 152,142,013 of record CM060686.1, on the reverse strand, counting down.
GAGCTTTCTTTGACTTCAAGATGTATATATGAGCATGCGGAATTTATCGCCATGGAGATGATGTGTAGCTGCAGGTAAACAGTTAGCAATAAACAACCGGTACTTACAGATAAGGAATTAGAGCTCGTCAACAACATAGTGTGAAGACTCCTTCTAATCCTTATCAAGGCCGTTCCCATGTCAGATACCCCCGAAGGAGCTTACGAGACCTACTAAGTAGCTCAATGACTGGGTGAGTCGTTGGGGATCACTCCACGACTGTAGACCGCTATGGAACCACCGCAAACACTAAGCGTAACCCTTATGGGGTTACCGAAGTGACCTGCTGTCAGGGATGTTTGATGTTGACCCTGGCAGGAATTTCCGTTTAATCATTGAGAAATACAATTTGTAATTCTCTCATAAACGTTCTCGGCAGATTGCTAAGATCTGCGAAGGACTCGATAATTTACAGCTGGTATCCATTGATGTAGAACACCAGTTGTAGAAATCCTAAGTGTTCCTAAGAGATCTTTGATGTATCTCATGGCTCTAGACTCGAAAAGTGCACACTTAGGTTTCCTATGCGGAGACTAGGGAGAGGTCTCCTGCTTCAATATCAACCATCTCTAAGAGATAAGTCGATAGATTACACTGGTTCCCCGTGAGAATGAAACAAGATCTTTTAAGAGAACTTGAGTGGTTAAGAAGGTTTAGTGCATTGCGTCACTGGGTCCATGATGACTTTATCTTCAATACCGGTGTTGCCTTAGCAACAACCAGTAGCATATGAATTGAACCCGGTGTCTGCCCTAAAGTTGAACATATGGAGGGCTATTTCTTTTCACCCTTTTCTTTACTTTTCTTTTTAATTCTTCAACTCCTTCTTTCCCTTTCATTCTTTTCTCCTTTTTTTTCGTATCATACCTAAGGACTTCTACTTCTAACTATTGGTGATGTCCTTGGGTAGATCCCTCCGACTCTGGCGGATCCTAGGACAGTTATTCCTATCTTAATCACCTTATAACTCCGACAGTAGCCAAGAAACCTTTGATTGAAAATCTCTCAAAGTGTTTGTGATAATCAAATATTTTGGTTAACACTTTGAGAGTTTTGTGTACACTTTTGAAGGGCTCCCCCTTCACATGTGCTCATAAGTATTTAATAAATCTGCACATGCGGGAGGAGCAAGCATTTTGAATTGATCCACTTTCCGTGAACAAGACCGATTCGAGACACGCTTACATCACTAGTTAAACTAGCTTGAAGTTATTACCCCGCCTGGTCAAGTTCACAGAAAGTTTCTCGAGACGGTACATTTCTACTAAGACATATCCTTTTCGAGACACGCTTACGTGGTTAGTTAAAGAGATACATTGTCAGCTTTTAGGTGACAACTAGCTCTGGTAACTAACTTGATGTTATTACCCGTCGAGGATAAGTCTTTTCGAGATTACTAACTTTTATTGTCTCGTCAATTCTTGGGTCAATTCTGAGTCTAGCTCGCATGACATTCAATCTTAAAGCATCCTTAAACATTCATATTTTAAGCAGTTTCCTTTTCTCCCCCTCAAAAATAGCATATAAGATGTTGTTTTTGATGAACTTTTGATTAAAATATGCTTTTTGAGTCTTATGGGGAGATTCACCAAGAACTTATCATTTTGAACAAAGATCATTTCAAATACTCCCCCTTAATAAGTGAAATAACTTTTTGAGGTTTTGATTACGAGAGGGAATACTTGTCCTTTTGAGTAGAATTTAGAAAAAACTTTGAAAATTTGAGTAATTCTACTCAAAAGTAAGAAGCTTTCGCTCCTTATGTTAGGATTGAGGCACTGACGCGTACCTCAGGGTCCTTTAATTTCAAAGAACAGGTTGTACACAGCTATATGTGCACAAGTAATTAAGCATGATTTTGATGGAACATTTTGTTTTGAAAATACTCCCCCTCAAAACTCCCATTTGTTTTGAGAATTTTAAACTTTTTAAATTCTGAAAGATTTAGAAATTTCAGTTTGAAAAAATTCTTGAATAAATTTTGCTTCAAGGTAACTAAAACTTTATACACTGAAATACTCCCCCTCAAAACTAGCATATGTTTTGACATTTTTAAACTTTGGAGCGAATTGGGGAGTAAATATTTGAGAAAATCTTGAGCGAAATTTTGAAAAGTTTTGAAAAACCTTTTGAAAAATTTTGAATAAATTCTGCTCAAGATTAAGAAGTTTTAGATAAGCTTTGCATGAGAACTTCTTCTTGTTTTTCAAGGATAAGTGCACATTTGGTTTTGAAGAATGGTTTAGCAAGGCACTTTCCTTTATTTGAAACCCGAGTTGTACACTGAAATGTGTGCACAAGTCGTAATGTTTAAGCCCGGGTTGTAAGCTGAAATACTTACAAGCCATTAAGAAATGATAGATTAGACAACAACCTTGGGAACCCATTTAAGCACGGCGCCAACAGGTTTACCAAATTTTGAAATCCATTTGTAAGTTGTGTCAATCTAATTTAAAGATGTTGCCAACGAGGACTGAAAACCGGTGTTTCATTTTGAAATAACACTCGTGGAATCATTGGAGATTTAAAACTCATTTTCTGTTGAAAGTTGTTTGAGAAACCCGGCGTTTCTCTTGGAGTTTTAAAATATGAAGAAGAAGATTTCCATCTAGAGTTGAACCTCATGGGTTCTTTTTGAAGATTTGTTTCTGTGATAAATGGAAACCTTCCGGTATTTGTAATGTTCAAAGCAGAGTCATTTTCATGTTGCAGCGAAAGCAATTCTGATATAGAATATTTGAAAGGTTTAGAACGACTTTGCTTTGGTCTCCACACTTGCTTTACCGGTGTAAAACGAGTGTGTGGAGTTTGAAAAACATGATTCTTTTCTTTTGAAGCATTTGAATTTGAAAATCTTTTAGAAGTAAATGTTTCGGAAAAACTTGGTCTCTTTGAAAACTTCCTTCCTTTTCGCAAAGAATAGGTTGTAAACTGAGAAACCCTTTTCGAAAATGGTTTTGAAGATTCACCCGTGTAAACCTTCTTCGAAACACTCACTTCTGGTGTTGAAACATTTGAAATTGGAGCTTTACCCTTTGATCGGTTAAGAGTATCAAACTTCACTTTTAAAGCATTGTATGAAATTCTCAAATCATTGTATTCTTTTTGAAGAGAAAGATGATCTTGGGATGCCAACTTTGATTCTAAAGAAGCAATTTGTTTCAAAAGTTGATCCTTTTCGGCTTTAGAATCATCCGTTTTACGAGTCAATTTCCGTTCGAACTCAACATTTTCTTTCTCAAGTCTTTCAAAATAATTTTCAAATTTGGTTACTTTGTTGAAAAAGTTGGTTTTGGCATCCTCAAAATCGTTTGTTTGTTGAGCTAAAACCGTTTCAAGCTCAACCACTTTCGTTTGAAGTACATGATTTTCATTTTCAAAAAGATATATTTTCTCCCCCGCTTCCTTTTCAAAATCTGGAGTATTAGAATCGAACAGGGGTTTTGGGAAGGAAACTTTTGTGATTTAAAAATCAACATTTTTCTTTTTCATTGATTCAATCTTTTGCAAAACATTTTCAAACTTTTTATCTGCAAATTCATTCAATTGAGACTTCAAATCTTCAGTCTCTTTTTGTTTCAAGTTGGAGTTTTATTTCTGAACTCGTGAACTTTTGATTGAATCAAACAAGTTTTTGTAAATCTGTTTCAAACGCTCAATCTCATTTTCGTATTTTGAAATTTGACATTTCATTGACACGTTTTCATCTTCAACTTGTTCAAGCTTTGACATCCAGGGGTTTTCAAAAGACTGCTTTTCAAGATTGTGTTGTAAAGCTAGCTCAAAGTTAATGCTTTGTGTTTGACATCTTTGAAAATTTTGTTCAAGAGAAAATATTTGACGTTTAAGTTTCTCTTGGATGTCGCTTGACTCTTTTAAAATCTTCTCATTTTCGTGTCTCAACATCCCATTTTCCACTCTTAATTTTTCAGACTCAACAATCAACGATTTATCACTAGCAGTTTTTTCAAAAACTTTCAATTTAGCTTCAAAATCAACAATGTCGTTAAGATAAGAGTCTTCCTTTTTCCTTTTTCTCACTTTATGTTCACAAAATTCCTTTTTGCAAGTTGACAACTCTGTTTGTGATTTTGAAAGCTCTTTGTGAAGTTGTTCAACTTGTTGTTTGAATTCACATTTTTCATTTTCGAGTTTTGAAACCAATTTTCCGTTCGACTCAATTAATTCGCGTATTTTGTGTTGAAGATCTTGTTCTTTATTGTAATATTCTTGAAATCCCACTTCAAAACTTTTTTCACGTTTGGCTTTGTTTTCATGATTTGAAAGTTGTATTTTATAGCACTCAATGTCCCTTGTTAATGACACAATTTTTGCTTTTAGTTCACAGTTGAGCCTGTTACATCGATCAACTTCGTTTTGCATATTCTTAATCATTAAAGCAGTTGAAGCACATTCTTGATCATGAGTCACATTGTTATGTTCAACCTTACCTCCATTAAGATCCACATGTGGAGTTTCAGGAGTAATATTTCTATCATCCTGATTCACTACATATGTGTCGTTATTGTACTCAGGTTGACCATGACTTTATGTCTCATAAGCAAACACATTTTCAAATATATCATCATTATTAGATTGATGAACCTGAACGAGTGCGACTGAACTTTGTGAAGGACTGATAGCAGCTGCATTATTCAAACCATCCTTACATTTGTGTTTCTCGTCAGCATCTGAATCATTCCTTGACGTGCTGCTTTCTGTCTGTAGTTCTGATAATGCATTGTTACCCGTGAATACCAAACTATCATCCAACGTCCCTTCATTGTTGACAGTTCCTTCATGTGTCTGCCTTTTACTTCCATTTTTCTGTACATTCAATTCTCTTCCTTGTTTCTGCATCTCCAGTTCTTTGACAACACTCAGATGAAATGATCTTTCATTAAGCTCAAATTCTAAGCGTCTCAGTCGTGAAACAAGTTGATCTCTAAAAGCTTCAACCTCCATACTAGTGATGTTCTCTCTCCATAAATTGCTTTCATATTTATAGTGTATAAGAGACGCTTTAAAATCCATGGTCATGAACCATTTGAATTGTGTCTTGAGCGCTCTAAATTCTACCATGCAATCACTTCCCTGTTCAATTTGCTTTTCTAGTTGAATGATGTTTTCTTGGAGTTTCCTTTGGAAGGTTAGACGGTCCATTTTAGTTCCGAAGAATGCAGTAAAGGTACTCCACGAAGGAAACCTTGCATCTGAGAGAATCTTGCATTGAATTTTAACTGGTTCAAAATGTGCTAAACAATTTTCTTTAGATTGCATTGCGAGCTTTACACTTTCTTGTATCTCTCTTCTTTTTGAACTTGATTCCATTATAATTTTGTGTGAAATGAAAAATGGATCTTGTAGACGATAAAGAAGTAATTGTGTTTCTCAAATGAATCTTTTGTCCGTTGTTCACGATTTCTCAATAACTAGCACAGAAGTTAAATCCACACGAACCCCAATAATCTCAACTTAAAATAATAATCAATCTTGGATATCTAAGCTCGATTAAAACCGTGGTCCAAAAATATATCAATAATTCAATCGTCCCTCCTAGTTGAACTAATATCCCACGCAACCCAAATAAAAAAACATAAACCCGGAGCCTAACTTAGACCATCTAAGAATAACAGCCCATCTAAAACACGGTCAAGCCAAATTCAAAATGATAACAACCCTAAGTTTTGTATATAAAACACTCTAATCCACTCACTTGCCCTAATATATCTCACACATCAACCTAAATAATACGCAGTCACACTTAACCGCTCCTTCTTTCTTTCTTTTTATCACTCAAATCAAACGCAGCCACCACTGAATCTCAAACACAACCCTCTGATAAATCTAATCCGAACACAAAATGATAACCTGCCTCTTTTCTTGTTAACTGCTCGTCAATAACCACAATCGTAATCTAGAAAGTTTGTCCCTTTCTTTCACTTGATAACCAAAGATGAAGACAAAGGTCCTTTCTTGCTACTTTAACCCAACAGAAAAATATATTGCTTTGAATGATTCTTGTAACACAAAACTCAGGTAGGTTTAATTTTTTTTCGTTCTTGTAGTGATGTTTTATCTTTAAACGAACGAAAGGAAGGAATGAAATGTTTGTGTTTTGTTCTTTTCCTTATGGTTCGGATATTAAAAAAAATGTTCCTTCTTAAATCGATCAATGATGGATATTGTTCATACACTCTAGATCTTTATAGATCTGTACACCCTTGAACAAATCAGAGATCTATTTAATTATCTTCTGTTTCGAATCTTGTTGTAGACAGTTGATCGTTGAAGGTTGGAGTTAAGATAGGTTGGGTATGTTGAAGTTTGATATGAGGTTCGGTTTGGATTAGTTGTTTGTAGTTTGAGTTATGTTTGAAGCAGTTAACGTGAGGTTTGGGATATGGATCTGGTCTCGTCACCTTTTTTTTTTTTTTTTTTTTTTTTTTTGTGTGTAAATTAGATGTGGACTGTGATTATAAGGTTGTAATGTTACTGCTTCTTTCTCTACTCCCTTTCTATCATTTGCGAAAAAATCTTTTGCGTAAGAAATCTTACGCGTAAGTTTTACGCGTAAGAATCAAATCTTTTGCGTAGATCTTAAGCGTAAACTTTTTGCGTAGCCCACGTTTTTTGCGTAAAACTTACGCGTAAGACAAGGATTTCTTGCCTTAGTAGAACCTTACGCATAACTTGTCCAAGTTATGCGTAGAAAATTGAAGATTTCGCGTAGGAATCGGGTTTTGACTGTTTTAACCACTTTTCCGATGTACTTTTCTGATGATATTTCCGACTGCTTTTTGACCACGTTTTGTGATGACTTTTTCGATCTCCTTATAACAAAAGTAGTGTTGGACTGTTGTAAATATTGGACTAATGAACCTTTGATCTGCTACAGTTTGGACTAAAAAAGCAGAAAATAAGCTTGTAAAAAACTGCCAATAAGCAGTTTGTAAAGCTTGACTTTTGGGACCAAAAATAACTGTTTGGGACAAAAAAGAACTGTTTGGACTTTGGACCTTAATAAGATACCAAAAAAACAGTTTGAAAAACTTTTGATTATACTCAATAAGCACAAATTAAGCAGAAAATAAGCTACGAATAAGCACAAAATAAGCTAAAAAACGAGACTTTAAAACACAAAAACTTCTAAATAATCTTCTAGCTCTTGATACCAATTGTTGGGACCCAAGTTTATATCATTTCACACATAAGATATGTTTAGAGAGATGAAGATGTATTTTAGACAGAGAGAGTACAAGAGAGGAAAATAAGAGAAAGTTTCTTATTCCATAATGAACCAACACCGTCCTTGGAGGGTTTACAAGAGTATTTATACTCATTGTCTAGGGCATCTTACATGTTTCACATAATATCACTAATGGCCCTTAGACTTTAACAAAACATATATTCTAAACATATTAAAACTTTAACGTACTAATATAATATTGCAACCTATTACAAGACTCATTGACTCGATAATGATCGTCACTTCAAGTGTTCCCAACAATCTCCCCCTAAGGGACGATCATTGAGATCTCTCATTGATTGCATTTATGATCATCACTTTTGCGTTTCCAACACTTGTGACTCGTGGTTCTAGCCGAGACCCAAGTGGGTCATTTGGCTCGGGTTTGGCGTGGTAAACCAACCCATATTTATTTGTAGCTTACTTGTTTTCTTGTTGATTGATATTGTTATTATTGTGGTATACTTTTGGACCGATGCATTTGGATGGGTCGAGACCCTTTGTGGTCTCGACATGGTATACTTTTGATTGATTATGGAGTTGTGTTGTCGAGTTGATATTGGGAACCGATTGTGAGACGGTTAAACTAGATTGACGGAGATAGGTTAGTCGGGTGCTGTAGTCGGACCCTATTGTTGTAGCACGTGGATTGGGATTGATTTTGGACGGAGTTGGATTATCTATTATGACTTGGTTATATTATTTTGGACTTGGACAATGAGCCGAGAGTGATGACTCGGACATGTGACCAACTCTTATGACTCGATAAATATTATAATCAAACGTTAATAATAAAAACTCGTAATAATATTATTGATAATATAATCGTTTATATAAGTATATAGACGTGATAAACGTATATATATATATATATATATATATATATATATATATATATATATATATATATATATATATATATATATATATATATATATATATATATATAAATATATATATATATATATATATATATATATATATATATATATATATTAATAATAAAACGATCACGAGTAGACGTTATAATAATATAACGATAAGTATTGTACTATGCGAATAGTGCAATAAATGTCGGGAGTGTTATTATAAATAAACAACTATAAATGATAACGAGATCTAATACATTGATAATTAATAAATAAAAACATGACTTTTTATAAATTTGGAAAAACTTATAGAGTTATACGGGGTTGTGGTTACTTAAGTCCAAGTGGACTTTATATTATGTGACTTTTGTGTTGTCACGGATATATGACGATTAATATATCCATTTTCTACAACTACGTAACTTATTTAATCGACGGGTTAAATCGAGTTTATTTAGCTATATAAAATGAGTATATTAATGGGCATCGTATCCTACGACGCCCATAGGTTATGGTACGTGTATTAGGATAATAAATTACTAAATATCTCGTGGAGTTGGCTAAATTGACGTATTTGTCAAAATTTGACGAAATATCTAGGGAATTTATTGGACTACGATATTTACCATATAGTATTCTATGTGCTATGTGATTTAGGTTGGGTATAATCTTGGAGCAATATATTACGTAAATAAATATGGGGGATTACCAAATCGACGGATTTGATAAACTTCGATGATTTATTTAAATAATATATTGGGCTAATATTAGACCTATAGATGGTTTATTATTAATGTTAATACAAATATCGCCTAAAAACGTTATTTATATTCTACGATCTTTTCTAAGTTTGGTTAATGACAAAGTATGAAGTTTAGCTATAAGTAAATCATCACTTTAAGTGTTTAAGTCTTGTTTAACCAAGGTTTGAATTTCCTTTTAAACAAAACATTGTTTTTATTTCTTAAACTAGCAAGTGTCTTGTCACATCACATTTATTTCTTAATATAGTAAGGTCACATCACATTTAGGGCAAGCTTTGTCAATATACATTTATGGTAAGAAATGTGTTTGACTTACTTAGATGTTACTTGCAAGTTTAGTGTTTGACTTGATATTATGTGATGTGACATTGTTTGGTTTGCAAGAGTAATGAGATGTGACTTTGTTTGGTTTGCAAGATTTATTGCAAAACCAACTGCAGCCCTGGCGGTACCCTGGGGATACACGGGCGGAACCCTCCTGAGGGGTCCGCCATATCCGCCAGACCTGCAGAATGGTTTGCTATAAATACCAAACCATTTGTTAGTTTTGAGTCACCCCTTTAAGACATTTTTTCATATACTCTCTCAACTAACTCAGTAATCTTTTGATTTGTGTGATTCTCTTATGTAGCAAGGGACTTCACAAGATCATTCAAGAAGTTACAAGCTTCAACTCTAAAGTTGCAAGTCTTGGTAGCTTGGTCATGTATAAGCTTTGGAAGTTTATACTTCATGTGTGTCATGTATATAGAAGTAAGTGGTTAGTATTTTAGGCCTCAAAATACAAAGTGTATCGGGAGTAGTTGTACCCTTGTAAAGAACTAACGGGAGTGGTTGTACCCTTGGTAAAGAACTCGACATCTAGCTTAGTGTCGGTAAAAGTGTAAGCGATGATGGGAGTGGTTATACCCGTGTAAAAGAACTCGACATCTAGCTTAGTGTCGGTAAAAGTGTAAGCGACGTTGTAAAGGTTTTCTCCGCTGGTGAAAGGAGCTTGTTGATTAGTGCTTATAACTCTCGAGTTGGAAACTCGGGGCGTGGATGTAGGGCAAGGAAAAAGAGTCCTTGTAGCCGAACCACGATAAACAATCGTGTTGTGGTTTGATCGTTTCTTTCTTTATCTTTGCTTATTACATGTTGTTCTTGAGTTAGAATTGCTAGTTACATATAAAGCTTTTCAAAGAACTAAACAAGCAAAGATGTGTTTGTATCTTCAAACAAAAGTAAAGCTTTTCAAATAACTAAACAAGCAAAGTTAGGATCATCACAAGCAAAGCTTTTCAATGTATGAAACTAGTAAAGTTAGAATTGTTATTTACATAAAAAGCTTTTCAAAGAATCAAACATATAACATTGTGTTTATATCTTTAAGCAAACGTAAAAGATATTCAAGTTAAATATGATAGTAAAAAGCGGTAAACTATTCAACCCCCCTTCTAGTTTTCCACAATTTCTTTCGTTGTGGCTTATTGGTTTGAGTTGTGTCGACCCTCCACCCATATTGATACCAAACGTCAAACTTCAATTTAATATGAAGATAATTCGAGAAATGGATATTTTTGGAAAGTTAAATGGAATACGTTCGGGATTTGGGAATATTTGATTTTGAGGAAATGATTTCTGAACGGGTTTGATATTGTTAGGAAGTGCCGAGTCTGTAGTTGCCGTTACTTGAGTTTGCTTTATGTCTTTCATCTATCGATTTCTTTTGCGGATTGCTGGACTTGAGGTGAGTCATAGCCCCACTTTTACTATTGAACTGTGTTTTCAGTACTTGGGGTGAGAAACGTGCAAATGTTTTATGTGGACTATTATCGCTTTATTTATTTAAAACTTGCTATGCTTATAGAGATAGGTAGTATAGAGCATGTCGCATCCCTGCGAATGCATATTGGTCTGATTTGTTGAGAAGCATGTCGTATCCTTACGAATGCATGAACATGTCGTAACCTTACGAATGTTGGGCATGTCGCATCCTTGCGAATGCATATTGATTGATTTGGATAGGTTATAGAGCGAGGCCTAGACTTGAGCTAGGTAAGCTATTGATTGGATTGATTTGGGCTATAGCATGCACCTATAGGGTTGATTCATTTTGGTTGGGTGATTGAGGCCTAGTCTAGCTAGCAAGAGTTTTGCGTATATGTGATGAGGCGAAAAATGGTCCATTTTTAGGGGGTCATTTAAGCCCGAATTCGAATTTATTTGATCAAATATTGCCCTAAATCGTTCCTTTTGTGATTTTAGGTACTTTGGGAGTGAAATCTGGAAAAGGAAGCAATTCGGACGTTTTTAGAGCATAAAAGTGAAGAAAACGCCAAAGTCTTAATTTTCCATGCTGGGAACAGTAGGTGACGGCATCAAGAGTAATTTCCTGACGGCGTCAAGAGCAAAATTCCATGACGGTCCAGAAGAGATTTGATGGCATCATGAAGGTAGGGCGTCAAGAGTAAAAGTCATGACGGCCTGGAAATGATTAAGTCTTGACGGCGTCAAATGTAGATCAAGGCAGTCCGAGAATAGTTTTGGCGGCGAGGTGACGGCGTCACAAGATTTGTCTTGACGCCGTCAGACCCCTTTTCCTATATATAGTTTTCTAATTTTTACACATAAAAGAGAGAGAAGTTTTGGGAGAAACCCTAAGTACGATTTTGGTGTAACTTTACAGGTTTTTCAAGGGTTCCAACCCCTTGATACCTTGCATGTGTAATCAAGATAAGTGTTCTTTTAATTCAATCAATATGTCTATGTGTTGGTTGTCTATATCTTGTTCTTGTCTTAATTCCATCATGCTAGGCTAGATCTATCTTGTGTTTGCTTAGATCTAATGAAACCTAGATGTTGATTATGTGTCGATTACTTGTTTATTCTTGTCTTGGATGAATGATTTATATGTTAGGCTTAAGAAAACTGGCAGATCTCCAATTGGTAACATGCTTGAACGTCTTAAGAAACATGAACCGACGCGCACTAGGTCTTTATTGGTTGTATTTAATGCATGAGCCACTGTTTACAATCCCTATAGTTGTGCTGGGCATGGTGTAGGAGGAGATAAGAGCTCATAGAATTGGGGAGTTAAGTGTGCTACCCCATGAATGGTATTAAGGAATACGATCCGTCATCCATACAATTATAACAAGTAATTAACGTGTAAAAGATGTCTAGGGAGTAATGAAATCTAAGTAAACACATTTTCTCCAATTACTGCTCACAACGTTAGTATAATTTAGTTTAATTTCATTTCTAGTATTTTATTTTGATTGCATCTTAGTTTTGGGTTAGTTGATTAGCAACTAATTCCGCCTAAATCCTTCAAACCCGAGATTTTAAATTGCTTTCTAAAAAATATAAAAATACAAAAATAATCTTCCCTCACCTTTAGAACTAGTATTTAGGTTTTCTAATCCTAGCGACACTATTCCTAGCTGAACGATCAATCCCCCGGTACTTGTCACTATACTATACTACAACGATCAGGTACACTGCCTGGTGGGGGTTGTAAGCTTCTCAAGATCCCTTGAGAGGTAAAGCCTGGTGCGATTCCCACGTACATCAATATGTCCACTTGATTTAGTTATGAATTTAAACCTATGATCTCACCATCGAAAGCTGACTTTTAGCGCGTTTTCTCAGGTAATTAAGTGATGCCCTTGGATGCTTGGATTGGAGGCTTGGCTATGGCACCTGGTTTATGGATCTATTTTCTAAAACTCTGATAAATAATTATGGACCTATATTTATTTCTTTTAGGCCTGACTTTGATTGATTTTGGGATAAATATAAACTTTAAAACCCCGCGTGGTTGAATTCTTCTCTTGTTTACCTTATCTCGTTCTTTTATGTCTTGTGTTGGATACCAAGCCCCGTAGCACCCCGAAAGCTTGTTGAGTCTTCCGCTGTACCAAATTTTGGGGGTGTTACATCTGATGATAATGAAGAAGTTCATATCAGTGCCCTGATGGCTCTATCAGATGACAACTAGCTTGCTATGGGAAAAAGTCATGCAAGAGATGAAGAATGGGTTAACATCACAATGAGAAAGGTAAACATTTTACTTTCTATGGATGATGATGCTGATTGGAAATCTTACTTAGATTATATTAATGTTGATCTTAAGTATGTTGAAGAGCAAAGACTTAATTTGTTTTCAAAATTTAACAAACTGAGTTTTGAATTAAATCAATGTAGAAATGATCTACTTGCTTTAAAACAAGCTAAGCTTGAAAGTGTTACACTTCAAATTCAAAATTCTGAACTTGTAAAACAAAATCAAGCTCTTCAGGAAGAACTTAAGAAAGAAAAGGATGTTATTTGGAAATGGACTCAGAAAAACCCCAAACTTTATGAAACCCTGAGTCTCACACCCAGCACCAAAAAGGTTGCTATGGGTGAAGATCAACTCACTGAAGAGTCTAGGGAGAGTAACCATTCAACAACTTTTCTGTCAGCCAACATACTCTCTAGCAAAGAACTTGCTCCTAAACCCAATGATTGGATTGAAAGAATCAATCCTGACAGTAAGCTGCCAAATTTTAACACTGGAAGAATCCTGGAGCCTGAAAGTCAGGCTATCAAGGAGCTGCTAGGAGTCATTGATGAACCTAGTCCTACTAAGTCCATCACTGAGTCTAAGTCTGATTCACCACTCCCTCCACTGAAACAACTTCAGGGAGCTGAACCCAATTCTGACCTTGCACCATCAGTCTATCAATCCCATTCTCTCAAGGAGAAATCAGGGTTAGGAAAGACTATTCTGAAAAGACCTACTCCTGCACCCACTGAACACCACACACCTTTAGTGCCTACTGAAGTGAAACCTGAAAGCACTGATTCAAAATTTGATCAGCTTGCTGAACTTGTCAGGAGGCTGAGTGAGAAAATTGAGTCCACTGAAAAACCTTCTGACTCAAAAATGAAAAACCCATCAGTATCCTCAAGTTCTTCCAAACCAAAAACCACACCCAGACCTTCAGGGAGATGTGAGCTGTGCAATTACCTAATCACAGCACTGATAAATGCTACAAAGTCCTGTTCTGCATGATATGCAAACAAGAGGACCACAAAACTTGTGATCACATCTCTCACACTGCTTCTTTAAAAGCACAAGGTCTATACAATACCCAAGGCTATCAGTATGTCACACCTTCCAAACAGAGACTGAAGGCTAAGCCTTTCTTGCCATGTCCTCACTGTGGTTTCAATGATCATCTTCCTAATGATTGTATGATGAAAATTTTTTGTGACATCTGTGGAGATCCCTCCCATAAAACCAAGGGACATGACAAGATCATTCAGTCCAGAAGGAAAACCCTCACCAACACTTCTCAGTCAACTAAGGCATCAACCTCCACAAAGTGTAAAACATGTGGAAGCTCAGTACACACAACTTCAGACCATGATTCATTAGCTATATTTAAAAAGTCACTGAGGACTAAGCCCACTAGAAAGTGGGTCAACAAGAATAACTAACCCAATTTACTGTTTGTGCAAAAACACATCAGGGATCCTACCTGGCACCTCGATAGTTGATGCTCTAGGAGTATGACTGGTGTGAAAAGTTATCTGCACAAATATGTGGAACACCAGGATCCAAAGTAGTATTTGGTGATAACTCATCAGCTCCCACTGAAGGTTATGGTTCAGTAAACTGCAATGGTATAGTTTTTACAAGAATAGCTTATGTTAATGGTCTCAAGTACAACCTGATAAGTGTTTCCCAACTATGTTACGCAAAATACATAGTTCAGTTTGATGATAAGAGAGGGACCATCTTTAATAACAACAAGGAAGTAGTGTTGATTGCCCCCAGGAGGGATGATGTCTATGTCCTAGACATGTCATCCCTGACTCAAAATGGGACTTGTCTATTCTCAAAGGCAAGTGAGACAATAAACTGGCTATGGCATAGGAGACTCTCTCATCTCAATTTCAAGAGCATCAACAACCTGGCCAAACAGAACAAAGTTCTGGGCCTTCCATCCCTGGTGTATACCAAAGACAAGCCTTGTTCTGCTTGTGAAAAAGGAAAACACCATAGGGCATCATTCAAAACCAAACAAACCTTTTCAATCAAAAGCTGTCTACATCTTCTCCATATGGACCTTTTTGGACCTGTCAGTCCAATGTCCATTCACCATGAGAAGTATACTCTGGTCATAGTGGATGAGTACTCAAGATACACTTGGGTTTACTTCCTGACCAAAAAGAGTCAGGCAGCTGAAACCATCATGTCATTTGTCAGGAACATTGAAAATCAAAATGATGTCAAAGTTAAATAAATTAGAACTGACAATGGCACTGAATTCAAAACCAATACCCCTTGAGTGTTTTGTGATGAGAAAGGAATTTCTCAAAATTTCAATTCTCCCTATACTCCTGAGCAAAATGGAGTAGTGATGAGTGCTCAAACACTCATCATTTTATACCCATTTAGACTATAAAAATGACTAAAAACAACCAAATATGTCGAATTATATTGCAAATCTCCTTGGATTCTGTTTTTATGCTTATAGGTACAAAAGGTTTGAAAACAAAGCAAAAACATGGAGTTTCGGGTGAGAACTGATCAAGACGCGACACTATTTTTGGCATAACTTTTGCGTCCGAGATCCGTTTTGGTTGATTCAAAAGAACGAAAGAGAAGAGTGAAAGCTACATATTTAGATAATAAAGGGCACGGAATTTGAAAGTTAGCTAGTGGTTTATTTCTGAACAAAAGAACAGCTCATGGACTATTATAATACTTAGGCTTCTAATTATGTTTTGGATTATTAAAGTGTAAATGATGAAGACCAAGTGGACCCTATTAGGCTTGTGGCTTGGACGCAGCAACAAAAATGATAAAACATAATTATTTTGGTGTTGTTGGTTTGGATGCAAGTAGCGGCCCACAAGAAGAGTAGCACAGCAGCCTCACAAGTGAACCATGTCCAGCCCATTGAAAACAAGTGTAGCGAGCAAGAAATGACAGTTGTGATTCAAGGGTTTTGGGGGATATATTTTTTTTAATGAACTTGGATGAGATGATCCGTGTGTGGGAGCTAGGATAAGAAAAAAAAATATACACACACTTTTGTGTGTGTAGACACAAACCAGCCGACACCCTTTATTGTCCATCAATTGTTAATTACAATCTTTGTTAAATTATACTGCAATTCTTACATTTCATTTTATGTCGTTGAAGTGTTTTTTGTTTTATCTGAATGAATATGAATGAATGCTAGCAGATTTTACTTATATTAATTCATGGTTTTAGCTTCACATTTAGTTTTGAATAAAGATCATTTTTATACCTTAGCTTTGTTACCTTTTTTTCTCATTGTTAGATTCACAGTACCTTCTTTTACATTGTATCCCATTTAGATTCCTACCACTTAGTTAAATATAATTCTTGATCTTTCATTTAATTTTCAATAGATGGCTTTTAATTAAGATTTTAGTTTACCAAACAGATTTTACTTTCAAAACCTTTCTTTATTGTGATTTTGTAATGTTTGTTTTAAATATAAAAAATGTGGTGATCAGATTTTAGTGATTGACCGAGAGGGTGTTTATGAAGCCAACAAGCAAGGTTATGGTTTATTAGCTTGGAGATGGGTATACTTGGTATTGTTGAAAGTTATTGTATCGTCTCCCTCGTTAACCCAAATTTGGTGACTTCTAATCCTTTTTCATTTATCTCTCTTTTTATTATTATGTATGATTAGCTTTATTTTTAGTTTTATTACTTTTAGTATCATGTTAGCTTTTATGCATAATTTAGAGTAGTTATTATTGTTGCTCTATTTATTGCTTGTAGTGTAGATTTAATTATGCGCAAGTAGACTTATATATGCTTGTTGAGCGAGTTCTGATTTTAGATTTAATTTATTATTTGCCTTATTTGCGTAATTTTATATTTGCTTTATTTACTTAATTTAGCTTACCTTTTGTGTTTTACTTACTTTTTAAGTAGTTTTTAGTTTGCCGTTATCATTTTTGCTTAAATTTAGGAATTTTACTATTTAGGTGCGTTTTAGAATCCCGTAACTTGCGTTTTTAAGTTTAATTACGTTTTAGGTTAATTTTGAGTTATTATTTATGTGCTTTCGTTATTTGTTTATTTGCGTTATTTTGAGTTATTATTTGCTTGAATTAGTTTAGAAAATCAAATCTCTTGAAATCATTCAAATCACTCGATCACGAACAAGATTCGATTCACCATTTCACGCCTCGTTGGGACTTAACGACCCGGGGATACACTATACTCACCGGAAAACGCGTGGTTTCACTACTTTGACTATTCTTGGTTAAAGTTGACTTTCTACTGTGATCAAATTTTGGCGCCGCTGCCGGGGAGGAGTGAAGCCGTTTATCTATTCGAGTTGGCAGATTAGTGAATCTGGATATACACTCATTGTATATTTACCATACTTGTTCATATTTTCATATAAACAAAACTGTTCCCGAAAATATTTTAAAATCAGTTTTCAACGAACACAAAAACACAAAAAGATTTTCTTTTTACAAAATATTTTCCAAAAATACCAAAAATATCCTTCTTCACCCTCCTACCCTTTTGATTCTCCATTCCTCACCCTCTGTAAACCTTTGATTCTTTTCTATGTCGTATCCACACCATTTTGGTTGCCAATGGTGTAGTGGTCCTCATAATGGTAGGAATTGTCCCGGCTGTAGTATGGTAGAGTCAGGAGATGGGTCTGTCTATAACCAAGCTCCCTATCCTTACCATGACACATCTGATTCATTCTACCAGCCACCACATCATGAGATACAGACATATCTGTGTGAGTTTTGTGGAGGTCCTCACCAAGGATTTGAGTGTCAATTCAGAAACACGTTTGTCTATGAACAGTTTTCCGGTGATGCTCAGAACTTTGGTTATGACCAATACCCATATGATTCACCAGTCCAGACTCAACAGTTTTACTGTTTTGATTACTGTGGAGGTCCACACTTCAGCTTAGATTGTCAAACAGGGAATCCATTTCCTTGTGACAATTTTGACACATCGTATTATGACCAACCTCCACAGTACCATATGAATCAAGCAATTCTTCCAGAAATTCAAAATGTACTGGAAATACTTGATGAGCTTAAATGTTTAGTTAAAGACTTTGCCCAAAAAGACACTCATCAAAAATCCATGGAAGAATTGCTAGCTGAGGAGCTGGCTGCTAAAATAAATTCCCAAAATGCCTATGAAAAATCTATTAGGGAATCAATTGCAAAAGAAAAAGCAGCCAAATCTAGCTCTCAGTTCCGTTTCATTCCTGATGACAGTGATGATGAAGATACACTTGATATTCTACAATTCTATAAAGATTCATCAAGTTCATCAGTTGATATCCCAGCAGTTGAGATTCCATTTCAAACAGCTGCTATCACACCCGAAGTTCACACTCACTCTCTGAGCATGGGGGACGAGCATCTTGACACTGCTCCTGAAAAGAAATCGGACGAATTCATAAAGTCTAGTGTTGAGAACCTTGTCCCAATCCCAAGAGAGTCACAAGGAACTTTTGATCATATGTGTGATTTATCTTCCCCTCTTGAGTGTCCAAAAAATCAATTTGAGACTTTCTCCGATTGTAGCGAAGATTGTGCATCTTATGGAGACATCGAGTATGTTGAGGCATCAGTTCAGCATTCTGATGCTAATCATCTTCTTGAGGAGTTCGCCGATGAACTCACTCACATCAATCCACTTCCAATGGGAAGTGACGAGGATCTCATTGACTTTGAAGCCGATCTGGGAGAAATTGAAAGTCTCCTTTATCATAATCAGTCACTCACTTCTTATCCCAACAGTCCAATTGAGAATGTTAATCACATTGTTCCCGAAACATTCAAAACTACTATCACCAATCCTCTGTTTGAATTCGAATCTGAATTTACTTTGATTTCTGATAACCCAATCTTTGGTACTCAGATCGAGGGTGGTGATGAGTCTACACCGGAACATGAGTTCACTGATTCACATATTGTGATCGATTCTCTTCATGAGCAGTTCTCCGGTGAACTCACTCATGTCATATCTCCACCGGAGTATGATAACTTCCACTTTGATCCAGACACACCCGGGATATGTCTTGATCACATGAGCTTAAATGATGAGATTCATAATATAGAAATTATGGATTCTCCTGTGGGTGATGACGAGTTAGTCATGATTTTAATCATGGTTTTCTTCCTTTTCTTCACCTATCCCGTGACATCCTCTCTTCTCCACTCCTTCGGGAATGAAGATACTATCTTTGACCCCGGCATTTCCAATTACCATTATTTTGAGCCGGGAATATATCTCATCGGTGTGGAACTTTCACGTGCTTCAAAATGTTTGTCCAAACATCTTGAATGAAAATCCGATGGAGATTGTCTCTTCCACATGTTGCTTCCCCAAGAACAAATGAATTCGGGGTCGAGTCTAGCTAGCGACTCGGTAAACAAAAACAGTAGCATGTATATGGGGTTTTCACCCTAAGTGTGGGGGAGTTACCCATGCTGTTGTTACCATATATATATATATATATATATATATATATATATATATATATATATATATATATATATATATATATATATATATATATTAAAAAATGTATATATAGAAATAAAGTGAAAAATGGTGTTTCCACATTTAACTTGTAATATTGCCTTTTTACATTCAAAGAGTCGGCATAATAGCCGGGACTTTAAATATTGAGGACAATATTCAATTCTATGTGTGGGGAGGGGGGGGGGAAATTTTAGCGAATTTGATAACATTTTACCTCCTAGCACCCCCGTTTTTGGGCAAAATTTACCAATTTTTTTTAGTGGAAGTGCTTTGCACTAACACAACAAATGGTTATCAGTCCACCATGTCTAACCCTCATAAGGACTGGCTAATCCAGGAGCAAACGGCTCTTGGTAAAGATATCTCAAATCCGTTTATGGCTGACAATTTGCCAAAAATTATATGGTATTCAACTCACCATATCCTAAAAAGTAGAAGAGTTGGCTACCCCACAAGGTTATGGCTTGTGGTAAAGGCAGTGGAAAACCATAATTGGTAATCAGCTCACCAAGATGATAATTTTATCAAAGAGTTGGCTAGTCCAGAAGCAAACGGCTTCTGGTAAAGACAAATCAAATCCGTTAACAGCTGATGATTTGCTCAAAATCATATGGTTATCAGTGTACCATAGTTCTTACTTGAACTAAAATATTTGGCTACTCCAGAAGTAATGGCTTTTGGTAAAGAGACTTCAAATCCATTAAATTTTCATAAAAAATTGCTAGGGACTAGCAATAATTTAGTGTGGGGGATTGATGAGTGCTCAAACACTCATCATTTTATACCCATTTAGACTATAAAAATGACTAAAAACAACCAAATATGTCGAATTATATTGCAAATATCCTTGGATTCTGTTTTTATGTCTTATAGGTACAAAAGTTTGAAAACAAAGCAAAAATATGGAGTTTCGGGTGAGAACTGATCAAGACACGACACTATTTTTGGCATAACTTTTGCGTCCGAGATCCGTTTTAGTTGATTCAAAAGACCACGGAAAGAGAAGAGTGAAAGCTACATATTTAGATAATAAAGGGCACGAAATTTGAAAGTTAGCTAGTGGTTTATTTCTGAGCAAAAGAACAGCTCGTGGACTATTATAATACTTAGGCTTCTAATTATGTTTTGGATTATTAAAGTGTAAATGATGAAGACCAAGTGGACCCTATTAGGCTTGTGGCTTGGACCCAGCAACAAAAATGATAAAACATAATTATTTTGGTGTTGTTGGTTTGGATGCAAGTAGCGGCCCACAAGAAGAGTAGCACAGCAGCCTCGCAAGTGAACCATGTCCAGCCCATTGAAAACAAGTGTAGCGAGCAAGAAATGACAGCTGTGATTCAAGGGTTTTGGGGGATATATTTTTTTAATGAACTTGGATGAGATGAGCCGTGTGTGGGAGCTGGGATAAGAAAAAAAATATACACGCACTTTTGTGTATGTAGACACAAACCAGCCGACACCCTTTATTGTCCATCAATTGTTAATTACAATCTTTGTTAAATTATACTCCAATTCTTACATTTCATTTTATGTCGTTGAAGTGTTTTTTGTTTTATCTGAATGAATATGAATGAATGCTAGCAGATTTTACCATATTAATTCATGGTTTTAGCTTCACATTTAGTTTTGAATAAAGATCATTTTTATACCTTAGCTTTGTTCCCTTTTTTTTCTCATTTTCAGATTCACAGTACCTTCTTTTACATTGTATCCCATTTAGATTCCTACCACTTAGTTAAATATAATTCTTGATCTTTCATTTAATTTTCAATAGATGGCTTTTAATTAAGATTTTAGTTTACCAAACAGATTTTGCTTTCAAAACCTTTCTTTATTGTGATTTTGTAATGTTTGTTTTAAATATAAAAAATGTGGTGACCAGTTTTTGGTGATTGAGCGAGAGGGTGTTTATGAAGCCAACAAGTAAGGTTATGGTTTATTAGCTTGGAGATGGGTATATTTGGTATTGTTGAAAGTTATTGTATCGTCTCCCTCGTTAACCCAAATTTGGTGACTTCTAATCCTTTTTCATTTATCTCTCTTTTTATTATTATGTATGATTAGCTTTATTTTTAGTTTCATTACTTTTAGTATCATGTTAGCTTTTATGCATAATTTAGAGTAGTTATTATTGTTGCTCTATTTATTGCTTGTAGTGTAGATTTAACGAGTTTAGTAACCCGCGCGTTGCAGCGGGTTTTTAAATAGTAGTTTGGTGCTATGCGTTGGTTGTAAAAAAAAGAGAAAAATAGTTTATATATTTTTTTAAGTAGTTATTGGGTGTCAGTTAAGTTTTGTTTGTGGTTGCAAATATTTAACGGCTTTGGGTTATGGTAATTGCTTTAAAAGCATTTTTTGTTACCGTTAGCTACTTAACGTGAAGTTAGTTACCTAGGACTGACTTTGCAATTAATATATAACATGAAGGACCATTTATGTAAATTATGTGAGGACTAAATTTGCAATGAACCGCTGAGATGAAGGTCAAAGTGCGTAGAAATTTTTTGAAATAATGTTAAAGATAACAGTCGTTAAATAACTAACAAAAAAAAAAAGTTACTGTAGCAAGCACAGTGCTTGCTACAGTAACCTCTTGGGGGTTAGTATATATATAATTATGCGCAAGTAGACTTATATATGCTTGTTGAGCGAGTTGTGATTTGAGATTTAATTTATTATTTGCCTTATTTGCGTAATTTTATATTTGCTTTATTTACTTAATTTAGCTTACCTTTTGTGTTTTACTTACTTTTTAAGTAGTTTTTAGATTGCCGTTATCATTTTTGCTTAAATTTAGGAATTTCACAATTTAGGTGCGTTTTAGAATCCCATAACTTGCGTTTTTAAGTTTAATTATGCTTTAGGTTAGCTTTGAGTTATTATTTATGTGCTTTCGTTATTTGTTTATTTGTGTTATTTTGAGTTATTATTTACGTTATTTTGAGTTATTATTTGCTTGAATTAGTTTAGAAAATCAAATCTCTTGAAATCATTCAAATCACTCGATCACGAACAAGATTCGATTCACCATTTCACGCCTCGTCGGGACTTAACGACCCGGCGATACACTATACTCACCGGAAAACGCGTGGTTTCACTACTTTGACTATTCTTGGTTAAAGTTGACTTTCTACTGCGATCAAGTAGCTGAAAGGAGAAATAGAACACTTATTGAGGCAGCAAGGACAATTTTAAATGGCTCAGTCCTCTCAAAACATTTCTGGACTGAGGCTGTCAAAACAGCTTGCTACACTCAAAATAGGTCAATCATTATGAAAAGGCACAATAAGACTCCTTATGAGATATTCAAAGGAAGGATCCCTGACATTAGCTACTTTCATGTATTTGGGTGTCCTGTGTTTATTCATAATCACAAGGATCACTTGGGTAAATTTGATGCCAAAGCTGATGATGGATACTTCCTGGGATATTCTCTGGTTTCTAAAGCCTTCAGGGTGTTCAACACAAGGAGACAACAAACTGAGGAAACTTATCACATAACTGCTGATGAGAGCACTGAATCCATCAGGTTCTCAAATTCCTCAGTTGAAGATATTGGTATTGATGACTCATCAAGGTATCTTCCTGATGAGTATCATCCTGAGAACAACCCCTCAACCCAATACCAAGTTGATGTTGATGTCTCCTACTACATCGTCCCTCACAACCTACCCCAACCAACCATTAGTGAGTTCATTGAAACTCAGCAGGTCTCTAATGAGACTGCAACCACTAAACAAATTGTTCAGGAACCCTCAGAGCAAGTTGTTCCCACAAATGTCACTGAAACACATATTGATAAGTCACCTCATGTTCCTGAGTCTGAACCTAATCAGGCTCCTTCAAGCTCAAATTCCTATCCCAAACCTCAGGATAGCTGGACAAGATCCAAAATTATTGAGCTTGTGAACATCATTGGTGAACCCACTGAAGGCATGCTCACAAGAAGCATGGCTGCAAAACTCAAGGCAGCCTCAGCCAATATATGTCTTTATGCTGACTATCTCTCTGAAATTGAGCCTAAAAATGTCAAAGAAGCCCTGACGTATGAAAGTTGGGTTCAGGCCATGAGAGATGAATTGGAACAATTTGACAGAAATGATGTAATGACCCTTGTTGAATGCCCCCAGGGTGTTTTAATCATTGGTATGAAATGGGTTTTTAAAAACAAGACTGATGAAAATGGCACAGTCATCAAAAACAAAGCAAGACTGGTTGCCAAAGGATATAATGAATAGGAAGGTATAGACTATGAGGAAACCTTTGCACCTGTTGTAGAATGGAAGCCATCAGGATCTTCCTTGCCTATGCAACCTACATGAACTTTAAAGTTTACCAAATGGATGTCAAAAGTGCATTCCTAAATGGTAATATCAAATAAGATGTCTATGTGCAACAACCTCCTGGCTTTGAAAGTAGTGAATACCCTAACCATGTCTACAAGTTTAACAAAGCCCTTTATGGACTGAAACAAGCTCCCAGGGCATGGTATGAAACTCTTTCAGCCTTCCTGATCCAAAACAAGTTTGTCAGAGGAAAGATTGACAACACACTGTTTATCTACAGAACAAAGAGTGATGTCATTCTTGTCCAAGTGCATGTTGATGACATCATCTTTGGCTCCACAAGCTACAAACTTTGCAAACAGTTTGAGAAACTGATGACCACAAAGTTTGAAATGAGCATGATGGGTGAACTCACATACTTTCTTGGACTTCAAATCAAACAAACTGAAAAAGGAATATCCATTTGCCAAGAAAAATACCTGAAGAACCTACTAAAGAAGTATGAGCTCACTGATTGCTCTTCAGTGAAGACTCCTATGGTTCCTCCAAACAACCTTGGCCCTGACCTCACTGGCAAATCAGTAAACCAAAACCAATACAGGGGAATGATAGGCTCCCTGATGTACTTACTAGCATCTAGGCCTGATATCAAATTCTCAGTCTGTCTGTGTGCAAGATATCAGGCTGATTTAAAAGAGTCTCGTCTCACTGCTGTCAAGAGAATCTTCACGTACCTGAAGGGTACATCAAACCTTGGTTTGTTTTACCCAAAATGTTCAGGATTTGATCTCAAAGGGTACACTGACTCTGACTATGCAGGAAGCAATATGGACAGAAAAAGTACCTCAGGACCCTGTCAATTCCTTGGTGGTAAACTTGTGTGTTGGAGTACAAAGAAACAACAATCAGTGGCCATGTCCTCAGCTGAAGCTGAATATATGGCTGCTGCAGGATGTTGTGCAAATGTACTATGGATGAAGAGCCAACATAGTGACTATGGCATTCAGTATAAGATGGTACCTATCTTTTGTGATAATACAAGTGCCATAGCCATCTCAAATAATCCAGTACTTCATCAAAGAACCAAACACATTGACATCAGATACCATTTCATCATGGACCACATCATGAATGGAGAAATTGAATTACATTTCATCCCCACTGAGTATCAGCTAGCTGATATCTTCACAAAACCCTTGGATGAACCCACTTTCACAAGATTGAAAGCTAAATTGGGCATGTTGGACATAGAATCAGGCAACTGATCAAAAGGTGTTCCAACCTGATGTAAATTCTCTAGGTCCCTGATCACACCCTTCCTGAACAAAACCAATTGTGAATGTAAAATCATTCAGGGTTCTCAAGATGTCAAATGGCATTGAATACCCTAACTAAATGCTCTAAGTACTTAGTTAGTAAATGTCCCAGGTAGGTAACTGATTCCTATTAAATATAGGAATATATGTCGCTTACACAACTGGCATCCACTTCTTGGGCCCCCACATCTCTCTCACTAAACACCACTGAGCATTAATTGATCTCTCACAACAAATAGTTGTGATGATATCACTCTGCAAAAGTGCATTATTTGCAGAGCCACACAACTGTTCACCCCATCATGTGAGAGAAAATAGGGTAATGGGAATCGTGATAATTAATGCGGATATCAAACACATATTATTATACCATTTTGGTTTAATAACAAAAACCTTTTGATATCCGCAACATCACTACCCTAATCCATTCCCTATAAATACCCCCTCACAAAGAAAAAACACACACGCTTTTAAAAAAAACTTATCAAAACTCTTGAAAAATTGTTTTCAAAAATCTGTTTGATTAGACTGCGTGTGTTTCTTCTTTGATACCAAACCTTTTTCAAAAACCAGACCATTATTTTCTCAAATGGCTTCTTCTAAGGTCACTAAATATGCACCCAATATGGATTTCCAAATGGAAAGCGTAGACCTCACCAAAAACAATGTGGTGGGGAACTTTGCCTACCCTGAAGGGTTCCCTGAATACAGGGATGTGGTGAAGTTCCTTCAAAACTATTTTCTCACCACCACATTCGCAAAGACCCCCTCAGTCATCTATCATGACTACTTGAGGGAATTTTGGTTCACAGCGGTGGTTGAAAACCCTGATGCGCCAAAGGAGGCCAAAATAAGGTTCTCAGTGAAGAATGGAACTAAGTTCCTAACCCTTGACTACAAAACCTTTGTCAAAGCCATAGGCCTTGACTACACTGAGACCTTTGTAGCCCAACCTACTGAAGAGGATGTTAGACAACTCCTCTTGGAACTTGGGCCCTATGATAAACATCATCCTGATGTAACTCCAGGGGCCCTACTGTCCAAAGCCCCCATTATCAAAACATGGTTCCCTGCCCCATGGAGGATCCTGATGACCTTTGTCATTCAGGTCCTTGGGGGGAATAAATCATCAACTGAGCAACTAAACACTACTCAATCAATGATAGTGTACTGTCTCATTGAGGGTAAAAAGATTGACCTTGGAGAAATTATCTTCAGGGACCTCATAACCAAATTGGGTGGGAAGTCTAGGCAAAAACATATGTCTTACCCTAGATTCATTTCTTGTGCCCTGAATGACTTATTAGGGTCCGAGTACATCAAGCCTGATAGTGTTGGATTTGAGCCTGATGTCTTACATAAGGCAAATTACTCTCGTGACCCTATTGAGGTAACACCTGTCGCCCTGACCACATATATGCTAACTGCTATCCAGGGTGACAACATCATATCACCAGTTCCCTCCCCCACCAAGAAGGTGAAGAGGAAGAAGGGACAGGGGTCCAGGAAGGTGGCTCAACCCAAGTCACTCGCCACTGAGACCTCTGCCCCTAAGCCTGACAAAAGGGGGCAACAACAACAACAGACCCTGACTGCTGACACCCTCAGGATCATTAGCCAATCTTTGGCCCTAAAAAAAGGCCAACGGAGGACACTGAGACATCACACTCAGTGTCCTCGGGCGAACCCGTTCCCAAAGGCTCTGCTGACATAAACAAGTCAGTGGAGTTGGAACCAACCAAACCTCCACATCCTGCCAAAGGCTCTGGGAAATCATAACCAGGGTCTCAGGGAGCAAGGGGTCCTATATCCTCGGTGGGGCAGCACTACTCCACTGAGAAGGGGACCCGCAAACAATCACATCCTGCCAAAGGCTCGGGTAAATCGCAACCCAAGCAACTGGGAGTTCTCGCCCCTAAACCTTCGACATGCCATTACAAGCCTGTTGGAAAGGGGGCAAAACCACTCAGGTGCCTGATGAGGACATTCGCAAATCAAAGCTTTTGTCTGAGGGCACAAAAACTCATCCCAAAGACTCAGAGGGAAACATACAACCCGCTGATAGGGACACAACATTCACGATTCCTCAGGATGACATTGAAAAACACCCATCAGTGTCTGAAGGGGTCACGGGGGACAAAAATTCAGAGGGACAAAGGCCACCCGCTGATATGGAACCTATAACCACTCCCGGAGGAGCCCACAACTTGGGAACTGGCTCTAAGGACCAGGTAGATAAAACCCAATCTACCGGATTAGAGGGGTCAGGACCTGGCCAAAATGAAGGCAAGTCTTCTTATGAAGAGGAGCCGGATAACATTTTGTTGCAGATCAACTCACTGGCTGATGCTCAGGCCGCCATGTTCTCTGATGATGAATTTCACAGTGATGAGGAGATTTTTGAAGCTAGAGATGATATGGTGGTTGAGGAGATAGTTCCCGAACCAATTCCTCAGTCTCCTCAACCCTCTGACACTGAGGCCGCTGAAACAAACTCTACATCAGAGTCCTCAGAAGATGATCAAGCTCCTCTCACTGAGAAAGTTTTCACCAAATTCATCAAGAAGATAACCAACATTTTGTACAGGGGGGTCACTGATGAAGTGTTTAACATGCACACTGAGCAAGCAGTCTATTATCACCTACTCAAGTATGCTGTTGAAGACTTCAATGATGATGTCAGGGAACAGAATTCCACAGTCACCTACTCCCTGACACAAATGGTCTCTCAACTCAACCAGTTTTTGGAATCCCTTAACAAGCTAAATACAGGGGTTCAGTTTGGTCAAGAATCAGTCAAAGATGATCCTGAGCTAACCAGGAAGCTTCTTCAGGCATCTGAGACTTATCAAGTAAACTTAGTGACCTTCACTGAGTTACTTGGCTTGCTAAAGGGATCTAATGTTCAGAATATCAGCTCCACAGTGGAGTCTCTCAAATCTTCCTTTACAACATTGGAAGAATCAGTGGCAGCTCAATCCCAAAAGTCCACTTCTCTGGCATGCACAATGGGATCCAGGATGATAGCCCTTGAAAATTCTCAGGCTGCACTTGACTCCAAGGTATCTTCCATTCAACAGGATACTGCGGAAATCAAGTCCATGATGACGGAAATTTTTCAGGCCTTCAAGGGTACATCTACTTCTTCTTCAGTACCTCCAACACTTTCCATCACTGACGCTCAGGCAAATGTTGAGGGGGAGAATGTTACTGAAGCCCCTAATACTGAAGAACAAGAAGCTGGACAGCCCTCTCACACTGAGGGGGAGCATGTCACTGAAGCCACTCCAATCACTGAAGTTCCACCACAAAAGGAACCAGTCTCCTCCACTCTTAGGCAGGATGGAGGAAAAAGTATTGCCACCACCTCTGAACCTAAATTTGTGCTCAAGCCTGCCTCAACCATAGTCAGATATGACCCTGATGAACCTATCAGAGTCCCGTTTGAAATTAATGGAGTAGTACATCATCTCACCAATGCCGAAATTCAAGCTCACATGGAAAGGATTGAGATACTACAAAAGGTGGCTGAAGAAGAGAGGATGAGCAAGCCTGCTCTGATACAGGTTGTTCATGAGGAGGCTGAAAAGATTGGTTTGGATACTGAGGCTCTTGCCACGGAGCAAGCCAGTGCAGCCTTTAAAAAGGCTCAGGAGGAAGAATTAAGTGCTCTAAAAAGGGAAATGGAAGAGAAGCTCAGGAAGGACGCTCATATAAGAAAGACCAGGATTGAAAGGTATACATGGGTGATGAAAGAGAGGCTAAAACCTGAAACCATCACTGACATTCAAATTCATCGCAACACCAATCCTGTTGTGGTCACTGTCTTTAGGGGACCAGATAAAAGAGTGATGGACATTCACAAACCATTCAGGTTTGCTGACTTTGGGATCACTGAACTTGATGAGCTTCGTCCCATCATTGCCAAGAAGAACAATGTTGTGGTACCCAACCTTCTCAAGTCACTGAAGGAAAGGTATGACAGACTGAAAGCAATGCCTGAAGCTCTTAACATTCCCTCCCTTCTTCCTGCTTCAACAACAGAGACTGCTCCACCAAAGGTCTCCAAAAGAAAAAGGAAGCAAGTTGAACTAGAGCTTGAAATCAAGGTCCCAGGATTGGATTGTGACAGGTCCCTTCCTGAAGGTATCGTCTTCATGAACAATGTGGTATTCGAAGTCTCTGAAAGAGGTCTCTGCTTTACTGATGAGTATGGAAACCATGCATCCCAAAGATGGTCAGACATGGACAGGGCAGGGATTAAGGCGATGTTGATGTACCTAATGTTGGCCTCTCCTGTTAGGTGTGCTAAAAATGTAAGGTTCTGTCATGACCTTAAAGCTATGATTGAGGAGCACCCTGAGAGACACCTCCTAAGATCAAAGAAGGCTAAACTTGACGCACTTGGCTATCAACTGAACATCTAATCTGCAACAACAACTATCTTTTTTATTTTTGTAATTTGTAGGACTTGTAATAACTATTAATAAACTTTGATGTTTTGTTTAAATTATGTGTCCTACTTATAATTACATCAACATTCAGTAAGAGATGAAGACCCCTACAAACTCATACTGAATCAAGAAACACTTAGGCTATTTGTATGTTCAAATAGGGGGAGATTGTTGGGTCACTGAATTCCCCAATCTTCTTCTAACAAGGATTTAAACGTAAAATCACCTAAGTGTAAACAAGTCACTGAGTGAACAGTAACTCAGTGAGTCATCTTCAGGATGCTTAGATCGAGCCTAAGAAGAAAGGTTCTCCATTCAGTGAAGCGGAACTCAGTGAGTGTGATCTAAGCCAAGAAGAAGGTGATGGGTTCAGTGAGGATGACAATAACTCACTGAACCCCAAGACTCCTCAACAACTATCATGGTACTGAAGACTGATGACTTGAAGACTGAAGATTTGGTGGGACTGGGCGGGAAAGTTTGAACTATTTCACTAAAGTGCTTTATCACTTTAATGTCAAACTTTTCTCAAATGGTTAAATCCAGTCTTTCATCAGAAAGCACCTTTTGGACTTAACCCAAAGAAGTTTCCCTTGCCAGAGAATAAAATCTATCAAGATTTTATTAAGGAACGCTTAGGTCCATTGTATAATAGAGTTGTTCATATTTGTGTATAAATTGGCAACATAAGTGAGGAGTAAAAGTTGACAAGTTTGTGCAATTAATGCAAAACATTCACAAACCACTTTTACTCCTCCAAAGAACAACATAGCCTCTGAGATAGCTCAGTGGGACCTCAGTTGTCACTCAAACTTTGTTTTGAGTTTAGAGAGGAGTCAATACCACACTTGTCGTTTCAATCCCAAGTGTTATTCCGCAAACACTTGGGTACGATTCTTTTTGATTAACTTCTAATAAAGAATTAAACGTTGAAAATTATTGTCTCTCATCTTTACGTTGCTTTATTGTTAATCATTATATACATCTGTGTTAAAAGTCATACAACTTGGTTAAATTAGCTTTTTAGTTATTGATAACCAAGTAAAAGGGACCAACAGAAATCACCGACCAAATTATATTTTATCTTTGAAGAATGCCATCGGGCAAATGAACATCCACCATCTGTGTTTGGAACATGAATCAAATCAAAGAAGAAGAAAAAAAAACATCGCATCATGTTTGGAATATGTATCATTGACTAGGAAATCTTTTTGGCTGTGCTATGCACGACCCACTTAGATTCATATTCAAATTTTTTGCTGCACTAGTTTCTCTCCAACATTAATAAGAGCGTAGTATATTGACTTATGTAACAAAAACTATATACATTATAAAGAAGTTATGTAAAATGTAATGCCAACAATCATATAACGTAGGATGGTTAAGCTACATAAATCATTCATTATCAATTGACGGAATTGCATGATGGTAATTAGCTCTTGTTAGTGCTCCAAGGTCTAATGAGATTTCTACCGGTATAACTAAAACCAAAATAGTACTCATCACCATTTGATATTGTTACAAGAGGTAAATATGCATATATATTTTCAGTACTACAAAAGTCACCCACATCAATCCATGATGTTACATTTTTTTACCACATAAGCTATAACCATATCATTTACTACCAAATTTACACTTCTACCATTTACTACCAGATTGTAATTAGCACAATAGATACAAACATGATTAATATTTAGGGTGCGTTTGGTTTGTTGCTATTAATGACAATGGGTATGGGTGTTGGTATAGGGTGGAATGGTAATGGAGGGTATGATGAAACCATCCACACACATAAGATATGAGGAAACCTTCACATTTGGGTATCCTCAATCCATTGTGGTAGGCTTCATAACCAACCAAACAACATTAATGACTTTTAAAGTTATAGATTCACACCCATACACCCCAACCAAACAGGCCCTTAATACATATGGGGTAGAATCTAAAGACACAAAAGATTATAAGATTCATCTACAAAAAGAAAATCTCCATAACTTGGCTTCATAAGGAGAAATCTCCATGCCTTGGTTCTAAAAGGGAAATAAACATGCTCCAGTCAAGAGCCTTTGTTCTTTTTAGTTGCACTTGATTTCAACCTCCTTGTTTTTGAAAAGGGCACCTTGAGCATAAATCACATATCAAACCAACTATAAAGATTATAAATGTTAAAAGGCTATACCAACAAGTCACGACATGTAACCACAAAATCAACATAAGCAAACCCTAAGTCATAATTAAAAATCAAAAGCCCCAATTAAAACCCACATAATGAACACCAAAAAGAAGATAAAATCAAAATAGTTTGATAAGCATACAATTTACATAGTAAACCAACAACAAAGAAGGCTAACCTGATAGAATGATAGAACTATGTGATTAGAAAATAAAACCAAGTGTTTAAGTTATAGAATGTAGAATGATACGGGATATAAGAAGGATAAGAGATGGTGGAAGTTTAGGTGGCACATGTAAGTTTTTAGATAGCTAAGATAGCCAAATCTTTTATCTTAAACACACTTGTTCTTCGAGCTGTTAAGTTTTTAAGCTAATAGGTGTCAAGTTCTAATGAGTTTAAAGGGGGTTACAAAATTTTGAGGATTGCTTTATATATAATAGGTAGATATCCAATTTTAATATTGAATACAAGTTTAATGAGTTTAGCTAAGCATATCTTGCGAGAAGGATATGGTTTAGAGTATTCTTTTGGTTTCTTACAAATTATATTATACTATATACTAAAAATCATTTGAGGGTGGGGTCCACAGCAAGCTTATTAAGGAGTGCTTAACATGCTAACTCGGCCTATTATTGGTTCATGGGGACAAGAGGCAAAAAGCTATTGGTTGGAGGAGTTAATTAAATGGATTAGCTACATTGACGATGAATAGTAACGACACTGTTTGGCATTGTTTCGTACTGTTTTATATATATATAAAAGAGAGATAATCCTTCCTTAACATTCCAGATTTACCTAATATTAAAAAAAAAAAAAAAAAAAAAAAAAAAAAAATCCCTTAATCAGTTTCAAACCAACCCAAATCTTAATTGATAACGTACCAACCCCACAAGACAAAAACGAAAACTAAACGAAAACATTTATCATCATAGATCTATATCGAACCACATAACTTCTTTTTAATATCCGAATCTTATAAAGAAATAACCAAAACCAATCGGTTCAGATCATTTCTTTCGTTCGATAAAAACAAAACAAGAAATACAGTGTGATGTGATTCGTATAAACCCTTATCAACACTAGATCAACACTCATCTTATCAAGAATCGGACTGGTTTGTGTTTATGATAAGATAATCGCTTTGATGAGGATGAATCTGAGAAGAAATGAGTTGTTTATCAGTTTTGATTGATGATACATGATTTGATCTATGATAGACCGATTTGAGGAAAGGTTTGGGAGAAGCAGATCTGAAAAAGAGAGGAGATGAGAGGCGGATTGTTTTATGTGTGTGTATTAGGATTTACTACTGAGTAAAATTAGGGTAAGTTTATGTTATAAGAGATGTTGGTTAGATAGAATATAATTAGTCCCATATGCAAATTGCAAATCGTCCCCTGTTGTTTGTGTGTCTATCCAATCCACAAAACAAGCCCAAGAAGAAACCCAAAATTCTTTAACCAAAGTCAATGAGTACAAACAAAAAGGCACAAAAAAAAAAAAAAACAAAAACAAAAACAAAAAAAAAATAATAAAATAAATAAATAAATAACTGCCTTTACGTTTTTAAAAAAAATTTACTTAAAAAAAATTAATAAATAGATGGGAAAAAAAATTAACCACAAAAAATATAACAAAAAAAAAAATAATAAATAAAAATAAAAAAGAAGTCGGCTAAAAATAATTGATCTCACGTGCACTACCAAACCAATATCGCATAAAAAAAATATGGTCTATTCTAATTACAAACAAAATTAAACCTTTAAAACATGCACATGATACGCGGCAAACAGCACAGTAACAAAACTAATATTGGCTAACGCACGCCTGCGGCAACGCGCGGGTAACCATACTCGTTCTTTTATATTGGTGTGTTGTGTTTTGTGAATTCTAAGTATGGAGATGTAAAACTATTTTCTGATGAGGATGGGGCGGGGATAAGAATGGAAACGATTTTAATATTTTCTTGCCTCGTTGCCATCCATAAGTAGATGTGAAATACGTGTATTTTACTATTTTTGTTATTAGTTAAACTTTAGTTGATTTCCTTAAAAATTTTTTTTTTAATTTACATGAAAATGATTCTTCTGGTAAGTTCTAGAGCAAGTCATAAACGATAAGGACGAATCTACTATATCAGCACGTGTAGCAAGACAATTGGTGTAACGCGTTCAAGCTAATCAAAGTGGACCGACCTTGTTAAACCGCCTTAAAACAAACAGTTGGCTTACTTTTAAATACGCGCTAACACACGTCATCAGCTTAACCGACATAACACCTCTATATATGCCTATATCGCCTCTTTCCATCAACAGCCCACAGGTTTTCTGTTATATTTCTTTACTTCTTTCATGCCTTCTTGTTTTTCAAATCTATTTGCTAAATACCAATCGATCTGAAATCTGTTTTTTTATTCTCTTGTTAGATATTATCATCCTAGCCGTCTAGTATTACGGATTCCAGGTTCTATCTTGAGTATTCTCGTATCGGTGATTAATTTCGAGTCGGTTGCGAAAGTATATATGTCGTGGTAGATCTATCTGGTTGTTGTTGATTCGTAGATGCATGGAATATGGATTAGGTTTTCATGGAATTGGTAACGAGTTTTGATCAGGTTATTCTACCGTTCGATGGAATATCAGGTTGTTAATTATGGCAGATATGTCGGGTTTTTTGCTAGGTATTATCGCTGTCGTATCTGATTTCGATATCGAATGGATTATGGATGCCAGAGATTAGGATCGGATAAAATCATTCTAGGAATCTCTTATATATACTTGGTTGATCGATTTGTTTATTATGCAAAAGGATAAGATTTACTTATTTCTGACTCAATATACTTGATTGATTTGATTTCTGTTTCGAAACCGAGAGTCACGAGGTTATCTCTATTTTGTGTATTTCTAGGGTTCTGCTGGTTGTTGAGTACACGGCATCTTGGGGCTTGTTGAATCGTTCTGTAGATGGGTACATTTGATCATGTTTGATTTACATCGTCAAACTTAACCAATATATACTTCACCAATATATACTTCACCAATATATACCTATACACCTCCCTTCTATTCTGAACAGCCTATAAGTTTTCTGTTATCTATTGATTTGATAATTTGACCTCAAAACCGTTTTTTAACTCGATAGGTTAATGGAATCCAGGTTCTTCTTTATTACTGTATTTTGAATCTTCTGGCTTTTAGTGAGATGATTATTTTTCAATTGCAAAACTCTTTGTTATGGCAGATCTATTAGGTTGTTGATTCACATCTACAGAGAGTATGGATTAGGTTTTGATTGAATCAGGTTACACTCGTTTATTTAGTGATGGTTTGATATCGATTTTGAAGCTATTTTATAGGACAGATTCATCGTTTTATTTGCAAAGCTATATACGTGTTGTGGCAGAACTGTTGGTTATGGTTTTCTAGGTGCCAGCAACTATGATCGGATAGCATCATTCTAGGAATTTCATGCATCTGTTTGATTGGGTTTTCTGTGAAGGATAAGAATCTGAGATTTACTTGATAGTTGGCTATTCCTATATATATCAGCTTCACATTCAATTTTTTTCCAATTCAAAATCGAGAGTGATGAGATATTCTTTTGTGTGTTTCTAGGGTTTTGAGAAAGGCTGGTCACTGGTTTAACTAGCGTTTGGATGGGTACATTTGATCTTGTTTGATTATCTTACATTTGACCTAAAGTTAAACCCATCAAACAAACAGGCTTTTATATCGGGATATCTTTCAAAACGAATATTATATATTTTATAAGATAATGTTATAGTTTTTTTTGGTCATGATAGATGTGATAAAATATATGGCTGAAAACACGTATATATTTTTGTTATTAGTTAAAATAGTTTGAGTTTTTCCTTTCTAAAAAACTTTTAATTTGATTTTGGACATTAAACTTCTGGAGCATGTCATAAACGATAAGGACGAATTTTATATATTAGCACGTGTAGCAAGATAATTGGTCTAACAGACAGGTAGTGTTCAAGCTAATCAAAGTGGACCGACCTTTCTGTCAAACCTACTTAAAACAAATAGTTGACTTTTTCCACTTTTGAATACGCGCCAACATACGTCATAATACCTCTATATCTACCTATATCTAGCTTCTTTCAATTGACAACCCATAGGTTTTTGGTTATATTTCTTTACTAATTTTATACCTTCTTATTTTTCAAATCTATTTGCTAAATGAAATCTGTTTTTATTCTCTAATAGGATAGCTGTCTAGTATTACGGATTCCAGGTTCTTCTACTTTGATATTCTCCTATTGATGATTATATTTGGATTCGGTTGTGAATTATTCTGTGGTAGATCTGTCTGGTGGTTGTTGATTCGTAGGTGCATCGAATATGATTCGATATCATGGAATTGGTAACGAATTTCGATCAGGTTATTCTACCGTTTGATTCGATCTAGAGCCTATATGTTATGGCACATATGTCGGTGTTATTACGTCGTATCTGATTCGATATCAAATGAATTACTTGTAATGGATTCAAGGTCTCAAGTAACTTATATAAGATGGTTTGATTTCAGTTTTGTACTGCCGGAGATTAGGATCGGATAACATCATTATAGGAATCTCTTATATGTACCGGGTTGAATGGTTTATTATGCTATAAGGATAAATTTACTTGATATTTGGTTGCTTATAAATATACTTTATTGATTTGATTTCTGTTTTGCAACTGAGAGTCACGAGGTTATCTCTATTTTGTGTATTTCTAGGGTTCTGCTGGTACATGAGTATGGGAGTTGCGGCCTGTTTTATCGTTAACACACGTTGTCAACTATGCACCTCTATATATATACTACCCTCCTATTCTCAGCAGCCCTATAGGTTTTCTGTAGTTTATGTACTTCTATAAAATCTTATTTTTAAAATATGTTGATAAATAATCCATCGATTTGATAAGTCTGACTTGAAAACCGTATGTTATTTCAATAGGTTAACGGTTAGAAAATTATTCTCCTAACAATGGAATCCAGGTTCTTCAACTCTTTATCATTTTGAATCTTCTGTATTCAGTGAGATGATTATTTTTCAATTGCAAAACTATTTGTTATGGCAGATCTATTAGGTTGTTGATTCACATCTACACAGAGTATGGATTAGGTTTTGATTGAGTCGGGTTACACTCGTTTATTTAGTGATGGTTTGATATCGATTTTGAAGCTATTTTATAGGACAGATTCATCCTTTTATTTGCAAAGCTATATACGTGTTGTGGCAGAACTGTTGGTACATTATGGTTTTGTAGGTGTCAGCAACTATGATCGGATAGCATCATTCTAGGAATTTCATGTATCTGTTCGATTGGGTTTCTTGTGAAGGATAAGAATCTGAGATTTACTTGATAGTTGGCTGTTCTTATATCAGCTTCATATTCATCGAGAGTGATGAGATTATCTCTTGTGTGTTTCTAGGGTTTTGCTGGTTGTTAAGAGAAAGGCTGGTCACTGGTTTAACTAGCGTTTGGATAGGTACATTTGATCTTGTTTGATTATCTTACTTTAGATACTGTATATTTATGCCGCCTTGGAGGGAGTTTGTTA
Source organism: Artemisia argyi (assembly GCA_030686995.1). NCBI lineage: Eukaryota > Viridiplantae > Streptophyta > Magnoliopsida > Asterales > Asteraceae > Artemisia > Artemisia argyi. Next base: position 152,104,725 of record CM060686.1, on the reverse strand, counting down.
TTTCTTAAGTAGTAAACTGCAGTAGAACTATAGGTTTGTTCAATTTTTGTTGTGTTTGGATCAGGCAGCGCTTTCTTTGAGGTATAGTTTTGCATCGAGATGTCCCTGAGTTGATCACCAAGGTTTAGACCCCCATCAATTTTCAATTTGCTGGCGTGGAAAGTGGTTATATGCTAAATTCTTTGTTAAGGGTGTAGTTGATCTTAGTGACTAACTATTGAAACTTACGTGGCCAAAGGTTTTGGGAACAACATTGAATATCAGCTGGATATGTGCTATTCGATTGCGTGCGATGTCTGCGGTTTTCGTCATGGCCTCTTGGGTGCTTTCAGTATTTTTAGATGTATTTTTTTGGATTTGTGTTTATGTATGGGTTATATGTGTAAAATTTATTATTTTTGTTGTCACCGCAGGTCTAGACGTTATTGAAAATATGATATAATCCTCTTTGCTGGCGGATCCATAATACCGTCGTTTGTTCTTTGTTCATTGCCATTAGTCTGTTCACCATCTTTTTTTAATTTTCCATTGTGTGGAAGCTTGCATGACATGATTATGTTCTGTTTGTAGGTTTGTGTGGTGTCAAACATCCTTGTTCAATCATGTTTACCGTCTGCTTGTTTTTCTAGATTTCTTGTGCTTCTTCTGCATTATTTGTTTTCCAGTCCATTGTGATGAGATTCTTTATCTCGCTCTTTCCTTGGTATAGGTCAAGGATTCATTTGGTTGACGGCTAATTTGAGTTACCACGTGTCAGCTAAGACCAACATATTAAATAAGTTATTTTTTGTTGCAACACCTTATTCCTATGTTCTTGATTTCTCATAAAATTTCAATTATAGGCTGTTTAATTAAGATGACCATGCCTTCTTTTGTAGGTTTGTTGTTTGCCAAATGAGGTGTTTGTGATAACCGGCTGCTGGGTTTTTCTCTGATATTTTATGATCATTTTTATTTACCATTTTTTTTGCGTCTTTTCAGTATGATTAGGATTCTACTTTTTAGCTCACTTGCTTATAGGTGTAAGCAAGCTTCTTGTTGCCACATGTTTTATATATTTGGGTCACTTTTTGGCTGGCAGATCATTAGCACCGTCATTTCTTCTTTGTCATTATAATGTTTCTGTTTTCTTTCGGTGTAACAAGCTTGCATGACATGATTATGTGCTTGTTTGTAGGTCTTGTGTGGTGTCGTTCATTCCTGTCCATTATCGTCTGCTCGTATTCAGTAGCACTTGTGGAAGTATTCGGTTCTAGCATTACTCTATATCAGTCTGTCATAATGATATGTGCGTAATCTTGCGTGACTATTTTGATATGTGTGTAGGTTTGTTTTGAGTCGGGACATCTATTACTAGTCATGGTCATTATGAACTGTTTTTTCTTTGAATTACTATGATCATGCTCACTTATCATTATGTGGCTATTGGATGGGTACATTTGGTCTTGTTTGATTACCTCCCCTTAAATACCATATATGTTTATGTTGCCCTGCGGGTTTAGGATTTGATTTGTTTGTTGGCTAATGGATGCAGTAAAATTATGGGTTTTTACAATTTTCAGTGCTTAGATGATCATTCATGAGGTTATGTAGCATTTGTTTGGAGGTTAAATTTTGCATCGATAAGTCACTCGGTTAGTCGTCAAGATTTTTGTTGTTGAAGTGTAGATATGCTTAATACCTGTATTAATTTGGTCAAGGTTTCTTTTGACGACTAGTCTTGACATGCCAACTACAAACTTTTGTTAACTTCCTATGTCCTTAAATCTCAGTGTCTAAATATGCGAGATGTAGATTTTCAGGAACCAGCTTGTTTGTGCCATGAGGGTGTTTAAGGCATCGACTCGATATGGTCTACTCTTTGCTGTGATGTCTGCCTTTCTCATCTTGGGTGTTTTTGTTACTGTTACTGTGTTAAACATGCTCTATTCTTTATTTGTATGTGTGTTTGAATTAGATGTGTAATTATGTGTTGTTGTCGCCACAGGTTTAGACATTACGAGGAATATATGATTGGACTGCTTTTCTGCTGCCGAACCACTTGCACCGTCATATGCTAATTTCTTGCCATCACTCAGTTCCTTAATTGGTTTTTAGTTTCCCCTTGTAAGCTTGTATGACAAGATTATGCTCTGTTTGTAGGTTCATTTGGTGTCGAACATACTTTGGTAATCATTATCAGTTGGTCACCATTTTCTGGTTCTTCTTAGGCTCTTTTGGAATTATTGGTTTTCTTGTCTGTCATCATCATAGATTTTTCTATCTCGCTTTTTTGTTGATAAGTCACAGATGCCCATTAGGTTGCAGACGATAGTCCAGACGGCAAAATACTGAATAAGTTGTTTTTTTTTTTTTTTTTTTTAATAACTACTCTTTTAAGATAGTCTCCATATTTAGGCTCTTAGATAAGAGGACCTTTGCCTTTTGTGTAGGTTTGTTAGTTACTAAATGCGGTGATTCTGATAACTAGCCTCTGTTTTTTTTTTCTTTGTTTGACTTGTGATCTTTTCTCAAGTACTTAGTTCCGTCTTTATGATATGATTAGAAACATTATTTTTAGAGCGTAGAAGTAGAAGCATCACATAAGTGTCAATAGATACTTTGGTATAGAAAATGTGCTTCTATTGGTTGTATATGACTGGATCACTTGCTTCGTTCTTTATTTCCGTTATTCTGTTCAACATCTGATTTCTTGTTTATCGTTGTGTAAGCTTGCATGACACGATTTTATTCTATTTGTAGGTGTCTATGGTGTCATACATCCTGGTAATCATGATTTACTGGTTTTCTATCTCCCTTATGGTCGTATATTGTATTAGTTTTATTTGTTTATTTCGTTATCATGAGATCCTCTGTTCGCTCTTTTATTGATAGGCTGAGAAAGTTCATGTGGTGGACTTCTCTCATGAGTTATTACGTGATACTTTGGCTAAAATATTGTATAAACTCAATTTGTTTTAAACTTTCTTTCTATGCTTTTATTTTCTTTAATGGAAAATCACTTTATAAGGTCTTTAAATATATATGAGGACTTCTCAATTTCTCATTATGTAGGTGTGCTGGTTGCAAAAATAGTGCTAGCGATGTCTATATGTTGTTTTTTCTCTCAAAGACTCCTCGTCATTTCGTTTTCTATTTGAAATTATTTGCGTCTTCGCAATATGATTAGAAGAATTCTTTGTCCCTCTGTTGCTGATAGGTCTGGAAGAGCATGTGTTTGGATTGGACCTTCTCTTCTTTTTGTGTGGATTTGATGCGTAATTATATGTTATCGCCGCAGGCTTAGATTGCTGAATGTATGATTGGACCGTCTTTTGGCTGGTGGACCAGTAGTAACGTTTTCCCTTATTTTGTTCATTATTTGATCTTATGTTTTCACTTGTGTAAGCTTGCATTAGATTATTATGTTTTGTTTGTAGGTTTGCGTGGTATCATACATGGTATCATACAGCCTTGTCCATCACCCTCTTCTGGATTTCTTTAGTTCTTGTGGTTATTTAAGGTTTTTAGCATCATGGGCTTATTAGTCTGTCATCATCATGAGATCGTTCTATTTTGCTCTTTGTTTATAGGTTGAGAAAGGTTTGTGGTGAACTTAATGTATAAGTTCGTTTATGTTGTTCTAAGGCTATCTGTTCTGGTTCTTCACTTGACTAATTAACGTTCAATTTTTTTTTTCTTGGAAATTTATTCTCTTAACAATATCATTAGAATCATTATTTGTCGCTCTCTTGCCCATATTTTTAGTTCATGATATGTTGCCAATGGTTCGATAGAGAGTTCTCTCAGAAAGACAACTGCTGGTTTGACTGTTGCAGATCTTTTAGTATTGTGATGCGTAGTTTTACTACCTCCGTCTCAAAATTATTGTCCACATTTCTATTTTAGGATGTCTCAAATTAATTGTCCACTTTCCTTTTCAAGTAAAAACTAAAGAATATATTAGGGGAATATTCTCTTTGAATGGTTGAAAATAAAAGTGGTCCCACTTTTATTAAACTTTGTAAGTCTTGTCTCATGACAATAATTTTGAGACGGAGGGAGTACCTTTTTTTAGTTCGCTTATTGGCCTATGTTATTTTTGTTTCTTGAGAGGACTGTTTTTATGTAGGTTTGTCGTATGCTGAACACCGGTCCTGGCCTCATATGATGGTTTGCCTGTAGTTTTCATGATCATTTTATATGATATAATTGAATGTGATCAAGCTGTTTTTTTTGCTGTGTACCACCTGTCATTTTTTCTTTACCATTGTTCTGTTGGTTAACTCGTTTATTTGATTTTCCTTGTGTAAGCTTGCATGTTTTGTGTGTTGGTTTATGTGGTGTCGATCATTATGGGCGCTGTCTGCTGGTTTCTCTAAACCTTTTTTATGCTCTGTCTTCTATTATGATAGGTCTTCAATTGCATATATCTTCTGCTGATAGGTCCCGAGTCTGTGTGGGGTACTTCAAAGTGAAATTACTCTTTAATCCATATGGAGTACCTGAGTTGGCTGATGAGGGTGTCTTGGTCCAATTTTTGTGTGAAGTCTACCTCTCGTTTTGGGTGTTCCTATTTTTGTTGTGTTTTATTTGTTTCTTTTGTGTTGCTTAGATGCGTAAGTATACTTCATATTTTTGCGCAGTTTAAGATGGTACCAACCTAAATTGGACTGCTTCTGTGCTGGCGGACCATTAGTAGATGTGTGGTTGGGAAATGAAGTATGTGGTCCTAAGGGCTGGATCCTTGCAATCTGAGTAATACCAGGCTGTGTTTTAAACCATAATCTTTTATTTTAGGTTGTTTAAATGGCTGTCAGTCTTTCTGCCTTTTTAATCAAGAGGACTGTGTTCTATTTGTAGGTTTGTTGCTTGCGGTACACCTGTCTTGATCTCTTAACGGTCATTTGCTGGTCTTTATCGGTTTTCTTATTTTCTGTCTTTGCGTTTTTTAGTTTTCCTGAATTGTTCATCGGTTGTATCTTGCAGTTTTTGTAGCTCGTCTTTCTCTTATGTTTACCTGCAATTTGATTGGTTTGGTGGGCCTAATTTAATAGGAGGTTTCTTGGTCAAATTTATGTGATATCAACGTTCTGGTCTTGGGTTTTTATCTCTGCATTCAGATGCTTTTGAGTTTTGAAATTATTTTCTTGTTTCGTAGATGCCCACTTGTCTTTTGTCATTTATGCTTTTAACATCTCTTTGCTTTCTTCCAAGTTTGCATGACAAGATTATGTTGCGTGTGTAGAGGCTTATGTGGAATCAAACATCCTTGTCCAATCATAATGGTCGCCATGTGCTCTGGTTTTTTCTATAATTCTTACAGGTATTTGCATTATATGGTTTTCTAGCTGTCGTCATCATATGAGCCCCTTGTATCTTCCTCTTTTGCTAATAGGTCAACAGACTGGATGCGTCATTTGAGTTATCCTCGATAGTTAAGACTAAGTTATATATTAAGTTCTATCGCTTTTTAAAACCTTTTATTTAACTACAGTATATGCTCTCAGTATGACCTTGTTTGTGTGTTGGTTTACTGATTTCCAAACACAGTGCTCATGATGGCTGTATGCTGGTTTTTAAATTAATTTACATGACAACCTCTTTCCTACTTTTTTCTGTCTTGACCTTTCCCTATAGAATATGTTCTGCGTGTAGGTTTGTTGGGTGCTTTACACTTGTCCTGGCATTTTAATTGTCTATCTGCTGGTTTTCTTCAGTATATATGATCATCTTACTTCTTTATTGTTATGTATTCTTCATTGGTTGCATCTTGCAGATTGTGTAGCTGTACGTTTCATGTGAGTATCTGCTGTTTAATTGGCCTTGGAAGTTATGTTATGCTCTTTCATTTATCTTCCTTTTATGTGGCTTAAATGCATGAGGGTATACTATTGTCATTGTAGGCTTATGCATCCCCGAATATGACTGGTTCTTTTTTCTTGCAAATCATTCGTTTATATCCCTAAAACAGTTGTTTGAAGTGTTCAGGTTATATCAGGCCCTTGACCATACATCCACATTGAATTTTTTTGTGCTTTTCTGGTGCTTGCTGTTTTTTCCCACTTTTTGCAGTAAGAGTTACTTGAAAGTTGGTTGCTGTTATCTGTTTGCCTATTCAATTTGTTATTGGCCATCACCGTCAGGAATCTTTGTTGGCTGTGGAGCGGGCTCAGCAGTGGTTCGGTTTTTCATAGCTTGGATGGTTGGGTTAGTTGTTTTTTATTTGTTGTTGCAATCTTTAAGTTGGGTTAGTTGTTTTTGCTGCTAGGGTTCTAAATGGATTGAAGGGACATTTAATTTGAACAGAGGGGTTGTCAGTTTGAGTATCATTGTACCTCTGTTACTGGTGGCTGTTGATCTTTCTCTTAGTTCCTTTATGCGCTGGTTGTTGCAGTCATCGGTCAGGTTATACAGTGACAGTGTTCTTTTTTTCCGAGTGTGTTAAATTACATGACTATAGTGTCCCTCCTTCACATGGATTGGTTGGAGTCATTGCTATCTTTTGGATTTTATTGGCTGGTTGTTCTTGTCGAACATAAAATTAACTTGTTCTGTGGTCTCCAAATTTTTTTACGGCTATAGCTATGTCTTGTAGTCTACCTGATGAAAAATGAAATTATGTGTGCTGGAAGTGGGAATTTTAATGAAGTCTGTTTGTTTGTATTCTTTAAACTGGAAGCACAAGTTATCTGATGGAAGGTGAATTTAATGAAGTGGTTATAGGTAAAACACAATTGTAATTCGATGTGTAAGAAACTAGATATTACTAGATGCACCCATGATTCATGATTGGTTTCCCTTATTTGGCCTTGCTCAAGTATGACTGCTAAATGGATAGTCGTAGCGATATTATTATGGCTAGTCTTTCTGCAAGTGATCTGCACTTTGTGAGAATATGGATATGGCTAGGTGCATCATGTAGGATTTGATGGAGGAGAGAGTGCTGGTTGTTTTGGACGTCCTTGAGTAAGAGGTATTGCATGCTACATGCTTTTTTGGTTCAGCTGTTTCTGCAAATGAGTAGGAATAAATGAAAGTTTCATCAGTCCTTTTTAAGTAGGTGGTGTTTGGTTTCATATGGGACTATGGGTGGTTTATACTGTGATAGACTGGATATGGATTTTAAATAAAAGTTTTGATTTGGGTGTGCTGATATAAAAGTATGGCTGAAGAATGCAAAATGTTATCTGTGCATGGTGTGGTTTAGTGGCTATTTGGAAGATGTTGCTTTTGCTGTATATGCTTTGATTGTTTCTTTTTTTAATATTGGTATGGTATGTGTACAAGTTTTAACTCTGCCTGGGTCTAGTGTGTACTCAGCCGGTCCCAAGCCCGGATAAGAAAGAGGAGGGTTGGAGGTAAAATGCCTCCCGTGAAAAACTTGTATTCGTACTTCTATGAATAGTATTCTGAAGGGAACCATTTAGTCGCTTTGAATGGTATTTGGTGTGCATGATTTTTGTAGATGAGAAGTATGGGTGAGTACCGAGTATTTGTATCGAGTGTTTCATTGCTATCTGTTATTTAGGTTATGATCGGTGATGTTCCACAGTTGATATATTTCCTTCATATGTCAAATTTTTTAGGTCTGTCATTTTACACAAGCATGTATAGCTCTTTCCATTTCATCATTTTGTACAGCCACAACAATCCCCAAATTGGCACAAGTGTACTGTCTGAATCATGTATGTGGTTACAATAAAGGATGGTATACCACGGCTACGAGCAACATGTAAGACACTTGTAGTCTAGCTGGCACTACAAAAAAAGGGACATTTAGTGACACCACTTTTAATGACACACAAAAAAAGTGTAAGTGAAAGTACGTGTTTACTTACACTTTTAAAAAAAAGTATAAGCAAAAGTTTAACTTTTACCCACACTTACATAAAATGTAAGCAAAAGTCTAGTTATGCCTACACTTTTAGAAAAGTGTGAGTAAATGTCTAATTTATATAGTCTTACTTTTACTCACACTTTTTAAAAAGTGTGAGCAAAAGTCTAATTTATACACACACTTTACGTAGAGTGCGAGAAAAAAATGTAGTTTTACTTACACTTTTTAAAAAGTGTAAGTAATAGTCTTACTTTTACCTACACTTTTTAAAAAGTGTGAGCAAAAGCGTAGTAATTGTTATGAAAAGTTTAACTTGTATATGTACTTGTTGAAAATGTAAATACGAGGCTAGTTGTTGTTTCAAGATCGTTAGATTTTACGTGTATTAAATCAACTGAAAATCAAAACGAACCGATTCAACCCAAACCGAACCAACCTTACTCGGTTTGGTTTTCTACTTTACATATTTCTGGTTTTCGGATTCAGTCTAGCTCAGTTCAGTTCAAGCCAAAAGAAAAAACACACATAAACCATCTAAACCGAACCGGTTCGGTTAGGTTTCAATTTGACTCAATTCACTTTGATTCGGTTCTCAATTAATATTTTTCTCAAAATCGGTTTTCAGTTCGGTTTTGAGCCGATGCTCGACCCAGTTTTACTACACTTTAAAAAAATGAATACATCTGTTTTGTCTATAGTTTAAATATCATTTAACTCTAATAACTAACCAACTGGGCTAGCTCAGTTGGCCACTAAGGATAACCTTAGGGAAGTTTCCTTGGAGAGGTCTCAGGTTCACCATTGACCTTCAGGGGCCCGAAATAAATAGAAGCAAGAGTGGGGTTTATCCCCTAAGGAGAAAAGTTCGAGGCTTGCATACTGTCAAATTGGATGTCACTGTGGGCTCGGATCCCTAACTACTAACTCGTCGTTAAAAAAAACAAAAAAACAAAAAAACTCTAATAACTAATAATATAATTAAAATATATTTTTTTAAAATCCAAACGCACCATAAAATTATATACTCGGTATCATTTACCGAACGCACCATATTTGTCACATCTATCTCTCTACAAAACAATGAGGATATGGGAATACTTATTCACTGTTATTCAATACGCACATTCTCTTTTTCACCACTTTAAAATTCCATTTCATTTTTTCTATTTCTTCATCAAATTCATTTCTATTAGCTAATCCTTTCAAGTAGCCGTTAATTCACCAAACGTCTTCCTCAAACTCATCAGTTTAGCCGTTAATTCTCCTGCTCAGGTATTCATTTCTCTAATAGCAGTTAAATTTGTGGTGTTTGATTTGTGAATTTGAACTGAAATTTTAGTTGAATTTAGTTAATTAGTTCATTATAGGTTTGTAGTTACATGTATTTAGTTGTGATTCGTTGAATGTGAAGTCTAAAATTGTTGTGTAAATTGTTGCATATAAGGTGTTTGATGATATGCCTAACTCAAATTAGTTAACTGATAGCTGAATGTAAGGTGTTTGATGAAACGCTAGAATACTCTTTGTTTGTAAAACGTGGAGTGAGTCTAATAGAAATTTTGATGTACAACTTTATCTTTAGTAACCGTAGGTAAGAGAATGAGATTTGCGTGAGGGGATAGTGTTAACTTAATTACTTAAATGTGGTGCACCGGTACTAATTTTTGTGCACGGTTTCTAGATGCATGTACTCCAATGTGTAAAGTGTAGCGTAGGAGCAATTAGCTTATTTGATAGGCTTATAGCTACTTTAACTGCTATTAGATTAGTGGTTTTGAACGATTCTATACGTTTTAGTATTGAATGTTATTAGATTGGTTCTGAACGATTTTATGCGTTTTGATGTGATTCAGGGCCTCAAGTAAATGGAGTTCCTCTTGCGAAACCAGTTTCCCCTGGATACCAATTCCAGATCTCATAGCAAAACCTATCCAAGATGTTGCCTCCTAAATCCATCAAGGAAATCAAAAAGTATCGTCACAGTTACGTTGTAAGTTTGAAAAGATTGTACGTTATGTTATGTATCTTGGTGGATTTGATTTACCATTATTATCCTAATGGCGTTTGTAATTGTTTGACAGGAACGTAAGATCGAGGAATCAGAGAAGTAACTGGCCAAGGGCCCTTGGCTTGAAAGTGGGAACTCGAAGACCGCCTCGTATGGCCTTCCTTGGCAATCCAGGAACAGGTGAGTATGGCTTTCTTGGTAAATATCACTCGTTCGCCAACTACCACCTTGGGAGGTGGGTGAAATTAGGATTTGTATCTTTACTTCATACACGGTGGCATAGCGGGCAGGTTGACCATTGGGTCAAATGGGTTCAAGAAACGGGTACTTCTTAGGTTCAAAATTGACTGGTTCGGGTTTGTCCACATACTGTATTTTGTAAGTAGCTAAAACATTAGATAAATGGATTTGGGTCAGTAAGCATTGAATGCACGCTGGACGATTTTTGACTCATTTGTTTCCTTCGTTGCTAATTTTGTACATTTGAACCATTATCAATAGAATAGAACCTGATATGATTCATATCCATGTAAATTGAAATTAGAACCTGATCACTCTCTGTTTCCATATAATTGGGGCTTGAAGGAGAGCATAATTCTGTTTATTTTTCAGGTATGAATGTCGGCTTTCAGAACTTAATGCTCACATCGAGGTATGTCAAATACATTTTCTTTTGATCAATGCATCATTTTTCCAATAGGATATCAACTTATCTGTCTTAATACTTTTTCCTGTCTGTTTTGTTAATGCACAGGGAAAGCTTCAACAAAATCGTAAATACTATGCTACCTATAATGCTTGGCTGGAAATAAAAGAGCCACTGCTTAAGGAAACTTCCTTGTTAAACTCTGAGTTCACAGGTAATCACTGTCTTGCCTAGATTGTTACTATGAAAGTCTGTTTCTTTGTTATTCTGGCGCGTTCACAGGTAATGCACGGGGCTGACCTGGTTTCTTTCACTTTGCACCCCACTACTGTTATATACTCCTCAAAAAATGGATAGGACGGTACGTATATCATAATGTTATATCATAATGTTACAGGCAGCTGTACAATCTATTAGTGTGCATAATAGTAAGTGCAATATGTATATGGAGGAAATGGCTTGTTTTTTGCTCAATTTTGACATGTTAATTCTCATATTTTTAAAATTTTAGGCGGTCGGGGAGTCTGGACTGTTTACTCCTGCAGCTATTGTATATGTACAAGATGCTGGTGTGAAAGCTGTACGTATCTTATTCTACTCGCTTGCCTTTTTTTTTTTCACGATGATCAATGTTGATGATGTGTTTGGTTTACTATGTAGATATTGTTCGAGGAGTCAATTGTGAAGCAGAATGATCTGACACAAGGAATTTGAGAACTTTTTGGAAAAGTTATATCAATTTAGGTACTTTGTTGAGATCAGTTTCACAGCATGTTTAGTTCAAAGAATTAGTTATACTTGGTTTATATCGACTTATGGTTGAACTAATAATAGGTTTCAATCTCAGTTTTTTGTTATTAATTACTAGTTTTTCATGTGTATATTTTGGATATATAAAGCAGCCTAAAAGGTATATATGTATACAGTAGATACATACCTATAGTGACAGATGTAAGTGTAAGAAAAAGTCTCAACCTTCCTGACAATATTAAGTGTCAGAAAACTTTTTCAGTATATACTTTTACCGCCTGGATTTTTAATGACACTTTTTATAAGTGAAGGTGAAAAGAAAAAGGATTTAGTGACACTTTTTTTGACATTTCCTGACACTTTTTGTGTGTCATTAAAAGACATTTTTCTTGTAGTGTGGGTTGAACTTTCCACCCTCCCTAAATCGTTAAAACCTTATTTCGACACAATTTACATAAGTCGAAACCACCATCGATCTATCATATTAGAAAAAGCATTTGCTTAGATAAAAGCCCTCCAAGACAAGATACATTAGGCGTTCCCATTACTTTACGTGTATTTCTTATACATATATATAGGCTATTTTGTTTACATTTGACCGATTAAAGTGTTAACTCAATTAGTGCTTGTAATTCTTCTTTGTAATAATTTTGACTACTGTAGAGAATGGTATAAATTTCTGTCTATCCACAAAACTTTTACAGATTATTTTTTTTATTATTATTTTTTTAAATTTGTGTGTGTGTGTCATAATTCCTATTAGGGGTGGCAATTTCTGACATTACACGAAACCCGACATGAAACCGACACGAAAATTAACAGGTTGGGTTGTGCTAAATAGATTTTAGGTCAGGTTTGGGTTGACATATCTAACCCATTTATAAAACAGGTCAAATTCGGGTTGGAATAAAATAAGTAAGTCGACCCGCCAAACTGTTTAAGATTTTTTTCATAAACTAAAAATTATTTATATTTTATTATGAGGGTTAAATGGGTTGACCTGACAACCTATTTAACTCGTGTAATGTGCTAATTTTTGTATATAAAAAGGGTTGAATGGGTCAACCCAAAACCCACTTAACCGATTCAACCCGTTTAACATATTCAACCCATGTAACCTATTTAACCCGCCAACCCAAGTATATATACATGTTAAATGGGTTAGGTTCGGGTTATGTCTATGTAGGTTGGAATACCTCAAGTACCGTGTTCCCTAAACTTTTTTTTTTGGTTTATCTGGGTTTTTGATTCGACATTGCGAACCGACTAATCCAAGGGCGACTATCCTTTTGGATAGCCCGCAGTCGTCGCAGGTGAACCTCCATTGCCAATGGGGGATTAATTTTCTCCTCAGGGTTCGAACTAAGGGTGGCAATTCGGGTCGGGTTCGGGTTAGCGGGTTCGGGTTCTCACGTTGGCGGGTTAGAAAACCTCAACCCAAACCTGATCCATTTAAATCATCGGGTCAGCTATGTCAACCCTAACCTGTTTACGAGTAACCTGAAGCTAACCCATTTAACCCGTATATATACTTGGGTTGGCGGGTTAAATATGTCACACGGGTTGAATAGGTTAAACGGGTTTCGGGTTGACCCATTTAACCCGTTTTTTTATATAAAAGTTGTCACATTACACGAATTAAATAGGTTAAACGGGTTTGCCCGCCAACCCATTTAACCCATTTAACATGTACAATAAAATATAAATATTTTTTAATTGAAGAATTTTTTTTTTTAAACTGGTTGGCGGGTCGACCCACTTAATTTATTCCTAACCCGAACTTGACCTGTTTAATAAACGGGTTAGATGGGTTGACCCAAACCTGACCCGAAATCTATTTAACTCAACCCGAACCTGTTAATTTTCGTGTCGGTTTCACGTCGGGTCAGAAATTGCCACCCTTAGTTCGAACCCAAGACCTCTTGGCACTTTCGTCCTAAGAGGCTAAGCCCTTACCACTGTGTCACCCCATTGGTTATGTTCCCTAAACTTGTTAAAGGCATTCATGTTTCTTTAGGAATGCAACACATGCATGCATTCATGAATTAAAAAAAAACAAAAAAACATAAATATGATGTTAGGAATTAAATATTCCATAGATTTGATGATACAAAACAAGAAGAATGAAATATGAAGAATACTGAAATGATAAGCAAAATATACTAGAATGATGGTACTGCTAGTTCATTCTTAAGGTACTGCTAGTGTATTTAAAGGTACTGCCAGTTCAAAGAAGGTACTGCTAGAGCAAAACAAGATACTGCTAGTACAAAGAATGATTCTGCTGAAGACAGATTCTGCTGAAGACATATTCTGCTGATGGATTCTGCTGGATCAATGAGTCACACTACTGCTACAAGAATAAGATCGAAGAAGATATTTATTTTGTATGAGTCATGATTATACAAAATATAATATCTAGATATTTTATGAAGTCATCAAGTTGAACACTCAAGATACAAGTTGTATCTTATTGACTTGACACATCATGAAGCAAGTGGATGACTAAAGCTTATCAAGTTGGACACTCAAGATACAAGTTGTATCTTATCTCCTTATGTTATAAAAGGAAGATCACACCCTTAGATAAAAAAGTGTGGTTAGATGTTAATCACCATGGTGCTTCATACTTACATATTACAACAACACCAAGTGTGTTAAAATGAAAAGCACCTAAAATGAGTGTGTGTGGGAACATCATACGAAGGGTATGATGAACATTAGACATGGGGTCTAATGTTGTTAGGTTTGTTTAGCCTCAATGATATTTGATTCCTTGTTATAGTGTAGATAACACGTACTACTAATGATCAAGTAGTATTGGGGCTAATGGAATAACAAACGGAAAAGTTGGCAAAACCTTGTTGTGATAGTATTGTTTTTTTCATTAGAATATTCCGCCAATATTATCATTGTGCTCGTCATAGCCAAAATCCTAGATCAAAGGTGTAACAACCTTGAGCCTATAAACGATCACGTTAAACTTATTTTAGAAGATCACGAAAAAGGTATTATGTAAAGTCTAAATAAGTCTTCCACATATGAGTTATTTATTTCTTACTTACTTCAACTACCTCATTCAATATCTCATTATCTCTTTTCCAACTACCTACGATCCCCTTTAATGTTAAGTAAAATTATTTGTATTTGGTTGGTATTAGTATTTGTGTTAGAGTAGTATTTGTATTGGATTGATATCAGTATTTGTGTTAGGGGAAAAATAATCAATAACATAACAACGAATTCTATCTTTTGAAAGTAAGCATCAACAATTTAATTACCAAGTTGTATAACCCGTAATTCACCTTTTAAAGCGATAGCACGAGTGCGTTTATTATAAAAAAAATGGTTTCAAGAAAGTCCCACGCATCAACAAGTAATCGACTTTGTTAGGGTTGAGAAAGAATTTGACTATAGTTGTCAAAGTTTAGGGAAAAAGTAGTCGACTGGTGTTGAAAAAAAACATGAAAACTGATCGAGCTATAGTCGACTTTAGGTCTAAAAAAAAGTGGACAAAAGGGTACTTAATAACCAAAAACCAATAATATGAATGTTTCATAACACAACCGAATGCAAAGAGAAAAAAATTTATTTACTAAATGCCCAAAGATTTAATTGGACCAAAAGGAGGTCAGAGTCAAACATTACCAAACAAAATACCAAAACAAAAACTGGAGACCTTTGAGTGCTGTTAAACAAAAAAATCACGAACCAAAAATCTTAATTTGACATACAATCGAACGAACACCCCTGAAGTCAACAGTTTAATTAACTAGTCTGATGTAGCATCTCTATATCATGCTTAGAACAGATGTAACTCAGAAACGACTTGATCCACTATATGTACATTAATCATATCTTAAAATTTTGATTTAGATGACCAAATGCAGCGTTAGAAACACGAAATACGAACCTTTTAGGTAGAGAGTCAGTTTGAATGTTACATTTAATGAAAACGGGTTATATAAATCATTAAAAAAAATCATTCTTCTTTTGATTTAACCAACTCACAACACTAACCTAATGGTGATGTTGAATATAAAAACATAAAAGAAACAAATAAATGCAGCATAAAAACATCACCAACAACGGATCCATATTGCCATATGATCAATCAAATATTAAACAACAATATGTTATACCTTTGTAGCGTGATCGGTAGAATCATATGGAGACCATTACCAACACCACGAACCACCAATGAAACCAAGTGACCAAAATAGATCACCTCTATGATGGAAACACACAACACGTCATCAATCACCACCCGATGCTAGTCTAAACCACGTAACACACGATCTAGCCTTGAACTACACTAGAATAAGGTTAGATTGAGATAAAAAACCACAAACCCTCATATGGGTGTGTTTAATTTCGTGGCTTTAGGGGAGAGGAAGGAGGAGAAACATATGGTAAGTTGTTATTATGATTAGTGAAAATCAAAGACCAAATCAAGGTTGATATTTTCATAATCATAGTTACACTTAGCACCTCGATCTTTCTCCCTTGTTCCTTTATCACCTAGGCTTGTCATGGGGGCTCTAAATGCGCTTGCCCATTTGTTGGTCCAATCCAATAAACTAAGTACTAGCTTAGTTATTAGTAGCCCGTTATTGATCCCGAGTTACGTAGTCGTATATATAGTGTAAATATGATATATATATAATGGTGTCTCTGTGTATAAGTGTGTGACCCCATAGGCTCACATATGTCTAGCCATATAATTATTTATTATGACACGAGCATACTCCAACAGCTCCCACTTGCGACGTCATAATAATCAAGTAATTATACAAGCAAAGGTTAGCGTCTAGCAACACGCCAATGCCCATAGAAATATGTGAGGGAAGTTTCTAAAACGTCTCATTTATTATATGCCATCCTTCCTTTTGTTACAGATACTATGTTGAACACTAGACATGGATCAAAGTCATTCCAATTGTTCAACTATTATGTTTCTCGATCTAGATATTGAACAAGATTACCAAGTGAATTGAGATTCATCTTAATCTCATTTGGGTACGGCCATACAAACATCCGTTCAATTCATCGAGGGCCCCAATAGTATCTAACTCCATGACATGTGGAGGAACAAATCCTATTTTGACTGCACTTGTCATTCATGTGTTTCAAATCACTCCTAAAAATGGTTTTTATAACTACCTTATTCAGGTAAGCGTTTAACCATATCAAAGAATAAAATTCCACACATGCAAGACCTACTTGCATCTCAAGTTTAAGGATAAGAGACATAACCATTTGCGAGATTCACTATTGACGCCGATCCATGCAGTGAATTCTCGAAGGTTGGGTCAGTCCAATGTTCATCACAATGAACAACATATGAGTTTGGCAAATAAATCACCAACACGCTCACATTTGCCTTAATTCGATGATACTCCCGTATCGTCAACTGGCAATGGACAATTTTAGAATACATAAATTATTCATGGATTAAACATGCAAATATAGAACACAGTAGTATAAATGAAGACGATTATACCCGGTATATCAATTCATTATATAATACGACTGCTTACAGTTCCATTATCCAAATACTAAAATCAGATATGCACAAGACTACATATAGACCGGAATTCAATTTTTCTACCATGATCAATTTTGTTGTACAAGACAACAAGTAGTCATCTGAGTAAACTTTGAGAATACTTGCTTCAAAATTCAAAAATGTTTGAATGATGATTGTCCTTTTGTATGTGTGCATTCAAGTACAATACGAGTACTGCAACAATACATTCCATAGTGTGTTTGAAACTAGCAAAACACCTACTTTAGACAGTCATTATAACAGTTTCCCAAACTGTAAAGTATTCTTATTCTTTTAATGTATAATGCATTAATGCTCTCAATTGAGCACATCTAGTTAGAGGTGTCATCATTCGTGATGTCATCCTACTACGACTAGGGTTGAGCATCATCTCAGTTATATAAGCATTAATGAATGAAAACATAACAGAGCTCCTCAAATATCCGTAAACAGTTGAACAAATCTTTGGTCCTTTGCAGGTCCATTAGGTTGTTCGTTTAACAATTATCTAATGACTTTCACTTAGATATTTGTTGTTATCAAATCATCTTGCATTCATGCAAAAGATATAAATAATCCAATACATAATATGACTTACATAATGAATCCTTTAGTTAAACTTAAGGTTTCCATTCATGCATTCAATCTCATCATATAAGATTGATCATTGAGACTCCCCTCAATGACATGTCATATTGTGTTTAGATTATTAACCTCTTATGTTTGTCCTAATAAACACATGCAACAAGGTTGTATGTTTTATTCCCTAAATTCCTTAAGTGAAACTTCATTCCAGGCTAAGGATTAAAGTCTAGCTTAGATGGAACACTGTTTCTTATATGTTAACAACATATGAGATTTAAAAAAATAAATTCATTTATCCTACTTGCACTCTGAGTTTTCAGGAGTAATCTTATTTAATCAAAATCAAATTAATGATTAAATTAAGATCTCTGCTCCTAGATGCATGATCTAATCCACACCTGGATTCTTATGTCTTGTATACATAATAAAGATTATATAGATTCATAAACCCTTTTGATTACTCATCGTCCCCGCAAAAGTAATCAAAAGTGTTTTGAAATCCTATTGTCATATTTCATTTACATGAAAACAAGTATGACAATTAATCATCTTTATACATTTAATGTTTGTAGATATGAAGATTTAATCATAATCAATTTCTCAAGTACCAGTAAACTCCTTCTACTACGCATGCATTAAATGTGTGTAACACCCCCTAATTTGAAATGCGGCAGCGGAATAGTAATTAGGGTGTTACGGTGAGGATCGAAGTCATAATGATAGAAAACGGCTCGAAAGAGACGTTTTAAAACATAATTTCATTTATAAAAATTTGAAATACAATAGGTCATTATCAGAGTATTATTAAAAAGCTTGATGTTTTGAACTAAATCAAACATCATTTATTTTACATCATTATTGAAATAAAGAAAACATATTTTGAAGATTTTTGCCGCCCGTTCCATGCTTGCTTCCCCTGCTAAATACCTGAGATACATGCTTAAAAGTCAACAAAATGTTGACTAAAATCATAGAGTTTGAATTTAATAATCATTTTGATACACAAGTAAGATTGTATTGGAAAATACAATCAGTTTGAAAATATTGATATTGCAGTTCATATATTGCTCTAAGTCTCATGACACGCAAACGTTAACAAATACCGTAAACGGCGGGTGTTTATCAAATCAATGATAAATTTGCCCTCGTGTAATAGGTGATTTGCCAGTTCCTATTTTTACTCAAATATAATTATCACGACTAATACGACTAACCACATGCATAATGGCATTCCGTCAAGTATTAATGGGACAGGCTGTCAAACCTTAAATAGATCTATTCATTATATTCGCGTTCACCTCAGTGATTAATGGCTCATGAATAAGGGTCTTTTGGCAATAGCTAACTTAGGCATATATCAGTCAGGAAAGCATACAGAAAAATACTTGCGATCTATTTGTAACATGTATCCCCCTCACGGAGTTTTGAAAATAAGTAAATGTGAGGCTATGACTCACCTTGAATGATACTGAAAACGAAGAAAATAAAGTCGGACGAATTTATGAAAACGGCTTCGAAACACAACCTGATAAATAAATTTATCTAAGAACTTGACCAAATACTATTCGGTAATTACGAAGAAAATAACGAATATCAGATATTCGTTATGACGAATAAGTGATGTGCAGTGAAAATTCTTGTGATATGCATGATATGACAAAATATGATTTTTAAATTATCCATCGAAGTTTTACCTTTTTAATCGTAAGTAAAATCTTAACTTTTTAAATATCGTTATATATATATTATTAACGTTACGTTAAATAATATATATATAAATAAAAATAAAGTTTAAACATAATGTGAAATAAATTGACGAAAATAGAAAATAAATAAGAATGATAAATAAGTTACGTTTAGTCTTTGTCTCCTTTTCCAATTTTACCATTTTTACACTAACGATACTTGCGTTACACCGTTAGTCCTTTTTATATATTTTTCAACTATAGTCCTCTACTTTGTCCAATAATCAATACTAACCTTAGTATATTAATTTTTATCACATTTTACCCTTCTATTTCTGTATTTATAGGTTTAGTCCTTTATTTTCAATATTTACACATTTAGTCCCTCTAGGTGTCGTCGCGTTACATTTTTAGTCCAAATTTGTAAAAATGATTATGAAACTTTTCTAAAAATTTCCGAAGCTTATTTAATAAGTAATAAGCTTATTTTAACTGCTTATTTATTCAAAAACTTATTTTTTTAGCTTATGGGCCACTTAACAAAACAATAATAGGCCCGTTAAGAGTTTTGGAGGCGAGAGCATAGAAAAAGTTTTGGGCTTGGCTTTGGGTCATTTTTATGATTCTAAAAACATTTCTTATAGGCCCAGTGGGCTTACGGATTTTAATTACTTAATGGGCTTTTGTTGAGCCCACTCGAAAACATAAGGTTTTTAGTTTAAGGTTTTGATTTGGAAAAATTCGGTTTATGTCGATTCAAATTGGTTCGATTATAGTATCAAAACGTGATTATTTTTACAAGTTGTTTACATGAAAATGTTAGTTTGCTAGGTGGTCTATGGCGTCGTGAAATAATATAGTATTATCGTTAAATGAAATTCAATGTTATACTCGTGTTTTGTGGCATGTTTGGACCGGTATATAACTTGAAAATTTGTTAATATTTACTAAGTGTTTTTGATAAATTGAAATCGATGAACATGGTTTGAAATGTATGCGTGTGATGCATTTAACGTGACAACTAAGGTGAATTATGTGTGCTACGTGATTCCTAGGCCTTCCAAGATAGAGGCTAATCACGTTTCGTGTACTAAGAATAAATATGTACGTGAAATAAATGTGCAAAGTATATACGTTCGAAGCAAATTAAACAAAGTGCATGAGGTAATTTTAACGTGTAACTTGGAATGGAAATGAGTAGAGTAGACTTACAAACACCTTAGAGGTGATCAAGAGTCGAGAGTGATAGAAAGGAACACAAGAAAATCACATTTCCAATATAACCCAAACGTTATACTATAAATATTAAACCCGATTTCCTTTCCTTGCTTCCAATAATATACCAACGACTTGTAGGTCTTGTGAGAATGGTTTTGAAGGTCGAAATAATGCAGTGAAAGAGTAAGAGAATGAATAAGAGTAAGATGCATGCAAGTACGTATATATATTACTAATATATATAACGTTAGTAAGAAAATTTCAATGTAAACTCTTCGTACTATTTGCATGTCAGGATAACATAGATATTAGGTGATTTTATAATGTTTTAGAGGGTGTTGTGAGAGCACAAAAGAAGGGAAATGTTGGGATGAATCATACCCATGTCGACCATGCAATTTTCCATGTATACGATTTACAAAATCGTACACAACTTATTTATACATGATCATTCTTAACATTTGAGCATAACATCATCTCAGGAATAATATTAGGAACGATTAGAAACAAACTAGATTCAAAACGGTTAAGTTTTGAATATATTGTAACTCGATTTGGGTTTGCAAGGGTCGAATACTTTGCCTCTTAAAAACGTATCAAAACTCAACGTATGGACGTGAGAATTGACACACTAATTGTTGGCTAGTAGGTTAACGAGATGAAAAAATAAAATATATAGGTCGTGTGTAAGTGATGAGTGTCTAAATACTCATCATTTTATACTAATCTGAACTGCCAAAACATACAAAAACACTCAAATATGTATCAAAATACTTAAAATATCTTAAAGGTGTGTTTTATATGTTTCAAATGCAAAATATGCAAAATCAGATGAAAAACGTACAAAGTTTGCATAATTGGCAGTTTCAGTCCCTCAAGTTTCATAAATTGGCAAAACTAGTCCCTGGTCAATCAAAACTTGTACAAATGTCATAAAAGGTCATTGGGATTCATAAGTTGTTAGGAAAAGTCCTTTGAAGTTAAAAATCATAAATTTACAACTTTGGTCCTTCAACTTTGGAAAAGTGTCAAAATCAGTCCCTGGGTTATTTAAAATGGAAAATTTATCAAAATAACCCTTGAACTATTCCTAAATGACATATTTGGTCCTTTGTGTTAATATTTGATAATTACAGGTTTAACCCTTCAAGTTTCAGAAAATTGCAAGAATGGTCCCTGGACTTTCAAATAATGGCAGAAATGGTCCCCGGGGTGTTTTAAATTGCAATAAATGAGAAATTATCATTTTAGGTCCCTATACTATTCAACTCTTACAAAACTGGACCTCTTGATAATATTTTGGGAAATTACATATTTAGTCCCTCAAAAATCCGAAAATTACAAAAATAGTCCTTTAATATTTAAAAATGGGAAAATATGTAAATTATAGTCCTTGGTTTATTCTAACATGGCAGGTTTAGTCCTTTTGAGAAATTTTGGAAAATCACAAAAATCAGACCCCAAACTTTCAGCTAATTACAACTTTGGTCCTTGTGATTATCCTAAACTAAAACCAACCGGACCTTATTTTTATTAAAACCCAAAATAAACCCAACACTCAACAGCCCATCCATTTCTTTTTACCCAAGCCCACCACTACCTAGCCCAGTCCACCAGGTCAAACGGTCAACAAACCGCCAAATCCACTCCCCACTGTTCACCATCCCCTCCAATACCACCCTCTTCTCACAGACCACCAATACCACCATTCTACCCACTGAATTGCTCCCCCACATGTCCCTCCACCTCACACATGCCTCCAAACCCCCAAATACCTCTCCACGTTATCTACAGTGGCCAATTTTGACTTTGGCGCCAAGTTACCAATTTGAACGGTGGAGATTGATTAGACCAATCCAAAGGCTCTCAATTGGTGGGAAAGGTCAAATGGGTCCCACAAGCTCAGAAAAGGGCTACAAAAAAGGAAAAGAAGCCAGGGAGAAGAATTATTAGTGTAGGTAGTATAATTTAGTGTCGTATAATTTTAATTCAGTCTCTTAGTGTAATCAGAAGCTTTTAAGCAATCAATTAAGCTGTTTCTATGTATCCTTAAACTTTCTGCATAATCAATTTCAAGTTTCAGTTACTATCTTACTTTATGCATTTTCAAAGTTTGATCAAAAATCTCAAAAGCTCATCTGTGTTGTTAGTTGTTGTTAAATTAATTCATAAGCTCATATAAGCTTTGAAAAAGCTTAAATAAGCTTTTATATACCTCAATTTTCTGTTTAGATAATAAATAAAAAAATACCAAAAATAATAATTTAAATAGAGAAAAATAAAAAAACCAGAAAAGAATGAAGAAGAAGCAGTGATCACAGAAGGTTTTGGATTGCAGTGGTATTAGTTACCTCTTGGGAGGTCATAGGTCATGTTCTGAGTCATTGGTACCCTTGTCTCAGTCAGGATCATTGTAAGTCACAAAATTTATAATTGTAATTTCTGTTTTCTTATTGTTAATATTGCATTATACTATTTAATTAGCTTTAAAAATAATATAATAAGATAGTTAGATCAGTAGTTAGGTATTTCAAGGTTTAAATATAAGATAGTTAGAGTAAACTGTTTTATAAGGAGTGTTTGGATTGGGTGAATTGACCTGGTCACAGGTTGTCTTTGGTGTTAGTTTTAGTTCATACAGTCTTATATAGGTACCTTTAGGTTAGTTTAATCATAAAACACCTAGGTTATATTTATAAAAGTCAAAATCATAGAAAAGTTCCCCTCACAGTTAACTGTGAGGGATTTGGATCCTTAAATCAATCATAAATGCTCATAAGTGATTCATATAACTTATTCTAGTCTTATACTAGCTTATTATAACAGTTTTAGCTTATTAGAAGTGTTAGAAATCCATAAAAGTCAAACTAGGTTAGTTTCATTAAAAGTCAAATTTACCTATCTCAGATTTTTACAAAAATTCAAGTAATTTATTAGAATTTTGTGTTTGGTCTTATGACTTGAAACTTGTTCCTAATCCTAGCCTACCACCTCAACTTCATCATCCCATCTTTGTCATATTTTTAGGAATTTTCTGTTGGGCCCCACTCAACCCTAAACACAGCTGCAGGGAGATAACCTCCCCTGCACACCAGTTCAGTCACTCACCACCACGACTTTGGTTCTCCCAACCCCCCTCCTAGTAGGCTATCTATATTGACCCTTTGTTTGACCTGAGTCACTGTGGACCCCACCTAAATAAGCCCATAATCTTTGTCCCCAGTCTGTGTAGTTTTTGAGTTTTTGGATTAGCTTATTTGTGCTTATTAGCTTATCTACTGAGCTTATTTGGTCAAATAAAGCTTTGACAAGTCCAAATCACTTATTAGTACCAGAATAAACCAAGGTGGGGCCCACATAAGTCAGTTTTAGCTAATTAGCTTGTTTGGTCAACAATAGTCAACTGTTACCCTAATAAGCTTACACATAGCTTATTAATAGCTTATAAAATTATTGTTTTTATTAAAGTTGCTTGTTTTTATGTATAATAAAGTTTTGTAAAAGAAAAATCAAGAAAAGACAACATAAAAATAAGTGATAGTTTCTATTTAATTTAATTTAATTTTAATTTTCATTTTTACATTTTTACTAAGTAATCTGTATTTTTATATTTTTATTAATTTCCTTATATATTAAAGTAATTTAAATAAATTTCTTAGATTTTTATATTGTCATTTGATATTTATTAGAATTAAAAATAGTTTTATTAATAATTAATCAATAAATAAGTTATAAATAGCATAATTAGTTTTTATATAGCAACACCTATATTTTATATTTTTCCTAGCTTCTATAAGTCATAATATAATTTTAGTAATTTTTCTAGAATTTTTACTGTTCATTTAATAGTTTTTATAATTTAAATAGTTTAAATAGTAATTAAATAATAAATAGAATAATAAATAGTAAACTAGTTTAAAAATACATAAAATAAAGTTTTTATAATTTTTTAGGATTCCTATGATGGTTAATTAGGTTTATAAAAACTTTCTTAATTTTCCAAGTCATTTTAGTATTATTTGTAATTTGAAATAGTTTAATTAGTATAATTAATATAAATAGTTTTTAATTAATAAAAAGTTCATAAAAAGACAAAAACATTTATTTTTATTTTTTATACTTTCTTCAAGTTCTATTTTAGGTTTAGAAAATATTTTTATAAGTTTTTAGTTTAATTTGTAGTATTTATAATTTTCTAATTAAGTAGTTAAATAGTTTTTATTTAAATAATTAATAATAAATAATATAATAATCTAGAAATTAGTTTTCTTTTTAATTTAATTTTATTTTAAGTTTAAGTTTATAGAATTTTCATTTTTAGCCCCTGTAGTTTAATTTTTCTTAAAACTCACCTTTTTCTCAGTACGCAGTCGCGTCTGATTTTAAATTGGTGTACGTTTTTACGTTTTAGATATCTAGGTTTTACATAATCGTTTTAATAGTTTATTTAAGTTATAAAACCCTAGTCTAAACACACACACACTTTCATACCATTCCCTGTTCAGATTCACTCGATCACAGATTCGTTTATAATATCACATCGCACACCTCGTTGGGACTTACGACCCGGGAAAACACTGTATTCCTTGGAAAACACTTCGTATCAAAATACACCAAGCCAAACTCAACAGTTTTGCTGTTGTGAGTACTGTGGAGGTCCACACTTTAGCTCTGATTGTCAAACAAGGAATCCAATTCTTTGTAACAATTACGACTATTCGTTTCAAGACCCACCTCCACAGTACCAAATGAACCAAGCAACTCCTCAAAACCAGCAAGACCCTTGTCTAGAGGTTCTTGACAAACTTAAAGACCTTAAAGAGGAGTTGGCTAATATGTCGTTTCACAATGCACCAAGTTCTTCTTGTGTACATTGTGGGGGTCCTCATAATGATGATCAATGTCAACCTTCTGGTTTTGACACATCCACACCCCCACAATTTCCACTCATTCAAAATTCTCGTGATAAATCTATCGCGGAATTACTTGCTGAAGGACGTGCTGTTAGAGACAAAAGAAGCATGGAAGATTTAATTGCCGAGCAAAGAGTAGCCAAAATACGTGCCAATATTCGCTATGCTGCTTTTTCTGAGTACGATGATGACAGTGATGATGATGATAACATTGTTATCATTCAAAAAGATTCATCGAGTTCATCAGTTGAGACTCCTTCCATGGATATACAGGGGGAAAATAATATAACTGAATCACCAGCAGTAGAAATAATGGAACTTGTAGACTCCATTACTGCTAGCCCTTCTCAGCTCCCTCTATATGTTGTTATCACACCCGAGGTTCCCACTCACTCTCTGAACATGGGGGACGAGCATCTTGACACAATTCCTGCAAAGGAATCTGACGAATTCATAAAGTCTACTGTTGAGAACCTTGTCCCAATCCCAAGTGAGTCACAGGGAATTTTTGATCATATGTGTGATATTCCTACCTCCCCTGATAATCCAAATGAACAAATTGAGACTGTCTCTGATTCCAGTAATGATTGTTTATCTTATGGAGACATCGAGTTTGTTGATGCATCACTTCCCGAGTCTAATGTTGACTATCTTCTTGAAGAATTCGCTGATGAACTCTCTCATATGGATCCCATCCCACCAAAGGATGAAAATGAAGTCTTTGACTTTGAAGCGGATTGGAGAGAGTTAGAATTCTTACCTACTCATGATCCTTCGATTGAACTCACTCAGATCAAACCACTTCCTCCGGAAAGTGATCATGATTTGGACGAATTCGAGGCTTTTATGAATGAAGATAGTTCAATTTCATACGAAGTTGATGATAACTATCTTGATCCTGAGGGGGACATTCTTTTTCTAGAAAGTTTGTTAAACGAAGATACATTTCCCCCTCTTCTAACCAAACAACTTCATAATGAGGAAATCAAATCAGTTGAGGAAACTGATAAATTTCCTGAGATCAAGCTTAAGAACTTGCCTCCTCCACTTGAAAATGCATTTCTTGAAGAGGAAGTTCTTATCTTAATTGCTATTCAGATCTCCCTACTTTCCTTCACCTACCAGGTGATTTCTCCTATTCTTCACTCCTTCGGGAATGAAGACACTATCTTTGACCCCGGCATTCTCATTTATAAATTATGAGCCGGTTACTTATCTCATCGGTGTGGAACTTTCACGTGCTTCAAATGTTTATCCAAACATCTTGAATGAAAGTCCGATTGAGATTGTCTCTTCCACTTACTTCCCCATAGATTTTTAAATTGCTTTTTCTCTAGGTCTGTTCAGGACCTCTTTATTACAGTTAACCGTTCACAAGCGGTTAGCTTGCGTGATAAACCTGACAGTTTGGGAGAAAAGGAATCAAATACGGGGTCGAGTCAAGCTAGTGACTCGGGAATCAAAAACATTAGCAAAAACATGGGCTTGTCACCCGTGTGTAACACCCTAGTGTGGGGGAGATACCCCACATGTTGTATATATATATATCCTTTGAAAAAAAAAATGTACATATAGTGATAGCTTCTATTTAAGAAGTTTTATCTAAAAAAATAATTGTATGTATATACATCTTAAATAAAGGCTATAGAGTATTTTCTTCTTACGTTCTAAGTGTCGGTTTAACACCCGGTATTTTGAATATTGAGGACAATATTCAGTTCTAAGTGTGGGGGGAGATTCGTTATTCTAACGAATTTAAACACATGTTCCATCAAGAACCCCCATTTTAGCCAAAATTTTAAAATTTTTTCTCACTTAGAACGCAATAAATGGTATCAATCCTCCATGTCTAACCCACAACAGGATTGGCTAATCCAGGAGCAAACGGTTCTTGGTAAAGATAACTCAAACCCGTTTATGGCTTGCAATTTGCCAAAAATTGTATGGTTCCTCAACTCCCCATTATCCTCAAAAGCTAATGAGTTGGCTAGCCCGCAAGATTATGGCTTGTGGTAAAGGCAGTGGAAAAACCATAATTGGTAATCAGCTCACCAAGATGTTGACTATTCCATCAAGAGTTGGCTAGTCCAGAAGCAAACGGCTTTTGGTAAAGACTAATCAAATCCGTTGACAGCTGGTGATTTGCTCAAAATCACACGGTTATCAGGTGTGCCACAGTTCTTACACCAGGCTACTCCAGAAGTGATGGCTTTTGGTAAAGAGTTTTTCAAATCCATTAAGTTTTTCTCAATAGATTGCTAGGGACTAGCAATAGTTTAGTGTGGGGGATTGATGAGTGGCTAAATACTCATCATTTTATACTAATCTGAACTGCCAAAACATACAAAAACACTCAAATATGTATCAAAATACTTAAAATATCTTAAAGGTGTGTTTTATATGTTTCAAATGCAAAATATGCAAAATCAGATGAAAAACGTACAAAGTTTGCATAATTGGCAGTTTCAGTCCCTCAAGTTTCATAAATTGGCAAAACTAGTCCCTGGTTAATCAAAACTTGTACAAATGTCATAAAAGGTCCTTGGGATTCATAAGTTGTTAGGAAAAGTCCTTTGAAGTTAAAAATCATAAATTTACAACTTTGGTCCTTCAACTTTGGAAAAGTATCAAAATCAGTCCCTGGGTTATTTAAAATGGAAAATTTATCAAAATAACCCTTGAACTATTCCTAAATGACATATTTGGTCCTTTGTGTTAATATTTGATAATTACAGGTTTAACCCTTCAAGTTTCAGAAAATTGCAAGAATGGTCCCTGGACTTTCAAATAATGGCAGAAATGGTCCCCGGGGTGTTTTAAATTGCAATAAATGAGAAATTATCATTTTAGGTCCCTATACTATTCAACTCTTACAAAACTGGACCTCTTGATAATATTTTGGGAAATTACATATTTAGTCCCTCAAAAATCCGAAAATTACAAAAATAGTCCTTTAATATTTAAAAATGGGAAAATATGTAAATTATAGTCCTTGGTTTATTCTAACATGGCAGGTTTAGTCCTTTTGAGAAATTTTGGAAAATCACAAAAATCAGACCCCAAACTTTCAGCTAATTACAACTTTGGTCCTTGTGATTATCCTAAACTAAAACCAACCGGACCTTATTTTTATTAAAACCCAAAATAAACCCAACACTCAACAGCCCATCCATTTCTTTTTACCCAAGCCCACCACTACCTAGCCCAGTCCACCAGGTCAAACGGTCAACAAACCGCCAAATCCACTCCCCACTGTTCACCATCCCCTCCAATACCACCCTCTCCTCACAGACCACCAATACCACCATTCTACCCACTGAATTGCTCCCCCACATGTCCCTCCACCTCACACATGCCTCCAAACCCCCAAATACCTCTCCACGTTATCTACAGTGGCCAATTTTGACTTTGGCGCCAAGTTACCAATTTGAACGGTGGAGATTGATTAGACCAATCCAAAGGCTCTCAATTGGTGGGAAAGGTCAAATGGGTCCCACAAGCTCAGAAAAGGGCTACAAAAAAGGAAAAGAAGCCAGGGAGAAGAATTATTAGTGTAGGTAGTATAATTTAGTGTCGTATAATTTTAATTCAGTCTCTTAGTGTAATCAGAAGCTTTTAATCAATCAATTAAGTTGTTTCTATGTATCCTTAAACTTTCTGCATAATCAATTACAAGTTTCAGTTACTATCTTACTTTATGCATTTTCAAAGTTTGATCAAAAATCTCAAAAGCTCATCTGTGTTGTTAGTTGTTGTTAAATTAATTCATAAGCTCATATAAGCTTTGAAAAAGCTTAAATAAGCTTTTATATACCTCAATTTTCTGTTTAGATAATAAATAAAAAAATACCAAAAATAATAATTAAAATAGAGAAAAATAAAAAAACCAGAAAAGAATGAAGAAGAAGCAGTGATCACAGAAGGTTTTGGATTGCAGTGGTATTAGTTACCTCTTGGGAGGTCATAGGTCATGTTCTGAGTCATTGGTACCCTTGTCTCAGTCAGGATCATTGTAAGTCACAAAATTTATAATTGTAATTTCTGTTTTCTTATTGTTAATATTGCATTATACTATTTAATTAGCTTTAAAAATAATATAATAAGATAGTTAGATCAGTAGTTAGGTATTTCAAGGTTTAAATCTAAGATAGTTAGAGTAAACTGTTTTATAAGGAGTGTTTGGATTGGGTGAATTGACCTGGTCACAGGTTGTCTTTGGTGTTAGTTTTAGTTCATACAGTCTTATATAGGTACCTTTAGGTTAGTTTAATCATAAAACACCTAGGTTATATTTATAAAAGTCAAAATCATAGAAAAGTTCCCTTCACAGTTAACTGTGAGGGATTTGGATCCTTAAATCAATCATAAATGCTCATAAGTGATTCATATAACTTATTCTAGTCTTATACTAGCTTATTATAACAATTTTAGCTTATTAGAAGTGTTAGAAATCCATAAAAGTCAAACTAGGTTAGTTTCATTAAAAGTCAAATTTACCTATCTCAGATTTTTACAAAAATTCAAGTAATTTATTAGAATTTTGTGTTTGGTCTTATGACTTGAAACTTGTTCCTAATCCTAGCCTACCACCTCAACTTCATCATCCCATCTTTGTCATATTTTTAGGAATTTTCTGTTGGGCCCCACTCAACCCTAAACACAGCTGCAGGGAGATAACCTCCCCTGCACACCAGTTCAGTCACTCACCACTACCACTTTGGTGGTGTTTTGTGACCAACTCAGTGGGCCCCACACCCTCTAGTTAGGTTCTCCCAACCCCCCTCCTAGTAGGCTATCTATATTGACCCTTTGTTTGACCTGAGTCACTGTGGACCCCACCTAAATAAGCCCATAATCTTTGTCCCCAGTCTGTGTAGTTTTTGAGTTTTTGGATTAGCTTATTTGTGCTTATTAGCTTATCTACTGAGCTTATTTGGTCAAATCAAGATTTGACAAGTCCAAATCACTTATTAGTACCAGAATAAACCAAGGTGGGCCCCACATAAGTCAGTTTTAGCTAATTAGCTTGTTTGGTCAACAATAGTCAACTGTTACCCTAATAAGCTTACACACAGCTTATTAATAGCTTATAAAATTATTGTTTTTATTAAAGTTGCTTGTTTTTATGTATAATAAAGTTTTGTAAAAGAAAAATCAAGAAAAGACAACATAAAAATAAGTGATAGTTTCTATTTAATTTAATTTAATTTTAATTTTCATTTTTACATTTTTACTAAGTAATCTGTATTTTTATATTTTTATTAATTTCCTTATATATTAAAGTAATTTAAATAAATTTCTTAGATTTTTATATTGTCATTTGATATTTATTAGAATTAAAAATAGTTTTATTAATAATTAATCAATAAATAAGTTATAAATAGCATAATTAGTTTTTATATAGCAACACCTATATTTTATATTTTTCCTAGCTTCTATAAGTCATAATATAATTTTAGTAATTTTTCTAGAATTTTTACTGTTCATTTAATAGTTTTTATAATTTAAATAAATAGTAATTAAATAATAAATAGAATAATAAATAGTAAACTAGTTTAAAAATACATAAAATAAAGTTTTTATAATTTTTTAGGATTCCTATGATGGTTAATTAGGTTTATAAAAACTTTCTTAATTTTCCAAGTCATTTTAGTATTATTTGTAATTTGAAATAGTTTAATTAGTTTAATTAATATAAATAGTTTTTAATTAATAAAAAGTTCATAAAAAGACAAAAACATTTATTTTTATTTTTTATACTTTCTTCAAGTTCTATTTTAGGTTTAGAAAATATTTTTATAAGTTTTTAGTTTAATTTGTAGTATTTATAATTTTCTAATTAAGTAGTTAAATAGTTTTTATTTAAATAATTAATAATAAATAATATAATAATCTAGAAATTAGTTTTCTTTTTAATTTAATTTTATTTTAAGTTTAAGTTTATAGAATTTTCATTTTTAGCCCCTGTAGTTTAATTTTTCTTAAAACTCACCTTTTTCTCAGTACGCAGTCGCGTCTGATTTTAAATTGGTGTACGTTTTTACGTTTTAGATATCTAGGTTTTACATAATCGTTTTAATAGTTTATTTAAGTTATAAAACCCTAGTATAAACACACACACACTTTCATACCATTCCCTGTTCAGATTCACTCGATCACAGATTCGTTTATAATATCACATCGCACACCTCGTTGGGACTTACGACCCGGGAAAACACTGTATTCCTCGGAAGCATTCGTCCTCGATCTGTTTGACTTTACTATTGACCATTCACAAGTGGTTGACCAATAATCGTCTGACTAGTTTGAGGCGAATCAGTAAGTTTTAGAAATAAACGAGGTGTTTTGGGGATGGTTTGGTCTTGGTCGATCAGATGAAAACTAATGAATATGAAGTTGGGCTTTATTTCGTGGGCTTATGAATAGTAGCTTAGACGTGGGCCGAAAGTAATTAAGGGTCCGTTTGATTAATTAGGATGATTAGGGATTTTTAATTATATTTACTAAATATAATTAGGATTAGGATTTAGGTTTAGGATTAAATGAAAAGTTTAGGTTTCGTGTAACGTGTCGAGGATTAATTCCGTCATTTCGTGAATTATATTATTTTGTGAAAATCGCCAAAATAACATAATAAGAAAAATTTCAAATTTTTCTGAGAAAATGGGAATTAGAAACGATAACGAAGGATTATTTATTTATTTACGATTTAATTACAAGAAATTTTTACAGGGTTCTACAGTACCCACTTGTCATTTTGAATTTCGTCCCGAAATTCGGTTTTTAAGAAATCTAACAAGTGCGTTCTATGAAAATAAGTGTGGATATTTCTCACGGAATCTATCTTCTCTTTCCCATGTATAAGTCGGTCCTCGTTTAGAGTCCCATCTTACTTTTACAATGGGGATATGATTCTGTTTGAGTTGTTTTATCTCTCTATCCATTATTTCCACAGGCTCTTCTGTGAACACTAGTTTGTCGTCCAATCTAATCTCTTTTAGTGGAATGATGAGAGTTTCGTCAGACAAACATTTCTTGAGTTGTGATACGTGAAATGTAGGGTGTACCCTACTGAGTTCTTCTGGAAGTTCTAACTTGTAAGCAACTGAACCAATTTTCTCCAGAATTTTGAAAGGTCCAATGTACCTCGGATTTAACTTTCCACGTCTTCCAAAGCGAATCATTCCTTTCCATGGCGAAAACCTTCAACATGACTTTGTCTCCTACTTGAAATTCCATAGGCTTTCTCCTGACATCAGCATAACTTTTCTGGCTGTCATGAGCAGCTTGCAAGCGTTGCTTGATTTGGAATATCTTCTCAGTAGTATCATGTATTAGCTCTGGTCCGGTGAGTTGCATATCACCAACTTCTGTCCAACAGATTGGTGATCTGCACTTCCTTCCGTACAGTGCCTCAAAAGGTGCAGCCTTTATGCCGGCATGGTAGCTGTTATTGTACGAGAATTCAACTAATGGCAAGTGTCTATCCCAACCTTTTCCGAAATCAATCACACATGCTCGGAGCATGTCTTCCAAGGTTTGGATTGTTCTCTCACTTTGTCCATCGGTTTGCGGATGATAAGCGGTGCTCATATCTAACCTAGTACCAAGAGATTTCTGTAGCGATTCCCAAAATCTTGATGTGAATCGGCTATCTCTATAAGAAATAATAGATATTGGCACCCCATGTCTAATCACAATTTCCTTAAAGTACAACTGAGCGAGTGTTTCTATCTCGTCAGTTTCGTTGATTGGTAGAAAATGTGCAGACTTGGTTAATCGATCGATGATAACCCAAATTGTGTCTAATCCGGTTGAAGTCTTTGGTAATTTGGTAATAAAATCCATTGTGATTCGTTCCCATTTCCAGACCGGAATTTCTGGTTGCACGAGTAATCCTGATGGTTTCTGAGTCTCTGCTTTTACTCTAGAGCAGGTTAAACATTTACCAACGTACTCGGCGATATCAGCTTTCATATTTGGCCACCAATAATTCTTCTTCATATCTTGGTACATCTTATTGGAACCGGGATGAATAGAATATTTGGATTTATGAGATTCATGCATGATAAGGTCTCGAATACCTCCAAAGAGAGGAATCCAATATCTTTCCTTAAAACATAACATTCCATCATTTCTTCTCACAAATTCTTTTTCATTATTTGGCATTCTGTCAACCTGATCTTCCAGGTTTGACCTTCTGTCAATTTTCTCATATTTCCGGTTTTCTTCTTGTAGAGCTTCCATTTGAGCTTTGATGATTTGAGCGGGAAGTGGCGAATGAATTGTCATTCCTAGAGATCGAACTCTAAGAGGTTTAATTCTATCTTTTCTACTCAATGCATCGGCTACTACATTCGCTTTACCAGGATGGTAACGAATTTCACAGTCGTAGTCATTGAGTAATTCTAACCATTTTCTTTGCCTCATGTTTAGCTCCTTCTGATCTAGTATATGCTGTAGACTCTTGTGATCGGTGAAAACCGTACACTTTGTACCATATAGGTAATGTCTCTATATCTTAAGAGCAAAAACTACTGCTCCTAATTCTAGATCATGAGTGGTGTAGTTTTCTTCATTCTTCTTTAGCTGTCGTGAAGCATAGGCTATAACTTTGTCTCTTTGCATTAGTACCGCACCTAATCCATGATGAGATGCGTCACAATACACTACAAAGTCCTCATTGCCTTCCGGTAATGCTAATATTGGTGCTTCACAAAGCTTCTGTTTCAGCAGTTGAAATGCTGACTCTTGCTTCTCTTCCCAGATATACTTCTTGTTCTTCTGGGTTAGTTCCGTCAATGGTTTTTGCAATCTTTGAAAAACCTTCTATAAATCTCCGGTAATAACCAGCGAGACCTAAGAATTGATGAATCTCGGTTGGGGTGGTGGGTGACGTCCAACCTTTAACTGCTTCTATCTTCGCGGGATCTACATGGATACCTTTGTTGTTGATGATATGGCCTAAAAATTGAACGGTAGAAATCCAAAAATCACATTTGGAAAACTTGGCGTACAACTTTTCTTTCTTAAGTAACTCCAAAATAGTCTTTAAGTGTTCGGCATGCTCTTCTTTGTTGCGCGAATAGATTAAAATATCATCAATGAACACAATAACGAATTTATCCAAGTATGGTTTGCATACTCGGTTCATTAAATCCATGAATACAGCTGGTGCATTGGTAAGACCAAATGGCATCACCTGAAATTCATAATGTCCGTATCGTGTTCGAAAAGCTGTCTTGGGAATGTCCTCTTCCCTAACTCTTAATTGATGATATCCTGATCTTAGATCGATTTTTGAGTAAACACTTGATCCTTGTAATTGGTCAAATAGATCGTCGATCCTTGGCAATGGATATCGATTCTTCACCGTGAGTTTGTTCAACTCTCTGTAATCGATACACATTCGGAACGTTCCATCTTTCTTTTTGACAAATAGGATTGGTGCTCCCCAAGGGGATGAACTTGGTTGAATGAAACCTTTATCTGATAGTTCTTTCAACTGTTCAGATAATTCTTTCATTTCGGAGGGTGCTAATCGATATGGTGCTTTTGCAACTGGTGCTGCTCCAGGCACTAAATCGATTCGGAATTCTACTTGACGAGTTGGTGGGATTCTAGGTAAGTCTTCGGGAAATACATCAGAAAATTCTCTTACAACTGGCACTTCATCAAGTTGTTTCTTCTTTTCTTTTGTTTCTCCTCCCGTTACTTGGATTTGAAATACATGGCATCCTTTGCTTATGTATTTCATCGTCTTGGCGTACGAAATAATATTGAAAGAAGTTTTAGGTTTATCACCTTGGATGATTAAGGTTTCACCGTCGAATGGAATTTGAATGACTTTCTCGTTACAAATTATTCTGGCACGGTGTTTAGATAACCAATCCATACCAATGATGACATCAAAACTTCCCAATTGGATGGGCATAAGATTGATAGGGAAAGATTTATTTAGAAGGGTTAAGGTGCAGTTTTCGATTAGGGTATTGGTACTTAGAATATTTCCATCTGCTAATTCTATTTCATAGATAGTATCTAATTCTACAGGAGTAATATTTAGAATTGCGGCAAACGAAGTAGACACAAAACTTTTATCTGCTCCTGAATCAAATAATATCTTAGCATCTTGTTGATTTAATAGGAACGTACCAGTAACAACATCTGAATTACGCGTTGTGTTCCCATCACCAAGTACATACGCTCTTCCTCGGGCAACATTATTGGAACTTTTCGGACATTGAGTTCTGTAGTGTCCAACTTCTCCACAACCATGGCACTTTACTGCTATCAGTTGTGTGTTGGCTCCAGTCGCTCGACAGTCCCTTGTCATATGACCAATTCTTCTACAGTTGCCACAAGTAGCCTTACATGCTCCAGTATGATGCATGTTGCACTTGTTACATGGGGGTAGAGTTCGAGAATAACCTTTACTTTCTGCAGGCACTGCTGCATAAGCTCTGGTAGCTTATTGTCGACGATTTTGTTGCTGATGATGATTACTACGGTTCTGCTGTTGATCTCTGTTGCAATTTCTGCTTTGATTGTTGTTGTTGCTGTAGCTCCGGTTACCACTGTAACTGTTGTTGTAGCTGCGGTTGTTGCTATTGTTACTCCCACGGTTGTCAGCACTTCTCTTATGCTCATTGATCACGGAGGTAGAACCTCTTTTGATCACCCGGGTTAACAATCTCTGTGCAAGCTCCATAGCTTCTTCTACTGTCTTTGGATTCGATGAGGTAACATCTCCTTCAATGGATGGTGGCAGTCCCTCCACATATTTCTCCAATGCTTGTTCAACATCGGGTACTATAGTTGGGCACATCACCGACAACTCCAGAAACTTTCTGTCGTATGTCTTCAGGTCATTGTACCTTACAACTAGCTGATGAAATTCATCCTCCAGTTTTCGAATCTCTGTCCTTGGACAATACTTCTTCAACATTTTATTTTTCAACTCATTCCACGAAAGTCTGAAAGCTTCATCTGGACCCATAGCATTCGCAGTAGTGTTCCACCACGATAGTGCTTCTCCTTGAAGAGTTCCTGTAGCAAAGGTAACTTTACTATTCTCAGGACAATCACTCCTCTTGAAAACTGTCTCAGTATGCTCAAACCAGTGGGCCATTTCAGTCACTCCTTTAATTCCTTTGAAGTTTGTTGGCTTGCAAGTCATGAAATCCTTGTAAGTACAATTACGTGGAGTAATTGTATTAGCTTCACGATTTGCACCATTAGTATTATTCAAACGATCCGCTTCACGAGCTGTAGATATTCCCTCAGCAATCATTCTCTGAACCTCAGTGGGGGTCATGATCACTTCCGGGTTAGAGTTTTCGCTACTTGCATGCTCCATTTTTCTATTAATAATACAAAAATACAGCATTTAGAATTTTAAACAACAACTTGTTTAAAGGTTCTTGTGAAGTAGGGAAATAAATATTTATGAGTCTTAACAATAATTGGGCACCATATGTAGTTTTTATTTCTATACAACAGTCATAATCATTCCGATATGTTAGATGCATTCACATGAACAACCATAAGCATAAGTTAACATTTGTATATAGTAATATCAAAACCAACAGCATAACATTAATAACTTAATCAGTTGAGTTGTTATAACAAAATGATACAAGATTATTAAATGCCACATGCGGCAGGCTTAGATGCCTTATTACTAGTACAAATACTAACTGCCTCTAATGATTAGGTATGTCCACATGTCCTCCCATCTCTAAGATCTGAGTTCGGAGCTCCTGCATCTCGGTATGATGTTGCATCTGCATATCTCCTACAAGGTTTTCCAATGTATCTACTCTTCGGTGTGCAAGCTGGGCTTCCCAAGTACGGTTCTGTCCCTCTCTTCGCAATGATATCACGAAAGAACGTGTCTCAGAGATATCCGAATGTATCTGAGCTAACCCCTGCTGCAACTCTATCCTATCGGCTATAAGGTTATGTAAGGTGTTGTGGGTAGTATCTGAATGATCGAATGATGAATAGTCAATCATCTGAAGAAGTGAGTCTATCTGATCTTCGTGATGCTCCAATCGCGTCACTACTATAGAAGGTGAAAGGGTAGAGGGAATTTCCATCCTAGCACTCTCGCCAGTTTCATTGATATGAGCTGGGGGAGTAAAACCAGGAGGATAGGGTAATGATGGTGAAAGTGGAGGAATAGAATCAGAAATACGAAGGCG
This sequence comes from Artemisia argyi, assembly GCA_030686995.1. Taxonomy (NCBI): domain Eukaryota; kingdom Viridiplantae; phylum Streptophyta; class Magnoliopsida; order Asterales; family Asteraceae; genus Artemisia; species Artemisia argyi. The sequence goes on along the minus strand of CM060686.1, from coordinate 152,067,347 downwards.
GCTGGATGTAGGTATATCTTCCTCAGGAATTTGTTCTCTTGGGTGAAAAGTATATGGGTAAGTTTGGCTAAAAAGATTGAGTAGGTGATCGGGTGCATATGAATCGAATTCATGACGTGGTAATGGTGTATGTGTCGGTAAAATAAAAGCATCGGGATTTTCAGGCGTTGTAGCAATTTTGTCTTGCTCGAAGGGTTCTGTTTCTTGGGAAACAGCGTCAGGTACAAAAGTAAAACGATAAACAGGCGAAGTAACGGACGCGACGGAAATATCAGAGTCGGAGTCGAACATACTCATATTGAAACAATACTGTAACAATTCATAAATAGCGTAGAATAAGAATTTATTATCACCAAAGAATACCAAATTTTAACATATCAAAATTAAAATATCATAGCTTAATGATTAACTTACGGAGTACGGTAGCAAGCAGGCACGGCGGGCAAAAATTTATATGATGTAAATTTAATTTATTTAAAAGTGTGGTTATAGTTCAATGTTTGAAAACATTTGGTTCTTTATAACTATGTCTCTGATGCCAATCTGTAACACCCCCTAATTTGAAATGCGGCAGCGGAATAGAAAACGGCTCGAAAGAGACGTTTTAAAACATAATTTCATTTATAAAAATTTGAAATACAATAGGTCCTTATCAGAGTATTATTAAAAAGCTTGATGTTTTGAACTAAATCAAACATCATTTATTTTACATCATTATTGAAATAAAGAAAATATATTTTGAAGATTTTTGCCGCCCGTTCCATGCTTGCTTCCCCTGCTAAATACCTGAGATACATGCTTAAAAGTCAACAAAATGTTGAGTGAAATCATAGAGTTTCAATTTAACAATCATTTTGATACACAAGTAAGATTGTATTGGAAAATACAATCAGTTTGAAAATATTGATATTGCAGTTCATATATTGCTCTAAGTCTCATGACACGCAAACGTTAACAAATACCGTCGGTGGGTGTTTATCAAATCAATGATAAATTTGCCCTCGTGTAATAGGTGATTTGCCAGTTCCTATTTTTACTCAAATATAATTATCACGACTAATACAACTAACCACATGCATAATGGCATTCCGTCAAGTATTAATGGGACAGGCTGTCAAACCTTAAATAGATCTATTCATTATATTCGCGTTCACCTCAGTGATTAATGGCTCATGAATAAGGGTCTTTTGGCAATAGCTAACTTAGGCATATATCAGTCAGGAAAGCATACAGAAAAATACTTGCGCTCTATTTGTAACATGTATCCCCCTCACGGAGTTTTGAAAATAAGTAAATGTGAGGCAATGACTCACCTTGATTGATACTGAAAACGAAGAAAATAAAGTCGGACGAATTTATGAAAACGGCTTTAAAACACAACCTGATAAATAAATTTATCTAAGAACTTGACCAAATACTATTCGGTAATTACGAAGAAAATAACGAATATTAGATATTCGTTATGACGAATAAGTGATGTGCAGTGAAAATTCTTGTGATATGCATGATATGACAAAATATGATTTTTAAATTATCCATCGAAGTTTTACCTTTTTAATCGTAAGTAAAATCTTAATTTTTTAAATATCGTTATATATATATTATTAACGTTACGTTAAATAATATATATATAAATAAAAATAAAGTTTAAACGTAATGTGAAATAAATTGACGAAAATAGAAAATAAATAAGAATGATAAATAAGTTACGTTTAGTCTTTGTCTCCTTTTCCAATTTTACCATTTTTACACTAACGATACTTGCGTTACACCGTTAGTCCTTTTTATATATTTTTCAACTATAGTCCTCTACTTTGTCCAATAATCAATACTAACCTTAGTATATTAATTTTTATCACATTTTACCCTTTTATTTCTGTATTTATAGGTTTAGTCCTTTATTTTCAATATTTACACATTTAGTCCCTCTAGGTGTCGTCGCGTTACATTTTTAGTCCAATTTTGTAAAAATGATTATGAAACTTTTCTAAAAATTTTCGAAGCTTATTTAATAAGTAATAAGCTTATTTTAACTGCTTATTTATTCAAAAAACTTATTTTTTTTAGCTTATGGGCCACTTAACGAAACAATAATAGGCCCGTTAAGAGTTTTGGAGGCGAGGGCATAGAAAAAGTCTTGGGCTTGGCTTTGGGTCATTTTTATGATTCTAAAAACAATTCTTATAGGCCCAGTGGGCTTACGGATTTTAATTACTTAATGGGCTTTTGTTGAGCCCACTCGAAAACATAAGGTTTTTAGTTTAAGGTTTTGATTTGGAAAAATTCGGTTTATGTCGATTCAAATTGGTTCGATTATAGTATCAAAACGTGATTATTTTTACAAGTTGTTTACATGAAAATGTTAGTTTGCTAGGTGGTCTATGGCGTCGTGAAATAATATAGTACTATCGTTAAATGAAATTCAATGTTGTACTCGTGTTTTGTGGCATGTTTGGACCGGTATATAACTTGAAAATTTGTTAATATTTACTAAGTGTTTTTGATAAATTGAAATCGATGAACATGGTTTGAAATTTATGCGTGTGATGCATTTAACGTGACAACTAAGGTGAATTATGTGTGCTACGTGATTCCTAGGCCTTCCAAGATAGAGGCTAATCACGTTTCGTGTACTAAGAATAAATATGTACGTGAAATAAATGTGCAAAGTATATACGTTCGAAACAAATTAAACAAAGTGCATGAGGTAATTTTAACGTGTAACTTGGAATGGAAACGAGTAGAGTAGACTTACAAACACCTTAGAGGTGATCAAGAGTCGAGAGTGATAGAAAGGAACACAAGAAAATCACGTTTCCAATATAACCCAAACGTTATACTATAAATATTAAACCCGATTTCCTTTCCTTGCTTCCAATAATATACCAACGACTTGTAGGTCTTGTGAGAATGGTTTTGAAGGTCGAAATAATGTAGTGAAAGAGTAAGAGAATGAATAAGAGTAAGATGCATGCAAGTACGTATATATATTACTAATATATATAACGTTAGTAAGAAAATTTCAATGTAAACTCTTCGTACTATTTGCATGTCAGGATAACCTAGCTACTAGGTGATTTTATAATGTTTTAGAGGGTGTTGTGAGAGCACAAAAGAAGGGAAATGTTGGGATGAATCATACCCATGTCGACCTTGCAATTTTCCATGTATACGATTTACAAAATCGTACACAACTTATTTATACATGATCATTCTTAACATTTGAGCATAACATCATCTCAGGAATAATATTAGGAACGATTAGAAACAAACTAGATTCAAAACGGTTAAGTTTTGAATATATTGTAACTCGATTTGGGTTTGCAAGGGTCGAATACTTTGCCTCTTAAAAACGTATCAAAACTCAACGTATGGACGTGAGAATTGACACACTAATTGTTGGCTAGTAGGTTAACGAGATGAGAAAATAAAATATATAGGTCGTGTGTAAGTTTTAGAAATAAACGAGGTGTTTTGGGGATGGTTTGGTCTTGGTCGATCGGATGAAAACTAATGAATTGGAAGTTGGGCTTTATTTCGTGGGCTTATGAATAGTAGCTGAGACGTGGGCCGAAAGTAATTAAGGGTCCGTTTGATTAATTAGGATGATTAGGGATTTTTAATTATATTTACTAAATATAATTAGGATTAGGATTTAGGTTTAGGATTAAATGAAAAGTTTAGGTTTCGTGTAACGTGTCGAGGATTAATTCCGTCATTTCGTGAATTATATTATTTTGTGAAAATCGCCAAAATAACATAATAAGAAAAATTTCAAATTTTTCCGAGAAAATGGGAATTAGAAACGATAACGAAGGATTATTTATTTATTAACGATTTAATTACAAGAAATTTTTACAGGGTTCTACAATGTGTGTACAAGTTTGTCCTTTTGAGTATTCTTATCAAGAAACTCATTTTAAACCTCACTGTCTAACTGATTGGTAAGAGATCAATCAAGCTGCATAAGTGATTATCTTCAAAGGACTGCATCTTAACATTCATAGTTTTGAGCCATTCATCAGACTCAAGATCTGATAATGCATCTCTTTAGTTAGCAGGTTCACTATGATCCTCCAACTTATGTCCCTTAACATTGATATAAAAACTATATCATTCAGGTGTTAGGGGTATCCTTGTGGATTTATGAATGAGAGATATCAATCTATGGTTTAACATATGCATGTTCAACCTTAGTATGACATTAGCAAGTGTACTCAGAAGGTTGTGTATTTAGCTCTTGAATGACTTCAAGATCTAAAGGTGCTCCCACTTGCTTTTGTAAGTGGAGACTAATCTCCAAGTACTCAACATCTTGATAACAATAAATTGTTTTCAAGTGGGACATCCAAAATACATCGTTAGTTCTTGACTCTGGTTTGTTAATTACTTACTCTTAGGTATTTAACAAATTCAGAACTACAATCAAGACATAGTGGGATTCATCCCATTCCATAATACAATGGTGTCTTAAATTCCTTCTGGGTTGGAACCATATTGGGTGTACACATGGCACATCCAATTTTCTAACCTTGATTGCTTTAGAGGTAAAACAGTTTAAGTCATCAAATATCAAACAAGAGTTTGATTTTTCATGATAGACATACCATAAGGTAGTGGTATTCCACGTGGATATATGTTGTGAGACTATCACACAACTCATTAGATGAACTTATACTCTTTGGCTTACGTATCTGCCAACCAAGTCATACCAGATGGCATCAATAGTATTTTTAGCCTACTGCATACTTTATATTAAAAGTCTTTGACCAAGTCAATGAACTTTATATGCATGTTTTGACTAGAAAACATAAACATAAAATATTTTATTATACGTCGTAAGTGTACATGTCTTAACAAGAAGACATAACAAGTTAACGCCTTACTTTACGTTATAAGTCTTTCAACAATTAACGGAATTGATGTTTATGTCTTTACAAGAGACCTAAACATATTCAACTAAAGTAATTATGAGTGCCGACAATTGGCCTCAATAGTAATTTCAAGTTAATTACATACTTCATGATTATGAATTTACAAGAAGATATAATCATATTTACTAAACAATTCAGCGAATATGTTGAAGTAGCTTTTCACGTTATCTTGACATTTTTTCTAATTAGGGAAACATACATTTTATGTGTATAAGTCCTAGTAGAACCTTAGTTTTCTTACCATGCAGTCAAGAAAAACCATTAGTCATATTTTTATATGTTGTACCTTGCACACAATTAAGATTTCTCCCACTTGTGCATGGAACAACATCATGCAAGTAAATATGACAGTGTCACAGATAACATATGATTTTAGTCAAAATCAAAATATAGATGTGTAGAACTTTTATCGCTTTTATAATGAATCATGCATAACAATTTTATTGATAACATTTCAGGAAACAACATCAAGAACGCGACAAGTTATCTAATAAAATTTATGCAATGGTCTTCATAAAAACTATGATGCTTCACATGTGGAAAGTAATGCATTATTTCAAGACAATCTAGAAATAAGATGGGCAACTATTAAGTTAATGGAGCTTACAGCTCCCACTGGATTAGAGAACATTACATGTGTTTCGTCACCAGTTATACAATCACGTAGCTCCCATTGGATTAGACAACATTATAAGTGTTACTTCACCAGTGGGGAGTGAGTGACGATTGGATACTTTCCTTCTTTCTTTGAATATATACACATTATTGCTAATGTGAGTCACTTTGACTAGTAAACATGTACTTAGGTATTCAAAAAGTGCATCAAGTTCTAACATATAGATGATGGGTTAGCCATCATTTTAAGCTTGAAATTAGGCATGCAGTTCCTCCATGTTTATTGGGTTAAGACACATTGCTAGGTAATCATGCTAGTAATTGCCTTTACCACTTTGCGATTTATTGATATTTTCGTTTTCTAATTATTTAAACTCATATTAGTTTGGTAGCTATAGAAAATGTGTTCTCTAGTTATCCAAATATCTTATATTTCTTGAAGGTTTCAAAACCGGAACTAGGGTTATAAAACGAACTTGAAAGAATAAGATGTGCAAACATACTTAACCGTTTTGACTTTTACAAGACATCACGAGTTCTAGAGTATGTGTGCTTTGAGTTTTATTAGAATTAGGACAATTCAAATATTCCTATTATGGCTTTTTCTTATAAAGAAAAAGAATAGGAATAAGTCTCTTTCTTACAAGGAAAGGAAGACTTAGTTTGATCCTTTTAACAAGAAAAGAACAAACTTTTGTTTACGTTTTGTGTTGCATTAATACATTAATTGAATTCACAAAGTTTATATTTAGTATTTTCGATAATTATCCTTTATAAATTAATTACCCCATGTTTACAAATTAAAACAATTAATTTACGTAAAAGGCTAAGATCCACATTGTGCTTCTACTATCACATCAGTTGATCTGCTAGCAATAGTAGATTCAATTGGTAGGCGACGATCACCAATTGTATTACATGTACAACTCTTAGATCCTTATGGGACTCATGGCATCTAGTGTCAAACAACTAGTGTCATGTAGGCATGTTTAGTCCCATCTTTGCCTCGGGTCAAGGTCTCACCGCTTAACTCGATTAAGTCATCCAATTTGAGAACGTGCGAGAATATATCTAGGTCTCACGCATAGAGAATAGTCACCTTGGGTTACAATTCAACCTAAGTCCCACGCATAGGCAAAAGGTAATTGCAAGTGTTCTCAACATTGAACGGCAAGACTTAAATTTTGACGGGTAAAAGTTTTGATGTGAATCAAAAGGTGTACGAAAGGAGCATGCATTCATCCTTCGTAGCACAAGTTAAAAACATTTCTTAACTTAAGTCTAATCATTGTTTTAATTTATGTGTGTCAAGTTGTTCATTTTCATGACTAATATTTATCCTACATGGATAATAAAGTTTGGACAATACATAAATTTGAATAACATACAGAACAAGTTTAGGTGTTATTTAAAAACAATGATTTCAAGTTTCAAAAACTTTGTAAAACTAAATCAAAAGACTTAGTTTTGAAAATGGTTTGTGTTTCGTTTTAAGTTTTATAGAAAACTATTTGCAATTTACATATGATTACAAGATATATAAAAAGCAAAATCACAAACACACAACCACAATATGCAAAGCCTCAACCAATAAAAAAAACTTATGCTTGGTCTCGTGAGCCATCACGAGAACCAAGATTCAACTAGGGACAACCCACACAACCACATGGAGGACTCCTACTTGCTCCAAGACAATCAAGAGCAAGTAGAAAGCCCATAATGCACATGAAAAGTAGTTGTTGTCCTTCCAGAATTTCTGTGTTCGGGGACCCAAAAGTCCATGAAGGAGGCTTCCCCGGGCTTAGCTCAAAACTAGAAACTTGTAGGCCCATGTCTTAAGTACCTGAAAAAAAAATTTCAGCGAAAAACACCTTACCAATCACCGGGAAACTCCGTTTTGCCAACTGGTGTTCCAGCAGTCATTTTTCGGCAACAATGTCTTTAACTCTTTCGCCTTTCACCACCAAGCCACGATTAAATTATATTGAAAGTAAAGTACAAATAATCTAATTTTAACCTACTGTAAAAGTTCCCAAACAATGGCTACAACCAAAAAGAATATCATTACAAAAATGCCGAAACAATGGCAAAAACCCCAAAACACGAAATTTAAACAACATACACAACAATCCATGTCACAAGTGGTCTAGGTTTTCATCGGCTTTGTATATACACATAATAATACCATAATATTATGATTAAAACAAGGTGTTGGCTAACTCCATGGACAAACATGCATGTATTTTCCATGGAAACAAAATAAATGACAAGAAATAAATTGTTAGCCAACGAAAATGAAGAAATAATTGACAAGAATTAAAACCCCGTTAGGTACGTGTTTCCTATGACTTAAGGGTCAAAACACACTGATATTAGGACCTTCCAAATACCATTTAACCACAGAAAATATGGCCTTATAGGCTGAATTAAAACCGTTTCGAAAATCGATAAAAAACACGCGTTTTAGGCCATTTTTCACGTACCCGACAAGTAGCCAATTAGCGTATGCATAACAAATGGCCATGGTACCAAAAAGTTCAGATCATAAGACCCCTAAAGGGTCATTCTATGAGAAAAAAATTGGAGCCCTAGGGCATTTTTAACCATGACTTCAAAAATCATCAAAAAACACCCGTTTTAGCCATTTTTATGCATACCCGATAATCATATGGCACATATGATGGCTCGTGATACCACTAATGGTGATGTTGAATATAAAAACATAAAAGAAACAAATAAACGCAGCGGAAAAACATCACCAACAACGGATCCATATTGCCATATGATCAATCAAATATTAAACAACAACATGTTATACCTTTGTAGCGTGATCGGTAGAATCATATGGAGACCATTACCAACACCACGAACCACCAATGAAACCAAGTGACCAAAATAGATCACCTCTATGATGGAAACACACTACACGTCATCAATCACCACCCGATGCTAGTCTAAACCCCATAACACACGATCTAGCCTTGAACTACACTAGAATAAGGTTAGATTGAGATAAAAAAAAAAAAAAAAAAAAAAAAAAAAAACCACAATCCCTCATATGGGTGTGTTTAATTTCGTGGATTTAGGGGAGAGGAAGGAGGAAAAACATATGGTAAGTTGTTATTATGATTAGTGAAAATCAAAGACCAAATCAAGGTTGATATTTTCATAATCATAGTTACACTTAGCACCTCGATCTTTCTCCCTTGTTCCTTTATCACCTAGGCTTGCCATGGGGGCCCTAAATGGGCTTACCCATTTGTTGGTCCAATCCAATAAACTAAGTACTAGCTTAGTTATTAGTAGCCCGTTATTGATCCCGAGTTACGTAGTCGTATATATAGTGTAAATATGATATATATAATGGTGTCTCTGTGTATAAGTGTGTGACCCCATAGGCTCACATATGTCTAGCCATATAATTATTTATTATGACACGAGCATACTCCAACAGGTCACAGGATCGTAACCTGTCTCTGATACCACTAATAGTGATGTGAGAATATAAAACATATATGAAACAAATAAAACGCAGCGGATAACATCACCAACAAGGATCCATATGGCCAATATGATTAATCAAAAATAAACACAACATGTTTATACCTTTGTAGCATGATCGGTTGAATCGAATGGAGACCGTCACCAACGTACACAATCACCAATGAAACCAAGTGATCAAAGGAGATCACCTCTATGTTATGTCCACACTACACATCATCGATCACCACTCGATGCTAGTCTTGACCTCGTAACAATCGATCTAGCCTTGAACTACACTAGAATAAGTGGGAGTCCTCCGTGTGGTTGTGTGGTTTGTCCCTAGTTGACTATTGGTTCTCGTGATGGCTCACGAGACCAAGCATAGGTTTTTTCATCGGTTGAGGCTTTGCATATTGTGGTTGTGGTTGTGTGTTTGTTTTTGCTTTTTATATATCTTGTTATCATATGTAAAATTGCATATAGTTTTCTATAAACTTAAAACGAAACACAAACCAATTTCAAAACTAAGTCTTATGATTTTGTTTTACTAAGTTTTTGAAACTTAAAATCATTTTTTTTAAAATAACACCTAAACTTGTTATGTATGTTATTTTATTTATGTATTGTCCAAACTTTATTATCCATGTAGGATTAATATTAGTCATGAAAATGGACAACTTGACACACATAAATTAAAACAATGATTAGACTTAAGTTAAGAAAAGTTTTTAACTTGTGTTACGAAGGATGAATGTATGCTTCTTTCGTACACCTTTTGATTCACATCAAAACTTTTACCCGTCAAAATTTATGTCATGCCGTCCAATGATTTCGTTACATCACTCTGCCATCGATTTTCATGCTGTCATCATAAAATTGGCAGCATGATCAGAACCCTAATTTTTTTTGGGGAAATCATACTGATATATTTTTATTTATTATGTTATAATCTATTTTTGTAGGTAGAATTTGATTTGGGAAGATTAACCAGGTTTGAAAAATTTCTATCGATTTTCATTCTTCAATTTAACTGTTAGTATATGATATGGATTGATGAAAATGATTATTTGTAGTTTATGTTCTATGTGTGTTTTTTATGCACACCAATTGTTGATAAATTGTGTTTGTGTAATTGTCATTTGTAGGGAAAAAATGAAGCACATGATGATTCTGTATAACCAATAGATGATGTTATATATGATGATTCATCCGCTGCATTAGTTGAATTACAGGTTTGTATTTATTCACTTTTGTTTCAAGTATTTATGTTTCAAGCCGGTCAATTGTGGTGCTTTTGTTTGTTTAAGTGTGAGTTGTGGTGATATACAAACTAAATTAACAGTGATGTTTTTATGATACACGTGGTAATGCCCTTTTTATGATACACGTAGGTTTGATTTTTTATTAATGATGTTTATTGGATGCCAGAATCTAATACATGCAAATATTAATAATTGTAGTATGTGGTCCTCAAATCCAAATGTGATCTCGCATAAAACATACTTTCATCTGCCCTGATAATGATCTTTTCCACTTAGTATGTGAAATCATCAATACGCCTTTTTTTTAAATGTTATATAGTTGTGTCGCTTGCAGGGGCTCTTTTTACAGAACACTAGGGCTCATGGTTGCAGCATCACCATGTGCTTTGGCTGTCGCTCTCTTGGCTTATGCTACTGCAATCAGTGCATCTGTATTGCCATTTCTAATATGAGACCTAATAATGTGGTCTTCATATAGCAATACCTTTTCCAGAAAGAATCTTTAGGATCAATGGGTGTCGTGGCCAAAAATAGCAGTCCCATTATTGTTATCGACAGTTATGACAGCTTCACTTATAACCTTTGCCAGGTTCGTCCCTCTTCTTTAATTCTGTATAAGAATATTGTCCCATGGTGAAAAGCTTGAGTCTCAATCATGATTTGTTCAATTATAATCCTTTTATTTTTGGAGATGAGTCAACGACATGATTTTATCTGGTCACTTTACATTTATTATAGATATACAACACAAATTCCTTCTAAACTATTTCACGCGGTCAATTACTTGCACACGGCTGTTTGTTGACTTTTATACTAATACCTTTTCTTAGTATGTAGTATATGGGAGATCTGGGATGTAACTTTGAGGTATACCGGAATAATGAGGTTGAGGTGGATGAAGAAGGAGTGATTTATTAGGCAAGTAAGATACAAGTGGCTTTTAACAACGTAATTTATTTCCAAATTCAACGGACACTTCATCTATGGCAATTAATGGTTACCAAGGTAGACTCTTATTTATTATTATTGTTATTTTTTTCTTTCCATCTTAGCTAATATGAGATGTTATGTTTAGATCTTAGCTATTTGTTGTATTTATATTTATTTCTAAGTTGAAGCTTCTTGAAACATGAGCAATGGTTACATTAATTTTCCTTAACTTGAATTGACATGTTGTATTACAAGAACAAGGATACTAAATACCGTTATGGTATGTAGGATATACGAGATAGGACGTTTGCCAATAAACATATAATAACATATCATAGTACAATATAGTTTTTTGTGTAATACGCTACTACTTAATAACGGGACAACGCATATTTGTGAGCATAACAATATTTTCTTTACAAAGTCAATGCATTGAGAACTTATTGTCAGATTAATCATCAATGTTAGTATTTACTGCGTTTTAATAGCATTTTTTGGTCTATTTCTTGCTTATTAAGGTTATTGTGGCTGTTAAAAACTATCACATCGATGAACTTGAAGTTAAAAAGGTCGGACTCTCTTATGACTAAAAGGTTAAAACAATGTTTAGCTATCGACAACATAAAGATCAAGTAGGGTGCATGTTCGGTATAGTAGGTATTTTTGACTTTCACCATGGCTGGATTAATAGAAGACTACTTTCAGATCATACAACTTATTATATGACAGAAAGTACCACCGGTAGGTATATTCGGTTTTCTTAGAGATTCTACTTTTGCCCCATTTACCTATAAGCAGGTTGATCTACGGTATTCTTTTTTGTGAGATTGGTCAAGTAAGTTTGGTTATTATTTATTTATTTTTTAATAAAACAAGGTTGAAACTGTTAAAAATTATCCGGGATGTATTTAAGCACATATTATCTCATGGATCATTCTACTAAAAGTATAATATATGCAGGTTTTGCAATCAATTTAATTAGCACAATATTTATTCATAAAGGTTGATATATGATATAAAAAATGTTTTAGGTTGCGGAACGTTTTTAATCCTTTTCCTGCTATTTCTCATAGCAAGAGTTGTCACATGCCTATATTCTATGTTTGATTTAGGCAACTTTGTAATTCCTTGTATGGCATTCTTAGTGGGTGCCACATATCTATAAGTTGTATGGTTTTGTCTATTAGCATATTGGTATGTTCATGAGGCATTTTTGTAGCTTCGTCATTGTGGTTTGATGTTTCAACATGGAGTAAGAGCAATTATTTCAAAAGTGCATTCTCAGGATATGCAGTTGGCGTGATCCTTACAATTGTTGTCATGAATTGGTTTCAAGCTGCAAAGGTCAGTAACTAGCATAGCAAAAGTTTTTGGTATATTGGTCCACAAGTGTGAATTTGTTTAAACCTATGAACTCACAAGCGTAAGCTGACTTTTAGTATGTTTACTCAGGTAATTAAGTGATGCTTTGGTATGCTCGTGCTGGGAGCCTTGGCAAGTGTCGTTTGGTCGATGGATTAATAAAACTCTAATATTAATTTGGGGACCTATTATTTATTTTCTTATGGGCTTACTTTTCATACTTTGGATTAATGTAAACGTTATGACTTGATGTTTGGATTGGTTTTAATGTTATGGATTTCCGTATCTTGTTTCTTTATATTTGTGTTGGATACCAATCCCCGTAGCAGCCCGAAAGCTTGATTAGTCTTCCGTTGTATCAAATTTTGGGAGTGTTACAGCTGCCTACGAATCTTAAAACTTCTATTGTCAAATTATATATGTAAATGTCTTTAATTTTATTTATATTGGGATATGTTTCCAAACGATATTATATATTGTATATTTTATAGGGAAAATCATACCTACATTACAATGTAGGTAATTCTTTACATTTCTTTTGAAAAAAGTTTTAAAAATGTACACTCCAGTCTCTGCAGTAAGTCTCTGATATATGTTTTCCCCCTGTCCTTATCCTTTTTTCAAAGAAAATGCAAGGAATCGACTACATTGTAATTTAGGTATGATTCCCCCTATTTTATAAGACTAGATGAATATCCGTGCAAAGCGACAGTGTATAGAGACAAATAATTATACTGACGAATTTATGTTTTAATGTGACCCTTGATGTCTGATGGATCTAAACACCTTGAACTGTGTTAATATGATACTTTGAGTTGTATCACTAAGTATGCGGAATCTACTTAGCAATACTTAGAAGTATGATTGTGAATGAAACAGTTGTATAAGAATAAGAACAATGTATGTATCAAATGGTTAGCTCCAATATTATTAATAATAATAATACGAGTGATCTTTGTATCACTAGGTTTTACAACTTGAAGCTTCTAAGAAAACGTATATGTAACTTTAACCTAGGACCTCCTTTTATAGCACAAGAAGTCCTCTTCTACAAGATAAGAATAACTCTAATAGAATAAGATATACACAAGATCTATTCTATAATTATCTTCTACACGATTCCTAACAATTATCCTGACAGCAGTGGTAATAATTATACTTAGCAGTGGTAATGTGTTTCCACTGTAAGTGTATACTTCAGCAGTTGTAATATCTTCACTAGCCGTGGTAACTGTTAGTATAATTCCCAACAATCCTCCCCTAAACTTATGATTACTGGATAAATCAATAAGTTTCTTCAAATTGTCAGCATCCATAAGGATATGGGAATTCTTCCAAACTCTTATCTTCTTTTTCTCAAATCCATGTCAGCCTTTGAACTTTGATCATAAATCCTCTGTAGCAGATCATCAATGATTTCATTTCTTTCCCAACATCTAAGCTTAATAGATATCATAACAGTAAGAACACCTGCTTTCAATGGATATTCCTTCTCAGCCAGCATAAACACATCAACACCAACTTGAGTAGAAACATGATGTACATTGCTTGAATCATAGAATTTCCACAGAGTATTCATATTATGAGCTTCAAATCTCCAATACCTGTCACTAGGGTCAGGTTCATATAATCTTCTGAAGTGAACCCATAACTCTTGAGCTTTGACATCAACAAGTTCATCCTTCTTAGACTGATCTTGGATTATCCTCCACAAGTTATCTAGATCTTCTATATCACAAGATCTAACAATACCTTCAAAATCTCTGCAAATACTTGTGACTAAACCAGTTCTAATAATTTTCCAAGCAACTCCAAAATTATCAGAATAGATTTCCCAACCAATCACTGGATGTCTTGATTGTAGAGGTTCTATATTTAGCACATCAGTTTCAAGAAACACCATATTAGTAACTTGTTCTTCAGTTAGCTTGCTGACACCTTCTCTTGCTTGAGATACCTTCTGAGTCTTTGATTTCTTAACATCTTGAGATTCAAGACTCACACCTGATCTTTTTGTTCTCTTAAATTCTAGTTCTGAATCCATAGGAATGAATTTACTATCTTGTCTTTTAATCCTATAGTAAATCCCTTCAATTTTATCATGTGACATTCCTTTGAATTGTGCCATCTTCATATTTCCAACATGGCAACAAAAAGTCTTCATCTCAGCAATGATCTGTGCCTTTGTAGGTTGCCTTGGCTTCTTTTGACCTTTTCTGAAATCTCCAATAATATCATCAAGAGCCTGTTGATTCTTCATTTGAATGAAATCCTTAAGTTGAGCAGACCTTTGATCTTCAGTCAAAGTTGTATCAGCAATGAGTTCAACTGCCTTCTTCCTAATCACTGGATCATTTGCAATCATAAACTCAATCTCTTCTTCAGTTGGCACATATGATTCGTGAAAAACACAATATCAATATTATAGTATAGATGTAAGCTCAAGAAATCCGCAAAGAAATACGGATAATCCGAGGTCGTATTCCGTGTGAAGGGTGAATGGAATTCCGAATTTCCGATTCGGAAAACGTGTCGTGAAAAGTGGTAAAAAGTGATATGAATGAGATTACACTAATGAAATATTAAATGAGGCACAAATAATCAATTAAGCACGTAATTCAACTAAACAAACCAAAAACGTAACGTAGAATCGAAAACCGTAAATTAAAACGTGAAATAAACGTCAACGCGCAAAATAAAATGCGACTTTTAAGCTACGCGAATCCTACGGACTTGAAAATAATTTCTAAAAATCAAAAATGATAAAAGAAAATTTTGAGAAAAAGAAAAATATTTTTTTTTGACTTTTTATGTATTTTTTATGAATTAAAAACTATTTTAACTAATTAAAAATTAAAAGAAAATGAAAATAAAGTGAGAAAAATAAAAATTAAATTTTGAAAATTATAAAATAACTAAAAAGAAATTTTAAAATTAAAAACTAATTTTTTTGGCTTTTTATGTAATTTCTAGAAATTAAAAACAATTAAATCTAATTAAAAATTCAAAAGAAATTCAAATTAAATGAGAAAAATACAAAATAAATTTCTAAAAATCTAAAATAACTAAAAATAATTTTCTAATATTTTTTTGGATTTTTCTGGACTTTTTCAGATTTTTTTTTGGATTTTTTAGTAATTAAAAAGTATTAAAAAATGATTAAAAGTGAAAATAAAATAAGAAAAATAGTAAAACAACTTGGAAAAATCTGAAAATTTCAGGAAAATTCTAAAATTATATTCTTAATCTAGAAAAAATAAAAAAATGGAAAAATAAGCTGTGGAACTGCTTAATGGATTAAAACTGCTTATAAAGAGTGCTTATTAATAAGCACTTTGACCAAATTGACCCAAGACTTCACCCAAATGATTTTCAAACTCCAAAATGCTTAATAGAACAATTAAAGTCCAAAATGAATTCAGAAACTCAGTCGATCATCAAATCAGTTGAGAAAAGCACTTGGATATGAGCTTATTTCACACAAACTACAACTAATGATCACCAAAGTTACACAGTAGTCCACACAGGTTTAGAATCAACTTAATACAATCAATTAAGTACTTAAGAAAAGCTGATAAGCAGTGGTACAACTATGCGAAACAAGTCAGATAAGATAGCTCAAACACCCCTACTAGCAGCTTAGATATAAGCAACCTATTAAGCTAATTAGAGAATCCTTAGAGCAGATATTGCAAACCTATACTACCAACTACTAAGAACACTAAATAACAATCAATGCCAAGCCAAATCAGGCCACTGAATGAACCTGAGATCAGGTCTGTTTGGACAGATTTTAGTACACAGTTGACTTTTGTTTTCAAAACTATGTTGACTAAAATGAAGTTTGAACGTACAAAGCTCAACCTACTTGATATGATAACCAGATTTAAAAGCTGTCTTACCTAGATGTTCACTAATTCTCATAGACCTTTCAATCACGAACCTCAAACTCAAGTAATACTCTTATACAACTGAACTGTCAAATGAGTTTTGACTTTTACTTTCTAAATGCAAGAGTAATGACTGTTTTACTGTTTTTAAACCTAAAAGGAACTAATTAAGCAGCAAAACCAGCAAATAACAATCAAAATCCAATAAGCTGAAACCTATCCAAACACCTCTATAGTTGGCAGTTAACTGTTTATGCTACTACTACGGTTTTAGCTTAATCCTACCAAACTAATGACTATTCCAAGCCTAACTACCTAATGCAATTTACCGATGCAGTAATCAAACTAAATAAACCACAAGAACACACTGATCACAAATTATCCAAACACTCTTTAACTGATGAAACAATGAAACAATTCAATTCAAATACCTTACAAATCACAAACAATCAATACCTAACAAATCTAAGGTTTAACTCTAATGAAACAGTGAAGTAAAATAGCAAGATAATCAAAGTTCAAACTAACATTATGAAGACAATTAACCTCAAGTAGTAATGAAAAAAACTTAATACTCAATTAAACATAAACTATAAGCAACACAGATTGATACTAATAGAAACTTTGAAAATTAAGATGAAAACTTACAAGCACCCTCTCAGCTAAACAGAGAGGGTCGCCCTCACAGCCTATCTTTAGATAGGCTAACCGCTCCTTTGTTAGCTATCTCTAACTCCAAATAAGCTAATGCTTATCACCAATAAGCTCAAAATTTCAACTGCTTCTACTTTGTGGAATTTTAATGGAACAGTAACAAAAAGGGAAACAATTGTAATAAACTAAATCCAAACTATTTTAAAGGTAAAACTGAATAGAATTTTTTTTTTTTTTTTTTTTATTATTATTATTTTTTTTTATATAAGATAAACAGAAATAATATGGAATTGATAAACAAACTAAACTAAAATAGAAGCAATTTAAATTGAATTGAAATAAAGAGACAATTAACTGAAAGGAATTTTATTAAAATAAAAATGTTGAGTACAATACTGGAAAGAAAAAAAATTGAAAAATACAAAGCTTAATTTCAAAAACCTACACTCTAACACTGATTTGAGGGGGGGTTTTTATAGCCACTGAGGTGAGGTGAGGGCTTGTGTCCAGGCTGGCTATCCGCGTCATTTGTGCTTTCTCTGAGCTCTTCTCAACCGTAAGATTATATTCCAGATGCTTCCACTTGATTTGGACCCTTGATTGATTGATTTGATTGATACTAATCCTCCGTGTATACTCCCATTGGTCCACGCGTCCCTATCTGTCATGTGCTGACATTCCCCTGACACGTGACTACTCTTCTAGAAGGCCAATCATGGGGTAATAATTACCTACGTGAGGTAATTTTGAGGTGGGTGTTTTTAGGGTTCATCGAACAGTGAAAATCTGGGTAGAATTGGGGGTAATATTTGAGCGGGGAGTGATTTTGGGGGTTTTGTACGTTTTAAGTGTTGACCGGGTTAAAAGGGGGGTTGACTGGGTAACTTAGCAGGCTGGGTAAATATGGGTGGTGGGCTGGGTAGTGTCTTAGGCTAAGTGTTATGGGTTTTGGTAATTTTGGGTTAAGTGTAATTAGGCTAGGATCCGGATGTAGTACTTAAGGTATTTTTGGAGTAATATTCCATAAGGACCAAAATTGTATTTCCTGAAAATGTAGGGACCAAAACTGTAATTTGCCCAAAGTTATTCCCAAGGGTATTTGTTGCCATTCTTTGAATTATAGAGAACCAAGTTTGAGATTTCTTTAAATAATTCTTCCCGGGACAATTTTTGTAAAATTCTGAAATTGCAGGGACTAATATTGCCAATCTTTAAAACTTTGACCAGGGATCAAATTTGTAATTTTGACGAATCTCTGAGGTTGACTTTATCCTTTTAAGCTTGGACTTTGACCATTTGACTTCCCCGGCTCCGACTTTTGACACTTTCCATTCTCGTGCTCGTTTTTGTCGGTTTTGCTGTGTTTTTGTCCATTTTTCTCATATCCGTACCTGCACATACACAAATATAAAAACATGCATTCTCTTGGCATTTTTGGTTAGTATTTGGTGTTTTTGGTCTGAAATAAGGTCTAAAAAGGATGTGTGAATAAGCACACATCAACATAAGTGAACATTGGAGGTTTCTCCTTCAAAACTGTAGGTGGAACAACTGATATAGGTTCTGCAAGGACACTTTCCAGCTTATTCAACCTCTTAGCCTCCATAAAACTTGCAATCTCATCTTCCTCTTGCTTTTTATTCTTTTCAATCTCATCTGCTTCAAATTTCTTTACCAATACTGCATCGTAATTAATTTGAGCTTGTTCCCTTTTTGAAATCTTTCTTGGCTTCACTAATTCTGTACCAGTCATAATTGCTTTACCCTTTTCAGCTCTTATTCTGGCAACTTCTTCTTCTGCAGTGGTAACATGTTGACTAGCAGTGGGAACATTTTGTCTTGCAGTGGGAATATCTTGACTTGCAGTGAGAACTTGTTCTTCAGCAAAAACTTCCTTAGATCCAACTGCTTCATCTTCCTTTTCTTGAACATTATCAAAATCATCAAGTTCAGCAAAATCTTGTTCAAAATTAAGTTTCCTCCCCTTAAACTCTGCATCAATTTTAATCCTCCCCTGTTTGGAAGAATCTCCCAAATCATCACTAAAGTTATCTGAAGCAGCATCTTGAGTTGAAGATGAAGATGATAGCACAAGCTTGGCAGATCTGTGCTTCTTAAGACTCTCAACTTCTGCCTTTAAACTCTGGATCTCTGCTTTCATCATGGTAAGCTCTGTGACATGTTGTTGCTTGGTATGTGTCAAATCTTTCTCCAGAGCTTTAACCTGTTTGACTAAATTTGTACAAAGTTCCATCAATTCCTTGTGTTGCACACTGCCCTCAACACTTCCAACTGTGTTACCTGTTGGGAGAGGTGAATCATAGGGCATGGATTCAGGATCTTCTCTAGTTGGACTAGATTGAAGCCCAAAACCACCACTACTTGTTCCTACACCATAAGGCTCAGAAGCAAGCAACGTTGAGATGGGAGGAGTTGGCTGTTTTTGCCTCCTCTCATAAGTATGTGTGACTGCAGGGGTATGTTGAATAGTTGGAACAACAATTGGGGGTGTGTGATGGGATACAGCTGGGATTGCTGCATCTTCACCCTGTACTTGTGTAATCTTTGAAAGCATTTCAGGAAAAAGTGGTTTTATCTCCCCATTCCAAAGTGCTAATGCCTTAGTCATATTTTGAAAAACTTTTTGTTTAAGGCAAGGGGATTGATAAACTCTTTTGTGGGTTTGCAGTGGAAAATCATTTAACACTGCTTGCACAAACCTTGGATACATCAAAAATTTATATGTACTCTTTACATTGCCTTTCATATTATTAAAAAGAAACTTTGAAAAGTTGAAAGTCCTGTCAGTAGCTAAGCAAACTAAAGCATAAGCCATAGTTGAACTGAATTGTTCATAAGAAGTTTGTTTAGGACTTAGACAATGTAAAAGAGTATGTATGAAAAATCTCCAATGGGGACAAAAACATCCTTTCTTGAAAGTAACCTTTTTATCAGATGTATCATACCCCATGGAGGCTATATGTGTATGAATATCGGAATTAGGTAAAGTGATGATACCATTGAGATCATCCAATTGGAGAATTCTCCTCAAGGATGACTCAGTAACATCAATTGTTACCCCATCCACTGTGGCTCTAAGAGCTTCCACAGATTCTTGTGCATTTCCCTGTTCAAGAGTTATGGACTCCACAGTGTTCCAGAACTGTTTGATATGAGAAACATAGATTGTTGGATTGACAGTTAAAGCATACCTTATATGGGTAGTATTGAGAAAATCCACAATCTCATGGAAAACAGGGCCACTCTTGTCGCTTGACTTTTGTAAATAGGCCACTTGGTTGTGCTCCTCAGCAAAAGATAGAATTGCCATAATTGTGTGAGAAAGATAGAAAAGTGTTAGTAACCAATGAGAAAAATCAAGCCGTATGTAGATGAATATATACTAATAGGGTTTGGAGAATAAAACGGAATGTGAATTATCTTTGGAATGGATTTATCTTTAAGAAAAGAATAAATTAAAATTAGTAAGTAGATAATTCACAAAAGATTTACCCTATTAATATGGAAACACGGTTATTTAACAACGGCTAGTTAAAAATAAGATTACTGACACAACAGTTGTAACGGCTAGTTCACCAGTGGTAAAATTTACTCTTGCAGTGATAACTGTGAACTAGCAGTGATAAAATTTCACAAAATTTCAAAGAGCAGTGGTAAGTAAAACAAGTGAATTTAGCTGCTCTAATCATAGTTTTTAGCAAACTATCAGCTATGAACGGATTTGATATGTCTTTACCATGAGCCGTTTGCTATGGACTAGCCAACTCTTCATCACTTAGAATATGGTGAGTTGATAACCATATAGTTTTTGGTAAACTATCAACCATAAACGGATTTGATATGTCTTTACCAGGAGCCGTTTGCTCTGGACTAGTTGATTCTTATGTTGATGAAACATGGTGAATCAATAACCATTTGTTGTGTGTCCAAGATACACACCTTATAACTCCAATGGTTCAAACAAGATGGGTTGTATTCTGCATAATTAAGAGACATCTAAAAATTAACCCATAAAAATTAACCCAAAGTAATTTTTTGACCAAGTTACTATTCACAAAAATATCTCTTCAAAGTCAACCTGACAATATCTAAATTTACTCTTCCAACCTACCAAAACAGGTAAGAGTAAATGTCCTTCATTGATTAGCATTCAACCTTGACTTTGCTTATAAAAAGGGGCTAATTAACCATTAGTTATCATCAAAACTAATCTTCAACAATTCAAACCCTACATCAACATAATGAGCTGGTTTCCAATTGTCTACATATCATCAGATGATTCTTCTGATGAGGAGATAAGTTATTGCTCAAATTCAGAGGAACCTTCTACTGGATGGAGTGATTACTTTCCTCCAAGTGAAGCCACATCAACTTCTTCCAACATGAAATCCAAGAAGACTGCAGCTTCTCCTGCTCCATCCCTGGAGTTCTATTCAAGTTCATCCTCTGATGATGATGATCCAACCTACACTCTTTCCAAGGAACTTCCAAGAGCCCTTACTACAGCATTGGAATCAACCATAGTCAACATGAAGTGGCCTGTTGTTGAGAAGCCTGCACAAGCACCAAAGCCTCCCAAGCAAGTTCTGGGCCTTGCTTGTCCAAGAAAGCAACTTTCTTTTGATGAGAAGAGAAAGAAAGCTTCCAAGAGCAAGCATGAGTATGAGGGTAAAGGAAAGAAACCCATGGAGTAGTTGTGCTGAATGTTTAGGTGTTTAGGTTGGTGATCTATGTTTTGTGATGTTTTCTTGTGACAATCTTCTCAGAATGGTTACAATGTACTTTCTTTTGAATCAATAAAAGTACTTTTTCCTTTGTCTTTAATTTCTGAGAAAGCCAATCTTTCCACTGTTGTATGATAATTTCCAATGTGCTTGAATTTCTCTGCATACAAGTTAGTAGAAAACCATACACACATATACAAACAATATTAGTACCTAAGAACTATCCTGCAACACTGAAAAAGTATTAGACATCAAAAATTTATGGATTTAACATTCCAATACCTGTTACCAAGTACTGAAACCTACCCACATCAAGCCCTTTTGTTAATAAATCAGCATAGTTGTCATCAGTATGAATTTTGACAACTTGAATAAGCTTTTTCTCATAACAATCTCTGATAAAATGATGTCTAATTTCAATATGTTTAGTTTTAGTGTGTTGCACAGGATTTTTAATAATGCATATGGTACTACTATTGTCTATATATTTAATGGTGTTCATGAAATTGTACCCATAATCCAATAATTGATTCTGAAGCCATAAGATCTGAGCACAACAGCTAGCAGTAGCTACATATTCTGCTTCAGTGGTTGAAGTAGCCACCATTGTTTGTTTCTTGCACTGCCATGATACTAATCTACATCCAAGAAATTGACATCCTCCTGTAGTTGACCTTCTATCCAAACTTGCACCAGCATAGTCACTATCTGAGTAAGTGATCAATTCCATAGGGGATTCTCTTGGATACCATAATCCTAGATTAGGATATGTCTTCAAATACCTAAAAATCTTCTCTACTGCTGTCATATGTGATGTCTTTGGAGTCACTTGAAATCTTGCACAAGCACATACAGCAAACATAATGTCTGGTCTTGATGAAGTGAGGTACATCAAAGAACCAATCATAGACTTGTAGATGTGCACATCAACATCAGCTCCACTAGCATTCTTCAACAATAGATGAGTAGTCTTATCAGCAGGGGTATTTGAAGGTTTTGCATCAGTAAACTTGAATTTCCTTATAATTTCAGCCACATATTTGTCTTGACTGATAAAAATGCCTTCTTTACTCTGTTGTACTTGCAGCCCCAAAAAGAATGTAAGTTCTCCCAAAGAATTCATTTGAAATTCATCTTTCATCAGCTTTTCAAACTCTTTTTACATCTCTTATTTAGTAGATCCAAAAATGATATCATCAACATATACTTGTACAAGTAGAATATTACCCTTGTCTTTCTTGATGAACAAAGTCTGATCAATCTTTCCTCTATGAAACCCATTATTCAATAGATAATTAGCTAAGGTTTCATACCACTTCCTTGGAGCTTGATGCAAGCCATAAAGAGCATTAACAACTTTATAAACTTTATTTGGGTGTTGAGGATCTTCAAAGCCTGGAGGTTGTGAGACATATACCTCCTCATCAATAGTTCCATACAGAAATGCACTCTTGACATCCATTTGATAAACAGTAAAGCCCATAAAAGATGCATAGGCTAGAAATAGTCTAATAGCCTCAAGTCTTGCAACAGGGGCAAATACCTCTTCATAATCAATACCTTCCTCCTGAGTATACCTGATGAGTGCTCAAACACTCATCATTTTTGGTCAATCTTAACTGTAAAAACGTTTAAAAACACTCAGAAATGCATCAAAATACTAAAAATATCTCAGGAAGCGTGTTTTATATGTTTCAGATGCAAAATGTTTAAAAACAGATGAAAAACAAACAAAGTTTGCATAATTGGCAGTTTCAGTCCCTCAACTTTCAAAATTTGACAAAATTAGTCCCTGAGCATTTGTTTTGAAAGAAAAGTCAACCCAAGTCATTTGGAATTCAAAAGTTGTCAAAATAAGTCCTTGGGTGAAAAGTTTGAGGAAAGTACAATTTTGGTCCCCAAACTTTCAAAAATGGCAAAAGTAGTCCCTAGGGGTTTAAAATGGGAAATTTATTAATAATGGTCCTTGGGATATTCAAGTTTAGAAAGTTTGGTCCCTGGGTTAACTTTGGAAAGTTGGCAGGATATACCCCTAAATTTTTAGTTTTGGCATAAATGGTCCCTAGGCTTATTCTACTTAACAAATGGACCCCTATGTTGTAATTAAACCAAGTCAAAACCCAATCCACTCCAAAAGCCCACCTCCACTCCAAAAAGCCCAAACAAACACTCCCTGGTTTTTTAATACTATCCCAAGGTCAACCCCAGTCAAAACCCATCTCCCTCCCCACACGTGAACCCTACTCCTGCTACAAGCCTGCAACACCAAACACCATCATCACTACCTCTCCCACACTCCAACCCCTACTCCTCACTTTCCACCACCTCTGTCCAAAATTTGTCCCCTGCCATAAGCAAATCAAACCCAACTGTTGCAATCAAGGGCTGAGATGCATCTATATCAATTCAATGGATGGGATTTCTTCAAGAAAAAGCATAAGCATAAGTGGACAAAGAAGACAGGAACCCTAGTATTTTCATTTAGAATAAATAAACCATGTATGCCATTCATATAAGGAGGAGGAAGTAGCAGTAGTTAAGTAGGTAGTTAATTAGGTTTTAGTAGTTTAAATTAATTTTCAGTATTGTTTTAGTATTAAGTTCTTTGTACCTTCTTTTTAATTGAATGAAAATTTGAAGTTTCCTTATAGCTTTTCAAACTGCTTATTTAATCTGTGCTTATTGCAACTGCTTATTCTTTAACTCATGCTAATTAGTACCTCATCCTGTGTATACTAGTGCTTATTTCTGTTTGATCATTGCTTGTTTTAATGTTTTCATTAGCATAATCTGTTGTTTGCTTGTTATTGCATATTTTAGCTCGAATTAGTATAATGTAGTTATAGCTTAATAGGTACATTCTCTTCTGTCACTTTAGCTTTTAAATAAGTAATATAGGTTAGTTAATCAGTTTGCATCATTTGATAGCTTAATTTCACAAAAAACCTATAAAAACACAAAAATAGTCACCCTTAAAACAGTGTTTGGCACAAGGAGTAATTTTTGCCTCAAACCCTTTTTTACCCAACTTTGGAAATTAAATCAGTTTTAGTTGGCAGTAGTTACTTGTTTTGCATCAAACATAGTTAGTTTCCAATAGCCTTGTAGTACTTTGGTCTCCTTCTGAAAGAGAATTTTATATTGAAACTATTTTAGGACGATTACTGCTACATTGCTTTCTAAGTGTTATGTTGCTTCTATTTAGCTTTTAATAGATTAGAATTAGCATATAACATCAGGTAATTGGGTCTTGTTGGTCAGAATCACAAACTTGACCCATTTAGAACCCCTGCTGAATCAGCAGCCTCTGTCCCTTTTCCACCTTAATTTTTAGCTAAAATAAGTAGGAGTTAGATCTTAATCTTGGGTTTTGGAAGTAGCTTATAAGCTGTATCTTACTTGTTTCAATTTTTTGTGGAATCTAAACCTCATGTAGTTGACTTAAACCAGGCCTCCAAAAAGCACCGTCACAACAGCCATAAGCAGGCCTGCAAATCTTTTGCCTCCACAGCCCCTCAACCAAGGATTTTTCATTTCTTCGTTTCAAGTTATTAGGCCCTGAAAATTAGTTTGCAGCTTAGTTGTCACCTTATCTACAAGCTTATATTTTTATTTTATTTTAAATATTTTTTCTTAGTAGCTTATTCTGCTCCCAAAGTTGCCCCTCAGAAGCTGCAGGCCTGTTTGGGTCAGTACATGATTGAGCTTGTTGATTTCTTTCTGACCTCAGGTTGTAAGTTGTTGTTTCTAGCTTGTTGGAGTTCAATTAGTTGGTATATGCATGTGTTTTCCCCTAGCTTTTGCTTGTATGTTTGTTTGATCACTGCTTATCTCAGAATTTTGCCCTGAGCTCAGCCTAGCTAACCCACCTTCCCAAGGCAACCATAAGCTCAATCCTTGAGCTTATTGCTTGCTCTTGGGAGTTTTAGAAACCCCTCCTAGCAGCCTTTTTAGATCACCATCTCACTTGGTCCCCTGAACCCCCTGTGGGCCCCACAACAAGCTGCAAGTTCACATTTGGCCTGAGTGGTCTGTTGGCATTTTGGTTTTGCTTATTTGGCTATTTGGCTTATTCAGTTGAATGTTCTTGTCATTTTAGCTTCTTCCAAGCACACATAAGTTGTTTGTAGCTTATTCTCTGGCCTGGGTACACTGTGTAGCTTGTTTCAAAGCTTATTGAAGCTTAAAACCTCACAATCAAGCTTAAAGCTCACTGTTGAGCTTAATTGAGTGCACTGAGCTTATTTCTGAGCCCCAAGAAAAGTGCTTTCACAAAAGTTGTTAATTTTAAGTAGTTTCATAGTTTTGTAAAAGAAAAATCAAGAAAATCCAAAAATAAAAAAAGCGATAGCTTCTATTTAAGCTCTTTTGGCTTATTTTCTGCTTATTTATAAGCATTTCTTAATTTTAAATTTTTCTTAGGCTTCTTATAACTTAAAATAATTTTAGTAATTTTTTCAGATTTTTCTTTTATCATTTAGTACTTTTTATAATTTAATTTAGTTTAAATTAATTAAATAATTAGTTTTAATTAATAATAATTAATTAAAAAGTAGGAAAAATAGATTTTCTGTTTTTAAATTAGCTTTATAATATTTTAGATTTTTCTAAATTTAATTTTCATTTTTCTTGTTAAATTTCATAATTTAGTATAATTTAGTTAATTAAAAAGTAATTAATTAAATAGTTGTGAAAATAATTTTAATTTTCCAAAAATTTTCTTATAACATTAGGATTGTAAAATTATAATTTTCATATTCGTAGGACTTTATTTGCTCCCATTTCACTTTTTATTTTGCGCGTTCGCATTTATTTTAAATTCAAATGTGCGTTTTTAGGTTTAACTTACGTTTCTAGGTTATCTGATCATCAGTAATTGTTCAAATAGTGTTTGTAAGTTATTCTCATTCCTCATCTCTTAGTGTAATCACAATAATCAAATTCCCTTCTCTGTCCAAATTCACCCGATCACAAACCCGTTTTGATTACCATCACACCTCGTCGGGACATAACGACCCAGGGAAACCCTATATTTCCATGGAGATTGACTCTAAGCAGTTTGACCATATTGACCACATCTGTGGTTGACTTTAGTTGACTGTTTAGCATCAATCAAATTTTAGTGTCGCTGCCGGGGAGGTCGTGCGCGTATTCTTAAACGGTTATTCAGATTAGTGATTTTGGAATTCACTTCTTTGTAAATTTACCATCCTTGTGTATATTATCATATAAAAACAAAAATGGTTCCTGAAAACATTTTAAATCAGTTTTCAAGGAACAAAAACACAAAAAGATTTTCTTTCTTATTTGTACAAAATGTTTATCCAAAAATCCAAAAATATCCATCTTTACCCTCTCACATCTTTTATTCTTCATCCCTACCCCTCTGTAAACCTTTGATTCTTTCCTATGTCGTATCCACGCCATTTTGGTTGCCAATGGTGTGTTGGTCCTCATAATGGTGGGAATTGTCCCGGCTGTAGCATGGTAGAATCCGGAGATGGGTCTGTCTATAACCAAGCTCCCTATCCTTACCATGACACATCTGATTCATTCTACCAGCCACCACATCATGAGATACTGACATATCTGTGTGAGTTTTGTGGAGGTCCTCACCAAGGATTTGAGTGTTAATCCGGAAACACGTTTTTCTATGAACAGTTTTCCGGTGATGCTCAGAACTTTGGTTATGACCAATACCCATATGATTCACCAGTACAGACTCAACAATTTAACTGTTGTGTGTACTGTGGTGGTTCACACTACGGTTCTGATTGTCAATCAGGAAATTAAACACGCTTGTCTATGAGCAGGTTCCTGGTGACAATTATAACCAAAACTCATATGACCCACAGACACATCAGTTCAATTGTTGTGATTACTATGGAGGTCCACACTTCAGCTCAGACTGTCAAACAGGGAATCCAATTCCCTGTAACAATCTTGACACATCGTATTCTGATCAACCTCCACAGTACCAAATGAATCAAGCAATTCTTCCAGAAATTCAAAATGTACTGGAAATACTTGATGAGCTTAAAGGTTTAGTTAATGACTTTGCCCAAAGAGACACTCATCAAAAATCCTTGGAAGAATTGCTAGCTGAAGAGCAGGCTGCTAGAATAAATTCCCAAGATGCCTATGAAAAATCTATTAGGGAATCAATTGCAAAAGAAAAAGCAGCTAGATATAGCTCTCAGTTCCGTTTTATTCCTGATGACAGTGATGATGAAGATACACTTAATATCCTTCAATTTTACAAAGATTCATCAAGTTCATCAGTGGATATCCCAGCAGTTGAGATTCCATCTCAAACAACTGCTATCACACCTGAAGTTCACACTCACTCTCTGAACATGAGGGATGAGCATCTTAACACTGTTCCTGAAAAGGAATCAGACGAATTCATAAATTCTAGTGTTAAGAACCTTGTCCCAATCCCAGGAGAGTCATAGGGAACTTTCGATCATGTGTGTGATTTACCTTCCCCTATTGAGTGTCCAAAAGATCAAATTGAGACTTTCTCCGATTGTAGCGAAGATTGTGCATCTTATGGAGACATCGAGTATGTTGAGGCATCAGTTCCACAATCTGATGCTGATCATCTTCTTGAGGAGTTCATCGATGAGCTCACTCACATCAATCCACTTCCAACGAGAAGTGACGATGATCTCTTTGACTTTGAAACCGATCTAGGAGAAATTGAAAGTCTCTTATATCATGATCCGTCACTCACTTCTGATCCCAACAGTCCAAATGAGAATGTTGATCACTTTGTTTCCGAAGCATTCAAAACTACTCTCCTTTGTTTGAATTCGAATTTGAATTCACTTTGATTTCTGATAATCCAATCTTTGATATTCAGAATGAGGATTGTGATGAGTCCACAGCGGAACATGAGTTCACAGATTCACATCTTGTGATTGATTCTCTTCACGAGGAGTTCTCCGGTGAACTCACTCATATCATATCTCCACCGGAGTATGATAACTTCCACTTTGATCAAGTCACACCCGGGATATGTCTTGATCACATGAGCTTAAATGATGAGATTCATAATACTGAAATTATGGATTCTCCTGTGGGTGAGGATGAGTTAATCATGATTTTCATCATGGTTTTCTTCCTTTTCTTCACCTATCCCGTAGCTTCTCCTGTTCTTCACTCCTTCGGGAATGAAGACATTATCTTTGACCCCGGCATTTCCATATATCATTCTTTTGAGCCAGGGTCTATATATCTCATCGGAGTGGAACTTTCACGTGCTTCAAATGTTTGTCCAAACATGTTGAATGAAAGTCCGATGGAGATTGTCTTTTCCACATGATTGCTTCCCCATGAACAAATGAATTCGGGGTCGAGTCAAGCTAGCGACTCGGTAAACAAAAACAGTAGCATACATATGGGGTTTTCACCCTAAGTGTGGGGGCGTTGCCCCTGCCGTTGTTACCATGTATATATATCTATAAAAAAAATGTATGTATATATATCTATAAATAAAGTGATAAAAATGGCGTTTCCACATTTAAGCTTGTTATGTTGCCTTTTTACGTTCAAAGAGTCGGCATAATAGCCGGGACTTTGAATATTGAGGACAATATTCAATTCTAAGTGTGGGGGGTTATTCTAGCGAATTTGATCACATTTTACCTTCTAGTACCCCCCGTTTTTGACCAAAAATTAAAAAAAAAAAAATCACTTGAGCTTCAAAATTTTTATGGCTATCAGTTCGCCATGTCTAACCGACAAAAGGATTGGCTAATCCAGGAGCAAATGGCTCTTGGTAAAGATATATCAAATCCGTTGACGGCTTGCAATTTTCCCAAAATTGTATGGTATTCAACTCACCATATCCTAAAAAGTAAAAGAGTTGGCTAGCCCGCAAGGTTATGGCTTGTGGTAAAGGCAGTGGAAAACTATAATTGGTAATCAGCTCACCAAGATGTCGACTATGTCCATCAAGTGTTGGCTAGTCCAGAAGCAAACGGCTTCTGGTAAAGACAAATCAAATCCGTTTAAAGCTTGTGGTTTGCTCAAAATCACATGGTTATCAGTGTACCATAGTTCTTACTTGAACTGAAACATTTGGCTACTCCAGAAGTAATGGCTTTTGGTAAAGAGATTCAAATCCATTAAGTTTTCTCAAAATATTGCTAGGGACTAGCAATAGTTTAGTGTGGGGGATTGATGAGTGCTTAAACACTCATCATTTTTGGTTAATCTAAACTGCAAAAACGTTTAAAAACACTCAGAAATGCATCAAAATACTGAAAATATCTCAGGAAGTATGTTTTATATGTTTCAGATGCAAAATGTTTAAAAACAGATGAAAAACGAACAAAGTTTGCATAATTGGCAGTTTCAGTCCCTCAACTTTCAAAATTTGACAAAATTAGTCCCTGAGCATTTGTTTTGAAAGAAAAGTCAACCCAAGTCATTTGGAATTCAAAAGTTGTCAAATTAAGTCCTTGGGTGAAAAGTTTGAGGAAAGTACAATTTTGGTCCCCGAACTTTCAAAAATGGCAAAAGTAGTCCCTGGAGGTTTAAAATGGGAAATTTATTAATAATGGTCCTTGGGATATTCAAGTTTGGAAAGTTTGGTCCCTGGGTTAACTTTGGAAAGTTGGCAGGATATACCCCTGAATTTTTAGTTTTGGCATAAATGGTCCCTAGGCTTATTCTATTTAACAAATGGACCCCTATGTTGTAATTAAACCAAGTCAAAACCCAATCCACTCCAAAAGCCCACCTCCACTCCAAAAAGCCCAAACAAAAACTCCCTGGTTTTTTAATACTATCCCAAGGTCAACCCCAGTCAAAACCCATCTCCCTCCCCACACGTGAACCCTACTCCTGCTACAAGCCTGCAACACCAAACACCATCATCACTACCTGTTGGGAATTACAATTAAGTTGATAAGACAAAACATGTGAAACATGAGGGACTTATGGAGACAAAGGAAGAAACTTGCAAAGAAAGAAAAAGATTACTGCATATCTTTTTATTATTCTAGAATATCCTTTGTAACCCTAGTATCTCTATTATATAAAGAGATACAGGGAATTGATATTATGTACGTACAAAAGATGTAAACCTAGTAAAGGGGTGTGTGTATGTAAACCTAGGGCGTGAGTATGCTTATGTAAACGCCTAGGTTAGTTGATTAGTGTTAAGCCTCAACGATCTTAGATCGCTATTAGTGTGTAACCGTGCTACACTTGATCACGTAGCATTGGGGCTTTGATGTATGTTAAAATAGAGATGATGACGAGAAACCTTGTTAGCAATAATAAAGATGTTTTGTTTATTCCGCTGCGTACATGTTCTTTATCTTTATTATTGTGTAATCCCTAGATGAGGTCTAAACAACCTCGAGCTATAAACGATCTTAACAAGTGGTATCAGAGCAAACACCTTGAACTGTGTTATATTGATACTTTGAGTTATATCACTAAGTATGCGGAATTTACTTAGTAACACTTAGAAGTTTGATTGTGAGTAAGACAGTTGTTTATGAATAAGAACAATGTATGTAAACAAACGATTAGCTCCAATATTGTTAATGATAATAATACGAGTGATCTTGATATCACTAGGGTTACACCTTGAAGCTCTAGAAACTTATATCTAACCTTTAACCTAGGATCTCCTTTTATAGCACAAAGAGTCCTCTTCTACAAGATAAGTATAATGCAAATAGAATAAGATATACACAAGATCTATTCTATATATATCTAAACACGTTTCCTAACAGATATCTAATAAGCAGTGGTAATATATGTTCTTGCAGTGGTAATGAGTTTCCACTGCAAGTACAATCTTCAGTAGTTATAACATCTTCACTAGCCGTGGTAACTGTTAGTATAATTCCCAACACTACCTCTCCCACACTCCAACCCCTACTCCTCACTTTCCACCACCTCTGTCCAAAATTTGTCTCCTGCCATAAGCAAATCAAACCCAACTGGTGCAATCAAGGGTTGAGATGCATCTATATCAATTCAATGGATGGGATTTCTTCAAGAAAAAGCATAAGCAGAAGTGGACAAAGAAGACAGGAACCCTAGTATTTTCATTTAGTATAAATAAACCATGTATGCCATTCATATAAGGAGGAGGAAGTAGCAGTAGTTAAGTAGGTAGTTAATTAGGTTTTAGTAGTTTAAATTAATTTTCAGTATTGTTTTAGTATTAAGTTCTTTGTACCTTCTTTTTAATTGAATGAAAATTTGAAGTTTCCTTATAGCTTTTCAAACTGCTTGTTTAATCTGTGCTTATTGCAACTGCTTATTCTTTAACTCATGCTAATTAGTACCTCATCCTGTGTATACTAGTGCTTATTTCTGTTTGATCATTGCTTGTTTTAATGTTTTCATTAGCATAATCTGTTGTTTGCTTGTTATTGCATATTTTACCTCGAATTAGTATAATGTAGTTATAGCTTAATAGGTACATTCTCTTCTGTCACTTTAGCTTTTAAATAAGTAATATAGGTTAGTTAATCAGTTTGCATCATTTTATAGCTTAATTTCACTCAAAACCTATAAAAACACAAAAACAGTCACCCTTAAAAGAGTGTTTGGCACAAGGAGTAATTTTTGCCTCAAACCCTTTTTTTACCCAACTTTGGAAATTAAATCAGTTTTAGTTGGCAGTAGTTAGTTTTTTTGCATCAAACATAGTTAGCTTCCAATAGCTTTGTAGTACTTTGGTCTCCTTCTGAAAGAGAATTTTATATTGAAACTATTTTAGGACGATTACTGCTACATTGCTTTCTAAGTGTTATGTTGCTTCTATTTAGCTTTTAATAGATTAGTATTAGCATATAACATCAGGTAATTGGGTCTTGTTGGTCAGAATCACAAACTTGACCCATTTAGAACCCCTGCTGAATCAGCAGCCTCTGTCCCTTTTCCACCTTAATTTTTAGCTAAAATAAGTAGGAGTTAGATCTTAATCTTGGGTTTTGGAAGTAGCTTATAAGCTGTATCGTACTTGTTTCAAATTTTTGTGGAATCTAAGCCTCATGTAGTTGAATTAAACCAGGCCTCCAAAAAGCACCGTCACAACTGCCATAAGCAGGCCTGCAAATCTTTTGCCTCCACAGCCCCTCAACCAAGGATTTTTCATTTCTTCGTTTCAAGTTATTAGGCCCTGAAAATTAGTTTGCAGCTTAGTTGTCACCTTATCTACAAGCTTATATTTTTATTTTATTTTAATTATTTTTTCTTAGTTGCTTATTCTGCTCCCAAAGTTGCCCCTCAGAAGCTGCAGGCCTGTTTGGGTCAATACATGATTGAGCTTGTTGATTTCTTTCTGACCTCAGGTTGTAAATTGTTGTTTCTAGCTTGTTGGAGTTCAATTAGTTGGTATATGCATGTGTTTTCCCCTAGCTTTTGCTTGTATGTTTGTTTGATCACTGCTTATCTCAGAATTTTGCCCTGAGCTCAGCCTAGCTAACCCACCTTCCCAAGGCAACCATAAGCTCAATCCTTGAGCTTATTGCTTGCTCTTGGGAGTTTTAGAAACCCCTCCTAGCAGCCTTTTTAGATCACCATCTCACTTGGTCCCCTGAACCCCCTGTGGGCCCCACAACAAGCTGCAAGTTCACATTTGGCCTGAGTGGTCTGTTGGCATTTTGGTTTTGCTTATTTGGCTATTTGGCTTATTCAGTTGAATGTTCTTGTCATTTTAGCTTCTTCCAAGCACACATAAGTTGTTTGTAGCTTATTCTCTGGCCTGGGTACACTGTGTAGCTTGTTTCAAAGCTTATTGAAGCTTAAAACCTCACAATCAAGCTTAAAGCTCACTGTTGAGCTTAATTGAGTGCACTGAGCTTATTTCTGAGCCCCAAGAAAAGTGCTTTCACAAAAGTTGTTAATTTTAAGTAGTTTCATAGTTTTGTAAAAGAAAAATCAAGAAAATCCAAAAATAAAAAAAGCGATAGCTTCTATTTAAGCTCTTTTGGCTTATTTTCTGCTTATTTATAAGCATTTCTTAATTTTAAATTTTTCTTAGGCTTCTTATAACTTAAAATAATTTTAGTAATTTTTTCAGATTTTTCTTTTGTCATTTAGTACTTTTTATAATTTAATTTAGTTTAAATTAATTAAATAATTAGTTTTAATTAATAATAATTAATTAAAAAGTAGGAAAAATAGATTTTCTGTTTTAAAATTAGCTTTATAATATTTTAGATTTTTCTAAATTTAATTTTCATTTTTCTAGTTAAATTTCATAATTTAGTATAATTTAGTTAATTAAAAAGTAATTAATAAATAGTAATTAATTAAATAGTTGTAAAAATAATTTTAATTTTCCAAAAATTTTCTTATAACATTAGGATTGTAAAAATATAATTTTCATATTCGTAGGACTTTATTTGCTCCCGTTTCACTTTTTATTTTGCGCGTTCGCATTTATTTTAAATTCAAATGCGCGTTTTTAGGTTTAACTTACGTTTCTAGGTTATCTGATCATCAGTAATTGTTCAAATAGTGTTTCTAAGTTATTCTCATTCCTCATCTCTTAGTGTAATCACAATAATCAAATTCCCTTCTCTGTCCAAATTCACCCGATCACAAACCCGTTTTGATTACCATCACACCTCGTCGGGACATAACGACCCGGGGAAACCCTATATTTCCACGGAGATTGACTCTAAGCAGTTTGACCATATTGACCACACCTGTGGTTGGCTTTAGTTGACTATTTAGCATCAATCAATACCCTTGAGCAACAAGTCTTGCTTTATTTCTGATAACAATGCCTCTTTCATCTTTCTTGTTTCTGAAAACCCACTTTGTTTCAATAACCTGCATTTCATCAGGTAAATCACAAAGAACCCATACCTTTTGAAGCTTGAACTGAAGCAATTCTTCCTGCATTGCCTCTACCCAGCTAGATTCAGTTAAGGCTTTATAAACATTTTTAGGCTCCACTTGTGATAGAAAACAGAAGAATAAACATTCATTCTTGTTTGTGTGATTCTTGGACTCATAAACTTCACTAATGAACCCATGAACATTATTTGTCTTTGTTTGCTTTCTTGTTTTCACTCCTGACTGTAATTCTCCAATAACATTCTTAAGTGGATGCATTTTGTGGATTGTGGATTGTGATGTAGAAGAAATATCATAAGCTGTAGGCATGTTAGTGATCTCTACATCATTAATAGATGTTTCCTGAGTAGCATGTTCCACATTTGGAGCATCAGTGGAAACATGTGATGCAGCAGTGGAAATAGAATTTCCACTGCTTTCAGGAATGTCATCATTCAAAGCATCAAAACTCACAACATTTGCATCACTTTCCTTTCCAGAATTCTTTGAAGGTTGTGAATCTTCATTATCAACAAAATCCCAAAGTGGCATAACAATTTGATCTTTATCATCATCTTCATCTCTGCAAGATTCATCTTCATCAATGAATTCTTCTGATTCTTCAAGCTCTTTGTCTCCTGTACTTGAAGTAAGAGGTACATAATTCATTGTATTGGATAATGTTTCAAGATCAAATAACCATTCTGGTCCTGAACCTACTATGTTAGTTTTATTTTCCAGGAACTGAATATGCAAATTCTCTTCAATCTTCTTTGTTATTAAGTTATAGACTCTAAAAGCCTTGCTAACCATAGAATATCCAACAAAGAAGCCTTCATCATACTTTTCTTCAAATTTACCCAGATGATCAATGGTATTGAGAATAGTAACATGACATCCAAATGGCCTCATAAATTCCAAAGTAGGGGGTCTTCCTCTGAATAGCTCATAAGGTGTCTTGTTCCTTGCTTTAACCACTAAAACCCTGTTCTGAATGTAACAAGCAGTGTTAACTGCTTCAGCCCAAAAAGTCACTGGTAGCTTTGAATCAGCTAACATGGTTTTAGCAGCCTCAACTAGTGTTCTGTTCCTTCTTTCAGCAACTCCATTTTGTTGAGGAGTTCTTGCAACACTAAATTCTCTCTTAATACCTTTGTCTCTGCAGAAATCATCCATAACTTTGTTCTTGAACTCCGTCCCATTGTCACATCTGATGATCTTGATCTTCTTGTCAACCTGGTTTTCAATCTCAGTAATGAAAGTCTGAAGGATGCCAGTGGTTTCATCCTTGGTTCTTAGAAAGAAAACCCATGTGAATATACTAAAGTCATCAGTCAAAACAAGACAATACTTCTTCAAATTGATGCTGCTCACAGATGTAGGACCAAACAGGTCCATATGCAGCATGTAGAGTGGATGATTAATAGAGTTGAATGCCTTAGACTTGCATTAAGCTCTGTGTTGCTTACCTTTGAGACAGGCAACACATGTTTGATCATTTTCAAATCTCTTC
The DNA here is from genome assembly GCA_030686995.1 of Artemisia argyi. Classification (NCBI taxonomy): domain Eukaryota; kingdom Viridiplantae; phylum Streptophyta; class Magnoliopsida; order Asterales; family Asteraceae; genus Artemisia; species Artemisia argyi. The sequence goes on along the minus strand of CM060686.1, from coordinate 152,031,137 downwards.
TTTGTTAAACCTCTGACTAGACCATGTTTCACAATCTTGTTAATGGTCTTGAAATTAACATGACCAAGTCTTCTGTGCCAAAGCATGGATTCATCCAAAGTGGCTTTTGCAAGCAAACAAGCAACATCATCTTTAGCCACTATGTTCTTCATATCAATGCTATATAGATTGCCTTTTCTAGGGATTTTAAGCAAAATGTCACATTCTTCAGGGAGCTTATAATCCTTAGATAAGATATCGCATTCATCTTCTGTGAAAAGAACTCTATGCTTCTTGTCACACATCTGTGACACACTGAAAAGGTTGTACTTGAGTTCTTTCACATAGTACACATTCTCAAAATCCAAGTTTTCAGCCTTGATTGTTCCTTTGCCAGAAACTTTGCCTCCAACTCCACTTCCAAAGCTGACAAATTGTCCATCATAAGGTTTGAAATCTGAAAGATAGGACTTATTGCCAGTCATGTGCCTGGAACATCCACTGTCTGAATATCCTTGATCTTCTTTAGGCTTTGAATGTTCCTGCACATAAAATAAAGGAATTAGTTCCTTTTGGGGACCCAAGCCACAAATGACTTGGATCTGCCTCGTGTATCAATATAGTTAAATCTATCAAAGGTCATTGATACACCATTGGGATTGACTGAGGTGTTAATTCCTTTTGGTTTCCATTCCCAACGTGATGAGGCCTTAACAGCATTTCCCATTTTTACCCATTTGTTGTTCACAGAACCACCAGTGGAAACTTTTGGCCTTGCAGTGGTAACTGCTGGCTTAGCAGTAGCAACTGCTGGTTTTGAAATTTTAGGTTCCCACTTGTGGTTATAATAAATTTTCTTTTCAAAATAGGTCTTTTTCCCTGTTTGTGCAGATTTAACAAAAGTTGTAATTGGTTTTGCACTCTTTACAGGGGACTTATGGCAAACTCTCTTTATGTTTCTGGCAGTGGCAACTGCTGGTTTAGCAGTTGAAAGAGATTTGATGCCAGAGTTTAACAAAACAGACCTGGGAGTCATCTTGCTAAGTGGATTTGGGTGAGTATTCTTATTGGCATTATTTTCATTCACCCTGGTTTTCCCAAACACTTCCCTTCTTCCCATGTGATAGTCACAATTATAAGAAAGGTGATCAAAACTACCACATATATGACAAGCTTTGTTGTTAAACACAAAATCACTACCAAACTGTTGAGTTTTAACATGATTCCAACTTCTTTTGTTGCCTCTAGGAGTTGGTGACCTACTCCTGTACATCTCAGCATATCTAGTAGTGGGCCTAGTGTAATTAGCTTGGTTTCTAGGCTTCTCAGTTTGAACCTTAACAACTTCAGGAATAACCTTTTTGACATCCACACTAACCTTCTCAAAAACACTAGCTTTAGACTCAACATTAACATTTTTATCTTTAAGAGATGAGTCACTAGCACTTTCAAAAGAATCTACCTCAATCTTAGCTTTTTCACAAGCAACAGGTTTGACAAATTTTTGGCCATAAGACATGGTTGGTTCATGAAATTCATCTAACCCTGTGTGTGCTAAGTCAATACCAGGAGGTGATGGAACACCTCTTAGAAGTGGTGGAACTGTTTTGTATCCAACTCCTGATTTAGCTTTATTTACTACTTGAGCCTCCCAAATTTTGTCAATACATTTAGACTGATGTTCTAATGTACTACAAGTTATTTGTATATTCTCATTGGCCTTCTTAACCTTCTCTAATTCTTCCCTAAGAGCCTTATTCACTTCAATCTTATAATCTAAGTCTCTTTTCAAAACAGCAATATCATCATTGAACTTAGATTCATTGGCTCTATAATGCTCTAATTGTTTTTCTAAAACTCCAAGACCTCTTTTATGATTTGCTAAGTTATAATTAGTTTGGTTTAACTCTAGCAATTGTGCATCATATTGTTCTTTAAGTTTCTCATATTCTTTTAAAGCCTTACAAGTTTTAGAACAAGAATTATTAATTTGTACCTCAGAGTCAGAAAAAGCCATAAGTGCAAGCTCAGTAGCAAGCATTGCAGACTCTGAATCATCTTCTTCATCCTTAGTCATAAAGCTCCAATCATAGCTCACTCCATCAATGGCCAATAGAATCTTTGGTTCTTCAGTTGTAGGTTCTTTCTTCTTGTCCTGCTTATACCAAGTTGACCAATTGTCAGATTTCCTTGGTTTCCTGCATTCCCTGGCAAAGTGCCCCTTCTTATGACAATTGTAGCACTCCACCTTCTTTTTGTCAAAACCTACTGTCTCATTGCCATTTATGGTAATCTTCCTTCCAGTCTTCTTCCAAAACTTCTTTGCCTTTAGGCTTAGTAATACAACCTGCCATTTAATGTCCATCTCCTCCATGTCATCCTCATCAATTTGATCCAAATCCTCATGATTGAGGATTGAACCACCTATCTGACTTGACAGAAAAGCATAAAAAGTAGAATCACTAAGACCAGCAATCTGTCTTTTTGTACTAGCAGTGGAAACACCTCCACTACCAGTGGAAACAACAATGTTAGCATCATCATCATCACTATCACTTTCTCCATCTGAACTATCATCAACAGATGATGATATGAGTGCTACACTTCCTGAACTTGTACTTAGTTTGCCAGCTTTCTTCAATCTTTGTTCAATAACCTTAAAGTTATTGTACAAATCATTTAGCTTCATAGTCTCCAAATCTGGCTTGTCTTCCCATACTGCAACATTTGTACTAAACTCAGAAGGTAAGCTTCTTAAGAACTTTAGATTGAGGTCTTCCCTTTCCACCTCAATTCCAAACACAATGAGTTGAGTAACTATCTTCTGTAGTCTTGTGAAGATGCTATCAAGGGATTCATTACTTGTTGAACAAAAGTTTTCATAAGTTTGTTTCAACAAGGTCTTCTGAGTTTTCTTGGTGGAATCATTACCACCAAAAACATTGCAGATCTCCTCAAACAAAGTTTGTGCAGTCTTGTACTTGCTAAAAGCAAGAACTTGATCTCAGGGAAGTGTCATCAACAGCAAACCTCTGGCCTTCAGATCATTCTTCATCTGAAGTCTTTCATCATTAGTAACTGGTCCAGTGTTGGTCTTTGTTACTACCTTGCCCTCAATAGTTTCTGAAGTAGTACCTGGTTTGAAAGAATTTCCAAACATAATGATCTCCCATAGTGTATAGTCTTACACCATAAAGAATTGTTCAATCATAAGCCTCCACATCTCAAAGTCATTCAACTTAAGCTTTGGAAGCTTTGCAGCAATGTTGGACTGACTAGTTTCTGCTTCCATTGAATCTTCTGAGTGAACTTAGGTCTTCTAAATCAAAGTATCAGCCTGTCTCTGATACCACTTGATGGATCTAAACACCTTGAACTGTGTTAATATGATACTTTGAGTTGTATCACTAAGTATGCGGAATCTACTTAGCAATACTTAGAAGTATGATTGTGAATGAAACAGTTGTATAAGAATAAGAACAATGTATGTATCAAACGTTTAGCTCCAATATTATTAATAATAATAATACGAGTGATCTTTGTATCACTAGGTTTTACAACTTGAAGCTTCTAAGAAAACGTATATGTAACTTTAACCTAGGACCTCCTTTATAGCATAAGGAGTCCTCTTCTATAAGATAAGAATAACTCTAATAGAATAAGATATACACAAGATCTATTCTATAATTATCTTCTACACGATTCCTAACAATTATCTTGACAGCAGTGGTAATAATTATACTTAGCAGTGGTAATGTGTTTCCACTGTAAGTGTATACTTCAGCAGTTGTAATATCTTCACTAGCCGTGGTAACTGTTAGTATAATTTCCAACAATGTCTATAGGTTATAAATAAAAAATGAAAAAAATTTGAGGATCAAGCAATATTTAAACTGCTAATTTAGTTATAGATATTGTTACAATTTTTAATTAAAAGTATTTAAAAACTTGACATTTAAATTTATAAATATCGTAATTGTCGTTTGAAACGACGCCATAAATTGTCGTTTGGGCCATGGGCTAATTTTGGCCCGCCTTCTTTGCCTATTTTGTTTGTCCGAATTGCAAAACATCCCCTCAAAATTTAATAGATCACAACATTAGCTCTTAAACTCAATACTTTCATAATTTAACATACTTCCGAGTTTAAAATTATAGCAAATTAACTTCTTGACTCACTCAATGATACTTTTCTACTCCTTTTAATTTAGTATACTCCCTTTACATCATTTTCTAATTATTGCTAACACGTATTTTGAAAAAGCATATTACTATTAGAACTTTATTTCTAGCTACAAAATGAACGGTATTCCATTCGCAAAACTTTATATTTAACATCCTTTAAGGCTAGCATTAGTAAAAAATAAAAAAATAAAAAAAATAACCGCTAAAGTCATTAAACTTTATATGTTAACTCTATTAAACTATTTTCTTTAACACTTTATTGAAAAAACATATATCGTTTCTAAAAGCTTCTTTCTTTCTCGGGATCATTTGTTGTTGCACCTTAGCCTGAAACATAAAACTCGAAAAGAAAGAAAAATTGCATCTAAAGAAGAAGTACATGATAGAACAAAATCTTTCAAAAATTATTGTCTCACCCTAAAGTGTGTGCGCTTTCACCTCATATATAAACAATTAATATATTTGGAGTATTTTAAATTAAAAAAACATATATGCTTTCGCTATTGAGTATTGATACATGAACCTAACTAAATAGACATAAAAGTGGACCTAATGCACAAATGACTTGTATAGTGATGTCATTGTACAAGTCATTTATGCATTAAGTCCATTTAGTTAAGGCCTATTTATCATTTTCCTTCGCTATTAATAGTAGAGATAACATTTTTTTTTTTTTTTTTTTTTTTTTTTTTTGGTTTTTTTTAGCAAAGATAATGTTCTCTTTTGAAGTCATTGAAGATGTGATAAATTTTATGCCTGAAAATTTTCCAAAAGCTTTTAATTTGATTTTAGACATGAAAATGATTCTTCTGGTCTGTTCTAGAGCAAGTCATAAACGATAAGGACGAATCTAATATATCAGCACATGTAGCAGAATAACTGGTCTAACGCGTTTAAGCTAATCAAAGTGGACCGACCTTTCTGTCAAACCGCCTTAAAACAAACAGTTGGCTTTTTCCACTTGTGAACCGACATATATAACACCTCTATGGGAAGGGTTATTCTCACGGGCCCTATTTCTATTAGTCCAACCCTCTCTACTTCACTAGCTCACTTTTTCTTGTTTTTTCCTTGTTTTGTCGTTTTTTTTTTTTTTTTTTTTTTTTTTTTTTTTTTTTTTTTGTAATGTTTTGTATAGTATATTTGGTATAGTATATATTTTTTGTGATGTTTTTTTTGTGTTTATTTGTTACGTTTATATAATTAACGTCCAATGCGTTTTTATTTAATTAACAACAACAACAAATAGCACGTTAAACGTTACCACATTAAACGACTATGATAACAAATGTTATTATTCAATTAAACAACAACTTTAACACATTATTTAAAAAACAACAACATCATATAATTAACGTCTAATGCGTTTTTATTTAATTAACAACAACAACAATAGCACGTTAAACGTTATCACATTAAACGACTATGACAACAAATGTTATTATTCAATTAAACAACAACGTTAACACATTATTTAAAAAACAACAACATCTATGACATATGAAGACTATTCAAATCATTTAAAAGATCATGGAGCCTTGCACCCGACTGACAAACGTGATCCTCAGGATTCCTTGCCAATTCTAACTCCATCTCCAGCGTCTTTATTCTTGTCATCAACAGCTTGTTTCTTGCTTCAAGCTCGTCAATCTTATTATCTTTCACAACGCAGTTTGAGCATTGCGTTGAAGAAGAGACTTGATTAAAGTACCTCCTTTCAAATTCATCTTTCCACATGAAGTAGCGACACCCATAGTTATCTGTACCTGGCTGTTACATGTTAAGAAAACTATAAGAAATTTATTTTTGACAAACAAATTATTTACAAATTTACATAACTAAACAAACGTATAATTATTTACCACTAAAAAAGGACATGCATAATACAGTTTCCCATAGTTATCCTTTGTACATGATTGCCTTTCTATAATGAATCCTCTCTTACAGTGACACATGAAAGGATCTCTTTCTTCCACCTGGCCAAAGAAATTGCATAATAATTTACAACATCAATCATTTAGTATAATAATTTAAATAAATTTTCAATCATTTAGTATATAATAAAAACAATTATTTACAACATAAACGAGTAATCATTTACAATGTTTTGTATGTATAATTATTTACAACATAAATCAGTAATCATTTACAATGGTTTGTATGTATAATTATTTACTGCATTAGTCGATGTTGATATAAAGTTTCCCATGCGGCTGCAACTGGCTCTCTGAAATAGCTCCATTGTGGGTGGTTACGCGGAAGTGGAGAATCTCTATCTAGCGTCGGTAAAATGAAGTGAGCACACTTTCTCTCCCCCACACGGGCAATCACAAGGGGGTCGGTTCCTTGTGATAAGTTTGGCCCAGTAAAAAGAGGAAAACATGTGGTGGAACCTAGCTGGGATATAAATACAACATGTCGTTGAATCATTGAAGCGATAACCAGCCCGCAATTTCCATGTGGTGGAACCTAGCTGGGATATAGATTTACTGGCATCACCATCCAGCGATCATCAGGTGCACCTCCATTGAACCAGTTTATTGTATAACAAATTCGGTCAAAGTCATCTTGCTGCCACATATTTATGTAAGTTTGCCTATGTCTGGCTAACTCTTGCAATAACATATGTCTGACTTCGGCCCACCTATTTTCGTTTTTGGCAAGACTGTGGGCAACGCATCGAAGCCCGCAATTTCCATCACCTTCCACATTATGTACACTTATTACATATGGACGGAAAAACTATGGAATAAGCTCAATAAAAGTATTGCTCACATTATCTCCAGCATATAATCTGTGGTGTAGACTCTCACCCGCGTAAGAACTATGTCTTGGTGGTTCTTTCCGCAAGTTCGGAACTTTTTTAGATCTTGAATTTGTACTTCTTCGGTGATCTACGGTTGGTACTTCATTCAAGTCCGGGACTTGTGTAGCCTTGCCTTTTTTGTCCTTTGCGCTCGGACGTCCACGTGTATTTTTCTAAATACCAGGTTGACGTGTGTTAACAGATTCAGGCTGGTATATCTCTTTCAACTTCGTTATCATATTTTTCTTGACAAACGACGTTGCTTTACTAAAATAATTCTTGAATTCATTAAAAACAGGAATTTCATCATCATCATCATCATCAGGTTTGCTCGAAGAGCCATCTTCTTCAGGCGGTGGCCTATTGATAACAGGCCACGGAATAGATAGGGTTCTCCAAAAAATAGGAATTTCCTCCAGTGGAATGGGGCGTCCTGAATTCATTAAAAGTGACTTATATAAATTACTGATAATAATGGGGAAAACAACTTGATAGTTATAAATTTAATATACTTACCATGGTATGAATAGTATTGCATGATGTGAAAGCATGGTAGTCCATAAATTGACTGCAACTTATGGCCACAGGCATCTGGGGTGATCGACAGGCGGAGTTCTTTGTGCATGAGATTGAAAGCATGTTTGGAAATTTTATACCACAATTCTCTAAATAGTGGTATATCACAATGATTTAGTTTCTCGTTGATGCTTCTATTAAAACTCTCTTTTATCGCATTTCCTTGCGCAATGAGAATCTTATCGGCTGATCTCAACAACCTGTCTAAGTTGGACTGTGTGCCGTCCAAATATAATTTCAACAACGCGTGGTGAGCCTCAACTCTGCACGTTGTTTTCTGGCCGTATGAGCGATATCCGTCGGTAATATACGAGACAAACATGGGTGAGTAATCTCGCAGCCAGTTATACAGATACTCAGCGATATCTGAAAAAAACAATGATTTAATAAAAGGTCATTCGGGTGCTTATTTGTTAAATAATAAAAAACAATGAATTAATAATTAAGTACCCGCATGGTCAACCAATCGCTGTTGTAGGCGTTGATAATGTTGCTCGAACTTTTCAAATGTCGGAGCTTTAATCATCAAATCCCATCTCCTTTTAATGGGCTCATACTCATCATCCCCACCAGTAAATCTATGTTTGCAATGCAGAAGCAAATTTTGCTCTATATGCCATCGACAGAGTAATTTGTGAGCGTCAGGAAATTCTGCTCTGCATGCCCCAACCAATGCTAAATCTCTGTCAGTGACGATAACACGAGGGTAATATCTCTCGTCTATCACATCCTTCACACGTTCCAATACCCATCGAAAATTAAACCCTTTTTCACTGTTTAAAAAGCTATACGCCATTGAAAATGTTTTATTTGTTGAAGTTACTCCAACAATTTCCAACAACGGCAATTTAAACATCGTGGTATGTATGTGGAGTCCATCAGCATGATTTCAGGGAATGTACACCACAGAGCATACGACGTGGGGTGCACAAAAAATAGCTCCTCAAGATGGTTATGCTCATTTACCCTCGGGTACCATGTATACCCTGATTCCATCAAATGCTCGTAAATGACTTGAATTGGAGTTCTACCACCTTCTCTGGCTATCCGGATCTTATTTCGTGCATTATATATAGTTCTAACACTAGACACGTTATCCGGATTACGACCCTGTATTGTCGAAAGTATATTACGTGGTTTCACGCTATAATCTGTCAATTCTTTGACCAAACCGAACTCATCATCCTTTAATCACATTGCATATGGCAAACCATGCAACGACTCTAGCAAATCATGATTATGCGTATCATCCTTCACCCTCAGAGTCCAATTTTTTTTTGTATATTGATATTTCGCCGCCAATTTGAATGGACAATTTGTTTTAAAGGTACTGGTTTTCCGTTTTCCGGTATCTTCAGGTTTATACTTCCCACCCTTTGAACACCTATAATTGATTTCGTACAAATAACCCTTGTCTGCTTTGGTTCTGTCTTTAACAATGACAAAACCGAGCCCCCGAGCTATATTTTGAACCCATTCCGTTACTTGCTCGTCAGAACCGAACTCCTGAAAACACAACTTTTTTTTACAACTTTTTTTTTTTTTTTTTTTTTTAATTTTTTTTTACAACTTTAAAATTTACAATTTTTTTACAACTTTTAAATTTACAACTTTTTTTTTAACCTTTTTACAACTTTTAAATTTACAACTTACATTACGTTTTTTCTACAACTTTTTTTTACAACTTTTAAATTTTGATTTTTTTTTTTTTTAACTTTTTTACAACTTTTAAATTTACAACTTTTTTTTACAACTTTTTTTACAACTTTCAAATTTACAACTTTTTTTTAACTTTTTTTTTACAACTTACATTACGTTTTTTTACAACTTTTAAATTTACAAATTTTTTTACAACTTTTTTTGTAACTTTTAAATTTACAACTTTTATTAACTTTTTTATTACAACTTATATTAACTTTTTAATACTACCCATGGTTTTAATACTACCGGATACCGGCCCATGGTTTTAATACTACCCACCCCACCCCCATGTGATACTCTACTCTCTCTCACACTCTCTCTGCCATTTGTGTCGATACTTTCTCTCTCACTACTTTATCTCTCTAAACTATCTAGATCTAAAAAAAGTTAGATCTGTGATGGTTTTTGGTGGTGGTTTAATGATGGTTTATGATAAAGAAAACCATATAGATGGTTTTTTTAACCATCTGTGATGGTGGGTAAGTTTTGGATCGTTGGTGATGGCTCGGATTTGTATTTGTTAGGTCACCATATTGATTTCACACAAACAAGAATAAGATAGATATAAGGAGTTGGGTGAATATTTGAATGAGAGAAATATAAGTGCAAGAGTTTCCTTAAGATTTCAAATAAACAACCAAGTTTACAAGAGACCTAAGACTAGTATTTATAGGTAAGGAGCTAGGGCAACACTCCTACTCCTTCCCTTCTCATAATTCGTATGGGCTTAAGGCCCATGGACTTCATTCTTAAGCCTAGTAAACTTAATACAAAATGTAAATGAAAGTAAATAATAACTAAGCAACCTAATATTATTACAAATGACCGAGACTTGATAAAATAGCAAAACTTTGATCCCAACAATATCCCCCTAAGGGTCGGTCATCACGGTTACTTGACGTCTTTGTCATTTCTTCATCTTTGACTTTCACAGCTTTAGACGTCTTTAAAAAATAATTCATCATTCTTTGTTCTTTGTTCGTTGTTGTTGTGATAGTGATCAAGTTATGAAGTTGTCTGCCTTTTGTCACTTCTGCGTCTGTGGTGGTAGTCCGCTATTCCGACATGCTCATACATCTTTGAATTCTGACTTATACATGCACGTGGTTCCCTTTCTTTCACATTTGATCTTTAGTCTTTATACTTTGTAGATTCTTCCTTTTGGCGTAGAATCTTTCTCTGAACTTTGTGTTGCTTTGATCTTTGAGGGAGCTTTTGATGACTTCAAGATGCATGTATGAACATGTGGAATCCGTCCCCGTGGAGTTGATGTAACCCTGCATGTAAACAGTTAGCAATAAAACATCCGGTACTTACAGATAAGGAATTAGAGATCGTCAACAGCATAGTGTGAAGACTCCTTCTAACCCTTATCAAGGCCGTTCCCATGTCAGATACTCCCGAAGGAGCTTACGAGACCTACCAAGTAGCTCAATGACTGGGTGAGTCGCTGGGGATCACTCCACGACTGTAGACCGCTAAGAAACCACCGCAAACACTAAGCGTAACCCATAAGGAGTTACCGAAGTAACCTGCTGTCAGGGCTGTTTGATGTTGACCCTGGCAGGATCTCCGTTCAATCATTGAGAAATACTTAAGTAAATTCTCTCATAAACGTTCTCGGCAGATTGCTAAGATCTGCGAAGGACTCGATAATTTACAGCTGGTGCCCATTGATGTAGAACACCAGTTGTAGAAATACTAAGTGTTCCTAAGAGATCTTTGATGTATCTCATGGCTCTAGACTCGATAAGTGCTCACTTAGGTTTCCTATGCGGAGACTAGGGAGGCGTCTCCTGCTTCAATATCAACCGTCTCTAAGAGATAAGTCGATAGATTACATCGGTTCCCCGTGAGAATGAAACAAGCTCTTTAAAGAGAACTTGAGTGGTTAAGAAGGTTTAGTGCAGTGCGTCACTGGGTCCATGACGTCTTTGTCTTCAATACCGGTGTCACCTTAGTAACAACCAGTAGCATATGAGTTGAACCCGGTGTCTGCCATAAGGTTGAACATATGGAGGGCTATTTCTTTTCACCATTTTCTTTACTTTTCTTTTTAATTCTTCAACTCCTTCTTTCCCCTTTCATTCTTTTCTCCTTTTATCGTATCATACCAAAGGACTTCTAATTCTAACTATTGGTGATGTCCTTGGGTAGATCCCTCCGACTCTGGCGGATCATAGGACTGTATTTCCTATCTTAATCACCTTATAACTCCAAAATTATCCGACAATAGCCAAGAAACCTTTGATTGAAAATCACTCAAGGTGTTTGTGAATATCAAACATTTTGTTTAACACTTTGAGAGTTTTGTGTTTACTTTTGAAGGGCTCCCCCTTCACATGTGCTCATAAGTGTTTAAATAAATTTGCACATGCGGGAGGAACAAGCATGATGCGTGGGAATCGCAACAGGCTTTACCTCTCGAGGGATCTCGAGAAGCTTACAACCCCCACCAGGCAGTGTACCTGATCGTTGTAGTATAGTATAGTGACAAGTACCGGGGGATTGATCGTTCAGCTTAGGAATAGTGTCGCTAGGATTAGAAAGCCTAAATACTAGTTCTAAAGGTGAGAGATGATTATTTTTGTATTTTTATATTTTATGGAAAGCAATTAAAATCTCGGGGTTTGAAGGATTTGGGCGGAATTAGTTGCTAATCAACTAACCCAATACTAAGATGCAATCAAAATAAAATACTAAAAAAGAAAATAAACTAAATTATACTAGAGTTGTGAGCAGTAATTGGAGAAAATGTGTTTACTTAGATTTCACTACTCCCTAGATATCTTTTACACGTTAATTACTTGTTATAATTGCATGGATGACGGATCGTATTCCTTAATACCATTCATGGGGTGACACACATAACTCCCCAATTCTATGAGCTCTTATCTCCTCCTACACCATGCCCAGCACAACTATAGGGATTGTAAACAGTGGCTCATGCATTAAATACAACCAATAAAGACCTAGTGCGCCTCGGTTCATGTTTCTTAAGACGTTCAAGCATGTTACCAATTGGAGATCTGCCAGTTTTCTTAAGCCTAACATATAAATCACTCATCCAAGACAAAGATAAACAAGTAATCAACACATAATCAATATCTAGGTTTCATTAGATCTAAGCAAACACAAGATAGATCTAGCCTAGCATAATGGAATCGAGATAAGAACAAGATATAGACGACCAACACATAGACATATTGATTGAATTAAAGGAACACTTATCTCAATTACAATGCAAGGTATCAAGGGTTTGGAACCCTTGAAAAACCTGTAAAAGTTGCACCAAAATCGTACTTAGGGTTTCTCCCAAAACTTCTCTCTTAATGTGTGAAAATTAGAAAACTATATATAGAAAAATAGGTCTGACGGCGTCAAGAATAAACTTGTGACGCCGTCACCTCGCCGCCAAAACTCTTCTCGGACTGCCTAGATCTACTTCTGACGCCGTCAAGACTTATACATTTCCAGGCCATCACGACTCTTTTACTCTTGATGCCCTTCCTACGTGACGCCGTCAAATCTGTTCTGGGTCGTCATGGGAATTCATGAAATTTGCTCTTGACGCCGTCAAGATTTTGCTCTTGACGCCGTCACCTACTGTTCCCAGCATGGAAAATTAAGACTTTGGCGTTTTCTTCACTTTTATGCTCCAAAAATGTCCGAATTGCTTCCTTTTCCAGATTTCTCTCCCAAAGTACCTAAAATCACAAAAGGAACGATTTAGGGCAATATCTGATCAAATAAATTCGGATTCCGGCTTAAATGACCCCCTAAAAACGGATCATTTTTCGCCTCATCAAAGCACCTTTTGAATTTTTGAATTGATCCACTTTCAGTGAACCTAACCGATTTGAGACACGCTTACATCACTAGTTAGACTAGCTTGAAGTTATTACCCGGCCTTGTCAAATCCACAGAAAGTTTATCGAAACGGTACATTTCTACTAAGACAAATCCTTTTCGAGACACGCTTACGTGGCTAGTTAAAGAGTTCCATTGTCAGTTTTTAGGTGACAACTAGCTCTAGTAACTAACTTGATGTTATTACCCGTCGAGGATAAGTCTTTTCGAGATTACTAACTTATATGTTTCGTTAATTCCTGGGTCAATTCTGAGTCTAGCTCGCATGAGATTTGACTTTAAGCAACTTTGAGCTTTCATATTTTAATCACTTTCAGTTTTCTCCCCCTAAAAAATAGCATATGAGATGTTGTTGTTGATAAACTTTTGATTAAAATATGCTTTTTGAGTCTTATGGGGAGATATCAACAAGAACTTTTGGTTTTTCAAACGATGAATTTTGCAAGTGCTCCCCCTCAACAAGTGAATACTCATTGAGGTGAAATACTTGACTTTTGAGCAGCGTTATGAAAATCAGGAAATGTTTGATTAACTCTACTCAAAAGTAAGAAGCCTTCGCTCCTTATATAAGGATTGAGGCACTGATGCGTACCTCAGGGTCCTTTCATTACAAGTGCGGGTTGTACACTGTTATGTGTGCACAAGCCATAATGAAAACAATTCAATCAAATGAAGCAATTAATATTGAAAAGTTAATGTCCATGAGTACCAGTTTAAACTTCATCAGTGAGTGGAGCATCAAAGTCAGTGAACTTAGGTTCGGGTCTTTCAAAGAGGCGGATAGGAAATGATGGCCTGACACCGATATAACTTTTCAGTCGTCTGATCTGTTCCCGTCGAAATAACCTTTCTTCAATCTTCAAGACAAAGTTACGAACTTGTCTTCTTGAACTGGATTTCCATCTTGGTGGTTCACCTTTAGCTATTTTTCTGCGATCATTATTCAACCTTTTGACGAGCCCATCACGAACGGTTTTTAGCGTAACATCACAGAACTTGTGTATCTCATCGTACCGCATGAAGCTTTGTAGTTTTTTGCTGTTAATGTAGGTGAAACCAAATGAAGGTTCTTGGATGAGAGTATACTGTGATGTTTGATAGATTCCATCAAACGTGAATTGCGGCTTTGTCAAATTGATCTTCTGTTGGTAACTTTCCACTCCAAGCTGAAGATCTTCCACTCTTTCTTGAACTATCAATCGTCGGATGAATAGAAGTAGTGATGCCATGAAGTTGTACTGAATTTCTCTATCGAATCCACGCATTCTTCCTTGAACCTTTTCGAGATACATGTCTTCGATGTCATTGAGGTAAAGGTCTGGAAAGTCTGCTTTGGAGAATTTGTACTTCTTTTCATCTTGTCGTTTAACCACAATTTCACGCATGAACATGTAGTTAAACCGTTTTGACTCTTGAATCTCCAAGATAGCAATGATCTTAGATTTATGCTTCACATTTTCCAATGATTTTTCTCCTAATCTGCTAGTATAACTGAGACGACGATGTTCTGGCCAGTGTTGAATCCCATGTAGAGCATCTCTGTCGTAAGCTACGATGGAGTTGCTAAATACTGGAGTAGACTCTTCAATTGCAGGAACTTCGTATCTTGCGGCTGGTACTGAGATTGTGAGTGAGGAAGCATATTTCTTATTGGATTTCTCTTGGGTGAGTTGGAGGTTACGAAGATCTTTGTTGAAAAAGAAGCTGTAAGGTAACTTGGGTTTTTCTGGGAATCCTTGCAGAGGTAAAGGTTTAGTCCAGTCGGTGAAGTAAGGCTTTTTGTGGTTTTTGGAACTGGTGTCGATATTCACTTCAGGGTTTAGCTAGTCAAACTTGCTAGACATTGCACTAGCTATATTCTGCATGTGATATTCGTACTCCATTTTGTTTCCGGATCTGGACTTAAGGAATTCCTGTGCATCCCTATTGATTCTTCTGAGCTCCGTCTTCGTAAGTTTATCAATCTGAAGATCCTTCATTATGACTTGAGTAAATTGTAGAGTATTACCAGGAAGGGGTTCTTCATCTTCGAGAGGAGGTTAAGCTTGAACCAATTATGTCAACCAGTCATTCTGAGGTGTGTCATCATTATCGAGCCATGAATGACGTCTTCTTTTCTTTGATTTCTTAGACTTAGATGTAGCATCCTTGTCTTTAGCCTTTGATGTTGACGATGGTCCAGCTTGAGAATCGGGAATAGGTGAGGCATGGTAATCGGTGTCGGGTTGACCTTGGTAGTCATCGGTTGGTTGCATGAACGTTTCTTCCTCTTCAGTTGGACCTTGGACGGTAGCTGAGGTGTGTTGTTGAGTTCCAGGAGGAGTAGAATCCTTTCGTGGTTGTTGAGAAGATGAGGGACCGGTTCCAGACTTATGTTTCCTACCTTTTGAGTTCGGGTCCGGGTCGTCATCTTTCCTTGACCTTTTCAGGGTTCCAGCTGCATCTTTGCACGACTCTTTGGACAAGTTAGCAGATATAGCATCAACAAGTGCTTTTTCTTCAGTAGTCTGTGTTGTTTTGTAGGCTACGTTGTCGTAGAGTTGAGCAAGCAGTTCATCGAACGATAGTTTAGGAATTGTTGGAGTTGCAGTAGAAGCTTTTGCGGTGTGAAGCGTGAATGGTGTGGATGACAACATTATCTTAACGACACTTCTAATTCTATGATCCAAATTGTCCTTGATAGGTTCAATGAGGTTTGCAACTTCAGGAGTGACAATCTCGACTAGATTTTCAGTAAGATAATCTAGTGTGACTGTCTTGATAAATCCTGAGAAATCAGAGTTCAAGAACTTATCGATCAGCTGCTTAGACCCCTGAAAATCTTCAACTTGTTTGGCAAGACCGGTAACCATGGTTGTAAGTTTGTTGACTTGAACCTGAAGATCATCTGGTTTAGACGGTTCATTGATTGAATGTTGCTTTGATGCTGTTTCAGAAGGTGTGGGAGAAGAGTGCTCAGGTGATGATTTGGATGACGACTCGTTGTGAGAGATTGAAGAAGAAGCAGGAGGAGTCGGATCCTTTGGTGGAGAGTCTTGAGGAGGTGGAGGTTGTACTGAGGAAGTCTGCTGAGAAGATGATTGAAGAAATATGTTGGTGTCGAAAGCGTTCTTCTCTTAATTTTCTTTTCTTCTACGTTCCTCTGCTTCCTCTGCTTCTCGTGCAAGAAACTCTGGAGTAATGAGGTATTCATGTTCCAGATCCGTAGCAATGTTCTCCTGTCCGCCAACATTCTCTTCTATATTAGCAGTCTCAATCATGGTGAAGTCTCCTGTATCATCAGTGTCTTTAACTTTGTCATCAGGTTGAGAAGCTGGTTCTAAAGTTGTGGACACGATAGGAGGAATCATGCTGCTTGTAGCTCCTTCATGTTCGGATTGATCGACAGGTGGTGGTGGTGAAGGTTGAGACTCAAGTCGGCTTTGGAG
Organism: Artemisia argyi; assembly: GCA_030686995.1. Classification (NCBI taxonomy): domain Eukaryota; kingdom Viridiplantae; phylum Streptophyta; class Magnoliopsida; order Asterales; family Asteraceae; genus Artemisia; species Artemisia argyi. The sequence continues at coordinate 152,014,592 of CM060686.1, read as the reverse complement.
TGCTGCTTTCCTTTGTTCTTTGAGAAGTTGCTTTTCTTCAGCTCGTGTGTCGACAATTATACTTTTCAATTTTCGTTTGTCGACCAACTGTTCAACGATTGGTTCGTCTTCTTCATCATCATTTGGCTCATTAATCGTGATCCCTTTTCTCTTTCTAGACTCTTCTTCAAACGTTTCAAGACTATGTTGTATAGCGATCTCCGTTGCAGGAAATGCTTCTTCTGTTACTCTAACTCTTCGTTCAAAGTCTTGCTCTTCTTCTTCAGATTCTGTGTTGAACTTAGAGTTGCTTTCAGAAGGTGGAGGTGTAGGTTCATCTTGAAGAGCGAACTTTGGTGTTACAATCTTCTTTGGCTTGGTTGCAGGCTTAGGTTTGGGTGTAGGTTTAGGTTTGGCGGAAGTTTTGGGTTTGGCAGATGGTTTTGTCTTGGGAGTAGCCTTTGACTTAGTCTGAGGTGAGCCAGTGGTACTTGTAGTACTCCCAGATATCACACTTTCTTTGCTGCGAGTCTGTATAGTAGCTTCTTCCTGTACACCGTTGTAAGCATCATCATAGAATTTGTAGTTCACACTTTGCTTGATATTGTCATCAAGAAGATATTCGGGAAGCCTCATTCCTTTTATCTTGGTAGAGGAAGTGGTCGTCTTAATGAAGGAGGTGGTGAAGTCGTCCTCAAAGAGGTGCTTAGGCTCATTAGGGTCAGCCATCCTTTTGATAAATTCTGGAGTGTCTTTGCAGAAATGTTCAATGAGAAGCTTGGTGAATCTTGTGAACGGGATCATAGTCTTTACACGTTCGGTTTGGATGCTGTAGACTATGTCGTTCATGATTGGAACTGCAAAGTCAATAGGCGTCATGGTCGCCATTCCCCAAAATGTTTGTAAATGCTCAAGTCTGGGATGTTCGTGACCACTCTTTCTTCCTGATATAGATCTTACAACTAACAGACAGAATGTTATCCAAGGCTGAGGTATATGCTTTGCATTGAATCTGGAATGTTTGATCAGAGGTAAGTCATCATCAACTTCGTATCCTAATTCTATGAAGAAATCAAGGAGATCCAATTCAGGCAATATTGGAGCAAATTCATTGTCAGTTTGAGGCAGTTGGAAGACTGTACGGAGGACATCGTGATCTACAATGTAGACTTGTCGATCCAGCGTAACAGTGAAAGACTCATCATCCAAATTTGCCTTAGCCGTGAGCCAGAACTGATGAAGGTAAAACAGAGGAACTGAAGTAGATCTGTCGAGCAGATGTTTGCATGGATGTGCAAGTAGAATATCTTTGACAATCCTGCACGAGTTCTCAGGAATTCTCAACTTGTCGAAATCAACTCGAGGATTGTTGTTGCCAATCTTAAAGTTGTAGTTAGCGGGAGTGATGTCATCCATGGTGAGTAGTGGAAGAGTTTGTTCAGGGACATTCTCGTTGTGTTCAGCCATGTTATTCTGAAAAGCATTATCATAAACCAAACAACGAGATTTGTTACGAGTTAGCACGATTGCAAAGTTTGATTATAGATAAGCGTTTAAAATCATGTAAGCACGTATGGTTCAATTATTGCATGTATAGTGATAAGAGACGTGTACTTAGAGAATCTATTGTAATTATGAATCACATAAGTGATTACACATACACAACGAATTATCACAAATAACATCACATTATACATTTGATTAAAGTCCATTATCACACATTACATGTTTTCGAAATTACAATGATCACTAAATAGTACATAGTACAACATTATCGAAAACACATGAGGATATAACACAATTTCGAAAACTTGTCACAAATACCAAAATTTTTGAGAAATAGACAAAAAATGAATGTTTTCGTAAACATACAAAGTGGGTATTTTTGAAACTATTTCAAAGTATGTTTTCGATAAAAAATTATCGAGAACAGTCCAAATGAAGTGATTTTTCGAGAATACTCATTTAGTGTGATTGCGAAAATATTGACTTGAGGGTGATCTCGAAAATTTGAACAAAAATGAAAAACTTTCGCAAACTCATATTTTCGAAAAGATAGCATAGTGATTATTTTCGAAAAAATACATCACTATGATATTCTCGAAAATACTATGTTTTCGAAAACATTTCACCAATTTTGGTAATTGCGAAAAACTGTTTTCTTGAAAAATTCATATACAAGAATTTCGAGAACATCCAACGTACGTTTCTGTGAGAATAATAGTGATCCAAATGATAAAACCTGTTGCAATTGATGATATTCAATGATTAGAAACAAGCTACACAATCGTATACAGTGATTTCTAAATGATTCAAGAACATGTTCTAGATAAAAACAAAAATCATGATTAAAATGAGGATGACGGGTTCTTGCATATCACAAACGTACATTAGAAGCATTTAGGCACAATAAGCAGCACATTTAAACACAATACGAGAGTGATGAGGCGAAAAATGATCCGTTTTTAGGGGGTCATTTAAGCCCGAATCCGACTTAATTTGATCAAATATTGCCCTAAATCGTTCCTTTTGTGATTTTAGGTACTTAGAGAGTGAATTCTGGAAAAGAAGCCATTTTGGACGTTTTTGGAGCATAAAAGTGAAGAAAACGGCAAAGTCTCAAAATTCTATGCTGTGAACAGTGCATGAAGGCGTCAAGACTTGCACTTGACGGCGTCAGAGTCCAAACAATAAAATACCGTGGTTGGTGACGGCGTCACATAGGCCGTCATAAGTAGATCAAGGCCGTCCGAGGAAGTATTTGGCGGTGAGATGACGGCGTAACACCATTGCTCTTGACGCCGTCACCCCAGTTTTCCTTGGGTAAAAGGGTTAATACACCCCGGTAAAATTAATCACCCCAGTTTTCCTATATATAGTTTTCTAGTTTTTTCATTAAAAAAAAGAGAAGTTTTGGTGAAACCCTAAAGACGAATTTGGTGCATCTTTTACAGGTTTTTCAAGGGTTCCAAACCCTTGATACCTTGCATTGTAATTGAGATAAGTGTTCTTCTAATTCAATCAATATGTCTATGTGTTGGTTGTCTATATCTTGTTCTTGTCTCAATTCCATTATGCTAGGCTAGATCTCTTTTGTGTTTGCTTAGATCTAATGAAACCTAGATGTTGATTATGTGTTGATTACTTGTTTATTCTTGTCTTGGATGAATGATTTTATATGTTAGGCTTAAGAAAACTGGCAGATCTCCAAATGGTAACATGCTTGAACGTCTTAAGAAACATGAACCGAGGTGTACTAGGTCTTTATTGGTTGTATTTAATGCATGAGCCACTGTTTACAATCCCTATAATTGTGCTGGGTCATGGTGTAGGAGGAGATAAGAGCTCATAGAATTGGGGAGTTATGTATGCCACCCCATGAATGGTATTAAGGAATACAATCCGTCATCCATACAATTATAACAAGTAATTAACGTGTAAAAGATATCTAGGGAGTAGTGAAGTCTAAGTAAACACAATTTCTCCAATTACTGCTCATAACCTTAGTATAATTTAGTTTATTTTCATTTTTAGTATTTTATTTTGATAATATCTTAGTTTTGGGTTAGTTGAATAGCAACTAATTCCGCCCACTCTCCCAATACCCGAGATTTTACTTGCTTTCATAAAAATATAAAAATACAAAAATGATCATCCCTCACCTCTAGAACTAGTAATTAGGCTTTCTAATCCTATCGACACTATTCCTAAGCTGAACGATCAATCCCCCGGTACTTGTCACTATACTATACTACAACGATCAGGTACACTGCCTGGTGGGGGTTGTAAGCTTCTCGAGATCCCTCGAGAGGTAAAGCCTGTTGCGATTCCCACGCATCAAGTTTTTGGCGCCGCTGCCGGGGAATAGTTATTGTTTAGGTTGAATTTGATTTTTATTAGGTCTACTCATTAGATTCCTTTTTAGTGATATTTTTATTTTCTTTTTATTAGCTTTCTTGTAGTCTATCTTTTCTTTGTGCATTTGTTCGTAGAAACCTTTCCATTGACTCTTCCGTTCACCATTATGGAGTACGCGAATCCACCATACCACCAACCACAAAGGCCATTCTACCCTATTGACATCTCGAATTTCAAACAATATCGAGATGAACCCATATATGATGCATGGACTCGTTTTAAAATTTTACTTCGAAAATTCCCTCATCATAGTTTCTCTTTAGCATCCCTAACCCAAACCTTTTACTATCGTGTCAGCCGATGTGACCAAATGTGCATTGATGATTTTGCCAATGGGGGCCCTAGGGAATTAAGTGCTGAAAAAGCATGGGATACCATAGAAGATTGTGCCCAATATTATTATAGAGTAGACAACCCAACAAACAACATCACAAATCAATCAAAAACAAGTTTGAAGGAGCAAACAAGAAGTTTGTCTGGGGATGAATATACTCATGTTGAGATACCTAGTTGGATGGCACCTAATATCATAGTACAAAACAAACATATAGGTAATCTAGGTACAATGGAGGATGAGGTGGATAATCCAAGCCCACAAAGTACCCCACAAGTCCTACCATCATTTGAGGCACATACACCACCCGTGACTTACCCGAAAGAAGTAGATGAGACTATAGGAACCCCAATTGAGGTAGAACCCTTGGACCAAGCACCACTAGAGGATATAGGTTTGAACACTTGTAGTGATAACCCTACTCCTAGTTCTAGGGAATTTCCTAGTGTTGATGAACCGGAGCCTCAACCTTTACACAACTTCCCATCCTTAGATTTATTTCTAGGAGACAAAAGAGGAACCGACCCACCCATCAACCTATATTATCCGGGTAGTTTTAGGATGAAGGAAGCCATTCACTCACCCCCTTCACCTCACGTGGCATATTTCCACCCTAAGGGTGTGTATCACTACTTCCACCCACACTTAATCCTAAGTGTAGGGAAAACCTCCCCTCTTTTCGTTAAATAAGGGTAGAGTCAGGCTCGTGACTCGAACAAAAACAAGCGCTTCTTGGGAGGCAACCCATGTTTTGTATGTTTTTATTTGTTTGTTTGTTTGTTTGATTTTATTTGTTTCCGTATGCATGTTTTATTTTTATTGTTTGTGGCTCATGTTTCAAAGTAAATTGTGAAAATGCTTTATTTTGTTTTTAACTTCGTCTTAATTGCATATAAAGGTATTTTGCAAAAGATAAGTGTAAGGTAGATCCAAATTTGTTTATAAGAACAAAATTGAGCATGAACCACAACAATATTAAATGGACATGTGTATTAGTACTTGTTAGAGTCAAATGCTTGTATTGAGTCATAATGAAGTTTTGCAGGATTTTCCAGGAAGTAGGACCAAGTTTTTCCAAAAATTTTCCGGAAAATTAACATAAGAATTTCTGCAGGGCCATTCTGACGGCGTCAGAGTATTACTCTTGACGGCGTCAGGAGTTAAAATCTGGAAATTTTACCGGTTTTGTTTTTCTAACGGAGTCTTATGGTTTTTGTGAATTACTAAGTTTTATAATCTCCAGGAAATCTGCAAACTTCATTCCACAAGCATTATATCTTACTTTGTTTTCTAGGATTTAGTAACTTATATAGGATGCCGCCGATTTTACGCGAGGTTGTCTTGTCTATTTTTGTCAGGATTTACAGGTTATTTTCGACAAGAAGATGATTTATATTCTGGAAGGGAAGCTTTGATTGTTCGTTTTCTTGAAGGAAGATCTAACATGGCCAACCTATAATCCATACCGAGCGAATTAGGGGAGTATTTGATTTCATTCTCTTTACTTTTTCACTTTTACATTCTTTACTTGAACATTGGGGACAATGTTCATCTTAAGTGTAAGGGGAGGGTAAAAAGATGATACCTTACATATGCACTTTCGCTTGAGTTTGTTTTGTTTGATAGTAGATGTGTAATAAAACTATGAGAAATACTTGTTAGTGTAATTTTAGCGCCAAATTTAAAATTTTTTACAACATTTAGGAGTGAAACTTTAGCCATAGCAAGCGTCTCATGGATAGGAGATTGTATGACAAGCACATAACCGTATATTCAGAAAAATTTTCCACCCAAATATGTGAGGTTCGCCTTTAGATTTGATAGGAAAAGAATTCATTATTAGTGCTTATGAGTGTACCGGTAGCATTTAGATTCTAGAACTTGCGTTAGTGATGCATCCCGAGACCGCTAGTGAGACTACATTCGTGTGGTAGGATTTACTATATGATAAGAGACATTAGGATCACCCTTGTGTTAAACCCGTATCATAATTACTTGACCATTTAAGTCATATTACTTGGCTAGTTAAGTCAACTAATTTTTCTCACACCCTTAGCGTTGTACTCATTTTTAGTACACGAAACCCCTAGTACACCCCTCCGAGCCTATCTTTTCGTTTCTAACTTTAAGCATCTTACTTAAAGGAAGAATTTGTTACACCCCACTTAAATGTACAACCAAATCGCCTTAGCCTTCCGTGTATGCGCTCATTTTTAGTGCATTATTGTTATTTGTTAAACCCTAAGTTAACTTTCTAATTGATTACATGGTTGCTAGGTCGAGTCACATCCTTGTACATATTGTTTTGGGACGATTGGGACTCATGGGTAAGTACTTATTTTATGGAGTAATGGGGAAGAACATCTTATTATTACCCCCATATGTACGTTAATCTTAAAAGTGCTCCAAGTGTTTTGATTTTCTTAATTCGAGTCATTAGAATAGTTGAATGTAAAGTATGTAAAGATTCAAGTGTAAGGGGAATGTTCATACCCCTATGATGTATTATTTTGGATGGTAGGGTAAGAGTGTATGCACAAAAAAAAAAAAAAAAAAAAAAAAAAAAAAAAAAAAAAAAAAAGATGAAAAAAAAAACATGCGGACTACCATCCCGTTTTCATTCTATGTTCATTTTATGTTTTTGTTATTTTTCAATTATTAGCTTAAGTCGAGTCTAGTCTTGGCTTAGCAACGCCACCTTGTACATGTAATTAACCAAGATTGTTAACTCGCCACCAGTAAAACTTCCTTTATCCAACAAAACCGTGTAATTCATATCCCTATACCTAACGTTACAACCCTTTAAAAGACCTCTTTGATAGTTTATCCTAGGTGCTTACGCCATGTGGTGGAGGTTTGATCCTTTCCCAAGCCTATGGTAATCTATTTTGCTATGACAGGTAGTGAGAGATATCTTCCATTTCCATAATGTTATATTACTTTATTACACCCGAGAGATGTGAGTATCTAAACACTATTTGTAAGGTGCTTGTGTATGACCTCCGTGCTTGTCTATTGGTCTTTAGTGGAACGATTATTTGTTGTAATTACTTTTATATTAGTGTTAAATGACCCCTAACTTGTCTTTTGAGTAGAATAAAAGCTCATTTGCTTGAGGACAAGCAAATCTCAAGTGTAAGGGTATATGATGAGGCGAAAAATGATCCGTTTTTAGGGGGTCATTTAAGCCCGAATCCGACTTTATTTGATCAAATATTGCCCTAAATCGTTCCTTTTGTGATTTTAGGTACTTAGAGAGTGAATTCTGGAAAAGAAGCCATTTTGGACGTTTTTGGAGCATAAAAGTGAAGAAAACGGCAAAGTTTCAAAATTCTATGCTGTGAACAGTGCATGAAGGCGTCAAGACTTGCACTTGACGGCGTCAGAGTCCAAAGAATAAAATACCGTGGTTGGTGACGGCGTCACATAGGCCGTCATAAGTAGATCAAGGCCGTCCGAGGAAGTATTTGGCGGCGAGATGACGGCGTCACACCATTGCTCTTGACGCCGTCACCCCAGTTTTCCTTGGGTAAAAGGGTTAATACACCCCGGTAAAATTAATCACCCCAGTTTTCCTATATATAGTTTTCTAGTTTTTTCATTAAAAAAAAGAGAAGTTTTGGTGAAACCCTAAAGACGAATTTGGTGCATCTTTTACAGGTTTTTCAAGGGTTCCAAACCCTTGATACCTTGCATTGTAATTGAGATAAGTGTTCTTCTAATTCAATCAATATGTCTATGTGTTGGTTGTCTATATCTTGTTCTTGTCTCAATTCCATTATGCTAGGCTAGATCTCTTTTGTGTTTGCTTAGATCTAATGAAACCTAGATGTTGATTATGTGTTGATTACTTGTTTATTCTTGTCTTGGATAAATGATTTTATATGTTAGGCTTAAGAAAACTGGCAGATCTCCAAATGGTAACATGCTTGAACGTCTTAAGAAATATGAACCGAGGCGTACTAGGTCTTTATTGGTTGTATTTAATGCATGAGCCACTGTTTACAATCCCTATAGTTGTGCTGGGTCATGGTGTAGGAGGAGATAAGAGCTCATAGAATTGGGGAGTTATGTATGTCACCCCATGAATGGTATTAAGGAATACAATCCGTCATCCATACAATTATAACAAGTAATTAACGTGTAAAAGATATCTAGGGAGTAGTGAAGTCTAAGTAAACACAATTTCTCCAATTACTGCTCACAACCTTAGTATAATTTAGTTTATTTTCATTTTTAGTATTTTATTTTGATTATATCTTAGTTTTGGGTTAGTTGAATAGCAACTAATTCCGCCCACTCTCCCAATACCCGAGATTTTACTTGCTTTCATAAAAATATAAAAATACAAAAATAATAATCCCTCACCTCTAGAACTAGTAATTAGGCTTTCTAATCCTAGCGACACTATTCCTAAGCTGAACGATCAATCCCCCGGTACTTGTCACTATACTATACTACAACGATCAGGTACACTGCCTGGTGGGGGTTGTAAGCTTCTCGAGATCCCTCGAGAGGTAAAGCCTGTTGCGATTCCCACGCATCAGAGAGAAACCCATTTTGAACGAAACCCTACATTTCGAGAATCATGTATTCATAGATATGTTTTAAATTAAAGAACACAAGGACGATTCATACACACATGAGAGCATATCCCACCAAGAAAAATTCAAAAACAAACAACAAAAACATAAAACCCAATTCGAACCTAAACCCTAAATTTCGAATTCTACAAAAACGTGATGGAAAGTAGGATTAATCAACATAGGAATGATAGAAACATGTATTGTGACTAAACCCCTATCAAAATTCAACTTCCCAAACACGTATTGATAATTTTCGAAACATCATAAACCCTAGGTTTTCAAAGATCAATTGCAAGAGATCTAGCCGTTAGTTTTACAATTAACCAAAAACCATTGTTAGAAATCTACTAATGATCACGTAGTAACTTACGGTTTGACGATTGGTAGCTTAGATTTCTTGTTTGAATGTGAGCCGTGGATCTCGAAAGGGTTTAAGATATTAAAGGGTTATTGTGAGGTTTTAGAAAAGAACGGGTTGTATGTTAGTTTTTATTTTGAAATTTTTGAATATTGTCACTTTAGGTCCCCTAACTATCCATTTAGCAACATAAGTCCTAAAGTAAGATACAAGTAATAAAACAATGGCAACTTAATAAAATATACTACCTTACGACACCATTATGAGAAAAGGAAACGAGATATTTAAATAACATATGAAATTCCGAAACAGCGCATCAAAGGTGATATGCAAGTATACCGATTTTTGAAAAATGTATTAAAAAAAATTTAAGCGAGTCTCCCCCTCAACACTTGTAAAATAACAAGGTGTTGAAAGAAAGCGATATACTTGCAGGTGTTTGTATTTTTTTTTTTTTTTTTAATACAGAAAATATTTTTGTGTTTTTGAGGTTTTGAAAAATAAAGAAAAAATTTATAATACAAAGATAGTTAAATTGTTGATGTTTGACACTTTACTTTTGTTTTAAAAACTTTTGCAGATCAAATGGTGTCAAACATCGCATACCAATTTGGTGAACTAGACTTGCAAACCTTGATGGAGCTAAGGGTTTTGTAAGTAAGTCCGCCAATTGGTACTCAGTGCCCACAAAATATAATTCAACTGTACCCTTCTCGACATGCTCTTTAACGAAATGATATCGGAGATCAATGTGTTTGGATTTGCAATGATGAACTGTGTTGCAGGAGATTGCAATGGCACTTTTAGAATCGCAGTAGATCGGAATCTTGTTGAATAGGTAGCCATAGTATTTAAGTTGTGATCTCATCCAAATGACTTGAGCACAACAAGCAGACATAGCTACGTATTCAGATTCTGTAGATGACAGTGATGTGCAGTCCTGCTTCTTTGATTGCCAAGACACAAGTTTATCTCCAAGAAACTGTAGCCCACCTGATGTACTTTTTCGCGAGTCTAAGCATCCTGCATGGTCAGCGTCTGAAAAAGCTATTAGTTCAAAACCAGAATCCTTCGGATACCAGATCCCCAAGTGGATGGTTCCCTTTATGTATCGATGGATTCTTTTTGCCTCATTGAGGTGTTTTTCAGTTGGATTAGCCTGATAGCGAGAACACATAAAGACAGCAAATACAATATCAGGTCTACTAGATGTGAGATACATGAGGGACCCAATAATACTTCGGTATTTGGTAGGGTCAACTGGAGTCCCATGTATATCAGCATCTAGTTTAATGGAATTGGCCATTGGTGTATTCATAGTATCACTACTTTGCATTCCATGTTTCTTTAAAATCTCAAGAGCATATTTGGACTGATTTAGAAAAATTCCACGGGGTGATTGATGAACTTGTAGTCCTAGAAAGAACGTAAGTTCACCCATCATGGACATTTCAAAATTATCTGTCATTAATTTTGCAAAATCCATAGAGTAATTTTTGTTGGTTGAAGCAAAAATAATGTCATCGACATAAATTTGAACGATTAATAAGTCCATCCCGTATGTTTTTGTAAACAGTGTTGGATCCACCCAGCCTAGAGTAAAATCATTAGCCAACAGGAATTTAGAAAGCTTATCATACCACGCCCTGGGGGATTGCTTTAGACCGTAGAGAGACTTCTTAAGCTTGTAGACATGATTGGGACGTTCTGGATCAACGAATCCTTCAGGTTGACTGACATAAACCACTTCTCGGAGTTGACTGTTCAGAAAAGCCGTTTTCACGTCCATTTGGTAAACAATCATATTCCGATGAGCAGCAAATGCTAAGAATATCCGTACAGCTTCAAGTCTAGCTACAGGAGCAAATGATTCTTCAAAATCAATTCCTTCTTCTTGAGAGTAACCTTTTGCTACCAAGCGTGATTTGTTGCGTATGACAGTGCCTTCTGCATCCAGTTTGTTTTTCCAGATCCATTTTAAACCAATGACAATGATGCCTTCTGGTTTTTCAACCAATTCCCAGACTTCTAATCTTTGAAAGGTTTCGAATTCTTCTTGCATAGACTCAATCCAGTTTTCATAAGTCATAGCTTCCTTGACGTTTTTAGGGACGGTTTCACAAACTGTGAGTGCATAAATGCAAGTTTCACCGTCTGTGTGAAGGCGTTGTCTTGTCATTATTGGTGCATCAGGATGGCCAATAATTTGAACTAAGGGGTGATCTCTAGTCCATTTGTGTGTCGAAGGATGAAGTTGATAAGTATCTCGCAAGTGAGCAGGACCCAAATTGCGTGTAGATGACTCAGCAATGTCGGGGACAGGTTGAGCATTTGCAAATGGGTTTATGAATGGTTCTGGGTCATGCTCTGCGGGTTGTGGAACTGAAAAAGGTATGGAATCTCCAGCTGATTGTCGTGAGTTGGACCCGGTTTGTTTTGTTGTTGTAGGTGATATGACTGGAGGACCGTCGCTTCCAACAATAGTTGTTGTTTGTTGAGGTGTATCAGGTACTTGATGTTGATTAAGATGTGCAGCGGAATTTGGTGTGGCCTCAGATGGATGGTTAACAGGCGTATCATCAAACAATCGAGCAAACAAGGTTTCCACTTCTTGACGAGAAAGTGACAATGGTTCAGCCGAAGATACCGGAAAGTTAAGATGGTTGGTTGCGGGTCCTAAGCTGTTTTGCTCAGAAGCCATTTGAGTGAGTTCATCGAAATTAGCATGAATAGTTTCTTGAATTTCCCTAGTACGACGATTCCATATCCGATAGCCTTTTGAATTTTCACAGTATCCTATAAATATTCCAATGTCAGCCTTTGCTTTAAGTTTACCTAGATCATCACGATCATTGACTGGGTAGCATAAAGCTCCGAATACATGAAAGTGACTGATGTTCGGTTTCCTTTTGTGAACAATCTGATATGGGGTTTTGTGAGGCGTTTTGTGATCATGCAACGGTTTTGGGTGTAACAGGCGGTTGAAACAGCTTCTGCCCATAAGTAATCTGGTAATTGAGCATTGATTAACATCGTTCGAGCAGCTTCCACTAACGTTCTGTTGCGTCTTTCGACTACTCCATTCTGTTCGGGTGTGCATGGTATAGATGTTTGATGTTCAATTCCCACTTTCTCAAAATACGACCTTAGAGTCTAACTTTTAAATTCTGTGCCATTGTCAGTTCGAACAATTTTGACTGTGTTGCGAAGCTGAACTTGTATTTTGGTGAGAAAGGTGATGATCATTTGAGGAGCTTGATCTTTACTTCGAAGAAAATAAACCCAAGTCCAGCGAGAGTAATCATCAACAATTACTAAAATGTAGCGTTTACCGTTGATAGTTTGAACACGCATAGGACCACACAAATCCATATGAAGCATTTGTAAAACATGATTAGTACTGTGTTCGGGTTTAGAGGGAAAATGAGCACGAGTACTTTTTCCTTGTTCACAGGCTGGACATAGATGATCTTTGGCATAACGGAATCTTGGAAAGCCTTCAACTAATTTGTGACGAGCGAGATCAGTCATCATTTTGAAATTCAAATGAGAAAGGCGTTTATGCCATAACCAGGATTTAGTCATTTCAGCTTTGGATAGAAGACATATTGGAGATGAATAAATCATGTCAGACATTGAAATTGTGTAAAGGTTAGTACCACGTTTGCCAGACATCAAATCATTGCCTTGTAGATCACGAACAAAACAGGTTTTCTCGCGAAATGCTACTTCTAAATCTCCATCACAAAATTGACCGACTGAAAAGAGGTTGTGACCCAAGCCTTCAACATAGTATACTCTGCTAATTTCAATATTCCCATGCATGTAGTCGCCGTAACCCATGATTAAAGCGTATTGATCATTCCCGAATCTGACAGTTCCAATAAACTTTGAGACAAAGTTTTTTAACAGTTTGAGATTGCTTGTCATATGTCGGGTGCAACCGCTATCAACAATCCAGAGAACGATCTGAACCACCTGCATCAAAAGAAGACAACAGAGATGGAACAGAAGTAAGGGTGGAACCCGAGGAAATTGTGGGTTCCTGTTGGTTAGAAACACAAATATTTAACAATTTAGGAATTCATTTGAAATTTGGTTTGTATTGTAACCAACGTTGCCAGTTCCAACTAGTTTTTGCTTTGTTCTTAGTGAATGCACTAGCTTTTGACGTGTTCCTAGAATTGTTGATTACTGCTTTTGGGTTGACTACAACATCATTTGAAACTGTAGTAGGCGTTTTTCTTAAGGTAGACTTAGAGGCATTAGTGGACCTAGAAGAAGAGCCGGATCTACGTTTCTTTTTACGATGTAAGAGATTATTAGCTACACATTTGGTATGATCACCAGATAACACACTTTTACGACAAAACACACAAGATGCATTAATATTCAAAACATTAGAAGGTTCAGCATTCGTTACATTAAGATTTGGATTACAATTTTCCAGATTAGAATCTAAATCAGATGCAACATGAGTTTTATTCAAGGTCCTAAGGTGAACTTCTACTTCTTGCACTTCTAGTGTTCCTCTTTTACATTGCGAGAGCCTAGTCTTTTTAGTCTTCTTAACGCTTTTTGGCTTTGGGCTGCTAACGCTCTTAGGGGAAACTAGACCTGTGGGAGTGGAAGAGCTAACATTAGAACTCTTAGCATGCTTATGCTTACCCTTATCTGTTCTGTCTATTTGAAACATTCCTGGTGCTATCACAGTGGTGTCAATAAACTTTCCTTTTTGAAGTAGCATAATTTTCTCTTTCAAATCAATGATGATGTGTTTTTTGTCCTGAATATCAGACTCAAGTAAACCATTGCAATAACGAATGTCATCGCGGTTTTGTTGCCATTCGGCGTTTTCAATTTTTAACTCCGCAATGTCATTTTTAAGTAGAAGACATTTGTTTTTGAGAAACTCAATCTTGGTACGTAGTTGCAATTCTGTTTCAATATTTTGAGCTTGACACCAATCAATCTTTTGTTTGAATTGACAAATTTCGTTTGAAAGTTTGTTTATCACATCATCACTGTTTTGACGCAACGTTTCATATTGATGTTTCAATGTTTCATTTTGTGACCTCAACAAAACAAGATCAGCACAGTACTCTGCAAATAATTCAGCATTGCTGGAATAATAGAGATCATTCATGAGAAAACTATGAATATCAGCATGAAGAAGTTGTTCCAAGAGTCGATCAGAATCTGTTTTCAAAAATCGGTTTTTGCGTTGTTGAACCAAAATTGCATTTTCATTAAGAGCGAAAACATCTTTCATATCTTTAACTTCTTTTTGGAGTTCTTGTTCCCAACGAGTAGCACAATAACGCAAATGTTGAACTAAAGGCAGAATTTGTTTTTGAAAAATTTCTCGCTTTTCCCGCTCGTAAGCTGATTGAAAAGTAAGAATTTTAATTTGCGAATGATGTTCAATGACATTTTCCAAATTATCGATGCCTTTCATGAATGTTTGAAAATAGTCTAAAACTTTACAGTGTGTAGGTAATGGTGTCACATGACCAGAAGATGGTAATGGACCATTTACTTGTACCACGGGTTTGACAGGAGCTCCATCGAAAGATGAAACATAAGACTCAGTAACATACCATGATTTCTCAGGTATTTCTCTTGACGGAACAAAAGATTTTGAAATGTGAGGAGCTTTTGAGTAATCATATGGTTTGCAATATTCAACTTGACTCATTTTTTATCGACTCTTTTCTTCTAGTTCGTATTCTTCCTCAGTATTATGTACAATAACACGCACAACATTATTATCCATCAATTGGTCCATACTGTACATCTTAGGTATTGTTTTGAATGCAGTGCGAAGAAAAGAGGATCTGTAATCGCCGAGGGCAAAACCTTTGTCTGGTCTTGGTTTTAAAGTAAACTTTTGAATTGTCGTTACAGATTCCCCATGTTTATAAACGATATTTTGAAAAGCTTTAATTTGACGTTCGAGAACGAGATTATCGTCATGTAAAGAATTTTCTTTTTCTCGTTTTTGCACTTTATGTTCATAAAATTCCTGTTTGCAAGTTATCACCTCTTTTTGTGTTTTTGAAAGTTCCTGTTGGAGTTGAACAACTTGTTTTTGAAGATCATGTTTTTCATTTTCCAGTTTGGAAACCAATTTACCATTTGACTCAACTATGTCATATATTTGCTTTTGAAGATTTTGTTCTTTGACATATGATTCCTGAAATGACTTTTCAAAGATTTTTTCACGATGAACTGCATTTTGAAAGTTTGAAAGTTGTTTTTTATAACATTCAATGTCCTTTTTCAAATCGGCATTTTCTTTTAAAACTTTAGTTTGCTCGTCCGTTATGTGATTAGAAAGAAGTTGTTTGGCCGTAACTGTACAGTCAGGAGCTGGATCAGAAGGAGGTTCATGTTGTTCAATAAAGTCATTTTCGTCTTGCTCAATAGGATCATCAAATGAGACGACAGTGTCATCATCAAATATAACAAATGTGTCTAATTGTTCATCCTCTTGAGAAGAGAAAAATGGTTCAGAAGGAACAACTTGCGCCTGATCTGATTCAGAAACATAGGGTGATGCATTAAATTCTATGGAGCATGTGGTTAGGTCATTTACCTAAGACAAGCCATCAGTGGAGAACACTGGGCCTGAATCATTCAACTGATGTTCCTGCATGTTGACCATAAGCATCACAGCTGCATTGGCTTCAAGATCTTCCATATCATCATCATTGTAAGCATTAGCAAAGAAACTGTTCTCATGAGCATTGAAAGTTCCTTCCTTTTCATCTTTGAGAGCCATAAGTAATGCCTGCTTGTGAAACTCACTGCCGCGGGTCCTTGGGTGAGGGCATGCAGTTGCAATATGACCTTTTTCGTTGCAGTTGTAGCACCATATTGCATTCCCAGAGACTGTGTTGTTACTAGCAGCATTGTCATTACTTCGCTGAGGAGCACCTGGATTGTTTCTGAATCCCCCATTGTTGTTGACTCTTTGTCCATACCTAGAATTTCCAGTATACCCACCTGAACGTCCAGAATAACGGTTCTGAATCTCAACTCGACCATCTTGAACGACAGCTTGATTTCTTGTATTTGATGAAGAACGAAGACGGTTGTTGGTTTTTTGGAGAATTTGCTAAAAGCACGAGCAACAAGAGCAAGTCCTTGATTCAACGTATTAACGTCATCATCATCTTCAATCTGATTAGAGTAAGACATGCTATCATGGTTGTCATATGGAGCAAGTTGAGTAGAAGCGTGTTGAGAAGTAGGAGGTTGCTGGGGACTGAAGTAATTCTGTTCCTGATCATAAGCATGATTAGACATCGAAGGATGTGAAGCATGAGTTTGAGCAACGAGTGCAAGGGGATTAGAAGTAGGTGGTGGTGTATATCCTCCTCGGGCGACTTTATCTTTTTCAACTTCAGACTCATAGTGTTTGAGATAGTCGTACAACAACCCATATGGATCTCTATGAAGATTCTTAGCTTGTCTCACAAATATCACATACTTTTGCCACTCAGGACCCAGACTACTAATAAACTTTGTATTGACAGCGATTCTTGGAAGGGGTACTTCATGTCTCTCTAAATCATTGACGACATTGGTGAAACGATGAAAGTAAGACTCAAGAGATTCCCCTGGTTCGATCATGATATTAGTGTATTCCAAGTAAAGTTTAGATTCCATGTCTTCCTTGTTCAGTTGTGTGCCTTGCATCAATAGATGGACGTGTTCCCACATAGCTTTAGCAGTTGTTTGAGCATCAACACTTCTGAATATGATGTTTGGTATGCCTTGAAGTATGTAGGACATAGCATACTCATCTGCTTCACGATGGTAGTTTTGTTCAGTAGTAAGTTGAGACTCAGGAACACGCATAGCAGTTGGAGCTATAGGAGGATCAGCAGATGGGTCACCGCCAACGTAGTTAACAGGCAAAGGAAACGGTCCTTCAAGGATAACTTGTTTCATGTACTTACCATTGGGTTTCTTGAGTTCAATAAACCTTAAGAATCGACTTGCCCACTGAATGTAATTTCCCGGTGTTAGCATTGGTGGGGTGTCAATAGAGCCTGCTTCGTGTCTGGATTGTTGAGTTGAAATGACTTCACACATCTTGTCAAACCAGTGAGTAGGTTTTGGTGGAAGTTGGCTTTGTTGTGGTGACATAGGATAGGATTGTTGTATTGGAACCATTTGTTGCATGAAGTTATGTTGTTGTGAGTAAACCGGTTGTTGATAATATTGTGGTGATTGTTGATACTGTTGTTGTTGCTGATGATACTGTTGATTCTGATGTTGCTGAGGATGGTTAAAGTTGTAGTACGGTGGTTGAGACATATTGAAACACTTGTGTGAAAAGATGGATCTTGTAGAAGGTATACGTTTGCCAAATCTCGAAAAGTTTGCCCAAGTAGATGTTTGCGAAACTTAGTCACTGATCTTGTGATTGCGAAAAGTTGAACTTAAGAGATTGCGAAATTAGTTACTCAGAGATTTCGAAAATTTTGGGATTACGAAAGAAAGGTTTCTCGAAACTTGAGTATTTTCGAAAAACTTGAGATGTCGAAAACTAAAGCTGTTTTCGAAAAAACTTGTGATTTCGAAAATTAAGAAATTTTCGAGAACACAATTTCTCAAACACACTTTCAAAATTATACAATTTAGAAAGTTTACCAAAATTCGAAGTACTTTTCTTCCTTATACAAGAGAGAAAAGACTGAGTCCACAATTCGTGAGGCGAGAAGAAGCACAAGACCACGATTTCGAAACTTGGTCAAGGAGGTGATTTCGAAATTTTGCAGAAATTTGTTTTTCAAGGAAAGCAATCCAAAAACGAGTTTTTAATGCAAGATTTTTGTACTTCAAGTTGTAAAATGATGAAATCTTGAAGAAAGTTATAAACTTGACAAACTTTTTCAAAAATTTAAATAATTTCGAAAAAAGTACATAAAATCAAATCGTGAATTTTGAGAGAAAGATTGATACTTTTTTGTTTGATATGTTTTGTAGCACAAGTTTGTAAGCAAATATGTGACAAAAACCAAGAAACAAACAAGAAAGTACAATTTTTATCACAAAATAACGTATTAAAAAGAGTTTAAGGATCGATTTCAAAGAGAAAAACAATAACTACACCTTCATATGGCGAATGATACCACTTGTTAGGTCACCATATTGATTTCACACAAACAAGAATGAGATAGATATAAGGAGTTGGGTGAATACTTGAATGAGAGAAATATAAGTGCAAGAGTTTCCTTAAGATTTCAAATAAACACCCAAGTTTACAAGAGACCTAAGACTAGTATTTATAGGTAAGGAGCTAGGGCAACACTCCTAATCCTTCTCTTCTCATAATTCGTATGGGCTTAAGGCCCATGGACTTCATTCTTAAGCCTAGTAAACTTAATACAAAATGTAAATGAAAGTAAATAATAACTAAGCAACCTAATATTATTACAAATGACCGAGACTTGATAAAATAGCAAAACTTTGATCCCAACAGTTTTTAACCCTCTACGATGGTGGGTAAGTGTTGGTAAACTTGTTATATATTTTTTTTGATCTAAAAACTCGTATTTTTTTTGGATTCTGCTTGTGGTGATGGTTTTTTGGTATGGTGTTATAGTTTTCATGGGGATAAAAAGAGATTAAAAGTGGTTGTTAGTTTTGTGGATCTAAACTAGTAAAACATGTTATGGAGTTTTGTGGATTTAAAACTGGATTAACTCGAAAAATTTGTGAAACGAGTGTTTGTTTGTATGTTACCGAGTCGACTCAGTGAGTGAATTGATAATTGGTATAATCTATATGTGGTATTGTTTGGTTTCGGGTTTGTAGTAAAACTCGTTTAAGATGTGTTTGGTTAATGTGATTTGTTGGTTTGTCTCGCATCAGTCACAATAACCACAAGGGTGGTTTGTTTTTGTTTTGGACCAGCAAGAAGCACCCCAAAGGTGTTTGTTAGTTTGAGTAGTCGAAAAGAAGACTTGTATGAGTTTCGAATTCTGTGCTTGTTGGGATGGTAAACTTGTGTTGTGTTTGCACTTGGACAAAAAAATTGCTTAGTATTTGCACTTGGACCTACTTGTGTGTGCACTGTTGAATATTGGCATGGGGTGATGATGGTATTTTTTTTTTGTTACAGGTGCTTATGTGCTTATGTGCTTACTAAGGCATGTTATACTAAGGCATGTGTTATCTAGACCAGTCCGGTTAACACATCCCTTAGTCCAAGTGCAAACACAAGCATGTGTTATACTAACGGTCCTTATTTTTGTTAGTCCAACCCTCTCTAAAACTTGGTTTAAAAAAAATAACCGAGATACGGCGATGATGATTTAAAAAAATGATTTTGGGGTGGCATTTCCGAATGGACGGCAAAAAAAATCTTAATTTTGCTACCTTTGAAGTTGCAGCCATATATGCTAAATCTTGCTTATGTGAAACTATTATAATCTGAGCCTATTGTAATCTCGATGCCTTTTTAATGTGTAAAATGGAGATTACCTCTTGTGTGTAAAATTGTGAACGAGACATTTCGGCAGCTTTGTGGTTTGTTACTTGTGGCTTGTGTTTCACTTGGCTTCTTTATGTTAACCAGTTGGCTTCTTTGTGGTATGCTTTGTTGTTACTTACGGCTTGTGTTACTTGCGGCTTGTGTTTCACTTGGCTTCTTTATGTTCACTTGGCTTCTTTATGGTCTGCTTTGTTGTGAAATCTGCTTCTTTGTAGTTTTGCTTTGTTTGTGATTGAAAGTTAATGGGGACCGTGAGTATAACCCCTCCCTTATAATGGGGCAAAGTTGCCTTTGTGAGAATCTCGTTGTTGAGCTTGTGACCTTGTGAGAATCTAACTGTTGAACTTTGTGTCCAATCTTCTTATGTGCAATCTCCACTTTTGCTCTTGTGACCATGTTACCTGCGGAGAATCTTACTGTTGATGATTATGTTAAGCTTTGTGTCCAATCTTCTTTTGTGCAATCTGCACTTTTGAGATTGTGACCTTGTTACCTTGTGAGAATCTTACTGTTGATGATTATGTGACCTTGTTTCCTTTTGAGCTTGAGACTATAAGGCGATGATGATTATGTGTTAATCTGAGCCTTTGTGTGGAATATGCACTTGGGTAGTAAACCTGCTTGTGTTTGCACTTGGACAAAAAAAATTGCTTGTGTTTGCACTTGGACTAAAACCTACTTGTGTGCAACCAGCTTTTGTATCTGCAGTTGGCACTTGGACAAATGGTTTACTAATAGGCGATGACGAATGGTTTTCTAAAAACCGAAAGGATGGCAAAGTGATATTTTTATCACTTTGCAACCTTCATATCCGAGCCTAACATATTTTGTGAGTTCATTATTTTGAGAAAATAAGGCGATGACGATTATGTGTTAATCCGAGCCTTTCTGTGGAATAACCTGCTTGTGTTTGCACTTGGACCTGCTTGTGTTGTGTTTGCACTTGGACAAAAAGATTGCTTAGTATTTGCACTTTGGACCTGCTTGTGTGTGCACTGGGAAAAAAAATTATTGTGCACTTGGACAAAAATAAAAATGAGGACAAAATAAACTTTGGACAAATTAAAAAAATAAATAAAAAAAAAAGACAGCTTAAGACAAAAATGCAGACTGCCACCCTACCACTAGGGAGGGTTTGGCAATTTTCCTCTAGAGCCCGTCCGGTTAATGCATCCCCACCTCTATATATAAACCTATATCTAGCCTCTTTCCATTGATAGCCTATAGGTCTTCTGTTGGACGTAGTATTTGTTTACTTCTTTCATACGTTCTTATTTTTCAAATCTATTTGCTGATAATAATCGATCGGTCTGAAATCTGTTTTTTTATTCTCTAATAGGATCGTTATTAGATATTATCATCCTACTGTCTAGTATTATGGATTCCAGGTTCATCTATATATTTTGAATATATTCTCCTATCGATGATTATATTTGGATTCGGTTCCGAAAACTATATGTTGTGGTAGATCTATCTGGTTGTTGATTCGTAGGTGCATGGAATATGGATTAGGATTTCAGGGAACTGGTAACGAATTTTGATCAGGTTATTCTAACGTTTGAGAGGTTGTTACGTCGTATCTGATTTCGATATTATGAATTATTTGTAATGGATTAAAGGTCTCAACTCTCAAGTAACTGATATAAGATGGTTTGATTTCAGTTTTGTAGTGCCAGAGATTAGGATCGGATATCATCATTCTAGGAATTTCGGATCGATTTGTTTATTATGCAAAAGGATAAGATTTACTTGATATTTGGTTGATTATAAATATACTTGATTGATTCGATTTCTGTTTCGAAACCAAGAGTCACGAGGTTATCTTTTGTGTCTTTCTAGGGTTCAGCTGGCTGTTGAGTACGCTACATCTTGGGGCCTGTTGAATCCACTACTACACAAACTGATTTTTCCCACGAAAATTTTCCCACGGAAACGAAACTGTGTGAAATTTCACACGGGATACCAACAAATTACACACCAAATTGTTGACCAAATTTCGTGAGAAACCTGTGGGAAAATTATAGTGTGAAAGTTGTTGGAAATCAGTGGCAAAAAAACCACGGATATGTATGAAAAATGGCTACTAAAAACTGTGGAAAATTTGTGAGAAATCTTTAGGAAATTAAACCCACGGATTATCCACGGTAATATTTGTGGGAAAATAGTCAACGCTCGTGGGAATTCTCGTGGGAAAATATTTACCCACGGGGTTTTTACACACGGAACGAATCCGTGTGAAATCTGTGGATAAAGGCCGTTTCACACTGATTTTCCCACGGATTTGGTAGTGGGTAAAACCCATAGCTGTTAAGATCTCGATCTAGCTCTTAAGATCTTCCGATCTTACGATCCCGTTAAGAAAAAACGAGTCGATCCTTCGTAGGATCTTAAATAGCATAGGATCTTAAGCATGATCTCAATCTTACCATAAGATCGTAAGATCTCGATCCGATTCGATCCTACTTCCCTTAATTTAACTAACTAATAAACTATAAATGAATGAATTTTGTTAAATTAAAACAATATAGCAAGCGTTAATTACTGTAAATGTCTAATAAGATCAAGATATATAGATTTTTTGATTAAAAGATTCAGCGTCCTTAATTAACGATTAGATATTTTTGTATTTTAGAGTATTACGCGTCCCATTTTTATATTACTATAACTTTCAGAACTCTTTTTTCTTCTCTAATTTGTTATACAATCATCTTTGAATACGAATTACTAGAAAAATAAGATTTTTAGACATTTAAGTAGGATCGTAGGATCTCGATCCGATCCTACGATCTCGATCTTGCAAAGACAAAAACGATCTCACGTGGGATCGCGATCTTGACAGCCTTGGTAAAACCAGTTTTTTGTAGTAGTGATCGTTATGTAGATGGGTATATTTGATCTTGTTTGATTTTCATTAACGCACGTTGTCAACATAACCAGTATACAACTATGCACCTGATGAGGCGAAAAATGATCCGTTTTTAGGGGGTCATTTAAGCCCGAATCCGACTTTATTTGATCAAATGTTGCCCTAAATCGTTCCTTTTGTGATTTTAGGTACTTGGAGAGTGAATTCTGGAAAAGAAGCCATTTTGGACGTTTTTGGAGCATAAAAGTGAAGAAAACGGCAAAGTCTCAATTTTCCATGCTGGAAACAGTAGGTGACGGCATCAAGAGTTATACCCTGACGGCTTCAAAGTCCCAAGAATAAAATACCGTAGTTGATGACGGCGTCACCAAGGCCGTCACCAAGGCCGTCACGTGTAAACTTGTCAAAACTTGCGCGCGGAGTAGCTGATATTGTTTTGGTCATAACTTTTGCATACGAACTCGGATTTAGGTGATTCAAAAGCCCACGCGAAGAGGACGAAGAGATCTATAATTTCGTGAAAAAGTGGTCTTGACGGCGTCAAGAGTAACGGGCTGACGCCGTCAAGAAGGGCCGACAGAAAACATGCCTATAAATATAACTTCATAACTTCACTTTTTGTAAGCCCTAAACCCTAAGGTCGATTCCTGGGTTTAGGTGGGTGTTTTTCCAGCAACTTAGAGGGTTTCAATCACTCCATAAACATCATGTATTGGTTTGATGATTCTATCTCAACTATATCTTTCATTATTCTTGTTGATTGTCCTTCTTTGATTATGATTTGCTAATTCACCTTGTGTCTACTTATGATTGTGTGAAACTTGTATATAATTGATTAGATCTTATTGATTCCTTGTTGATGTTTGTGTCTATCTTCATCAATTAGGGCGTGACACTTCGATAGATCTAATTGGTTTAGTTTATAATCCTTGTTTCCTATTGATTCTTGTTTTGATTGAATGATTTATATGTTAGGCTTAAGAAAACTGGCAGATCTCCAAATGTTAACATGCTTGAACGTCTTAAGAAACATGAACCGAGGCGTACTAGGTCTTTATTGGTTGTATTTAATGCATGAGCCACTGTTTACAATCCCTATAGTTGTGCTGGGCATGGTGTAGGAGGAGATAAGAGCTCATAGAATTGGGGAGTTATGTATCCCACCCCATGAATGGTATTAAGGAATACAACCCGTCAATTAAAACAAGGTTACAATTCAATAGGTAGGATTGGATAGCTAGCAAGGAGTAACATATCATGGGTAGACATGCTTCACTTATCTTGTAGAACCCTAGTTTATTTTCTTGTTAATTAGTTTAATTAGTAGCTTTTGGGTTAGTTGATTAGCAACTAATTCCGCCCACTCTCCCAATACCCGAGATTTTTACTTGCTTTTCATAAAATATAAAAATACAAAAAGAATCATCCTTCACCTTTAGACCTAGTTAGATTAATTTCAATCCTAACGACACTATTCCTAGCTGAACGATCAATCCCCCGGTACTTGTCACTATACTATACTACAACGATCAGGTACACTGCCTGGTGGGGGTTGTAAGCTTCTCGAGATCCCTCGAGAGGCAAAGCCTGGTGCAATTCCCACGCATCAAGTTTTTGGCGCCGCAGCCCGGGGAATAGTTATTGTTTAGGTTGAATTTGATTTTTATTATGTCTACTCATTAGATTCCTATCAAGTGAGATTTTTCTTTTTACTTTGTAGCTTTCTCGTAGTCTATCTTTTCTTTGTGATTTTGTTTGTAATTTGCTTCAAATGGACTTTACACTTAGACTTCTAAGAGTATAAGATAGGGTTGAGCGGCTAACACACCAAAGAGTTCAAAATACCTCATTTAGAGACACCTATGAATCATATGAGCCTTCACCTAGGATAGATTCTTATGAACAACCTCCATGTTTAAGATCTAGTTTTAGTGAGGCCAATAGAAAATGCGACCAAGTTTGCCAAGGAATTATGTAGAGAGCCATTGCAACAAATCATAAGTTGGATGAAGCACTAGGTTTGCTATTATCACTACCTAAGAATACAATTGAGGAGGATTTAGCCGAGCATGATCACATTGATCAAAAAGACCTAGGTTCTATGATTGATGATGATGAATCTCAAGAAACAGATGATGAATCTCTTGGGCAATTTGTATATAGCAGTCAGAATATTGAAGATGATCCTTATGATTCGAACATAGAAGTTGAGATGCCTAGAGAAGCACGTGAGATACTTGGGAGAATGTTAGGGCTAGATCCTGATACATGGAATGATGAGGTGAACAACATAAGCCCACAAAATACTCAACCATCATTTGAGGCACACGCACCGCCCGTGACTTACCGGGAAGAAGTAGAAGAAACTTTAGGAATTCCAATGGAGGTAGAACCCTTGGACCAGGCACCACTTGAGGATATAGGTTTGAACACTTGTAGTGATAACCCTACTCCTAGTTCTAGGGAATTTCCTAATGTTGATGAACCGGAACCTCAACCTTTACACAACTTCCCATCCTTAGATTTATTTCTAGGAGACAAAAGAGGAACCGACCCACCCATCAACCAATATTATCCGGGTAGTTTTAGGATGAAGGAAGCCATTCACTCACCCCCTTCACCTCACGTGGCATATTCACACCCTAAGGGTGTGTATCGCTACTTTCACCCACACTTAATCCTAAGTGTAGGGAGAACCTCCTCTATTTCCGTTAAATAAGGGTAGAGTCAGGCTCGTGACTCGAACAAAAACAAGCGCTTCTTGGGAGGCAACCCATGTTTTGTGTGTTTTTATTTGTTTGTTTGTTTGTTTGTTTGTTTGATTTTATTTGTCTCCGCTCATGTTTCAAAGTAAATTGTGAAAATGCTTTATTTTGTTTTTAACTTCGTCTTAATTGCATATAAAGGTATTTTGCAAAAGATAAGTGTAAGGGAGATCCAAATTTGTTTATAAGAACGAAATTGAGCATGAACCACAACAATAATAAATGGACATGTGTATTAGTACTTGTTAGTGTCAAATGCTTGTATCGAGTCATAATGATGTTTTGCAGGATTTTCCAGGAAATAGGACGAAGTTTTTCCAGAAATTTTCCGGAAACTTAACATAAGAATTTCTGCAGGTCACTTCTGACGGCGTCACGAGTTTACTCTTGACGGCGTCACGTGTAAAAATCTGGAAATTTTACCAGTTTTGTTTTTCTAACGGAGTCTTATGATTTTTGTGAATTATTAAGTTTTATAATCTCCAGGAAATCTGCAAACATTCATTCCACAAGCATTATATCTTTAATTGTTTTGTTTTTATTCCTAAGTCTGGAATTACATCTAGTTGTGAGTTATCTTTGTTCGGATTGATGCTTTGGGTTTTTGTAGTTGTTTTCTCAGGATTTACAGGTTATGTTCGACAAGGAGATGATTTATATTCTGGAAGGGAAGCTTTGATTGTTCATTTTCTTGGAGGAATATTTAACCTGGCCAACCTATAATCCATACCGAGCGAATCAGGGGAGTATTTGATTTCATTCTCTTTACTTTTTCACTTTTACATTCTTTACTTGAACATTGGGGACAATGTTCATATTAAGTGTAAGGGGAGGGAAAAAAGATGATACCTTACATATGCACTTTCGCTTGAGTTTGTTTTGTTTAATGGTAGATGTGTAATAAAACTATGAGAAATACTTGTTAGTGTAATTTTAGCGCCAAATTTAAATTTTTTTACAACATTTAGGAGTGAAACTTTAGCCATAGCAAGCGTCTCATGGATAGGAGATTGTATGACTAGCACATAACCGTATATTCAGAAAAATTTTCCACCCAAAAATGTGAGGTTCGCCTTTAGATTTGATAGGAAAAACATTCATTATTGGTGCTTATGAGTGTACCGGTAGCATTTAGATTCTAGAACTTGCGTTAGTGATGCATCCCGAGACCGCTAGTATTCGTGTAGTAGGATTTACTACATGATAAGAGGCATTAGGATTACCCTTGTGTTAAACCCGTATTATAATTACTTGACCATTTAAGTCATATTACTTGGCTAGTTAAGTCAACTAATTTTTCCCACACCCTTAGCGTTGTACGCATTTTTAGTACACGAAACCCCTAGTACACCCCTCCGAGCCTATCTTTTCGTTTCTAACTTTAAGCATCTTACTTAAAGGTAGAATTTGTTACACCCCACTTAAATGTACAACCAAATCGCCTTAGCCTTCCGTGTATGCGCTCATTTTTAGTGCATTATTGTTATTTGTTAAACCCCAAGTTAACTTTCTAATTGATTACATGGTTGCTAAGTCGAGTCATATCCTTGTACATATTGTTTTGGGACGATTGGGACTCATGGGTAAGTACTTATTTTATGGAGTAATGGGGAAGAACATCATATTATTACCCCCATATGTACGTTAATCTTAAAAGTGCTCCAAGTGTTTTGATTTTCTTAATTCGAGTCATTAGAATAGTTGAATGTAAAGTATGTAAAGATTCAAGTGTAAGGGGAATGTTCATACCCCTATGATGTATTATTTTGGATGGTAGGGTAAGAGTGTATGAAAAAAAAAAAAAAAAAAAAAAAAAAAAAAAAAGGAAAAAAAGAGAAAAAAAACATACGGACTACCATCCCGTTTTCATTCTATGTTCATTTTATGTTTTTGTTATTTTTCATTTGTTAGCTTAAGTCGAGTCTAGTCTTGGCTTAGCAACGCCATCTTGTACATGTAATTAACCAAGATTGTTAACTCGCCACCAGTAAAACTTCCTTTATCCAACAAAATCGTGTAATTCATATCCCTATACCTAACGTTACAACCCTTTAAAAGACCTCTTTGATAGTTTATCCTAGGTGCTTACGCCATGTGGTGGAGGTTTGATCCTTTCCCAAGCCTATGGTAATCTATTTTGCTATGACAGGTAGTGAGAGATATCTTCCATTTCCATAATGTTATATTACTTTATTACACCCTAGAGATGTGAGTATCTAAACACTATTTGTGAGGTGCTTGTGTATGATCTCCGTGCTTGTCTATTGGTCTTTAGTGGAACGATTATTTGTTGTAATTACTTTTATATTAGTATTAAATGACCCCTAACTTGTCTTTTGAGTAGAATAAAAGCGCGTTTGCTTGAGGACAAGCAAATCTCAAGTGTAAGGGTATATGATGTGGCGAAAAATGATCCGTTTTTAGGGGGTCATTTAAGCCCGAATCCGACTTTATTTGATCAAATATTGCCCTAAATCGTTCCTTTTGTGATTTTAGGTACTTGGAGAGTGAATTCTGGAAAAGAAGCCATTTTGGACATTTTTGGAGCATAAAAGTGAAGAAAACGGCAAAGTCTCAATTTTCCATGCTGGAAACAATAGGTGACGGCGTCAAGAGTTATACCCTGACGGCGTCAAAGTCCCAAGAATAAAATACCGTAGTTGATGACGGCGTCACCAAGGCCGTCACCAAGGCCGTCACGTGTAAACTTGTCAAAACTTGCGCGCGGAGTAGCTGATATTGTTTTGGTCATAACTTTTGCATACGAACTCGGATTTAGGTGATTCAAAAGCCCACGCGAAGAGGACGAAGAGATCTATAATTTCGTGAAAAAGTGGTCTTGACGGCGTCAAGAGTAACGGGCTGACGCCGTCAAGAAGGGCCGACAGAAAACATGCCTATAAATATAACTTCATAACTTCACTTTTTGTAAGCCCTAAACCCTAAGGTCGATTCCTGGGTTTAGGTGGGTGTTTTTCCAGCAACTTAGAGGGTTTCAATCACTCCATAAACATCATGTATTGGTTTGATGATTCTATCTCAACTATATCTTTCATTATTCTTGTTGATTGTCCTTCTTTGATTATGATTTGCTAATTCACCTTGTGTCTACTTATGATTGTGTGAAACTTGTATATAATTGATTAGATCTTATTGATTCCTTGTTGATGTTTGTGTCTATCTTCATCAATTAGGGCGTGACACTTTGATAGATCTAATTGGTTTAGTTTATAATCCTTGTTTCCTATTGATTCTTGTTTTGATTGAATGATTTATATGTTAGGCTTAAGAAAACTGGCAGATCTCCAAATGGTAACATGCTTGAACGTCTTAAGAAACATGAACCGAGGCGTACTAGGTCTTTATTGGTTGTATTTAATGCATGAGCCACTGTTTACAATCCCTATAGTTGTGTTGGGCATGGTGTAGGAGGAGATAAGAGCTCATAGAATTGGGGAGTTATGTATGCCACCCCATGAATGGTATTAAGGAATACAACCCGTCAATTAAAACAAGGTTACAATTCAATAGGTAGGATTGGATAGCTAGCAAGGAGTAACATATCATGGGTAGACATGCTTCACTTATCTTGTAGAACCCTAGTTTATTTTCTTGTTAATTAGTTTAATTAGTAGCTTTTGGGTTAGTTGATTAGCAACTAATTCCGCCCACTCTCCCAATACCCGAGATTTTTACTTGCTTTTCATAAAATATAAAAATACAAAAAGAATCATCCTTCACCTTTAGACCTAGTTAGATTAATTTCAATCCTAACGACACTATTCCTAGCTGAAAGATCAATCCCCCGGTACTTGTCACTATACTATACTACAACGATCAGGTACACTGCCTGGTGGGGGTTGTAAGCTTCTCGAGATCCCTCGAGAGGCAAAGCCTGGTGCAATTCCCACGCATCAGCACCTCTATATATACTACCCTCCCTTTATAAAATCTTACTTTTTTAAATATGTTGATAAATAATAACACATCGATTTGATTGTTCGATCGACCTGAAAGCCGTTTGTTGTTTCTATAGGTTAATCATTAGAAATTATTCTCCTAAAATGGAATACAGGTTCTTTATTATTTTGAATCTTCTGGCTTTTAGTGAGATGATTATTTCTTGATTGCAAAACTATTCGTTATGGCTGATCTATTAGGCGTTGTTGATCCACATCTACACGGAATATGGATTAGGTTTTGATCGGATCAGGATATACTCGTTTATTTAGTGATGGTTTGATATCGATTTTGAAGCTATTTTTTAGGACATATTCATCGTTTTATTGGCAAAGCTATATACGTATTGTGGCAGAACTGTTGGTTATGGTTTTGTAGGTGCCAACAACTATGATCGGGTAGCATCATTTTAGGAATTTCATGTATCTGTTCAATTAGTTTGTTCTACGAAGGATAAGAATCTGAGATTTACTTGATAGTTGGTTGTTCTGATATCAACTTCATATTCAATCTGTTTTCCAATTCGAAATCAAGAGTGATGAGATTATCTCTTGTGTATTTCTAGGGTTTTGCTGGATGTTGAGAGAAAGGCTGGTCACTGGTTTAACTAGCGTTTGGATTGGGACATTTGATCTTTTTTGATTATCTTAAATTAAACATATATACTAAAGTTCGGGCTATGCCTCCCAACTTTGCTTGCAACTACAGTAGAAAAACAATATTTTATTTTACTCTGAATCTAGGCCCTTCTTCTCACTTCCTAAAAAATTCCATATATCATCTTTCACATCCAGCTCTCACACACAAACCTAAATCCAGATCCAGCTCTCACACACAAACTTAAATCCATCTTTCACATTTGTTACACACATACTCATATAATCCAAATACAAACCCTATTCCAATAACCCAAATCTAAAGACACGATTGCCGGTTCCATATTTTTTTTTTCGATATTGATTTATGCCCATGTTAATGCCAATTGAAGATGAAACTTACTGAAGATGGGGAAACTTCTGATGGACTGGTAACTATTTTTTTTATTAGATTTCTTTCGGTATGTTTTATACTATTGAAACTCTTTATTATCATATGAGTTATTTATTTATTTATTTATTTTTTGATTAGCTTTGATGTGTGTATGGTATGTTTTGTAATAGGAAAAGAGGAAAATATTAGAAAGATGTATATCCTTCTTTGTCAACGTATTAGGGATCTCAGGTATTGATTTTTAAAACTTTGGTTATTTATTGGTGGTATCTTATAAATTTATCTATGGGATTTTGGTTTTGTTTACTTTGGTGGCTTAATTTTATAAGATTTTATATATTCGTTCGGCATTTGAGTCATTTGTTGAGTTCCTGTCACTTAGATATTAGGTGATGCATGTTTATTTAAGCTTTTGTTGGGTTGATTGCATTGTTGCTATTGAATTTAGGCCTTAATTTAGTTACAATGGTTAGTTGCAGGTGTGTCGATAGCAATTGGAAATAACGAGCTAGCACACTACAAAATGAAAATCGAGGGTATATCACTATGAAGAACCCATAATAGAAAAGGAGTTTAAAAGCAACATATTTTGAGGCAAAAGGTATTTCTTCTCCCTGTTGATTCATGCTAATGAGTGTTAATAGTCTTTTGATGATATACAAGCAGTTCTAGAAATAGTCTTTTGATTTGCTTATGATGTATAAAAAATATAGTTTCGAGGAATGTTTTTAGTGATATCAAGGGTCATGACTGTAGCGTCAGTTTTCCTTTGTCTTTTTTTCCTGACACGAAAGGTAAGAGTTTGGAAGAAATGGCGGCATTAAGTGAGAAAACGGATACTCAGACCAGTATGGTAGTTGAGATACGTGAAAAAATAAATTTTAGTGTACTATGTGATACTTTATTGTAACGCCGCCTTATTAGATTTTTATAGGACAAATTTAATTAGTGATTAATTCGCAAGCGAGCAATGCAATGCAGATATTACCACAATTAGGTTGCGCAGTCACTTTTGGGTAAACCTGGGTTTCAGCTTGGGCAGTGAAGGGTGTAATGTTGTTCCTGTATCTAAAAATATGGCATTAGTTAATGCTAATTCGACTTCCATACAAGAACAATAGTATAGAATATAGATACCTTATTTGTGTTACACACGCGGAGTAAGGTATTTTTTTTGATGTTGTTCGTTAAGAGTTACTTGAGTTTTACTTTCTTATTAATGGACACGATTCATTTTCTTTCCTCTTTCTTGTCACAACTCGTAATTTCCGGTCATTTTCCAAACCTCGACAATTTACTATTCACAAGTTACTATTCATCATTTACTATTCATCGATCACTATTCATCGTTTTCGAGGTCAATTTGATATTCTGAGAAGCGTTCAGAAATTTTACTATTCACTTGACACTATTCATTTCCGGAAGAAATAACACTATTCACGTGCATTGCTCATGTCATCGTAAATTTAGTTTACGAGTATTTAAATTCGCGTAACCGTATTGGTTCAGGTGCGAATTCATGCATTATCATTGGGACATTTCATTCAGACTAGAAATAGTCTGCATATCATCATTATGGCATTTGCATACTATTCCACTCGTAGGATAATTAAATTAATACTTTTGGTACAATTAACGATTTACGTATGTTTATTTCTAAATAAACACTAACACGCGAACTATAATGTGACTAACACGTCCAACACCGCCGACTATGATCCCAGTATATTTTTATATTCATTTTTATAATATAAAAATTATAATATTAATTTACCCGGTATTTTGGATATTTGTTTTAATTATTAACTTAAGTTTACTAAAATTTCGACGGTTTTCGTAGAAATTAAACTATAATTATCCAAACACCCAATAATTTTACCCAACCTATTTTTATAATTTTTATAACTTTATTTTATCCCGGTTAACTCCGTTAAAATTTATTTTTAGTTAACCCGGTACCCGGAACACTTTAAAACTACAAAATAACACTTAATAATACATATACCTCAAAAGTCTTACATACATTCCCCCCCCCCCCCCCTTGACTTGCCGCCCCCCCCCCCCCCCCCCCCCCCTCTCCAATCACTTACACATTTTACTAACTCACTCAAGATTCATTAATGACCTATACTAACTTGTATAAAATAATAATAACACAAATAATACATATCTACAACTAGATCTTTTCTATCATTTTTCACATTGCAAGAAAACTCATCTCTCTTTTTCTCTCTTGAAACTCACGGCCACAACAATAGGGAGGAGCAAGACAAAATTATTTCTCAAGATCAAGTGTTATTATAGTTTAGTTAAGTATTTCTTACAAGGTTTTGAAATATAAACTTAAGAATACTAAGATTTTATCATCTAATCACACCACCTTTCAAAGTAAGTTACCAAGTTAATTTTCATGTTTTCATCAAGTATTTACTTATATCTTATAGCTTTCATACTTTGATCCATGCACAAAATAGTTATACCACTATATTTTTACAAACTTTTGGAACATAAAAGCCCTAGAAGTGATTTTTGGTTAGATCCTTGTTAGATCTACTTGGTTGTGATGTTTAGGAACCCATGACACCCTAAGAAGGTGTATGGTAGGATTAGACTAGTTTTGTGGTGATTGAAAGTGGTTTGATTGAAGATAGAACTAATTTAGAGACTTGAAAATGGTTTTTGAAACTACATATTGACCTACTGTCCCTATTTTTATTTCGTGGGAAAATCAGTGAGTGATGGTTAAATTTTGACCAAAGATTTAGAAAATACTTTCAAAAACGAAACTTTAGGCGAAAGAACGGATTAAAACGAGTTTATAACGAAGGAGATATGATTTTTGTAAAATTAACGACGAAAACTATTTTTCTGAAAACTGCTTGCTGTTTGGCAGATTTCAACGTACAAATAGAGGCATTAAACGTAACCTAGAGGATCCGAGTTATCAAAAATATACTAGTATATACAAAAACGAATCCGTGGATATAAAGAACGAAGGAAATGAACCTATAACGACCAAGTTATACCCGTTTTAACATCGTCAAAACTATATATATATATATATATATATATATATATATATATATATATATATATATATATATATATATATATATTTGGTCACAAATAAAAATAATAACTTACGTACTAAATGGTATATTTTTCTAGAAACATTACTAAGGACTATATTCTTAACAAACGAATACGTATGACCCGAGAAAATATTTATACGACTTAACGACGTTATTTTAAGGTTTTCGATACGAGGAATATAACGCTAACATTTTTATATGATATATATTACGACAAGTTTTTATAACTCCAATTGGACTTATTTTTCCTAAGTATGGAAAGTATATTATCTTGACAATAACTAGTATTTCCAAGTCACAAGTGGTATAGGTATCATGTGCATGTGCATTCATTTCATCATTTCATGATCTAAATTAGATCATTATCATTCATCTTAGGTTGCGGCTAGTGTTCGCGCCTTGTTGTCCCGATCATTCCATCACTTTGTACTAGCATTTCGAGGTGAGTCATAGCCCCACTTTTACTTGTTTAATTACTTTATAAACTCTTTGGGGGAGATACATGCTTAAATATGTGTTTTATACTTTTATACGATTTGAATTATTTCTGAAGGAGAATACGCTGTTTTAATTATTTTTGTACAATGCCAAAGTATTAAATTCCTTACATTGCTTAAGTTTCCTTATTACCACGTCTTGACAAGTCCCCTTTATTATCATGGACCGTTAATTAAGTTCCAAGCGAGAGTGAGTGAATAGATCTATTGAGGGTGACTCCTCCATCTGTGTTTGGGTTGCTCCAACAGAATTACAGATGCATTTCATGTCTTTATTATTAGAGTGTCTGGTAAACACTCATTTGGGGCCAAGTAACGTCTAGCTTCGGTTTCATGAGCTTAAGAGACAATGTAGTTTTATGACTGAAAAACTTATTACTTTACTTTATACTTGGGCTATTGTATATACGATTAAAGTTAAATACTGATGGTTTTTATAAATCTTATTTCAGATTTCTTATTTCGGATTTCTTATTTCTGATTTCTTATTATGGATTTTCTTATTTCTGATATCTTATTTCTGATTTCTTATTTCTGATTTACAATGTCTTTGCATCAACCTTATTACGGATTTATGATGTTTTTACTGGGAAATTTACTCTCCAAATGTTTTACCATACTTACTTGTTCTCTAAAATCTATGAACTCACCAACCTCGTGTTGACACTTTAGTATGTATTCTCAGGTTATTAAGGTAGCTCATGTTGCATGCATTTGGACATTCATGGAGTCGTGGAGACGACGCGTCTGACTATATTTTCTACACCTATGAACGTTTGATCTTGTTGAACTTATTTTAACTAAAATGGCAACATCTTTTGGGACCTATGTTTGTAAACTATGAATGTTTTAATGATCAAACGCTGTATTTTCTAAACGACACTTTAGGTCGTTCAATATAACTGTAACTATGGTGCTATGACAGTCACCCCCAGGTATTCCATTCCGCTGCCATTCAGGTAAATTGGGGGTGTGACATATTGGTACCAGAGCTAAGGTTATAGCGAACTAGGATGTATCTTGGACCCTAGACTATAACCACATCATCATAGCATCTCATCATTTCATCATAGGTGCATATTCACTATACATGTTGTTTTACGCACACACTGTGCAAGTTATTCATACCCATACTCATATATATATATATATATATGATTATATTGACCTGGTTCACAAGTGACATGTCTTCAGATACCCACGCTTTTATCCTTTCATCGGATTCCGACATTGAAGATGCCTTGTCATCTTCCACTACCATTATACCACCAGTTACACGTATACCACCGTTAGCACTATTGATTTGTTATAGGAATAAGGTTTTCCTATCATTCAACCTATACATAAAATGCCATTTGGTAGAGTATTCAGACTTTATTTTAATGGACTTATTAGGATGCTTATTACAAGAGAGATAACATGTTTTCTTTCCTTCACTAGTAGGACGCTTACTACTTAGGTACTACCACCACCATTGGTTACTTATTACACTATTGGTCATCCCATAGTGCGTACTTTAACTTTACCTCTTAGATGTCGCGAGATAGCGCGAAAGAGGGTAGTATCCCATTCACTATTATCACCATTATCTCCTAACTCATCACTAGGATCTCATTGTCATCAATGTTATTCTCATCCTTTAGAATACCACCATTATCATTTCCCTTTTCCATTTCCACTTGCCACGAATTAGATAACACCTTATGGATAATACCAAGATTACGGACTCAACAGGAACATCTACAGGTTCCTCAAGAATGGCTTAGAATCTACACTATCTAGGACTTGATCGATGCACAACTTCAGACACTGCTTCAGGACTATCCCGATCTTATGATGTCGTAAAACCTGATTTCACCTAGAAGGACTACAGGAAGTCTTTAGACTAGACTTATATCTTTACTAGCTTTTACTATTATCCTAGCCACGAGAGGTGTGGCATAGTTCGAAGAAACTTGTAGTATTTTGATTGATGAACAAACGGAATCACCAAGTATTGACTCTACTATGGGGGAATGGTTGTGCTATCTATGATATGGGTTCATATAGACCGAAACTTTCATGTATTATATTCATGTGTTATGAATATGATGATTTTTATTACCTATAGATTCTCATGGACTCTTATGATTTGATGGAAATAGATTTAAGCAAACCACTCCAAACATGACGCAAGCTGCTGTTGGACAAGTCATTGCCAAGAACATGGCCACTACCTTCACCAAGGAACTTACTCACGTGGAATTTATGGGTTGTAATCCCTCCTCCTTTAGCGGAAATATAGACACAAAGGAATTTCTCAAATGGTTCGAAGAATTAGAAACAATCTTTCAATGTGGTGACTGCTGTAAGGAAGACAAAGTTAAGTTCGCCACTTGCACTTTTCAAGAGCATGCCCAGAAATGGTGGACTAAGTATGTCCAGGTAGTAGGAGTTGATGCTGCTTACTCACACTCTTGGGAGAAACTAAAAAGGATGATGAGTTTGAAGTTCTGTGTGAAAAGCGAATTACAAGCAATTGAACAGGAAACACTAAACCTTACCATGGTAGGAGATGATGTTGTTAAGTATACTGCTTCTTTTATGATTTAGCCCGACTAGGCTCTGCAATGGATGAGCCGGAAAGCAAGAAACTTGAAAGGTACATAGGAGGACTTTCTCCTGAAATTCGTATGTTGGTCAACTCATTGGAACCCGATACCATGCCTAAAGCTATCAGAATGGCAATCGAAGCAAAGGAACGCATAGCTCACACCAAGATTTTAGGAGGCAATGGTAGCAACAAGAGAAAGTGGGTCGGTAATCTGGATGCTAATGCTTCTCAACAACCGTTTAAGATACAACAAGTGGTGGAGACCTGTGCTGCGGGGTCAAGCCAAAAGAAAAGGTATGTTGGTAAATTACCCGAGTGCAACAAGTGTCAGTTTCATCACAAAGGACCTTGCCCATCTCAATGTAAAAACTGCCAAAAGCTTGGACATGAAACCAAGGATTGCAAGGCTCCCACCCTCGTAAAGCATCAGAAACTCTCGGTAACCTGCCGCGAGTGTGGAGTAGTGGGACACTTCAGGAGTGAATGCCCGGAGTTGGGAAACCAGAATTGGAAGAAGAAGTTTACGTTTTAATTATATAAACCTTAGTTTGAGCTCTCTAAGGTTGTACTTTCTTTTGGTACTTTCCATAAGTACGTTGATGTAACCTAGTAGTATTAAGCACTTTCCTATCTAATGTAATGACTATCTTTTGTTACCCCTGTGATAACCGTAGCCTTTGTTTATTCCATTTTCTATTGCAATTGCGCAATTTTCAATCGTTTCGCAACATTATATCATTGTCTTATTTAGGGAATAGGCCGATTTCATATTTGATGGATTAGTAGATTATTACCATTCCATAGTATTTACCCATGTATCCAATAAACCATCCAACGAGTTTTATTTCAAACTATTTTACTACCTTATGGGGAAATTGTTTTTACCAAATTTCTAAAATAAGCCGTTTTGTTACCGTACTATAAACTGATTTTTCCTATATTACGCCAAATATTTACTATTATTACGCGGAACAAATTTTTTTTTATTACTTTGAAAGGAAATAATTAGAATACCATTTTTAATAACAATACGTTGAACACCATCTAAAGCTTTTGAGAAAAAGTAATATTATTTTGGCTAAATCAAGCATCGCATCATCAGTCCTCAACTATACATAGCCTGATCACCTATGTATACTTCAGGAAAGATTATGCCATGAAGGAAATAGTTACTTTTTAAAGTATTGCTAATAACAATCTTCATTCAAAAGCGTTTTAGACAAGTAAACTCTTTTATAAGTGTCTTTTCTGACAAACTCTCCCTGGATACTTACCTCACCTGTCACCCATTTAGCCATTAAGTTGGATTGTTCTATTTACTTCTCTAGGAGAGACTTTCCATATCAATTACTAGTAGGATTCCTCGATACCAGAAAAACAATGAAAGGATTACAGAACTACTAACCTAGACTAGAAGTATACACCAAGACAATTTATAGCTCAATAACAGTTCTAAGATGCCACGAGACCATCCGAACCACCATCTCTGACCGGGTTGTCCAATTCTATTATTTAAAGGTACTAGCTAGACTGAGCTACAGGATCGAACACATTGAGAGAGTGCGCTAAGCAAAACCATAGGAATAAACCAAGCCTCCTAACCGATACTGTAAAGTGATTTGATTAAACATGGCCTTATCTAAATGCAAACTTCCCTGCAGTGAGTTTTACGCCAAGAATGATTGATTCGAAATATGGATATTGATATAGATTCCCTCAAGGAATTGTGTTCTCAAGAAATTCTAGATAACCTCACCTATACATCAAGAGAGGCATCAGGCCCAAGCACAATAGGCAAAGGAAAACACATGTCTTAGAAATTCGTTAGACCAAAATACAAGGAATCAAAGAAATTGTTACCCATATTCTGTCCCCTTCAGATAACTCCGAGTTCGAAAGACAGAACGTTGTGTAATTAGTCACAAGATTTATTGTACCTATTTCAATTATTCCCGATAAAGGTGATCGAATCACCTCAGACTTCTAACAATCATTTTAAGGCTTCCTTCGGAAACCCCATTTAGATGTAAACACCGCCTACTATCCTCAGACCGATGGTCAGAACGAGAGAACGATTCAAACATAGGAAAGTTATGCTCAGAGCATAAGTGATTGACTCTAGAAATGGTTGGACTAACCTTTTACCATAAATCAGATTCGTTTACAACGATAGTTATCGCACGAGCGTAGAGACTACACCATTTGAGGCACTTTATGGTTGAAGTACCAATTACCCATTTACAGACCGAAATCGAAAAGTTAAATTCACTAGTCTAAAACTAAACTATGGAACCACAAAGGAAATTTCACAAGTCAAGAACCAGTTACAAGCAGCGAGAAACTGGTAGAAGTTAGGTTGGTACATGACGCACATCATACGGATTGGGTATCCTTGAACAACAAACTAACTAGGTTCACGTGAAAGAACGAGCTAAGTTGAAAACTTTGCCTTGGAGAGGCATGATACAATTTTGGTAACACGAGAGATTGAACCTCTAGTATATTGGACCATTTAAGATTCATTTTAGAATCGACCAGCTGACATATAAGATTTGGGTTCTGACATAGTTCAGCAACGTATATTACCCATATTACATTATAAACCTGAAGAAGCACTGATCATCTATTGACGAACCAAACTCGGAAAAAGCAAAACTCACTATTCCAATAGGCATTCATGATATAACCAGAAATTTCCTACAAGTCAAGAATCAATTACAAATTCTACAAGTTGTAAACCATTAAAACTTCAAGTTGGTAGTCAGATCATGTTGAAAGTTCTGCCTAGGAAAGGCATGATATTATTCGGAAAAATTTGGAAAGTTAAACCTGATATACACTGGACCACTTAATATTTCAGACAGAGTAGGCCTAGTGATCATCTGACTTGAGCCTTGTTAGAGAACAGCCGGATTACACAACTATGTTTCACCTATTCAAATCCCAGGAAATGACTTTCAGATTAGTCACTCATAATCCCAATTGGAAAGAATTCCAACCCAAAAACAAACGTAAACTTGGTAAGAGGATCAATAGAAATCATGGACTGTTAGGTCGAACGATTGAAGCAAAGTCAAATTCCTATCGTGAAAGTTCGCTGGAATTCTCGAAGAGGACCCGAATTTACTTGGGAATGGGAAGACCAAACGCAACTCAAGTATCCATGTCTTTTTACCAAATATACTTCAGAGACCAACCAAAACTGAACTTCGGGACGAAGTTCCTGTTAGTGGGGAAGACTGTCACAACTCGTAATTTCCGGTCATTTTCCAAACCTCGACAATTTACTATTCACAAGTTACTATTCATCATTTACAATTCATCGATCACTATTCATCATTTTCGAGGTCAATTTGATATTCTGAGAAGCGTTCAGAAATTTTACTATTCACTTGACACTATTCATTTCCGGAAGAAATAACACTATTCACGTGCATTGCTCATGTCATCGTAAATTTAGTTTACGAGTATTTAAATTCGCGTAACCGTATTAGTTCAGGTGCGAATTCATGCATTATCATTGGGACATTTCATTCAGACTAGAAATAGTCTGCATATCATCATTATGGCATTTGCATACTATTCCACTCGTAGGATAATTAAATTAATACTTTTAGTACAATTAACGATTTACGTATATTTATTTCTAAATAAACACTAACACGCGAACTATAATGTGACTAACACGTCCAACACCGCCTACTATGATCCCAGTATATTTTTATATTCATTTTTATAATATAAAAATTATAATATTAATTTACCCGGTATTTTGGATATTTGTTTTAATTATTAACTTAAGTTTACTAAAATTTCGACGGTTTTCGTAGAAATTAAACTATAATTATCCAAACACCCAATAATTTTACCCAACCTATTTTTATAATTTTTATAACTTTATTTTATCCCGGTTAACTCCGTTAAAATTTATTTTTAGTTAACCCGGTACCCGGTACACTTTAAAACTACAAAATAACACTTAATAATACATATACCTCAAAAGTCTTACATACATTCCCCCCCCCCCCTCTCCAATCACTTACACATTTTACTAACTCACTCAAGATTCATTAATGACCTATACTAACTTGTATAAAATAATAATAACACAAATAATACATATCTACAACTAGATCTTTTCTATCATTTTTCACATTGCAAGAAAACTCATCTCTCTCTTTTTCTCTCTTGAAACTCACGGCCACAACAATAGGGAGGAGCAAGACAAAATTATTTCTCAAGATCAAGTGTTATTATAGTTTAGTTAAGTATTTCTTACAAGGTTTTGAAATATAAACTTAAGAATACTAAGATTTTATCATCTAATCACACCACCTTTCAAAGTAAGTTACCAAGTTAATTTTCATGTTTTCATCAAGTATTTACTTATATCTTATAGCTTTCATACTTTGATCCATGCACAAAATAGTTATACCACTATATTTTTACAAACTTTTGGAACATAAAAGCCCTAGAAGTGATTTTTGGTTAGATCCTTGTTAGATCTACTTGGTTGTGATGTTTAGGAACCCATGACACCCTAAGAAGGTGTATGGTAGGATTAGACTAGTTTTGTGGTGATTGAAAGTGGTTTGATTGAAGATAGAACTAATTTAGAGACTTGAAAATGGTTTTTGAAACTACATATTGACCTACTGTCCCTATTTTTATTTCGTGGGAAAATCAGTGAGTGATGGTTAAATTTTGACCAAAGATTTAGAAAATACTTTCAAAAACGAAACTTTAGGCGAAAGAACGGATTAAAACGAGTTTATAACGAAGGAGATATGATTTTTGTAAAATTAACGACGAAAACTATTTTTCTGAAAACTGCTTGCTGTTTGGCAGATTTCAACGTACAAATAGAGGCATTAAACGTAACCTAGAGGATCCGAGTTATCAAAAATATACTAGTATATACAAAAACGAATCCGTGGATATAAAGAACGAAGGAAATGAACCTATAACGACCAAGTTATACCCGTTTTAACATCGTCAAAACTATATATATATATATATATATATATATATATATATATATATATATATATATATATTTGGTCACAAATAAAAATAATAACTTACGTACTAAATGGTATATTTTTCTAGAAACGTTACTAAGGACTATATTCTTAACAAACGAATACGTACGACCCGAGAAAATATTTATACGACTTAACGACGTTATTTTAAGGTTTTCGATACGAGGAATATAACGCTAACATTTTTATATGATATATATTACGACAAGTTTTTATAACTCCAATTGGACTTATTTTTCCTAAGTATGGAAAGTATATTATCTTGACAATAACTAGTATTTCCAAGTCACGAGTGGTATAGGTATCATGTGCATGTGCATTCATTTCATCATTTCATGATCTAAATTAGATCATTATCATTCATCTTAGGTTGCGGCTAGTGTTCGCGCCTTGTTGTCCCGATTATTCCATCACTTTGTACTAGCATTTCGAGGTGAGTCATAGCCCCACTTTTACTTGTTTAATTACTTTATAAACTCTTTGGGGGAGATACATGCTTAAATATGTGTTTTATACTTTTATACGATTTGAATTATTTCTGAAGGAGAATACGCTGTTTTAATTATTTTTGTACAATGCCAAAGTATTAAATTCCTTACATTGCTTAAGTTTCCTTATTACCACGTCTTGACAAGTCCCCTTTATTATCATGGACCGTTAATTAAGTTCCAAGCGAGAGTGAGTGAATAGATCTATTGAGGGTGACTCCTCCATCTGTGTTTGGGTTGCTCCAACAGAATTACAGATGCATTTCATGTCTTTATTATTAGAGTGTCTGGTAAACACTCATTTGGGGCCAAGTAACGTCTAGCTTCGGTTTCATGAGCTTAAGAGACAATGTAGTTTTATGACTGAAAAACTTATTACTTTACTTTATACTTGGGCTATTGTATATACGATTAAAGTTAAATACTGATGGTTTTTATAAATCTTATTTCTGATTTCTTATTTCGGATTTCTTATTTCTGATTTCTTATTATGGATTTTCTTATTTCTGATATCTTATTTCTGATTTCTTATTTCTGATTTACAATGTCTTTGCATCAACCTTATTACGGATTTATGATGTTTTTACTGGGAAATTTACTCTCCAAATGTTTTACCATACTTACTTGTTCTCTAAAATCTATGAACTCACCAACCTCGTGTTGACACTTTAGTATGTATTCTCAGGTTATTAAGGTAGCTCATGTTGCATGCATTTGGACATTCATGGAGTCGTGGAGACGACGCGTCTGACTATATTTTCTACACCTATGAACGTTTGATCTTGTTGAACTTATTTTAACTAAAATGGCAACATCTTTTGGGACCTATGTTTGTAAACTCTGAAT
The DNA here is from genome assembly GCA_030686995.1 of Artemisia argyi. Classification (NCBI taxonomy): domain Eukaryota; kingdom Viridiplantae; phylum Streptophyta; class Magnoliopsida; order Asterales; family Asteraceae; genus Artemisia; species Artemisia argyi. The sequence goes on along the minus strand of CM060686.1, from coordinate 151,971,768 downwards.
GTTTTAATGATCAAACGCTGTATTTTCTAAACGACACTTTAGGTCGTTCAATATAACTGTAACTATGGTGCTATGACAGTCACCCCCAGGTATTCCATTCCGCTGCCATTCAGGTAAATTGGGGGTGTGACATTTCTACACTAAAAAAAGGCATCAACAACAAAGTTTAACAAATACGATTACACAAGATAAGTTATTTACTTTATTGCTCCATTAATTTTTAGATACTAGGACTATTCTAGCAGAAGAATATTGTACTAGGAAAAACCTAATATAACAGTCCTGGAGGAAAAGAGGGCAGCCGTATATTGCTTTTGAGATATCTTTACGCCACATTTTTTTGGTGTTATTTTCTTGCTTAAATATATGTAGTGCTTTACTAGCAAATACTTTAGTTGAAATTAATACCATTGCTAATTAGTTGTGTAAGAAATGATTGACAACTATGAAACAGTGGTGCCTTTTATAAATTTCAATAGTTTTATGTTCATGTGTAGATGGTCAGTGGGTTTCAATTGACCCTCAAAGATTACTACCTCCATAGGGATGTGAGGTGTGCTTAACAATAGGTTTTTCCTACTCAGTTTAAAAGAAAACAGGAAAGTATGGACGCCTCTACGGCTCATGTATTTTCAGCAAATGAAGCTTTGTGTGCACCATCGTTTAAAGGTTTTTGGCAAAATTTACTTCGTCACTTTCAAATTTATGTTTTATTTTTTGTGCTTGATAACAACTTTGTAAAATATTTATTGCAGGTTTGCCAGGCCCGCCATGTATCCTAGACTTTGTGTCAGGGGACATTAGATCAGAGATTCGTCAAATGTGTTCACCAAGTACATTAGAGAGTTGGAGGTTTTGTTCAGGCACACATGATATACAAGGTTGTACGTTCACAAACGAGCTAGATAATGTACAAATGCCCATGCCCATCAGAGTGACATCACAGCGCACCGGTAATATTTTAGTTTTGTTATTCATTTGAAAATCCAAAAATCTATTTCACATGGCTGTTATTGTGTGTTCTTACATTTTTTTGTGCTTAGTTGTCCAAATGCCTGACCTTTGCACTAATGGATATTTTTACTTTATTAAGCATATCCGGCTATTGTCATATGTTTAACAAGTCTTTTTTCTTGCATTGTAGAACTCATGCCACACAGAACATCAACGGAATTTTAAGTTGATGGTAGGGAGTGTTCTGATTTCCCAAACATCTGCGAGTCATGCCTCAACAACTTGAGGTATATGATTCAATCTTTCAACTCCAAGCTCTGCCGATTGGTGTTAGATCTATAAAAATGTAGGCAGTGTTTGGATTAACTTATTATCTGGGGTTATTTGAAGATTGGAAAAGTTACGATTAATTTAAATCCAGAAGTTGAACTTCAATTGCTGTTACACCAAAAAAAAATGTATGCAATGTTTTGATTAGCTTATTGTTCGGGTTAATGAGCTTATATGAAAATTGGAAAAAGCTTTTGGCTTATGAGCTTTTAATTGCTTTTCAATTGAAAGCTTCATAGAAAGTTTTTAAAAGATAATAAGATGGTTAGGTAGAACTCCTTCTTGATTGTCCAGGCACCATTGGTTTCCATAAACTACACTGGATGGTCAGTCAACGGGTGATACTAATAATCCACCTGTTCAACATTTAGCTAATTTTTTATGTTTTGACCCATTTGAACTGACTAGGATAAAACAGAAAACAAAACTTCCTAGATTTGTATACACATGATCTGGTCAGGTAAGAGGTTGAAATAGGTTATTTTATAATGCTGATTTGAAAAGGGACTAATCAAAGTGGCATAAGAGAATATAGGAAAAGGAGGAGTAGGTCCTTTTAAGAGGGCTGAATCACACGACAGGGTATGCACTTCACCACACGTACATATATCGATGACTGATCCCAATTTTAGCCAACCCATTCTGAATTTTTTGATAATTTGTTTTTTGCAGGATGAGGTTGATCGAAAACTAATGTGACCGAGAACAGTTCAAGTGTTTCGGTTGATGATTTTGACAACGTGTTGAGTATTACAAAGTCAGGGAACAAAATTTTGATTTAAAAAGGGAGTTGATGATGCTTGGGCTTTAAGGGTCTGCTAGGAATGAGTTTAAGTCCAATGAGCTCGGCTGTCTGCGTAAGAAGGTATGGCTTTTTTATTTATTTATTTGTTAATTGTTTTATTGGATTTTGAAATCACAATGCTTTGTTTTATATATTTTTGGTTGGTTTCAAACTGAGTACGATTGTTTGGTACTCCATTGATAGTGATTTATTTGAGAAATGAAATGAAGTGGGTATGGAAGTTTTTTTTGTTTCATTAGATTTGTATGTTTTGTATGACAGATAACGTTTTTGGACAGTATTCGGAAACTCAGGAAGTGTACGATGTGGCTGTTGGACCTGTTATAATAGCTGCAATAGAAGGTATACATGGTGCGTGTTAAGCTAGATTAAGTTTAAACTTTCAATTCACATGTTATGCTTATTGTTTAATACTTCAGGCACTATATACATTGTAAAATTTGATTGAATAAAATAGTAGTTGTTGGAGCTTATGTGAGAAATCTTAATATGCAGGTACGGTATTTGCTTATGGTGTTACAAGTAGTGGAGAGACGCATACTATGCATGTAAGTACACTTTTTTTTGCCCTGTTATTTAACTGCAACAATTTGAGGTTTTATAAGATTTATTGCATTCAATCTGACTATTTAAGTAAGGATGTTGTGGTTAAATAGTATGCAGCAATAGCTGCTACTATAAAGATCATGATAGGAGCTTATGGTCTATATCATGGCATTCAACTTATGTTGGACTAATTGGCATAATGAAGGGTCAAGATGGACAATTATCAAAAGACTTTCGTGAACGAGCTTACAGCGAGGCGACGGAGCTTTAAAAGAAAAGAAAATAAAGGTTCGCCTCATATTTTTTTTATAAATTTCGTAATTATATTTTTTTAGACCCCTTTTACTTGATATGGGTGTTGTGATATATGTTATAGGTTTTAAACAGTCACGCCAAGATTCTGTTTACAAGGAATTTGTAGATCACTTTCGTATTTAGAGCAAAATCTAATAATATGGTTGTTAGAATCAAACTAACCACACTAATTATTTACATATAAAAACATACATGGACAAAACGTGGTTTGGTTCAATCTAAGCCAGCTTATTTTAACCAGTAAAAATATTAAATGTTAATAATGAGTTAATTTTTTGTGCGGTTATGATGCAGGTAAACAGCTAGAACTCGAGAAGCATCATAGAGTTGTTGGCTTTAGTTATCCAACATTAATAGCATTGAACATCAAGAAGGGTGCATACGCCCCACTTAAAAGAGCTTTTAAACGAGTCCAAATCATGTAAGTATTTATATTTTTTTTCCAATATTCAGATATGCACATAGCAACTGATCTCATACCCCGTCTGCAAATGCTAAGTGGCCTCATGAAAGCCAAATTTTTAGTGACTTCGTGAAAACCAAAAACCAGGAACGTTTCAAAATTGTTTCATAGGTTTGTAGCTCTCTTTAGGATTGTAGTAGAGGCTCTTTCATTGGACCATAAGCTTTTTTTTTTTTTTTTTTTTTTTTACATAAGCTTTTTCTCTATGCAGCTTCATATATACTTATGGAGTTTACTTTTATAATTGACTATTTCTTTTAACCATTCGATACATGTGTTACTGTATGACTCATATTAATCGTTTTTCTTAAAAGCATTAGTATCAAATTTTATAAAAGCATATGTATCAAATTCCTTAAAACCATCAGTATTGGTGCACCATTAGATTGCCTTCAAAGCATCTTGGTGCAACTTACTTTCACTTTTCATCTTTTTTAAGTCGGTTAGCCTAACCCATATTTGTATTTTTTTTCTCCGAGGTGTGTTAAAAATGAGATTCCCCGTATCTTGGCACGGTAGCCTCTTAGAGTTGCAGCCATGACGGGTGCGTCCATTCTTTCCTAATTGCTGCCCTATCTGAGCCTATATTTGAAAGCCTGATATCATAAATGTGTGGGCAATGATGGACATTCTGCATATTAACTATTTCATAAGTGTGGCTAGCGCATTCCCGCAACTTGCCTCGGTAACCAGGCCTGTTATGTGGTTACAGCCATAGCGGGTGCGCCATGTTGCCCAAAGAAAATGCAGAATCTGAGGCTCATTTTAGTGTGCATTAAGCCTTCTTTACCAGCTTGGAAGAAAAACTAGAAAAGGTATATTGGCTTTCAACTTCTCTTATTATTGTCATTTTGGTCTAAGGGGGGTGTTTGGGATAATTTTTTTTATCTCTTTTATGCTTATGTGCTTTTTTTATTTGCTAAAGTGACTAAAAGTGATGAGAAGGTGAAAATGCTAAACACTACTGATCATCATTTACTTTTTTTTTTTTTTTTCTGATATGCTAAACAAATCAATCTGCATCTGATAACGAATTACTGAGGGGTGTTGAATATTATATTTTCTGAAATGATTATAATTGCTCCTCAAAATCATTTGTGATTTTCAGAAGTGCAAAAGTGGGACGATGCTGGAATTTACATGTTACCTCCAATACTTTATTCCTGTTTTGTTAATTTCATTGAACAAAATGTAATTACTGTTGCATATGTGTCATTTTATCGGTTTCTTCTGATGTGTAGATTCATCAGATCTTGTTGATATAAATAATTGACTAAAAACATTATTCATATCTTTCGATATCTCTATGTTTTGATAATCACAAAACTTAAACTCATCAAACCAAATATTATGACGTAAACAAGTATTTAGTGGTAAATAATCACTTTCACCAACTAATCACTTAAGGTATGAATAAACAAAGTGTTTAGTACAATTTATGATCAAAGGGGTATTTAATTAACTAACACAAAGTTTATTTAATTATATAAACATATTATATATTTTTGAAAAACACTTTTGGTAATAAAGAAAAATGTTTTATTCATACTAAATATATGAATTCAAATTTTTAACCAAAATCAGTTAGTTTTTTACCAAATAAACTTTTCCCACTAAAAGACAAAGATTCTGGCCGTTTCAGCTGGGCGGCCCCCTTAATTATAAGGGGCGGTCCCCTTAAAATTAAGGGGACCGGCCTTGATTTAAGGGGACCGGCCACGCTCCTCTGTCAGAATCTGTTGCCTATAAGTACCACCTTAACCCTGGATTTTTTCCTCACCTTTTGCACTCCTAAACTTTCTGTTCTAGATCCACATTTCTATTCTCTTAATCCTTTGATCATAAGTGTATAATTCTTTGTTTCAAAGTGATTCAAACTTCATCCTCTCAAGTGCAAGAGAAGAATACTTCTATCCCCCAAGACAAGAAGTATTACAACTTGTTGTGACCTCCACATACAAGTTGTTGGTGCATCATCAAGATCATTTACATTACTCTTTGTGAAGATTGTTGTGTATATGTGATTGTAGATAGTTGTGTTAGGTATATTGATTGTGTGATTAGTCAGTTGTTTGGTGTGAAGAAGAAAAATTAGGAATTAGGTTATAGTGAAGAAGCTAGGTGTGAAGTAGGTTAGTTGTGAAGATTGGTGTGAAGTAGAAGATTGGTGTGAAGATAGATAGGTGTGAAGAAGTAGTGTTGTGATTAAGTAGTGACTAGGTGTGAAGAAGTTGTGTAGAAGGTGTGAATAAGTTGTGACGAAGTTGTGGTGTGTATATTGGTGTGTAAGGTTTCTCCGCCATAAGGAGCTTGTTGACATAGTGAAGAAAACTCTCGAGTAGGTGACTCGAGGAGTGGAGTAGGGCAAGGAAGGTGTCCTTGTAGCCGAACCACTATAAATCCTTTGTCTCGCGGTTAGATCTTTCCATATCTTACTTATTATCTTGCTTATATCGTTTTTACATTTGTAGACGTAGACGTATATATATAGTTGCTCATATAGTGCTAGTATTGATTTTACTTAAAGATCAAACGAAAGTTTCATTCACAAAACTAAGTTTTTACAATCAAACAAAAAAGGTTACATACATATAATTGATCATTTCGATCAATTATAGTTTTCATACAAAATATAACTTAGGATTATAAAATAAACGATTACGTACTTATCTCTTATATATAGTTATAATTGTTTATATTATGCATGTGTTGATTTCACATACTTAGCTTACATTATTATTATTGTTCATACTTAGATATACTTGTTCATATTGTTCAAGATTTGAGTTCACATAAGATTGAATCAAAGTTTTAAAAGCAAACAAGGTTTTAAAACTAAACTAAGTTTTCATAATAAAATTAAAAAGACGTAAAACTATTCAACCCCCCCCCTTCTAGTTTTCCACAATTGGTACCAGAGCCACGTCTAGCAAGATTTTTAAAATAAATTGTATTTTAAAACTTGTAACGATCTATGGAATCTGAAAAATATTTAGAAGGGCAATCTATGCAAAGACCACCACTATTTGAAAGTGATGGATTTTTATATTGGAAAAATCGATTCGAAACTTATGTGAAATCAAATGATCTAGATCTTTGGCATGTTATTACTAATGGTGATTTTTTACCTACTCAAAATAATCCCGAAACAAATAAAGATGGAATAGTACCTTTTGAAAAACAAAATGATGATTTAAAAAGAAGACTTTCTAAAAACAATGAAGCAAAAATGGTTATTTATAATGCGTTACCACGTAAAGAATACGAAAGAATTTTTATGTGTAAACCGCAAAAGAAATTTGGGATTCTTTACTAATCACTCACCAAGGTAATAGTCAAGTTAAAGATAACAAAATAGATCTTCTTGTTCAACAATATGAACAATTTACGATTCCGGAGGAGGAATCAATAGATAATGCTTTTGCTAGATTTAACACTATTATCACAAGTTTAAAAGCACTTGATGAGAATTCTTCTAGTAAGAATTTTGTTAGGAAATTTCTTAGGGCTCTTCATCCAAAATGGCGAGCTAAAGTCACGGCTATTGAAGAATCAAGGAATCTGTCAACTCTACAACTTGACGAATTGATCGGCAACTTAATGGTCTATGAAGAAATAATAAAGAAAGACTCCGAGATGGTCAAAGGAAAAAGGGAGCAAAGCAAATCAATTGCGTTGAGAGCTAAAAAGGACTCTAGTGACGAAGAATGCTCAACCTCCAAAAGTGTTGATGAAGAGTATGCTATGGCCGTACGAGACTTCAAGAAATTCTTCAAAAGACGAGGAAGATATGTTAGGCAACCATATAATGAAAGGAAGTGTTTTAAATGTGGCAATCCAAATCATCTCATCGGAAAGTGTCCAATGATGTCAAGAGGTCAAAATCAAAAGGCGTTTATCGGAGGTTCTTGGAGTGATAGCGATGAGGACAACAAAGAAACAACAAATGAAGAAAAGTGTCTTATGGCTACGACATCAAGCGAGGTACGTTCCGAAACCGAATACTTTAGTGACAAAAATTTATCATTAGACGAAAAAGACCTAGATAGTGAATATAATAGGTTATGCATATTAGGTAAAAAGGTTATAGCTAAAAATAAGTCACTAAAACATATTAATAATCTATTAGAAAATGAAGTACTCGAATTAAAAATTAAACTACAACATTTGGAAAAAGAAAAAGAAGTTTTTATAAAATGTAAAACATGCTTAGAGGTTAAAAATGAAAACGAAAAACTTAAAAATGAAATTTTCAAACTTGACAAGTTTGAAAATTGTAGTAACCCACTTAAGAAAATAATAAGTGTTCAAGAAACTTCGGGAGATAAAACCGGTCTAGGATTAACTTCAACTAATGTTTCAACTAGTGAAAATAAAAGTATAAAGTTTGAATGTGAATCTAGTAAACAAAAATCATTAGAATCAAATCATAAGTATATACTTACAAAAGATAGAAAAATACCCATTGCAAATGATGAAAAAGTAAAAACTTTTTATAAACCATCCTTAAAGACCGAAGTAGGTTCCTTTAAACCTAAATTAAGATCTAAAACTCCATCACCAAGAAAACCTAACAATCATCATCCAAGATCTAAAACACCTCAACCTAGAAGAAATCAAAATAGACAACATTACAATAACACTAGAAATCAAATGTGGAATTATCAACCAAGTTACAATCCTTGGGAAATATTACCACCATACATGCATCCTAGCCAAATGTTAAATATGTTTGGACCAAACAACTTTGGACCAATGAGACAATGGGAAATATTACCACCATACATGCATCCTAGCCAAATGTTAAATATGTTTGGACCAAACAACTTTGAACCAATGAGACAATGGGGACCAAGTGGCTAAGTTGTCAATCTTGGAAGAAGTTGGAATATCATCTACAAATGACTTCTATAAGTCAACATGGTCACTTGAAGTGCTTGAAGATATTCCATTGAAGACTAAAAGGTACGCGTTTCTTTTAAGTTCATCACTATAATTTGCATGCTTAGATAAATGATTAGTTAGATTAATGCTTAGTACATTATTGCTTATATTCTTATAACCTAGAAACATCATTGGTTGACTCTCCTAGAAATAAGATAAAATTGTTCATTGCCGAACGAAATAGAAAATGGAAATCTTCTATATCCACTATTAGCAAACTCATGGTGATGAAGTGAAATGAGTTAAGTGGATCGATCATTAATATAGAAGTAGGATTATATCCCTCGCGTAAGAAAACAATGGATGAAACAAGCTCTCGTAGACTATGGCATTAAGTTAGATAAGCGTGCGAAAACAAAGGAACTATAGATATTAGGTTATACCCCATTCAACACTCTCGCATCTAACATATTAATTATCGCCTTCATTTCCTTTAGGATCATAGGATATGTAGAAACGATAGCATGAGATAATAATAGGCTTAACCAATCCTCTTGAGCATGAGATCTTTAATAAACTTTTTTTTTAAATATTTGATTTATGATATTTGTTGTCAAAAATCTAATATCTCTAAAAATATGCAAAAACCTCACATTTTGGAAAATAGTTTTTCAAATAACTATCCTACTTTTAAATAACATGTTTTCATCCACAATTTTATTTTGATCAAAACTAAAGATTGGGAAAATATTCTTTACCGTTCATTCACACATTTTTAAGTAAAAACCCAATCTATTTTATTCAAATAACTCTCACATCTAAGTAAAAACTTACTTTTAAAACATTGTTGAATAATGCTAAAAACGTCTCTTTTAAAATCATGCATGGTGATCTCATATTTGTCATCTATATTTATATATAAATGACACTTATAAGTGAACTAAATCAAATCAAGAGGACCATGGTTTGTTCATTAAGACTTTGTTTGTAACAAGTCTAGAAATCCATGCTATCATAACTACCCACTTATTGCACATTGATACACATTAGGATTAATCCTCCTAGTTATGTAGTTCTGAAATACTTGATGTTGCTTGTTGTTTCCTAGCACTTATATTTTACTTGCTTGATGAATATGTTTGCATGACTTGATGTAATTGCTTGTTTTCTTAATCTCTTTGATTAACATGCTTTGGCTACATAATTGCCTACATTATTAGTATATGCTTAATTGCCTCAAAGAGTTGGACTTGTTTGAAACCAAAAACACAACCTTTCTGCAATTCACTACCAAAAACCCTTTTCTGGCAATCTGGGAATCACCAGATGGGCGGCCCCCTTAAATCATAAGGCATCCCCCTTAATTATTAAGGGGACCGGCCTCCAATTAAGGGGACCGACCATCTGATGGTCGAAGGTGCTGTTTCTTTTTTCTACTTTTTAGCCCATTTCATCCTACACTTCCCAAAATTCATAAACCTATTTTATCCTAAACCCTCTATCAAAATTTATACATCCTTAATCCCACCAATTCTACATTATAAACACTCTCATTCCTCGCAATCTATACTCATCTCTTCATGACCTCTCCCATTAAACCAAAACCACCAAATAACCCGTTTGGAGAAGAAAGCCTAACTTCCATTAAAAGTCTGTCAAACCAAATGATGTCGTCAAACATCCAACACCAAATTACTCCTATGTCTTCAACATTACATACATAACACCTCACTCTCCTTCTCACCAACATTACATATCAAAAACCTTTACTCACCCATATCCTTCTACATTACACTCAAACCTCATAATCTTTTCACAACTCAAGCGATGTTGTTCATAATCAACCAACACCTAAACCTCACTCTCACACAAATGATCCATTCAAATCATCCATTCGTGCTTCCACTAATGCTCCTTCTTATGATGAGCATGCACAATCCCAAAACAATAATCCCAACCTCATTACCAACACTTTACATGTTGCTCATTCAACAAAAACACCATCCACTCATGAAGCATCTCTTCCACCCATATCATGTTTTCATGATTACCCAAGCTCAAACATGTCTACACCACCAAGAGTATCACCACCACATCCTACAACTCCACATGCCATTCCTATGTTGCATGTTCAAACCCTCACCCAAGACAACTATCATGCTCCACCACCATCACGTTCCTCCGAACACTTAATGTTCGTTGAGGCGCTAAAAGAATCCCATGAGCTTAGTGCTCTTTTAGCCTTACATCTTGCTCAACGCAATTTGGATCCACCTTCATCTAGATCACCCTCATCACCATACAACATCCAATACCCTCACTTGAACAACATCCAAAACCTTAATCAACCTCTTCCGCTACAAACTCTCCACAACCAAACTCTCAACATTCATGACCCAAACATATACCTCCATTAATCCAACAACCTTACCCTAACTCAACCATCTTCATTCCAAACACTCTATCATCAACCATCTAAGCATACCATATGCTTATGATTTTCACTTTCAAATACTAATCAACCAACCTTTTGTTACAAGCAAGTCCGATGGCTCTCTTTGGCAAATTAGGATCTTTAACATAATCTCTTTGAATTAATTGTTATGTAAACTTAATATTGTCTGCTATGCTTGTTATTTGTGTATTGCATATTCTTCTATATATGCTTGTGCTTCTAATATTTTTCTTGTGAGCATTCCATATCTCGATCCCTTGGTGCCATCGAACGAGGGGGAGCACACATCAAGGGGGAGCTTTCATCCCGTCTAACTTCATTTATGAAGCTACTCGGCCTAACCTTTTTGATTCTACAAAAAGGGGGAGAAGTGAATGTAAACTTACTAAATACTTGTCTAAAAATTAATTTTTGGATTTAATAAGTTTAGGTTTTGTAATCATCAAAAAGGGGGAGATTGTTGATATAAATAATTGACTAAAAACATTATTCATATCTTTCGATATCTCTATATTTTGATAATCACAAAACTTAAACTCATCAAACCAAATATTATGACGTAAACAAGTATTTAGTGGTAAATAATCACTTTCACCAACTAATCACTTAAGGTATGAATAAACAAAGTGTTTAGTACAATTTATGATCAAAGGGGTATTTAATTAACTAACACAAAGTTTATTTAATTATATAAACATATTATATATTTTTGAAAAACACTTTTGGTAATAAAGAAAAATGTTTTATTCATACTAAATATATGAATTCAAATTTTTAATCAAAATCAGTTAGTTTTTCACCAAATAAACTTTCCCCACTAAAAGACAAAGATTCTGGCCGTTTCAGCTGGGCGGCCCCCTTAATTATAAGGGGCGGTCCCCTTAAAATTAAGGGGACCGGCCTTGATTTAAGGGGACCGGTCATGCTCCTCTGTCAGAATCTGTTGCCTATAAATACCACCTTAACCCTGGATTTTTTCCTCACCTTTTGCACTCCTAAACTTTCAGTTCTAGATCCACATTTCTATTCTCTTAATCCTTTGATCATAAGTATATAATTCTTTGTTTCAAAGTGATTCAAACTTCATCTTCTCAAGTGCAAGAGAAGAATACTTCTATCCCCCAAGACAAGAAGTATTACAACTTGTTGTGACCTCCACATACAAGTTGTTGGTGCATCATCAAGATCATTTACATTACTCTTTGTGAAGATTGTTGTGTATATGTGATTGTAGATAGTTGTGTTAGGTATATTGATTGTGTGATTAGTTAGTTGTTTGGTGTGAAGAAGAAAAATTAGGAATTAGGTTATAGTGAAGAAGCTAGGTGTGAAGTAGGTTAGTTGTGAAGATTGGTGTGAAGTAGAAGATTGGTGTGAAGATAGATAGGTGTGAAGAAGTAGTGTTGTGATTAAGTAGTGACTAGGTGTGAAGAAGTTGTGTAGAAGGTGTGAATAAGTTGTGACGAAGTTGTGGTGTGTATATTGGTGTGTAAGGTTTCTCCGCCATAAGGAGCTTGTTGACATAGTGAAGAAAACTCTCGAGTAGGTGACTCGAGGAGTGGAGTAGGGCAAGGAAGGTGTCCTTGTAGCCGAACCACTATAAATCCTTTGTCTCGCGGTTAGATCTTTCCATATCTTACTTATTATCTTGCTTGTATCGTTTTTACTTTTGTAGACGTAGACGTATATATATAGTTGCTCATATAGTGCTAGTATTGATTTTACTTAAAGATTAAACGAAAGTTTCATTCACAAAACAAAGTTCTTACAATCAAACTAAAAAGGTTACATACATATAATTGATCATTTCGATCAATTATAGTTTTCATAAAAAATATAACTTAGGATTATAAAATAAACGATTACGTACTTATCTCTTATATATAGTTATAATTGTTTATATTATGCATGTGTTGATTTCAAATACTTAGCTTACATTATTATTATTGTTCATACTTAGATATACTTGTTCATATTGTTCAAGATTTGAGTTCACATAAGATTGAATCAAAGTTTTAAAAGCAAACAAGGTTTTAAAACTAAACTAAGTTTTCATAATAAAATTAAAAAGACGTAAAACTATTCAACCCCCCCTTCTAGTTTTCCACAGATCTGTCATATTGCTTTGAAAAGGGATCATAAATATATCGATACGGTTGAAGAAGGCAACAAATAGACTAACACACAGGTATGGTTTTTAGACATTCCATAGAGATTACATTACATTGATTAAAAAAATCATTTTAATGACAAAAACAACTTAGATGTAAGAATTAGTCAAATCATTTTGAAACAACCATGATAAACTGATGGTCAAAACCCTTAAACAAAGTATATACAGTGTCATTTATTGTAGATTGGGCATTAAATAGTAAGACTTATTAGCCGTTTGAGTAGTATACTTTTCTAGGATAAAGGATTAGTTACTGAATATATTGTTCACAAAACTTAGCGAAACTTTATGATAATGCCTGTGGACCATAAACTTTATCATTGGCACCCTCTACAATATTGGCGAGCGAACTGCCTAAGATGAAGTAACTGCCGCTTGGAATTGCATTTTTTGGAAATGACTTGATCCTATATTAATAGCACATGTTGCGATTGCAATTATGTATTCATTTTCTTAGTGTGATGTGATAAACTACAAGTGACGGACGTTTGGATGTATTTAACGAACTGACATATCTTATTGATTAACCATTCTAATAAGCTGTTTCATTATTGCTTTTGTAGCAGGGGAATTATTCTGATGCCGCTCTCCTAATACCAGGAATGCATAAAGTTGCAGTCGTGATCTCCAATACTGTCATCAAACAATTAAGCTGTAATTTCCCTTTTTCCCTCTCAATAAGCTCCGCCAAACATAATAGCCCTTTAGACTTTAAGCTGTAATTTCCGTTTTGTTAATTGCTTTGATATAACTTAAATTGTAGCGATGTGTGAGACGTGTTTAAAATATTGCTTTTTTTAATGATCGTAGGTGCAAAATATGGCTAATGAAGCCGGTCTGGATTTTGGTGATCAAATCATTTCGTTGGAAACAAATATCGCCAGGTAAAATTACTCACTATGAGATTTAGGGGTGTTTGTATTTAGATCTTGCAGTTGACTATTGTGCCTCAATGTTTGGACTTTGGATATTTAAAAAAACTAATGTTGGTGAACCTTCTTCTTGCAGTTCTAAACTATCGTCCCAAAACACAGAATACACCAATGGAGAACAAGCTACTAAAGTGGTATGTTATTATGTATTTTTTCCTTCCTAATATAGATAAAGAAGGTATATTCATTTTGAATTTATGTATTTTTGATACTGAATTTTTGTCATGGAAATGATATTAGTAAAAGATGTGATGAAGAGTGGTTTGGCAACACATGTGGCTGTCACTTTCGCAGCAGGGTTTCTAGCTGCAGTTTCGTCGATTCCAGTCGATGTGGCCCAGTTATATTTGGTTTATCCTCACCAGTATTGGTAAGATTCAATGCTTAATTCACACATATGCTTTTTCATGTGTACGAGTCAAGATTGTGCCCCTTTAGTAACGAGTTAAGTTGGTACAATTTTTGGTGCTAATGCGACCCATATTTCTGTCACAGGGTAATGAAGTGGATCTCTTTCAGTTCCGTATTCTCTTGGTTGCTTCGAATAGAAGTTACATAGGTGATGAGTGTGCTCTGCTAATCGTCATCTTTTTTTCCCTCTTAATATTTCAGTTTAGAAAACATATACGCAAACTTCTGTCATATTTTGCAAAGGTTGCCATGTAGTGAATGTGTAGTTCGTAACTATTTCAGTTTTAAAATATCGAATGAAATCATTGTTGGTTTGGATAAATTAGTTGCATTATCTTTTGTTCTTATTTAGAGCCTGCAAAAACACAAATACAAACACCCCGCGGCAACGCGCGGGTTTACATCCTCGTTTTACCTAAAGTTAACCCATCAAACAAACAGGCTCCTATATTGGGATATCTTTCAAAAAAAATATTTTATATTTTATAAGATAACTATACCAGTAGTTTTTTTTGGAGTCATGATAGATGTGATCAAATATGTGGCCGAAAACACGTATATTTTTGTTCTTAGTTAAAACGAGTGGGTTAGCCCGCGCGTTGCTGCGGGATGCTGTATTGATTTATAGAACAATTGTGTTAATGTTTACTTAGCGTGGTCTCACTATGTGTGAACATTTATAATTGTATAGTTTGGTAGCCCGCGCGTTGCCGCGGGATTGTTTTTCGCCATATACAACATTAACAATGATCATCATCAACAACAATATAAACTGTGACAATTCAGTAAATACTTTAACTATAAAAAAATTAATTCATTAGTATCAACATACATTTTCCTCATGCGCTCTTTTCTGATTCAAAATTTTATATAGCACCAAAGGTTTATCTTTGATAGTCTTTGAACTACATTTAGAGACACTTTCCAACCTAGCTAATTAACCAAGCAGACGTCAAATAGATTCACACACTAACCTCTTGATTTCAGTCTCTTTCTGCTTATCGCCGTTCTCCACCTGCTCCTTTTCATCATCTTTGAAAAACCTTGGCAACGGAATCTATTCCCTACGTAAGATATTTCATACTTATTAGCTTATAGTTGTTTCCAAAGACAATATATCAGTTTTAAAGTGTGACATGGCAAAACATCAGTAAAGAAGCTGTAAGCTTTCACAATTAGCCATACCAAAAGAGTTTCTCGTTAACGTAAGTTAAATAAGCATGTCGGTGCTTTACTCAAGCACCCGAAAGAGCTCAACAGCGTTACAAAGATCAAAAAAAAAAAAAAAAAAAAAAAAATTGCATACCCAAACACCCCAGATGAGAAAATATTAGGCCAAATATGCTATTATGCCTGATGCTATTCCGATTCACGCTGATATTCAACAGTAAACTCTTTCACCCGAACTGCAAATATCTGGAAAGGAGTCGGTTTCCATAGCTGCAAATTCTGAGCATTTGTCGCCCCCACATACACACCTGCACAAAACATCGATATAAAAGTTTCAGTAAACTTATATTACTCATGTCGTTGTAATAAGATTCTACTGACCTCCTACTAAGCATTCAACCAAAATAACTCCAAAAATTTTTGACAGACCTACATTATTATTACTCAAAAATAATGCCATGAATCAGAAGTTTAGCATGGCTACAAATAAATGCAATCTAGGTATCAGGGTAAAATGATATTTGTACATGTATCACTCCGAAAAATAGATGTGATCGATATAAAACACAAATTGAAGTAAAGTCAGCAGAGTAAATTCTGTAAGTATAATCCTTCAAATATTTGTAAATGTTTTTGCCCATTTGACTGTTAAAAGCAGCGAACGTGTTTGCAGCCTATTGTGAGACGCACATTTATTTGCCCATTATACAACATTAACAAAAAAAAAAAAAAAAAAAAAAAATGTTAATGAGTATATATCAAATCGTTAAATCTCTTTTTCATTTAATCATTACAACTGGAAACAACATAAAAGATCATTTTTTAGCCAACCATTACATAGTTAAATGCCCTTTGGTTTGCACTTTTTTTGCAATCATGATGATCGGCATAGGTAGGCAAACAAGCCAATAAAAAGAATATATTTGCCATGGCTGCAAGGTAAGTGAGGCTGCCTCGCCACGATGAAAAAAAAATACAACCAACCAATCCTAAACACCCCTTAAGGCTCAGATTTACAAATACGGTTAGCTGTACCAAAGACTCGCCATGGCTGCAATCGTACGCTTAGTGTGATTGCCTAGCGAAGATACGGGCGTACATAAACTACATACAATAAACACAAAATTATCACCTTTAATGTCCCCCGCCTCTATACTCAAAGTCTCAAACAAAAAAGACTTCACTATAAAAGGCATCGCACGTCCGCAACAACACACTAAACTGCAATCAAGCATCAGTAAACAACTAAACATAATCAACCCATCTAGAAAACCAAACAAAAAAGCACTATAATCACAATAACAATAACACTAATAAAGGCTTTTCAGATGCTGATTTCTAGTTAAAACAAAGCTCAAATTAGTATAATCTTTTAAAATAACCTTACAATAATAATGTTTACGCTAGCATTTCACCCATATCTACAAATTAATAACCCATTATACAATAATCAAAAAACCATTCCCAAACACCCTTAAAGATTTCTAAACCATAATAATCACAAAACAAAATCAACTTTAATATAACAAAACCCTTAATAGTACTTACCAATTAGAATGTTGCTGACTGTAGCTCCATGGGCATGTATGAACACTATTGTTCAACCATGAACCAAGCATACCTTGCACTGCCAAAAGAAAATTAGGTAAATGCCATTTTTTCCTAATAGCAGAACACACGAAGTATGTACCTGATGTTATCAACAATAGAGATGGAAGAAAAATAGGGTGAAAACATTTTCACTTAGTTAATTAATACGTAAGTTCAGGTCATGATGCTCATAAGTTTTCGGATTATATTTTTCAATTAACAAATAGCAGCTATGTACAATCAGTTACATCGTTGTACATGCTAGATTATAACCTACTAAACAGATATAAACGTAATAGAGATACATGACAGCAATTGCATAATATACATTCACAACAAACACATCACATATAGGCATATAGCACATAACCCATTTTCCCTCTTGTTAAACCAATGACTTTTTAACCCAAAAGTAGTATATTGAGACAATGTCAATTACTAAATATTCAAATATTGTGACAATGTCAATTAACTGGTTATCCACATATCAGCTTCCTGCTTTCTTAAGAGAATCCAAAACTTACATTGAATCATCATTTGAAGATCCACATAACTTTTCTGGTCGATCACATCACAACCTTGGTGTCCTCATGGGTACAGATACAAAACCAAGTACACTTCATCGCTGCAACAAAAGTATATCACCAAGCCAAGGTAAGCAGAATTAGTATAACATACATTTTCCCATAAGCAAATTAAAGGCTCACACACCAAACAATAGCCGTTATACAAAACAGCCGTATAAGCCAAAGACTGAAAGACAACCATCAACTCACAATTACCTTTTACAAACAACGACATGATCATTCTCATCTAAGAAATCAAAAGAAAACAGAATCATGTTCAAGTCAATCAAGGCAATAAACCCATAAAAGTACACAAACATTGCAGCATCGCCACAACTTTTTTCAAGTGCAGGTTTATTTTTTCCTTGAGAATGATGATATCGTTTCCTCATAATCAAAAATATGCAGATGAAGAAGTGATGGGTTAACCTGTCTCAAGATGTAGCTCTGACCTCTAACTTTTTTCAAGCAGCAACAAAATCTTCCAATCGGTGTCTTCCCCAAATGTTAAGCTCTAACAGGAATAGACCCCTTAATATCCTCACCCACCTTATGCCCACATAACTAAAAGTCCAAAACCACTATTAAATCACCTTTTTTTTTCTGGAAATGAGTGGATCAATTTTTTTCCCATGAATGGATCCGTAAATCGAGCTCATCGATTCAGCAGTTCTGTGAGCCTATGACCAATTTTTTTAAAGTTGTTTGTGCACAATGGATATTAATAATTGATGAATCTTGGGATTTTTTGGGTTTTGTATATGGGTTTGGTGAGTGAGAAAGAGCCTCGTGTGTGTGTTTGTGTGATAATGGTTCTCTGGAATTTTCTAGGAAGAGAGGAGGAAGTATAAAGCGTACAATACAGGTTAAGTAGTAGAAAACAGGGCAGAACAGTGTGTTACAATGCAAAACAGTGCACCCCACTTCGGTTTAGAAGCGTATAATGTGTTGCACTATTCATCGCCACTGTTGGGTTTAAACCATTTATATAAAACGGACCAGTCATAGACTGCCGCATGGCCCATTAGCACTCCAAAGGCCAATAGGAAATCAGCTTATTGCACTAATAACTTGTTAATTAACGTGTCGTGGGTCCCAGCGCCTAACGGGTTTTAGTATATATATATAATAGTTTGATTTTTCCTTTCCGCAAAACTTAATTTGATTTTCGACATGAAACTTCTGGAGCATGTCATAAACGATAAGGACGAATCTTATATTAGCACATGTAGCAACTAGCAAGATACTCCAATTGGTCTAACAGACAAGTAGTGGTCAATAGGGCTGTAAACGAACCGGACGAACACGAACGGAGCCCTGTTCATGTTCGTTCATTTAATTTTAACCGAACAAATAAACAGACACAGACGCTTAAACGGACGAATTTTCTTGTTCATGTTCGTTTATTAAGAAAATGAATTGTTCATGTTCGTTTATGTCCGTTCATTAAGACACTAAACGAACGCTAAACGAGCATAAACGATCGAACATAAATGAAAATAGACAAACAAACATAAACTTTATTGAATTCTTCACAATATATTGTTTTATAAGTAGTTGCTTTGTTTAAACAAACCAATTTTTAAATTATAAAATTAAAATATATGATATATGAACATAAATAGATAAATAAACATAAACGAACTTTAATGAACGCTTAATCGGACGTTCACGGACATAAATGAACGAACGAGACTTTTGTTCATGTTCGTTCATTTAACTAAACGAACGTAAAATACTGTTCATATTCATTCATTTAATAAACGAACAAACATAAACGAACTTTTTACCGAACGGTTCATGAAATGTTCACTGAACGTTCAGTTCGTTTACAGCCCTAGTGGTCAAGCTAATCAATGTGGACCAACTTTTCTGTCAAACCGACTTAAAACAAATAGTTGACTTTTTCCACTTTTAAAAACGCGCTAACACACGTCAACTTAACCGACATAATACCTCTATATATACCTATATCTAGCCTCTTTCAAAAATGACAGCCCATGGGTTTTCTGTTATCTCTTTACTTCTTTAATAACTTCTTATTGTCAAATCTGTTTGCTATCATGAAATCTGTTTTCAATTGAATAGGATAGGATTGTTGTTAGATATTATTATCTTACGGATTCCAGGTTCTTCTATATATTTTGAATATATTCTCCTATCGATGATTATATTTGGATTCGGTTGCAAAACTATATTTGGTGGTAGATCTTTGTGGTTGTTGATTTGTAGGTGCATGGATATGGATTAGGTTTTCATGGAACTGGTAACGAATTTTGATCAGTTTACTCTGCATGTTTGATGGAATATGATGTTACATCGTAGTATCTGATTTCGATATCGAATGAATTATTCGTAATGGATTCCAGGTCTCTGATATAAGATGGTTTGATTTCAGTTTTGTAGTGCCAGAGATTAGGATCCATATCATCATTCTAGGAATCTCCTATGCAAAAGGATAAGATTTACTTGATATTTGGGTGCTTATAAATATACTTGATTGATTTGGTTTCTGTTTCGCAACCGAGAGTCACGAGGTTATCTCTATTTTGTGTATTTCTAGGCAGGGGCGAAGCTTGGAAATTTCGAGTGGGTTCGGGATCTAAATTTTTTTTTTTCCTAACACTATAGGGGTCGAAACCGAATTAAATTGGGGGGGCGAAACCGAAAATACCGAAATTTTTCTACACGAAAACTATATACCCCTCCATCGCAAAAAAAATTTCGGGGGGTCGGCCGCCCCGGCCCCTTAGAAGCTGCGCCCCTGTTTCTAGGGTTCTGCGCTGGTAGTTGAGTACCCGACTGGTTGCGGCCTGTTTTATCGTGATGTAGTGAATGGATGGGTACATTTGAAGTAGTTTGATTTTCATTAACACACGTTGTCAATATAACCAATATACACCTATGCACCCTCTATATATACCACTGTCCCTCTATAAATCTTATCTTTTTAAATATGTTGATAAATAACCCACCGATTTTATAATTTGACCTGAAATCCGTTTGTTAGTTCAATAGGCTAATGGTTAGAAAATTACCCTCCTAACAATCGAATCTAGGTTCTTCTTTATTATTTTGAATCTTCTACTCTCAGTGAGATGATTTTATTTCGATTACAAAACTATCTATGATGGCTGATCTGTTAGGTTGCCGGTTCACATCTACACGGAATAAAATTAGGTTTTTTGATTGAATCAGGTTATACTCGTTTATTTAGACGCTTTGATATATCGGTTTTGAAGGTATTTATTACTACAGATTTATTTATTTGCGAAGCTATATATGTGCTGTGGCAGAACTGTTGGTTACGGTTTTGTAGGTGTCAGCAACTATATGATCGGATAGCATCATTCTAGGGATTTCATGTATCTGTTCGATTGGGTTTTCTGTGAAGGATAAGAATCTGAGATTTACTTGATAGTTGGCTGTTCTTATATCAGCTTCATATTCAATTTGTTTTTTAATTCGAAATCGAGAGTCATGAGATTTTCTCTTGTGTGTTTCTAGGGTTTTGCTGGTTGTTGAGAGAAAGGCTGGGCACTGGTTTACCTAGCGTTTGGATGGGTACATCTGATCTTGTTTGATTATCTTACCTTAGATACTGCATATTTATGTCTCCTTGGAGGGATATGTAATACATTGTCTGTTTGTTATTTGTGAAGTGATAAACTGCAGTGGAACTATAGGTTTGTTCAATTTTTGTTGTGTTTGGATCTGGCAGCTTTTTCTTTGAGGTCTAGTTTTGCATCGAGATGTCACCGAGTTAATCGCCAAGGTTTAGACTCCAATGATTTTCAATGTGATGGTATGGAAAATGGTTATATGCTAAATTGTTTGTTAAGGGGATTGTTGATCTTGGTGACTCGCTAACTACAACCATTTATCAATTCATTTAATCTCTTTGAACTTACATGGCCAAAGGTTTTCGGAACAACATTGATCATCAGCTGGATATATGCGCTATTCCTTTGCGTGCTATGTATACGGTTTTCGTCATGGCCTCTTGGGTGCTAGCACTTTCAGTATTTTTAGATGTATTTTTTTTTTACATTTGTGTATGGATTATATGTATGAAATGTTCTATTTATGTTGTCAACGTAGGTCTAGACGTTCCTGAAAATATGATTTAATCCTCTTTGCTGGCGGGACCCTTAAAACTGTTGTTTGTTCTTTGTTCTTGCGATTAGTCTGTTCATTATCGTTTTTTATTTTTCCATTGTGTGTAAGCTTGCATGACGTGATTATGTTCTGTTTGTAGGTTTGTGTGGTGTCAAACATCCTTGTCCAATCATGTTAATCATGTTTACCGTCTGCTGGTTTTTCCTAGATTTCTTGCGCTTCTATACTTCTGCACCATTTGTTTTCCAGGTTGTGATTCTTTATGTCAGCTTTTCTCTTGGTATAGGTCAAGGATGTTCATTTGGTTGAGGGCTAATTTTGAGTTACCGCGTGATATTGAATAAGTTCTATTTTGTTGCAACACCTTACTCCTATGTTCTTAATTTCTCGTGAAACTTCAGTTATAGGCTATTAATCAAGATGACCATGCCTTTTTTGTAGGTTTGTTGTTTGCCAAATGAGGTGTTTGTGATAACCGGCTGCTGGGTTTTTCTCTGATTTTTTATGATCTTTTTTATTTTATTTATTTATTTATTATTATTTTTTTTGCAATTTCTTTGCAATTTGATTAGGATCCGACTTTTTAGCTCACTTGCTTATAGGTGTAAGCAAGCTTCTTGTTGCCACTGGTTTTATATATTTGGGTCACTTTTTGGCTGGCAGACCATTAGCATCGTTATTTTTTCTCTGTCATTATTATGTTTCTGTTTTCTTTTGTGTAAAGCTTGCATGACATGATTATGTGCTTGTTTGTGTCATTGATCCCTGTTCATCATCGTATACTGGTATTTAGTAGCACTTGTAGATGTATTCGGTTCTAGCATTACTCTATCAGTTTGTCATCATAATGATGTGTGTAAGCTTGGCATGACTATTTTGATATGTGTGTAGGTTTGTGTGAAGTCGAAACATCTATTACCAGTCATCATGGTCACTATGAGCTATTTTTCTTTATACTTACTACGATCATGCTCAGTATTAGCTATCGGTTTTCTTGCTGTCTTCCTCATGAGATCCCTGTATGCCGCTTTTTTGCTAATAGGTTATGGGAGCTCATGTGCTGAGAGTGTCATTCGAGTTATGCTTGATACTTCAGACCCCACTTTACTACCTAAGCTCTATTGCATCATAATACCTTCTTTCTATGCTTTTAATTTCTTAGGTAGAGAACATCTGTTTTATGTTCTAATACGACCAATGTTTGTGTATAGCTTTGTTGAACTCGGAACACTATGGTCATGATGACGATATGCCGGTTTATTGACAACTAATACCATTTTCTCCATTTTTTCACTGGATTAGATTACTTTGTCGTGCTCTCTTGCTTATGATATCTGCTATCAAACATTGTGCATACAGGTGTTGTGGCAAGATGCTAGATGGCTGGATTCTGCAGCTTGTTTAGGATCATGCCAGTATTTGAAACTGTTTATTTTCCTTTTTGTTTTGCTTCATTTATTGGCCAAGTTCCCTTCCACTTCTGAAAATTAAGAGCGCTATGTTCTGTCCGGAGGGTTGTTCTGTGCTGAACACTAGTGGCTGGTGTCTTACTTGACCATTTGCTGGTTTTTCTTCAATACTCATGACCATTTTCTTTCTAGCATTAGCTTCTCTGTGGTTATTATGACCAGATTTTTATTATGCTCTCTTGTTCATAGGTGCAGATTGTTTTGCTTGTATTTCTCTTCTGAGTCTTGCAGTTTAATTGGCCATGGGGTAACTGTGTTAGCTATTTGGTTCTCGATGCATCATTTGAGTTCTCCTTGATACTTCAGAATAAACTATAAATTAAGTTCTATCGCTTTTTAAACCTTGTGTTTAGGTTTTTTTGTTCCTATAGTACCAAACATTTAGTATATGTTTTCAATATGACCTTGTTTGTGTGTAGGTTTGCTGATTTCCTAACACAATGCTCATGATGGTTATAGGCAGGTTTCTAATTTGATTTATATGACAATCTCTTTCGTGCTTTTTTCTGTCTTCACCTTGTTATTAAAATTTCTGCATCCCACTCCTCTCTCACTTATAGGTGTAAGAAAGCTTGTGCGTGGATTACACTATAGGTTATGTTCTGTCTGTAGGTTTGTTGGTGCTCAACACTTGCCTGGCATTTTAATCGTCTCTCTGCTGGTTTCTTCAGTATATCATCCTTCTCTTTTATGTATTTTTCATTGGCTGCATCTTGCAGATTGTGTAGCTGTACTTTTCTTTTGTGTACCTGCTGCTTAATTGTCCATGGAGAAGTTTTGTTAGCTGCTCGGTCAAACTTCTATGTGATGTCTACTCTGTCATACTTTCAGCTGCTATATGATGTGCTATTTTATTTAATCTTATGTGTGGCTTAGATGCTTAAGGGTACAATGCCTAATTTAATATGATTGGCCCTTTAACTTCCGGTGGATGATTGGCTTATATCAGGTCCGTGATAAGTGTTGTTGGAAGATTGGAAGTACTCCGGAATTCATTATATCAGGCCCTTGGCCATACATCCACATGTTTAATTCAAATTGTGCTTTTCTGGTGCTCTGTTTTCTCTTTTGTTATTGGTCATCACAGTCAGGAGACTTGCAGACTCTCTTTTGTGTTATTAGGGCTCTGTTGGTTGTGAAGCGATGGCTGGGCAGTGGTTTATCATCTCATAGCTTGGATGGCTGGTTAGCTATTTTGCATTTGCTGTTGCAGTTATGTTTTGGGTTACTTGTTTTGCTGCTAGGTTCTAAATGGATCGCAGGGTTGAATTTGAACAAAGTGGCTATCAGTTTGAGTATCATCGTACCGCTGTTACCTGTGACTGTAAAATCTTTTATACTTATTGTTGTGCACTGGTTGTTACGGTCATCAGTCTTAGTGGTCATAGTGCTCTGCTTTTCCAATGTGTTGAACTACATGAATAAGTATTTGATGAAAACTACATGAATAAGTATTTGATGAAAGTGAATATGACTTGTTGTCCACTGGTTTATGAAGTTTATTTAGGTAAACACAATTGCAATAAACTTTGCAAGAAACTAAATATTACTAGAGGCACTCATGATTGGTTTTCCTTTTTTGGCCTTGCTCAAGTATGAATGCTAAATGGATTGTCGTAGCGATACTATTATGGTTAGTCTTTTCGGCAAGTGATCTGTGCCATGAGAGAATGTGGATGTGGCTAGTTGCAATCTTGTAGGAATTGATGGAGGATATTTCTGGATGTTTTGGACTTCCTTGCGTAAGAGATGTTGCATGCTTTTTTGGCTTAGCTGTTTCTGCAAATGACTAGGAATAAATAGTGTCCTCAGTCCTTGTAGGTAGTTGCTGGTGTTTGGTTTCATATGGGTGACTCTGGTAGATCTGATATGGATTCTAATAAAAGTTTTGTTTGGGGGTTGTTCATATAGAAGTATGGTGTGTGGTTTAATGGCTATTTGGAAGCTGTTTTTGCTGCATATGCCCTGATTGTTTCTTTGTTTAATATTGGTATGGTATATGTACAAGTTTTAACTCTGCCTGGGTTAAGTGTATACTCAGTCGGTCCCAAGCCCGGATAAAAAAGAGGAGGGTTGAAG
Organism: Artemisia argyi; assembly: GCA_030686995.1. Taxonomy (NCBI): domain Eukaryota; kingdom Viridiplantae; phylum Streptophyta; class Magnoliopsida; order Asterales; family Asteraceae; genus Artemisia; species Artemisia argyi. The sequence goes on along the minus strand of CM060686.1, from coordinate 151,946,507 downwards.
GAGGTAAAATACCTCCGGCTAAAAACTTGTACTATATGAAGGGTAGTCTGAAGGAAACTATTTACTGTTCATTTACTTTAAATTGTATTAGGTGTTCATGAATTCTGCAGATGAGAACTGTGGGTCAGCAATGATTTCGAGCTTTATTGTGGTGTATCCTTCAGTGATGTTACCTTTGTATATGTTCCCCACTGTATCTGAGCAAACATGCACTCTGTTTCAACCTTTAGTAGAGCAATAAGCATTAATCTATTTTCGATTGTTTTAGTATTGGCTTTCAAGATTTTGATTACTTTGAATAATTTTGGGGTTTATTGGCTAATAATGACTTGAAATTTATATTTAAAGAGAGAAATTTGATATAGTGAGGCATGACTTTGGCTAATGGCTAATGATTTTGTTTCAACCTTTTAAGTGCAAGTAAAAAAGCGGGAAGGTTTATGACTGCATAGAAAGACCTATTCAACATGGTGGGAAGGTCATTAAAGCTCCAAAGATTGATTGCACTTCGACCAGCTTGATTTGCATCTCCATTCAAGAAGGCCTCAACTGAAGAAGTATCCCAGCTACTTTCAAAATACAGCATCTGAAAGACCATAACAGAAACATTTGGATGGATAGCGGTTGTTTTAGCATTATTAACTTTTGCTAAATACATGTTATGTTAGCAAGTACAAAAGGACTAAATTTAACCTGGTTCATATTCTTTTCTTTTGTATAGCTTAGATGTTTTAACTTTTAAGTATACTTCATATTTATGCCGCAGGTTAAGATGGTACCAACCTAAATTGAACTTCCAACACCTTTGTTCCTATCACCACGACCTCTGTCAAACCTACTGCCATCAGTAACAAGGTGATTTCCTCTTCCAAACCTATTACCCTTCTTGAACAACTTCCTAAGGTTCTTCATCATCAAGTTGAACTCTTCTTCACTTCCGTCTTGATTATCACTATCATCATTAGTTTGATCCTATGTAGTTAATATCGCGATATATCATCGATATCTCGTCGATATCTCGTGTATCGCTCCTAAAAAAAATCTCGGATCAAAATATCGCCCCAAAATATCAGATCCGATAATATCGGCGATATAATATTTTGGAATCGGTGAGATTTTGACTTTTAATTTTTCTGGGGGCCTATTTGGATCCGATTCAGCTAAAAAGTTAAAAAAACGAAATCAAAACATCACCTACCTTAGACCTTTTACAAGATCTTCGAATAAAAAGGGAAGAAGAGAATGTCTTTGGTTCGTTTTTGGGCAGAAATAACCAAAAAAGAGTGTGTTTGTTCTTAGTTCATCAGCAGGTAATTGCTTTGTGATTTGTTTTGAAGAGAAGGAGAGTTAAGGTAGGTGCTTTGAGTGATTGTGGCTACTTGATATTTGGAAGAAAGAAATGTGGCAGCTAGATATTAGGATATGTTGTATGATTAGGGTTGTGAATTTTTAGTATTTTATATTAACATTTATTTAGTGGGCCTTATAAGACTTCAAGTAAAAAATGTTAGTAACTATACCAGTTATTAGATTAGTTGATTACCTTGGGTTTTTGATAATATTACTTTATTTGGGCCTAAATCTTTTATGATTTTAATTTTATATATATATATATATATATATATATATATATATATATATATATATATATATATATATATATATATATATATATATAATATTTTAAGTAATATAAAAACCGATATCTCACCGCAACAACCGCTATTTCAAATATACATAGGTTTGATCCCTATCATCATTAGTTTGATCCCTAGTGACTTTAGCCTTAAGAGCTAATGATTTAACCTTCTCCTTTTAGTTCTTAGAAACTAATCATCATTTTCTAAGACCATCCCAAATAGGCAAATACTTTAAGGTTGCTAATTAACTTGTCAAGAGGAAGTTCCGTCAAATCCTTAGCTTCTTCAATCACTGTGACCTTGGCTTAAATAACCAATAAGTGAGTAATCTTTGTTACGTGATTAGTAAAGACAAGTGTAAAGATTATGGTCACTTGAATACTTTCATTTGAAGTTCTAGTGAAAGTATGAATCTCCTAGGTTTGAGAAAAAATATTTTTGCCTTGAATAATGGCTTTGAGATAACATATTTGAGTTGGCGTTTTGATCGGATGACATGTTTTGGGCATCTCTCTAAGTCCCTGATCTTAATGTGAGTTTACCTAACATGTCAAATATCATATACAAACTTGTATTGACACTGTGTTCTCAAGAAAAAATAGAGTGCAAAGTAAAGGAAGGAAAGAAAAAGAAAAGAGATGGTAGTGAATGAAAGAAAGTAAAAAAAAAAAATTATGTGTTCTAGGGTCTAGAAAAAGAAAGAAAGTGAAAGTAGGTATATTGTTAGTTTTATAAAACTACCACTATATACTTTTAAAAACTAACAAGGAATCAAGTTGCAATTTTGGATATTTTTGTTATTTACTTTATGTTTGTAGTTGTTTACTCAACTTTCATCCCAAAAACTATCACTTTCTTTGCACTTTACTTTCACTTGCATTCTTAAAAAAACATAAGAACACACCATATTTTTGTTTTCATCACTTTCTTTCACTTTACAACCAAAACCAAAACTTGAGAACATAGTGTGAAAGTTCCACTTTAGTCGGGTAAGAGGAAAGCCGACTTGAAAAAATCGAGCGCGCAACAAACAAGATTTGGCGTGCTGGCTTGACGCGCCAGCGGGCGAGAGTGGCGCGCCAGGTCTGATGGGATATCCACTCTTAAGTTTTAGATCTCTGGTGTGTGCTCATTCACACCCCTTTTTCTGGCAAAATTAAGACCAAAACAGACACAAACTAACCATAATTTTCAAAGATATTGTACTTTTGTGTTTGTGATCGTGCAAGAACGGATATTTCAGAAATTGGCATAAATCAGGCCAAAAAGGACAAAAACGCGCACGAGTTTGGAAAACGTGTCAAAAGCCAAAGCCGGGGAAGCAAATGACCACTTTTGAGCTCAGATTGTCAAAACACACCTTGTAGAATCACAAAATGCAAAAAATAGTCCTTGGAGCAAAAGTTTGCAAAATTGGCAGAAATGGTCCCTCAAGTTTGGAAATTGGCATAAATGGCCCCTGAGCATTGGATTTGGATGAAAAGTCAATATAGGTCCTTGGGAATTCAAATGTTGTCACAATTAGTCCTTTGGTGGAAAGTTTGAGGAATTTGCAGTTTTAGTCCCTCAAGTTTCAAAAATGACAAGAATAGTCCCTGGAAGTTCAAATTTGGAAAATAAACAACAAAGGACCTTGGGAAATTGTAAAATGGCAAAAATTGGTCCTTGGGTGAAAAGTTTGAAGAAATTATAAGATTGGTCCCTGAACTTTCAATTTTGGCAGAAATAGTCCCTGGACATCCAAATTTTGGAAACCATCATTTATGGTCATTGGATTACTTAAATTTGGCAAGAAAGACCCCTTTGATAGCTTTGGAATATTGCCATTTCACACCCCTTGAAATTCAGAAAAATGCAAAATTGGTCCTTGTCATAATTCTACACCAAACGGACCCCTTTATTATTGCAAATCCAACACAACTTAAACCCAATACCCTTTTACTAAACCCAGTCCACCCAAGCCTAACTCCTAAGCCCAGCTACAAACCCACCTTAATAATAAAATGGGGTCAAACCTAGGTTTGACTACCCCTTCCCTCCCTCAAAACCACCATCACTCCTCCATACCACTGCTCCACAAAACCACCCTGGTTTTCTTCTCCACTTGCCTCCACCACCCACCACTTGCCTCCACCACCCCTACCTGTCCCCTACACCTCACCCAAGCATTAAATGCTCCCACCTGCAACAAGTTACCTGAGCAATTTGCAAATTGCCCATCTTCCCGCCAAAATTAAATAAAGGTCAGGATCAAAACAAGCCATCCAAGGGCTTAAAATAGAAGTGGGATTGACTCAGAACCCCACCTTGGTCTATATAAGTGAAGAAAAGAAGGAAGAATAAGAGTAGTTAGTTAATTTTAGTGGTAGCTTAGTGTAACATTGTCGTTTAAGCTTAATTTCCTTCCTTAGTTGTAATTTTTCGTAAAAAAAGTTTGCAATCAGTGTTTTAACTGTATTCCTATCAATCTTTAATATAAATTTCAAGTTCTCAGTTGAATTCAGTTCTTTGCCATTTTTCTTTGAAAATCTCAATTTAGTTTAAAGTTGTTAAAAGCTGTGTTCATTGGTTGTTTTAAGCTCACACAAGTCATTAATAAACTTTTATAAGGTTCTTTAAACATTTAAAATAGCTTTGGTTAAGAAACTAAAAATTACTTAAAAATCACTAAAAATAGATAGAAAATCAAAAATCAGTGTGAAGAAAGAAGAAGCAAAGGAGCCTGGTGGATTTTGGATTTTCATGGTTTTAGAGTCTCATGGGAGACATTAGGGTGTGTTGAAAAGCCTTGGTACTTGGTTCTCAACACTGGATCAGTTGTAAGCCTTATCTTTCATTTTTAGCTATATACTGTAGTATTGTTCCAATCTAGTGTTTCACTGTGATTCCATGCTTATTTTAAGTTGATTTAATGCTATTGTATCCTTATTTGTTCACTAATCTCTTTGTTGTTCCACTTTTTATCCTCACTGTCACATTTTGCATAAATAAGCATAAGCATTATTTAGACCAAATCTCAGTGCATTTTAGCTTAAAAAGGTTTAATATGGCATAAGTAATCATTCTGAATAAGTAGCATAGTTTAGATCACCCATTAGCTTTGAAAATCACCAAATCAGTGTGTGAAAGGGGTGTTTGGATTTGCATATAATACTGAGTTCTTGTTAATCTTTGTTGTTGTTTCTTGTTTAGACATAGTTCACTAGGTCCTAATAGCACAATTAAGTCTTAAAAACAGTAGGCCTTTTGGTTAAAAAGTCAATATCACCTTTAATCCCACTTTTTGAGTTCACTGATAAGGTTTTAAGGTCCAAATCATGCATACTAGTTCATAAGTTGTTAACTTAGCTTATTTTAGTCTCATAATAGCTTATTACAACCTTTTCAGTAGATTAGAAGTGATCAAAGTTCAAAAAAGTCAACCTAGAGTTCATTTTCAAAAAGTCAATTTGCATACTCATGTTTCAAATCCATTTCTGGGATGATTTTTCATTTGTTCATGTTTAGGTGTTATGATCTGTAATTTTGGGTTTTTATTATTTGCCAGCTTGTGTTTGCTAATATAATTTTTGTAGAATTTTTAGATTTTTTTCTTGTGCTTATTTCTTGTCTCAAAGTTGCCTATTTGGCCCAAATCTGCCCTGCACCAAGATCAGTGCCCCATAAGCTCATTTTCCTAAGCTTGCATCATGTCCATTATTGAGCCTCACCCTGAGCTTTTGGCTTCTCTGAAAAGCCCTTAGTCCAGGCTATAAGCTCATGTGCTCAATTTCCATTCCCAAGCTTATTTGATAAAGCTATAAGTGGCCTGCAAAAGACCCTTCTGGCCTGTGTGCTTTGTAGCTAGGATTGGATTTGCTTATTTGCTTATTGAAGCTTATCAGCATGCTTCTTTGGACTTTTTAGCTTATTACCAGTGCCCTTGAATCTTTTGTAGCAATCACATTTCAAGTTAAAAACTCCATTGTTAAGCTTATAAGCCCACACTGAGCTTATTTTGAAGTTTCAAAAAGTTTCCTTTTTATAAAAGTTGCATATTATTAGTTATTAAATAGTTTTGTAAAAAGAAAAACAAGAAAAATAAAAAAGTGGTAGCTTTTATTTAAGCCATTTGGCTTATTTTTCTGCTTTTTCAAAAAGCACTTTCCAATTTTATATTTTTCTTAAGTTCTTGATATATTAAAGTATTTGTGTAAAAATTTTCATAATTTTCTGTTTAGATTTAGTATTTATAATAACTAATTATAGTTTAATTAGTTTTAATTAAAAAACCAAAAATAAAATTAATTTACTGTTTATTTTTAATCACTAGTACATTTTTATATTTTTCCTAGGTTTTGTAAATCATAAAGTATTTTTAGAAAAAATTTCATAATTTTCACTGTTCATTTTGTATTTTCTATAATTAAATTAGTTTAATAGATTTTAATTAATAAATAAGTAAATAATTTATAAATTAGCTTTTTTATAATTTTTATAAACTTTTTATAATTTTTTAGGATTCCTGAGATGGTTAATTAGTTTTAGAAAAATTTTCATAATTTTCCTAATCATTTTAGTATTTTTCTTAATTTAATTTAGTTTAAATTAATTATTAAATAGTTTTTAGTTAATATTAAATAATTAAAAAATCAAAAAAATAATTTTCTTTTAATATAAAGTTTTTAAAAAAGTCATTTTCACCCCTTAAGTTTGTTTTTGCTTAATTCCCACTTTTCCAGTACGCAATAACGTTTGTTTTAAATTTGATTTAGGTTTTAAGTTTAAATACGTATCTGGTTTCCTGTATTTGTTAATATTGTTAATTTAGCTTAATCTCAATCATGTCTGATTAGTGTAATAAATTCAAATTATTATCTGGTTACTTTCCCAATCACTGAATCCCTTGAACGTTTTCCTAAATACAATTTCAACCTTGTCGGGACATAACGACCCGGGAACACACTGTGCTTACACCGGATCATAAATTGATCTCTCCTCTCCCACTCAGGTTTGACCTTGTTGACCAGCACACTTGGTTGATTTGTGACTGATTGTCTGGGAGGAGTCAATCTCCTTTTTATCTTTCCATGACTTTTTAAATCAGCTAAATCGGAGTTCGGACAAAGAAGTTATGACCAAAATACTAAATCAATTTCAAAGGTAATCACGCAAACGTGATTTTTTCTTTTGTCTTTGTTTCTTCACTTGATTCTCTTCTAAGGTAGGTATACGGAGATCTTATCTTCCGATAGCGATTCTAAATGGTTTCTAATAGGGATGAGCATTTCGACCCGAATCTCAGAACCGAACTGGAACCGTACCGAAACGGTACCGATCCCGATATACGGTACCGTACCGGGACTACGAAATAAGGTGAAAAAAAAATCGGGACCACGAATTCGGTACGGGACTGGTGTCAAATCGGGAAATTCTCAAAAAAAACGGGGAAAACCGGATTTTTCGGTACCGGTACCGGTATTCGAAACCCGTTCGATACGGTACCGGTACCACTAATTTATGCTCGGAAAAAATTAGGTACCACTAATTCGGTACGGGATCGGTACCGTGCTTATCGCTAGTTTCTAATATATATTTATTATCATTAAAAGGGACAATTACATAAATTCCCAATATAACCTCATTAATTCCCAATATTTCCTCACCAAATATCTAAAATAACAAAAATACCCATTGTTGCTAATTTTCACTCAAAGACAATTATACCCTTTTACAACCATTGATTTAAGCGCCAGAACATTATCTAAATACACCAAAATGATTACACAATCATTGATGCATAAATTAATTAATAATTAATGTGAGTCCCTTAATATTATCAAAAGCATTTCATGAAAAAAGTTTTTCTCTTTCTTATTAATTGTTTTACTTTTATAGTATCAATTGTATTCTAAACATATTTTTTTTTTTTTGTTTCATAGCCATCTACTGGAAGTAACATATTTTTTGTTTTGTGTTACTAATGGAAAAAAAATGTTTTTGTCACGTTAGATAATAACAAAAAACTAAAGATTAAAAAGTTAAATAATATATTTTACAAATATTACACATGTATATTTTTTTATATTTTAATGATGACTTAGGGCTGAACAAACCACCCGAACAAACCAGACCGACCGAGACCGAACCGGACCGACCATATTCAGTCCGGTCCTCGGTCTCGGCTTTTGGGCTAATTCGGTCTCGGTCTTGGTCAGTCCGGTCCGGACCACAAACCGACTATTTTGCCTTGTTGGACCGGATCGACCCAGACTGGACCCGACCGGACCGACCACATTTGGTCCGGTCCTCGGTCTCGGCTTTTTGGCTAATTCAGTCTCGGTCTTGTTCGGTCCGGTCCGGTCCGGGACCGATGCTCAGCCGTATGATGACTAGACGAATACCCGTGCAAAGCTATGAATTATAGTGGCAAATAAGTATACTTGAAAACTTGTAGTTTTGGTGTGACTTCTATGGATTTAATTTGTGGTCTTGCAAGAAAGAATATTTATGGGTAAAAAATGAAAAATATAAAAGTTTGAGAATTAAATAATACTTAAACTTTAAATTAATGATAAATGCTGTTATCATTTTTAATTAAAGGTATATAAAAAAGAATTTAAAAATTTAAATGGTACTTTGGGTATAACACAATACTCATTTTAAGTTTTTAAGTTAGGTTACGACTTTTCAAAAGATGTTATCAATCATTTTCAGTGGAATTGGTTAATCAGTATGATGTATCGTTATAATTAGGCATTTAAAAGTCATCAACTAAAATTATGATTGGTAATCGATTTTGAAAAGTCAAATTACAAAAAAGTAACTTTGATATCTTTAATTAAGGATAAAAAAGTTAAGTACAAAAATTTAAAGTGATTTTAAGTATAATATTTTTATGTGCGAATTACCTTTAAAAGAATACAAAAAAGTGTACTTTCGTATAAACTTTTTATACAAGAGTAAGATTAGAAATTCATACTCTATTATTTAGTAACATAGAATGAATATTAAATTATCTTCAATTAGGAGAGTAACAATAAAACTGTAATTTTAAAAATTAAAAGAAATGAAACCAACTAAAAGTAAGAAAAATAAAAGAAAGAAACAAAAGATGAAATATAATTATTGTATAAAATAATAATTAAAAAATATATATATATAGATATCTCTATAATGATTAATGACTAATGTGTGTGATGGAGCCAAGGCTATGACTATTTAATATTCTTCTCTTGCAAATTACGAGGAAAAGAAACTAAAACAGTAGCACAATTTTCAATGTTTAGATATTGTTTTGGTGAATTTAGTAGTACTCCTTTTTTACTGTCATCTCCTTCTTTTGCCGGCATTCTCGATCAAAAGGTTAACATAATTCTTCTTTTATTGTGGCTACCAATAACTTCATCACCTTTCAGAATGTATAACCAGGATGAATTATTCTTCATTTAATGTTCAAGCATGATAATCATAGTGTGAAACAGTGTTGGAATTTGTAAATCATAACAATTATATAAACAAGGTACATCATCAAGCACGCAGCGGAAATAGATCAAATACATGTAATTAAATTAACCGAATTAAAACGATATGCATACCTCAATTACTGAATCAAGAACAATTGGACAAGAACCCTAAACCCTTAAATTATGGTTTAATATATTCGACTATACCTTAGTCGAATCACCAATAAATCACAAACAATAACGTGTTTGTTCTTCGTTCTTGTACACACGTATTAGTAGCGTTTCAATAAGAAAAGCTAGGTTCTTAATTCACAAACAAACCAAACACTATGTTTAGAAGATCGCGTAAGATCAACTAAACAAAAATGGTTTGAGCTTAGTTGATCGCGTAGGAACCCTATAAGGGTGTAGTTGATTGTGTAAGCTCAAGAGGAGAGAAAGAAGAAGATGTTTTGCTTGCTAGAGAACCAAGGGATGAATGAATGAATACATAGGGACATGTATTTATACAATCATCAATCTTGGAGCACAAGACACAAACCCTAAGCCCCTAAGGGTTGGGTTTCGGCCGATCCATGGCCCAAGGGTCCAAAGGGGATCCATCTTGGCTACTATTTTACAAGTTAGCCCTTCTTCTTTCGCCTAACGTCCATTAGTCAATTTTCCGTTAATTACTAACGACCGTTACGTGTTTTATTTGTGAAATTAATAATTATTCATAACTTCATATAATAATTATTAATCATTGAATCTCATACGTAATGTGTGCAATCCCGAAGTCTCGTGTTCGAGTCCGGACATATTCATTAATTTTTATCCGTTACTTCTAACAGCTCCCACTCGGATATACATTAATGTAATAATGACATTGGTTAGTCTAGCATAACACGCCAATGTCTCCAGAACGATCACGAGTATGGTTTCCTGGAAAAAACCACCATTGATGATTCATCATCATACTTATCCTTTTGCTTCTAATACTTTGTTAATATGGAAATGGATCGAAGTCATTCCATAATTAACTCTTGTTTCTCGTTATTTCTGATCGAGCAAGATTACCAATTCATCCGAACGTATTCCAAATAGACCTTGGGCATGGCCATGCAAACATCTTGTCAATCCTACGAGTGGAATAAAAGTATTAAATTTCAAAACAAATTTAAAGGAAACAAATTCTGTATTGACTACAAGCATAACCCATGAACTTTGCATCACCTCTGAAAATAGCCCTTATAGCTACCAGTTACGGATAGCGTTAGACTATCTCACAGAAAATGAGCTGAATCCACACTAGTTATCTGGTATCTCAAGTCTGAGGATAAACATTCATGATTTACTTTAATGACAACATCCATAAGTATAATCATGTAATTGGGATTTTGTCCTATATTCAATTTATTCATTCTATTGAATATCATATGAATTTGGCATGTCCAACGCATCAATATACTTTAAGTATATTATACCAAAACTCAGATTTGTCTTAATTCAATGATACTCCCATATCATTAATTGACAACGGACTATTTAGAATAACATAACATAAGTTATTCATGGATTAAACATGCAAATATGGGATACAATCTATTATTAATGAAAACAAACGTACTCAGTACTTTAATTCATTATTAAATAATAATTGTTTGACATCCCTTATCCAAATACTAAATAGATCAATGCTTGAAAATTTCGTTAATGAATTTTGTCTCAAGTAATAACAATCATACTTGTTGACAATTATGCCTCAAGTAATGACAATCATACTTGTTGACAAGACATTATTCAACTAACTTTGATCTATTGGAATTTTGAGAATACTTATTTCAAGAATTGAATTAACGAAGTTCTTGTATATGTGCATTCAAATAATTTGATATAACCACATAATACATCATAAAGTGTGTGACATCCTTAACATCCAATTTATGATAATTAAACTTTCAAACATTATAAAGTTTAAAGTATTCTTATTCTTTAATGTATAATGCAACTATGCTTTTAGTTAAGCATAACTAGTATACATGGCTATTAACAAGGATAAAATCCTTCCATGACTAGTATTGAGTGTCATCTCAATTTTATTAGCATCATTGTATGCAAACAACAATATGCTCTTTTCCGTAAACTTTAATGTGTAATGTTTTATGCCTTCCAAGTTTGTAGGCTATGACAATTGACAAATTGTTCATTTATAGAATCCATAAGCTATTCCAAGATGAGGATGTGATTCTATATCCAAATTTATTCCTTTAGAATATTCATTACACAAATTATCTAACATCTTTCAATTAGATATCAATGTTGTCAAATCATCTTTTATTAATCAACAACATGATGTACATGAAAAATCCTTGTGTCCAACTTAAATTTCATTCATGTACTACATATCCATTTAAACTTTCTAAATGATATATCATGTTCTATTAGATTCATTTACCACACATGTTTACATCAATAAACATATACTTAAGGTTGTATATTTTACTTATTAAATCTTTCAAGTAAAGTTTCATTCCAAGTTATGACTTAACACTTAACTTATATAGAATGTTACTTTCTATATGTTATACAACATATATGATTTAAGTAAGTAAACACAATACTCCCACTAGCTTTCAGAATCACTTAGGAGTTATCTTATTATAAATCAAAACTTAATTATTTAAACATAAGACTTATCTCCTTGATGCATGCATTTATCCATACTTGGATTCTTGCATTTTGTATACTTTCAAAGATTACATGAATTCATAAAACTCTTAATTACTCATCGTCATCGCTTAAGTAATTACACAAGAAAGAGTTTTGTAATCCATTGCCAAATTTCATATTCATAAAAATGAGTATGACAATTACCATCTTTGTATCTTTAATGTGCTTAGGAAAGAGTATTCAATCATAGTTAATTACTTAAGTATGATTAATAATCTTGTCATAAGACATGCATTAAAATATGTATACAATTTCGTCCATATGATTCATTACACAAAGATTTAATCCTCTAGGGTTTTTCTTCTCTTGAAGAAACTCATCTTTATTAAGATAAACCAAGTTTTCAAAATTGACTTATCTTTATGGACAACATCTTAACATTCATAGTATGAGCAATTTACCATAATTCAATATTTAGTAAATGCATCATTATGATTAACATGCTTACTTTGATGCTGTAATTCATATTTCTCAGTATATCAATCAAATATCTGAGACATCCCTAAGGATCTATGAATGAGAATTTCATCATGTTGAGGTTTAACCTTTACATATCAAGCCTCATGATGATTTTCACTAGTTTGGTTTTAGAAGATTATGTATTTTGTAATTTTGATCTTTCAAGATCTGAACAAAAACTCCCACTTGCCTTTTGTAATTTATCTATAAATACTTTAGCAAGTTAAGCAACACTTAATCGTTCTCTTTTGGGATATTACAAAATATTTTACAGTTCCTGACTCTTGTTTGTTAAAACTACTTATTAACAAAATCAGGACTTCATTTTAAGACTTTAATGTGATTCATCACATTTCATAATGTCTTATTTAATCTTCTAGGTTGGAGTCTTATTGAGTATATTCAATCCATACTCAATTTTCTAACCTTCATAACTTTTGGAAGAAAAGAAGTCATATTTATCTTTTAATCAAACAATATAACAAGAGTTTGATTTTTCCTAACTGAATACACCACCAACTTGTGATGTTTCATTAGAACTAATATTGTGAGACAAAATAACAATATGTAAGATAAACTTATACTCATTTTGGCTTACCTATTTACCAACTAAGACAACTTAATGGTATAATAGAATTTCCAAGCCAATTGCATGCTATATAACATAAGTACCTTTTGAACAAGTCACTTCATGTTCATGTCTTAAGAAGACATAAACTGTTATATTCCCACTATACGTTATAAATCATTGATCAACTCAATGATTTCTTGTTTAAAACATAACAAGTTAACGTCTTACTTTAATATAAGTCTTGTAATAGTTAAAAGACTTCATGTTCATAAGAAGATATAAACATATATAACTAAAGTATTTGTGAACACCACCATTTGGTTTCAATAGTAATTTCAAGTTAATTTACTACTCCATTTGTTTATGTCATTTTATGAATTATCCAACTTAAGAAACTGCAAACTCACATAATTTCATCACATCAGTTGATCTTCTAGTAGTGAAATCATGTAGTTTATCTTTCCATTGCAATCTAGCCAGGTTACACCTTGACGTAAATTGTAATTTCAAGTGTTTCTTTTAATTTGAATATCATAAGACATAAAAGTAGTCCTTAATATAATCTTGACACATGTTCTACATAAGGTAATCTTATACATTAAATGTATAAGTCCTATTAGAACATAGATCTATTACCTTGCAATTAAGAGAATCCTATAATCATATTTCTATGTATTGTTCCTTTGCACACAATAAACAATTCTCCCACTTGTGCATGGAACGATATCATGTAGTATATAAACAACACAACATATGTTTGTTTATGTGATTCAATATGATTTGTGTTAGAAATTAACAAGTAGATGTAGGACTACATTGTCTTGTCAGGAAACGCACATGGTTATCCTAAAAACATGAGTGTCTACAATTGGAAAGTAATTATCTTGAAGATAATCTGGGCTACTACACAGAAATTAAAGCTTGTAGCTCCCACTGAATTAGAGAACATAACAATAACTCCATATTCAGTAAAACAACATAACGATCCCACTGGATTTTACAACATTGTAAATGTTCCATCACCAGTGAAAACAATTTGATTGCTTTTACTTTCCTACACATTTTGAAAAACCCATGCGTAATAATTACTCGGGTTCTAAAATGTGTATTCTACTATGTATATGATGGATTATCCATCAATGGTACTAACTTGAAGAATTTGGGCATGCAACTCCTTCCTTAATAGGCCTACCATCCCCATAATGGTATGTAGCATCTTTAAAGCACAACAACTAGATAAAAGATTCTAGCTTGCCTTTTACCAATTATGCGGTAATCTGTCTAGCTTCTAATAACTCATATTTTCCATTTAACCAAATGTCATGTTTGTTATAGAAGAATTCATTCACCAAATTAGGGTAATGAAATTTCTTATGGAAAATAGGATGTGCAATACTCTTAAGTATGAAAGATTGCTATGAGTTATATATTAGAATGTAGACAATTCTAATGTTCCTATCATACCTTTCTCAATCATGAAAAGTAATAGGATTGAGTCTTATTCTTCTCTCATGGAAAATAGACTTTGTGTCTTTTCAGTAAATTTTTCTCAATCAAACATTATGTTTGAAAGCAGAATTAGATCACTTTACCAATTTAAGACCAAACCATGTTTACGGTTTTAATGTTGCATTAATACATTGAAAAGAATTACAAAATTCAATTTTAGTATTTTTCGATAATAAAATTTTCAAGAAAATTAAATACCCATGGTTCATAATCATATAACCATTTAATTTTCATTGAAAAACTAGGATCCAAATTGGCATAGGTTCATCACATCAGTTGATCTGTTAGTGATGACGGTATTCAATAAGGTACGAGTCGAGCCTCAATTGCCAATATTCAATTGCAATTCCTAGAAAGGATGGGATTTACATATTTGCCAACCGCAATTGCAATGTAAGCATGTTTTATCCCCATCTTATGCCTTGAGTGATCAGATCTCACTATCAACTCAATTAAGTTAACCAACTTAAGAAACTGCAAACTTACATAATTCCATCACATCAGTTGATCTGCTAGTAATGAAATCATATAATTTACCCTTCCATTGTAATCTAGCCAGGTTATGCCCTGACGTAAACCACAACTTTAGGGGTTTCCGTTTCATTGGATGGCATATAACTTAAATTTAAGGGTAGTAATTTGATGTGTGTAATCAAAATATATGCAAAGATGTCATGCATTCATCTTGTATCATATGTTTCATGTAAAAAACTTTTACTCATTAGTTTCTTTACGAGCTTAAATCTTCAAAGTTTTAATTGAGGCGTTGAGAAACTTACAACTTTGCCTTAAGTGCTTCGTATTTATAATGGCTGTTGGGTAAAATTAAATTTGACGCACAGGCGAGCGTAGAGACAGAATGGAGTCTCTCTAAGGCCACAATTTAATGCGAAGCCACCTTATACCCACTTTATAGTTTGTCAAAATTAGCTTCACCGTCCAACCATTTAATACAGTCGCGATCAATGAATTAAAAGTTCAAGATTATTAAAGCTCAAAACAAGATTCACCATTATTAAGTCCGGTTTATAATTTTATTATGAAATTACCTTTTTGCTTACTATCATGTCACAAACATATATAAACAAATAGTAATTAAATAAAATAAATAAACAACTTAAATAATGAACATGCAAAATCAATCAATTAATACACACAATTGATAATGATACACGATTTACATTAGGGTCTACCCTAATATCACAATTAATTATTTTTAGTAATCTATACATGTCAAACATTCACTAAAAAACTTATTAATTATAACAAATCACATAATCAAAGCATGCAATCAACATAACACGTAACAATTACTACAAAATCATCATAATTCATAACAACACATGCATAGTTTGTCATGGATACCCATATGGCACTTATTATAAACATATAATCAAGTCAAAAACGCATAATCAAAATGGCATATCACAAATATCCATTAAAATCACATAAAGATTACATGCAACCTAGGGTTTCTACAAGTTTTTACAAAGTTTAAAACCCTAATTTTTCCTTAAAACAAAATAGTCGACCATTACAAAATATTTAGGGTTTACAAAATCTAAAAACTTAAGAACACCAAAGCATGTAATAATCATAAACGATTCAATTTATGTGTTTCGGTAATTAATTACAACGTATTAACGGCTCTTGATGCCACTGTTGGAATTTGTAAATCATAACAATTATATAAAAAAGGTACATCATCAAGCACGCAGCGAAAATAGATCAAATACATGTAATTAAATTAACCGAATTAAAACGATATGCGTACCTCAATTACTGAATCAAGAACAATTGGACAAGAACCCTAAACCCTTAAATTATGGTTTAATATATTCGACTATACCCTAGTCGAATCACCAATAAATCACAAACAATAATGTGTTTGTTCTTTGTTCTTGTACACACGTATTAGTAGCGTTTCAATAAGAAAAGCTAGGTTCTTAATTCACAAACAAACCAAACACTATGTTTAGAAGATCGCGTAGGAACCCGAGAAGGGTGTAGTTGATCAACTAAACAAGAATGGTTGGAGCTTAGTTGATCGCGTAGGAACCCTATAAGGGTGTAGTTGATTGTGTAAGCTCAAGAGGAGAGAAAGAAGAAGATGTTTGGCTTGCTAGAGAACCAAAGGATGAATGAATGAATACATAGGGACATGTATTTATACAATCATCAATCTTGAAGCACAAGACACAAACCCTAAGCCCCAAAGGGTTGGGTTTCGGCCGATCCATGGCCCAAGGGTCCAAACCGGATCCATCTTGGCTACTATTTTACAAGTTAGCCCTTCTTCTTTCGCCTAACGTCCATTAGTCAATTTTTCGTTAATTACTAACGACCGTTACGTGTTTTATTTGTGAAATTAATAATTATTCATAACTTCATATAATAATTATTAATCATTGAAACTCATATGTAATGTGTGCAATCCCGAAGTCTCGTGTTCGAGTCCGGACATATTCATTAATTTTTATCCGTTACTTCTAACAAACAGAACCTCATAACGAGGATGAATTATTCTTGTGTTTATATATATATATATATATATATATATATATAACCAGTAATGTGATTACAAACTTTAGAGATGATCATGTGGTTGTAAAATATATGCCCATGTGGTGATCCTTGGAAATTGACGAACACATTTTTGAAATGCTCTTTTGTAATGTTATTTTTTGAACAAGTTGTGTTTCAAAATTCCTATTATCCGTTAGGTTAAGTATGAGACTGATGATAGCTCATATGGCTATTTTTACACAGAATCGTATGTTTGAATTTGATTTGAAGATGAATAAAGTGGAAACCGATAACTTGTTTTGTTTGATTATAGTTGTAGGTTTTTGTCATTTTGGAATACTCGACAATGAGAAGATTTGCAGAGATTGGATTATTCTATGAAAATGTGATTTTGATTTATATAGATGTTGTACTTATTTGAAGTTTGACTCGGAATGATACAGAACGGTAGGATGGTCTTATTGTAAATAGTTGATGATGAACTAGATAAGATGGGTAAATATGTAGTTAAATAAATAAATTTGGGTATTTTTGTTATTTTAGATGTTTGGTGGGGAAATATGTAATTAACAAAAAATAAACATTAACTTTAATAAAATTAAGCTAAAAATAAGAAATTAATAAGCTAATTGTTGGGAACGAAGTTTTACTATTTTATCAAGTCTCGGTCATTTGTAATAAACGTTAGGTTGCTTAGTTATTATTTACTTTCATTTATATTATATATTAAGTTTACTAGGCTTAAGTAATGAAGTCCATGGGCTTTAAGCCCACTCGTTTGTTTGAAGGGAAGGAGAGGGAGTGTTGCCCTAGTTCCTTGCCTATAAATACCATGCTTAGGTCTCATGTAAACTTGGTTGGTTATTTGAACATCTTAAGGAAACTCTTGCTTTTACTTTTCTCTCATTCTCATAATCATTCCATCCTTATATCTATCTCATTCTTGCTTGTGTGAAATCAATATGGGCACCTAACAAGTGGTATCATTCGCCATAAGAAGGTGTAGTGTTTAGTTTTTCATAAAATTCGATCCAAAAACCAATTTGTTTTACTCGTTATTTTGAAATTTTTGTACTTTCTTGCTTGTTTCTTGGTTTCTATCACATCTTTGCTTACAAACTTGTGTTACAAATCATTACAAACAAAAAAGTTTCAAACTTTTCATCAAAATCAAAAGTTTCGTATTTTGTACTATTTTTCGAGATCTTAATTTTTTTTTTGAAAAGTGGTTCAAGTTTGCAACTTTCTTTAAGATCTCATTATTTTAAGGATAGTTGTACAAGAATCTTGGATTAAAAACGTGTTTTTGGATTGCTTTTAACTAAAACAAAAAACTGCCTCTTTTTCGAGAACACTATAGTACTAAGTTTCGAAATCACATTTTGTCATACTTTCGAGAATACAAGTCGCGGCTCCTTTCGTGTTCACAGTTGGATACTCAGTATTTTCTCTCTTGTATAAGAAAGAAAATACTTCGACTTTTGGCAAAATTTCGAAATTGTATAATTTCGAAATTTCTTTGTGAGATTGGATTTTTGAAAAATTGAAATTTTTCGAGAACACTGCTCTAAGTCTTCGCAATTACATATCTTTCGCGAACACATTTTTCGAAATCACCAAAGTTTCGCAATCACTGATTTTTCGAGAACTCACAAAGTTTTCGAGAACTGCTTTCTGACTAAGTTTCGAGAACTTGAAGAATTTGGATTAGTGCTTAGTTTCAAGAATTTGCTCAACCTATACCTTCTACAAGATCCATAATTACACAAGTTTCTTTCTAATATCTTCTTACTATCTTCTTCCTATTTCTTTTAAAAAAAAAGTTTTTTGGCGGGAAAATTTGAGTAAAATTTATTTTTTACAGGAGACTAAACGTTCAATTTTACTCGACATTCAAATTTTGGTTTAACGGTGAAAATTTTGGCCCGAAATTCAAATTTTTAGGCCAAAATTCAAATTTTTTCGGTGAAATTTGGCGGCAAAATTTTTTAAACTCAAAATTTTCCTGTGACCTTAGAATAACATTTTATAGTGATTTTCAAAATTTTGGAACATAAAATTTTTCAAATTAATTTTGGAGGGAAAATCTGAAATTACTATTTCGACCTTGAGTGTGACATTTTGGTTTGATTATTTCGATTACGTCGCAACAATCAAGGGGGAGAGAAATGTCATTTACAATGTCTCAATCACCTTCATCCAACTACCTTCCTCACCAATATTCTCATCATCAACAGTCATCGGCAACGGTACCTTCTTCCTACTACCTTCCTCACCAATATTCTCATCAGCAACAGTCATCGGCAACAGTACCTTCTTCCAACTACCTTCCTCACCAATATTCTCATCAGCAACAGCATCATCAACAACAAAGTCACAGCTCCCTCATTCGTCATGTTCTGCTATTTGGCAATGAATCAAGGCCTCCAATGTTGCTACCAGGAACATATACTGATTGGAAACGGAGATTTCTATAATGGCTCACGGATCGTCCTGCTGCAGATCTCATGTTTAAATCCATTCAAGATGGTCCATACAAAATGATATTTCTTGCTGACTCAACAGGAATTATAAAACTTCAAACTTCTGAAGATTTGAATGCTACTGAACTTGATCAGTACTATGCTGACAAACAAGCTGCATGGTTCATGACATTAGCCCTTCCCAATTCAATTTACATGAATATGGACTTTCAAGCCAGTGCTTATGAAATGTGGAAATATCTTGAAGCTATGCATCGTACAGAAGAACTTCATCACATTAGAATGAAGCAAATTCTTGAATCCTGTTTAAGCATGAATCCTCTGAAGACCATCCTCCCTGCTCCACCATCTCCAGCTATTGACCATGGATCCTTAATTTACACTCCAAATGGTCTCTTATTTAATCCTCCAAATGCACCTGAGCCTATCTTCATTCCACAATACCCTCCTGCAACTCTATATAATCATATGCAATCACTTCTGCAAAATCTTGTGAAGCTTGGACAAGTATCTTCTGAGAAAGGCAAATGCGTGATGACTTCAACTTATGAATGCTTTAACACAATGGAAGATACTGATGACGAAGAAGATCTTATTGAACCAAGCATGGCATTTATGGCATATACGGAAAATATTACAGATGTGGAAGCTCAAGATTATGATTCAACTTCACTCTCCGACGATAATGTTGAATACGATGCCACACTTAGTCAAATCGAAGTTGAAGGGGGTAATCTCAATGCTGGTTTGCAACGTGTCATAGGAGATATTCCATCTGATGATGAATATGCAGATTTGGAATCCAATACAGCAGATTTGGAAGCCGATACAACAGAAGTGATGTTAATGGCAAACATGCAGAAATTTCTCATGAATAATACAGGCCCAGAGTATGATTCTGAAGATTCAGTTGTGAAATTGAACAAAGAAATGATGTTTAGAAGAATGGAGATTTTACAAATTATGAGAAATCGAGCTGTCAAGCGAGGTGAAAGAGTTGTGATACAAGGAAGAAATGCTCAAAGGTTTATTGGGAATGGTGAGAATACTACAGATGTCGTTAATGCAAGCAATGAGGTTAAAGTATTGGAAGCTAATTTGGGTGTCATGGAAAGCAATGGGACAGAATCAGAAGAGCAGGATGACAACAGCAGATTGAGGAATGATATAGATGCAGACTGTGCAGAGATCAGACCCTTCTATGTCTCAGAGCCCAACTTTGACAAAGAACAGATGCAGGAGGAAGATACCATACCCATCTATGACACAGAACCTAACTTTGACAAAGAGCAAATGGTTGAGGTACAATCTACTGTTGATCATATTATGACTGCAAATGAGAAACAACAATCTGAGCAACCTAACTTCAGTAATGAAGGAGAGGTTGACCAGGATGTTGTACAATGTCTTGACAAACGTTTTGAGTCTGAGTCCTTACCTGATAATCCCATAACTGAAACATCATACCAAACTCTTGAGTCAGAAAACATTCTTCTCAAAAAGACCATTGCCCAGTTTCATAAAGATTTTTCAAAACTAGAGGCACATTGCATCTCACTTGAACTTAAATTGCAAAACGAATCTCTAACTTCGGGCAACAATGGTCAATTTCTTAATGAACAAAGTAAACGTGTGGATACATTAGTTAAAGAAAATGAGATTTTAAAAGGACAAATTCAAGCAAAGGTGTTTGCACTTGCTGCATTGCAAAACAAATTAAGAAGACTGACTGGCCAGAGTGTGGATACTAAGTTTGCAAAACCATCAATCTTGGGGAAACTGCCTTCTCAAACAATCAGAAAACAATCAGTGGTTAGACAACCAACTGCATTTAAATCTGAACGACCTAAATTTTCAAAATCTCGATTTGCCTCCCAAGTTGGTGAGAAAAACAATTTGACAAAACCAGTCACTCCACATTCTTGGCCTAAGGAAAATGCATCTGTGTCTGCTAAATCTCAACACGTGATTATACCTGGCTCATCTAGGATTAGTTCAAAAACAGTGTCTAATACGAGCATTAAAAGTAAAGAGTTTTATGGCAAATATGACATGTACAAGAACTATGATTTGGAACGACCTTGGTAAGGGTTAGAAGGAGTCTTTACACTATGCTGTCAGTGTAAGCCCTTTCGAGGGTATCCGATTAGGAACGGCCTTGGTAAGGGTTAGAAGGAGTCTTCACACTATGCTGTTGACGATCTCTAATTCCGAACCTGTAAGTACCGGATGTTTATTGCTAACCGTTTTCATGCAGCTACCCTTAACTCATTATTATCATCACCACCATACTAGTTTCCACATGCTCATACATACATCACAAAGTCAAAGGAAAGTTCTCATAAAGATTAAAGGATAGAAACAGTCAAAGAAAGATTCTATGCCAAAAAGAAGAATCTACAAAGTAAAGTGACTAAGATCAAAGTGAAAGAACGGGAACAACAAATGTATGTATTTCAAAGACTAAAGACATATGAGCATGTTGGAAAGGCGTATAACCATCGAAGAAAAAGAAGTGACGAAAGGCAGATAACACCGAATCACAACCTTAACAAAAACAAAGAACGATGAAAAGACATTCATCAAAGTTCACAAAGCATGATTGGAACAAAATATCTAGTAAAGCTATTACTCAAAGACTCAAAGTTCAAGAGAACAAGCTTCAAAGATGAAAGATCAAGGTCACAAAAGGGAGATCTTAATGATCACCCCTTAGGGGGAGATTGTTAGCATTAGAAGTGTTGATCATTTATGTAATCAAAGAGAGATGTCAATGATCGTCCCTTAGGGGGAGATTGTTAGGATTAAAAGTGACGATCATTATTGAGTCAAATAGTTAGTTAAATATATTCATGTAATATTTAGTTGAATGCTAGTCTATTAAGGTTATGTAAAAGCCTAAATGGCTTGGCCCAAAAGAAGGCCCAAGATGTCACAACTCGTAATTTCATGTCTTTTCTCACACGTCAAAATTTCATTATTCATTTCGGAAAGTTACTATTCATCTCTGAAAATTTTTATTTCATAATTTTTACAACGTCGTCACATTTTATTTGGTACCGTTAAACTTTATTTCTAGCAAACTCGGTACCCTGTATCATTTATAACATACAAAATAAACACAAATCAACTACCTCCCATACATTTTTGACAATCACCCACGCCCCCATTTGGTATTCCCTTGATTTGTGGGATCATGTTGTGTAGATATTTTACCAACTAGTTATACATCTTTCTTTTATAATTTTTTTTCTTTCTTCTTTCATTTCTTTCATAACATTTCTAACATTTAACAATAGCAAATTCATTTGCTCTCCCTTGTGGCTGCACCGTACCACCTACACCATCCAAAACCATCCATCTTTTAATTGTTATTAGCTATTTCCTTCCTTAGTTGATAATCTTGGTTCCTTGGTTGCTAACCTTAGCTTCTTTCACCAAAAATCACCCTAAAACAAACTTATTACCCTTTTTTTTCTCTCTTAGCTGCCGAACCAACAAACACCCTCCATTTCATAAATATTTTTTTTATCTTGTGAAGATTTGGGTTCAAGAAATATATTGGGTTATTATTAGTATAGTTTGGTTTATATACGTTTAATATTTGGGGTTGTTTTTAATCACTAATCACTCACTAATCTTCCAAGTAAGTATGTCAAACTCATTTTCATGATTTTACCTAGTTATTACCATGTTCCTATGATTTTCATACAAGAGTTACATGCATTTGTTAGTTTATACCACTCTATTTACATTTATTTATCTTTTGAGCCTTTGATATGGATAATAGATAATCCCTTGGTAGATTAACTTGGTGGATGATGTTTAGGAACCCGTGGCACCCTAAGAAGGTGTATGGTAGGTTATGGGATGTTTGGTTGTTGATTGAATGGTTTTGGACAAGTTATAAACTAGGAAAACCCATTTTGACACAACATATATACCTACTGTCCTTAATTTTAAAACGTGGTAAAACCAGTGGGTTTTGGGTAATTTTGGACCAAAGATTTAGAAAATACTTTCCGAGACGAAACTATGGCCGAAAGTTTGGATAAAAACGAGTTTATAACGAAGGAGATATGGTTTTCCGAAGTTTAACGACGAAAACTTCTTTTCAGAAAAATAGCTTGCTGTATGGAAACTTTTATTGGGCAAAATGAGTCGTTTAACGTTACTTAGAGGATCCGAACTACTAACAATATGTTAGTATGTTGTCCCACAATTCCGGGGATATAAAGAACGTCAAAAATGAGCTTGTAACGCCCAAGATATTCACGTTTAAACACGATAACTTCTATTATTTTTGACAGCCCTCTATATGAAATATAAACTACGTACTAAAAACTATATTTTCAAGTAACGACATTGGAAAGCCGTACTTCTTACCCATTGAGGCACATATGACCCAAAGTTTATTTACACGACTATTAGATGTCATTTCAAGTTTTTCAAAATGCCGAGTTCAAACACTAACATTTTATGTACAATATTTCATGACTAGTTTTGCGAGGCTAGTTAGACATTATTTTACCAAGTTACGGAAAACATTATATTTTGACGATAACTATTATTTTCACATTACGAGTGGTATAGACATCATGTGCATGTACATTCACGACATCACATCATATTCTAAAGTAGATCATATTCACTCATATTAGGTTGCGGTTAGAGATCGAACCTCATTTCTGTGTATCCACTTTTGTCATCATTGCTATCGCTTCGAGGTGAGTCATAGCCCCTACTCTTTTAAATTGTTTTGTTAACTTTTTGGGGGAGAATACATGCTCGTTTTTACATGAATTACTACTTGACTCTTTGAACATTGTTTTGAACCTTGGACTATTATGAACATTTTTTTATAACTTGTTTTGAACTATTGAACTTGACTTGACTTTTGAACTTGACTTAAACTTTTGACCCTGAAGTACCGTACGTACTATAACCTAAAGTCTCCCATGTTCGGAGCAGTGCAAAGTCTCCCCTGTCTACGGAGCAGCATTATCAAGTCTCCCATGTTTGGAGCAACATAAAATCTCCCCTGTCTACGGAGTAACTTTGACTTTATACTATGTAATAGTTTGTGAATGATGTACTATTCGTGCATCCGCAATTGTTAGTCTCCGACTGGTTTGCCGTTCGCACTCCAGTTTATACGTACCGTTCGTACGGCTTCCTTGTGTGGAGCAGTAGGTAGTATGGATAGCGCTATTAGAGGTCGGCCAACCTCTCATTCCCCTGTCTACGGAATGCATATTATTTATTTTAGGAGCCTTGCCACATTCTTTATTATATACTATGTGCCCATATTGTGAACTATATTGACCATGTGTACTTGACTACTAAACATGCAACTATTTGGCAGTGGGTTGTAAACACACAGGTTACAAGTCTCTTATGGCGGGACTTGGAACTGAGTGGATTTACGATGCCTTTGCTGGGACATCTTCATCAATATGTATTACATTCTTTCTCACAAGACTCTATGAACTCACCAACCTCGTGTTGACACTTTAGCATGTATTTTCAGGTTTTAAGCAATGGCACGCTACATGAGGTTTTGGCAGGGCATGGCATGGTCATAGAAGACTCTGGTTATTTATTTGGGGACCGTTTTAAACTATTTTAAGGGCCTATTTCCGCGTTATTTTTAACAATGTAGATTCAACATTTTGATTTAACTATTTTATTCTAAATGATTCAAGTGAAAACCATTTTTGAACTTGTGTTGTAATACCAATTGAGTTACACCCCAGCTACATGTATGCTTCCGCTGGACCCGATTTTGGGGGTGTGACAGATTGGTATCAGAGCTTTGGCTATAGCGAACTAAGTGTTTTTAAAACCTAGAGTATAGCTACTTTCAAGAAAACTTAACCCTATGACCGTCACGTGCCTGCCTGCCAAGCTGAAGCCTCATTTGTGGTTAGTTGCTGACATAGGTGATGAGATTTATGTCTCATTATCTGATATATTATATTCATTTATTATAGTTGTTTACTATAATTGTCTTTCATATAAGCATGTTCACGTATCGTATATGTCACCGCATTATGTTTTTCCTTGCATAGTGTCATCATTTGACCTCGAGTTTGGTCACCTTCCTTAGTCTTTCTGAACGTCTTGGTATTTGTGAAGGACATAGTATTAGTATAACTGAACTGAGTTTTTCAAAATTCATGGAACCTCGGTGGAATATAGACTAGTCATCTATATTCGACCCGGGATAGTGGGACATAGGCTGACTACCTATGTCCGACTCAGAAATGAATTGTGCAACACTGAGAATGGTTATAATAAAATTTTGTCTGGATTGAATTCTTTACCTAATTTCCAAATGTTTCATTCATGTGTGCGACTCATATATGATCATCTTTCCACCAATACCACTCCAAAGACCAACACAAACTGAACTTCGGGACGAAGTTCCTGTTAGAGGGGAAGACTGTCACAACTCGTAATTTCATGTCTTTTCTCAAACGTCAAAATTTCATTATTCATTTCGGAAAGTTACTATTCATCTCCGAAAATTTTTATTTCATAATTTTTACAACGTCGTCACATTTTATTTGGTACCGTTAAACTTTATTTCTAGCAAACTCGGTACCCTGTATCATTTATAACATACAAAATAAACACAAATCAACCACATCCCATACATTTTTGACAATCACCCACGCCCCCATTTGGTATTCCCATGATTTGTGGGATCATGTTGTGTAGATATTTTACCAACTAGTTATACATCTTTCTTTTATAATTTTTTTTCTTTCTTCTTTCATTTCTTTCATAACATTTCTAACATTTAACAATAGCAAATTCATTTGCTCTCCCTTGTGGCTGCACCGTACCACCAACACCATCCAAAACCATCCATCTTTTAATTGTTATTAGCTATTTCCTTCCTTAGTTGATAATCTTGGTTCCTTGGTTGCTAACCTTAGCTTCTTTCACCAAAAATGACCCTAAAACAAACTTATTACTCCTTTTTTTTCTCTCTTAGCTGCCGAACCAACAAACACCCTCCATTTCATAAATATTTTTTTTATCTTGTGAAGATTTGGGTTCAAGAAATATATTGGGTTATTATTAGTATAGTTTGGTTTATATACGTTTAATATTTGGGGTTGTTTTTAATCACTAATCACTCACTAATCTTCTAAGTAAGTATGTCAAACTCATTTTCATGATTTTACCTAGTTATTACCATGTTCCTATGATTTTCATACAAGAGTTACATGCATTTGTTAGTTTATACCACTCTATTTACATTTATTTATCTTTTGAGCCTTTGATATGGATAATAGATAATCCCTTGGTAGATTAACTTGGTGGATGATGTTTAGGAACCCGTGGCACCCTAAGAAGGTGTATGGTAGGTTATGGGATGTTTGGTTGTTGATTGAATGGTTTTGGACAAGTTATAAACTAGGAAAACCCATTTTGACACAACATATATACCTACTGTCCTTAATTTCAAAACGTGGTAAAATTAGTTGGTTTTTGGGTAATTTTGGACCAAAGATTTAGAAAATACTTTCCGAGAC
The DNA here is from genome assembly GCA_030686995.1 of Artemisia argyi. Classification (NCBI taxonomy): domain Eukaryota; kingdom Viridiplantae; phylum Streptophyta; class Magnoliopsida; order Asterales; family Asteraceae; genus Artemisia; species Artemisia argyi. The sequence goes on along the minus strand of CM060686.1, from coordinate 151,919,615 downwards.
GAAACTATGGCCGAAAGTTTGGATAAAAACGAGTTTATAACGAAGGAGATATGGTTTTCCGAAGTTTAACGACGAAAACTTCTTTTCAGAAAAATAGCTTGCTGTATGGAAACTTTTATTGGGCAAAATGAGTCGTTTAACGTTACTTAGAGGATCCGAACTACTAACAATATGTTAGTATGTTGTCCCACGATTCCGGGGATATAAAGAACGTCAAAAATGAGCTTGTAACGCCCAAGATATTCACGTTTAAACATGATAACTTCTATTATTTTTGACAGCCCTCTGTATGAAATATAAACTACGTACTAAAAACTATATTTTCAAGTAACGACATTGGAAAGCCGTACTTCTTACCCATTGAGGCACATATGACCCAAAGTTTATTTACACGACTATTAGATGTCATTTCAAGTTTTTCAAAACGCCGAGTTCAAACACTAACATTTTATGTACAATATTTCATGACTAGTTTTGCGAGGCTAGTTAGACATTATTTTACCAAGTTACGGAAAACATTATATTTTGACGATAACTATTATTTTCACATTACGAGTGGTATAGACATTATGTGCATGTACATTCACGACATCACATCATATTCTAAAGTAGATCATATTAACTCATATTAGGTTGCGGTTAGAGATCGAACCTCATTTCTGTGTATCCACTTTTGTCATCATTGCTATCGCTTCGAGGTGAGTCATAGCCCCTACTCTTTTAAATTGTTTTGTTAACTTTTTGGGGGAGAATATATGCTCGTTTTTACATGAATTACTACTTGACTCTTTGAACATTGTTTTGAACCTTGGACTATTATGAACATTTTTTTATAACTTGTTTTGAACTATTGAACTTGACTTGACTTTTGAACTTGACTTAAACTTTTGACCCTGAAGTACCGTACGTACTATAACCTAAAGTCTCCCATGTTCGGAGCAGTGCAAAGTCTCCCCTGTCTACGGAGCAGCATTATCAAGTCTCCCATGTTCGGAGCAACATAAAATCTCCCCTGTCTACGGAGTAACTTTGACTTTATACTATGTAATAGTTTGTGAATGATGTACTGTTCGTGCATCCGCAATTGTTAGTCTCCGACTGGTTTGCCGTTGGCACTCCAGTTTATACGTACCGTTCGTACGGCTTCCTTGTGTGGAGCAGTAGGTAGTATGGATAGCGCTATTAGAGGTCGGCCAACCTCTCATTCCCTTGTCTACGGAATGCATATTATTTATTTTAGGAGCCTTGCCACATTCTTTATTATATACTATGTGCCCATATTGTGAACTATATTGACCACGTGTACTTGACTACTAAACATGCAACTATTTGGCAGTGGGTTGTAAACACACAGGTTACAAGTCTCTTATGGCGGGACTTGGAACTGAGTGGATTTACGATGCCTTTGCTGGGACGTCTTCATCAATATGCATTACATTCTTTCTCACAAGACTCTATGAACTCACCAACCTCGTGTTGACACTTTAGCATGTATTTTCAGGTTTTAAGCAATGGCACGCTACATGAGGTTTTGGCAGGGCATGGCATGGTCATAGAAGACTCTGATTATTCATTTGGGGACCGTTTTAAACTATTTTAAGGGCCTATTTCCGCGTTATTTTTAACAATGTAGATTCAACATTTTGATTTAACTATTTTATTCTAAATGATTCAAGTGAAAACCATTTTTGAACTTGTGTTGTAATACCAATTGAGTTACACCCCAGCTACATGTATGCTTCCGCTGGACCCGATTTTGGGGGTGTGACACAAGAGAAAGCCCATGGTGGCAAATGTAAAAACTATATAAACCCTCCTAAGCTTGTTAGGAGTGGTGGGAGTTCATGTTAATCAAAGGTTTATTTTACACATAGTTCTCTCCACCTTCTCTCTACTTTCTCTCTCTAGTTCTTCTATCTCTCTCTAACATCATAATCTTAGGTGATAAAGCTAGATCTAAGGTCCTATAACAACATCTACGACATATGAAGATTATTCATTTCATTTAAAAGATCATGGAGTCGGGCATCCGTCTGACAAGCGTGATCCTCAGGATTCCTTGCCATTTCTAACTCCATCTCCAGCGTCTTTATTCTTGTCATAAACAGCTTGTTTTGACACTCAAGCTGGTCAATCTTATTAGCTTTAGCAACGCAGTTTGAGCACTGCGTTGAAGAAGAGGCTTGATTATAATACCTCATTTGAAATTCGGCTTTCCACATGAAGTATCCACACCCATAGTCATCTGTACCTGGCTGTTACATGTTAAGAAAATTATAAGAAATATTATTTTTAACAAACAAATTATTTACATATTTACATAACTAAGCAAACGTATGATTATTTACCACTGAATAAGGACATGCATAATACAGTTGCCCACCAGTCTTTTGTGTGGTTGATTTACGTTCTATAATAAATCCTCTGTCACATCGACACAAGAAAGGATTTCTTCGTTCCACCTGACCAAAGAATTTGTATAATAATTAACAACATCAATCAATAATGTTATTACTAATTTAAACAAAGTAATTTTCTGCAAATAAAAAAAATCATTCGAATTACATAAATAAACATTTGAGTTCAAAGGTTTGTCAAACAACATACACATCGAAAATAAAGACATACAAAGGTAAACTACTATAAAGATACTAACTACCATCACTGTCCACCTGCTCCAGCAACTTCTCTACCTCTTTCATCGTCTTCTTAAAAGACTCTAACTGCTCTCGAAACTCTGCAGCCGCTTTCTCTAAATCACTCAACCTAGATGCATGCTCATACAACGTAACATACACATCACCTATATCTCTCCTATCATGCTTAACTTCCCTCCTCAATCCTTTGACATCAGATTTTCGCTCACACAACCTCCTCGACATCGACACATAGCGACCCTGACACCAAGAGATGTCCTCCCTCAAACGACTCAACTCTGCCTTAAGTTCGGCAAGAGAAACTCGTGGTGCGGTCGAAGACTCGCCAACCTCAAAAGTAGATCTCACCTCCGTCGCAAGTGCATGACCTAAGGCCTTTGAAGTGTCTGACTCATAAGTGATATCTGATATGGCTGGCGAAGGCGGCAAAGGAAGAACCTCCTCATCATTAGCAGCTACATCATCAACATCATCAACATCATCATCATCCATCTCATCATCATCAGCAACAATCTCATCAACATCATCAGCAAGAGCAATCTCATCAACATCATCATCAGCAGCAATCTCATCAACATCATCATCAGCATCATCACCATCATCATCATCCATCTCATCATCAGCAGCAGCAATCTCATCAACATCATCATCATCATCATCATCCATCTCATCATCATCCATCTCTGGATCCATCTCATCATCATCCATCTTTGGATCCTCTTCTGGACTAGGTGGTGCCAGTGCGGGATCAGGGGGTATAACTGATGCAGACGGGACACTCTACAAAAAAGCAAACTTTTAAGTTTCAAACAATTTACATTTAAACAAATCAATAATCATTTACAACATTTTCAAACAATTTACATTTAAATAAATCAATAATCGTTTACAACATTTTCAAACAATTTACCTTTAAATAAATCAATAATCATTTACAACATTTTCAAACAATTTACATTTAAACAAATCAATAATCATTTACAACATTTACAAACAATTTACCTTTAAATAAATCAATAATCATTTACAACATTTCAAACAATTTACATTTAAACAAATCAATAATCATTTACCACATTTACAATGGAATGGGCCATTCTGCATTCATTAAAAGTGACTTATATAAGTTACTGATATTAATGGGGAAAAATAACTTGATAGTCATAAAATTAATATACTTACCATGAATTCGATAATATTCCATTTCGTGAAAGCATGGTAGTCCATAAACTGACCACAATTTATGGCTACAGTTTTCTACGGCGATATCCAGGTGGAGTTCTTTGAACATGAGGTTGAAAGCATGTTTGGAAACTTTATACCACAATTATGAAAATATTGGTACATTACATTTATTTATTTTCTCGTTTATGCTTCTATTAAAACTCTCTTTTATGGCATTTTCTTGCGAAATGAGAATCTTATCAACCGCACTCAACAACCTGTCTAAGTTGGACTGTGTGCCGTCCAAATATAATTTCAACAACGCGTGGTGACTCTCAACTCTGCACGTTGTTGTCTGGCCGTAGTAGTGATATTGATCGGTGATATATGAGACAAACATGTTATCGTAATCTCGCAGCCAGTTATTCAGATACCGAGCAATCTCTGAAAAAAATAATGAATTAACAAAAGGTCATTCGGGTGTTTATTTATTAAATAATAAAAATCAGTGAATTAATAATTAAGTACCCGCATGTTTGACCAATCGCTGTTGTAGGCGTTCATAATGATGCTCGAACTTGTCGCGTGTCGGAGCTTTAATCATATGATCCCATCTCCATTTAATGGACTCATAGTCCTCTAACGTAACACATCTATTTCTGCAATACTGAAGCAGATTTTGCTCTATATGCCATCGACAGAGTAATTTGTGAGCGTTGGGAAATTCTGCTCTGCATGCCCCAACCAACGCTAAATCTCTGTCAGTGACGATAACACGCGGGTAATATCTTTCGTCTATCACTAACTTCACATGTTGCAATACCCATTGAAAATTAAACCCTTTTTCACAGTTTAAAAAGCTATACGCCATTGAAAATGTTTTATTTGTCGAAGTTACTCCGACAATTTCCAATAACGGCAATTTAAACATTGTAGTATTGTACGTGGAGTCCATCAACATGATTTGAGGGAATGTACACCATAGAGCATATGACGTGGGTGAACAAAAAATAGTTCCTCAAGCTGATTTTGCTCATTTACCCTCTCGTAATATGTATACCCTGAATCCCTTAAATGTGAGTAAAGGACTTGAATTGGAGTTCTATCACCTATTATGGATCTCCGGATCTTACCTTGTGCGTTATATATAGTTCTAACGCTAGACACATTATCCGGATTACAACCCTGTATTGTCGAAAGTATATTACGTGGTCGTACGTTATAACCTGACAATTCTTTGACCAAACCGAACTCATCATCCTTTAATCGCATTGCATATGGGAAACCATGCAATGACTCTGCCAAATCATGATTTTGGCTATCATCTTTCACCCTCAAAACCCAAAAACCACCCGTCAGATGATATTTCGCCACTAATTTGAATGGATAACCCGTTTTAAAAGTAATGGTTTGCCGTTTTCCACTACCTTCAGGTTCATATTTCCCACCCTTTGAACACCTATAATTTATTTCGTACAAATAACCCTTTTCTGCTCAGGTTCTTCTTTTAACAATGACAGAAACCGAGCTCACGAGCTATATTTTGCACCCACTCAGTTAATTGCTCGTGAGAACCGAACGCCTGAAAATACATAACAACTTATAATTACAAGTATTTTATAACATAGTTTTTTTAATATATATATATATATATATATATATATATATATATATATATATATATATATATATATATATATATATATATATATATATATATATATATATATATTTATATTTAACAACGTTTACAAATACAAAAATTACAAAAATTACATTTTTACAAATAAAATTTACAATTACAAATAAATTTTACAAAATTACATTTTTTAACTTTTTACAAATAACTTTTGCAAAATTAAAATTTTTAACTTTTTACAAATAATTTTTTACAAAAAAACTTTTTACAAACTAACATTTTACAATTAACTTTTTACAAACTAACATTTTACAAATACTTTTTACAAAAAAAAAAAATTAAAAAAAAAATAAAAACGCATTTTTACGCATGTAACTCACACACACACACACACACACACTAACAGTCTTATCTCACACACACACTCACACTCACCCCATAACGCTCTTATCTCTCTCACACACACACACACACACACTCTTTTTTCTCTCTCTAATAAACTCTCTGCCTCTCTCTAATTTTAGATCTAAGACTTGCTTTTAGATCTAAAATGGGTGGTTTTGGTGATGTTTATGCTGTGAGTGTGTGATAAGAGCGTTATGTGATTATGTGGTACGTTGATATACTTTATCTGGGTGGTTTTGGTGATGTTTATTTGTGGTTAATTTTCACGGATCTATATTAATTTAATTAAACGCGTAGTTTTTATAAATTAGGGTTTTGAAAAAAATTTGGGGGTTTTTGAAAAATTGAATGATTTATTTCAATTAACGTTTGTTAATTGAAATATTTGTGGTTAATTTTCACAGATCTATATTAATTTAATTAAACGCCTAATTTTTATAAATTAGGGTTTTGTTTGGTGATTCTGTGGTGGATTATGTGATATCTGGTGATTCTGTGGTAAGTTGATATACTTTATCTGGGGTTTTGAAAAAAATTTGGGGGTTTTTGAAAAATTGAATGGTTTATTTCAATTAACGTTTGTTAATTGAAATATTTGTGGTTAATTTTCACGGATCTATATTAATTTAATTAAATGCCTAATTTTTATAAATTAGGGTTTTGAAAAAAATTTGGAGGTTTTTGAAAAATTGAATGATTTATTTCAATTAACGTTTGTTAATTGAAATATTTGTGGTTAATTTTAACGGATCTATATTAATTTAATTAAACGTCTAATTTTTATAAATTAGGGTTTCGTTTGGTGATTCTGTGGTGGATTATGTGATATCTGATGATTCTGTGGTAAGTTGATATACTTTATATGGGTTTCAAAAATTAGGGTTTTGAAATTTTTTTGGGGGTTTTTGAAAAATTGAATTATTTATTTCAATTAACGTTTGTTAATTGAAGTATCTGTGGTTAATTTTCACGGATCTATATTAATTTAATTAAATGCCTAATTTTTATAAATTAAGGTTTGGTTTGGTGGTTCTGTGGTGTATTATGTGATATGTGATTATGTTGGCGATATAACCACCAACAAAATCACTTGTTTGGTATTGTCGGTGGTTCTGTGGTGGATTATATGTGATATGTGATTATGTTGGTGGTTATGTGGTGCAGGTTTTTTGATATAACCACCAACAAAATCACTTGTTTGATATTGTTGGTGGTTCTGTGGTGGATTATATGTGATATGTGATACTAAGTAGGGAGGTTAGTATATCATATTAGAGAGGGTCAATATATCATGTCCCTTGTGTCAACCGAACACTCCCTATGGTGGTTCTGTGGTGATTATGTGGGTAGGTTAATGATGAGTGCTCAAACACTCATCATTTTTGATCTAATCTGAACTGCAAAACATACAAAAACACTCAGAAATGCATCAAAATACTGAAAATATTTCAAAATCGTGTTTTATATGTTTTAGATGCAAAATGAGCAAAAACAAATGAAAAACGTACAAAGTTTGCAAAATTGGCAGTTTCAGTCCCCCAACTTTCAAAAATTGGCAAAAATAGTCCCTGAGCACTTATTTGGAAAGAAAAATCACCAAAGGTCCTTTTGAAATCAAAAGTTGTCATATTTACTCCTTTGGTGAAAAATCTCAAAAGTTTTGGAAATTACAAGTTTAGTCCCTGTACTTTCAGATTTTGACAGTTTTGGCCCCTGGGAGTTCAATTTTGGATAAAAATCATTTTTGGGTCCTTGAAAAATCACAAGTTTACAAATATGGCCTTTGGGTGAAAAGTTTTGAAAAGTTACATGTTTGGTCCCTGGAGTTTGAAAATTGACACATTTGGTCCACGGGAATTTGAAAAATGGAAAAATGCAAATTTGGTCCTTTGGCTATTGGAACTTGGCAAATATTACCCTTGGAAGGATTTTGGAACAAATTACATTTGCAGCCCCAACTTTTCATTAATTACACAAATGGTCCTTGATTGTTTTTTTTTTTACCAAGTTACCAAATGGACCTTTTGTATTATTTAACCCAAACAAACAAAACCCAATCCACCCTTTACCACTCACCAGCCCACCAAGCCCAATCCCTTTTAAATAAAAAAAAACCCACCCCGTTTTTTATTATCCTTGGTCAAACCCAAGGTTGACCCTTCACCCTCCTTCCCAACTTGTCTGCAACATCACTGCCACACTCAATCCTTCCCCCTCCTCCAGCTCACCACTCCCATACCTTGTCCCTTAGCCTCCAATACCAAACAAAAATCATTTAATGCCCCTGATATCCCCTCACTCAACCCCTAACTGCCAAAATTCACTTTTCCCGCCAACAAGAATTTGAAGGCCAGGATCAAAGCTAGAGCATCCAATGGCTAGAAAGAGAGTTGGGAAAGTCAAAAGAAGCCCCAAGGAGCTATAAAAGTCAAGAAAGAATGGAAGCAGAGGTGGTTAGCTAGTTTTTAGTTTTAGCTTAGTAATGTTAATGTCGTTTTAATTAAATTTTCCTTTCTTAATGTAATTCTTAGCTTAAAAAGTTTGTTCTCATCATTATCAGTGTAATTCAAGTAAGATTTAATAGTAATTTCAAGTTTTCATTGTGAATTCAGTTTTTACCTTATTTCTTGAAAATCTCATTTTGGCTTTAAAAAGTTGAAAGTTGTCCATTTCTGTTTCCTTAAGCTCAATCAAGTTTATGTATAAGTTTGTGAAGTTTGGAAAACAATAAAATCAGTCTTAGATAAGAAAACTAAAAATACAAAAAAATACAAGATAAATAGTTGAAAATAACAAAAATCAAAAGAGAGGGAAGAAGAAAGCAAGGTGAATGATGAAGTTTGGATCTCTCATGGTTTTAGTAACCTCAGGGAGGTGTTGGGGTAGGTATAGTCCCATGGTTCATTGTTTACATCTCACAGGTCCTTTGTAAGTTTCCCTCTTAATTCTTGAAGGTTACTGTAGCATTAATTGTCAAACTTAATTTTAGTGTTTCTTAGTTTATTTATTGTGATTAGGTTGATTTAGGTTAAATCAGAACAGGGTTGTTCATTAGAATCTAGTGTTGCTCATTATTTCACTTTACACTGCTAATTTAGTTTGTTTATGAATTATTGTGTTTTGTTGATATTGTTGTTGGTTAGGTATTCATTTAAGCTTACTGTATCATAATGTAACCATAGGAATCAGGTTGATGGTCTAAATAAGCTTGAAGCTTTGAAAATCTTTGAATTCTGTCACTAAAGGGGTGTTTGGATTGGGTGTTTATTCCTTATTGTTGTTGGTATTTAAGGTTCTCTTCTGATGAGATAATACACCTAGGACCTATTTGGCTCAGTTGAACCTTTTATTTTGCTCCTTTTCAAGAAAAAGTCAATCTTGCACTTTTATGATCACAACAGCTAAGCTGTTGTGATTTGTGATGTCAAATCCTTAAATCTGGTTCATATATGGTTAGGATTTCTATAATTCACTTTATTTAGGCATAATATAGCATAATTAATCATCTAGGTCCATTGGAAATTCAATATAGTCAAAGTTCAAGTTTTTATCAAAAAGTCAATTGCACCTTTCTCAGATTTTTACCAAAATGGTGGGATTTGTTTAGATTTTTGTATAAAGTTTCAACCCTTGAAACTTTTAGGAATCATAACCCCCAGCTCTTCTCCAATTTCACACCTTCCTTTCATTTTTAGGATTTTTGTACTGGGCCCCACTCACCCTCAAAGTTACTTGCAGGGGAACTGTCATCCCCTGCTGCAGCAGCACCTCACCCATCACCACCACTTTGGTGGTGGTTTCTGACCATATCAGTGGGTCCCAATGCCCAAACTTTGTTCCTTTCAAACCCCCCCCCCCTGGTAGGCTTCACATTTTGACCATTGGTTTGACCTTGGACTCAGTGGACCCCACCTGAATCATCCATTGAACCTTGTCCCATTTCTGTGTTGGCTTTGGCTTAACCAAGTGCTTATTTGTGGCTTATTTGCTTATTCTGTGGACCCCTTTGGCTTTTTCCAGCTTATGCATGTCCAAACAACTCAAGTGAACATGAATTTACCATAGTGGACCCCACACAAGCTGGTTTGAGCTTATGTTCTCATTTAGTAAACTAAAGTCAACTGTGGAGCTAATAAGCTTCCACAGTGCTTATTTTTAGTTTACAAAAAAGTCGTTATCATAAAAGTTAGTTGTTTTTAGTTATAAAATAGTTTTGTAAAGGAAAAATCCAGAAAAGTCAAATTAATTTTAAGTGATAGTTTCTATTTAATATAATTTAAATTTTAATTTTCATTTTTAAATTTTTGTTAAGCACTTAGTTTTTTTATATTTTTCTTAAATTCCTTTTATATTAAAGTAATTTTAATAATTTTCTCAGATTTTTATTTTGTCATTTGGTATTTATTATAATTAATATTAGTTTTATTAATAATTAATTAATAATTAAGTTTTAAATAGCATAATTAATTTTTATTAAGTAAGACCTAGTTTTTATATTTTCCTAGCTTTTATATAATATAAAATAATTTTATGAATTTTCTTATAATTTCTACTATTCATTTTCTATTTTTAATAATTTAAAATAGTTTAATTAGGTAATTAATAATTAATTAGTAATTAATTAATATAAAAACTACAAAAAGACAAAAATACTTATTTTTGGTTTTAAAATTAGTTTTTAGTTATTTATAATTTTAGAAATTTTATTTTCATTTTTCTTGTATTAAATTAATATTATATTGTATTTAAGTATTTTAAATATTAATAATTAGAATTAATTAGTATTTAATTAAATAATTAAATAGTGTAAAAATTTATTTTCTTTTTCCAAAAAATTTCTTATACCCTTAAGTTTGTAAAAAAGTCATTTTCACCCCCTGGGGGTTTTCCGATTTCAGTTTTCACGTTTTATTTTGTACGTTTACGTTATTTAAAACGTGAACGTACGCGTTTTTAGTTTTAAATCATTTATGGTTTTTCCAAACTTCCAGTCTTGTTCATATAGCTTATTTAAGCTATTTCATTGTAGATTCCTTAGTTAAATCAATCTCAAAACCCTTTCTGTCTAAATTCACCCGATCACAAACCCGTTTGATAACCATCACACCTTGTCGGGACATAACGACCCGGGGAAGCCACTATACTTCCGCGGAGATTGACTCTAGGCAATCTGACCTTGTTGACCATTCCCTGGTCAATATAGGTTGACCGTTTGGAGCCAATCAAATTTTGGCGCCGCTGCCGGGGAGGTTGTGCGCCTTTTTCTAAAAAACGGTTTGCTGATTAGTGATTTTGGAATTCGTTCCATTGTACATTTATCCATCCTTGTTCATATTTTCTCATCATATAAAAACAAAACTATTCCCAAAAACATTTTAAACTCAGTTTTCAACGAACACAAAAACACAAAAACATTTTCTTTCTTATTTGTACAAAATGTTTATCCAAAAATCCAAAAATCCAAAAATATTCACCTTTATCCTCTCACATCTTTGATTCTTCATCCCTACCCCTCTATGAACCTTTGAGTCTTCTCTATGTCGTATCCACACCATTTTGGTTGTCAATGGTGTGGTGGTCCACATAATGGCGGGAATTGTCCCGGTTGTAGCATGATAGAGTCAGGAGATGGGTCTGTGATGAGGCGAAAAATGAACCACTTTTAGGGGGTCACTTAAGCCCGGAATTGAATTTATTTTATCAAATATTGCCCTAAATCGTTCCTTTTGTGATTTTAGGTACTTTGGGAGTGAAATCTGGAAAAGGAAGCAATTCGGACGTTTTTGGAGCATAAAAGTGAAGAAAACGCCAAAGACTTAATTTTCCAAGCTGGGAACAGTATGTGACGGCGTCAAGAGTACTATCCTGACGGCGTCAAGAGTAAATTTCATGACGATCCAGTGCAGAAATGAAGGCGTCACAAGGAAGAGCGTCAAGAGTTAAATACGTGACGGCCTGGAAAAACCTAATACATGACGACGTCAGATGTAGATCAAGGCAGTCCGAGAATTCTTTTGGCGGCGAGATGACGGCGTCACCGATTTGGTCTTGACGCCGTCAGCCTCAATTATCTATATATAGTTTTCTAATTTTCATTCAAGAGAGAGAAGTTTTGGAGAAACCCTAAGGCCGAACCTATTACGAATTTTACAGGTTTTTCAATGGTTTTCAGCCCTTGAACCCTTACATGTGTAATTAAGATAAGTGTTCTTCTAATTCAATCAATATGTCTATGTGTTGGTTGTCTATATCTTGTTCTTGTCTTAATTCCATCATGCTAGGCTAGATTTATCTTGTGTTTGCTTAGATCTAATGAAACCTAGATGTTGATTATGTGTTGATTACTTGCTTATGGTTGTATTGGATGAATGATTTCAATGTTAGGCTTAAGAAAACTGGCATATCTCCAATTGGTAACATGCTTGAACGTCTTAGGAAACATGAACCGATGTGTACTAGGTTTTATTGGTTGTAATTAATGCATGAGTAAATTCTAATGATCCCATGTTAGGAGCTTCTTAGCCGGCTCGACATAGGAGTGAAGTAGGCACTCATAGGATTGGGGAGTTAAGTACGCCACCCCATGAATGGTATTAAGGAATATAATCCGTCATCCACGGAACTATAACAAGTAATTAACGTGTAAAAGATATCTAGGGAGTAGTGAAATCTAAGTAAACACAATTTCTCCACTTATTGCTCAAAACCTTAGTTTAATTTAGTTTATTTTCATTTCTAGTATTTTATTTTGATTGCATCTTTAGTATTGGGTTAGTTGACTAGCAACTAATTCCGCCCAAATCCTTCAAACCCGAGATATTTACTTGCTTTCTAAAAATATAAAAATACAAAAATAATCATCCTTCATCTTTAGAACTAGTATTTAGGTTTTCTAATCCTAGCGACACTATTCCTAGCTGAACGATCAATCCCCCGATACTTGTCACTATACTATACTACAACGATCAGGTACACTGCCTGGTGGGGGTTGTAAGCTTCTCGAGATCCCTCGAGAGGTAAAGCCTGGTGCAATCCCTACGCATCAAGTTTTTGGCGCCGCAGCCCGGGGAATAGTTATTGTCTAGGTTAGGATTTCTTTTTACTAGGTCTACTTGCTAGATTCCTTTCTAGTAAGATTTTTATTTTTATTTTTAGGTTTTCTTTAGTCTATCTTTTCTTTGTGTCTTTGTTCGTAAAAACCTTTCCATTGACTCTTCCGTTCACCATTATGGAGAACGTGAATCCACCAAGTCCGACACTAGAGTTTTACCAGAAAAAATATAATTACACCAGTTTGGATATACCAAGATGGACGAATGAAATGAGGCGGACAGGATCTTATATTGATTTTATTGAGTACCTTGAGAAAAAGGCCAAGTGCATAAGACTTTTAAAGAATTCACCTTAGGAGCTCCATCAACCCCTGAAAATGCCTCACTTAGTGAAACCTATGCACCATATGAGCCTTCACCTAGGATAGTTTCGTATGAGCCACCTAGCTGCATGTCATGGTTAGGCCCTACCATAATACAGGATGAACACATAGGTGACTTTGATGTGATGGAGGATGTAGCCGAACATGATCACATTGATCAAAAAGACCTAGGTTTTATGATCGATGATGATGAATCTCAAGAAACAGATGATGAATCTTTTAGGCAATTTGTATATAGCAGTCAGAATATTGAGGATGATCCTTATGATTCGGACATAGAAGTTGAGATGCCTAGGGAAGCACGTGAAATACTTGGAAAAATGTTAGGGTTAGATTATAATAAAACAAATGTTGAGGATATAGGTGATTTTGACACAAGGAATGATGAAGTAAATAACATGAGCCCACAAAGTACCCCACAAGTCCTACCATCATTTGAGGCACACATACCACCCGTGACTTACCCGGAAGAAGTAGAAGAGACAATAGGAACCCCAATAGAGGTAGAACCCTTGGATCAAGCACAACTAGAGAATATAGGTTTTAACACTTGTAGTGATGACCTTTCTTTTAGTTATAAGGAAGTTCATAGTTTTGATGAACCGGAGCCTCAACCAAAGCCGTTACCTAATCTTCCATCTTTAGATGTGAATTTAGGAATTGAAAAAGGTCCCGATCCACCCATCAAACCATAGAGTCCGGGTAGTCTTGGGATAAAGGTAGTAGACTCTAAGCCTTGTAGAAAGGAAACTGACACAGGAGCGGAAAATGACCTTACATGCTTACATCACCCATTTGTGATTGATCACAAGAAACATTATGGGTTTAAACCGGGTTTATTAGGTCAATATGGATCCCCAACTAGTAATCTCTTGAAATTGATTGAAAATGATCCCTTTCTAGGAGAAAATCTTAATCCACCCATTAACCCGATTGAATTAGGTAAGGTTATGATGACAGGAGCACACCCTTTTGAGCATATAATTCATCCACCACTCTTTCCTCACATGGCATATTTCCACCCTAAGGGTGTGTATCGCTACTTTCACCCGCACTTAATCCTAAATGTAGGGAACACCTTCCCTATTTCCGTTAAATAAGGGTAGAGTCAGGCTCACGACTCGAACAAAAACAAGCGCTTCTTGGGAGGCAACCCAAGCCCCTTTTTATTTGTTTTATTGTTTGTTTGTTTGATTTTATTTGTTTCCGTATGCATGTTTTATTTTTAATGTTGGTAGATCATGTTTCAAAACTAAAATGGTGAAAATACTTTATTTTGTTGTTTGGCCTAGTCTTAACTTCACCCAAAGGTATTTTTGCAAAAGATAAGTGTAAGGGGAAACCCCAAATATGTTTTTAAGAAACAAACCGATCATGATTCTCCACAATATTAAATGAACATGTATATTCGTATTTGTTAGAGTCAAATGCTTGTATCGAGTCATAATGAAGTTTTGCACGATTTTCCAGGAAGTAGGTCCAAGTTTTTCCAGAAATTTTCCGGAAACTTAACATAAGAATTTCTGCAGGTCACTTCTGACGGCGTCACGAGTTTACTCTTGACGGCGTCACGTGTAAAAATCTGGAAATTTTACCAGTTTTGTTTTTCTAACGGAGTCATAAAGTTTTTGTTGAATTATTAAGTTTTATAATCTCCAGGAAATCTGCAAACTTCCTTCCACAAGCATTATATCTTACTTTGTTTTCTAGGATTTAGTAACTTATGTAGATTGCCGCCGATTTTATGCGAGGTTGCTTTGTTTGTTTTCTCAGGATTTACAGGTTATGTATGACAAGAAGATGATTATTTTTCTGGAAGGGAAGCTTTGATTGTTCATTTTCTTGGAGGAAGATCTAACCTGGCCACCTTATTATCCATACCGAGCGAATCAGGGGAGTATTTGATTTCATACGTTTTACTTATTTCACTTTTACATTCTTTACTTGAACATTGGGGACAATGTTCATCTTAAGTGTAAGGGGAGGGTAAAATGATGATACTTTACAAATACACTTTCGCTTGAGTTTGTTTGTTTGATGGTAGATGTGTAATAAAACTATGAGAAATACTTGTTAGTGCAATTTTAGCGCCAAATTTAAATTTTTTTACAACATTTAGGAGTGAAACTTTAGCCATAGCAAGCGTCTCATGGATAGGAGATTGTATGATTAGCACATAACCGTACTATTCAGAAAAATTTTCCACCCAAATATGTGAGGTTCGCCTTTAGATTTGATAGGAAAAGCATTTACTATTAGTTCTTATGAGTGTACCGGTAGCATTTAGATTCTAGAACTTGCGTTAGTGATGCATCCCGAGACCACTAGTGAGACTACATTCGTGTAGTAGGATTTACTACAAGATAAGAGGCATTAGGACCACCCTTGTGTTAAACCCGTATTATAATTACTTGACCATTTAAGTCATATTACTTGGCTAGTTAAGTCAACTAATTTTTCCCACACCCCTAGCGTTGTACTAATTTTTAGTACACGATACCCCTAGTACACCCCTCCGAGCCTATCTTTTCGTTTCTAACTTTAAGCATCTTACTTAAAGGAAGAATTTGTTACACCCCACTTAAATGTACACCCAAATCGCCTTAGCCTTCCGTGTATGCACTCATTTTTAGTGCATTATTGTTATTTGTTAAACCCTAAGTTAATTATCTAATTGATTACATGGTTGCTAAGTCGAGTCATATCCTTGTACATATTGTTTTGGGACGATTGAGACTCATGGGTAAAGTACTTATTTTATGGAGTAATGGGGAAGAACATCTTATATTACCCCCATATGTACGTTAATCTTAAAAGTACTCCAAGTGTTTTGATTTTCTTAATTCGAGTCGTTAGATTAGTTTATTGTAAAGTATGTAAAGATTCAAGTGTAAGGGGAATTTCCATTCCCTATGATGTATTATTTTGGATGGTAGGGTAAGAGTGTATGCAAAAAAAAAAAAAAAAAAAAAAAAAAAAAAAAAATCGTAAAAATCAAGAAAAAGAAAAAAAAAAATAGAAAAAGAGAAAAAAACATACGGACTACCATCCCTTTTCATTCTATGTTTATTTTATGCTTTTGTTATTTTTCATTTACTAGCTTAAGTCGAGTCTAGTCTTGGCTTAGCAACGCCACATTGTACATGTAATTGACCAAGATTGTTAACTCGCCACCAGTAAAGACTACCTATATCCAACAAAACCGTGTATTTCATATCCCTACACCTAACGTTACAACCCTTTAAAAGACCTCTTTAATAGTTTATCCTAGGTGCTTACGCCATGTGGTGGAGGTTTGATCCTTTCCCAAGCCTATGGTAATCTATTTCGCTATGACAGGTAGTGAGAGATATCTTCCGTTTCCATATTGTAATTTATACTTTATTACACCCGAGAGATGTGAGTATCTAAACACTATTTGTGAGGTGCTAGTGTATGACCTCCGTGCTTGTCTTTGGTCTTTAGTGGAACGATTATTTGTTGTAATTACTTTTATATTAGTGTTAAATGACCCCTAACTTGTATTTTGACTAGAATAAAAGCGCATTTGCTTGAGGACAAGCAAATCTCAAGTGTAAGGGTATATGATGAGGCAAAAATGAACCACTTTTAGGGGGTCATTTAAGCACGGAATTGAATTTATTTTATCAAATATTGCCCTAAATCGTTCCTTTTGTGATTTTAGGTACTTTGGGAGTGAAATCTGGAAAAGGAAGCAATTCGGACGTTTTTGGAGCATAAAAGTGAAGAAAACGCCAAAGACTTAATTTTCCAAGCTGGGAACAGTATGTGACGGCGTCAAGAGTACTATCCTGACGGCGTCAAGAGTAAATTTCATGACGATCTAGTGCAGAAATGAAGGCGTCACAAGGAAGAGCGTCAAGAGTTAAATACGTGACGGCCTGGAAAAACCTAATACATGACGGTGTCAGATGTAGATCAAGGCAGTCCGAGAATTCTTTTGGCGGCGAGATGACGGCGTCACCGATTTGGTCTTGACGCCGTCAGCCTCGATTATCTATATATAGTTTTCTAATTTTCATTCAAGAGAGAGAAGTTTTGGAGAAACCTTAAGGCCGAACCTATTACGAATTTTACAGGTTTTTCAAGAGTTTTCAGCCCTTGAACCCTTACATGTGTAATTAAGATAAGTGTTCTTCTAATTCAATCAATATGTCTATGTGTTGGTTGTCTATATCTTGTTCTTGTCTTAATTCCATCATGCTAGGCTAGATTTATCTTGTGTTTGCTTAGATCTAATGAAACCTAGATGTTGATTATGTGTTGATTACTTGCTTATGGTTGTATTGGATGAATGATTTCAATGTTAGGCTTAAGAAAACTGGCAGATCTCCAATTGGTAACATGCTTGAACGTCTTAGGAAACATGAACCGATGTGTACTAGGTTTTATTGGTTGTATTTAATGCATGAGTAAATTCTAATGATCCCATGTTAAGAGCTTCTTAGCCGGCTCGACATAGGAGTGAAGTAGGCACTCATAGGATTGGGGAGTTAAGTACGCCACCCCATGAATGGTATTAAGGAATATAATCTGTCATCCACGCAACTATAACAAGTAATTAACGTGTAAAAGATATCTAGGGAGTAGTGAAATCTAAGTAAACACAATTTCTCCACTTATTGCTCACAACCTTAGTTTAATTTAGTTTATTTTCATTTCTAGTATTTTATTTTGATTGCATCTTTAGTATTGGGTTTGTTGACTAGCAACTAATTCCGCCCAAATCCTTCAAACCCGAGATATTTACTTGCTTTCTAAAAAATATAAAAATACAAAAATAATCATCCTTCATCTTTAGAACTAGTATTTAGGTTTTCTAATCCTAGCGACACTATTCCTAGCTTTACGATCAATCCCCCGGTACTTGTCACTATACTATACTACAACGATCAGGTACACTGCCTGGTGGGGGTTGTAAGCTTCTCGAGATCCCTCGAGAGGTAAAGCCTGGTGCAATCCCTACGCATCAGTTTGTCTATAACCAAGCTCCCTATCCTTACCATGAGACATCTGATTCATCCTACCAGCCACCACGTCATGAGATACTGACATATCTGTGTGAGTTTTGTGGTGGCCCTCACCAAGGATTTGAGTGTCAAGCCGGAAACACGTTTGTCTATGAACAGTTTTCCGGTGATGCTCAGAACTTTGGTTATGACCAATACCCATATGATTCACCAGTCCAGACTCAACAGTTTTACTGTTGTGATTACTGTGGAGGTCCACACTTCAGCTCAGATTGTCAAACGGGGAATCCATATCCTTGTGACAATTTTGACACACCCTATTATGACCAACCTCCACAGTACCAAATGAATCAAGCACTTCTTCCAGAAATGCAAAATATGATGAAAATCATTGATGAGCTTAAGGGTTTAGTTAAAGACTTTGCCCAAAGACATACTCATAAAAAATCCATGGAAGAATTGCTGGCTGAAGAGCAGGCTGCTAGAATAAATTCCCAAGACGCCTATGAAAAATCTGTGAGGGAATCAATTGCAAAAGAAAAAGCAGCCAAATCTAGCTCTCAGTTCCGTTTCATCCCTGATGACAGTGATGATGAAGATACCCTTGATATTCTTCAATTTTATAAAACTTCATCAAGTTCATCAGTTGATATCCCAGCAGTTGAGATTCCATCTCAAACAACTGCTATCACACCCAAGGTTCCCACTCACTCTCTGAGCATGGGGGACGAGCATCTTGACGCTGTTCCTAATAAGGAATTGGACGAATTAATAAAGTCTAGTGTTGAGATCCTTGTCCCAATCCCAAGAGAGTCACAGGGAATTCTTGAGCATATGTGTGATCTTCCTTCCCCTCTTGAGTGTTCAAACGATCATTTTGAGACTTTCTCATACTTTAATGATGATTGTACATCTAATGGAGACATCGAGTATGTTGAGGCATCAGTTCCACATTCTGATGCTGATCATCTTCTTGAGGAGTTCGCCGATGAACTTACTCACATCAATCCACTTTCATCGGAAAGTGATGATGGTCTCCTTGACTTTGAAGCCGATCTTGGAGAAATTGAAAGTCTCCTATATCATGATCCGTCACTCACTTCTGTACCCAACAGTCCAATAGAGAATAATAATCTCTTTGTTCCCAAAACATTCAATACCACTCTCACCAATCCTCTATTTGAATTCGAATATGAATTCACTTTGATTTCTGATAATCCAATCTTTGGTATTCGGAATGAGGATTGTGATGAGTCTATTCCGGAACATGAATTCACAGATTCACATCTTGTGAATAATTCTCTTCATGAGGAATTCTCCGGTAAACTCACTCATCATATCATGACTCCTCCGGAGTTTGATAGTCCGGGGGGAGATGCACTCAATCATGAGAATTTGAAAATTCCCACCCACCCTCCCGGGTTGTTTACGAGCTTAACCCTTGAAATCCAAATTCAGGCTACGGAGCCTGCTCTCGAGGAAGAAGATCAAATCATGATTTTCATCATGGTTTTCTTCCTTTTCTTCACCTATAAGGTATCTTCTTCTCTTCTTCACTCCTTCGGGAATGAAGATACTATATTTGACCCCAGCATTTTCATGTATCATTATCTTGAGCCGGATACTTATCTCATCGGTGTGGAACTTTCACGTGCTTCAAATGTTTGTCCAAACATCTTGAATGAAAGTCCGATGGAGATTGTTTCTTCCACATCATGCTTCCCCAAGGACAAATGAATTCGGGGTCGAGTCAAGCTAGCGACTCGGTAATCAAAAACAGTAGCATGCTTATAGGGTTTTCACCCTAAGTGTGGGGGAGTTACCCATGCTGTGGTTACTAAAAAAGTGAAAAAAATGGTGTTTTCCACATTTAGATTGTAATGTTGCCCTTTTACGTTCAAAGAGTCGGCATAATAGCCGGGACTAAGAATATTGAGGACAATATTCATCCTAAGTGTGGGGGGGGGGGGGGTATTCTAGCGAATTTTATCACATTTTACTATCTAATACCCCCGTTTTGGCAAAAATTTCAAAAATTTTTCAAAAATTTTTCACTTGAGTTTCAAAATTTTTGTGGTTATCAGTCCTCCTTGTCTAACCGACAAAAGGATTGGCTAATCCAGGAGCAAACGGCTCTTGGTAAAGATATATCAAATCCGTTGATGGCTTGCAATTTGCCCAAAATTGTATGGTAAATCAACTCGCCATATCCTAAAAAGCGAATGAGTTGGCTAGCCCGCAAGATTATGGCTTGTGGTAAAGGCAGTGGAAAATCCATAATTGGTATTCCGCTCACCAAGATGTTGTTATATTTAGTCCTTTGGTGAAAAATCTCAAAAGTTTTGGAAATTACAAGTTTAGTCCCTGTACTTTCAGATTTTGACAGTTTTGGCCCCTGGGAGTTCAATTTTGGATAAAAATCATTTTTGGGTCCTTGAAAAATCACAAGTTTACAAATATGGCCTTATGGTGAAAAGTTTTGAAAAGTTACATGTTTGGTCCCTGGAGTTTGAAAATTGACACATTTGGTCCCCGGGAATTTGAAAAATGGACAAATGCAAATTTGGTCCTTTGGCTATTGGAACTTGGCAAATATTACCCTTGGAAGGATTTTGGAACAAATTACATTTGCAGCCCCAACTTTTCATTAATTACACAAATGGTCCTTGATTGTTTTTTTTACCAAGTTACCAAACGGACCTTTTGTATTATTTAACCCAAACAAACAAAACCCAATCCACCCTTTACCACCCCAACCCACTCACCAGCCCACCAAGCCCAATCCTTTTTAAATAAAAAAAACCCACCCCGTTTTTTATTATCCTTGGTCAAACCCAAGGTTGACCCTTCACCCTCCTTCCCAACTTGTCTGCAACATCACTGCCACACTCAATCCTTCCCCCTCCTCCAGCTCACCACTCCCATACCTTGTCCTTTAGCCTTCAATACCAAACAAAACTCATTTAATGCCCCTGATATCCCCTCACTCAACCCCTAACTGCCAAAATTCACTTTTCCCGCCAACAAGAATTTGAAGGCCAGGATCAAAGCTAGAGCATCCAATGGCTAGAAAGAGAGTTGGGAAAGTCAAAAGAAGCCCCAAGGAGCTATAAAAGTCAAGAAAGAATGGAAGCAGAGGTGGTTAGCTAGTTTTTAGTTTTAGCTTAGTAATGTTAATGTCGTTTTAATTAAATTTTCCTTTCTTAATGTAATTCTTAGCTTAAAAAGTTTGTTCTCATCATTATCAGTGTAATTCAAGTAAGATTTAATAGTAATTTCAAGTTTTCATTGTGAATTCAGTTTTTACCTTATTTCTTGAAAATCTCATTTTGGTTTTAAAAAGTTGAAAGTTGTCCATTTCTGTTTCCTTAAGCTCAATCAAGTTTATGTATAAGTTTGTGAAGTTTGGAAAACAATAAAATCAGTCTTAGATAAGAAAACTAAAAATACAAGATAAATAGTTGAAAAAAACGAAAATCAGAAGAGAGGGAAGAAGAAAGCAAGGTGAATGATGAAGTTTGGATCTCTCATGGTTTTAGTAACCTCAGGGAGGTGTTGGGGTAGGTATAGTCCCATGGTTCATTGTTTACATCTCACAGGTCCTTTGTAAGTTTCCCTCTTAATTCTTGATGGTTACTGTAGCATTAGTTGTCAAACTTAATTTTAGTGTTTCTTAGTTTATTTATTGTGATTAGGTTGATTTAGGTTAAATCAGAACAGGGTTGTTCATTAGAATCTAGTGTTGCTCATTATTTCACTTTACACTGCTAATTTAGTTTGTTTATGAATTATTGTGTTTTGTTGATATTGTTGTTGTTTAGGTGTTCATTTAAGCTTACTGTATCATAATGTAACCATAGGAATCAGGTTGATGGTCTAAATAAGCTTGAAGCTTTGAAAATCTTTGAATTCTGTCACTAAAGGGGTGTTTGGATTGGCTGTTTATTCCTTGTTGTTGTTGGTATTTAAGGTTCTCTTCTGATGAGATAAGACACCTAGGACCTATTTGGCTCAGTTGAACCTTTTATTTTGCTCCTTTTCAAGAAAAAGTCAATCTTGCACTTTTATGATCACAACAGCTAAGCTGTTGTGATTTGTGATGTCAAATCCTTAAATCTGGTTCATATATGGTTAGGATTTCTATAATTCACTTTATTTAGGCATAATATAGCATAATTAATCATCTAGGTCCATTGGAAATTCAATATAGTCAAAGTTCAAGTTTTTATCAAAAAGTCAATTGCACCTTTCTCAGATTTTTACCAAAATGGTGGGATTTGTTTAGATTTTTGTATAAAGTTTCAACCCTTGAAACTTTTAGGAATCATAACCCCCCAGCTCTTCTCCAATTTCACACCTTCCTTTCATTTTTAGGATTTTTGTACTGGGCCCCACTCACCCTCAAAGTTACTTGCAGGGGAACTGTCATCCCTTGCTGCAGCAGCACCTCACCCATCACCACCACTTTGGTGGTGGTTTCTGACCATATCAGTGGGTCCCAATGCCCAAACTTTGTTCCTTTCAAACCCCCCCTGGTAGGCTTCACATTTTGACCATTGGTTTGACCTTGGACTCAGTGGACCCCACCTGAATCATCCATTGAACCTTGTCCCATTTCTGTGTTGGCTTTGGCTTAACCAAGTGCTTATTTGTGGCTTATTTGCTTATTCTGTGGACCCCTTTGGCTTTTTCCAGCTTATGCATGTCCAAACAACTCAAGTGAACAAGAATTTACCATAGTGGGCCCCACACAAGCTGGTTTGAGCTTATTTTCTCATTTAGTCAACTAAAGTCAACTGTAGAGCTAATAAGCTTCCACAGTGCTTATTTTTAGTTTACAAAAAAGTTTTTTTTTCATAAAAGTTAGTTGTTTTTAGTTATAAAATAGTTTTGTAAAGGAAAAATCCAGAAAAGTCAATTTAATTTTAAGTGATAGTTTCTATTTAATATAATTTAAATTTTAATTTTCATTTTTAAATTTTTGTTAAGCACTTAGTTTTTTTATATTTTTCTTAAATTCCTTTTATATTAAAGTAATTTTAATAATTTTCTCAGATTTTTATTTTGTCATTTGGTATTTATTATAATTAATATTAGTTTTATTAATAATTAATTAATAATTAAGTTTTAAATAGCATAATTAATATTTATTAAGTAAGACCTAGTTTTTATATTTTTACTAGCTTTTATATAATATAAAATAATTTTGGGAATTTTCTTATAATTTC
This sequence comes from Artemisia argyi, assembly GCA_030686995.1. NCBI lineage: Eukaryota > Viridiplantae > Streptophyta > Magnoliopsida > Asterales > Asteraceae > Artemisia > Artemisia argyi. The sequence goes on along the minus strand of CM060686.1, from coordinate 151,896,096 downwards.
TACTGTTCATTTTCTATTTTTAATAATTTAAAATAGTTTAATTAGGTAATTAATAAATAATTAGTAATTAATTAATATAAAAACCAAAAAAAGACAAAAATACTTATTTTTGGTTTTAAAATTAGTTTTTAGTTATTTTATAATTTTAGAAATTTTATTTTCATTTTTCTTGTATTAAATTAATATTATATTGTATTTAAGTATTTTAAATATTAATAATTAGAATTAATTAGTATTTAATTAAATAATTAAATAGTGTAAAAATTTATTTTCTTTTTGCAAAAATTTTCTTTTACCCTTAAGTTTGTAAAAAGTCATTTTCACCCCCTGGGGGTTTTCCGATTTCAGTTTTCACGTTTTATTTTGTACGTTTACGTTATTTAAAACGTGAACGTACGCGTTTTTAGGTTTAAATCGTTTCTGGTTTTTCCAAACTTCCAGTCTTGTTCATATAGCTTATTTAAGCTATTTCATTGTAGATTCCTTAGTTTAATCAATCTCAAAACCCTTTCTGTCTAAATTCACCCGATCACAAACCCGTTTGATAACCATCACACCTCGTCGGGACATAACGACCCGGGGAAGCCACTATACTTCCGCGGAGATTGACTCTTGGCAGTCTGACCTTGTTGACCATTCCCTGGTCAATATAGGTTTACCGTTTGGAGCCAATCAGTTAACACCTTGATATGCCACTTTAGAGTGGTATGAATACCTGCTCTGGCCTACCCCAGTCCCCACAGGCTTGTGATGAAACTGTTTTTTTTTTTTTAAATTGAGAAAAGGCAATGATGATTTTATAAAAAAAAACTAGAATTTAGCATGGCATTTCCAAATGGATGGCAAAAAAAAAAAAAAGAATTTGCAACCTTTGATGTTGCAGCCAAACATGATGAGCAATATAGTTATTAATCTGAGCCTTTACCTCTTGTTTGTAAAATGGTGAATTCGAAATTTGTTGTAGTGTTTCTTGATATGCTTGTTGATATGGTGGTAGTGATTCTTGATATGCTTGGGTGGAAAAAACCTGCACTTGTAAACCTGTGGTACGGGTTCGGTTAACACCTCCCTTGATGCTTGGGTGAAAAAAACCTGCACTTGTAAACCTGGACTTTTGATTGGTCGTGAAACAGTCAGATAATTATTGGTCAACCACTTGTGAATGGTCAACTATAATAGTCAAACAGCTTAAACCAATGCTTCCGTGGAATACAGTGTTTCCCCGGGTCGTTATGTCCCGACGAGGTGTGATGGTATTAAAAACGAATCTGTGATCGAGTGATTATGAACGGGAAAAGATATAAGTGTGAGTGAGTGATTACACTAAGGATTTATATAACAAAATAGCTTAAATAAGCTATATGAACAATTACGTGAAACCTAATTATCTAAAAACGTTTAAAACCTAAAAACCGCGTACGTTTAATTTAAATCTACGTAAACGTACGAAATAAAAAGTGAGTTTTAAGAAATAAAAAGCTTACGGATATGAAAATGATATTTTTACAATCCTAATAATATAAGAAAATTATTGGAAATTTAAAATTATTTTTACACCTATTTATTTAATTATTATTAATTAATAACTAATTTTAACTATTTAATAATACACTAAATAATAAGAAAATGTAAAATAAGTCTAGAAAAATAAAATTAAAACTTAGAAAAATCTAAAATATTATAAAACTTATTTTAAAACTAAAATTATATTTTTCACACTATTTATACATTTATTATTAATTAATTACTATTATTTAATTATTTATTAATTATTTAAATTATCCTAAAATGCAAATAATTATGAAATAAACCTAGAAAAATAAGATTTAAACTTAGAAAAATCTAAAATAATATAAAACTAATTTTAAAATAGAAAATATATTTTTAAGACTTTTTATCTAATTATTATTAATTATTAACTATTTATTAATTATTAAAAACTAATTTAAATTATGAAAAATAGCAAATGAACAGTGAAAAATCTAAAACTTTTTCTAAAAATGTTTTATAACTACAGGAACTTAAGAAAAATATAAAAACACTAAGTGCTTAAGGAAAATAAGCTAATAAGCAATAAGCTTCTTAAATAGAAGCTATCACTTCCCTTAAATTTGTCTTTTTCTGATTTTCTTTTTTCAAAACTATTTTAATACTAAAATTAAGCAAATTTAATAATGGGACTTAAGTTGTAGCTTATTAATAAGCTGTATGCACTCCAAAGTGCTTAACAGTGTATGTTTAAGCTTATAAGGACTTATTGGTTATTGAAAAAGCTACTTTTAAGCTACCAAATGAACAACTAATATAAAACAGATGGATACAAACTTGCAACAAGCAATTAGAATCAAAATAAGCACAGGAATAAGCTATTGCAAGCAAATAAGCACTTAAGCAAACAAAAGACCAAAACAGGCCTGAAGTAGGGGTTTTTTGGACCTCTATGGGGTCCACAGAGGTGAAAGATGGTTCAAATTAAACCCTGACCTTCTAAGTTGAACTGGTCCACTATCAAATAAGCCAATAAGCAAGGCTTATGGCTTATTATTGAGCACTTGGTAGGCTTTGGAACTTTGTCTCAAAAACTGAGTACTCAGTATACTCAGTCAAATGGTCAAACTAAAAGGCATTTGCAGCCCTAGTAATTAAGCTAGAAAATATGAAATAAGCACTGGAACTTGAAGACTGATTGATAAGCTTTCTAAAAAGCCAAATAACACAGGGTGGGACCCACTAATGATGATTGGAGATACCATGGAAGTTGGGGTGTTGGAACAAGGTCTGTGTAGCAGGGCATACCCTTGCCCTGCAGGTGTGTTTGAGTGGTTGTGGACCCCACAGGAAAATTAGCAAAAATAAGCTAAAGGGTGGATTCACAAGTTCAGCTGGGATACTAAAATCCCTAAAAGTTTCAATCCTTGAATCCCAACACAAAATTCCCTAATATTCTTGCAAGATTTGACTTTTCTGCCCTAAGTCATTTTTGACTTTTTGAGATTATGTCCTACTTTGACTAAAATGGATTTCTGATTGATCCTATTGATTTAAATAAGATATGATAAGCTTAAATAAAGCTAAGTTAGGCTTAAGCTACAATTAATAAGCTTATGTGAGGGTTTATGGATCTCAAATCCCTCACAGTTAACTGTGAGGGGAGATTAACTAAGTCTTTGACTTTTTTAACAAGTGAGACTAAATTTTTATGACTTGTTTAACCTGTTTATACCTTATGGGGCATGTAGCAAATAGAAACAACCCAAGAATATCACTGAGACTCAGTGATATTCACAGAACCAAACACCCCTTTAAATCCTAGATATAAGTGAAACTAACTGAAACTTGAACTAAGGTCTAAGCTATCAATCAAAAACTATCTAATAAGCTGTGATGAAACAAAATAAGTAATGAAAAACCACAAAATAAGCACAATGGCCACAAACACAGATTATGCTAATAAATATGAAAAATGCTTACAATTGGCATCCAAGGTGAAACCTGTGAACCAAAGACCAAATGACCATCCTAACTCCTCCCCTGAGGAACTAATACCTTGAAAATCAAGAATCAACCTTGCCTTTTTGCTTTTCCCACCTTCTTCACTGGTTTTTAATTTATGGACTAATTTACTTGAATTTTGAGTAATTTTGATATTTAATGGATACACATGATTAAGAGCTTTATAACCTTATATAAACTTGTAACTGAGCCGGAATTAACTTAATGAAACTTTAAAACAACCTTTTAACAATTTTGAAGTGAATTTGTCAAATTCACAAGAAAAATGTCAAAACTGAATTTTCTTAACAAGACTTGAATTTAATGATCAACAACGTTCATAATACATTAAATTAACTGAAAACAACTTAGTTTAACTGAAAATTACAACTGAAATGGAAATTACACCACCTACGATTAAACTACATTAAAGCTAAACTAATAATTCTTCTCTGCTGCTTCCCTTTTGTTTTAAAGAGACTTTTGAGACTCCTTGTCGACCTCTGAACATATCCCATCAGCAATCTAGGCCATTGGATCTCTGTAAGTGATCCTATCCGTTTAAATGTATTTTGGCGCCAAAAATCCTCCACGTGGCTAGGGGCAGTTTGAGATCAATTAAAGAACCTTGGTTGTATGTGGAGGTGGAGGGGGACAATTGAGATAGGTTTTAGCCAAGTTGGGATAGTTGGTAGTGAAAACCAGGGGGAGGAGTGGTATTGAGGTCAAAGCAATGGGGAAGCATTAAATGCTTTGTGGGCTGAGGTGTAGGTGTAGGATGAGCTGGGGAGATAAGGAGGGATAGTAGGTGGTGAGGTGGTAGCTAGGAGGTAGCAAAACCACCCTGGTTTTGATGCTTCAGGCTGGGGGTGAGGGAGGTGAACAGGAAAGGAGGTTTGGGAGGGGTTGACCGGGTTTGACCCCGTATTTTATTTATAAACAAAATTGGGCTGAGCTTGTTTTGGGCCTAGGATTTGTGTTTGGGTTTGGTTTTGGATTTTAAAGATTTGGATTAATGGGTTATTAATAGATCCGTTTGGTTTGTATAGTGTATAAGGCCCAAGGACTTCTTTTGTAATTTCTGCATTCTTGGAGGACCAAACCTGCAATATTTTCAAAGTATTCAAAAGGACCAATTATGCCATGTTAGATAATTCAAAGGACCTATTTTGCATTTATTATAATTTTAAACACCCCGGGGACCATTTATGTAATTTTCTAAAGTTTAGGGGGTGAAATTGTAATTTTTCCAAAAGTTATCAAAAGGTTCCAAATTGTCATTCATGAATAGTTCAAGGGTAATATTTGTTAAATTTCACTTTTTGAATACCCAGGGACTAATTTTGCCAATTTTGATACTTGAGGGGTAAAAGTTGCCAATATGTGTAAACTTTTATCCAGGGATCATTTGTGAACATGTTTGACTATCCAAGGACTAAAGTTGACTTTTTACTCATTTTAAACCTTCAGGGACTAGTTTTGACAACTTTTGAAACTTGAGGGACTGAAACTGCCACTTATGCAAACTTTGTTCATTTTTTATCTGTTTTTGATTATTTTGCATTTGAAACATATAAAACACACTTCTAAGATATTTAAGTATTGTGATGCATATTTGAGTGTTTTTGGATATTTTGGCAGTTCAGATTAGTATAAAATGATGAGTATTTAGACACTCATCAACTTTCTTTGCTTGTGTTACTTGGGACAAAACCTGGAATTTTTGATATGGTTGTAGTATTTTTGATATGCTTGTGATGGATTATATGTGATATGTGATTATATGTGATATGTGATATGGTAGGTGGTTATCTGTGGTGGGTGATATATTGACCCTCTCTACTATGATATACTAACACCTCCCTTGTGAGAATCTGCTTTTGTGAGGCTTGTGTAACATGTGAAAGTTGTTTCACTTGTGTGAAACTTGTGTAACATGTGATTGTTGTGGATTCAGTGGAATCTGCTTAATTATGTGCAATTGTTTACTGTTGAGCTTGTGAGAATCTTACAGGCTTTTGTTGGGAATTTGTGGAATCTGGTTGATTATGTTGTTTACTGTTGAGCTTGTGGGAATTTGTGGAATCTGCACTTGTTGTGTTACTTGGGACAAAACATGGTCCTTGTGTGCAATTGTGTGGAATCTGCACTTGGGCTTTTTTTGCTTGTGTTTCTTGTGTTGCTTGGGTAAAAACCTGGTCCTTTTGTCCAATTGTGTGGAATCTATACTTGGACAAAACCTTGACTTGGACAATAAGGCGATGACGAATGGGTTTTTCAACCCCGAATGGATGGCAAACAATTACGTTTGCAACCTTCAAATTCGAGCCTTACTAAATCTACATTTTTTTCAATTATGTTTTCAAATCCGAGCCTATAAGGCGATGATGAATGGTTTAAGTTTGTGTTTGTGTTTTTTTGCTTTTATCACTTGTTTTGCTTAAAACTGACTTAGACAAAAACCTGCACTTGGGACTTTTTTTGCTTGTGTTATTGTGTTGCTTCGGACAAAACCTGGACTTGGGACTTTTTTTTCTTGTGTTGACCTGCACTTGGGATTGGACAAAACCTGGACTTGTTGTGTGGCTTGGGACATTTTTTGCTTGTGTTATTGTGTTGCTTGGACAAAAACCTGCACTTGTGGACATTTACTTGGACAAAACCTGGACTTGTATAATTCAAACAGCAAAAGGACAAAAAAAAAGTACCCTACCCTATGGGGAGGGTTTGTACTTGCTTCCCATAGGGAGGGTTCGGTTAACACCACCCTTTTGCAAATAAATTGAGGACAAAAATACATCGTTGGTCCCTAAACTTTCCACAAAACATCGCATGGCACCCTAACTTTTAAAAATCGTCGCCTGGCGTCCAAACCTTGTGTTTTTTAGGCCGATTGCGTCTGTTGACCATTTTTGGCTCGGCCAACGCACATTTTTTGTAATAATATGAGGGGCATAATATTATAATCATGTTATAACCAGTCCTACAAACCTGAGTTAACCCAACAGTTAACGTTAGGGACGATTCATGAAGTTTACTTTGCAACTTGAGCTTACCTTCTCTGATACGCTAGCTCATTTTGCACGCGAATCAATAAACCCACCCATTAAAACCCCTATGCCCACCATAATTACATATACCTATTGAAAAACCAAATCCAAACAGAAAAAACCTCATTTACTGAAAATCCAAGATGAAATCCAAGCCTTCATTTTTCATAACTTACTGATAAGGCGAAAAGTGTACCGCTTTTAAGGGGTCATTTAAGCCCGAATTCGAGATTATTTGATCAATTATTGCCCTAAATCGTTCCGTTTGTCATTTTAGGTACTTTTAAGGAGAAATCTGGAAAAGGAAGCATTTTGGACGTTTTTGGAGCGAAAAAGTGAAGAATACGACAAAGTCTCCAAAATCATGCTCAAGATAGTACCTGACGGCGTCAAGCACTTCTACATGACGGCATCACCCTTTGACAAAGAGGTGGATAATGTAAGTTACACGTGACGGCCCAGAACTATTTCAAGCATTGAAGCCTGACGGCGTCACCAAGGCCGTCAGGGTCAAAACATATGTGACGGCCCAGAGCTTATTTACACATAACGGCGTCAAAAGTGGATCTAGGCAATACGAATTTCATCTTGGTGGCGAGTTGATGGCATCACAAGCTATAACGTGACGTCGTCAAGATTTAAAATCTATATATACTTTTCTAATTTTCATTCATTGGGGGGTGGAACTTTAGTGCAACTTTGAAGGGAGAAAACCCTAGACGAATTTCTAGTTATTTCAAGGGTTTCAACCCTTTGTTTCTTCCATACTTAATTGAAGATAAGTCTTTCATCAAATCATTCAATATGTCTATGTGTTTTTTGATTATATCTTATGCTTGTCTTCTCTTTAACATGCTAGGCTAGGTTTTTCTTGTGTTTGCTTATATGTAATGAAACCTAGATGTTGATTATTGGTTGATGGTTTGTTTATAATTTTTGTGGATGATTGAATTCGATGTTAGGCTTAAGAAAACTGGCAGACTTCCATTTGGTAACTTTCTTGAACGTCTTAAGAAACATGATCGGAGGTGTACTATGATTTATTGGTTGTATTTAATGCGTAGGTAACTGCTAGTGATACTATGTTAGGAGCTAGTAGTCGGCTCGACATAGAATGAAGTAGAAGCCTATAGAGTTAGGGAATATCGTACACGGCTCTACGACAAGTATTAAGGAATATAACCCGTCATTCATGCAATTGTAACAAGTTAATCACCGGTAAAAGATATCTAGGGAGTAGTGAAATCTAAGTAAACACATTTTCTCTCATTATTGTTTTCACCATAAATTAGTTTAAGTTTAGTTTATTTTAATTTGATTACATTTTTAGCTAATTGGGTTAGTTGACTAGCAACTAATTCCGCCCATCCTTCCAAAATCGAGATTTTTACTTGCTTTCCTATAAAATATAAAAATACAAAAAGAATTATCCCTCACCTTTAGACCTAGTTTAGTAGAATTTTAATCCTAGCGAACACTATTCCTAGAGTTGAACAATCAATCCCTCGGTACTTGTCACTATAATATACTTGATAAGGCGAAAAATGAACCACTTTTAGGGGGTCATTTAAGCCCGAAATTGAATTTATTTGATCAAATATTGCCCTAAATCGTTCCTTTTGTGATTTTAGGTACTTTGGGAGTGAAATCTGGAAAAGGAAGCAATTCGGACATTTTTGAAGCATAAAAGTGAAGAAAACGCCAAAGACTTAATTTTCCAAGCTGGGAACAGTGTGTGATGGCGTCAAGAAGACTTTCCTGACGGTGTCAAGAGTAAAGATCATGACGACCCAGTACAGAAATGAAGGCGTCACAAAGTAGAGCGTCAAGAGTTAAATGTGTGACGGCCTGCAAAAGTGGACTACATGACGGCGTCAAATGTAGATCAAGGCAGTCCGAGGATTATTTTGGCGGCGAGATGACGACATCACCCATTTGTTCTTGACGCCGTCAGCCTCTAATATCTATATATAGTTTTCTAATTTTCATTCATTAGGAAGGAACAAGTTTGGAGAAACCCTAAGGCCAAACCATATACGAATTTTACAGGTTTTTCAAGGGTTTTCAGCCCTTGAAACCTTACATGTGCTATTGAGATAAGTGTTCTTTTAATTCAATCAATATGTCTATGTGTTGGTTGTCTATATCTTGTGCTTGTCTTGATTCCACCATGTTAGGCTAGATCTATCTTGTGTTTGCTTAGATCTAATGAAACCTAGATGTTAATTATGTGTTGATTACTTGTTTATGGTTGTAATGGATGAATGATTTCAATGTTATGCTTAAGAAAACTGGCAGATCTCCAATTGGTAACATGCTTGAACGTCTTAGGAAACATGAACCGATGTGTACTAGGTTTTATTGGTTGTATTTAATGCATGAGTAAATTCTAATGATCCCATGTTAGGAGCTTCTTAGCCGGCTCGACATAGGAGTGAAGTAGGCACTCATAGGATTGGGGAGTTAAGTACGCCACCCCATGAATGGTATTAAGGAATACAATCCATCATCCACGCAACTATAACAAGTAATTAACGTGTAAAAGACATCTAGGGAGTAGTGAAATCTAAGTAAACACAATTTCTCCACTTATTGCTCACAACCTTAGTTTAATTTAGTTTATTTTCATTTCTAGTATTTTATTTTGATTGCATCTTTAGTATTGGGTTAGTTGACTAGCAACTAATTCCGCCCAAATCCTTCAAACCCGAGATATTTACTTGCTTTCTAAAAAATTATAAAAATACAAAAATAATCATCCTTCATCTTTAGAACTAATATTTAGGTTTTCTAATCCTAGCGACACTATTCCTAGCTGAACGATCAATCCCCCGGTACTTGTCACTATACTATACTACAACGATCAGGTACACTGCCTGGTGGGGGTTGTAAGCTTCTCGAGATCCCTCGAGAGGTAAAGCCTGGTGCAATCCCTACGCATCAAGTTTTTGGCGCCGCAGCCCGGGGAATAGTTATTGTCTAGGTTAGGATTTCTTTTTACTAGGTCTACTTGTTAGATTCCTTTCTAGTAAGATTTTTATTTTTATTTTTAGGTTTTCTTTAGTCTATCTTTTCTTTGTGTCTTTGTTCGTAAAAACCTTTCCATTGACTCTTCCGTTCACCATTATGGAGAACGTGAATCCACCAAGTCCGACACTAGAGTTTTACCAGAAAAAATATAATTACACCAGTTTGGATATACCAAGATGGACGAATGAAATGAGGCGGACAGGATCTTATATTGATTTTATTGAGTACCTTGAGAAAAGAGGCCAAGTGCATAAGACTTTTAAAGAATTCACCTTAGGAGCTCCATCAACCCCTGAAAATGCCTCACTTAGTGAAACCTATGCACCATATGAGCCTTCACCTAGGATAGTTTCGTATGAGCCACCTAGCTGCATGTCATGGTTAGGCCCTACCATAATACAGGATGAACACATAGGTGACTTTGATGTGATGGAGGATGTAGCCGAACATGATCACATTGATCAAAAAGACCTAGGTTTTATGATCGATGATGAGGAATCTCAAGAAACAGATGATGAATCTTTTGGGCAATTTGTATATAGCAGTCAGAATATTGAGGATGATCCGTATGATTCGGACATAGAAGTTAAGATGCCTAGAGAAGTACGTGAGATACTTGGGAAAATGTTAGGGTTAGATTATAATGAAACACATGTTGAGGATATAGGTAATCTTGACACAAGGAAGGATGAAGTAAATAATCCAAGCCTACAAAGTACCCCACAAGTCCTACCATCATTAGAGGCACACACACCACTCGTGACTTACCCGGAAGAAGTAAAAGAGACTATAGGAACCCCAATAGAGGTAGAACCCTTGGACCAAGCACGACTAGAGGATATAGGTTTGAATAATGATAACTGACTCCTCCCGAACTAACCAGTCAACCGGGTGCGGTCAATAGGTCAACCCAGGAGAAAGTGCAAGATAACCGGTGAAGAATAGGGTTTCCCCGGGTCGTTATGTCCCAGCGAGGCGTGCAAAGGTATTAAAACGGGTTTTTGATCGGGTGAATTTGGACAGGAAAGGGTTTTGATGATATTTATAATCTTACGAAAAGTAAATTTACACTAGACAGCAATAATAAAGCATATAAAACAATAACGGAAGGCACAAATAACACAAAACACAATCTAAACTTAAAGCGGGCCTAAAACTAAATGATTAAAGGAAAGATAATAATAACACTAGTAGTAAGTGAACAATTTAAAGTTAACGATAAAAGATAACAACTAAAATAATAAACTATATTATACTAAGCAAACAAATAAAAAATATATATAATAAAAAGATATATACTTGTCAAGCAAATTATCAGGATCCTTAAGTGTGGTTTATTATTTTAATTAAATCCTTTATTGATGAATTAATATCTCTTACAAATATTATTTTCTCACAACGTTAGTTACTTTTGAAAACAATTTTTTCACAAGGAGATATCAATATCTAAATTAAAACCCAATTATTTTCGCGGCTTTTGCCCGCTCAAACAACTAAATTTTAATGAAAGTAACTTACAATTACTAACCAATATTTTTTCTAACTTTTATAAAATGACACTTAATTAACGGAATACTCTACTCAACAAGTATATAAAAAGCCTACTCACTACTCATGATTACTAAACGAACAATAACAATTAATCCAACAATAATAAAGATATTTCTAAACTAACATATATAAACTACTCGCACATAATAAAAAGTACACTACAAGCAACAAATAAAGCAACAATTACTACTAAGCTAAACATGACAATAAATATAAACATACTAAAAATAAAAAGATAAAAGGGTTAGAGATAACCAAATGAGATGAAATATATAAAGACAACGAGATGTGACCCATTCCATAAACACCAAAATCTCATCCATAAGCTTCTCCATAAAACCCACTAGTTACTTAACCGCTACTTAAATTTCCGCTAATAACTTGATGGAAATTAAAAGTTTGGAACAAAGAGAAGATGATTGACTAAAGCATTAGTTTGAGAAAATCATGAACTGTTAAAGGCTTTGACAAAATATCGTTGAGACAAAATGATTAGCAACTATTATAAAATGATGTAAAAGAAAACATTTAATTTAAAACCATTTTGGAACAAAAAAAAAATAATAATAAAGAAAAATTAAAAAAAAAGCAGCGAGCTTACATCTTTATATCTAAAAATTATTAATTTTTATATAAAAACTAAAAAGATAATAACTTCAAAGATTAAAGGATGAAAGAATGATTAAAAAGTAAAGGAACTGATTCAAAAACTAAATAATGCAAAATATAAAACCTTAATACATTTCAAGTATGTAGAGAGTAGTACTAGCTAAATGAGACAAGTGATTCGAAATAAAAATTAACAGAGGCAACCATGAAAAAAAAGAACTAATACTATGTTAAAGATTAATTAACACTACTCCTAGTCCTAAAATATTATATTGATGTCTCTCCTATATGCTTCCCCTCTCATCTCTTTATGTAAGAAGATAGAAATAAACTTCATGCCAAGAAAATTTTAAGTGGCCATCCTTGCTGCCACGTAGCCTTCTTATCCTCCGATCTTAAACTTGCGTCCAATATATATCCAAAGGTGTGTCAAAATTAAGATAGGAACCGGGCCTACGCTTTTTGTGTTGAAAGATTAAATAATTTGGGCTTTTAAATCTTGCTACACTTGGGCTCAATATTTGACTTCACTTATGCTTCATTCGGATTTCGTTTGACTTGGTTTAATCTTTAAATTTCTTTTCTTTTGACTCGGTGCGCCAAATAAATTTATCGTTGATCCCATAATTTCGTGCTCTGTCCAATCTCGCTCGGTTTTGTCCACTTTTGCTCCGTTTTCAATCATTTTGTACCTAAAATACATAAAAACACAATCCAAGGATATTTGCAATATAATTCGGCATATTTGGTTGTTTTCAGTATTTTTACAGTCCAATATGGGAGCAAAATGATGAGTATTTGAGCACTCATCAATCCCCCACACTAAACTATTGCTAGTCCCTAGCAATATTGTTTTGAAAACTTGATGGATTTGAAAAACTCTTTACCAAAAGCCACCACTTCTGGAGTAGCCAGGTGCAAGAACTGTGGCACACCTGATAACCGTGTGATTTTGAGCAAACCACCAGCTGTCAACGGATTTGAGTAGTCTTTACCAAAAGCCGTTTGCTTCTGGACTAGCCAGCTCTTGATGGAATAGTCAACATCTTGGTGAGCTGATTACCAATTATGGATTTTCCACGGCCTTTACCACAAGCCATAATCTTGTGGGCTAGCCAACTCATTTATTTTCGGGGAGTTGATGAACCATACAATTTTGGGCAAATTGCAAGCCGTAAACGGATTTGATATGTCTTTACCGAGAGCCGTTTGCTCCTGGACTAGCCAATCCCTTTTGTCGGTTAGACAAGGCGGACTGATTACCACAAAAATTTTGAAGCACCAGTGAAAAATTTTTGAAAATTTTGAAACTTTGGCAAAAACGGGGGTATTATATAGTAAAATGTGATAAAATTCGCTAGAATAGCGAAATACCCCCCACACTAAGCATGAATATTGTCCTCAATATTCAAAATCCCGGCTATTATGCCGACATTTTGAACGTAAAAGGGCAACATTACAAGCTAAGCGTGAAAAACACCATTTTATTTTTTCACGTCATAAGTAATCATAGTATGGGGGACTCCCCCACACTTAGGGTGAAAACCCTATAAGCATGCTACTGTTTTTGTTTACCGAGTCGCTAGCTTGACTCGACCCCTAATTCATTTGTCATTGGGGAATGTGGAAGAAGTGATCTCCATCGGACTTTCATTCAAAATGTTTGGACAAACATATGAAGCACGTGAAAGTTCCACACCGATGAGATAAGTATCCGGCTCAAGATAATGATACATGAAAATGCCGGGATCAAAGATGGTATCTTCATTCCCGAAGGAGTGAAGAACAAGAGAAATCACCTTATAGGTGAAGAAAAGGAAGAAAATCATGATAAAAAGCATGATTTGATCTTCTTCCTCGAGAGCAGGCTCCGTAGCCTGAGTTTGGATTTCAAAGGGTAAGCTCGTAAACAACCCGGGAGGGTGGGTGGGAATTTGCAAATTCTCATAATTAAGAGCATCTCCCCCCGGGCTATCAAACTCCGGAGGAGTTATGACATGATGAGCGAGTTCACCGGAGAACTCCTCATGAAGAGAATCATTCACAAGATTTGAATTTGTGAACTCATGTTCCATTGTGGACTCATCACAATCCTCATCAAAGATTGGATTATTGGAAATCATAGTGAATTCAGATTCGAATTCAAATAGAGGATTGGTGAGAGTCGTATTAAATGTTTCGGGAACAAAGTGAATATTATTCTCTGTTGGATTGTCGGGATAAGAAGTGAGTGACGGATCATGATGTAGGAGACTTTCAATTTCTCCCAGATCGGCTTCGAAGTCAAGGAGACCATCATCACTTTCCAATGAAAGTGGATCGATGTGAGCAAGTTCATCAGCGAACTCCTCAAGAAGAGGATCAACATCAGAATGAGGCAGTGATGCCTCGATATACTCAATGTCTCCATGAGATGTACAATCATCGCTATAATCTGAGAAAGTCTCAAATTGATCTTTAGAACACTCAAGAAGTGAAGGAATATCACATATATGATCCAAAGTTCCCTGTGACTCTCTCGGGATTGGGACAAGGATCTCAACACTAGACTTTATTAATTCGTCCGATTCCTTATTAGGAACAGTGCTAAGATGCTCATCCCCCATGTTCAGAGAGTGAGTGGAAACCTCGGGTGTGATAAGAGAGGGTTGAGATGGAATCTCAACTGATGGAATCTCATCTGATGAACTTGATGAAGTTTTATAAAATTCAAGGATGTCAAGTGTATCCTCATCATCACTGTCATCAGGAATAAAACGGAACAAAGAGCTAGACTTGGCTGCTTTTTCTCTTGCAATGGATTCCCTCACAGATTTTTCATATGCATCTTGGGAATTTATTCTAGCAGCCTGCTCTTCAGCAAGCAATTCTTCCATGGATTTTTGATGAGTGTGTCTTTGGGCAAAGTCTTGAACTAAACCCTTAAGCTCATCAACAATTTTCATCATATTTTGCATTTCTGGAAGAAGTGCTTGATTCATATCGTACTGTGGAGGTTGGTCATAATAAGGTGTGTCAAAATTGTCACAAGGATATGGATTCCCCGTTTGACAATCTGAGCTAGTGTGTGGACCTCCACAATACTCACAACAGTAAAACTGATGTGGCTGTGAGTCGTATGTGCTAAAGTTATAATCGTTATCAGAAAACTGCTCATAGATAAGCGTGTTTCCCGATTGACAATCAGAATTGTAGTGTGAACCACCACAGTACTCACAACAGTAAAATTGCTGAGCATCATGGTGTGGTAACTGATGGAATGAATCAGTCGTGTCATGGTAGGAATAGGGATCTTGGTTATAGACAGACCCGTTTCCTGACTCTACCATGCCACAACTGGGGCAATTGCCACCATTATGAGGATTATCACACCATTGGCAAACCAGAAAGTGTGGATGAGACATAGAAAGAATCAAATGCGTATAGAGGGTAAGAAATGGAGAATCAAATATGTGAGAGTGTGAAGGTGAATATTTTTGGTGTTTTTGAAATACATTTTGTACAAATGAGAAGAAAAATCTTTTTGGGTTTTTTGTGTTCGTTGAAAACTTGATTTAAAAAGTTTTCGTGAACGGTTTTGTTTTGATAATGGGAAAATATGAACAAAGGATGGATAAATGTACAATGGAACGAATTCCAAAGACACTAATCAGAAAAACCGTTTAGATACGCACACAACCTCCCCGGCAACGGCGCCAAAAGTTGACTCCTCCCGAACTAACCAGTCAACCGGGTGCGGTCAATAGGTCAACCCAGGAGAAAGTGCAAGATAACCGGTGAAGAATAGGGTTTCCCCGGGTCGTTATGTCCCAGCGAGGCGTGCAAAGGTATTAAAACGGGTTTTTGATCGGGTGAATTTGGACAGGAAAGGGTTTTGATGATATTTATAATCTTACGAAAAGTAAATTTACACTAGACAGCAATAATAAAGCATATAAAACAATAACGGAAGGCACAAATAACACAAAACACAATCTAAACTTAAAGCGGGCCTAAAACTAAATGATTAAAGGAAAGATAATAATAACACTAGTAGTAAGTGAACAATTTAAAGTTAACGATAAAAGATAACAACTAAAATAATAAACTATATTATACTAAGCAAACAAATAAAAAATATATATAATAAAAAGATATATACTTGTCAAGCAAATTATCAGGATCCTTAAGTGTGGTTTATTATTTTAATTAAATCCTTTATTGATGAATTAATATCTCTTACAAATATTATTTTCTCACAACGTTAGTTACTTTTGAAAACAATTTTTTCACAAGGAGATATCAATATCTAAATTAAAACCCAATTATTTTCGCGGCTTTTGCCCGCTCAAACAACTAAATTTTAATGAAAGTAACTTACAATTACTAACCAATATTTTTTCTAACTTTTATAAAATGACACTTAATTAACGGAATACTCTACTCAACAAGTATATAAAAAGCCTACTCACTACTCATGATTACTAAACGAACAATAACAATTAATCCAACAATAATAAAGATATTTCTAAACTAACATATATAAACTACTCGCACATAATAAAAAGTACACTACAAGCAACAAATAAAGCAACAATTACTACTAAGCTAAACATGACAATAAATATAAACATACTAAAAATAAAAAGATAAAAGGGTTAGAGATAACCAAATGAGATGAAATATATAAAGACAACGAGATGTGACCCATTCCATAAACACCAAAATCTCATCCATAAGCTTCTCCATAAAACCCACTAGTTACTTAACCGCTACTTAAATTTCCGCTAATAACTTGATGGAAATTAAAAGTTTGGAACAAAGAGAAGATGATTGACTAAAGCATTAGTTTGAGAAAATCATGAACTGTTAAAGGCTTTGACAAAATATCGTTGAGACAAAATGATTAGCAACTATTATAAAATGATGTAAAAGAAAACATTTAATTTAAAACCATTTTGGAACAAAAAAAAAATAATAATAAAGAAAAATTAAAAAAAAAGCAGCGAGCTTACATCTTTATATCTAAAAATTATTAATTTTTATATAAAAACTAAAAAGATAATAACTTCAAAGATTAAAGGATGAAAGAATGATTAAAAAGTAAAGGAACTGATTCAAAAACTAAATAATGCAAAATATAAAACCTTAATACATTTCAAGTATGTAGAGAGTAGTACTAGCTAAATGAGACAAGTGATTCGAAATAAAAATTAACAGAGGCAACCATGAAAAAAAAGAACTAATACTATGTTAAAGATTAATTAACACTACTCCTAGTCCTAAAATATTATATTGATGTCTCTCCTATATGCTTCCCCTCTCATCTCTTTATGTAAGAAGATAGAAATAAACTTCATGCCAAGAAAATTTTAAGTGGCCATCCTTGCTGCCACGTAGCCTTCTTATCCTCCGATCTTAAACTTGCGTCCAATATATATCCAAAGGTGTGTCAAAATTAAGATAGGAACCGGGCCTACGCTTTTTGTGTTGAAAGATTAAATAATTTGGGCTTTTAAATCTTGCTACACTTGGGCTCAATATTTGACTTCACTTATGCTTCATTCGGATTTCGTTTGACTTGGTTTAATCTTTAAATTTCTTTTCTTTTGACTCGGTGCGCCAAATAAATTTATCGTTGATCCCATAATTTCGTGCTCTGTCCAATCTCGCTCGGTTTTGTCCACTTTTGCTCCGTTTTCAATCATTTTGTACCTAAAATACATAAAAACACAATCCAAGGATATTTGCAATATAATTCGGCATATTTGGTTGTTTTCAGTATTTTTACAGTCCAATATGGGAGCAAAATGATGAGTATTTGAGCACTCATCAATAACCTTACTCTTAGTTCTAGGGAAGTTCCTAGTTTTGATGAACCGGAGCCTCAACCAAAACCGTTACCTAATCTTCCATCCTTGGATGAAAATTTAGGAATTAAAATATGTTCCGATCCACCCATCAAACCATATAGTCCGGGTAGTCTTAGGACAAAGGTAGTAGACTCTAAGCCTTGTAGAGAGGAAGCTGACATAGGAGTGGAACATGACCTTACATACTTACATCACCCATTCATGATTGATCATAAGAAACATTATGGGTTTAAACCAGGTTTATTAGTTCAAGATGGATTCCCAACTAGGAGTCTCTCGAAGTTAATAGAAGATGATCCCTTTCTAAGAGAAAATCTTAATCCGCCCACTAACCTAATTGACATAGGTAAGGTTATGATGATATGACCACAGCCCTTTGAGCATATAATTCGTCCACCATTCTTTCCTCATGTGGCATACTTCCACCGAGTTGGTGTGTATCGATACTATCACCCGCACTTAATCCTAAGTGTAGGGAAAACCTCACCTTTATCCGTGAAATAAGGGTAGAGTCAGGCTCGTGACTCGAACAAAAACAAGCGCTTATTGGGAGGCAACCCAAGCTTTATTTATTTGTGTGTTTTTATTTGTGTGATTTTTATTTTGTTTGTTTGTTATTTGCTTCCGTATGCATGCTTTATTTTTATTGTTGATAGATCATGTTTCTAAACTAAAAAGTGGAAATACTTTACTTTGTTGTTTTGGCCTAGTCTTAACTTCACCAAAAGGTATTTTTGCAAAAGATAAGTGTAAGGGGAAACCCCAAATATGTTTTTAAGAAACAAACCAACCATGATTCTCCACAATATTAAATGAACATGTGTATTCGTATTTGTTAGAGTCAAATGCTTGTATTGAGTCATAATGAAGTTTTGCAGGATTTTCCAGGAAGTAGGACCAAGTTTTTCCAGAAATTTTCCGGAAACTCAACATAAGAATTTCTGCAGGTCACTTCTGACGGCGTCATGAGCTTGCTCTTGACGGCGTCACGTGTAAAAATCTGGAAATTTTACCGGTATTGTTTTTCTAACGGAGTCTTAAAGTTTTTGTTGAATTATTAAGTTTTATAATCTCCAGGAAATCTGCAAACTTCATTCCACAAGCATTATATCTTACTTTGTTTTCTAGGATTTAATAACTTATGTAGATTGCCGCCGATTTTATGCGAGGTTGCCTTGTCAGTTTTCTCAGGATTTACAGGTTATGTATGACAAGAAGATGATTATTTTTCTGGAAGGGAAGCTTTGATTGTTCATTTTCTTGGAGGAAGATCTAACCTGGCCACCTTATTATCCATACCGAGCGAATCAGGGGAGTATTTGATTTCATTTGTTTTTACTTTTTCACTTTTACATTCTTTACTTGAACATTGGGGACAATGTTCATCTTAAGTGTAAGGGGTGGGTAAAATGATGATACCTTACAAATACACTTTCGCTTGAGTTTGTTTTGTTTGATAGTAGATGTGTAATAAAACTATGAGAAATACTTGTTAGTGCAATTTTAGCGCCAAATTTAAAATTTTTTACAACATTTAGGAGTGAAACTTTAGCCATAGCAAGCGTCTCATGGATAGGAGATTGTATGACTAGCACATAACCGTACTTTCAGAAAAATTTTCCACCCAAATATGTGAGGTTCGCCTTTAGATTTGATAGGAAAAGCATTTACTATTAGTGCTTATGAGTGTACCGGTAGCATTTAGATTCTAGAACTTGCGTTAGTGATGCATCCCGAGACTGCTAGTGAGACTACATTCGTGTAGTAGGATTTACTACATGATAAGAGGCATTAGGATCACCCTTGTGTTAAACCCGTATTTTAATTACTTGACCATTTAAGTCATATTACTTGGCTAGTTAAGTCAACTAATTTTTCCCACACCTTAGCGTTGTACTCATTTTTAGTACACGAAACCCCTAGTACACCCCTCCGAGCCTATCTTTTCGTTTCTAACTTTAAGCATTTTACTTAAAGGAAGAATTTATTACACCCCACTTAAATGTACACCCAAATCGCCTTAGCCTTCCGTGTATGCGCTCATCTTTAGTGCATTATTGTTATTTGTTAAACCCTAAGTTAACTATCTAATTGATTACATGGTTGCTAAGTCGAGTCATATCCTTGTACATATTGTTTTGGGACGATTGGGACTCATGGGTAAAGTACTTATTTATAGAGTAATGGGGAAGAACATCATATATTACCCCCATATGTGCGTTAATCTTAAAAGTACTCCAAGTGTTTTGATTTTCTTAATTCGAGTCATTAGATTAGTTTATTGTAAAGTATGTAAAAATTCAAGTGTAAGGGGAATTTTCATTCCCTATGATGTAATATTTTGGATGGTAGGGTAAAAGTGTATGCAAAAAAAAAAAAAAAAAAAATCAAAAAAATAAAGAAAAAGAAAAGAAAAAAAATAGAAAAAGAAAAAAAAAAATATATGGACTACCATCCCTTTTCATTCTATGTTTGTTTTATATTTTTGTTATTTTTCATTTATTAGCTTAAGTCGAGTCTAGTCTTGGCTTAACAACGCCATATTGTACATGTAATTAACCAAGATTGTTAACTCGCCACCAGTAAAGACTGCCTATATCCAACAAAACCGTGTATTTCATATCCCTACACCTAACGTTACAACCCTTTAAAAGACCTCTTTGATAGTTTATCCTAGGTGCTTACGCCATGTGGTGGAGGTTTGATCCTTTCCCAAGCCTATGGTAATCTATTTTGCTATGACAGGTAGTGAGAGATATCTTCCGTTTCCATATTGTAATTTATACTTTATTACACTCGAGAGATGTGAGTATCTAAACACTATTTGTGAGGTGCTAGTATATGACCTCCATGCTTGTCATTGGTCTTTAGTGGAACGATTATTTGTTGTAATTACTTTTATATTAGTTTTAAATGACCCACAACTTGTATTTTGATTAGAATAAAAGCGCATTTGCTTGAGGACAAGCAAATCTCAAGTGTAAGGGTATATGATGAGGCGAAAAATGAACTACTTTTAGGGGGTCATTTAAGCCCGGAATTGAATTTATTTGATCAAATATTGCCCTAAATCGTTCCTTTTGTGATTTTAGGTACTTTGGGAGTGAAATCCGGAAAAGGAAGCAATTCAGACGTTTTTGAAGCATAAAAGTGAAGAAAACGCCAAAGACTTAATTTTCCAAGCTGGGAACAGTGTGTGACGGCGTCAAGAAGACTTTCCTGACGGCGTCAAGAGTAAAGATCATGACGACCCAGTACAGAAATGAAGGCGTCACAAAGTAGAGCGTCAAGAGTTAAATGTGTGACGGCCTGCAAAAGTGGACTACATGACGGCGTCAAATGTAGATCAAGGCAGTCCGAGGATTATTTTGGCGGCGAGATGACGGCGTCACCCATTTGTTCTTGACGCCGTCAGCCTCTAATATCTATATATAGTTTTCTAATTTTCATTCATTAGGAAGGAACAAGTTTGGAGAAACCTTAAGGCCGAACCATATACGAATTTTACAGGTTTTTCAAGGGTTTTCAGCCCTTGAACCCTTACATGTGCTATTGAGATAAGTGTTCTTTTAATTCAATCAATATGTCTATGTGCTGGTTGTCTATATCTTGTGCTTGTCTTGATTCCACCATGTTAGGCTAGATCTATCTTGTGTTTGCTTAGATCTAATGAAACCTAGATGTTAATTATGTGTTGATTACTTGTTTATGGTTGTAATGGATGAATGATTTCAATGTTAGGATTAAGAAAACTGGCAGATCTCCAATTGGTAACATGCTTGAACGTCTTAGGAAACATGAACCGATGTGTACTAGGTTTTATTGGTTGTATTTAATGCATGAGTAAATTCTAATGATCCCATGTTAGGAGCTTCTTAGCCGGCTCGACATAGGATTGAAGTAGGCACTCATAGGATTGGGGAGTTAAGTACGCCACTGATACGTGGGAATCGCACCAAGCTTTACCTCTCAAGGGATCTTGAGAAGCTTACAACCTCCACCAGGCAGTGTACCTGATCGTTGTAGTATAGTATAGTGACAAGTACCGGGGGATTGATCGTTCAGCTAGGAATAGTGTCGTTAGGATTGAAATTAATCTAACTAGGTCTAAAGGTGAAGGATGATTCTTTTTGTATTTTTATATTTTATGAAAAGCAAGTAAAAATCTCGGGTATTGGGAGAGTGGGCGGAATTAGTTGCTAATCAACTAACCCAAAAGCTACTAATTAAACTAATTAACAAGAAAACTAAACTAAGGTTCTACAAGATAAGTGAAGCATGTCTACCCATGATATGTTACTCCTTGCTAGCAATCAAATCCTACCTATTGAATTGAAACCTTGTTTTAATTGACGGGTTGTATTCCTTAATACCATTCATGGGGTATCGCACATAACTCCTCAATTCTATGAGCTCTTATCTCCTCCTACACCATGCCCAGCACAACTATAGGGATTGTAAACAGTGGCTCATGCATTAAATACAACCAATAAAGACCTTAGTGCAATAGGTTCATGTTTCCTAAGACGTTCAAGCATGTTACCATTTGGAGATCTGCCAGTTTTCTTAAGCCTAACATATAAATCATTCAATCAAAACAAGAATCAATAGGGAACAAGAATTATAAACTAAACCAACTAGATCTATTGAAGTTGTCACGCCTTAATTGATGGAGATAGACACACACATCAACAAGAAATCAATTAGATCTAATCAATTATATACAAGTTTCACATAATCATAAGTAGACACAAGGTGAATTAGCAAATCATCATCAAAGAAGAGCAATCAACAATGACTATGGAAAACATAATTAAGATAGAATCAACAAACCAATATATGATGTTTATGGAGTGATTGAAACCTTCTAAGTTGCTGGAAAAACACCCACCTAAACCCAGGAATCGACCTTAGGGTTTAGGGCTTACAAAAAGTGAAGTTATGATGTTATATTTATAGACATGTTTTCTGTCGGCAAGGCTTGACAGCATCAGCC
This sequence comes from Artemisia argyi, assembly GCA_030686995.1. Classification (NCBI taxonomy): domain Eukaryota; kingdom Viridiplantae; phylum Streptophyta; class Magnoliopsida; order Asterales; family Asteraceae; genus Artemisia; species Artemisia argyi. Next base: position 151,873,516 of record CM060686.1, on the reverse strand, counting down.
CGTTACTCTTGACGCCATCACCGCCATTTTTTCACCAAATTGTAGGTCTCTTCGTCCTCTTCATGTGGGCTTTTGAATCACCTCAATCCGAGTTCGTATGCAAAAGTTATGACCAAAACAATATCAGCTACTCCGCGCGCAAGTTTTGACAAGTTAACACGTGACGACCTTGGGTGACGCCTTCACATTCTCTCTGGGCTGTCACCACTTTTAATCTTGACGCCGTCACCAAAATGCTCTTGACGCCGTCAGGTACTGTTCCCAGCATGGAAAATTAAGACTTTGGCGTTTTTTTCACTTTTATGCTCCAAAAACGTCCGAATTGCTTCCTTTTCCAGATTTCTCTCCCAAAGTACCTAAAATCACAAAAGGAACGATTTAGGGCAATATTTGATCAAATAAATTCGGATTCGGGCTTAAATGACCCCCTAAAAACGGATCATTTTTCGCCTCATCATATACCCTTACACTTGAGATTTGCTTGTCCTCAAGCAAATGCGCTTTTATTCTACTCAAAAGACAAGTTAGGGGTCATTTAACACTAATATAAAAGTAATTACAACAAATAATCGTTCCACTAAAGACCAATAGACAAGCACGGAGGTCATACACTAGCACCTCACAAATAGTGTTTAGATACTCACATCTCTCGGGTGTAATAAAGTGTAAATTACAATATGGAAACGGAAGATATCTCTCACTACCTGTCATAGCAAAATAGATTACCATAGGCTTGGGAAAGGATCAAACCTCCACCACATGGCGTAAGCACCTAGGATAAACTATCAAAGAGGTCTTTTAAAGGGTTGTAACGTTAGGTATAGGGATATAGAATACACGGTTTTGTTGGATAAAGGAAGTTTGACTGGTGGCGAGTTAACAATCTTGGTTAATTACATGTACAATATGACGTTGCTAAGCTAAGACTAGACTCGACTTAAGCTAATAAATGAAAAATAGCAAAAATATAAAATGAACATAGAATAAAAAGGGATGGTAGTCCGTATGTTTTTTTTTTTTTTTTTTTTTTTTTTTTTTTTTTTTTTTTTTTTTTTTTGCATACACTCTTACCCTACCATCCAAAATAATACATCATAGGGAATGAACATTCCCCTTACACTTGAATCTTTACATACCTTACATTTAACTAAACTAATGACTCGAATTAAGAAAATCAAAACACTTGGAGCACTTTTAAGATTAACGTACATATGGGGGTGATAAATGATGTTCTTCCCCATTACTCCATAAAATAAGTACTTACCATGAGTCCCAATCGTCCCAAAACAATATGTACAAGGATATGACTCGACTTAGCAACCATGTAATCAATTAGATAGTTAACTTAGGGTTTAACAATTAACAATAATGCACTAAAAATGAGTGCATACGCGGAAGGCTAAGGCGATTTGGTTGTACATTTAAGTGGGGTGTAACAAATTCTTCCTTTAAGTAAAATGCTTAAAGTTAGAAACGAAAAGATAGGCTCGGAGGGGTGTACTAGGGGTTTCGTGTACTAAAAATGAGTACAACGCTAAGGGTGTGGGAAAAATTAGTTGACTTAACTAGCCAAGTAATATGACTTAAATGGTCAAGTAATTATGATACGGGTTTAACACAAGGGTGATCCTAATGCCTCTTATCATGTAGTAACTCCTACTACACGAATGTAGTCTCACTAGCGGTCTTGGGATGCATCACTAACGCAAGTTCTAGAATCTAAATGCTACCGGTACACTCATAAGCGCTAATAGTAAATGCTTTTCCTATCAAATCTAAAGGTGAACCTCACATATTTGGGTGGAAAATTTTTCTGAATATACGGTTATGTGCTAGTCATACAATCTCCTATCCATGAGACGCTTGCTATGGCTAAAGTTTCACTCCTAAATGTTGTAAAAAATTCTAAATTTGGCGCTAAAATTGCACTAATAAGTATTTCTCATAGTTTTATTACACATCTACTATTAAACAAAACAAACTCAAGCGAAAGTGCATATGTAAGGTATCATCTTTTTACCCTCCCCTTACACTTAAGATGAACATTGTCCCCAATGTTCAAGTAAAGAATGTAAAAGTGAAAAAGTAAAAAGAATGAAATCAAATACTCCCCTGATTCGCTTGGTATGGATAATAAGGTGGCCAGGTTAAATCTTCCTCCAAGAAAATGAACAATCAAAGCTTCCTTTCCAGAATATAAATCATCTCCTTGTCAAACATAACCTGTAAATCCTGAGAAAACAAACAAAAACCCAAAGCATCAACCCGAACAAAGATAACTTACAACTAGATGTAATTCCAGACTTAGGAATAAAAACAAAACAATTAAAGATATAATGCTTGTGGAATGAGTGTTTGCAGATTTCCTGGAGTTTATAAAACTTAATAATTCAACAAAAACCTTAAGACTCCGTTAGAAAAACAAAAACGGTAAAATTTCCAGATTTTTACACGTGACGCCGTCAAGAGTAAACTTGTGACGCCGTCAGAAGTGACCTGCAGAAATTCTTATGTTAAGTTTTCGGAAAATTTCTGGAAAAACTTCGTCCTACTTCCTGGAAAATCCTGCAAAACATCATTATGACTCGATACAAGCATTTGACTCTAACAAGTATTAATACACATGTCCATTTATTATTGTTGTGGTTCATGCTCAATTTCGTTCTTATAAACAAATTTGGATCTCCCTTACACTTATCTCTTGCAAAATACCTTTACATGCAATTAAGACGAAGTTAAAAACAAAATAAAGCATTTTCACAATTTACTTTGAAACATGAGCCACAAACAATAAAAATAAAACATGCATACGGAAACAAATAAAATCAAACAAACAAACAAACAAACAAATAAAAACACACAAAACATGGGTTGCCTCCCAAGAAGCGCTTATTTTTGTTCGAGTCACGAGCCTGACTCTACCCTTATTTAACGGAAATAGGGGAGGTTTTCCCTACACTTAGGATCAAGTGTGGGTGAAAGTAGCGATACACACCCTTAGGGTGTGAATATGCCACGTGAGGTGAAGGGGGTGAGTGAATGGCTTCCTTCATCCTAAAACTACCCGGATAATATTGGTTGATGGGTGGGTCGGTTCCTCTTTTGTCTCCTAGAAATATATCTAAGGATGGAAAGGTGTGTAAAGATTGAGGTTCCGGTTCATCAACACTAGGAAATTCCCTAGAACTAGGAGTAAGGTTATCACTACAAATGTTCAAACCTATATCCTCAAGTGGTGCCTGGTCCAAGGGTTCTACCTCCATCAGAATTCCTAAAGTTTCTTCTACTTCTTCCGAGTAAGTCACGGGCGGTGTGTGTGCCTCAAATGATGGTTGAGTATTTTGTGGGTTTATGTTGTTCACCTCATCATTCCATGTGTCAGGATCTAGCCCTAACATTCTCCCAAGTATCTCACGTGCTTCTCTAGGCATCTAAACTTCTATGTCCGAATCATAAGGATCATCTTCAATATTCTGACTGCTATATACAAATTGCCCAAGAGATTCATCATCTGTTTCTTGAGATTCATCATCATCGATCATAAAACCTAGGTCTTTTTGATCAATGTGATCATGCTCGGCTAAATCCTCCTCAATTGTTTTTTTAGGTAGTGATAATAGCAAACCTAGTGCTTCACCTAACTTATGATTTGTTGCAATGGCTCTCTCCATAATTCCTTGGCAAACTAGGTCGCATTTCCTATTGGCCTCACTAAAACTAGATCTTAAACATGGAGGTTGTTCATAAGAATATATCCTAGGTGAAGGCTCATATGATTCATAGGTGTCTCTAAATGAGGTATTTTGAACTCTTTGGTGTGTTAGCCGCTCAACCCTATCTTGCAATCTTAGAAGTCTAAGTAAAGTGTCCATTTGAAGCAAGTTACAAACAAAATCACAAAGAAAAGATAGACTACAAGAAAGCTACAAAATAAAAAGAAAAAATCTCACTTGATAGGAATCTAATGAGTAGACCTAATAAAAATCAAATTCAACCTAAACAATAACAATTCCCCGGCAACGGTGCCAAAAATTTGATACGTGGGAATCGCACCAAGCTTTACCTCTCAAGGGATCTTGAGAAGCTTACAACCCCCACCAGGCAGTGTACCTGATCGTTGTAGTATAGTATAGTGACAAGTACCGGGGGATTGATCGTTCAGCTAGGAATAGTATCGTTAGGATTGAAATTAATCTAACTAGGTCTAAAGGTGAATGATGATTCTTTTTGTATTTTTATATTTTATGAAAAGCAAGTAAAAATCTCGGGTATTGGGAGAGCGGGCGGAATTAGTTGCTAATCAACTAACCCAAAAGCTACTAATTAAACTAATTAACAAGAAAACTAAACTAAGGTTCTACAAGATAAGTGAAGCATGTCTACCCATGATATGTTACTCCTTGCTAGCTATCAAATCCTACCTATTGAATTGAAACCTTGTTTTAATTGACGGGTTGTATTCCTTAATACCATTCATGGGGTATCACACATAACTCCTCAATTCTATGAGCTCTTATCTCCTCCTACACCATGCCCAGCACAACTATAGGGATTGTAAACAGTGGCTCATGCATTAAATACAACCAATAAAGACCTTAGTGCAATAGGTTCATGTTTCCTAAAACGTTCAAGCATGTTACCATTTGGAGATCTGCCAGTTTTCTTAAGCCTAACATATAAATCATTCAATCAAAACAAGAATCAATAGGGAACAAGAATTGTAAACTAAACCAACTAGATCTATTGAAGTTGTGACGCCTTAATTGATGGAGATAGACACACACATCAACAAGAAATCAATTAGATCTAATCAATTATATACAAGTTTCACATAATCATAAGTAGACACAAGGTGAATTAGCAAATCATCATCAAAGAAGAGCAATCAACAATGATTATGGAAAACATAATTAAGATAGAATCAACAAACCAATATATGATGTTTATGGAGTGATTGAAACCCTCTAAGTTGCTGGAAAAACACCCACCTAAACCCAGGAATCGACCTTAGGGTTTAGGGCTTAAAAAAGTGAAGTTATGATGTTATATTTATAGGCATGTTTTCTGTCGGCAAGGCTTGACGGTGTCAGCCCGTTACTCTTGACGCCGTCACCATCATTTTTTCACCAAATTGTAGGTCTCTTCATCCTCTTCGCGTGGGCTTTTGAATCACCTCAATCCAAGTTCGTATGCAAAAGTTATGACCAAAACAATATCAGCTACTCCGCGCGCAAGTTTTGACAAGTTAACACGTGGCGACCTTGGGTGACGCCTTCACATTCTCTCTGGGCCGTCACCACTTTTACTCTTGACGCCGTCACCAAAATGCTCTTGACGCCGTCAGGTACTGTTCCCAGCATGGAAAATTAAGACTTTGGTGTTTTCCTCACTTTTATGCTCCAAAAACGTCCGAATTCCTTCCTTTTCCAGATTTCTCTCCCAAAGTACCTAAAATCACAAAAGGAACGATTTAGGGCAATATTTGATCAAATAAATTCGGATTCGGGCTTAAATGACCCCCTAAAAACGGATTATTTTTCGCCTCATCAGCCACCCCATGAATGGTATTAAGGAATACAATCCGTCATCCACGCAACTATAACAAGTAATTAACGTGTAAAAGATATCTAGGGAGTAGTGAAATCTAAGTAAACACATTTCTCCACTTATTGCTCACAACCTTAGTTTAAATTAGTTTATTTTTATTTTTAGTATTTTATTTTGATTGCATCTTAGTATTGGGTTAGTTGACTAGCAACTAATTCCGCCCAAATCCTTCAAACCCGAGATTTTTACTTGCTTTCTAAAAAATATAAAAATACAAAAAGAATCATCCCTCATCTCTAGAACTAGTATTTAAGTTTTCTAATCCTAGCGACACTATTCCTAGCTGAACGATCAATCCCCCGGTACTTGTCATTATACTATACTACATCGATCAAGTACATTGCCTGGTAGGGGTTGTAAGCTTCTCAAGATCCATTGAGAGGTAAAGCTTGGTGCAACCCTAAGCACATCAATACCACAACGATCAGGTACACTGCTTGGCAGAGATTGCAAGTTTCTCAAGATCCCTTGAGAGGTAAAACCTTTTGCGAGGGCGCAATCCCGAGCATCAAGTTTTTGGCGCCGTAGCCCGGGAAATAGTTATTGTCTAGGTTAATTCTTTTTATTAGGTCTACTTGTTAGATTCCTTTCTAGTAAGATTTTTTATTTTTCATTTTTAGGTCTTCTTTAGTCTATCTTATTTCTTTGTTCCTTTGTTCGTAACCATTACCATCCGCCATCATGGAAGGTGGTAATCTCTTTGACCCCATCAACCCACCACAACAAAACCATCCACAAAACCCACCACAACCAAACCAACGTCCTAGACCCCGAACTTTAGGAGAGTATTCCCGTCCTAGCCACCAAGGCTATCGAAACACCATTGAGCTCACTCAAGGAGCTAATGTGTCTCCCTCGCGATCCGACATCATCCGGTTGGTGCAAAGTAGATGTGCATTCCATGGACTTCGTTCCGAAGATCCTAATCAACACCTCAAGGATTTCCTCAAAATCGTTGACTCCATAGACCTTGATGTTAAAACTCGAGAGACGACCCGATTGCGTCTATTCCAATTCTCTCTACGTGACCAAGCTAGTCAATGGCTTGAGCATTTACCCGTGGGATCAATCACCTCTTGGGATGATCTGACCACTCGTTTCCTTGCTCAATTTTTCCCACCGGGGAGAACTACCAAGCTTAGAAATGACATCTTGATGTTCCAACAACGTCAAGGTGAAACTCTCTATGAAGCATGGACTCGTTTCAAGGACTTACTCCAAAGGGTCCCTCATCATGGCATAGATCTTTGGCTCCAAGTCCAAATTTTCTATGACCATATCGATCTCTCCACATGGCGAACCATTGACCAATCGGCCGGTGGCAAGCTACATGATCTTAGTGCGGAAGAATCATGGGAACTAATAGAAGATCTTGCTCTTTATGACAACGAAAGTTGGAATGATCCCCGTGATTTGAACAAAACGGTCAAGGCAATATCTTTGCCTTCGAACAATTCAAGCACTTCTGACCGTAGGATCATGGAACTTGAAGACCAAGTCAAGTTCCTTATGAAATCCTACGAAGCTCTTAAGCCTTCAAGCCAACTGAACAAAATCACTTCTTCTTGCGAATTATGTAGTGGTCCCCACGACACTCGTGATTGCATGGAACTCCCTGAACAAGCTTTTGCGGATTACGCATCCTCGCGTACCGACGAAGCGGGAGACAAGTGGTACACTTTCAAACCCGAGCCAAACCCTTACGGTGATTCATACAATCCCTCATGGAAAAATCACCCGAACCTTAGGTGGAAGCAAAACCAAAACATGCCCCAAAACAATTCTTCCAACCCACCTAATCGTTACCAACCAAACGGTCCACCTTCTAACTGTACTTTCAACAACAATCCTTCTAATAACTATGGTAGTACCATTAATCTTGAAGGATTGATGTCCAAATTTATGGCATCTCAAGAAGCTCGTTTAGCCAAGTTTGAAGCCGATTTCAAACAAAAACAAAGTGAGATGACCAATAAGGTTGACGCGTTGTTGAAAGTTCTCAATGACCGAGAAATGGGAGCACTCCCAAGTAACACGGTTAAGAATCCAAAACTAAACGTTAATGCTATATCATCGGTTTCATCTCCTAATTCTTGTCCACAATACTATTCGGTCAATACTGTGAGCGCGTGTTTCAAGCAAACCCAAATTCTTCAAAAGGACCAATTGAATAAAACACCCAACATCAAACCGGTCAATAGCATAGTTGAAACACCTCCTACACAAGACCTTGGCGATGAATTCAAGGAACTTCACCTTGAACGCCCCGTCATTGATGTCTTAGCGCGTGCTCCCTATTACAATGCCCTTTTAGAGAAATATGAGGAGAAACTTAAGTTGGGTAAGAATGGGACCGCCTTCGATCAAAACAAGTTTCCAAAAAAATTAGATGATCTGGGCATATTCGTTTTACCTTGTAAGATTGGAAATTCGAAGGCTTTTGACACATTAGCCGATCTAGGGTCAAGCATAAATTTGCTTCCGTTATCTCTCTACACCACTCTTAAGCCAGGAAAATTAGATGACACGGAGGTGACTATAGGTCTTGCGGATGGAAGTGTAGCATATCCGGTAGGGGTATTGAAGGACGTACTAGTACATACAGGGAGATTGACAATGTTAGCCGATTTCCACGTCCTTGATATGGTTAGTGACACTACATGCCCTTTGTTAATAGGAAGATGATTTTTAGCTACCGCAAGTGCGATGATTGATTGTAAGGAATCTAGAATAGCGGTAGGGGAAGGAGAAACTTGGTCGGTCTATGATGTTAAGAAACATGCTTATGATACTTATAAGGAACCAACGCCTCATTGGGTAGATTTGAATAGGAGCCCATCTAGATACGGACCTTGGGTTAACACAGACTTCATAGGACCTCAACGCCCATTTTATCTAGAAGAGGAGTTTATAAACAAAACGCATTCGGTAGAGAAACTCATAGCTAGGGATGAAGAACTAAACCCATTTGAGGATCCCTTAGTCTTTAGGAAAATGATTGAATTCCTAGGAGTGATGCCTATCAACTTAGGAATGAACAAGTGGAAAAAGGAAGGTGATAAATGTAAGTGGAATTGGGACAAGCCACCTAAGGAAGGTGACGGATCATGGCATATGAAGATGATTCTATATGATCTAGATGGAGAAAAATTTTAGAAGTCGTACCGAACTAAGAAAACCGATAGGTGATGAGGCGAAAAATGAACCATTTTTAAGGGGTCATTAAGCCCGAATTCGAATTTATTTGATCAAATATTGCTCTAAATCGTTCCTTTTGTCATTTTAGGTAATTTTGGAGTGAATTCTGGAAAAGGAAGCATTTTGGACGTTTTTGGAGCATAAAAGTGAAGAAAACGGCAAAGTCTTAATTTTCCTTGCTGGGAACAGTACCTGATGGTGTCACAAGTTTCTTAATGACGGCGTCAAGAGCAACACAAGAGATGGAAGTGGCGACGGTCCAGTGAAAATGTGACGACGTCACCCAAGGCCGTCACGGTTCAAGAGTTGGTGACGGCCCAGAACCAAATTACACATGACGACGTCAAAACTGGATCTAGGCAATCCGATTTCATTATGGGCGGCGAGTTGACGGCGTCAGAATTTTCTTCTTGACGCCATCATCCTGTATAATCTATATATAGTTTTCCAATTTTCATTCATTAGTATGTAACTTTGAGGGTGTAACTTTGGAGAGAAACCCTAGTCCGATTTTCTCAGCTTTTTCAAGGGTTTTTACCCTTTGAAACCTCTTATGTTCAATTGAGATAAGTACTCTTCAATTCATTCAATATGTCTATGTGTTGTTTGAATATATCTTACGCTTGTCTTCAATTTAACATGCTCATCTAGATCTCTTGTGTGTTTGCTTAGATGTAGTGAAACCTAGATGTTAATTATGGGTTGATTGTTTGTTTATAGTTGTTACGGATGATTGTATTCGATGTTAGGCTTAAGAAAACTGGCAGACTTCCATTGGTGACATGCTTGAACGTCTTAAGAAACATGATCAGATGTGTACTACGATATTAGGTTGTATTTAATGCGTAGGAGAATTCTAATGATCCCATGTTAGGAGCTTCTAACGGCTCGACATGGAGTGAAGGAGGATCCTATAGAGTTAGGGAATATTGTACACGGCCCTACGACTAGTATTAAGGAATATGACCCCTCATCCATGCAATTATAACAAACTATCAACCTGTAAAAGATATCTAGGGAGTAATGAAACCTAAGTAAACAAAACTTTATCTATCATTGTTCACACCACATAAGTTTAATTAGAATTATTTTCATTTTTTGTTATTTTATTTTGATAGCATCTTTAGTTATTGGGTTAGTTGACTAGCAACTAATTCCGCACACTCTTCCAAAACCCGAGATTCTACTTGCTTTTATAAAATATAAAAAATACAAAAAGAATCATCCCTCACCTCTAGACCTAGTTTTTAGGCTTTCTAATCCTAGCGACATTATTCCTGAGTTGAACGATCAATCCCCCGGTACTTGTCACTATACTATACTACAACGATCAGGTACACTGCCTGGTGGGGGTTGCAAGCTTCTCAAGATCCCTTGAGAAGTAAAACCTGTTGCGAGGGTGCGATTCCCACGTATCAAGTTTTTGGCGCCGCAGCTCGGGGAATAGTTATTGTCTAGGTTAGGATTTCTTTTTATTAGGTCTACTTGCTAGATTCCTTTCTAGTAAGATTTTGTTTTTATTTTTTTTAGGTTTTCTTTAGTCTATCTTATTTCTTTGTGTCTTTGTTCGTATAATGTTTGTCTTTATGGATTTAGAGAATCGCCGTTTAGAAGTTAGCAAGAGGCTTATAGCGTGTAAAAGAAGAAAGAGGGAAGTTGACACATTTAAGGAATTTAATAAACCCCTCCAGATGAAAATTGAGTTTACCGACTTCTCTCCAACCCCTGAGGAATTGAGTTACCACAGATTCCTTTTACAACACCCCTACCCCTTAATATAGAAAAATACCCTGGATTAGGAGGCATAACTTTAGGAACATAAAAATTCCTTGCATGATTGGGTACATGTCTAGAGAGCACACATACATCGATTTAAAAGCACCTATGAATATTATGTCTAGGCTCTACTACAATTGGATAATGAATGAAAGGTTAGGCCCTAAAAAAGACCCCTACAACCCTAATCGACTATGTAATTTTGTCAGGAGAGTGAAAGGGGTACACATCTTTGTAGGAAATTTTACTTATTAATGCGACTTTGTAATCCTAGAAGATGTTAGAGGCATTATAGATCCACACTTAGGAGAAATGGTCCTAGGGCAACCTTTTGTTGAGACGACTAAGATGTATTGTGATCATGGGAAGGAAATAGTTCAGTTTACTAATAGGATAGAAAATATCACTTTTATGATGCCTCGCATGAGGGAAGAATTAAAGGACAACAATAATTTACCAATTGATGAGATTCGACCTTATGAGATTAAGGATGACGAAATTGATGACGATGTTTACTATGAGAGGAGGTGAACATACTATTCGGGTTGCTTGAATCTAGGCCCCGAGTACAAGCGTGATGAGAATTGGGTTAGAAGTTTTGAGTTAGCACAAAAGTGGGAAAGGAAAACGTAGCCCATGACCTTGAGTCTAGCTACAAGACTCGTAAATAAAGAAAAGCGCTTCTTGGGAGACAACCCATGTTTTGTGTGATTTTTATTTGTTTGATTGTTATTTATTTCCGTATGCATGCTTTATTTTTATTGTTGGTGGATCATGTTTCAACCTAAATTGTGAAAATGCTTTGTTTCGTTGTTTAACTTCGTCTTAACTTCATATAATGGTATTTTGCAAAAGCTAAGTGTAAGGGGAAACCCCAAATTTATTTATAAGAACGAAATTGATCATGATTCTCCACAATATAAAATGAACATGTGTATTAGTATTTGTTAGAGTCAAATGCTTGTATCGAGTCATAATGATGTTTTGCAGGATTTTCCAGGAAATAGGACATAAGTTTTTTCAGAAATTTTCCGGAAACTTAACGAAAAGATTTCTGCAGGTCACTTCTGACGGCGTCAGGAATTAATTCCTGACGGCATCATGTGTAAAATTCTGGAAATTTTGTGAGTTTTGTTTTTCTAACGTAGTCTTAAAGTTTTTGTTAATTCTTTAGTTTTATAAACTTCAGGAAATCTGCAAACATTCATTCCACAAGCATTATATCTTACATTGCTTTCTAGGACTTGTTAGTATATATAGATTGCCGCCGATTTTATGCGAGGTTGCCTTGTTTGTTTTCTCAGGTTTAACAGGTTATGTATGACAAGAAGATGATTTATTTTTCTGGAAGGGAAGCTTTGAATGTTCATTTTCTTGGAGGAAGATCTAACCTTGTTAACGCACTATCCACACCGAACGAATCAGGGGAGTATTTGCTTTCATTCTTTTACCTATTTCACTTTTACATTCTTTAATTGAACATTGGGGACAATGTTCCTCCTAAGTGTAAGGGGAGGGTAAATGATGATACCTTATAGGATACAATTGCACTTGAGTTTGTTTGTTTGATGGTAGGTGTGTAATAAAACTAAGAGAAATACTTGTTAGTGTAATTTTAGCGCCAAATTTATTTTTTTTTACAACATTTAGGAGTGAAACTTTAGCCTTAGCAAGCGTCTCATGGATAGGAGTTGTATGACTAGCACAAAACCGTACCACTTAAAAAATTTTCCACCCAAATATGTGAGGTTCGCCTTTAGATTTGATAGGAAAAGCATTCATTATTAGTGCTTATGTGTGTACCGGTAGCATTTAGTTTCTAGAACTTGCGTTAGTGATGCATCCCTAGACCGCTAGTGAGACTACATTCGTGTAGTAGGATTTACTACATGATAAGAGGCATTAGGATCACCCTTGTGTTAAACCCGTATCTTAATTACTTGACCATTTAAGTCATATTACTTGGCTAGTAAAGTCAATTAATTTTCCCACACCTTAGCGTTGTACTCATTTTTAGTAAAGGAAACCCCTAGTACACCCCTACGAGCCTATCTTTTCGTTTCTAACTTTAAGCATCTTACTTAAAGGAAGAATTTGTTTACAACCCACCCAAATGTACACCCAAATCGCCTTTGCTCCGTGTATGCACTCATCTTTAGTGCATTATTGTTACATGTTTAAACCCTTAGTTAATTATCTAATTGATTACATGGATTCTAAGTCGAGTCATATCTTGTACATATTGTTTTGGGACGATTGAGACTCATGGGTAAAGTACTTGTTTTATGGAGTAATGGGGAAGAACATCAAATTATTACCCCCATATGTGCATTAATCTTAAAAGTACTCCAAGTGTTTTGATTATCTTGATTCGAGTCATTAGAGTAGTTTATTGTAAAGTATGTAAAAATTCAAGTGTAAGGGGAATGTACACTCCTATGATGTATTATTTTGGATGGTAGGGTAAGAGTGTATGCAAAAAAATAAAAAATAAAAAATAAAAAATAAAAAAATAAATCCGAAAAATGAATATATAAAAAAAAAAACGGACTACCATCCCGTTTCATTCTTTGTTTATTTTTAAGTTCTTATTATTTTTGATTTATTAGCTTAAGTCGAGTCTAGTCTTGGCTTAGCAACGCCATATTGTACATGTAATTAACCAAGATGATTAACTGGCCACCAGTAAATATTGCCTTTATCCAACAAAACCGTATATTCCATATCCCTACACCTAACGTTATAACCCTTTTTAAAAGATCTCTTTGATAGTTTATCCTAGGTGCTTACGCCAAGTGGTGGAGGTTTGATCCTTTCCCAAGCCTATGGTAATCTATTTGCTATGACAGGTAGTGAGAGATGTTTTCCATTTCCTTATTGTGATATATACTTTATTACACCCGAGAGATGTGAGTATCTAAACACTATTTGTGAGATGCTAGTGTATGACCTCCATGTTTGTCTTTGGTCTTTAGTGGAACGATTATTTGTTGTAATTACTTTTATATTAGTATTAAATGACCCCTAACTTGCATTTTGATTAGAATAAAAGCGCATTTGCTTGAGGACAAGCAAATCTCAAGTGTAAGGGTATTTGATGAGGCGAAAAATGAACCATTTTTAAAGGGTCATTTAAGCCCGAATTCGAATTTATTTGATCAAATATTGCCCTAAATCATTCCTTTTGTCATTTTAGGTACTTTTGGAGTGAATTCTGGAAAAAGGAAGCATTTTGGACGTTTTTGGAGCATAAAAGAAAAGAAAACGGCAAAGTCTTAATTTTCCTTACTGGGAACAGTACCTGACGGCATCACAAGTTTCTTAATGACGACGTCAAGAGCAACACTAGAGATGGAAGTGGTGACGGTCCAGTGAAAACGTGATGGCGTCTGATTGGTGCTAAACCGTCAGATATTATTGACCAAGGTAAATGGTCAACAAGTCAAAAACAGCTTAGACCAATGTTCCGCGGAATATAGTGTTTCTCCGGGTCGTTATGTCCCAGCGAGGTGTGATGGTATCAAAAACGGGTTTGTGATCGGGTGATTCTGAACAAGAAAGGGGTAAAAGGGGTTTGAATTATTACGCTAAGGAAATACAAGTGAAAACAAGTTAAATAAACTAACTTAACTAAAACATAAGACAAAGTTACCCTAAAACGTGTTTAAAATTAAAAACGCGCACTTACGTTAAAAATAACGCGAGTGCGCAAAATAAAAAGTGAAATTTAAGCTACGAAAGTCCTACAGGTTCACAAACACTTTTCCTACGTACTAGATGACAAAAGAAAATTTTAGAAAAAAGAAAATTAATTTTTCAATAAAAATTCTATTTATTACGAATTATTTACTAATTAACACTAATTAAATTTTAATAAATACTAAAACTATTTCTAAAATTCTGAAACATTTTAATAAATACTATAAGTTAAAAGTGATCTATGAAAAATATAAAAAGTGGTGGCACAGTACAAAATAAGCAGAAAATAAGCTAAGCAAAAGCTGTTAAGCTTATTTAGGCAAAATGAATAACAAGTGGTCTTATATTAAATGTTGCATAGGTATACACGAAAAAGACCCAAGGGCAGTTGGTTATGTGTGGTGTGTTGTGTTTGTGACAGAGGTGACCAGGGTTCGAGCCTTGCTCCCCCCCTTTTTGCAATTTATTTTATTTTTGATTTTTTTTCTTTACAAAAACATTTTAACAACAAAAGTAAGCACTTTTTACAAAGTCATCTTCTTTGTAAATCACTAATAAGCTCTCAGTGAGCTTTTTACCTCAACAGTGCATGAAAATAAGCTAAAAGTGATTATAAACTTGAAAAGGTTATGAAATAAGCTAAACACACCAAACTAAAAGCAAACTAAGCTGCAACCACATGAAATGTACTCAAAAGAAATTAAAACAATAAGAATAAGCATAATGATAAGCCAGAAAGCACAAAATAAGCAAATACCATACACCTATTCAAACAGGCCTGATGAGGCAAGTTGTAGGCCACTGTGGGACCCACAAGGGTACTTGGAGGGGCAAAATGAGGGTGAAATCAACAAGCCAGCTGGAAAAGTTTATGAATAAGCTAATATACAAGGAGTGGGGTTCACATCTGAACTTGGAATGGGCTTATGAAACCTGGCTTACTACACTGATGACTCATCATGGAGGTCTTAGTGGTGATGATGATGAGGCACAATTTAAGCAGTTGAATAAGCATACAATGAGAAAATAAGCATAAGTATAAGAAGCTATTACAGTAAGCTTATCAAAACAACAAGAATCATAAGCTATACTACTCTATTGAACAAGCTACAAGCCTTAGAATGTGAGCTTATGGAATAACCACCCCTGGTGCTGGGGAGTCCTTGTTAAAACAGGCCAAACAAAGGCATTAAATAAGCTCTTGATAAAAATCACAAAAATAAGATAAAATATGCATGAAAAAGCTGAGCTTCCAAATTTTAAGAATCCCTAAAGCTTAAAAGCTAAAAGTGAAAATTGATTTCAGGAAAAATCTCACCAATTTTGAAAAACTGACAAGCCTTGCGATTTTGATTATTTATGTTTCTTTGAACACTTTGACTTTGGTGAGATTTAAATGAACCCTAGTTACTGGAAATGTTGTAGAAAGCTAAAAAGAGATGAAATTAAGTTATGCTAACTACTTTTAAGACTAATATGAAGATTGAGATCCTCAATGCTCTAACAGTGAACTCAAACTATGGATTGAAGATTAATTTTGACTTTTCTATGAATAAACACTGGATTTTATGAGTTAACTATCCTATATGAACCCTACATGTGTTGTCTAAAGTGTTTGCACAAACTGAAATCAACCAAAACTCAGGTACCTCAAAAAATCCAAACACCCATTTTAAAGACTGGTTTGATGATTTTCAAGGCAAATGGGTGATTAAGACTAGGGGACTGATTCTTAGCAACTAATTATGATCTAAGAAGCTAAAAGGAGCACAGAAACATGAGCTTAAACTACAAAAACCTAACTTTTTGTATTATACTAATTTGGGCAGTAAAACTAGTGAAATTACACAAACCAATGAAGTGTGCTAAATTACACTAAAATCTATCTAACTTAAGCATAATAACCATGAAAGAAGCATAAATAAAGCCAATAAGCAGTGAAAAGGCTAAGCTACAGGGAAAACAAAAAAAAATGTAAAATGGCTTACAAATGACTCCAATATTGAGAACCAAGTTACCAAGGACCAAATATCCTTCCTAACACCTCCCTAAAGGCACTAAACCAATTTCCATCCAAGTTCAACGATTCTCCATGCTTGAACCTTCTTCAACCTGCAATTTTGATTTTCATCTATTTTTGTGTATTTTTGAGGATTTTCATGAAATTGGATGAAAGCTGGTTCAAAAGCTTGGGAAGCTTCTAAAAACTTAAAAGTGAGCTCATAAAGGCTTAATTGAAATATTTTAACACATTTAACAAAATCTAAGCAAAGTTGTCAATTTTGCTCAAAAAATACCAAACCGGAATTAAAGCTTAAAATTGGAAATTGATATGAAAAGGAGTTGATATTACACTTGAAATAACTGAGTACAATACTTAAAAGTTTAAAATTACAACTAAACTTGGTTAATTAAATGGAACGACATAGGAAACTATTCTAATCCTACTCTACACTACTTGGTTTTTTCTGCTCCTTCTCTCTTCATTATATAGCCTTCAAAATGGTTCTTGGACACTTCCCAATTTTCTTCTGAGCCTTAGGATGAGCTCAATTTAATCTTGGCCCTCTATTTGTTTTTTGGCGGGAAATTGATTTGAGCAAGTTGGGGGTCTGATAACTTATGGGAGGGGGTGGTTTGGAGTGTTATGGTGGAAAGTGAGTGTAGAGTGTGGCAGAGGTGGAGTATTGGCAGGGGTGGAGATGTAGGGGGTGATGATGGTGTTTGCAGGTCATGGGTTAGAGGGATAAGGGAAAGGGTGAGTTTGTTTGACTTTGGGGTTTGACCCAGGGTTAATATTACAAAGGGAGTGGGGGTGGGCTTGGTGTACATGGGCCAGGAATAAGGGTGGGTTTGTTTTGTTGTTTGGATTGGGTAGTGGATTGGATGGTATGATTTTATTAGAAAGGGTCCATTAGGTTTAGTAACTAAGTAGACATAGGGACCATTTATGTAATTTTTGAAAATGAGGGGGTGAATCTGCCAAGTTCCAAATTTTAAACCAAGGACCATTCCTGCCATATTATGTTGGGAACATACTTTTATATTTTGTCAAGTCTTGGTCATTACATTTTGTGCTAGGTTGCTTTAGTTATATTAATGTTTATGTTTTAAGTTTTTGGGCAACATGTAAAAGCCCATAAGGCTTCAAAGCCCACGAAATGAACAAGGAAGGATCTAGGTGTGTTGCCCTAGCATCCTCTCCTATAAATACTACTCTTATGCAAACATTATAGTTGGTTGGTTATTTGATTATCTTTGTGAAACTCTTGCACTTTTACCTTTCATCATATCTCATAATCACCCCATCCTTATATCTATCTCATTCTTACTTGTGTGATGCTAATATGGGCACCTAACAAGTGGTATCATTTGCCTAATAGAGATTGAAGTGTTTTTCTTGGTGTTAACGTGGGGTTAAGGGTGTTTTTCATCTTCTTTTTGCATTTTTCTTTGTTTCTTTCACTCAAATCTTGAAGCTTGGACAAATTTTAAGGTTGATATAGTGATTTGAAGCTTAGTTTTTGCATAAAGTTTAGATTTTTAAGGTTTTATCATATTTTCTTATAGTTTTTTCAAGGTTTTATAGCTTCTTTAATATTGGAAAACTAGTTTGGGGTAACAAAATCTTTCATTGTTAGTGTTTTCTAAGTATTGGTGAAGTTATTTGATCATTAGAACCTTATTTCTAGGCTTTTCTCTTCAAAAAGTTGTGATTTTTTTTGATGAACAGTACACCTTACGCGTAAGTTGGTCGGGAATAGTACAATTTCCAGCTGTCTACAGTACTTTTTGGTCTTTTTACGCATAAAATTAAGGTCAAAACCCCTTTTCTACTCAAAAGTTTCTCTTTCTACGCCTAAGTTGTCATTCTTACGCGAAAGTCTATTTCCTACGCCAAAGATCCTACGCAGAAGACAAATCCTACCCAGAAGTTGCTCTACGCCTAAGTTTATACGCATAAGTCAGATCTTACGCATAAGATTAAATCTTACGCGTAAGTTACAGATTTCTACGCAAAACTTCATACAAAGGTCTTCTCTTCGTGCAACGGTGACTCAGTACTTCCCTAGTTTGGATAAGTTAGTGGAATACTTTGACTAATGATATCTTTCACGCTTGGATAAGTTTGAAAGATTTGTTCGGTTTTAACCTTACGCAAAACTTGCTTTACGCAAAAGATTTAAATCTTACGCGTAAAAAGGGAAATCTTGCGCATAAACCTTGAGTTTACGCATAACATCACCTTTCTACGCATAACTTTAAGTCTACGCATAAGTTGAGTGTTACGCGTAAGATTTCAACTTAGCCAAAGGATTTTGATCTTAACCAAAGGAACGTACATTTCAATCTTCTACAAAGATCCATCATTCACACAAGTGTTCATTATGTCTCAACCACCGTACTACAACTTCAATAATCCACAGCAACACCAGAATCAGCAGTATCAGCAATCATCAGCTACAGTACCTTCCAACAACTACCTTCCACACCAATATTCTTATCAGCTACAAACATCAGCTCCAGTACATTCATTCAACTATCCTCCTCATCAGCAACAGTATCATCAACAACAAAGTCACAGTTCACTCATTCGTCATATTCTGCTATTTGGCAATGAATCAAGGCCACCAATGTTGTTACATGGAACATATAATGATTGGAAACAAAGATTTCTACAGTGGCTCACTTATCGTCCTGCTGCAGATCTCATGCTTAAATCCATTCAAGATGGTCCATACAAAATGATATTTCTTGCTGACTCAACAGGAATTATAAGAATGCAAACGTCTGAAGATTGGAATGCTACTGAACTTGATCAGTATTATGCTGACAAACAAGCTATATGGTTCATAACATTGGCACTTCCAAACTTCATTTACATGAATCTGGACTCTCAAGCCAGTGCTTATGACATGTGGAAACATCTTGAAGCTATGCATCGTACAGAAGAACTTCATTTCACCAGAATGAAGCAGATTCTTGAATCTTGCTTAAGCAGGAATCCTCTGAAGACCATCCTCCCTGCTCCACCATCTCTGGCTGTTGACCATGGATCCTTACTTTACACTCCACATGGAATCTTTTTCAATCCTCCAAATGCACCAGAGCCTACACCACAGTACTCTCCAGCAATAATTTACAATCATGAGCAATCACTTCTGCAAAATATGGTAAAGATTGGACAAGTATCTTCTGAGAGACGCACATGCGTGGTGACTTCAACTTATGAATTTTTCAATACAATGAATGATAATGATGACGATATGGAAGATCTTGAAGCAAATGCAGCTATGATACTTATGGCAAACATGCAGGTAAAAGATTCAGGCCCAGTGTATGACACTGATGGCTTGTCTCAGGTAAATGACCTAAATCCGAGCTTAATACAAGAAGTTGTATCACCCTCTACTTCTAAATCAGGTAAGGCGCAAGTTGTTCCATTCGAATCATTTTTATCTACTCCAGAGAATGTACAAATAAACACAGTTGTTATATTTGATGATGACACTGTCGTTTCATTTGATGATCCTCTTGACTATGAAGAACATGATCAGGTCGAACAACATGAACCTTCATCTGATCAAGATCCTGACTATATTGTCATAGCCAAACAACTTCAAACACAAATTTCACTAACTCAAAAGAAGAATGAGCAAAATAAAGTTTTGAAAGAAGCAAATGAAGTTTTGAAAAAGGACATTGAGTGTTATAAAATACAAATTTCAAACTTTCAAAATGAAAATCAAGAACTCAAAAAACAAGTTGCACACCTTCAAAAGGAATCTTCAATAACACATACAGAGTTTCCATCTTCTGGTACTGTGACACCATTACCAACAAATTCTCGAGTTTTGGATTATTTCAAAACTTTCATGAAAGGCATCGATACTTTGGAAACCTTAATTGAACAAAATTCAGAAATTAAAATAGCGACTTTTCAATCCGCTTACGAGCGCGAAAAGAGAGATATTTTTCAAAAACAATTTCTGCCTTTAGTTCAACATTTGCGTTATTGTGCCACACGTTGGGAACAGGACCTTCAAAAAGAGGTCAAAACAATGAAAAACATTTTCACCTTAAATGAAAATGCAATTTTGGTGCAACAACAGAAACACAGATTTTTGAAAACAGATTCTGATCGACTCTTGGAAAAAGTTCTCGAAGCTGATATTGTGTCAATCATCATGAATGATCTTTACAAATCTAGCCATACACTGATGTTTGAGAATTACTGCGCTGATACTAATTTGCTAGACAATACAATTGAGGCATTAAAACAAGATAATGAAATTTTGAGACAAAACAGTGATGATGTGCAATACAAACTTTCAAAAGAAATTTTTAAACTCGCAAAACACCTTGACTATTGTCAAGCTCAAAGTCTTAAATTTGAACTGGAACTTCAAAATGTTTCAAAAAGTTGTCAAAACTGCAAAGACAGAGAGTTTTTCAAAAATCAGTGTCTCAAATATGAAAAAGAAATTGCGGATTTAAAAAGTGAACATGTCGAATGGGTAAAATACCGCGACAATCGTGTTTATTCTAACAGAAAACTTGATTCTCAAATCCAAGACAAAAATCACATCATCATTGATTTGAAAGAGAAAATTAAGCTACTTTAAAAAGGACAGTTTTTTGACACCACAGTGATAGCACCAGGAATGTTTAACATAGAAAAAACATATAAGTGTAATAATGCTCAGAGTTCTAATGTTAGCTCTTCCACTTCTACAGGACTAGTTTCCCCAAACAACGTTAGCAAACCCAAGACAAAAAGCGTTAAGAAGACTAGGAAGACTAGGATCTGGCAATGTAATAAAGGAAAACTAGAAGCGCAAGAAGTAGAAGCTCACCTTAGGAACTCGAATAAAACTCATGTTGCATCCGATTTAGATTCTAATCTGGCAAATTGTAATCCAAATCTAAATGTAACCAATGATGAACCTTTGAATGTTTTGAATATTAATGCATCTTGTGTGTTTTGTCGTAAAAGTGTGTTATCTGGTGATCATACAAAATGTGTAGCTAATTCTATCTTGAATCGTCACAAGAAACGTAGGACAGGCATTCCTTCTAGGCCCACTACTGCTTCTAAGTCTACCTTAGGAAAACAACCAACTACTGTTTCGAATGATGTTGTAGATCCACCCATGGATGATAAGAACAAATCTAGGAACAAGCCTAAAGCTAGTGAATTCACCAAAAAGAAAGCAAAAACTAGCAACGTTGGTTACAATACAAACCAGATTTTAAATGGATTCCTAAATTGTTAAATACTTGTGTTTCTAACCAACAGGGACCCACCATTTCTTCGGGTTCCACCCTTACCTCTGTTCCATCTTCGTCGTCTTCTTGTGATGCAGGTGGTTCAGATTGTTCTCTGGATTGTTGATAGCGGTTGCACCCGACACATGACAGTCAATCTTAAACTGTTAGTCAACTTTGTTTCAAAGTTTATCGGAATTGTCAGATTTGGCAATGATCAATACGCTTTAATCATGGGATACGGAGACTAAGTGAATGGGAATATTGAAATTAGCAGAGTCTACTATGTTGAAGGCTTGGGTCACAACCTCTTTTCAGTCGGTCAATTTTGTGATGGGGATTTAGAAGTAGCATTTCGCGAGAAAACCTGCTTTGTTCGTGATCTACAAGGAAATGATCTCATGTCAGGAAAGCGTGGCACTAACCTATATACAATTTCAATGACTGGCATGATTGCTTCATCTCCGATTTATCTTCTATCCAAAGCTGAAATGACTAAATCCTGGTTATGGCACAAACGTCTTTCTCATTTGAATTTCAAAACGATGACTGAACTTGCTCGTCACAAATTGGTTGAAGGCTTTCCACGATTCCGTTATGCCAAAGATCATTTATGTCCAGCCTGTGAACAAGGCAAAAGTACTCGTGCTCATTTCCCTTCTAAACCTGAACACAGAACTAAACATGTTTTACACCTGCTACATATGGATTTGTGTGGTCCGATGCGTGTTCAAAGTATCAACGGTAAACGCTACATTTGAGTAATTGTTGATGATTACTCCCGTTGGACTTGGGTCTATTTTCTATGAAGTAAAGATCAAGCTCCTCAAATGATCATCACCTTTCTCACAAAAATACAAGTTCAGTTACGAAACACGGTCATAATTGTTAGAACTGACAATGGCACAGAATTTAAGAATCAGACTCTGAGGTCGTATTATGAGAAAGTGGGAATTGAACATCAAACATCTATTCCAAGAACACCAGAACAGAATGGAGTTGTCGAAAGACGCAACAGAACGTTAGTGGAAGCTGCCAAAACGATGTTAATCAATGCTCAATTACCGGATTACTTATGGGCGGAAGCTGTTTCAACTGCATGTTACACTCAAAACCGTTGTATGATCACAAAACGCCATCACAAAACCCCTTATCAGATTGTTCACAAAAGGAAACCAAACATCAATTACTTTCATGTATTTGGAGCTTTATGTTATCCAGTCAATGATCGTGATGACCGAGGTAAACTTAAACCAAAGGCTGACATCGGAGTATTTATTGGATACTGTGAAAATTCAAAAGGCTTTCGGATATGGAATTGTCGTACTAGAGAAATTCAAGAGACCATTCATGCTATTTTTGATGAACTCACTCAAATGGCTTCTGAGAAAAACAGCTTAGGACCCGCATCCAACCGTCTAAACTTTCCGGACTCTTCGGCTGAACCACTGTCACTATCACGTAAAGAAGTGGAAACCTTGTTTGCTCCTTTGTTTGATGATTCGTTGGATAACCGTTCCTCTGAGGCTTCACCAATTCCGCTGCACATCTTGATCAACATCAAGTACCTGATTCACCTCAACAAACAACTTCAACTGTTGGAAGAGACGGTCCTCCATTTGTATCTCCAACAACTACAGAACAAACCGGGTCCAACTCACGACAATCAGCTGGAGATTTCATATCTAAATCAGTTCCACAAACCGCAAAGCATGATCCAGAACCGTTTGTTAACCCATTTGCACCGGCTCCATTTGTCCCTGACATTGCTGAGTCATCAACACGCAGTTTGGGTCCTGCTCACTTGCGAGATACTTATCAACTTCACCCTTCAACACACAAATGGACTAGAGATCACCCCTTAGTTCAAATCATTGGCCATCCAGATGCACCTATTATGACCAGACAACGACTTCACACAGACGGAGAAACTTGCATATATGCACTCACAGTATGTGAAACTGTTCCAAAGAACGTCAAAGAAGCAATGACTTACGACAACTGGATTGAATCTATGCAAGAGGAATTTGAATCTTTTCAAAGATTAGAAGTCTGGGAATTGGTTGAAAAACCTGAAGGAATCATTGTCATCGGTCTGAAATGGATCTGGAAAAACAAACTGGATGCAGAAGGCACTGTCATACGTAACAAATCACGCTTGGTAGCAAAAGGATACTCTCAGGAAGAGGGAATTGATTTTGAAGAATCATTTGCTCTAGTGGCTAGACTTGAAGCTGTTTGGATTTTTCTCGCATACGCTGCTCACCGAAATATGGTTGTTTATCAAATGGACGTGAAAACGGCATTCCTGAACGGTCAACTCCGTGAAGTGGTTTATGTCAGTCAACCTGAAGGCTTTGTTGATCCTGAACATCCCAATCATGTCTACAAGCTAAAGAAGTCTCTCTACGGTTTCAAGCAAGCCCCAAGGGCGTGGTATGACAAGTTATCTACATTCATGTTGGCTAATGACTTTACCTTAGGCTTGGTTGACCCAACTTTGTTTACAAAAACATACGGGGCGGACTTATTAATTGTTCAAATCTATGTCGATGACATCATTTTTGCATCAACAAACAAACGTTACTCAATTGATTTTGCAAAATTAATGGCAGATAATTTTGAAATGTCCATGATGGGTGAACTTACGTTCTTTCTAGGACTACAAGTTCATCAATCACCCCGTGGAATTTTTCTAAACCAGTCTAAATATGCTCTTGAAATCTTAAAGAAACATGGAATGCAAAGTTGTGATACAATGAATACACCTATGGCCAATTCTTCAAAACTAGATGCTGATATACATGGGACTCCTGTTGACCCTACCAAATACCGAAGTATTATTGGGTCACTCATGTATCTCACATCTAGCAGACCTGATATTGTATTTGCTGTCTATATGTGCTCGCGTTATCAGTCTAAACCTACTGAGAAACACCTCAATGAGGCTAAAAGAATCCTTCGATACATAAAGGGAACCATCCATTTGGGAATCTGGTATCCGAAGGATTCAGGTTTTGAACTAATAGCTTTTTCAGACGCTGATCATGCAGGATGTTTAGACACGCGAAAAAGTACATCAGGGGGACTACAGTTTCTTGGAGATAAACTCGTGTCTTGGCAATCAAAGAAGCAGGACTGCACTTCACTGTCATCAACAGAATCTGAATACGTAGCTATGTCTGCTTGTTGTGCTCAAGTCATTTGGATGAGATTACAACTTAAAGACTATGGCTACCTATTCAATAAGATTCCGATCTATTGCGATTCCAAAAGTGCTATTGCTATCTCCTGCAACACAGTTCACCATTGCAAATCCAAACACATCGATCTCCGATACCATTTCATCAAAGAGCATATTGAAAAGGGTACAGTTGAACTTTATTTCGTTGGAACTGAGTACCAACTGGCGGACTTACTAACCAAAGCACTACCTCCAACGAGGTTTGCTAATTTAGTCCACCAAATTGGTAAGCGATGCTTGACTCCACTAGATTTACAAAAGTTTCTAAAACACAAGTAAGAGTCAAACATCAAAACTATTCTTGTAAATATTTTTTCAAAAACAAAATAAAAAAATATAAATTCAACAAAAAACAAAAAAAGATTTTCCATTATCTTTGCCAAAAAAAAAAAAAAAAATGCAAGTACAAACTTCTCTTTCAACACCGTGTTCTTACAAACAAATTTCTAAATTTATTCCAACACATGTGTTGTGGGGGAGTTACTGCAATTTTAAAACGTTTTCAAAATTTTACTTCGTACTTGCATTTTACCTAAAATATTGTCTATTTCGTTTATTAAAAGTGTTGCTTAAAAAGGTTTTTCGGGACACTCTCCTTGACCATTGTAATAAATTTTCTATTTTAAAAGACATCGGTCTAAGGTCGAGGGGGAGTAAAATTCCACAAATTGTTCTTTTCTAATACTTGGTGTAGTTAACGAAAGTTAAATTGTGAGTTAGTAAGTATGCTTGTTAATACAAAAGTTAAGGTTAAAGGACTTAAAGTGACAATTGACCAAACATGTTTTAAACCTAGTCAAAACCACTTTGACCCACCACATTTACTGCATCTGTACAAATTTTCTGAAATCACATTTACTACTCCACCAACCATCATCAACGGCTCATATTAATCCTGCATATCTAATCATTTTTCACCAAATCTGTAAGTGCCAAAATGTTTTGATCATGTTTTTCATCAAAGGTTTTAAATTTCATTAAGATCTAACGGTCAAATTTGTTAAAATCATTGAAAAAGGACTTAGGGTTTGCGTAAAAATAGAACAATAGATTTAGAGTGTTATTGTTTGATTTAGTATGTGGGATATAATCATTAGATGTTACTTAACATGTTACTAAACTCCAATCGTGCCCAGATTCATCAATTGTTGAAAATCAAGATTAGGGTTCATCGTACGATTTGGGTGTTTTAGTGTTATGATGTTTTGAAACAATTAATTGGTTAGGGTATTGTTAGAAGGTGTTTAGGATCGTGTTATTGTGGTTTAATTGTTTCAGTAACAAGTATAGATCAAGAATTGTTGATTTAGGGTTCTTGCGCACTAGCAGATATGATCTTGTGATTGTGTGGTTCATTTGTGTTATAAATTGGTACAATTGTTCCTTAGGATGTTACTAACACTCACCTAAGCTCATAGTCCACCCAGAATCATGTTTTGATTAATTGTCATTTGATGTTCATGCGTTCTTACGCAAAACATTTGGTATAAGCATGTTTACACATAAGTTTATGATTCTAAGCTTTTGGGATGTATTTGAATAAAGTTTTGATCAGTGGCTGTGTTTAAATGTTTCAGGAATCAAAGCTACTTAAAATTCGAAGGTGATTTTTCAAAAGATGCATTCCTACGCAAAAGATGAATCATCTTACGCGTAAGATTCGACACTTTGAAAAACTTGTCTTGGATAAGACAATGTTTACGCATAAGAATATTTCTTACGCATAAGTTTTCCTTATGCATAAGTAATTATCTTACGCATAAGTCAAACTTACGCATAAGTTATATCCTACGCGAAAGGTTCAAACCTTTGAATAAGCTCAAGTCTTACGCATAAGATTCTATCCTACGCATAAGATTTAGCCTACGCAAAAGTTTAACCTTACGCATAAGATATAAGTTAAGCGTAAATGTTGATCTTACGCCTAACATAATTTCTTACGCATAAGAAATGTTATGCATAGGATTTCCATATCTTACGCGTAACATTGACTGATTCATTGAAATTTGTCTAAGTGTTGTAATTTTTCAAATGTATAAACTCTTGTATTTGTTAATACATATTGTGCTTTGATTGTAATCATTTTCTACTAAGTTTTAACATAAAAGTACAAGTTTATTACATCAAGACTTTTAAACACAAACACCCACTGATCAATTCAATTGTGCATAATTCAGCAAATTTAATATATGAACTAACAAACAATATCATTGCAATGTCTGTGTTTGTGTATGATTAATTCAGATGGCCAAACCAGAAAACATTCCACAAGCACCACAACCCGCACCAAAGCTCACTTGGGAAGAAACCTTTCCCGAAGATTACACCAGAAAGATTGGAAAGAACAACCTTAGGGTCAACTTCAACAAACTCACATGTAATGAATCTTCTTGCATTGTAGCTGTTGATGCCTTGCTCTATCACCCGTGCAAAATCCTGCTCACTAGATCTGCATCAGTATCCTGCTTCTACATTCACCAATTCTGGCACACGATTCAGCTGGACCTTGGCGAACAATCTTTCACGTGCATGCTTCATAACAGACAAGTCAATGTGGACAAAGATACTTTTCGCGGCGTTCTTGGTTTGCCCGAACTAGGTCCAAATGAACAATATCACCCAGTTCCAAATGAAGAAGAGTTAATTGCATGGTTACGAGAAATTGGATACGATGAGTCAGAAGGGGTAGTGACCAGACACTCGAAAGTCAACACTAGGTTTCTTCCACAACCTTGGAGAACTTTGTACATCATTATTGCCAAGTCCTTATCTGGCAGAGATGTTGGTCATGAACACCCTAAACTACAACATCTCAAACTCTTCTGGGCTATGGTTAATGTCAAAACCGTAGACTACGCAAGTATCATCTGGGAAGATATTGTGTGGCACATACAACACAAGTCTGCTAAGATTCCATTCATTCGCTTCACCAAGTTACTCATCCAAAGCTTCCTTAATGAGTACGACGACATTCCTCCAAGACAGGATGATGAATACAAGAACACATTCAGAAATGAGCACACTCTCAAGCAGATAAAGAGACTTGACACCAGTACGCGTAAACAAGGAATGAAACTTCCCGATTGTCTTTTGAATGCTAAAGTAAAGTTATGCAAGAACTACAAGTACTACGTTGAAGTTCTCAAGGAAGAGAAAGTAGGGTTCCTAGACGAAGTTCCTCTACCTTCGTTTATGCAGAAACCAAAAAGGAAAGGTACCAAGTCTGGAAGCTCCGAAAGCTCTTCCAAATCTGCTCAAAAACCTCACAAGAAACCTCTTAAGATTAGAATACCAGTCAAGAAACCAGCTCCTGCACCAACTCCACCACCATCCTCTTCCAATCCGTCCGATTCAGAAACAGAATCCGATAGTGGTCCAGTTTATAGAGGAGCTTACAACAAACCAAAATATGATGAAGATAACATGACTATCGAAGATTGGGACAGAAGTATCGATGAATTTGTTGATGAATCAGCAAAACAAACTACCTTCATCCAAAGACCATTGACCGAAGAAGATGCTAAGTTGGAAGAAGAACGGTTGAAGGGTAAAAAGCTGAAGGAACCCATGACAGAAGATCAAGAAGAGGCACACACCAACCTTGGTCTGTCTGTGGAAGAAGAGAATGAAAGAGCTTTCAAGCTAGGTGTCCTCCACAGCAAAATCGACTCATTCCAAGCTGATCAACCTCCACCACCTCTGTTTAATCAAGAAAGCGAGGCTGGCAGATCTAGTAGTATTCCTGAGTCCACTCCAGTTGATCAAACTCAGGAAACAGGAACCAATGCTGAAATGATCATTTACGAATCTCCCACAATATCACCTGAAGACGTGGAAATGCAAAATGCTTCAGATAGGGGAGACGATGATGAGGAAGACCAAATGGCTACTGATTTTCCAAAACTAATGACCATGGAAGAAATGGAGGCAAGAGAAAAAGCTCAGGAGGAAGAACTAAAAAGAAAACAAGAAGCTGAAGAGGCAAGGCTTGAGGCATTAGAACAAGCCAAACTTGAAGAAGCAATAAGAATGGAAGAAAGCAGAAAAGCCGAAGAGGCAGAAAAACTTGCTGAAGAACAAAGGCTTCAAGAAGAAGCTAAGTTATGAAAAGAAGAAGAAGTCAGACTAGCCGAAGAGCTAAGGTTGAAAGAAGAAGCAGACAAGCTAGCTGAAGAGCAGAGACTGAAAGAAGAGGCAAATAAGCTAGCTGAAGAGCAGAGACTAAGGGATGAAGCAAAGGAAGCTGCAGAAAAGAAAGAAAAGCCCAAGGAAAAACCCGAATCACCTAAAGGAGATGATCAGGATACCTCTACCAACATTGAATCCTCTCAATCATCACCTCCAGCATCACAACCAACAAAAGACGAATCAATCAAGAAACCATCTAGACTCGAAACCTCAGCTGCATCAAAGTTGATTAAGAGGTCAGAAAAGAGAGTTCGTGAAAAGAGGAAACAAGTTGAATCACTAGCAAGTCAAGTTGCCGAATTGACAAAACAAATGACAGATGTTCAGGAAATCCGTCAAAAGGTGGATATCTTCTTAGCTAAAGATGTGCAAGCAGACATGGAAGCTACACTGGCTGCTCAAGCAAATCAGTACATGGAACAACACTTAGTTGAAGAATTGAAAGACTTGCTGAAGCCAATGAAAGATGAACTCACCAAAATTGCTGAACAAGCCGTCAAGAAAGTGATCAGAACTACCTCATTCACTCTCCGAGCTGACAAAACACCTCTACCACAACAAGAGCTGACAGTGGACGAATTACAGGCATAGCTCTTCAACATATTTGCAAGTAAAACCACCCTGTCACCTGAAGAGAATAAAGTTTGGGAAGCTTTACATGCAAAGATGTCCAAAGAATCATGTAGCACAGAGGCCGACAAACTGAAACGTCAAAGAGATGATGAAGACAAGGATCCTCACTCTCAGGCAAAGAAGCAGAAGCAAGCCGAAGGACCCTCATCTCAACACAAACAACATGTCACTCCTACAACAACTTGTCACACCCCCAAAATACCTGAATGGCAGCAGAATGGAATACCTGAGGGTGTAACGGATCATAGCACACAACCAGGATATATTGAACGACCTAAAGTGTCGTTTATAAAATACATCGTTTGATTCATTCAAAATATTCAGAGTTATAAAACATAGGTCCCAAAAGTTGAAAAAGGTTTAAGGAAACAAGTTTAATACAATCAAACGATAGTTCAAAGTGCATGAAATCCAAAAGTGACGCGTCATCCTTGATGTACAAAGTGACTCCATGCAATGCCATGAGAATATGCCTTAGTTACCTGAGAAATACATTGCGAAAAACGGTCAACATAAAGTTGGTGAATAATCATAGGTTTATAAGTAAAATCTAGTGTACATATGCCATAAGTAATGCCAAGAAATAGGATGTCCGGAAAGTATATACATTGGCTCTTAAGCTCATGACCCCGAAGCTAGACGATACTTGGCCCCAATGAGTGTTTACCAGACTCTCTAATAATAAAGACATGAAATGCATTCGTTCCATTTGGAGCAACCCAAACACGAATGGAGGCGTCACCCTCGATAGATCTATCCACTCACTCTCGCTTACTACCAGAAATTAACGGTCCATGATAATAAAGGGGACTTGTCAAGACGTGGTAAATAAGGCAACTTAAGCAATGTATGAATTTTATACTTAGGCATGTACACAAAAATAAGTAATGCAATGTATTCTCCCCCGTGGGATTTGAAATCAAAATATAGAATTAAAACGGGGCTATGAAACTCACCTCGAAGTGATGGTACAAAGATGGTGCAATGAGGTAAAAGTAGTCGGGACAATGAGGCGCGAGCACTAGCCGCAACCTAAATGAATAATCGCGATCTAATTAAGATCAAGCCGTAATGAAATGAATGCACATGCACATGATACTCATACCACTCGTAATTTGGAAATACTAGTTTTCGTCATAGAAAATAGTTTCCATACTTAGGAAAAATAATTCCATTTAGAGAAGTATATAACTTGTCATATTAAATCGTACGAAAAAGTTAGCGTTATAATCCTCGTATCAAAACCTTAGAATGACGTCGTCATGTCGTATAAATATTCCTTCGGGTCGTACGTATTCGTTTGTTAAGAAAATAGTCATTAGTACGTTTCTAGAAAATATACCATTTAGTACGTACGTTATTATTTTTATTTGTGACCAAAAATATATATATAGTTTTGACAATGTTAAAACGGGTATAACTCGGTCGTTTTAGGCTCGTTTTCCTTGTTCTTTATGTCCACGGATTCGTATTTGTGTATACTAGTATATTTTTGATAACTCGGCTCCTCTAGGTTACGTTTAATACCTCTAATTACCCGTCGTATTCTGCCAATCAGCAAGCAGTTTTCTAAGAAATAGTTTTCGTCGTTAAATTTGTAAAAATCATAACTCCTTCGTTATAAACTCGTTTTAATCCGTTCTTTCGCCTAAAGTTTCGTTTTTGAATGTATTTTCTAAATCTTTGGTCAAAATTTAGTCACCATCTACTGATTTTCCCACGAAATTAAAATAGGGACAGTAGGTATATCAAAAGTTTCAAAAACCATTTTCAAGTCTCCAAACTAGTTCCATCCTCCATCAAACCACTTTCAAACACCACAAAGCTAATCTAATCCTACCATACACCTTCTTAGGGTGTCATGGGTCCTTAAACATCATCAATCCACTAGGTCTAACAAGGGTTTCATATGTTTCCATTTCTAGGGCTTCAAAGTTAATATATACAAAAATAGAGTGGTACAAGTTGATGCATGTATAAGATCTTGTAAGAAAATTATATAAACATAATAATAACTTGTAAAAATCATAAAAATGAGTTTGTATACTTACTTGATGGTTTAGAGAGTTTAGATGATAAAAAGCCTACTAATCCTTGAGTTTTTATTTCAAAACTCTAACAAGGACTACTAAATGAACAAGTTTACAATATGATCTTGTAAAAATTTATGATTTTTGCTTCCTTGACCACCTTGGTCGATCCAATCCTCAAGAGAAAAGAGAGAAAAAGTTTTTCTAGTGCAAGTAAAATGAGTTTTGTGATAATTGAGTGAAAAGAGTTTAATATATACTTGTAGACAAAAGTTTGGTAGCATTTAAGAGTGTTGGTGAAGTTTTTAATGTTTGAAGACTATAGGGGGGGGGGGGGGGGGTTGGCCGGTTCTAAGGGAGGAAAAAGGGGGGCTTTGTCCTTGGGTTTAAGTACAAAATTAGTATTAGTAGTTTGTAGTTAAGTTAGGTTTAGGTTTAAGGTTTAAATCGGGTACCGGGTTTGTTAGAAATAAATTTTATTGAAGTTATTCGGGTCATAATAAAGTTATAAAAATTGTAAAAATATGTCGGGTACAAGTACGGAGAGTTTGGGTGATTATCGTTCAATTTTGGTGAAAACCGTCGTTATTAAGTTAAACGTACGATACGTAATAAATAAATTTCCAAAATACCGGGTAAATTAATATTATAATTTTTATATTATAAAAATGAATATAAAAATATATTGGGATCATAGTCGGGAGTGTCGGACACGTTAGACACATTTATAGTTCGCGTATTAGGGTTTATTTAAAATAAACGTACGTAAATCGTTAATTGTACCAAAAGTATAAATTTAATTATCCTACGAGTGGAATAGTATGCAAGTGCCCTAATGATGATATGCTAACTATTTCTAGTCCGTATGAAATGTCCCTGGTAATAATGCATGAATTCGCTCCTGAACCAATACGGTTACGCGAATTTGAACACTCGTAAACTAAATTTACGACGACATGAGTAATGCACGTGAATAGTGATTTCCTCTCGGAAATGAATAGTGTCAAGTGAATAGTAAAATTTCTGAATGTGTCTCGGAATGTCAAATTGACCTAAAAAACGATGAATAGTAAAACGATGAATAGTGATCGATGAATAGTAATTTGTGAATAGTAAAATGGCAAAGTTTGGA
Source organism: Artemisia argyi (assembly GCA_030686995.1). Classification (NCBI taxonomy): domain Eukaryota; kingdom Viridiplantae; phylum Streptophyta; class Magnoliopsida; order Asterales; family Asteraceae; genus Artemisia; species Artemisia argyi. The sequence continues at coordinate 151,840,740 of CM060686.1, read as the reverse complement.
AAAATGACCTGAAATTGTGGGTTGTGACAGTCGCCCATCCAAAAAGGAATTCAGTCCCTGAATTCAGTTAGTGTTGGTCTCGGTAATTGGCTCGGTGAAAAGTTGTGGATACTTGCGTCGCATTTGGTCTTCTCGTTCCCAAGTAAACTCGGGTCCTCTTCGAGAATTCCAGCGAACCTTCACGATCGGAATTCGACTTTGTTTCAACTGTTTGATCTCGCGATCCATTATTTCAACTGGTTCTTCCACAAAGTTAAACTTGTCATCGAGTTGTATTTCTTCTAATGATATGATGGCAGACTCGTCCGAAAGACATTTCTTGAGGTTCGAAACATGAAACGTGTTGTGTACGTTGCTAAGTTCTGATGGAAGTTCAAGCTTGTAAGCAACCGGACCAATCCTCTCCAGGATCTTGAATGGCCCAATGTATCTCGGGTTCAACGTCCCGCGTTTTCCAAATCGTATCACGCCCTTCCAAGGCGAGACTTTCAACATAACTTTGTCCCCGACCTGAAATTCCAATGGTTTGCGTCGAACATCTGCGTAGCTCTTCTGTCGACTTCTAGCAGTTTCGAGTCTCTCTCGAATCTGAATTATCTTTTCTGTTGTTTCTTGTACCATCTCCGGGCCAGTACATTGTACTTCACCGACTTCGGCCCAACAAACTGGAGATCGACACTTACGACCATAAAGTGCCTCGAATGGTGCAGCCTTAATGCTCGAATGGTAACTGTTGTTATAGGAAAACTCGATTAACGGCAAATGGTTAGCCCAACCATTTCCGAAGTCAATCACACATGCTCTAAGCATGTCTTCAAGCGTCTGAATAGTTCTCTCACTCTGACCATCGGTCTGAGGATGGTAAGCAGTGCTCATGTCTAACTGGGATCCAAAAGAATCTTGTAATGACCGCCAAAAGTTTGAAGTAAAACGACTATCTCTGTCAGAAATGATGGAAACTGGTGCACCGTGTCTTGAGACTATCTCCTTGACATAAAGTCTAGCAAGTTGTTCCATTGAATAAGTCTCTCTAATGGGTATGAAATGAGCTGATTTGGTAAGTCGATCAACAATTACCCAAATAGCATCGAAACCTCCGGACGTCTTAGGAAGTTTAGTGACAAAGTCCATAGCAATACGTTCCCACTTCCATTGTGGAATTTCTGGTTGTTGAAGTAACCCTGACGGTTTCTGGTACTCGGCTTTCACTTTAGCACAAGTAAGACATTTGCTGACGTACATAGCTATTTCTGCTTTCATGTTCGGCCACCAATAAAGCTTCTTGAGATCCTGATACATCTTATCAGAACCTGGATGAATAGAGTACTTCGACTTGTATGATTCATGCATAATCAATTCTCGCACTCCACCATAGAGTGGTATCCAACTTCGTTCCTTGAAGCATAACACTCCATCCGATCTCTTTACAAAGCCATTTTCGCTTTCTGGCATACCATAAAGTTTCTCAAGTGGTCGATTTTCTTCTTTGAGAGCCTCAATCTGAGCTTCTAAGATCTTCGATGGTAATGGCGAAATGATAGTCATTCCCAATGACCTAACTCTCAAAGGTTTGAGTCGTTCTTTTCGGCTAAGTGCATCTGCTACAACATTCGCTTTTCCTGGGTGATATCGGATTTCACAATCGTAATCACTCAACAACTCTAGCCAACGACGTTGTCTCATATTAAGTTCCTTTTGATCGAGTATATGCTGTAAGCTCTTGTGGTCGGTAAAAATTACACACTTTGTACCATAAAGGTAGTGTCTCCAAATCTTGAGTGCAAAAACTACCGCACCCAACTCCAAGTCGTGCGTAGTGTAATTCTTCTCGTGTATCTTAAGCTGTCTAGATGCATAAGCTATCACCTTCTCGTTTTGCATTAGCACAGCTCCAAGTCCTTGATGCGAAGCATCGCAATATACCACAAAGTTCTCAATGCCTTCAGGTAGTGACAAAATCGGTGCGCTACAAAGCTTTTGTTTCAATAATTGAAATGCGGACTCTTGTTTTTCTCCCCACTCGTACTTTTCATTCTTTTGTGTCAGCTTTGTCAACGACTTCGCTATCTTAGAAAACCCTTCAATAAACCTTCTGTAATATCCGGCAAGTCCTAGGAATTGACGAATTTCCGTAGGAGACTTGGGCGTAGCCCAATCCTTAACTGCCTCGATCTTTGCCGGGTCGACTTGTAAACCTTGGCTATCAATAACATGACCAAGAAATTGAACTCTTCGTATCCAAAAATCACACTTTGAAAATTTGGCATACAATTGCTCCTTCTTGAGCAGTTCCAGTATTGTTCTGAGGTGTTCTTCGTGATCTTCCTTACTCTTGGAATAAATCAAGATATCGTCAATGAATACGATCACGAACTTATCAAGATACGGTTTGCACACCCTATTCATGAGATCCATAAATACCGCAGGTGCGTTGGTTAATCCAAAAGGCATCACTTGAAACTCATAATGACCATAGCGCGTTCTAAATGCCGTCTTCGGGATATCCTCTTCCCGAACTTTAAGTTGATGGTAACCGGATCTTAAATCAATCTTGGAATAAAAACTAGAACCTTGTAACTGATCGAACAAGTCGTCAATTCTGGGGAGTGGATAACGGTTCTTCACCGTTACTTTGTTCAGCTCACGATAGTCGATGCACATTCTGAAAGTTCCGTCCTTTTTCTTCACAAACAAAACCGGCGCTCCCCAAGGCGATGAACTCGGCCTAATGAATCCTTTGTCCAAAAGTTCTTGTAATTGATTCGACAATTCTTGCATTTCCGAAGGTGCAAGTCTATACGGTGCTCGTGCAATCGGTGCAGCTCCTGGCACTAATTCAATTTGAAACTCAACTTGGCGTGTAGGCGGAAGTCCTGGCAATTCTTCCGGAAAGACCTCTTGAAATTCCTTAACAATTGGCACATCTTCAAGTCGTTTCTCATCCGACTTCTTCTCCGTGATGTGAGCCAAGAATGCATAACAACCCTTCTTTAGGTACTTCTCGGTTTTAATGCATGATATAATACTGAGTCTAGTTCCACTTCGCTCTCCGCGAACAACCAAAGTTTCACCGTTATAAGGAAGGTGAACAACTTTCTCATCACAAATAATTCTCGCTCGATGCCGAGATAACCAATCCATACCGATCACAACGTCGAAACTTCCAAGTTCTACGGGCATAAGGTCTATATTGAATGGATGGTTTAGGAAATTTATGGTGCAACCACGAACAACGGTGTTGGTGTTAACTAAAGACCCATCGGCTAATTCGACGATATAGGAAATGTCTAATGGGGTCGGTTCTATGTTAAGTAAAGGTGCAAATGCAATAGAAACAAAACTTCTATCCGCTCCTGAATCAAATAAAATGGATGCATAACGATTATTAACGAGGAACGTACCCGCAACAACATTCGGGTCTTCTTTGACATCGTCTCCTCCCATAACATAAGCTCTTCCTCGAGCCCTTCCGTCTTGATTCCCAGTTCCTTGATTCTTCTTCTTTGGGCACTCATTCTTAAAGTGTCCAAGTTCTCCACAGCCAAAACATGTTACTGGTGGTTTCTGATTGTCACCCACGATTGGAAGTCTACAATCTTTGATGTGGTGACCAAGCTTCTTGCAATTGCCACAAATATCTGGACAACGACCTGGGTTATGATGCTTCTGACACCTTTCACAGTTAGGTAAGTTACCAGTGTAACCTTTCCTGTCATTTGGTCCTGCAGCATAAACCTTTGCTACTTCCTGCCTCTTAGGTGGCGGCTGAACAGCGTTTCCACCTTGGTTGTAATCAAACCTTCTCTTGTTGTTGTTGTTGTTATTGTTTGAATTGTGGTTTCGGTTATTGGGATAGTTGCGGTTCCGATTGTTGTTATAGTTGTTGTTGTTCCGAGTGTTGGTGTAGTTGGTGTTGTTTGAACGGTAGTTGTTGTTGACAGCAGATTTTCCTTTTACCACTTGGACCATGAGTTTCTGAGTTATACGAATAGCCTCTTCCATTGATTGAGGGTCAAAAGAAATCACATCTCCTCGAACACTTTCGGGCAATCCACCAACAAAGTTTTCCATCTTTTTCTCATCATCGGGAACCATAGTTGGACATAGTGCAGCCAACTCTTGAAACCTCCTGAAATAAGTCTCAATGTCATCACCTTTAGTCACAAGCTCATAAAATTTCGTTTCCATCTTTTGCACCTCGGTACAAGGGCAAAACTTCTTTGTCATCAATTTCTTGAATTCCTCCCAAGTAAGCTTGTGAGCATTTTCCATACCAATCGGCTGAGCATACGAATTCCACCAAGACATAGCTTCATCAAGAAGCATACCTGTAGCAAACTTCACCTTGCTGACATCCGGGCATCCGCACATGAGAAATACGTTCTCAGTCTTTTCAAACCAGCGGATTAAAGCAACCGCTCCTTCAGTGCCCTTAAATTTGATAGGATCACTAATCTTGAAATCTTTCCATGTACATTCCCTCTTATTAGTGGGTGGTTCAACCGTCCCTGTATTAGAAGCAGTCTCAGCAGCCCTTGCAGCAACCTCAGCTCTCTCAATCACTAGAGCTTCTGCAATACTATCCCTGACCAACTTGCGGATAGCGGCTTGAGTCATGGCGGGTGTTTCTGGTGCATTCTTACCCTTCCTTGGTGCCATATTTCTGATAAATCACAATGGAAATAACCATGAGAAAAATCATAATAGAAATAGTCATCGTACCAAAGATATATACCACAACATGTATATATTTAAATATACAACCACAATAAATATCAATACAACCACGACATGTACGAGTACAATCACAATCTGTCTAGACATCACCACGACAAGTATATATATACAACCACAACAACCACGACACGTATATATACACAACCACAACAACCACGACACGTATAGATACAACCACAACCTGTATAAATACAACCACGACCTGTATATATACAACCACAACCTGTATCAATGCGATAATGATAAAGAGCAACCACGAAACATCATAAATTTAATCACAACACATGAATATAATACATGAAAATTTCGGTCGATGTAGGCCGATATAATATATAGCACAACATTTCCAACATAGTAGAGTCGCACTTGATATATTTGTTTGTACAACAACCAAAAGACTACAAGTTCTTGAACTATGTCCCACATCCCGGGACTAGGAAAATAGTAAAAGCTAATATAATACCAGTCTACGTCTAGGCTCCTCCAGGTGCTCTAGATGGTCCAGGCTCTCCCCTCAAGCGGCGAATCTCACGATCCATCGCAACCACGATCTCCTCAAGATGCTCAAGTCGTAACTGAGAAGAAGCATCCCTACGCTCCAATACAACTACCCTCTCTCGAAGCAATGTCAACTGGTCTACCTGCTCCCACTGGGTCTCCTGTGTCGCCTGAGCTCTATCTCGAATCTCAGGTAACTCATCCCTAAGTAGCTCAATCTCCTCCTGGTGCCTCAACTGTCGTGCCTCGAGTCCATGGTAAGACACATCAATACTAACTCTACCCTGAATCAAATCCTCAACCTGCTCCTCTACAGCCTCAAGTCGAGTGGTAATGATCTCATCAACTCTATACCCCAACCTATCTACTTGCTCCTGCTGAGCACCCATCTGATCCTCTAATGTGATGGCTGTAGGGCTCCTAGCCGCAGCCGCTCTAGAACTCTCACCTATGTGGTACTCTGGTGGTGGTGAAAAGTCATCAGTCTCAGTGGTAGGTGAATCTGGAGTGGTAAGCCTTGCACGCTTCCTGAGCGGCAAGAGTGAGGTAGGCATAGGAGTAGTAGTGGGTAAGGCTGGTGGTGGTGGTGTAGGCACAGTAGGACTAGGGAGACTCCTATAAGTAGATGTAGCTGGGCAAACCCTCTTCCTAGGGCCCTGAACAGTCTTATCCCTAGGAAACATAAGTCTCGGCTCTGAATGGATAGTAGTAGTAGGAGATGATGGTATGTCAGTAGGTATAGTAGGATGGACATGAGAAGTAGGAGCCGTATCCTCCTCCTCGAAAGGCTCGGTGTCATCATCAGATGCCAAGAGTGGCAACTCAGGTGTAGGAGAAACAAGTGGTGAAACAGCAGTGGAGGACACAGAGCCCTCATCATCAGAATCGGATATAGTGTAAAGTATGACAGTGTCGGGATTCGAAGACATGACTCTGTGATAATCAAGGTGAAATAAAAATAAATAACTCGTATAATAGCATCACCTAAAAATAAGTAAATATGCACTTATGATGAAATGATGATATGCTATGATGGTGTGGTTATAGTCTAGGGTCTATGATGCAACCTAGTTCGCTATAACCTTAGCTCTGGTACCAATCTGTCACACCCCCAAAATACCTGAATGGCAGCGGAATGGAATACCTGAGGGTGTAACGGATCATAGCACACAACCAGGATATATTGAACGACCTAAAGTGTCGTTTATAAAATACATCGTTTGATTCATTCAAAATATTCAGAGTTATAAAACATAGGTCCCAAAAGTTGAAAAAGGTTTAAGGAAACAAGTTTAATACAATCAAACGATAGTTCAAAGTGCATGAAATCCAAAAGTGACGCGTCATCCTTGATGTACAAAGTGACTCCATGCAATGCCATGAGAATATGCCTTAGTTACCTGAGAAATACATTGCGAAAAACGGTCAACATAAAGTTGGTGAATAATCATAGGTTTATAAGTAAAATCTAGTGTACATATGCCATAAGTAATGCCAAGAAATAGGATGTCCGGAAAGTATATACATTGGCTCTTAAGCTCATGACCCCGAAGCTAGACGATACTTGGCCCCAATGAGTGTTTACCAGACTCTCTAATAATAAAGACATGAAATGCATTCGTTCCATTTGGAGCAACCCAAACACGAATGGAGGCGTCACCCTCGATAGATCTATCCACTCACTCTCGCTTACTACCAGAAATTAACGGTCCATGATAATAAAGGGGACTTGTCAAGACGTGGTAAATAAGGCAACTTAAGCAATGTATGAATTTTATACTTAGGCATGTACACAAAAATAAGTAATGCAATGTATTCTCCCCCGTGGGATTTGAAATCAAAATATAGAATTAAAACGGGGCTATGAAACTCACCTCGAAGTGATGGTACAAAGATGGTGCAATGAGGTAAAAGTAGTCGGGACAATGAGGCGCGAGCACTAGCCGCAACCTAAATGAATAATCGCGATCTAATTAAGATCAAGCCGTAATGAAATGAATGCACATGCACATGATACTCATACCACTCGTAATTTGGAAATACTAGTTTTCGTCATAGAAAATAGTTTCCATACTTAGGAAAAATAATTCCATTTAGAGAAGTATATAACTTGTCATATTAAATCGTACGAAAAAGTTAGCGTTATAATCCTCGTATCAAAACCTTAGAATGACGTCGTCATGTCGTATAAATATTCCTTCGGGTCGTACGTATTCGTTTGTTAAGAAAATAGTCATTAGTACGTTTCTAGAAAATATACCATTTAGTACGTACGTTATTATTTTTATTTGTGACCAAAAATATATATATAGTTTTGACAATGTTAAAACGGGTATAACTCGGTCGTTTTAGGCTCGTTTTCCTTGTTCTTTATGTCCACAGATTCGTCTTTGTGTATACTAGTATATTTTTGATAACTCGGCTCCTCTAGGTTACGTTTAATACCTCTAATTACCCGTCGTATTCTGCCAATCAGCAAGCAGTTTTCTAAGAAATAGTTTTCGTCGTTAAATTTGTAAAAATCATAACTCCTTCGTTATAAACTCGTTTTAATCCGTTCTTTCGCCTAAAGTTTCGTTTTTGAATGTATTTTCTAAATATTTGGTCAAAATTTAGTCACCATCTACTGATTTTCCCACGAAATTAAAATAGGGACAGTAGGTATATCAAAAGTTTCAAAAACCATTTTCAAGTCTCCAAACTAGTTCCATCCTCCATCAAACCACTTTCAAACACCACAAAGCTAATCTAATCCTACCATACACCTTCTTAGGGTGTCATGGGTCCTTAAACATCATCAATCCACTAGGTCTAACAAGGGTTTCATATGTTTCCATTTCTAGGGCTTCAAAGTTAATATATACAAAAATAGAGTGGTACAAGTTGATGCATGTATAAGATCTTGTAAGAAAATTATATAAACATAATAATAACTTGTAAAAATCATAAAAATGAGTTTGTATACTTACTTGATGGTTTAGAGAGTTTAGATGATAAAAAGCCTACTAATCCTTGAGTTTTTATTTCAAAACTCTAACAAGGACTACTAAATGAACAAGTTTACAATATGATCTTGTAAAAATTTATGATTTTTGCTTCCTTGACCACCTTGGTCGATCCAATCCTCAAGAGAAAAGAGAGAAAAAGTTTTTCTAGTGCAAGTAAAATGAGTTTTGTGATAATTGAGTGAAAAGAGTTTAATATATACTTGTAGACAAAAGTTTGGTAGCATTTAAGAGTGTTGGTGAAGTTTTTAATGTTTGAAGACTATAGGGGGGGGGGGGGGGGTTGGCCGGTTCTAAGGGAGGAAAAAGGGGGGCTTTGTCCTTGGGTTTAAGTACAAAATTAGTATTAGTAGTTTGTAGTTAAGTTAGGTTTAGGTTTAAGGTTTAAATCGGGTACCGGGTTTGTTAGAAATAAATTTTATTGAAGTTATTCGGGTCATAATAAAGTTATAAAAATTGTAAAAATATGTCGGGTACAAGTACGGAGAGTTTGGGTGATTATCGTTCAATTTTGGTGAAAACCGTCGTTATTAAGTTAAACGTACGATACGTAATAAATAAATTTCCAAAATACCGGGTAAATTAATATTATAATTTTTATATTATAAAAATGAATATAAAAATATATTGGGATCATAGTCGGGAGTGTCGGACACGTTAGACACATTTATAGTTCGCGTATTAGGGTTTATTTAAAATAAACGTACGTAAATCGTTAATTGTACCAAAAGTATAAATTTAATTATCCTACGAGTGGAATAGTATGCAAGTGCCCTAATGATGATATGCTGACTATTTCTAGTCTGTATGAAATGTCCCTGGTAATAATGCATGAATTCGCTCCTGAACCAATACGGTTACGCGAATTTGAACACTCGTAAACTAAATTTACGACGACATGAGTAATGCACGTGAATAGTGATTTCCTCTCGGAAATGAATAGTGTCAAGTGAATAGTAAAATTTCTGAATGTGTCTCGGAATGTCAAATTGACCTAAAAAACGATGAATAGTAAAACGATGAATAGTGATCGATGAATAGTAATTTGTGAATAGTAAAATGGCAAAGTTTGGAAAAATGACCTGAAATTGTGGGTTGTGACACAACTACAACGCCAACACAACAACCTAAGGGAACCAGTTTAGGACCAAAAGCCCATGACCACTTCGAGTACACAGGCAGAGATGAATTCCCTCAGCCCGATGACATACCAGAACCTTCATCAACAAAGAAGAAAGAAAGAAAAAGGAAACATCCTCAGCAAAAACATGACAAATCTTCGAAAGACAAAGAACCAAAGAAACCAAAAAATGTCCTCAAATGGTTAGACGAAGAAAAAACAGCTGAGTACTCCTGGTTTGATGAAATGGTCAAAGCTCAACCACCCCTTGCAGAAAATCAATCACCACAAGATGGCCGAACCATGGAATATGCACAACTCCTGCGAAGGGACTACGGTTTAAAGGTGATGAGCAAGAAAGAGCTGAGAAGGGTAAAGAATGCTGCATTCAACCTGTTGAAAGACCGCTCCGTAAACTCTGTTGAACTCGAGTATCACCTGGAGAACATTGCCCGTGCAATGTCAAACGACATTGATTGGCTAAACCCCGAGTCCAAGATTGATCTATACTCAAAGAAGAAAGGGCCTTACTACACTGACTGGACCAAACCTCTACCCTTGGGTGGAAAACCTAAACAAGAAAGAATTCCTTACAAGTTCTTCTTCAACAACGACTTGGAATTTCTACAACACGGAAGCAAGATAGAGACGAAGTACGCCACATCACTCACCTTCTCAATCCCTGCAGCTAGATACTTCAACAATGCCATTGAAGAAGAAGTTAAAGACTTATTCATGGACGAAATTGTTGCATATGACCGGAACGCACTCTATGGGATTCACCATTGGCCAGAAAACCGGGCGCAGTATTATCGAAGCTGCAGACTCAATGAAACAATGGGAAATGTGACAAGTGAGCTAAAGATCGTCTCCATTCAGTTTATCTCCAAAGTCACTCACTTTGGGTACTCCTTCCTCAGCAGGATAGTGCTCAAAAGATTATATGAAAAGGAGTACGAGATTTCCGAGTCAGACTTTCCTCGACTGCTCATTAATGACATCGAAGACATGTATCTACTCAAAGTCCAAGGGAAGCTGTGTAACCTACCAAAACAAATGCAACTTGCCTTCATCACAGCTCTTCTCATCTACATCAGACAAATCGTCATTAAAGAACGAGTAGAAGATCTTCAATTGGGAGTGGAAAGTTACAAAAAGAAGTTGAATCTCACAAAACCAAACTTTTTCAATGTCCCCAACCTTCAACACGAATCTCAATACACCTTGATCAAGCAGCCAGCCTTTGGGTTCACCTATCGCAGTGTTAACGGACGTAACTGCTTCATGGCTTATGATGAAATCCACAAGTTCTATGATGAAACATATAAGTTTGTAAGAGATGGAATCAAAAGCAGACTAGATGACATAGCACTGTACAAATCCAAAAGGTGGAACACCGATGAGGCCAGACAAGCTCGCAGATTCATCACAAGGATTGAGAACCGGCTGAAGCGTAGGGATCAGTTCAGGAGACTTGAAAGCTATGTAGGAGGCAGACCAGGATTTCCGGTGTTGACTTTTTAGAGACCCGAATGATAGGAATTTGTAAGATTTTGATTTGATTTGTCAATAATTTTATTTAAAATGGCTTGTGCACACATTACAGTGTACAACCCGAACTTGTAAAGAAAGGACCCTGAGGTACGCATCAGTGCCTCAATCCTAATATAAGGAGCGAAGGCTTCTTACTTTTGAGTAAAATTAATCAAATGTTTTATGATTTTCATAATTTTGCTCAAAAGGACAAGTATTTCACCTCAATGAGACCTAATCACTTGTTGAGGGGGAGCACTTGTCAAACAAAAATACTTTGTTCTTAAAAAGTTAAAAGTTCTTGGTGAATCTCCCCCATAAGACTCAAAAAAGCATATTTTAATCAAAAGTTTAACAAAAATAACATCTTATATGCCATTTTTGAGGGGGAGAAAAAGTGAAAGTGATTAAAATATGTAAGTTCAAATGCTTAAAATATGTAAGTGATTAAAATATGTAAGACTCAGAATTGACCCATGAATTGACGAAACAACAAAAGTTACCAATCGAAAAGACTTGTCCTGGACGGGTAATAATTTCAAGCTGGTTTATCCAGTGATGTAAACGTGTCTCGAATAGGACTTGTCTAAGTAGAAATGTACCGTTTCGAGAAGCTCTTCTTAGATATATACTTTGACGGGTCTAACTTCCTTTTCAAGAATGTTAACAACTTCAAGTTAGTTACTAGGGCTAGTTGTCACCTAAAAGCTGACAATGCATCCCTTTAACTAGCGACGTAAACGTGTCCCTCGGGTATGTGTCTATTAAGAATGGATCAATTCAAAAAGTACATGCTCCTCCCGCATGTGCAAATTTCTTAAATACTCATGAGCACATGTGATGGAGGAGTCCTTCATATGTAAACACAAAACTCTCAATTAAAGTGTTAAACAAAATGTTTGATAATCACAAACACTTTGAGAGATTTTCAAAGGTTTCAATGGCAATTATAGGATAGTCATGGAGTTATAAGGTGACTAAGGTTAGGAAAAACCGTCCTATGATCCGCCTAAGCCGGAGGGATCTACCCAAGGACATCACCAATAGTTAGAACTAGAAGTCCTTAGGTATGATATCAAAAAAGGAGTAAATAATGAAAGGAGAAAGAAGGGGTTGAAGAATTAAAAAAAAAAAAAGTAAAGAAAAGGGTGAAAAGAAATAGCCCTCCATATGATTCAACCTTAGGGCAGACACCGGGTACAATTCGTATACTACTGTTTGTTGCTAAGGCGACACCGGTATTGAAGATAAAGACGTCATGGACCCAGTGACGCACTGCACTTAACCTTCTAGCCACTCAAGTTTTCTTAAAAGAGCTTGTTTCATTCTCACAGGGAACCGGTGTAATCTAGAAACTGGAGACACCTCCCTAGTCTCCGCATAGGAAACCTAAGTATGCACTTATCGAGTCTATAGCCACGAGATTCATCAAAGGATCTCTTAGGAACACTTAGTATTTCTACAACTGGTGTTCTACATCAATGGACACCAGCTGTAAATTATCGAGTCCTTCGCAGATCTTAGCAATATGCCGAGAACGTTTATGAGAGAATTTACAAATGTATTTCTCAATGATTAAACAGAAACTCCTGCCAGGGTCAACAGCCCTGACAGCAGGTCACTTCGGTAACTCCTTGTGGGTTACGCTTAGTGTTTGCGGTGGTTTCATATCGGTCTACAGTCGTGGAGTGATCCCCAGCGACTCAACCAGTCATTGAGCTACCTAGTAGGTCTTGTAAGCTCCCTCGGGAGTATCTGACATGGGAACGACCTTTATAAGGGTTAGAAGGAGTCTTCACACTATGCTGTTGACGATCTCTAGCTCCTTATATGTAAGTACCGGATGTTTTATTGCTAATTGTCTACACGCAGGTACATATCATCTCCATGGCGACGGATTCCACATGCTCATACATACATCTTGAAGTCATCAAAAGCTCCCTCAAAGATCAAAGTAACACAAAATTTTAAGAAAGATTCTACGCCAAAAGGAAGAATCTTCAAAGTATAAAGACTAAAGATCTATGTTCAAGAAAGGGAACTACGTGCATGTATAAGTCAATATTCAAAGATGTATGAGCATGTTGGAATGGCGGACTACCACCACAGACGCGGAAGTGACGAATCGGCAGACAACTTCATAACTTGATCACTATCACAACTTCAATCACTACATCATCACCATAGAACAAAGACTCAGAACAAAGTACACTCATTATTACATCATTTTTGAAGACGTCAAAAGTTATGCTATTCAAAAGTCAAAGACAAAGATGAATACGTCCATCAACCGTGATGACCGACCCTTAGGGGGAGATTGTTGGGAACATACTTTTATATTTTGTCAAGTCTCGGTCATTACATTTTGTGCTAGGTTGCTTTAGTTATATTAATGTTTATGTTTTAAGTTATTGGGCAACATGTAAAATCCCATAAGGCTTCAAAGCCTACGAAATGAACAAGGAAGGATCTAGGTGTGTTGCCCTAGCATCCTCTCCTATAAATACTACTCTTATGTAAACATTACAGTTGGTTGGTTATTTGATTATCTTTGTGAAACTCTTGCACTTTTACCTTTCATCATATCTCATAATCATCCCATCCTTATATCTATCTCATTCATACTTGTATGATGCTAATATGGGCACAACATATTATAATTCCATAAGTCCTTTATTTTCCAAAATAAAATCATCCGGGGGCCATATTTGCCAATTTTCAAAGTTGAGGGGCCGTTTTTGCCAATTTGTGAAAACTTTACTCCAAGGACCGTTTGTGATAAAATGTGATTTCCCAAGGACCAATATTGACTTTTCTTCAAAAATATTTTACCAGGGACTAATTTTGCCAATTTTTGAAAGTTGGGGGACTGAAATTGCCAATTATGCAAACTTTGTTCGTTTTTCAACTGTTTTTACTCATTTTGCATCTAAAACATATAAAACATAATTTTGGGATATTTTCAGTATTTTGATGCATTTCTGAGTGTTTTTGTATGTTTTTGCAGTTCAGATTGACCAAAAATGATGAGTGTTTGATCAATCATCAATCCTCCACACTAAACTATTGCTAGTCCCTAGCAATATGGAATCCAAAAATATATTGTTTTGAAAATTTAATGGATTTGAAGTCTCTTTACCAAAAGCCATTACTTCTGGAGTAGCCAAATGTTTCAGTTCAAGTAAGAACTATGGCACACTGATAACCATATGATTTTGAGCAAACCACAAGCTGTCGACGGTTTTCATTTGTCTTTACCAGAAGCCGTTTGCTTCTGGACTAGCCAACTCTTGATGGAACATAGTCATCATCTTGGTGAGTTGATTACCAAGTATAGTTTTCCACTGCCTTTACCACAAGCCATAACCTTGCGGGCTAGCCAACTCTTTTACTTTTTAGGATATGGAGAGTTGAATTCCATACAATTTTGGGCAAATTACAAGCCATCAAAAGATTTGAGATATCTTTACCAAGAGCCGTTTGCTCCTGGATTAGCCAGTCCGTTTGTCGGTTAGACATGGTGGACTGATAACCATAAAAATTTGAAACTCAAGTGAATTTTTTTTTTAAATTTTTGGCAAAAAACGGGGGTACTAGAAGATAAAATGTGATCAAATTCGCTAGAATACCCCCCACACTTAGAATGGAATGTTGTCCTCAATATTCAAAGTCCCGGCTATTATGCCGACTCTTTGAACGTAAAAAGGCAATATTACAAGCTAAATGTGGAAACGCCTTTTTTCACTTTATTTATAGATATATATACATGCATTTTTTTATGGATATATGGTACAACAGCAGGGGTAACACCCCCACACTTAGGGTGAAAACCCCATATGCATGCTACTGTTTTTGTTTACCGAGTCGCTAGCTTGACTCGACCCCGAATTCATTAGTTCATGGGGAAGTAACATGTGGAAGAGACAATCTCCATCGGACTTTCATTCAAGATGTTTGGACAAACATTTGAAGCACGTGAAAGTTCCACACCGATGAGATAAGTACCCGGCTCAAAAGAATGATACATGAAAATGCCGGGGTCAAAGATGGTATCTTCACTCCCGAATGAGTGAAGAAGAGAGGAAGTCACCAGGTAGGTGAAGAAAAGAAAGAAAATCATGATAACGATCATGATAAGATCTTCTTCCTCAAGATCAGGCTCAGTTTCCTGAGTTTGGATTTTATTGGTTAAGCTCTTTGGTTTGGACAACATATCGGGAGGGAGGGTGGAAAAATTTGTCGTAGAAATACAAACTCTCATGATTGAGACTCTATCCCCCCGATCATGGTTTTTCTTGTCATCCAAGTAATCACACTCCGGAGGAGTCATGATATGAGTGAGTTCACTGGAGAACTCATGAAGGATATACGGAGGTGGGACATGTGATGTACTTTGTGGGCTATGAACATGCACCTTGTCCATTATAGTCTCCGTTTCAGACTCATCACTATCAAAGATTGGATTAACTGAATTTAGAGTAAATTCATAACTGAATTCAAACAAGGGATTTGTGATAGTCGTATTGAATGTTGTGGAAACAAAGTGGTCAACATCCTCTTCTAGGTTGACGATCTCGGAACGGGGAAGTGATGCATCAATAAATTCGATGTCTTTAGAATATAAAGAATCGGCATCACTATAATCACTATCAGAATCGGAGAAAGTCTTAACAAGATCATTTGGAAAGACAAGAGGAGGAGGTATATCACACACATGATCAAGAATATCCTCGGACTCACTTGGGATTGGGATAAGGTTCTCAACACTAGACTTTATGAATTCGTCCGATTCCTTTTCAGGAATAGTGTCAAGATGCTCATCCCCCATTATGGAAGAGTCTGTGGAATATTCGGGTGTGAGCTGAGGGAGTTGAGAAGGACTAGCACACATGGATTTTTCAATTTCCATTTGTTCTTTTGCTAATAAATCTGTCCCACTCTTTTCTCCCTGTGTTTCCACAGATGCAGTTTCAACTGAAGTCGAATCACAAGGTTTCTCAAATACCTTTGGGATTGGAACAAGGTCATCTATTTCCTCAAGAGGATTGACTTTGACTTCCTTGTCCCCCATTATCAAGATATCTGAAGGTTCCTTTGAGTTTTCTTCTTCAAATGGTTCATCCTCATCACTTTCATCCTCAAGATAAAATGAGTTAACAGGAGGATTTTGTTTCCTAAGAATCAGTTCCTTAAGACAGTTTATTCCATCTTGAATGTTCTTGTTGACTTGACTTTGAGCCATAATCATTTTAGTAATCAATTCAACTCTAGCTAACTCGTCCTGAGGCAGTGGTTGAGGGGTTGTGTATTGTGAAGGCTGGTTAAAACCAAATTCATGATTGTTACAAGGAACCTGTTCATAGACAAACTGATTCCTAGTTTGACAATCAGAGCTGCAGTGAGGGCCTCCACAATACTCACAACAGTAAAACTGTTGGATCTCATGGTGTGGAAGCTGATGGAATGAATTAGTCGTGTCATGGTAGAAATAGGGATTCTGGTTATAGACAGACCCGTTTCCTGACTCTACCATGCCACAACTAGGGCAATTACCACCATTATAAGGACTACCACACCATCGACAAACAAGAAGGTGAGGATGAGACATAGAAAGAATCATATGGTTTTGGAGGGTAAGGAATGGAGAATCAAAGATGTGAGAGGGTAAAGATGGATATTTTTGGTATTTTTGAAATACATTTTGTACAAATAAGAAAGAAAATCTTTTTGGGTTTTTGTGTTCGTTGAAAACTGATTTAAAATGTTTTCGGGAACCGTTTTTTTGTTTTTATATGATAATAATAAGAAAATATGAACAAGGATGGATAAATATACAATGAGTGAATATCCAAAGATCACCAATCAGCAAACTGTTTTAGAAAACGCGCACAACCTCCCCGGCAGCGGCGCCAAAATTTGATTGGTGCTAAACCGTCAGATATTATTAACCAAGGTAAATGGTCAACAAGTCAAAAACAGCTTAGACCAATGCTCCGCGGAATATAGTGTTTCCCCGGGTCGTTATGTCCCAGCGAGGTGTGATGGTATCAAAAACGGGTTTGAAATCGGGTGATTCTGAATAGGAAAGGGGTAAAAGGGGTTTGAATTACTACGCTAAGGAAATACAATTGAAAACAAGTTAAATAAACTAACTTAACTAAAACGTAAGACAAGGTTACCCTAGAACGTGTTTAAAATTAAAAACGCGCACTTACGTTAAAAATAACGCGAGTGCGCAAAATAAAAAGTGAAATTTAAGCTACGAAAGTCCTACAGGTTCCCAAACAATTTTCCTACGTACTAGATGACAAAAGAAAATTTTAGAAATGAGAAAATTAAATTTTCAATAAAAATTCTATTTATTACGAATTTTTACTAATTAACACTAATTAAATTTTAATAAATACTAAAACTATTTCTAAAATTCTGAAACTTTTTTAATAAATACTATAAGTTAAAAGTGATCTATGAAAAATATAAAAAGTGGTGGCACAGTCCAAAATAAGCAGAAAATAGGCTAAGCAAAAGTTGTTAAGCTTATTTAGGCAAAATCAATAACAAGAGGTCTTATATTAAATGTTGCATAGGTATACACGAAAAAGACCCAAGGGCAGTTGGTTATGTGTGGTGTGTTGTGTTTGTGACAGAGGTGACCAGGGTTCGAGCCTTGCTCCCCCCCCCCCCCCCCCCCCTTTTTGCAATTTATTTTATTTTTGATTTTTTTTTCTTTACAAAAACATTTTAACAACAAAAATAAGAACTTTTTACAAATTCATCGTTTTTGTAAATCACTACACTACTAGAAAAAGGGCTATCCTTGACTCCAAATGCGAGTCAAGAAGAGGCTTTATGACGCGCAAATGCGCGTCAAGGAAAGACCCGTCATAAATCTTCATGACTCGCATTTGTGCGTCATCCCTCTATGACGCGCATTTATGACCCACGTTTTATGACTCTCCTTTTTGCGAGTCATAACTTAATTTTTTTTTTAAATTAATTTTTTCCAGCTCCTAATTTTCTATTAAATGACAATTAAAAACCTGATAATACAAAATTAAAAACACAAATATCAAAATAACACATTTCATATATATATATATATATATATATATATATATATATATATATATCAAAACAATGAGGTTAATTCAAGTACTAATTCACGATAAGTCACAAGTTAATTAACGACAAAAATTACATATCGATAGTAATTCACAAGTTAGTTTGACAGCTTCCACATCGACCACTGAGTATACAACCATTGCTGTTTTTGGCTCCTTTTCGTATTGCTCGACCCACGATTTAACCGCTTGAGGAATAAGTCTCCCATTCACTTTAACCACATCTAAAAAAGAGAAAAGATAGACAAATTCAAAATACGTTACAAGAGATAAGCTGGAACATTACTTAATATCATGATTGACCCATCCCTTCCTCTTTTGGGTCTAAATTGGAAAGAAAGATTGAATAAGTTTCACAAAAATCGCAAAATTCTCTAGGAACATAAACATATATTAAAATAAATTAAGAGCTAGGGTGCATTTGGCATTGTGTTTTAAAAGCAATTATGTGATATGGAATAAGCAAAATCAGAAGAGCTATTCAAGTGTTTAGCAAAATCTGTTCAGTTAAAGATTTACATGTAAAATGACTTTCAAATAATTACAATCGGTTCTGTTGTAGCTACTCATAAACTGATAATTTGACCACTAGCTGATTTGAAATTCAGAACCAGATTCATTATAACCAAACACCAGAACAGATTATCTATGATTCCAAAAACGCAATGACAAACACCCCCTTAATAGGATGACTTCGAATCAGAGAAAGAAAGATGGTTAGGGAAGCTTATGGCTCAAAGTAAAATACCTTAAAAAAATAATCCTAAACACGAATGGCCAAACTCTTTCGATACTCAGCAACATCCTCCTCACTCATACCTGGTAAGAAAAGGAATCAGAACCATGATAATAAACTCAACATAGAGCGGTGATCAAAAACACCATCCTGAGATATATCACTAACCAACAAGACCCCACTCCCCAGTATAATGCCAAGCCAAAGATGGTAAAGGTAAAATATGAAATGAAGGCAAACAAGCACGCCATAAACACAAATGATACATCTTGTATCTGCTTCATGGTAGATTTTATGCTAAATAGGTAAGTACTACAACCCAGCCACTACTTTTCTAGTGTCAGTTCGGGATGAAACTAGTATAAACACCGTCCTATCAATAGAATTCTGTCAGCACTCTCTTGCGGTAACATAACCAACAAGAAGTATAAAATTGAAATGCGCAACTCGACTTTTACAAGTAGCTAACTTATTTATAATTAATCCATCTGTCATTTAAACCAGATCCTTAACAGACATGGTATGTATCAAAGTCTAAAAACAAATCAAGGGTACATGCTAGCTCAATCGTATTTCAGTCTATTCAGCATCCTAATTAGTTAAGGCACTTTAGTTCTTATATAACTTTCTCATTCCCCTAGTCTACGTTCATGTTTTCATAATCTATCGATAGATCGTAGTCACCAGTGGCCTAAGTTGCACTGAGATATCCCGTCATACACATACCATTTACCGAAACATAAACTATAACATATCAAACATATCGTGCATTTATATACCTGACACGGACGGTTTCTCCTCATAAAAATCCTTATTAAACGCCTCATAATCAATCCCACTATGATCAAGCGCCACAATAGGCTCAATCCTCTCCCTATCCACCACAACCAGATTATCATCCTCATCATACTCCAACAAACCCGCATCCACAGCTTTGGCAGCCGCGTAAACCTCCTCATCACTATTATACCCCGCATTCAACGCGTCACTGGCCAACGTCAACCGCCACTGAACATTACTTAACAGTTAGTGTCACGAGTCACACCAATACCGAGTCACCACGCACGTGACTCGGTCCTTACCTAGTTTTCTTCAAGATGAAAAAGACATAGCGTTGTTTAGATGGAAAAAGGTTGCGCGTAAAATATGAAAAAGGAGTGGGGTTTGTGTTTTTAGGCGCGTGTGGTAGTAGATCAGAAAGAGGAGGTGTTATGGAGTCGAATGGTGGTGGCGGTGTGGTGTGGTGGCCGATGGTGGAGCGGCGGCGTGAGGTTGCAGGTAGGGTGAAAGGGGCGGCTAGGGTTTTGTGAGAGAGAGAGTGTATGTGAGATGATGATGAAGATAAGGAAATGAGGGTGTGTTTGTTTATTTGTTTATTTGATGAAGATAAGGAGGGAGAATTTGATTTTTTGGGAAAATTTTTTTTGAGAGCGGGAAGTGTTTTGGCAAAAAAAAATGATAGATTTTGATGAAGTAGATGGTAAAAAAAAACATAGATGACCGCTATTTATGACTAAGCAAAACGAGCGTCATCCAGCAGGCTTAATTTTAACTGATTATGACCCTATGTTATGACGCTTCTGAAAACGAGTCATCCTCAATAAAAAAGTTACTCGTTATGACTTTGCTATTTGCGCGTCATCTTATTGTGCATCATAAAATGCGAGTCAAGGATAGCCCTTTTTCTAGTAGTGCAAATAAGCTCTCAGTGAGCTTTTTACCTCAACAGTGCATGAAAATAAGCTAAAAATGATTATAAACTTGAAAAGGTTATGAAATAAGCTAAACACACCAAACTTAAAGCAAACTAAGCTGCAACCACATGAAATGTACTCAAAAGAAATTAAAACAATAAGAATAAGCATAATGATAAGCCAGAAAGCACAAAATAAGCAAATACCATACACCTATTCAAACAGGCCTGATGAGGCAAGTTGCAGGCCACTGTGGGACCCACAAGGGTACTTGGAGGGGCAAAGTGAGGGTGAAATCAACAAGCCAACTGGAAAAGCTTATGAATAAGCTAATATACAAGGAGTGGGGTCCACATCTGAACTTGGAATGGGCTTATGAAACCTGGCTTACTACACTGATGACTCAGCATGGAGGTCTCAGTGGTGATGATGATGAGGCACAATTTAAGCAGTTGAATAAGCATACAATGAGAAAATAAGCATAAGTATAAGAAGCTATTACAGTAAGCTTATCAAAACAACAAGAATCATAAGCTATACTACTCTATTGAACAAGCTACAAGCCTTAGAATGTGAGCTTATGGAATAACCACCCCTGGTGCAGGGGAGTCCTTGTTAAAACAGGCCAAACAAAGGCCTTAAATAAGCTCTTGATAAAAATCACAAAAATAAGATAAAATATGCATGAAAAAGCTGAGCTTCCAAATTTTAAGAATCCCTAAAGCTCAAAAGCTAAAAGTAAACTGAGTTCAGGAAAAATCTCACCAATTTTGAAAAACTGACAAGCCTTGCGATTTTGACTATTTATGTTTCTTTGAACACTTTAACTTTGGTGAGATTTAAATGAATCCTAGTTACTGGAAATGTTGTAGAAAGCTAAAAAGATATGAAATTAAGTTATGCTAACTACTTTTAAGACTAATATGAAGATTGAGATCCTCAATGCTCTAACAGTGAACTCAAACTATGGATTGAAGATTAATTTTGACTTTTCTATGAATAAACACTGGATTTTATGAGTTAACTATCCTATATGAACCCTACATGTGTTGTCTAAAGTGTTTGCACAAACTGAAATCAACCAAAACTCATGTACCTCAAAAAAATCCAAACACCCCTTTTAAAGACTGGTTTGATGATTTTCAAGGCAAATGGGTGATTAAGACTAGGGGACTGATTCTTAGCAACTAATTATGATCTAAGAAGCTAAAAGGAGCACAGAAACATGAGCTTAAACTACAAACACCAAACTTTCTGTATTATACTAATTTGGGCAGTAAAACTAGTGAAATTACACAAACCAATGAAGTGTGCTAAATTACACTAAAATCTATGTAACTTAAGCATAATAACCATGAAAGAAGCACAAATAAAGCCAATAAGCAGTGAAAAGGCTAAGCTACAGGGAAAACAAAAAAAAATGTAAAATGGCTTACAAATGACTCCAATATTGAGAACCAAGTTACCAAGGACCAAATATCCTTCCTAACACCTACCAAAAGGTACTAAACCAATTTCCATCCAAGTTTAACCATTCTCCATGCTTGAACCTTCTTCAACCTGCAATTTTGATTTTCATCTATTTTTGTATATTTTTGAGGATTTTAATGAAATTGGATGAAAGCTGGTTCACAAGCTTGCGAAGCTTCTGAAAACTTAAAAGTGAGCTCATAAAGGCTTAATTGAACTATTTTAACACATTTAACAAAATCTAAGCAAAGTTGTCAATTTTGCTCAAAAAATGCCAAACCTGAATTAAAGCTTAAAATTGGAAATTGATATGAAAAGGAGTTGATATTACACTTGAAATAACTGAGTACAATACTTAAAAGTTTAAAATTACAACTAAACTTGGTTAATTAAATGGAATGACATAGGAAACTATTCTAATCCTACTCTACACTACTTGGTTTTTTCTGCTCCTTCTCTCTTCATTATATAGCCTTCAAAATGGTTCTTGGACACTTCCTAATTTTCTTCTGAGCCTTAGGATGAGCTCAATTTAATCTTGGCCCTCTATTTGTTTTTTGGCGGGAAATTGATTTGAGCAAGTTGGGGGTCTGATAACTTATGGCAGGGGGTGGTTTGGAGTGTTGTGGTGGAAAGTGAGTGTAGAGTGTGGCAGAGGTGGAGTATTGGCAGGGGTGGAGATGTAGGGGGTGTTGATGGTGTTTGCAGGTTACGGGTTGGAGGGATAAGGGAAAGGGTGAGTTTGTTTGACTTTGTGGTTTGACCCATGGTTAATATTACAAAGGGAGTGGGGGTGGGCTTGGTGTACTGATGCGTGGGGTTTGCACCAGGCTTTACCTCTCAAGGGATCTTGAGAAGCTTACAACCCCCACCAGGCAGTGTACCTGATCGTTGTAGTATAGTATAGTGACAAGTACCGGGGGATTGATCGTTCAGCTAGGAATTGTGTCGCTAGGATTAGAAAACCTAAATACTAGTTCTAAAGATGAGGGATGATTATTTTTGTATTTTTTATATTTTTTAGAAAGCAAGAAAAAATCTCAGGTTTGAAGGATTTGGGCGGAATTAGTTGCTAGTCAACTAACCCAATACTAAAGATGCAATCAAAATAAAATATTAGAAATGAAAATAAAACTAAATTAAACTAAGGTTGTGAGCAATAAGTGGAGAAATTGTGTTTACTTAGATTTCACAACTCCCTAGATATCTTTTACACGTTAATTACTTGTTATAGTTGCGTGGATGACGGATTGTATTCCTTAATACCATTCATGGGGTGGCGCACTTAACTCCCCAATCCTATGAGTGCCTACTTCACTCCTATGTCGAGCCGGCTAAGAAGCTCCTAACATGGGATCATTAGAATTTACTCATGCATTAAATACAACCAATAAAACCTAGTGCACGTCAGTTCATGTTGCCTAAGACGTTCAAGCATGTTACCATTTGGAGATCTGCCAGTTTTCTTAAGCCTAACATCGAAATCATTCATCCAATACAACCATAAACAAGTAATCAACACATAATTAACATCTAGGTTTCATTAGATCTAAGCAAACACAAGATGGATCTAGCCTAGCATGATGAAATTACGACAAGAACAAGATATAGACAACCAACACATAGACATATTGATTGAATTAGAAGAACACTTATCTCAATTACACATGAAAGGGTTCAAGGGCTGAAAACCCTTGAAAAACCTGTAAAATTCGTAATAGATTCGGCCTCTAGGGTTTCTCCAAACTTCTCCTTTTTTTATGAATGAAAATTAGAAAACTATATATAGGAAATTGAGGCTGACGGAGTCAAGACCAAATAGGTGACGCCGTCATCTCGCCGCCAAAATATTTCTCGGACTGCCTTGATCTACATCTGACGCCGTCACGTTATAACTTTTTCCAGGCCGTCACGTCTTTTACTCTTGACGCTCTACTTGTGACGCCTTCATGTTTGTACTGGACCGTCATGCAAATTACTCTTGACGCCGTCAGGATGTTGCTCTTGACGCCGTCACCTACTGTTCCCAGCAAGAAAAATTAAGACTTTGGCGTTTTCTTCACTTTTATGCTCCAAAAACATCCGAATTGCTTCCTTTTCCAGATTTCTCTCCCAAAATACCTAAAATCACAAAAGGAACGATTTAGGGCAATATTTGATCAAATAAATTCAATTCCGGGCTTAAATGACCCCCTAAAAACGGTTCATTTTTTGCCTCATCATGTACATGGGCCAGGAATAAGGGTGGGTTTGTTTTGTTGTTTGGATTGGGTAGTGGATTGGATGGTATGATTTTATTAGAAAGGGTCCATTAGGTTTAGTAACTAAGTAGACATAGGGACCATTTATGTAATTTCTGAAAATGAGGGGGTGAATCTGCCAAGTTCCAAACTTTAAACCAAGGACCATTCCTGCCATACTATAATTCCATAAGTCCTTTATTTTCCAAAATAAAATCATCCGGGGGCCATATTTGCCAATTTTCAAAGTTGAGGGGCCATTTTTGCCAATTTGTGAAAACTTTAGTCCAAGGACCGTTTGTGATAAATTGTGATTTCCCAAGGACCAATATTGACTTTTCTTCAAAAATATTTTACCAGGGACTAATTTTGCCAATTTTTGAAAGTTAGGGGACTGAAACTGCCAATTATGCAAACTTTGTTCGTTTTTCAACTGTTTTTACTTATTTTGCATCTAAAACATATAAAACACAATTTTGGGATATTTTCAGTATTTTTATGCATTTCTGAGTGTTTTTGTATGTTTTTGCAGTTCAGATTGACAAAAAATGATGAGTGTTTGAGCACTCATCAGCGTCACCCAAGGCCGTCACGGTTCAAGAGTTGGTGACGGCCCAGAACCAAATTACACATGACGGCGTCAAAACCGGATCTAGGCAATCTGATTTCATTATGGGCGGCGAGTTGACGGCGTCAGAATTTTCTTCTTGACGCCGTCATCCTGTATAATCTATATATAGTTTTCAAATTTTCATTCATTAGTGTGTAACTTTGAGGTTGTAACTTTGGAGAGAAACCCTAGTCCGATTTTCTCAGCTTTTTCAAGGGTTTTTACCCTTTGAAACCTCTTATGTTCAATTGAGATAAGTACTCTTCAATTCATTCAATATGTCTATGTGTTGTTTGAATATATCTTACGCTTGTCTTCAATTTAACATGCTCGGCTAGATCTCTTGTGTGTTTGCTTAGATGAACCTAGATGTTAATTATGGGTTGATTGTCTTTTTATAGTTGTTACGGATGATTGTATTCGATGTTAGGCTTAAGAAAACTGGCAGACTTCCATTGGTGACATGCTTGAACGTCTTAAGAAACATGATCGGAGGTGTACTACGATATTAGGTTGTATTTAATGCATAGTAGAATTCTAATGATCCCATGTTAGGAGCTTCTAACGCTCGACATGGAGTTAAGGAGGATCTTATAGAGTTAGGGAATATTGTTCGACTAGTATTAAGGAATATGACCCGTCATCCATGCAATTGTAACAAACTATCAACCTGTAAAAGATATCTAGGGAGTAATGAAACCTAAGTAAACACAACTTTACCTATCATTGTTCACACCACATTAGTTTAATTAGAATTATTTTCATTTTTGTTATTTTATTTTGATTGTATCTTTAGTTATTGGGTTAGTTGACTAGCAACTAATTCCGCCCACTCTTCCAAAACCTGAGATTTTACTTGCTTTTATAAAATATAAAAAATACAAAAAGAATCATCCCTCACCTCTAGACCTAGTTTTTAGGCTTTCTAATCCTAGCGACACTATTCCTGAGTTGAACGATCAATCCCCCGGTACTTGTCACTATACTATACTACAACGATCAGGTACACTGCCTGGTGGGGGTTGCAAGCTTCTCAAGATCTCTTGAGAAGTAAAACCTGTTGCGAGGGTGCGATTCCCACGTATCAATAGGAAATTGAAACCTAAGTTAGATCCCAAAGATGTCCTTGATGAGGAACTCACTCACATAGGATAGCCCATGACCTTGAGTCTAGCTACAAGACTCGTAAATAAAGAAAAGCGCTTCTTGGGAGGCAACCAAGTTTTATTTGTTTTTATTTGTTTGATTGTTTGTTTGTTTAATTTCATTTGTTTCTGTATGCGTGTTTTATTTTTATTGTATGTGGCTCATGTTTCAAAGTAATTTGTGAAAATGCTTTATTTTTTTTAACTTCGTCTTAATTACATATAATGGTATTTTGCAAAAGCTAAGTGTAAGGGAGACCCAAATTTGTTTCTACGAACGAAATTGAGCATGAACCACAACAATATTAATTGAACATGTATATTAGTATTTGTTTGAGTCAAATGCTTGTATCGAGTCATAATGATGTTTTGCAGGATTTTCCAGGAAATTAGGCATAAGTTTTTCCAGAAATTTTCTGAAAACTTAACATGAGATTTTTTCAGGACCATTCTGACGGCGTCAGGATTTATAACCTGACAGCGTCAGGTACAAAAATTCTGAAAAATTTTGCAAGTTTTGTTTATACCGGAGTCTTAAAGTTTTTGTTGATTCTTTAGTTTTATAAACTCCAAGAAATCTGCAAACATTCATTCCACAAGCATTATATCTTAATTTGTTTTATAGGATTTTTAATATATATAGATTGTCGCCGATTTTACGCGAGGTTTGCCTTGATTGTTTTCTCAGGTTTAACAGGTTACATTGGACAAGAGGATGATTTATATTTCTGGAAGCTTTCAAAGTTCATTTTCTTGAAAGAAGATCTAACCTTGTTGACACATTATCCACACCGAACGAATCAGGGGAGTATTTGTTTTCTTTCTTTTACCTTCATTACTTTTACATCCTTTTTATTGAACATTGGGGACAATGTTCAGCCTAAGTGTAAGGGGAGGGTAAATGATGGACCTTAGAGAATACAATTGCACTTGAGTTTGTTTGTTTAATAGTGGGTGTGTAATAAAACTGAGAGAAATACTTGTTAGGCAAATTTTAACGCCAAATTTAAATTTTTTTACAACATTTAGGAGTGAAACTTTAGCCTTAATAAGCGTCTCATGGATAGGAGTTGTATGACTAGCACAAAAACCGTACAACTCAAAAAAAAATTTCCACCCAAATATGTGAGGTTCGCCTTTAGATTTGTTAGGAAAAGCATTCATTATTAGTGCTTATGAGTGTACCGGTAGTACTTAGATTCCAGAACTGGCGTTAGTAATGCATCCCGAGACCGCTAGTGAGACTACATTCGTGTATTTAGGATTTACTACATGATAAGAGGCATTAGGATCACCCTTGTGTTAAACCCGTATCATAGTTACTTGACCAATAAAGTCATAAGTATTTGACTATAAAGTCAACAAATTTTTCCCACACCTTTGCGATGTACTCATTTTTAGTACACGATACCCCTAGTACACCCCTCCGAGCCTATCTTTTCGTTTCTAACTTTAAGCATCTTACTTAAAGATAGAATTTGTTACAATCCACCCAAATGTGCAACCAAATTGCCTTAGCCTTCCGTGTATGCACTCATCTTTAGTGCATTATTGTTATTTGTTTAAACCCTTAGTTAATTATCTAATTGATTACATGGTTGCTAAGTCGAGTCATATCTTGTACATATTGTCTTGGGACAATTGGGACTCACGGGTAAAGTACTATCGTTATGGAGTAATGGGGAAGACGTCAATTATTACCCCCATATGTGTGTTAATCCTAAAAAGTACTCCAAGTGTTTTGATTATCTTGATTCGAGTCATTAGAATAGTTGATTGTAAAGTATGTAAAAGTTCAAGTGTAAGGGGGACGTAAATCCCCTATGATGTATTATTTTGGATGGTAGGGCAAGAGTGTATGCAAAAAAAAAAAAAAAAAAAAAAAAAAAAAAATACGGACTACCATCCCGTTTCCTTTTATGTTTTTGTTAGTTTTTGATTAGCTTAAGTCGAGTCGAGTCTTGGCTTAGCAACGCCATATTGTACATGTAATTAACCAATATGATTAACTTGCCACCTGTAAATATTGCCTTTATCCATCAAAGTCGTGTTTATCATATCCCTACACCTCACGTTATAACCCTTTTAAAAAACCTCTTTGATATTTTATCCTAGGTGCTTACGCCAAGTGGTGGAGGTTTGATCCTTTCCCAAGCCTATGGTAATCTATTTGCTTTGACAGGTAGTGAGAGATGTTTTCCATTTCCATATTGTGATATATACTTTATTACACCCGAGAGATGTGAGTATCTAAACACTATTTGTGAGGTGCTAGTGTATAATTTCCGTGCTTTTTTTTGGTTGAAGTGGAATGATTATTTGTTGTAATTACTTTTATATTAGTGTTAAATTACCCCTAGCTTATATTTTGATTAGAATAAAAGCGCATTTGCTTGAGGACAAGCAAATCTCAAGTGTAAGGGTATTTGATAGGGCGAAAAGTGTAATGCTTTTAAGGGGTCATTTAAGCCTGAATTCGAGATTATTTGATCAATTATTGCCCTAAATCGTTCCTTTTGTCATTTTAGGTACTTTTGAGGAGAAATCTAGAAAATGAAGCATTTTGGACGTTTTTGGAGCAAAAAAGTGAAGAATACGACAAAGTCTCCAAAATCTTGCTCAAGATAGTACCTGACGACATCAAGCACTTCTACATGACGGCGTTACCCTTTGACAAAGAGGTGGATAATGCAAGTTACACGTGATGGCCCAGAACTATTTCAAGCATTGAAGCCTGACGGCGTCACCAAGGCTGTCAGGGTCAAAACATATGTGACGGCCCAGAGCTTATTTACACATGACGGCATCAAAAGTGGATCTAGGCAATACGGATTTCATCTTGGCGGCGAGTTGACGGCGTCACAAGCTATAACGTGACGCCGTTAAGATGTAAAATCTATATATACTTTTCTAATTTTCATTCATTGGGGGGTGGAACTTTAGTGCAACTTTGAAGGGAGAAAACCCTAGACGAATTTCCAGTTATTTCAAGGGTTTCAACCCTCTGTTTCTTCCATACTTAATTGAAGATAAGTCTTTCATCAAATCATTCAATATGTCTATGTGTTGTTTGATTATATCTTATGCTTGTCTTCTCTTTAACATGCTAGGCTAGGTTTTTCTTGTGTTTGCTTAGATGTAATGAAACCTAGATGTTGATTATTGGTTGATGGTTTGTTTATAATTGTTGTGGATGATTGAATTCGATGTTAGGCTTAAGAAAACTGGCACACTTCCATTTGGTAACTTGCTTGAACGTCTTAAGAAACATGATCGGAGGTGTACTACGATTTATTAGTTGTATTTAATGCGTAGGTAACTGCTAGTGATACTATGTTAGGAGCTAGTAGTCGGCTCGACATAGAATGAAGTAGAAGCCTATAGAGTTAGAGAATATCGTACACGGCCCTACGACTAGTATTAAGGAATATAACCCGTCATCCATGCAATTGTAACAAGCTAATCAACCGATAAAAGATATCTAGGGAGTAGTGAAATCTAAGTAAACACACTTTCTCTCATTATTGTTTTCACCATAAATTAGTTTAAGTTTAGTTTATTTTATTTTGATTACATTTTTAGTTAATTGGGTTAGTTGACTAGCAATTAATTCCGCCCATCCTTCCAAAACCGATATTTGTACTTGCTTTCCTATAAAATATAAAAATACAAAAAGAATCATCCCTCACCTTTAGACCTAGTTTAGTAGAATTTTAATCCTAGTGAACACTATTCCTAGAGTTGAACGATCAATCCCCCAGTACTTGTGATGAGTGCTCAAACACTCATCATTTTTGGTTAAATCTGAGCTGCAAAACATTTAAAAACACTCAATAATGCATCAAAATACTGAAAATATTCCAAGATTGTGTTTTATATGTTTCAGATGCAAAATGAGGAAAAACAGATGAAAAACGAACAAAGCTTGCTTAATTGGCAGTTTTAGTCCCCCAACTTTCAAAAATTGGCAAAAATAGTCCCTGAGCACTTATTTTAAAAGAAAAATCACCAAAGGTCCTTTTGAAATCATAAGTTGTCATATTTAGTCCTTTGGTGAAAAATTTCAAAGTTTACAAGTTTAGTCCATGTACTTTCAGTTTTGGCAAAATTAGTCCCTGGGATTAAATTTTTTAGAAATTATCAATTATGGTCCTTGTGTTAGTGAACTTTGGCAGAAATAGTACTTTGATGGAAAGTTTGAGGAAAGTGCAGTTTTGGTCCCTCAAGTTTGGCAACTTGTCAGATTTGATCCCCGGATGTGTAAAAATGAAAATTTAACTTTTATGGTCCCTGGATTATTGGAGATTGGCAAGAATGACTCTTATGAGTACTTTGGGAAATTACATTTTCAGTCCCTAGTGTTTTCAGAATTCACACATATGGTCGTTGTGAAATCTAATAATCCAAAATGGACCCTTTGTTTCTATTATCCAACAACCCACGCAAAAGCCTGATCCACACCCAAGGCCCATACCCAGGCCCAAGTCCCTTCCCCGTTTATTATTATCCAACACCCCAGGTCAAACAAGTGGTTAAACCACTGTTCACCTCCATCCTCAACCCCCAAAACCCGCTTACTGCATCCCCCTCCTCCATGCTATCTCCACTAAAACTTTCACCTTTCCACCTCTATTGTCCCCTCAACCCCCCCCCCCCCCTCATAAATTACCTCACCTACACCTCACCAAACCCACTCAAACTGTCCAATTTCCTTTTTCCCGCCAAAACTAGTAAAGGGTCTAGGTTACTTTTAAGTAATACTAAGGTCCATTTTATTGCTGGGAAATGATGTGTGGGACCCACTGAGTCCAACAAATCACCTATAAAGAAGAAAGAGGCAGCAGAGACAAAGAAGTAGTTGTAGCTTAGTTGTAGTGTAGTTTAGTTAAACGTTTTAATGTAATTTTAATTTCTAGTTGTTCCTTTCAGTTCAAGTAGCTTGTATTCAGTAGTTTTAATGTTATATGAACCTTTTTCAATCTTAAGTTCACATCTTGTTAGTTAAAATTCGAATTTGCAATTTTTACTTAAAAATCCATGTTACCTTTAATGTTGTTTAAAGTTGTTGCTCAGTGTTAATCCAAGTTCATTTAAGCTCATTTATGAGTTTTCAAAAGCTTTTCAGGCCTTTTAATTAGTGTAGCTCAGTTTGCTATAAATTCTCAAAAATACCAAATAAATAGTCTAAAAATTCAAAAATCAGTGTATGAGAAAGATTGAAGCAAAGGAGCCTGAGGATTTTGATTTCTTATGGTTTAGAACTCCTAGGGGAGTAATAGGCTTGTGGTTTGGTGCCCTCGTCCACTATCTCAATTGACTGCCATTGTAAGCATTTCCATTTTTTGTATTCAAGGTTTATGTACTTCATGTGTTGCTCATTTCAGTTCATTTATGCTCATTATAGGTTAATGTAAGACTTAAATTCAGTTTCATGTTTGTAGAATACCATTTGCTTCATTAAATCATAACAAACCCATCCTTAAGGTGTGTTTGGATCAGGGGTTTGCACCATTGTGTATTGTGCTATTGTTGTTGCTACCTATTGTAACATGTTCCAATAGCTCACATTAGGTCATATGCAACATAAAATTTAGTAGTCAAGTGTAAAAAAGTCAAAACTCACTTAGTTAGATCATAAGTTGTTAACTGTTGGGATTTTGTGAATCCAAATCATCATTATAGCTTTAAAACTTGTTAAGATGGCTTGAAGTAGTCTCATTTTGTATTAATACATCAATTTCAGTTACCTAGGAAAGATCAAAGTTCACCTTGGTCAAAATTTCAAGTTCATTACAAAAGTCAAAATTGCATATCTCAGGAAAAAGGCAAAAATTGCAAGAATTGTTTGAAATTTTGTGTTTGAATCTAGGTCTTGAAATTTTCACAATTCACAACCCCCCACCTTAGCTTTAGGAATCAACTCTTGTTTCATTTTTTTAAATTTTCTGTGGACCCCACCAATGCCTCAAACACAGCTGCAGGGGCATTCACCTCCCCTGCTGCAGCAGCTCAGTCCCACAACCCCAACTTCTGTGGGTCATACAGGCCACCTTAGTGGGCCCCACCTCTTGCTACTTGGCTTATTTGAAAGCCCTTATGGCTGGCTTTTTGGATTAAGATTCACATTGGACCCTTGTTCACTTCTGTGGACCCCACAGAGGACCAAAAGTCCTTGTGTAAGGCCTGTTTTGTCCTTGTGTTTTGTAAAGTGCTTATTTGGCTTCATCAGCTTATTCCTGTGCTTATTTTGATTCATTTTGCTCATTCCTAGTTTGTATTCATTTGTTTTAGCTTATGTGATCATTTGGTAGCTTAACTTAGCTTTTTCATACAACCATAAGTCCTAATAAGCTTAAACATACACTGTTAAGCACTTGGGGTGCACACAGCTTATTAATAAGCTACAACAAAAAGTCCTTCATAAAGGTTGTTTGTTTTTAGTTAATAATCAGTTGTCAAAAAGATAAATCCAGAAAAACCAACTTTTAAATTTAGTGATAGCTTCTATTTAAGAAGCTTTAGCTTTTTAGCTTATTTCTAAACTTTTTAATTAAGCACTTAGTACTTTTTATAATTTTCCTAGCTTTCTGCACTTATATAATATTTTTATAAAAAGTTTCAGATTTTTCTTTGTTTATTTAGTATTTATTATAATTTAAATTAGTTTTAAGTAATTAATAAATAGTAAATAATTAATAATAAATAGATAAAAAGTCAGAAAAATATAATTTTAATTTTAAAATTAGTTTTATAATATTTTAGATTTTTCCAAATTTAATTTTCATATTTTTAGTGTAATTCCATAATTAGTTAAAATTTAGGTTAATTTAAATAATTAATAAGTAATTAGAAAATAGTAATTAATTAATAATAATTAATTAAATAGTGTAAAAATTAATTTTCTTTTTCTAAAAATTTTCTTTTATCATTAGGATTGTAAAAAGTTAATTTTCATAGCCGTAGGATTTTTATTTCACAAAACTCGCGTTTTATTTCGTACGTCTACGTAAATTTAAATTAGACGTACGCGTTTTTAGGTTTTAAATGTTTCTGGGTTTTCTAATTTTACAGTCTTGTTACTATAACTTATTTAAGTTATTTCCTTTTTATATTCCTTAGCTCAGTCAATCAAAAACCCTTTTCCATCCAAATTCACCCGATCGCAAGCCCGTTTGAGTACCATCACACCTCGCTGGGACATAACGACCCGGGGAAACCTTGTACTTCCACGAAGCATTGACTCTAGGCAGTCTGACTTTGTTGACCATTCCATTGGTCAATTTAAGTTGACCGTTTTGAGCCAATCAAATTTTGGCGCCGTTGCCAGGGAGGTTGTGCGTGTATTCTAAACGGTTTTGCATATCAGTGATTTTGGAATTCATCCCATTGTATATTTATCCATCGTTGTTCATATTTTCTTATTATTATCATATAAAAACAAAACGGTTCCCGAAAACATTTTAAATCAGTTTTCAACGAACACAAAAAACCAAAAAGATTTTTCTTTCTTATTCTTATAAAATGTTTATCAAAAATATCAAAAATATCCATCTTTACCCTCCTACCTTTTTAATTATTCATTTCTCACCCTCCAAAACCCTTTGATTCTTTCTATGTCTCATTCTCACCTTCTTGTTTGTCGATGGTGTGGTAGTCCTTATAATGGTGGACATTGCCTCAGTTGTGGCATGGTAGAATCAAGAAACGGGTATGTCTATAACCAGAATCCCTGTTCCTACCATGACACAACTGATTCATTCCATCAGCTTCCACACCATGAGACCCAGCAGTTTTACTATTGTGAGTATTGTGGAGGCCCTCACTACAGCTCTGATTATCAAACGAGGAATCAGTTTGTCTATGAACAAGTTCTTTGTAACAATCATGAATTTTGTTTTAACCAGCCTCCACAATACACAACCCCTCAGCCACCTCCTCAAGACGAGTTAGCTAGAGCTGAATTGATTACCAAAATGATTATTGTTCAAACTCAATTCAACAAGAACATCCAAGATAGTATAAACTGTCTTAAGGATCTGATTCTTAGGAAACAAAATCCTCCTGTTAACTCATTTTATCTTGAGGATGAAAGTGATGAGGATGAACCATTTGAAGAAGAAAACCCTAAGGAACCTTCAGATATCTTGATAATGGGGGACAAGGAAGTCAAAGTCAATCCTCCTGAGGAAATTAATGACCTTGTTCCAATCCCAAAGGTATTTGAGAAACCTTGTGATTCGACTTCAGATGAAACTGCTTCGTTTCAAAACTCCCATGAGAAATCCATGGAAGAATTGTTAGCTGAAGAACAGGCTGCTAAAATAAATTCCCAAGATGCCATTGAAAGATCTATTAGGGAATCAGTTGAAAAAGAAATAGCAGCCAGATCTAGCTCTCAATTCTGTTTCATTCCTGATGACAGTGATGATGAAGATACCTTTGATATTCTTGAATTTTATAAAGATTCATCAAATTCATCAGTTGAGATACCATCAGTTGAGATTCCATCTCAATCTGCTGTTATCACACCCGAGGTTCCCACTCGCTCTCTGAGCATGGGGGACGAGCATCTTGACACTGTTCCTGAAAAGGAATCGGACGAATTCATAATGTCTAGTGTTGAGGACCTTGTCCCGATCCCAAGAGAGTCACAGGGAATTCTTGATCATATGTGTGATATCCCTCCTCCTCTTGTCTTCCCAATTGACAATGTTGAGATGTTCTCCGATTTTGATAATGATGATTCTTTATCTTGTGGGGACATCATTTATTTGGAAGAACTACCTTCTGAGCTAGTTAGCTTAGAAGAAGAGAATGATGAGATTGACACTGAAATCCAAGATGAAGCTCTTCGTGCTACATTATTGAATGTCAGTCTCCTCATTTCTAAAATCGAGGCTTTCAATATGAAACCTATTTCTTCTCCTATCCCCATTAAGGATAGTGAGATTCTTTCCGATGATCCTATACCGGAATTTGAAGCCTTCCATTTTGATCATATGGGAGAGAAAATTAGTGGCAGTACCACTTCTCATTCTCATAATTCTCTCCCCGAATATGATTCATTCACCTTTGAGGAGTTCTCCGATGAACTCACTCATATCATATCTCCACCGGAGTATGATAACTTCTACTTTGATCTAGAAACACCCGGGATATGTCTGGATCAAACGAGCTTAAATGGTGAGATTCATGATATCATGAATTCTCCTGTGGGTGATGATGAGTTAGTCATGATTTTTATCATGGTTTTCTTCCTTTTCTTCACCTATCCCGTGTCGTCCTCTGTTCTTCACTCCTTCGGGAATGAAGATACTATCTTTGATCCCGGCATTTTCATTTATCATTCTTGAGCCGGGTACTTATCTCATCGGTGTGGAACTTTCACGTGCTTCAAATGTTTGTCCAAACATCTTGAATGAAAGTCCGATGGAGATTGTCTTTTCCACATGTTGCTTCCCCAAGAACCAATGAATTCGGGGTCGAGTCAAGCTAGCGACTCGGTAAACAAAAATAGTAGCATGCATATAGGGTTTTCACCCTAAGTGTGGGGGTGTTACCCCTGCTGTTGTACCATATATCTATTATAAAAAAAAAAAAAAAAAAAAAAAAAAAAAAAAAAAAAAAAATGTATGTATATATATCTATAAATAAAGTGAAAAAAATGGCGTTTCCACAGTTAGCTTAGAATATTGCCTTTTTACGTTCAAAGAGTCTGCATAATAGCCGGGACTTTGAATATTGAGGACAATATTCAATTCTAAGTGTGGGGGGGGGGGGGATTCTAGCGAATTTGATCACATTTTACCTTCTAGTACCCCCGTGTTTGGCCAAAAAATTTAAAATTTTTTTCACTTGAGCTTCAAAAATTTTATGGTTATCAGTCCACCATGTCTAACCGACATAAGGACTGGCTAATCAAGGAGCAAACGGCTCTTGGTAAAGATATCTCAAATCCGTTGATAGCTTACAATTTGCCCAAAATTGTATTGTATTCAACTCACCATATCCTAAAAAGTGAAGAGTTGGCTAGCCCACAAGGTTATGGCTTGTGGTAAAGGCAGTGGAAAGCCATAATTGGTAATCAACTCACCAAGATGTTGACTATGTTCCATCAAGAGTTGGCTAGTCCAGAAGCAAACGGCTTCTGGTAAAGACAAGTCAAAACCGTTGAAAGCTGGTGGTTTGCTCAAAATCATATGGTTATCGGTGTACCATGGTTCTTACTTGAACTAAAACATTTGGCTACTCCAGAAGTAATGGCTTTTGGTAAAGAGATTCAAATCCATTAAGTTTTCTCAAAAGATTGCTAGGGACTAGCAATAGTTTAGCGTAGGGGATTGATGAGTGCTGAAACACTCATCATTTTTTGTTAAATCTGAGCTGCAAAACATTTAAAAACACTCAATAATGCATCAAAATATTGAAAATATTCCAAGATTGTGTTTTATATGTTTCAGATGCAAAATGAGTAAAAACAGATGAAAAACGAACAATGTTTGCATAATTGGCAGTTTCAGTCCCCCAACTTTCAAAATTTGGCAAAAATAGTCCCTAAGCACTTATATTAAAAGAAAAATCACCAAAGGTCCTTTTGAAATCATAAGTTGTCATATTTAGTCCTTTGGTAAAAAATTTCAAAGTTTACAAGTTTAGTCCCTGTACTTTCAGTTTTGGCAAAATTAGTCCCTGGGATTAAAATTTTTGGAAATTATCAATTATGGTCCTTGTGTTAGTGAACTTTGGAAGAAATAGTACTTTGGTAGAAAGTTTGAGGAAAGTACAGTTTTGGTCCCTCAAGTTTTGCAACTTGTCAGATTTGATCCCCGGATGTGTAAAAATGGAAATTTAACTTTTATGGTCCCTGGATTGTTGGAGATTGGCAAGAATGACTCTTATGAGTACTTTGGGAAATTACATTTTCAGTCCCTAGTGATTTCAGAATTTACACATATGGTCCTTGTGATATCTAATAAACCAAAATGGACCCTTTGTTTCTATTATCCAATAACCCACCCAAAAGCCTGATCCACACCCAAGGCCCATACCCAGGCCCAAGTCCCTTCCCCGTTTAATATTATCCAACACCCCCATGTCAAACAAGTGGTCAAACCACTGTTCACCTCCATCCTCAACCCCGAAAACCCGCTTCCTGCTCCCCCTCCTCTATGTTATCTCCACCAAAACTTTTACCTTTCCACCTCTATTGTCCCCTCAACCCTCCCCCGCATTAATTACCTCACCTACACCTCACCAAACCCACTCAAACTGTCCAATTTCCTTTTCCCGCTAAAACTAGTAAAGGATCTAGATTACTTTTAAGTGATACTAAGGTCCATTTTATTGCTGGGAAATGATGTGTGGGACCCACTGAGTCCAACAAATCACCTATAAAGAAGAAAGAGGCAGCAGAGACAAAGAAGTAGTTGTAGCTTAGTTGTAGTGTAGTTTAGTTAAACGTTTTAATGTAATTTTAATTTCTAGTTGTTCCTTTCAGTTCAAGTAGCTTGTATTCAATAGTTTTAATGTTATATGAACCTTTTTCAATCTTAAGTTCACATCTTGTTAGTTAAAATTCGAATTTGCAATTTTTACTTAAAAATCCATGTTACCTTTAATGGTGTTTAAAGTTGTTGCGCGGTGTTAATCTAAGTTCATTTAAGCTCATTTATGAGTTTTCAAAAGCTTTTCAGGCCTTTTAATTAGTGTAGCTCAGTTTGCTATAAATTCTCAAAAATACCAAATAAATAGTCTAAAAATTCAAAAATCAGTATATGAGAAATATTGAAGCAAAGGAGCCTGAGGATGTTGATTTCTTATGGTTTAGAACTCCTACGGGAGTAATAGGCTTGTGGATTGGTGCCCTGGTCCACTATCTCAATTGACTGCCATTGTAAGCATTTCCATTTTTTGTATTCAAGGTTCATGTACTTCATGTGTTGCTCATTTCAGTTCATTTATGCTCATTATAGGTTAATGTAAGACTTAAATTCAGTTTCATGTTTGTAGAATCCCATTTGCTTCATTAAATCGTAACAGACCCATCCTTAAGGTGTGTTTGGATCAGGGGTTTGCACCATTGAGTATTGTGCTATTGTTGTTGCTACCTGTTGTAACATGTTCCAATAGCTCACATTAGGTCATATGCAATATAAAATTTAGTAGTCAAGTGTAAAAAAGTCAAAACTCACTTAGTTAGATCATAAGTTGTTAACTGTTGGGATTTTGTGAATCCAAATCATCATTATAGCTTTAAAACTTGTTAAGATGGCTTGAAGTAGTCTCATTTTGTCTTAATACATCAATTTCAGTTAGCTAGGAAAGATCAAAGTTCACCTTGGTCAAAATTTCAAGTTCATTACAAAAGTCAAAATTGCATATCTCAGGAAAAAGGCAAAAATTGCAAGAATTGTTTTGAATTTTGTGTTAGAATCTAGGTCTTGAAATTTTCACAATTCACAGCCCCCCACCTTAGCTTTAGGAATCAACTCTTGTTTCATTTTTGTGAATTTTCTGTGGGCCCCACCAAAGCCTCAAACACAGCTGCAGGGGCATTCATCTCCCCTGCTGCAGCAGCTCAGTCCCACAACCCCAACTTCTGTGGGTCATACAGGCCACCTTAGTGGGCCCCACCTCTTGCTACTTGGCTTATTTGAAAGCCCTTATGGCTGGCATTTTGGATTAAGATTCACATTGGACCCTTGTTCACTTCTGTGGACCCCACAGAGGACCAAAAGTCCTTGTGTAAGGCCTGTTTTGGCCTTGTGTTTTGTTAAGTGCTTATTTGGCTCCATCAGCTTATTCCTGTGCTTATTTTGATTCATTTTGCTCATTCCTAGTTTGTATTCATTTGTTTTAGCTTATGTGATCATTTGGTAGCTTAACTTAGCTTTTTCATACAACCATAAGTCCTAATAAGCTTAAACATACACTGTTAAGCACTTGGGGGTGCACACAGCTTATTAATAAGTTACAACAAAAAGTCCTTCATAAAAGTTGTTTTTTTTTTAGTTAATAATCTGTTGTCAAAAAGATAAATCCAGAAAAACCAACTTTTAAATTTAGTGATAGCTTCTATTTAAGAAGCTTTAGCTTTTTAGCTTATTTCTAAACTTTTTAATTAAGCATGTAGTACTTTTTATAGTTTTCCTAGCTTTCTGCACTTATATAATATTTATATAAAAAGTTTCAGATTTTTCTTTGTTTATTTAGTATTTATTATAATTTAAATTAGTTTTAAGAAATTAATAAATAGTAATTAATTAATAATAAATAGATAAAAAGTCATAAAAATATAATTTTAATTTTAAAATTAGTTTTATAATATTTTAGATTTTTCCAAATTTAATTTTCATATTTTTAGTGTAATTCCATAATTAGTTAAAATTTAGGTTAATTTAAATAATTAATAAGTAATTAGAAAATAGTAATTAATTAATAATAATTAATTAAATAGTGTAAAAATTAATTTTCTTTTTTTAAAAATTTTCTTTTATCATTAGGATTGTAAAAAGTTAATTTTCATAGCCGTAGGATTTTTATTTCACAAAACTCGCGTTTTATTTCGTACGTCTACGTAAATTTAAATTAGACGTACGCGTTTTTAGGTTTTAAACGTTTCTGGGTTTTTTAATTTTACATTCTTGTTAATATAACTTATTTAAGCTATTTCTTTTTTATATTCCTTAGCTCAGTCAATCACAAACCGTTTTCCATCCAAAGTCACCCGATCGCAAGCCCGTTTGAGTACCATCACACCTCGCTGGGACATAACGACCCGGGGAAACCCTGTACTTCCACGGAGCGTTGACTCTAGGGAGTCTGACTTTGTTGACCATTCCTTTGGTCAATTTAAGTTGACCGTTTGGAGCCAATCAACTTGTCACTATACTATACTACAACGATCAGGTACACTGCTTGGCGGGGATTGCAAGCTTCTCAAGATCCCTTGAGAGGTAAAACCTTTTGCGATGTTGCAATCCTGAGCATCACTTACCATGTCTTTTGAACAGAATGTTATGAATGAGATGTCGGATTATATTAGCAACATGCCGGATAATGTTATCACCAATATTTTGAACCGTTTGCCACTCAAAGAGGCAGTGACGACATCCAGTTTAGCGACAAACTAGAGGTATAAGTGGACGTTGCTCACCGATGTCATACTTGATGAGGATTTCTTTTATTTTTTGACAGATAAGTTTGAAGGGATGTATGTTACTAGATTGCTCCTTCAGCTCAAAGGTCCCATAAGAAGGCTTGTCTTCTCTGTAGAGCTTAAACCCTTGTTTGGACAAGATTACTTCAATTATGAAGAGATTCATGCTTGGCTGTTGTTGTTGGGTTAGCGAGGAATTGAGGAGCTCCTTATACATAACTGGTCCATCAAACCAGTTATCTTGCCAACCCAAATGTACACTCGTTTAGAGTTGAAACATCTGGAACTTCATTGGTGTAGGTTACCTAGTTTGGTATCCTTTGAAGGTTTCCCAAATCTATTGACCTTAGAATTGTTATCCGTAAAATTTCTGACCAGTACAATTTGGGACTTTGTTACTGGTTGTCCCTTACTTGAGTCTCTTAAAATCAATCGTACTGATACAAAAGAGATGAGACTATTGGATATTGCACAACTTGGGAATCTGAAGAAGTTGTATTTGTCATTCGGTCTTTTGAACCAGGTCACCACAATCACAACTTACAATGTATATCAGCTTAAAAGTCTTCCCAAACTTGAGTCCCTTACATTGTATTTTCAAGAGTGCAAGGTAAGACCAATTTGAGTTTCATACTTCAAATTCAATCTTTAAAAATTCTACTTGTTGTAGTTATTGGCAGAAGGCAGCTCATGGATGAATGTACCTGTGGCATTTGTATCCCTCAAGAATCTAAATCTATCCGGAGTTGATTTTGGGAACAATGCAATGGTAGCATTCATCATTCAAATGATTAGTGGAGCTCCAAGATTGCAAATGCTAGAAACCAGAGTAAGTCGAATGCAATATGTATTATGCTTCACATCAACCTAAATTTCCATGGTTATGCATCTCAATACTATCTCAATTTGCAGGCTTCATTTGAAAGTGATCTAGCTTTGTAAAGTTATTCATTATATTTAGGAAGCAACAGACTGGGGTCGGACCAGCTTGAGAGTTTCGTGTTTTGATCTTTTCCTATATCAGTTAATGAATTAACAATAATAAAGTGTTAGAAATACGATTATTCAGTTAAAGACTCGGTCACCCCAAGTATTGCTAAGCGTTACGTAGCTCGTAGAATTATCCTTATTATAGTTAGTACGTAGTTTATTAGTAGTTAAATATGTAAATAGTATTCGTAGAGTGGGTCGGGTCTTTACCCTCTGTCAGCTCACTCTACAGCTCGTTTCATGGAGCACCAAGTAGTTGTAGTATATATACCCTCTCCCACCCAAGGGAGAGGGTTGGACCTTTCATTACACTAATCTAATATCTCTTGTTTCTCTCTCTAGAAAAGGCTCCCATCTCTTTTTCTATCTAACATCTCTCTTGAATCCCATATTCGATCCATAATCACAAGAACCATACATGTTAATCATTATGAATAACCTACAATTGGTATCAAGAGCCATGGTTAGATTCGGTTGAAATATTGGTTATTGCTTTGTGTGTTTGGTTCGAAGTAGTAGCATGATCTATTCTTATTCGGATTTTTTTTGGGTTAATCTTGTTAGTTGTTGGTACTTTCTTGTTTAGGGTTGTTATATTTACTTAAGTTTGAAGTTTGGTTGCTTGAATCATCCATTTGGTTAGAGTTTTAGTGAAATTCGTGAGTTTAAGTTGCATGTTCTTGGTTGAGGTTTGCTCTATTCTTGGCTGAGGTTAGCTAGTTCTTGGTAGAGTTTAGCTTGTTCTTGGTAGAGGATAACTCTAAAACAGGAAAAAGACGAAAAAGGACGAAAGTGACTGTTTTGTCTCTATTCTGCGATTAGCTTTGGTCAACTGCGGTTAGATTTGGTCAACTGCGGTTAGCTTTGGTCAACTGTGGTTAGCTTCGGTCAACAGCGGTTAGCTTTGGTCAACTGCGGTTAGCTTTGGTCAACTGCGGTTATCTTTGGTCAACTGCGGTTATCTTTGGTCAACTGCGATTATCTTTGGTCAACTGCGGTTAGCTTTGGTCAACTGCGGTTAGCTTTGGTCAACTGTGGTTAGCTTTGGTCAACTGCGGTTATCTTTGGTCAACTGCGGTTAGCTTCGGTCAACTGCGGTTAGCTTTGGTCAACAGCGGTTCGCTTTGGTCAACTGCGGTTAGCTTTGGTCAACTGCGGTTAGCTTTGGTCAACTGCGGTTTGCTTTGGTCAACTGTGGTTTGCTCATTACTGCGGTTTGCTCATTACTGTGGTTTGCTCATTACTGAGGTTTCCTCATTACTGTGGTTTGCTCATTACTGAGGTTTCCTCATTACCGTGGTTTGCTCCATTGTGGTTAGCTCCAGCGTTTCAGTTTGACCAAAGTTGACTTTTTACGTCAAAAACTTCAAACGGCCATATCTTTAGAACCGTAACTCCGTTTTCAGCGAAATACCTGTCAAAACGACCGGAACAGGCTGAATATTGTGAAGTTTCACCACAAAGTCGTGAAACGAATTTTTCGAGGCCCAAATCACCTCCGGAGTGAAGTTATTGAGGTTTTAAGTTTTCAGACCAAAAATTTCACCGTAAAAACTTGCATCAACCGAACCAAGATCACAACTAAACAACATATAACCTTGTCAAAACAAACAATCACCACTCTTAACATACAATC
Source organism: Artemisia argyi (assembly GCA_030686995.1). Lineage (NCBI taxonomy): Eukaryota > Viridiplantae > Streptophyta > Magnoliopsida > Asterales > Asteraceae > Artemisia > Artemisia argyi. The sequence goes on along the minus strand of CM060686.1, from coordinate 151,798,047 downwards.
ACTGCTATGGAATCTTCGTGCTCGAAATCTAATGATAATGTGCTTCATCAGCCAATTAAATTGCCCGATAATGCAAAGAATAGTCGCATTGAATGTTTTCGATCACTCCATACACATCTCAAGGTTCTCTTTGCAAAACCTAAATACTTGGGAGGTTTCAATCGTGCATTCGCAACACTTTTTGGTCAAAATGTTGAGACCTTCACAGTCAAAATGACTCTACACTTAGATCAACTTCAACAACAACTTGAAACAGGTGAATTTTCTGAAGGAAGTTCTATGGCTGCATTCTGTGTGATCAACAACCAACTCCAAGCGTTCATTGATTCACGATTCACTGAGGAGTATGATCATGAGTGTCAAATGACGAAAAAGAGCTTTGCTACTCATACGGGAATTGAAGTTGATGTTTTCAGAGTCACATTACTCCAACTCATGGGTAATGTGAAGGAGTACATTATGGAAAGAGCACAACACAAACTCAAGCATGAAGACAAGGTGAAGGCATGTCGGGAGCAATCAAGTGTTAATATTGTGGATTCAGGTAAAGCATCGGATGCTGGGTCAGTGGTCACCAAAGGCAGAGGATCAAAGACTGATAAGCTTGACACAACAAACAGTTCAATGACTCCTACACGTGATGTGGATGCATATATCAGACCGGTAAAAGAACATGTGTCATGTGCTAAGGTACTCGAACTGTGTAACATGGTTGATGAACAAAAGATTCCTAACAAAGTACAACCGACAAACGATGTCGATTCAGATGTTGTTGACATGGGAAATAGCAATGTTGACCCATGTGAACAACATATGAAACACAATGAAGTGTCTGTTGTACAATGTAGTGCATCTTCTGTTTTAAATAGCAATGTCGACCGGTGTTCACACGAAGAAAACTTACCACCCATGCCTTGTGGTGTTGTTATAATCCCATACTATCCAAATTCAAACCCAAAGACTCCAAGATTGCTATCTCTAAAGACTATTGGGTTAATGCGATGCATGATGAAGCTCACACTTTCGATCAACTTGAAGTATGGGAATTGGTACTACCTCCAGACTGTGCAATGATTATAGCTCTAAGTGGATCTTCTAAGTGATACTTGATGAGCATTATGTCGTTCTGAAAACAAGGCAAGGCTTGCTGCTAAGGGATATCGTCTTCAGGAAGGCATTAATTTAGAGGAATATTTCGCTCTGGTTGTTCGTATTGAAGCTATCAGAATGTTTCTCGCCAATGCTGCAAGTCAGAACATGACGGTCTATCAAATGGATATAAAAATTTCATTTCTAAATGGCGAGCTGGATAAAGTTCTTTATTTCAGTCAACCGGAAAGATTTGTATAGTTTGATCGTCCTAACCATGTCTATCATCTGAAAAGGGCTCTCTTTGGCTTAAAACAGACGCCCAGGGCATGGTTTGATACACTGTCAAAGTTTCTCCTGGGAAACGGATTCTCCTAAGGTGTGGTAAAATAAGATGAGAATGGGGTAGGGGAACTTTACTTCGTGAGGACAGAATTTCGGCTGGCAGATTTCTTCACTAAGGCTCTCTCAAGAGAACGATTTCAATTTATTCTCCAGTGCTTTGGAATGAAGAGTCCTTCGCCAGTATCTCTCAAACGTCTTCAGGAAGAAAATGAGGAGAAATGGTTTTGCTTCACATATCCTTGTATATATCTTATACCATAAAGAAAATAGAAAAATATAAAACCTATAAAACCCATAAAAATCAGAAAAATCATAAAAATCCAAAAATATTCTTCTCTCGACATGTCTCTTGTGTAATCAATATTATGTACGTTTCTAGAAATGTCATTCAATAATGACACGGAAAAATACATATGCTTGAGCAAGAGTTTTCGGTTTCAAATAAAGTTTTTTTTCTAAAACATGTTGTTTCTCAAAATATTCTTCAAAATAATGGCTTGTTGTCATTTCAGGCTACAACCCGGACTTCAAAAATATGGCTTGCTATTACTTCAGATAGCAACCCGTTTTTCAAAATGGGAAAAACACGTCGCCAAAAATACGGTTGTTCCTTTTACCGGGTGAAGTTCACTTGGGCATAGATTACTTTGTAACACCCCCAATTCATGGATGCAGCGGAATTCGAACTGGGTGTTACTTGACGGCACAATAGACACAATAATAGAAAACGAACTCCAATTGAGTCGTTTTAAAAGATTTATCATTCAAATTATATAAATATCAGAGATTACAAAATGAGGTCCCAGATGGTTCCATGTTTACAATTTAAATGAGTTTTGAATGATAATAAAATTTATAGCCCTCTTGAGTATCCGTGTCCTTCTGTGCCATCCTTGATCGTCATGAACCTGAAATACATGCTTGAGAGGTCAACACAAAGGTTGAGTGGAATTCGTAGAGTTTAGTTAAATCGTTGAACACAATATGTTGTAGTGTGAGCTATAGACTCACACTCATAGTTAGAAAACAAAATCGTTATTTATTTCACTAAGCTCATGCAACCAAAACATTAACATCGAACCAACAAAATTGGCATTATAGAAGCCCTATCGAGGTACTTTTGCCATTATACCGCTAAATCTCAAATATAGTGCATTTGTGTGAACTCATCGTTGTTCAACACAAATGGGATCCGTCAATCCCAATAGATCTATTCACAATATTCGCGCTCACTAAAGGTAGTGACTAATGGTTCATGATATAGGGACTTCGAACATGGCAATCGTTACTTAGTGATAATAAAACATCGTCGGGTAGCATACAGTAGAAAGCATTGTGTTCGAGTAGAAAAATAATAGCATGTATTCCCCCCAAGGGTTTGTAAAATAGTTAAACAATAGAAAGTGGGGCTATGAACTCACCTTAAGTTATGTAGTGAGTATTGAATGTGATGGTCGAATCGCGAAGGTTTCTACGAGCAACCTATAATAGAATGTCGCGACTTAGGATCGGAGTAAAGAATATGAAATAGTGCCTATATATATATATATCTTGCATTTAGTCCATGATGTGGTATGATGTATAGTATAAGTCTTTGAAAGAAAGATTCATGAAACATGTATGTTTTGGTATATCGTTTACTACCGTTCGGGCCGACATAATTCAGAAGTCATGTTAGTAAGCGTTCGAGGAGCCAGGACACTTTAACTCGTAAATCCACAACTCAACTCGACGGCTTACATAATGAACTCCTCACATGAGGCTCCCTACTATTGTAGTAGTTGATAAAATATATAGATATAAGTTTTGATTCGAAAAGTTACTTGTCCGATATTTGAATAAACTTAGGAAAGTTTATTAGTACATGAAGATTGTTATTAGGGGTAGTTTCATAAGTCTTGAATGACCATTTTCTCTTGGTAAAATCTCATGGTTCCCTTTTAAGTGAAGTAGATCCAAATTGCTTGTTCATGTTATCGCCTAATTCATTGTTTCATGTTTACGCCTATGTAAGTTGGTATGGTCATTTCGTCATGGCCTAGCCATGACCTTTGGTCCTTGTTCCAAGGTCATGAGACTCAACCTTGGCTCTAGCCATGGTTGTGGTCTTGATTCTAGGTCATAAGACCTCTTGTTCCTTTCAAAGTATAACCATAATCTAGTGACTTTCGCCTAAAAATGGGTTGTTTCGCATTTGAAGAATTTTATCACTCGGAAAGCATTTTTAGGTATCGAGCTTCTTTGTTCCTGAACGAAAACGTCGTTTCGGACAACTTTCGTGTTTTAACTTTTTGATGAATCGGACCAGAAGTGGGACTTTCAAAACCCAAATTTGATCAGAATGGTATTTGGTAGTTTTGCCGGAAATCTTTGTTAACTTCAAATGGGCGTAACTTTTGACTCGTATACTCGTTTTGGGTGATTCAAATTGCTACGGTTTCCTTGTTAAGTCCTATAATGTAATATGTAATGATCAAATATCATATTTTTACCATTTTGATCAGGTCTTACCAAGAAAGTCACTAGTTTGCTTGTTATAGTAACTTGTCTTATCAATCATGTACAATAACTTGTTTTACTCACTTTTATACATCATGGACATGAATACAAGACATAATATAGCACAAATAATATGTAAATAACATGAACATGATTATTTAACAAGAATCATGTTAGGGTTTGGCTTACAACTTTTGGCTTTCTAATTAAAGAAAGGAGTAACAAGTAAGGAAATGGACTTTGATAGACTTGCTTCAACCCTTTTCACTTCATGCAACCTTTCTACCCTTGGTATTCTTGAAAGAATGATGATAAAGGTTGAGGTGTATTGAGTGGATTTAAACTCAAAAGAAATCACCAAGTATATTAGGGTTTGGAAGATTTTTGGTAACTTATGATCAAACTAGGGTTTCTTCTTGAATAAGCACTTGAACCTTGCAAGAAATTAGAGGGAAATAAAGCTAAGGATGGATGGTTATGGTGGTGGAGGTGCACGGCATAACAAGGGGGGAAGAGGGGCTATTTATAGTCCAAAATGAGGAGGTTAGGAAAGTGCTAGGAAATTACTAAAACTTGGTGACCAAGTTGTAATAAAATGATGATTTAGGGGTAGATTCATGAGATGAAGCCACATGGGGGTGACTCCCCCCTCCTAGGCCGGTTTCATGAGCTTGGAGAGCAAGCTTTGGCTTTTGCTTGGTATTATCCTAGATATTGGATGAAACTTGACTCCGGGAAATGCAAACCGTAAGTTGTTACGCCTCAAAACGTAAAACCGGGTGTCGTAAAATTATGAAACTTTAAAGTATTGTTAGACATGTCCATATGTCCCATAATAATATATAAAATGAGTGGTAGGTTCCATTTGGGTGGTAAACCCTGCTAAAAACTGGAAACACGGGTCTAAAACGCGTAATACGTAAAAGGTACGAATTTTGCGTAAAACTGAGAAAAGTAAAATGTTACTTTTCTAATATGATATAAATGATTTAAAATGACTTATAATGTCTAGACTGGGCTCAGTCTAGTGTCGGTTGGTGTTAAATGTCTTTTAGACATCAAACCGTAAGCCTAAAAATCAAGGAATGACTTATAAAATCAATGAATGATTTTTGGTCAAAGGAGGAGGGAAAAATAATGTTGACTTTTTCTAATAAGTTTGAAAACTCAAAACGTCTTAGAAACTCATTTTGTGGTCTAACGGTTAATCGCCCATTCGGTTAAGCGTGCTCATGTGAGAGTAGTACCGACATGGGTGACCTGCTGGGAAGTCTTTGGTCATGTTTTTCTCAGTCATGATTAATTCTCAAATAAATCATGAGTGTGTCAAACATTTTTCTGATGCGGGGTCACTTAATGCGGTCGAGTTTCGTTGTACTTAGAATTTCTGAATGACGTTTTACCCTAAAACGTGTAATTCCTTAATAACTTTCACGAAAAAGATCTGACGAATGTCAAACATTTAATTTTCCATGGAAATGATTTATCACTTGAGAATATCAAATAAAAATCAACTTTCGGGAAAATTTTCGGGAAAAATGAATAGTAAAAGTGAATAGTGAAATTTTTCGGGAATAGTAATAATCCTGAAAATGCGAATTGTTACAGTCTCTACCCCTTACGGGGAACTTCGTCCCGAAGTTCTTTGTGTGTCATATGTTGGAGTGGTGTCGATAAAGATGTGTGGTTACTTATGAGGACTATAGTCTGGGATTACCAGTGATGTAGTTTGATTTGTCGTTTTAGTGTATGGCGTAGGATGAGGCTTACTTTTATGTAGGAAAGGTATGGTAATAGTCGAATATCAAAGGAAATTGATATAGCAGTCGAATATTAATAGGAATTTGAGAGAGTAATTGCAATCATAGCCTAGTAGGTAATCGGTTGTTGTACCTAGTGTTTATTGACTTCATACTTATGTTATTTTGGATACAAACAAGCCCACTTGTTTATAATTCTTTATTTACATAGAGAGGCATCCCAAACAATGTAGATAAGGAAATATAAACTTATGGTTTGGTGATTTACAATGTCTTTATTTAAATGAAAAGGCATCCCAATCCATTCAAATAATTACAAATCATCCTACACAACATTCATACTTAGTCGGTGAGTTACAAGGTAGGGTATTACGAGATGATACTGGTGTTCCAAGATGAATATTCAATCTTGTAAAGCTGGTAAGCGTGCTTGTGGTGTAACTATGGATGATTTGAGCTTTAAAAGTGCAACAAGATCTGTTAATGAGCTTGTGGTTTCAACGATTGTAAAGATAATGATGTGATATGTTGACGAACAAAAGTGTGTAGTGTATGCTTAACATTAATACTCTTAGGTATAGATGTTGAGTTTGCTTTAAAAATCTTAAGAGATTTTAAAAGTTTATGATGGAATGGTATTCTTAGGACCTAAACAGGATTGTACTTCTACAGGATGTAGAGAATAATTGATAACTATCCCAAGATAGTAGTTCGGATTATCTCATAAATGAAAACTTTCAAGAATGAAATTAGGTAGTACAAATAAGGTGTTAAGATTTCGCTGAGTGGTAAAACACTATCGTGTCTCTAGATCGTTTAATGAATTCTGGTGGTTTATCGAGTTCAAGTAGGAAATCAACCTAAACATAACCCTAGTACAACTACTCTCAGTATTTGAAAATTTTAAGTCGAATATAGTTAGTCAGACTATATTCCACTGTCCCTAGGTTAAATATAGGTGACTAGTCTATATTTAGCCGAGGTTCGATAAAATTTCCAAATACCTAAATTAGGTATACTTGTGATATGTCTGTTGCTTTCGAGAAACTGTCCACTAAACAAAGGCGATGTCAAACCCTTAAGTTGCAAGTCCCGGCCATACAAGACTTGTAACGTATGTTTTCACATTCCATTGCATAGAAGATAGTACGGGTAGATACGTGTGGAAAGGAAGTTTTAAGTAATTCTAAAACAGTCCATACTTGGCCAGGATCACGAACTTTTAACAATGAAGGTTTCAAAAGAAAACTTTGATGAATGTAGAGAAAGTTCAGCTTTTGTCGATGATGGATTAGTTTATCCTTTAGAAATCTCATATTTCTTGTTTGGAAATCGATAGATTGTGATGGGTTTTTGATATCATATGAAATGATATTGATGAGGTGGTGGAATAATTCGAGAGACCATTGCACAAATCACAATGTCTTGGAAGTAGATTAGACCATTGTATCATACAATGTTCGGGAAATAGAAAAGACCATCGTAATTCGTTACAATATCTTGGATATAAAATGTTGGAGTAGGAACATGGTTGGGAGAATGTGGTTGTGTCGAAATGCCATAGAATAGGCATGTGTAGATATGTTTAGATAAAATGATTGAAAATAACTCGAATGTATATATAAATATACTAGTATTTGTTCGTGTAGTGTAAAATGCCTAGTGTGTATATATGAATATACATATATGTTCATGTAGCATAAAATGCTTAATAAGTCCATAATCGTCTGGAGGATGGAAGACACGAAGATCGGAAGGCTATAAAATGTTTTTGCTTGTAGTGTGGTTATAGTTTAGGTCTCAATTAGACCCGTTTCTCTATAACCATGGCTCTGGTACCAATCTGTAACACCCCCAATTCATGGATGCAGCGGAATTCGAACTGGGTGTTACTTGACGGCACAATAGACACAATAATAGAAAACGAACTCCAATTGAGTCGTTTTAAAAGATTTATCATTCAAATTATATAAATATCAGAGATTACAAAATGAGGTCCCAGATGGTTCCATGTTTACAATTTAAATGAGTTTTTAATGATAATAAAATTTATAGCCCTCTTGAGTATCCGTGTCCTTCCGTGCCATCCTTGATCGTCATGAACCTGAAATACATGCTTGAGAGGTCAACACAAAGGTTGAGTGGAATTCGTAGAGTTTAGTTAAATCGTTGAACACAATATGTTGTAGTGTGAGCTATAGACTCACACTCATAGTTAGAAAACAAAATCGTTATTTATTTCACTAAGCTCATGCAACCAAAACATTAACATCGAACCAACAAAATTGGCATTATAGAAGCCCTATCGAGGTACTTTTGCCATTATACCGCTAAATCTCAAATATAGTGCATTTGTGTGAACTCATCGTTGTTCAACACAAATGGGATCCGTCAATCCCAATAGATCTATTCACAATATTCGCGCTCACTAAAGGTAGTGACTAATGGTTCATGATATAGGGACTTCGAACATGGCAATCGTTACTTAGTGATAATAAAACATCGTCGGGTAGCATACAGTAGAAAGCATTGTGTTCGAGTAGAAAAATAATAACATGTATTCCCCCCAAGGGTTTGTAAAATAGTTAAACAATAGAAAGTGGGGCTATGAACTCACCTTAAGTTATGTAGTGAGTATTGAATGTGATGGTCGAATCGCGAAGGTTTCTACGAGCAACCTATAATAGAATGTCGCGACTTAGGATCAGAGTAAAGAATATGAAATAGTGCCTATATATATATCTTGCATTTAGTCCATGATGTGGTATGATGTATAGTATAAGTCTTTGAAAGAAAGATTCATGAAACATGTATGTTTTGGTATATCGTTTACTACAGTTCGGGCCGACATAATTCAGAAGTCATGTTAGTAAGCGTTCGAGGAGCCAGGACAATTTAACTCGTAAATCCACAACTCAACTCGACGGCTTACATAATGAACTCCTCACATGAGGCTCCCTACTATTGTAGTAGTTGATAAAATATATAGATATAAGTTTTGATTCGAAAAGTTACTTGTCCGATATTTGAATAAACTTAGGAAAGTTTATTAGTACATGAAGATTGTTATTAGGGGTAGTTTCATAAGTCTTGAATGACCATTTTCTCTTGGTAAAATCTCATGGTTCCCTTTTAAGTGAAGTAGATCCAAATTGCTTGTTCATGTTATCGCCTAATTCATTGTTTCATGTTTACGCCTATGTAAGTTGGTATGGTCATTTCGTCATGGCCTAGCCATGACCTTTGGTCCTTGTTCCAAGGTCATGAGACTCAACCTTGGCTCTAGCCATGGTTGTGGTCTTGATTCTAGGTCATAAGACCTCTTGTTCCTTTCAAAGTATAACCATAATCTAGTGACTTTCGCCTAAAAATGGGCTGTTTAGAATTTGAAGAATTTTATCACTCGGAAAGCATTTTTAGGTATCGAGCTTCTTTATCCCTAAACGAAAACGTCGTTTCGGACAACTTTCGTGTTTTAACTTTTTGATGAATCGGACCAGAAGTGGGACTTTCAAAACCCAAATTTGATCAGAATGGTATTTGGTAGTTTTGCCGGAAATCTTTGTTAACTTCAAATGGGCGTAACTTTTGACTCGTATACTCGTTTTGGGTGATTCAAATTGCTACGGTTTCCTTGTTAAGTCCTCTAATGTAATATATAATGATCAAATATCATATTTTTACCATTTTGATCAGGTCTTACCAAGAAAGTCACTAGTTTGCTTGTTATAGTAACTTGTCTTATCAATCATGTACAATAACTTGTTTTACTCACTTTTATACATCATGGACATGAATACAAGACATAATATAGCACAAATAATATGTAAATAACATGAACATGATTATTTAACAAGAATCATGTTAGGGTTTGGCTTACAACTTTTGGCTTTCTAATTAAAGAAAGGAGTAACAAGTAAGGAAATGGACTTTGATAGACTTGCTTCAACCCTTTTCACTTCATGCAACCTTTCTACCCTTGGTATTCTTGAAAGAATGATGATAAAGGTTGAGGTGTATTGAGTGGATTTAAACTCAAAAGGAATCACCAAGTATATTAGGGTTTGGAAGATTTTTGGTAACTTATGATCAAACTAGGGTTTCTTCTTGAATAAGCACTTGAACCTTGCAAGAAATTAGAGGGAAATAAAGCTAAGGATGGATGGTTATGGTGGTGGAGGTGCACGGCATAACAAGGGGGGAAGAGGGGCTATTTATAGTCCAAAATGAGGAGGTTAGGAAAGTGCTAGGAAATTACTAAAACTTGGTGACCAAGTTGTAATAAAATGATGATTTAGGGGTAGATTCATGAGATGAAGCCACATGGGGGTGACTCGCCCCTCCTAGGCCGGTTTCATGAGCTTGGAGAGCAAGCTTTGGCTTTTGCTTGGTATTATCCTAGATATTGGATGAAACTTGACTCCGGGAAATGCAAACCGTAAGTTGTTACGCCTCAAAACGTAAAACCGGGTGTTGTAAAATTATGAAACTTTAAAGTATTGTTAGACATGTCCATATGTCCCATAATAAAATATAAAATGAGTGGTAGGTTCCATTTGGGTGGTAAACCCTGCTAAAAACTGGAAACACGGGTCTAAAACGCGTAATACGTAAAATGTACGAATTTTGCGTAAAACTGAGAAAAGTAAAATGTTACTTTTCTAATATGATATAAATGATTTAAAATGACTTATAATGTCTAGACTGGGCTCAGTCTAGTGTCGGTTGGTGTTAAATGTCTTTTAGACATCAAACCGTAAGCCTAAAAATCAAGGAATGACTTATAAAATCAATGAATGATTTTTGGTCAAAGGAGGAGGGAAAAATAATGTTGACTTTTTCTAATAAGTTTGAAAACTCAAAACGTCGTAGAAACTCGTTTTGTGGTCTAACGGTTAATCGCCCATTCGGTTAAGCGTGCTCATGTGAGAGTAGTACCGACATGGGTGACCTGCTGGGAAGTCTTTGGTCATGTTTTTCTCAGTCATGATTAATTCTCAAATAAATCATGAGTGTGTCAAACATTTCTCTGATGCGGGGTCACTTAACGCGGTCGAGTTTCGTTGTACTTAGAATTTCTGAATGACGTTTTACCCTAAAACGTATAATTCCTTAATAACTTTCACGAAAAAGATCTGACGAATGTCAAACATTTAATTTGCCATGGAAATGATTTATCACTTGAGAATATCAAATAAAAATCAACTTTCGGGAAAATTTTCGGGAAAAATGAATAGTAAAAGTGAATAGTGAAATTTTCCGGGAATAGTAATAATCCTGAAAATGCGAATTGTTACATACTTTATATCCATGTTTCCTTGATCTAATGTACGATTCAGTGCATTATTTCTGGTATAAGAAGAGAAATCTTCTTTGTATGCAAATGATTTTCATTCTATGATTCTTCGGAAAATTATTTGAGTAATACATGGTGGTAACGTGTTGTTTGTAAATCAATCAGTCTTAGATACTTCATACAATTTGTCACTCAATTAATGACAATGGGTCATCAATTGAGGGGGAGAGTGATTTCCAATTTTTATCATCAAACGGATTTCTTGGTTGTCTCATAATTGTAATAAAAGGTTTTGTAGTTAATGGGGTATTAGTTGAAGAGGAACTTACTAAGCTTTATCTTAAATGGCCAAATGTGTTAGTTGTTAGAAAGTTTAGGGCATTATGTGCTATTTGCGTATAGTTTCCTAGCTTTATGTAACTAAAAGGTCCATTTGTCTCACATTGGTATCCTCGCTTAATCCCCTAAATACGTTTTAATCCAAAATCTTAATGATGTTAGAAAACCATTGTGTTTGATGCTCTTGTTCTCTCCTCTGGCATTCGTAAAATCTGATTGATTGTGTTTCGTTTGCTGTTTGCTGATAATTGTTTGATTGTTGCTGATTATGTGTTCGTGTTCTCAGGATTTGCTTAGGTATGTAGTTACCGGGTTAGAATCTTATTCCTAAGCTCCTGATTTGAATGTTGAAAATATGCGTGAATTGCCATGTTAGTGATTGTTGTTTATGTCTGATAGAAACTTGCAATGAATGTTCATGATTGCCAGTTTCTCTTCATGCTAGATAGCATTTTGATGTTGCCTGAATGTTCTTTGATCATGATATGAATATGGTATTATGAGTAGGCTAGCTGCTACGTGGTAGCAGTTAATTAAGAGTAAATCTGTATGTATGCATATCTTTGTTGATACTCTTATGCAGATTCCATGGCTGATGTGAATGTGCCTGCTCCTGCTCTAACCATTTGATCAGATGTTCAAACTGCATTGACTGGCTTTGATTTCACCACAACAACAACATCGGTTACAACAACGACAACAACTCTTTCACCACCACCACCAGTCATCTTGTGCGTCATAAGTAGTGTGGTATCAAATGTTATGTGTCAGTACATGATTTTTTATTTCATGAGTTTCTCGTTGAACTCTAAATCATTTATAAACTCATCATCTCTAACACATAACATGCTCCCTCAAGGATTGAGGGGGAGCAAATGTATCGTCTCAAAATCAGTCATTCTTAAATCTAACACATCTTTCTCCCAAAATCTTTAAACTTACTTAAATCACTTGGGATCACAAATCTCAAATGGTTTGAAATTTTTGATCGGGGGAGAAAATGTGATTTAAATATGAAAATCTGATTAAAATGTGATTTGTTAAACCTTAATGAATGCTATTAATGCTTTCCTATATGTGCTAAACTCTTTTGTATATCAATGCACATATTGAGGGGGAGCAAATGATTTGTGAAAAAGGATCCTTGCATCTTATGAGATCGAGTCTCAGACTTAACCAATGAATTGACGAAACAAAAATCGTCATCAATCGAAAGGACTAGTCCTGGCTGGGTAATAACTTCAAGCTGGGTTAACCAGTGATGTAAGCATGTCTCGAAGAGGACTTGTCTGAGTAGAGTGTACCGTTTCAAGAAACCTTTGTGGACTTGACCAGGCCGGGTAATAATTTCAAACTAGTTTAACTAGTGATGTAAGCGTGTCTCGAATGCCTGTTCATGTTTACTAAAGGTGGATCAATTCTAAAGTGCAACTCTTCCCGACATGTGTAAATTTTCAAATCAAAACTTATGAGCACATGTTAAGGGGGAGCATTCGAAAATGACAAAACTCTCAATGTGTTAACAAAATGTATTTCTCAATCATAAACACGTTGAGAGAATTTTCAATGATTAGGTGTATGGCAACATAGGATAGTCATGAAGTTATAAGGTGGCTAAGGTTAGGAAAACCGTCCTATGATCCGCCAGAGCCGGAGGGATCTACCCATGGACAATACCAAATAGATAGTATTAGAAAGTCCGTAGGTATGATTATGAAAAAAGGAGAAATGTGAGAATGGAGAAAGAAGGGGTTGAAGAATTAAAAAGAAATGAAATGAGAAAGGGTGAAAAGAAATAGCCCTCCAATTATTCAACCTTAGGGCAGAAACCGGGTTCAATTCATAATCTACTGATGGTTGCTAAGGCAACATCGGTATTGAAGACAAGACGTCATGGACCCAGTGACGCAATGCACTAAACCTTCTAGCCACTCAAGTTCTCTTAAAAGAACTTGTTTCATTCTCACAGGGAACCGGTGTAATCTATTGACATATCTCTTAGAGATGGTTGATATTGAAGCAGGAGACCTCTCCCTAATCTCCGCATATGAAAACCAAATGCACTTATTGAGTCTAGAGCCTCGAGATACATAAAAAGATCTCATAGGAACACGTGGTACTTCTACCCTGGTTGTTCAACATTAAGGACACCAGTGGTTAACTTATGAGTCCTACGCAGATCTTAGCAATCTGCCAGAACATTTATGAGAGATGTTGCTTTAGTAACTCCCAGTGATTGAATGGAAATTCCTGCCAGGGTCAACATCAAGCAGCCCTGAAAGCAGGTCACATAGGTAATTACTTGTGGATTACGCTTAGTGGTCACGACGGTTACCAATGGTCTACAGTCGTAGAGAGTACTCCAGCGACTCACCCAGTCGTTGATTTACTTAGGTAGATCGTGTACATCCTCATGGGGGTTTGCCGATTGGGAACGGTCTTGGTAAGGATTAGAAGGAGTCATCACACTATGCTGTTGACAATCTCTAATTCCAAACCTATAAGTACCGGAAGATTGCTGAAAAGATGTTGATCCATCAACACATGCTCACACTTCAACTTCACAATCTAAGAAATCATGATCATTGATTGGGCCTCATATATGCTTCCACAACTCTGATGAAAAAGATCATGATCCTGAAAAGTGTGAGCATGCCAAACACAAAGATGTTCATATCACATGGAGATGTTACTGCTCAAAGATGACCCTTAGACATTCTTTTGGATGATGAAGTTGAGGCAATTTCCAAGGATCATCCATCACATTGAAGGTGTCATCTAGAGTCTTCCACTTATAAGCACAAAGATCACAACTTTGAAGAATCAAAGTCTACGAGCTACAAGATTTCAAGGATGAAAGAATTCAGTACTTATCTTCTGGGGTGACCTCCCTTAGGGGGAGATTGTTAGGAATACGATTATTCAGTTAAAGACTCGGTCACCCCAAGTATTTCTAAGCGTTACGTAGCTCGTAGAATTATCCTTATTATAGTTAGTACGTAGTTTATTAGTAGTTAAATATGTAAATAGTATTCGTAGAGTGGGTCGGGTCTTTACCCTCTGTCAGCTCACTCTACAGCTCGTTTCATGGAGCACCAAGTAGTTGTAGTATATATACCCTCTCCCACCCAAGGGAGAGGGTTGGACCTTTCATTACACTAATCTAATATCTCTTGTTTCTCTCTCTAGAAAAGACTCCCATCTCTTTTTCTATCTAACATCTCTCTTGAATCCCATATTCGATCCATAATCACAAGAACCATACATGTTAATCATTATGAATAACCTACATAAAGTTTGTACTTGCTTATTCCCCCTTGCTGAAGAAACTTTATGTCAAGCTTTGCACTCTGAATCATGACCACGCTGAAAATGTGGTGATGAATTGGGAGTTGGCTAGGGAGCTGTTGAAACTCCATCGAGCTTCCCCCACAGCCGTAGCGGAATTCTTCTAGTTTTTGTATGTTTATGAATGGGTTGTGTACCCTATGACAATTAACCACGTATTTTGTTGTTCTAGTTTAACTCTATGGTTTGTTTAATGTTTAGCTTGTACCCTATGACAATTAACGAAGTATTTTGCTGTTCGTGTTTCATTCTATGGTTTGTTTAATCTTTAGCTTCTAATTACCCTAAATGGTGTTGTTTGATATATTGTGGGTGGGTTGTGGATATGGAAATTTGACTTTTGAAAGTCAAAGTTACATATAGCACTTCAACTTGGTATTATGATCTATAGAAAGAAACATTTCAATTAATGAGTCAATTGGCAAATGGCAATTTCTATTTGAAGTTTGACTATCGAAAGTCATAATTAAAATTCCATGATTCAAATAACCCATTTTGACTAATAAAGTCAACACATAACACATGAAGTATTACTAAGTATCCATTATAAAACCTAAAGTTAAGCATACATATATTGCATCATACTTCCAAAATTGTGTATGGACAAACCCATATGGTTTATCCTACACATATAGTTTACAAAACAATTGTCTAAGCATTGTCAAGTTGATTTGTGCACACAAATCCACCATACATACGAACTACATAATTTGTTTACATAATATCATTCATCCAACAATAAAGCTCCATCAGCACACATCAAAATGTAAAATTCTTTGTGACCTGTTAGTTTCATCACTTAGAAAGAAGCGGACCATTGAACCTTGACCAAAATGTGCTTCTGCCCTCAATTGCCTGAAACTAGATAATGAAACAATAGCCACTTGCCTCCTGACCTTCCCTTGACCAACTTGAAGTGTCCTCTCACGAACTTCGAACTCTTTCTCTATGCTTTTATGCTTCACAGCCGCTCTAGAGAACCCATACAAGTTGTACTTCTTAACAATTCTTGATGGAATGGACTGATAAAAAAATGTACAAAACTTATCATTAGTTTGTCATGGGATGCTTCTAATACACATTATGATCCATCAATCTTTATATCAGAAACACAATATATGATACAAATGACATTCATACATCTTATTAAGCAACTATGTCACTAGACTTACAAGTCGGCCGTCTCTCCAGAAGGCTGCAGTCAGCTTCCTGTAAAATGCCCTTTCTTCTTGGTCATGGGTTGTGTGGTGTTCCCAATTACACATCCAATTCATCCGAGGGGCTTCAAAATCTGAATTTAATATTACATATAATCAAATAAGTTACACTGCTGTGAGATACTTGGTGTAGTTAAAGTTAAAAAAACTAAAACATACCATAGTCAGTTGGTAGGTGACACAGGGCATTCATGGCTATGTTGGTGCTATATGTCTCCACTGTTGTGATGGCCCCTCCATCATGGTCAAACAACATGACATTATACTCCTCCCCCCGGGACAACCTGAGTAAACACCATTTTTTGACCAGGTGACATATTCAAGTCTTGGGCCAGTTTCTCCCAACCACATCCCTACAGGGCCGTGTGGACATATCGATCATACCAATCTTGTGTAACCTCCAGCTCTACTTGGTAATCAGTGGTGTTACTAGTAACCATGACCGACTCTATAGCTACTAGACCATGCAAATATCCTAGAAAATCTTCTGGCATTGGCTAGTTAAAAAAAGATGTGTCTGTCACATCAACCATACATCTCCAAAACTGATCATGGACTGGTTCATAATTATGCAACTCCTCCCCAAACTCATTGTAGATAGCTACATAAAACACATCCTCACCCTCTTCTATAAAATGTAAGTAAGCAACATCCGAACAGGTGATGTTGTGCATCGCAAAATCATTCCACCTTGCTCCCTCAACAACACACACTAATTGTGATACTCTTATTATACTAACTTTCCATCTAGTCCCCTCATAGTTAACTAATTAAATATACCGATTCCCATGATAGGATCCTCTTAACACGAAATCATGATGCAGTTCCTGTATATCAATATTAAGTTTTAAGCATTGTCAATTTCTTACAACTACTTTCTTAGAGATATAAAAGTTAATTCTTATATGGTGTTAACTTACAAACTCATCCAAAACCTCTTCAGGATCGTCCAAAGAGCAAATAAATTGATTCCCATACATACCTTCTGCATTAACGATTAACATTATCACAAATAACGTTTTAATTAAACAAAAATCAGTAAATATTGTTACCTCGTATGTGTATTGTTTGATTTTGAAAGGCTTGCAAGTTCCGATTGTTTATGGGTGTGTGATTAGATGGGATTCGATAAGATAGAATATGAGTACTTTGTTGAGGGTTGTGTTGGGTTGAGTTTGTATGTGACAATGTGTGTGGTAGATGATCGGGTTTTACTCAACTGTCAATGGTTAAGTGTGGGTTTATTGATTCCCGCGAAAACATTAATATGCGTATCACAGAAGATATGGTAAAGTTACATAGTTAATCTGTGACTACACCGATGGTCCCTCAAGTTGTATGTTTGGTTTAGCTTGGGTTAACTACTGGTTATAACGTGATTGGACTATTTTACCCCGCATATTATTACAAAAAACGTGCGTTGACCGAGCCAAAAATGGTCAAGAGACGCAATCGGCCTAAAAAACACAAGGTTTGGACGTCAGGCGACGATTTTTAAAAGTTAGGGTACCATGCGATGTTTTGTGAAAAGTTTAGGGACCAGCGATGTATTTTTGTCTAAATTGAGTCACGTATATCCATAAGATAGTTGCATTTTGGGTCCTTATGTTGACAATGACAGATGTAGTTCATTTTGGTAAAATGTTAGGAAAATGTTCATATTCGTAAACTAGTTATAATGCCCGCGCACGCGCGGGATTTTTTTAATTTTTTAAATAATGTATTTTTATTTATTAAAAACAAATAATTTAATCGTTGTTTTGTTTATTTATAGCTTTTAATTATGGTTTTTTTTTTTAATTTTTGACAAACTTAATGAAGGGTCATACACACACACACACACACACACACACATATATATATATATATATATATATATATATATATATATATATATATATATATATATATAAAGTTTTTTTCTCTAAACATTATAAACCAAGTTTACTTACGATTTGTTATGTTAGTTGTTGAATAAATATTCAAGAATATACAATATATATCACTTACCACCAGTTGTTATTCAAATTTCATAATAATTTGAGTTCCTTCTTTACGTGGAGAAAGAGGTGAATATAGGGAAAAAAAAGTGTTTCTTTCAAGAAAAATAACTGATACATAAGTGAAATACATATTCTACTTATTGCACATGATACTCCATATACTTGATTTAAGGTTTAATTAATATAAAAGCTTCATATAAAAGCTTGCAGTGAATCATATTGTTCCTGGACATTAGTAAAAATTGTATATTTGGGTTATATTGTATTTGAAGCTAACAACACTCTAACCAAACACTCCTCTGTTGAAATAAATCGCGATGAGCTTATGTGCGAGTGATGTTAAAAGCCCATATGGGTTAAACTACGTAAATTGGGTAAATCATGTCCAAATTCACTCAATATTTAAAAATGCTTTGAAACTTTATTTTTTAGTTCTAAGCAACTTTAAATACATTAGTTTTATAGAACCCCGAGTTTAAGCAGAAGGTTTGGTTTAGCATACTACTTCGATCTCCTTTGTTAAGCTTTGGAGATGAAAACAAATAAATAATGAACTACTATCATGAGTTGTTGCAAACAACATTTGTTTTGATCCAAATATAATGGTTATATCCAACCAAGCAATAACTACTGTAGCCGTAAATTTTTTACCTCTACAATTGATAAAATAAAATTTACATATTAGAAGGAATTAATATAACTACACATTTAATATAAGTTTCACCAAACTAAAGATGACATTGGGCATAAACAAATTAAGCCATCTACCCTCAATAAGGTATGTGCATGCTCATGCTCATCTTGCTCTTGCTCCCATCCTCCTAATATCGGCCCAGGGTCATACTTTGTAAATAGCCTAAACTCGTTTCCATGCTTGATAGAATATTGTGGCAGAAATCCACAGGGACGCAATCCTAAGAGTTTGGCTGATCTATCATGTTGTATTGTGCACCTGTACACATACATATGGAAACATAACCTTTTTATCAATTGTTTTTATCTGGTGGTTATGCTTACAGTTTACAAACATAAATAAGACAACCTATGTAAAATGTCGGTTATTTACCCACAAAACCCATGCTTATATACACATTAGAAAACACACATAAAAAAGAAGCAAATGAAAAATAAGAATTGTCAAATGTGTGCGTAAAAGCAAGTATAATTCTCGGGGGTTTTTAAGAAAACCAAACGTTTCAGACACTATTCTCAAACACTCCTATAGCTACGAGAAAATATCCATTTTCAAAATAAGTCAAAATGCTAATAAATTAATATGGCCACAAGTATCTATCAATTGTGGGATCAAACTGTAATAGTATATATGTATATTTATCACACTAAGTGTCTATCAAATAGGTGCTTGTATTAGCATATTTGAATTCGAAAAGGCTAATAAGCCATTATTTTCAACTAATGAGGTTATTAACATGGGCTTATGAATTCATAAGACATAAGCTCATAAATCAAAAAAGTGTGCCAAATAAGCTAAATCCAAACACCCCCTAAAAATTAACAGAAAAGTTTCTAACCCATTCCTTTGACCTGTTACACTACCTGTACATCCCATTCATTTTTCCACTTCGACATAATATAAAACAACATACCTTTAGTTAATGGAAGCGTATGCGGGGCAAATCTTTCGGTTGCAAGTCTCACATGAGTGCTCCCATCTTTTGCACATTTAGGTCGTGCAGGACCGTATGTTAATTACATGTAACATGGATCATAAAAAAGTTGTCACTTGTTTGCCATTAGACTAAAAACATGTAATAGCAGTTCACTGATTACATGAGCATAGTTAGACATTGTTTCCCAGATGCACGCGCTTATGCTCTTGCTTTTGTAGATGAAAGTTGTGACGTAAGATGTTACAAATCACCAACTTTAGGAACAACTGAGCCATAATAGCAGTAAAAAGTGGCCACTATTTAAGCCAAAAGTGACTCAAACAAACAACCATAATAACTCAGAATTGCAGTTAAAAAATAACGAATATGACATGCAAGGTTTACTTACTATTAAAGTCAAAGTGATCCAATTCAGTAGACCATAAAAAGCAGCCTAAACTGGCCTAAAACCGCATCCTAAACTGACTCAAAACAACAACCAAAAAGAGACAAATTTGTACCCTAAACTGCACATATTTGTAGCCTAAACTACACAGATTGACAGCTAAAAGTGACCTAAGCAACAACTAAAATAATGAACCAACATACCCAAAATTGTTACACTTATACATATTTTGTTTATCAAATACGTAAATTTGAACTTTCTATAGCTGAAAGTGACCCAACTCAGAAACTAAAATGACCCAATAGAGCAGCCTAAACTGACTACTATAACAACCTAAGTTGGCTCGAAACAACAACCCAAAAAGACACAATTTGTATCTAAAAGTCACCCATGGTCAACAGCTAAACTAAAAACTAAAAACTATCAAGTCGAAATGAAACTGATCAAAAACGCACTACTTTATCATTTTTTTTGTATACTTTATATGCCCACCAACACTTCCAAATAAAGAAATCGTATATTTCCGTCAAAAGCAGCAACAACCCTAAACCACAATTGTGAAAGCTAAATAAAAAACATTATCGACACACATATCGATATAATTAGCAAATTGGAGCTCATATTGAGGATAGTAACAATTGTGGTTCTAAGTTTCAGATTAGATAAACCGATTGACACCCCTACACACAACTATAATAATAAACCACGACTGTACTAAATGGATGAGGTTTTCCATATTCGGGTTACTCAGGGAGGGCTACGCGGCATAACCTGCATATCTTGTGATCGTTTCAGGACCCTTCCTTGGCCACCTCAAGATGTGCCTAGTGAGGTTCAAACTTGAGACATCCTATGACTAAATCAGGACTGACCAGGCCACCTTTGTGGTGGTTAACAATCACAACTTAATTCACTGTTAACTGAATGCAGAATACATTGCATAAAAGTACTATGATTAAAATGACCAAATAGTTGTTAAAAAAAAGACCCAATAGAGCAGCCAAAAATGACTAATATAGCAACCTAAGTTGGTTCAAAACAACAACTCAAAAAGACACAATTTGCATCTAAAAGAGACCCAAGGTCAACATCTAAACTAAAAACTGTTAAACGTGGAGTTACAAATACTAAACGATAACTCAAGGCCTGTCACATAGCAATAGTGTAGATTTTCCATATATCTAATTATCGTCAGGTATGTTACTGGGCCTTAGTTGGCTACTTTTAACCGTTCATACATAAAACATGAAAGAAAATCATTCTCAAAAAGAAATTAACGGGCTGCATTAGTTTTGAGAACTCAATACATTTATATTAGAATTTAAATATTTTTAGTTGGTATCTCTATGCAAAACTTTCATGATAATGATAAAAAGGGGAAAAAAAGACCACCAAAGTTTGTAATTCTAGCGTGTTCAACCTAATAGTATCAACAAAAGAAATTGCAGAATCTGCTATATAGGACTTTTGCATGTTTTAAGATATATTTCTTGTTTTGTAATATAATGAAAGAGTGAATAAAATACCAATTTTTTCCATCAAAAATGGATGCCGAAATAACCCCTGGTATCTTTGGATACCAGTGGACATCAAAGTTCCAACTCGTTTCTGCTGGAAGTTCCATAAGTTTTCATCGGGTAACTCACATCCTTAGTAATCAAAACAATAAGTACAACCTAAAACATCTATGACAAACCTCAACTGAATTGGTGTCCCAGTATATAGTGCGGTTGTCTTTGGCACAGGTAATCAAATAGGAGCTATCATTAGGACACCAAGACATTGCAACAACTGGTTAATTGGGTTGTTAGAATTAATGTGTTACACATGTAAAAATTAATTGAAGAGTGACATCATTAATAGAAGACGATCAACCAATAAATAATTACCATCATACTTTTAGTGTGACCTACCAACTCCCGCAGTGGAGACGTGTTCCACATATGTGATATATGAATGATCAATAGATATGTAAATTAAATAAGTAATATATTTACAAAAAAACATGTAATTAGCAAATAAATTAGTACCCTCAAAGAAGGTGAACTGTCATCGTCTGAAGCAACAATAAGTTATGTGGCCATATCAGGATGCAACTGTAAGATAGAGCATCGCCTTGTGACTGAATCTGAGAAACTGTAAATCAAAAAGTTCTTGCAAAATAGGTTAAAAGTTCAAGTATGCATCACAAATTCATAACACCAGATTCTAGAAACATACCTTATAATCACTTTTTGCTTCCTCAGGTCTCAAACCACTATAAAAATAGAAATAATGAACCATTAGTTTTTCTACATTACATTAGCTATGCACTAATCTCTGTTTCCATTCATACCGGTTGTTCCATTTGCAGAAGTGGATGCCAAGATTGGTTGAACTTTCTTATTCCTTGATAAAAATGATATTTCACCTTGGGTAGCAGATCTACTTCCCTGCATAGAGAATTTTATAACACTAAGCATAAAGCTAAATACACATAAAGTCTTTGAAGTATTTTACTTCAACCGACATTATGTTTAAACTTACAACAAGGCCATCAAAAGGACCGGGCAATGCTGTTTCATTTGGTGTCTCAAGTGGAGAGTCAAACTTAGAGGCATTAGGAATCAACCACATGTCATTAGTAATTCAGTTTACCGGTACAAAAAGTTGTATTGGTCACGCCAGAAACGTGTGACGATATGCATATAGTCACATACGTTTTTTTTGTTGTGTGTCACCATAGGTCCCGCCACCGTAGGTGGCATATGGTCACATTGTTGAGTTCGTGGCCTTTTTCATCGAAAAAGAGTGACCAAAACCCCGAATATGTGTGACAAATAAGCATTATTTTTATGAGTATCATACCTCCTTGGCACAGACCCTTCAACCCACTAAAGTAAATCAAACACACAGTAAGAATTTAACAAATAAAAAAAAAGAATCATAATATACATACTCAACTTGTTCAATACCTAAACCACAATTAATCAAAAGTTAAAAAGGTAAAAACTTGGCTAATTTATAAAATAAAAAAATCAATGTAATCACCTGTATGAGATTGATCTGGTTTTGAGAACATAAGGACGTTCACAACCATTGTTGTTTTGACCTGTGGAAGACCTCATAGAAATCGGAATATAATAAAAAATTGAAGAATCTTGGAACCTCAATTAATCCACTAAATCAAAAACTAAAGCTTGATATATTCCGATTTAGGGATAATTTAGTTTCAGCGAAACTGGTAAAAAACACCTATGAATAACAAATATAAAAAACCTGTAAAATTTGCAATAAACAACACGTTTATTTGCTTATTTGAGCGATCGATTCAAAAAACAAATATAACTTAACCTTTTTAAAAACTTTGATATACCTCTTCACTAATTGTGTCATTATTTTGCTTTATTGATTAATCATTCATCTGGGATTGATGATTAATTGCATAAAAGAGGTACCAATTGAAAAAAATAATGTATTGTACCTCCTTTGTGAAGCCACGAATAAGCATGAATAACCCATGATCGGTCAAGCTTTTAAAAACGTGATACTTGATGAGTCCAATTTTGTTTTGATAAAATTAGGGGGTTGTTACTTTTTTTGTGTCGATGTGATGAAATCCAGGAAGGGACTGGCTCTGTTTGGTAATTTGGTTGTGGTTTTGTTTTTCAAAATTTTTGTTTAAGCCTCTGAAGATATTGTAGATTCATCCCACCTTTTTAAAGTCTTCTTTTTTCACACTTTTGACACATATAACTTTTTAATCACTTTTCACCTAAAACGAATTTACAAATATTTTTGGTTAAATTAGGAAATATTTAAGGCTCTTTTTATTAAAAACTTTTAAAATAAAAAATAAAATAATTAAATTATTACTTAATATGAAATGAATTGGTTTTTCTGAAATGCAAAATTCCCATTAAGAGTGTTATTTTATTATATAAAAGATTGGGTATGTAAGTGGTCAATTAAAGTGTTTTTTTTATTTATTTATTTATTTATTTATTTATTTATTTATTTTTTTTTTTTTTGATAGTGGAGTGGGGGACCACTTAAATTCCATGGAACTAATATAAACGTTGGCATGAATCGACACTTTGATTTCTAAACTTTTAAAAAATTACTGTGACACTTTGATTTCTAAACTTTTAAAAAATTACTGTGTATTTAATTAGCCACAAATATAAGATTTTGCTTCAACACTTTATTAGGCTTGGGCTTTACTTCTTGAACAATACTTGGACTCATTATCTTCAAACTAATCTTTATTAATCTTTACTTTAGCTCCGCGTTAACTTTGAAAATTCTCGAATGGTACTTTAACAATAAAATAAAAAATAGATGTAATAATTGCAGAAAAAGCTTTGATATTGTTATTTTATTTACGCTGAAAAATGAGGGTATTTTTGTATTAAAAATATGAATTATTGTGATTTCATCAAGAACCCCCAAATATGTGAAATTAGGGAAAAAATAGCGTATCGGTTTCTTTTGATTTGGTTGTGTGATAGAGAAGGAATCTGCATAATTTATTTTGTGGATTAGGAACATGGTTTTTAATAACAATTCGATAGTGGGATACTTTGATTCAAATGCTAAGCATGCAATATGATAGTAGAATGTACGTACATAGAAGATGGAGAGAGAGATAAAGAAAGAAAGGGGCCGGCTTACTTATTTTATTATTTAAACAACAAAAGCCAGCTCCATTGAAGCGGTTGCATCGTAATAGTGTTGACACACCAGCTTCACTTCCATTGAAGCGGTTGCATCGTAACAGTGTTGACACACCAGCTCCACTTCAACAAATGTTATATAGTATAATATGCAATAAATAATAGTGAATAAGTATCATTGCATTTTATACAGTATAAATTTCCACACAAACTAATCATTAAACATAATAGTTTATTCTAAAAGTATTCACACTATATTTTATACGTTATAGCAGGGTGTTTGCGCGTTGCGACGACGAGTACCTAATGAATTTTGGTTATAAAACATTTTTTTATGACAATATCTTTACCGATGGCGAGAATTGTATATTGAAATAACTTTATGTACTCGCAATCCATATCATACAAAAATAAGTGCAAGGTAATAGAATAAAGAGGACAGTCGGTCACTATTGCCTTCATTTCTTACGGGCACATTTGTCGGAGAAAATCTTACTAATTTTGAAGCAAAGATTGTATTACATGATACATGCTAGTAGATCAAAGATTGTGACAAACTTATTGCGTGTTCTTGATCGTTTTGAATAATAAGTGAGGTTATCGATACCAACCGTATAATGTAACAATTCATAAAAATCGTAAAGTAGATAAGACAATCTACCGTAATGGAAATAAAGACAGTTTTTCTTATATTCAAAGACAATTTCTTTGTTTCCAGCATCTTTCTAACTCGGTGTCTGTCAAAATATTATAACAACCTAACGTCTGTATAACATTAGTCAAATTATAAGGATACATCTTGCAGTACTTTGTATTCAAAATCGTAAGCGAAAGAAAACCAGAAACATAAAAAATTGTTATGCATAGGTAAAGGCAAGGAAGGAAAAAAACAAAAAAAACAAAGCGAAAGTCATTTTTTGGTAAAGACAAACATTTTCAAGTAACTTTGACCAATTTTGATTGTACGAAAAAATAGTTGTCTGAAGCTTGAAAGTACTTTAAGCCATAATTATTCGGATATTAACAGTATAAATTTAAGAGTTAACTACATAAATGGTCCATGTGGTTTGCCGGGTTTTACAGATTCAATCCATTTTCACTGTGGTTTTGACACATCACAGAGCAAGTCCAAAATGCTACATAAATGGTCCATGTGGTTTGTCTGATGTTACGGATTCAGTACATTTTTTATCTTCGTTACGGGTGGTTTTGGACTAGATCTGTGATGGGTCAAAACACAGTGATTGGACCCATAACGAAAATAAAAAATAGATTGAATCTGTAAAAGCAGACAAACTACAAGAACCATTTATGTAGTTAACTCTAAATTTAATTTTGGGACCAAGAGTTGGAGAGAAATTATACATGTACAAATGCTACACCGATTGATATAATTATCCATAATACAAATCTAAACTCTTTCCCTGATGCTTATGTTAAATGTTACGTATAAACATTAATAGGTAAATGTCTAGTATCGAACCCGAGACCTCGGGATTGCACACGACACAAATGAGTATTAAGAAATAATTATGTGTTAATAGTTATACATGTAATTATCTACAAATAGAAGGACTAATGATCGTTAGTTATTAAAAGTATGGACTAACTATCATTAATTGAGAAGGAAAATGACTAGAATGAAACTTGGTGACGAGAAGGTTCCGGAAGGACCTATTGGTCCTTGTGGCCGGTCGATACATGCAAAAGGGAGGGGCAACTCTTGCCCTAACTTGCTCCCAAAGTTTTTATTAGTATAAATACAAATTCAAGGGTCATTTGTTTTCATCTTTTGTGCACACACTTAACCCTAAAATTTGTTTTCTTCTTCTCTTGTTTTCATAACCGAAGAAACACCCCTATACACTTAGGGTTTCGATTTTTTGTGAATCAAATTAGCTTCTATTTGAATTTACTTGCATAAACTTAATACGGTTTAATTTGTGTGTACAAGAACGAGGTAACAACTCATTATAGTTGTTATCAAGAGATCGATAAACAAAACGGTAAGGGGTTTATCAAAGATCTAATTTTACATAAGTTCAAGTTTGTTTGAAGTGCTAAAAGGTACGTTCCGATTTATGTTTTGGTTAATCTTTACGTGTTATACTTTGATCCTTGCTTCCGCAAATATGTGTACTTTGATTGTCATATTCTAACAGTGGCATCACGAGCCATGTATAACATGTAATTAATTACTAAAACATCATAAAAATCGGATCTTTAAGTGTTTTAGATACATGTTTGATCTAGGGTTTTCTTTTTCTATTTTTTTTGAAACCCTAACCCTAATTTGGGGGGGGGGGGGACGTTTTTCCATGAAACCCTAATTAGGGTTTTGTGGTTTTAATTGATTAACTTGTAATCATTAGAAACCCTAGGTCATAAACCGATTATTTGAACGTACTTGTGACTTTTGTGGGGAATTGTTATGATTAGATCCGTGACGAAACATGCATGTTAGTCATGGATCATTGATTGTTTTTATGTTTTTGTCACATGATTAGATAGATCTAATATTGGGGAAGACCTTAATAATAATTATTAAAATCAATTTACGTGCTATGTGGTGTGTATATTAGCTTTGGCCAACGCAATTGACTTGTCAATGTATGTGGCTCAACTTCCATTAAGAAGGGAAGGCCTTAGTTGATTACATGCATAATTACACCAAGAATTGATTTTGTTAGGATCTTTTCTTAATCAAGATTGCATGTGGCTATGTGTTTCACCTTTATAATTGTTATGATTATTAGTTGTTGATTTGTCTTGAATTACTTGTTTTATTGTTTATTTGTTTGACATGATTGTAAGCAATAAAAAGGGTAATTTTCATAAAGAAAATAATATGGACTAATAATGGTGAAACTTTAAAGTGATAAAGATTGAATCTTGCGGTGTCTTATGTGCCAACAACGGTTCGCTTCGCACGGTAATTTGCTCAAAGGTGAGACTAGCAAGATTCATACTTTGTTACATGTTTTAAGATTTAATCGAAAGACTTTGACTTGATTGATGTTTTGTACAACATGGTTTTTAAAAATAACTCCTTTAAGACAAATTCATAGTCATGATAAGAAGGCTTAGAAAGAGCCTTAGAGTCTGCCTTGGTTATCACACTAATGAATACGTCTTAAAAGATTTTCTTTTAAACTTCATTCTTGTACAAGATCATCTTAAGGTATTTTACCTCAAGTAAAACTTTTTGTATTAATCTTAAGAATTCGTTATAAAAAGGTTTTGAAAACTTATGCTATAAAGATGAGTGCATGCATCTTTATACATATTTTGATTGTCACATCAAAATTGAATACCCTAAAAATTTAAGTTACATGCCATCTATCTATAAGGAACACTTGGAATTATAATTTAGTAAACGTGAGACCTAGGCTAAATTTTTAATAACAAGGTAAAATTCTATTAATGCGTGAGACCATAAATTGTAATTTCACATGTTTCTAAGGTAGATGAGTTAATTAAGTTGTGCGTGAGACCTAGAACTTAAGGCATGTGATGGGATGAAACATGCTTACATAGCAAATTGATGAATCAATTTGATGTAAATCTCATAATGATCTAGGAATTGGAAATCTTGTTTGCCAATTATTGTTCGACACATTACCATCTTTTGTACTTTCACCACTAGCAGATCAACTTATGTGGTGAAACTATGTAAAGTTGGATCCTAGATCTTCAAGAGAATTAGTTGGTTATATGAATATAGCCTTTGGGTATTATATTTTCTTGAAGATATTTATTATCGAAAATACTAATGTTTGAACTTTTATCTGTAGATATGGCTCAACCCGATACCCCATCTGTGATTTATGCTTTCAAGAGTCATCTTGAAAGGGAAAAGCTGACTGGAAAGAACTTCAATGATTGGTACCGATCGCTCAGGATTGTCTTGAGGGCGACCGGCAAACCCGATTATGTGAAGAATGATTGCCCTAATGAGCCTGCTGCTACTGAACCAGAAGCAGTTAAAGAGGCTTGGAGACTTGAGCATGCTAGATACAATGAGGTTGCTTGTTAATGCTCACTAGTATGAATGCTCAATTGCAAAAGAAGTACGTGTATTACTATCCAAAAGATATGCTCGAAGAACTTCAAAAGTCTTATGAAAAGTCTCCTTCAGTTGAATTGTATGAGTCTCTTGACAAACTACACAACTGCAAGCATGGTGATGGTAAACCAGTTGAAGATTATGTGAATGAGATGAGAGAACACTTTGATCAACTTCAAAGAATTGGATTTGGTTACCCCGAGAATGTGCAAGTGCATTTGATCAACAGGTCCCTTAACAAGGACTTTGCTGGTTTTGTGCTGAACTTCAACATGCATTGCTCAGGGAAGACATTATCAGAATTACTCTCATTGCTTGTTGATTATGAGAAAAGTCTACCAGCCAAGGGCAAGGCTCCTACCCCGCAAGTGTTGGCAATTCAAGGTGGGAGAATCCAAAAGAAATCGCATGTGAACAAAGGCAATGGGAACGGTGGTAAAGGCAAGCAGGTCATGGCCTATCAACCACAACCCAAGATGAAGCAGCATCAGCCTAAGCAGAACAAGGTGAATCCTCCAAACAAGAAGGATCAGGCATGTTACCACTATCATGAAAAGGGCCATTGGATGCGCAATTGTCCACTCTACAGAAGAAGCAGAAGAATAAGGCTGGTAACCCCAGTACTTCAGGTGCATTCTTTATGATTGAATTATTCACTCTTACTCCTAAATTGAATTCATGGGTATATGATACGGGATGTGGCATTCATATTTGCAATACATTGCAGGGGTTCAGAGTTGAGAGAAAGCTGGCCTATGGAGAACAATTCTTGCACGTGGGTAACGGAGCACATGCAGAAGTTGAAGCTATAGGCGTATTTAATTTAGTGTTGCCTTCGGGCCTTGAACTATCTTTAAATAATTGTCATTATGCACCGTCAATTGTTAGAGGTGTTATTTCATTTTCATGTTTGTTGAACCTTTGTTTTGATCATACTGTTTCTAGCAATGGAATTTCGGTTTCTTTAAATGGTGTTTTTTATTTTAATTCTATTGCTGTGAATGGTATTTTTGAGATTGATATGAATGATAATGATAATGCTTTTGTGAAAAATAATTCAATGTATAGCATCAATCATAAGAGAATCAAGAAAGGTCTGGATTCATCTTATCTTAGGCATTGTCGACTTGCTCACATTGGCAAGGCTCGCATGGAAAAGCTGCAACATGATAGGCTTTTAGAAAAGATCAATGATGAATCATTTGATAAGTGCGAATCTTGTATTGCTGGGAAGATGACAAAGAAACCCTTTAAGAATATGATTGAAAGGGCTTCTGATCTATTTGGTCTTATTCACACAGATGTGTGTGGACCACTTAGATATGTGTCAAGGAGAGGTGCTAGCTACTTCTTAACATTTACGGATGACTATAGCCATTATGATTATGTTTATTTACTTAAACATAAACATGAGTTATTTGAAACATTCAAAATGTTTAAAGCAGAAGTAGAGTTGCAACTTGGAAAGAAGATTAAAGCTCTTCGATCCGATAGGGGTGGTGAATACCTGAGTCAAGAGTTTATAGATTACTTAGCTAAGGAGGGAATTGTCCAGCACCTTACTTCTCCATATACTCCACAACAAAATTGTATATCTGAGAGAAGGAATCGTACATTGCAAGATATGATACGATCTATGTTTAATCTAACAACTCTTCCTTTTTCGTTTTGGGATTATGCCTTAGAATCTGCGGTTCGCATTCTAAATATGGTTCCAACTAAGAAGTTGGATAAGACACCATATGAGTTATGGACTGGAAAAGCTCCTAACTTGTCTTATCTAAAGGTCTGGGGTTGTGAGGCGTATGTTAAACGTGACTCAGCAGATAACTCCTACAAAGATCTGTAAAGTGCATCTTCGTAGGATACCCAAAGGAAACAATGGGTTACTACTTTTATTACGTATAAACATTAATAGGTAAATGTCTAGTATCGAACCAGAGACCTCGGGATTGCACACGATAAAAATGAGTATTAAGAAATAATTATGTATTAATAGTTATACATGTAATTATTTACAAATAGAAGGACTAATGATCGTTAGTTATTAAAAGTATGGATTAACTATCATTAATTGAGAAGGAAAAGGACTAGAATGAAACTTGGTGACGAGAAGGTTCCGGAAGGACCTATTGGTCCTTGTGGCCGGTCGATGCATGCAAAAGGGAGGGGCAACCCTTGCCCTAACTTGCTCCCAAAGTTTCTATTAGTATAAATACAAATTCAAGGGTCATTTGTTTTCATCTTTTGTGCACACACTTAACCCTAAAATTTGTTTTCTTCTTCTCTTGTTTTCATAACCGATCGAACACCCCTATACACTTAGGGTTTTGATTTTTTGTGAATCAAATTAGCATCTATTTGATTTTACTTGCATAAACTTAATACGGTTTAATTTGTGTGTACAAGAACGAGGTAACAACTCACTATAGTTGTTATCAAGAGATCGATAAACAAAACGGTAAGGGGTTTATCAAAGATCTAATTTTAAACAAGTTCAAGTTTGTTTGAAGTGCTAAAAGGTACGTTCCGATTTATGTTTTGGTTAATCTTTACATGTTATACTTTGATCCTTGCTTCCGCAAATATGTGTACTTTGATTGTCATATTCTAACAGCTTATATGGCATACAAATAATGTTAATCATTTATGTGACAGTTGTTGCGGCAAAAAGAAGTAAATTTTGTATAAATGATTTTCGGCAAAAAGTAGTGATTGGCATGTCTAATTTTATGACTAAGAAAGATCATCGTACACTTGTCAAGATCAATGGTGAGTTTGAGGAGAGAGAAAGTATGGAATACATGTGTCTAACAATGAGTGGATTAGGCATAATTTTAGGCATATGAGTTAGCCATCCACATCATTTCTCTTCAGCAAAAAAGTCCCGTTTAAAAACTTCGTTTGAGGCCCCCTGGCTACTACTACCCTACATGATACAAGAGGCAAGGGTTGTGATATACTCTTCATAGTATTAAGGTTTTATGATATTGTTTTAACATTTTTATACCGTGATGCTGTAGACCTTTCTATATGACATTGTACATATATGGTATTCACGTATTCAACTCCCATTTTTTTTTTTTTGGTTTAGATCTATCTTTGAGCTTCATTTTGTAAACTCTAATTTAAACATGTAATATCACGGTTGAAACGAGTTTGGGTAAAAACAGGCAAGTATGAAAAACTAGTCAACGTAATGGGGTGAAGTATAATCCAATGTGTTATGTTAAAGTCAACTTAAATGATAGCCATGAATACCCCGATCTAATCTTATTTATCATAGAAGTGAAGTACATAAGATTTTAAACATCATAAAGTTGAAATAAAACACGTCATAGAAGATGCAAACACAACAACACAATCATAACTATCAAGTGTTAGAATGATACAACATCAGCTACTGTCACCACGACCAAAAGGTCCTAAGGATAGCGGCTTATCATCTGGTGTTCCAGCCTTTTCAGTTGGCCTTAACCAGAAATCAATGGAACAATGGGATTAGTGATATTTATTTGATGTGCATACCTGATTTTTCAGTTGGCCTCATGTATAGTCTTCAGATGTCACCTTGTATATGGGTTGTCAATACAATCGATTGAATAGAAAGACACAGTGAAAGGTCAGGGTTCCTTGAATTGTCTCGAATGATCAACACTTGCACTAGTGTCATACTATTCAATATAGAGTAATCATTGCATTTCGTACGTGATGTTCACACAAGTCAAGTTATTAATGGTTGATGTTGATCATACTTGATTCTACACTATACACTACATTGTGATAAATATGTATAGCCATGACTTTTTGGCTTTTAGCCATGACTTTGGTTTGTGTCTAAAAGGCCTGATTATTGTAGTACGTTTTATTTTTTAAGGAAATGGAAATGGAGATGAGTAAAAAAGACTAGGAATGGGTCCAAAACCACATCCCTAGCTTGGTTTCGAAAAACCAATATATTGGGATTTTATACTGCTCTTTGATTCCCATGTCAATGTACCAGATGTTCTTATCATTCCAATAACATTCCAATAATCACTCCCCTATGCCAAAGTATCAAACATGCCTTAAGTGTATCAATTTGGTCTCATGTCCTTTGCTATCAATATATTTTATTGCCTTGCAAAAACAAAAAAGTAATATTACTACTAGAATGGGGATTTTATTCAAGAAACACATTTAGCCATGACCAAAGTCATCGTTAAAAGTCTACTAAATGACAAAATAAACAATTTTCAACATTTAACTCTAAGAACCAATTTTAACGACGACAATATCGTCGTTAAAATTTTTTCAAAATTTGACTATGACTTTCAACTCAAATATTTGGTAAAAAAAAAATGAGGTGGAACTTTCTCGGCCTTACGCATCTGGCACAAAGTGTATAAGTCAGTTTAGCTTGTATCGGAGTGGTTCATCGTCAAAAGAACAACAATGGCTTGAAGCATTATTCGTGTTCTATAAATTTTGTACGTAAACAATTAGTTGCTTTGACTAGTTTTTTAGTGCAAAAAAGGACCAACAACGACCCTATCCAAAAGGAGAAGAAGGAGTAGGAGCAGAGCAGAGAATCTTTTTTCATTCCAACCGAGAAAACTAGTAAAAGGAAGGATCAAGAATGTCATATATTTCAAGAGCTATATAAGTTTCTAATGAACGAGTTAGAATTGCCACAACAAAAATAGATAGAATTGGGCCTAAAAAAGCCATTCTGGTTTGTTATTGATTAAATATCAATGAGAACATAAAGATAGAAGAATTAACTAAGTATTAGATCGACCAAATTGAATAAATGACACGTCAATATTTATTTGATCTGCATACCTGCTTTTTCAGTTGGCCTCATGTATAGTCTTCAGATGTCACCTTGTATATGGGTTGTCAATACAATCGATTGAATAGAAAGACACAGTGAAAGGTCGGGGTTACTTGAATTGTCTCGAATGATCAACACTTGCACTAGTGTCATACTATTCAATATAGAGGAATCATTGCATTTTGTACGTGATGTTCACACAAGTCAAGTTATTAATGGTTGATGTTGATCATACTTGATTCTACACTATACACTATATTGTGATAAATATGTATAGCCATGACTTTGGTTTTTGTCTAAAAGGCGTTATTATTGTAGTACGTTTTATTTTTAAAGGAAAAGGAAATGGGTATGAGTAAAAAAGACTAGGAATGGGTCCAAAACCACATCCCTAGCTTGGTTTCGAAAAACCAATATATTGGGATTTTATACCGCTCTTTGATTCCCATGTCAATGTACCAGATGTTCTTATCATTCCAATAACATTCCAATAATCACTCTCCTATGCCAAAGTATTAAACACGCCTTAAGTGTATGTACTTTGCAAGGATTCTACTGCAATTACTTTTTAGATTCGAGGAATGTGCTATATACACATAAATTTAATAAAAAACATTTTCCCTAATTGATGCGTCATTGTAACT
Organism: Artemisia argyi; assembly: GCA_030686995.1. NCBI lineage: Eukaryota > Viridiplantae > Streptophyta > Magnoliopsida > Asterales > Asteraceae > Artemisia > Artemisia argyi. The sequence continues at coordinate 151,763,954 of CM060686.1, read as the reverse complement.
ATGACATATATTGGGCAATTAAAAGAAAAGAGGTAATGTTCAAAGTTAAATTTATCATGCCACATCATTTTGTAAAAACGGTTTTGAAAAATTCACTTGAATGTAACATTTCCTCATAAAATCATATTCATATTCATATTTTGAGTACCAATTTATCTCAAGTATGAAAAACTAGTCAACCTGATCAGGTGAACTATAATCTAATGTGTTATGTTAAAGTCAACTTAAATGATAGCAATGAATACCGGTCTAATCTAATTTATCAAACAAGCGAAGTACATAAGATTTTAAACATCATAAACTTGAAATAAAACACGTCATAGAAGATGTAAACACAACAACACAATCATAACTATCAAGTGTTAGAAAGATACAACATCAACTACTGTCACCACGGCTAAAAGGTCCTAAGGATTACGGGCTGGCGGCTAATCATCAGGGGTTCCAGCCTCTTCAGTCGGTTCAACGTTCGAATTCTTTGCACGTCGATCAGCATCCGAAATATTTGGAGGCCCGTCGCTTAGCTTATACTGCATCGATACGGGTTTATTGTTACGAGTATTAACATTGGAGGAAGTAGAAGAAGAGCCAGGCCTCACGGTAGCTGAAAAAGATGGAGCTTTACCCGACATTGTGAAACTAATTAAAGAAGTGTTTTAATTTGAATACTAAGTTCAATGTTATTACAAAGTGACATATGTATAGAAGTAATGACAATGTGATGACTTTTGACATGTGAATAGATACTTTACATTTTAAAACGATTTTCTAATAATTGATTTTGATTTGTAAATTTACTTAAAAAACGCGTAATGACAATGACACCTATCTAAACCAAAGTTTCCAAGTAAAATAACTTAAAGTAACAATGACAATGACACTAATCGTAACGCGCAATGACAATGACACTGATTTGCAAATTTACTTAAAATTGCCAAGTAAAATCCAAACCAACGTCGAAAAGTAACATTACTAGATACTGATCGACATCCTAACTTCTTCAAATGGAATTTGTATAATATATCACATTTTTGGGTGCATTTTACCTCTTTACCTCGTATGTGTATTAATCAATACTTTGCTCTCAAAATTCAAACCAACACTTTAACACTTAATATCAATGTGTTATTTTGTGTTTGGTCTTGTAAAATCTACTTGCATCTAACGCGCTTGATATCCATCAAAACTTCCAATTTAATCCACAACATTGTTTTTTATTCATGAACTCAACTTGTTATCGAGTAATAATGTACAACCATATAGGTAAGTTTTACTGTAACTTAAGCGGTTAGTAGACAACAAAGTCGTTGCTCAAAAGTTCCCTTTAAATAATGCACCTTTAAATAATTCACCCATTTTATCTTTCAATGTTTCTTTTGTTTTTCGTGGTAGGTCAATTGCTTTTTTTAGTGATGCTTGCTTTATCACTTTATACTTATAAGAAATGCCTTTTTCTTTACTACTAGAAAAAAGATGGTTTAAATTTGGTCTCATGTCCTTTGCTATCAATATATTTTATTGGCTTGCAAAAACAAAAAAAGTAATATTACTAGTAGAATGGGGATTTTATTCAAGAAACACATTTAGCCAAGTCCAAATTAGTAGTTAAAAGTCTACTAAATGACAAAATAAACAATTTTCAACATTTGACTCTAAGAACCAATTTTAACGACGATAATATGGTCGCTAAAACTTTTTCAAACTTTGACTATGACTTTCAACTCAAATATTTGGTCAAAAAAATGAGGTGGAACTTTCTCTGCCTTACGCATCTGGGACAAAGCGTATAAGTCACTTTAGCTTGTATCAGAGTGGTTCATCGTCAAAAGAACAACAATGGCTTGAAGCATTATTCGTATTCTATAAATTTTGTACGTAAACAATTAGTTGCTTTGACTAGTTTTTTAGTGCAAAATTAAACCGGCACTGGTTCACCGGTTCCGTAATTAATCCATAATTAATCAAAGGCAAATTTTCGCACTAAAATTAAACCGGCACTGGTTCACCGGTTCCGTCATACTTCAACACTTCGGAGACAACAGGTCTTGCTGATGTAACCGGAGACTATGATGGTTTTCGAGGGTTAGTCTGGTCTAGTTTTAAGGCCATAGAATGCTTAATTTGTTTGTTGTTATTAAGATTTTTTGTCATTTAATGTGTTTTGAAAATAAAATGGCGTTTTTTTAGTTTTTTGTTTTCTATCACTACAAAAATAAAGACTTTTAGTGACAAAAATTTTAATGACACATGTAATAAGTGTGAACAAAGTCTACATATACTTACACATTTAGAGAAAGTGTGAGCATAGTTTAAGTTTTATTCACACAATTTGAAAAGTGAAAGCAAAAGTGTTAGTTTTGCTTACATATATAAAAAGTGTGAGGAGATATGAAGTTTTACCTACACTTTTTATAAAATATGAGTAAAGTTTAGTGCTTTATCCACACTTTTTAAAAGTTGTTGACAAAACTATAATTTTATCTACTTCTTTTTAGAAGTGTGAGTAGAAGTATTACGTTACATACACTTTTTATGTAAAAGAATAAATGTATAAGTTTTTACCTACACTTTATACTAAGTGTGGGTAAAGGTATACTTTTACCAACACTTTAAAAAACTAAGCGATCAAGGAGTAGTAACTCATATCACGGGAGGAAACTTGGCGCAGAGTTCTATTACTATTAATGGGTGGCTTCAAGATTTCTTATGGGCACAGGCATCCCAGGTAATTCAGTCGTATGGTTCTTCATTATTCGCTTATGGACTTTTTTTCCTAGGTGCTCATTTTGTTTGGGCTTTTAGTTTAATGTTTATATTCAGAGTTCTATTACTATTAATGGGTGGCTTCAAGATTTCTTATGGGCACAGGCATCCCAGGTAATTCAGTCGTATGGTTCTTCATTATTCGCTTATGGACTTTTTTTTCCTAGGTGCTCATTTTGTCTGGGCTTTTAGTTTAATGTTTATATTCAGTGGACGTTGTTATTGGCAAGAACTTATTGAATCCATCGTTTGGGCTCATAATAAATTAAAAGTTGCTCCTGCTACCCAGCCGAGAGCCTTAAGCATTGTATAAGGACGTGCTATAGGAGTAACCCATTACCTTCTGGGTGGAATTGCCACAACGTGGGCTTTCTTCTTAGCAAGAATTATTGCAGTATATCTTTCTTGTTAATGTAATGAGCCTATCCTCTATTCTCTTGTCATATTCCAAAATGAAATCAAAATCTCAAACTAATCCAAGACAAAAAATTCGGAGGACTCTTCTGACCAAACAAAAAATATGTAATTGTCAGCAAAATTGTTTACTTTTTTAAGGGGCAATTTTACAAAAGGCCCAGTCGCTCAAGTCTTAGATGGTTTTTAGACACAAGTTGGTTAGTTTCTTCAAATGGACCAAGCGACTTGCGACTTTAACAAAAATGCGACATGTGTCACTAAAAAAAGTCGCGCCTAATCATTTGTGTCATACATGTGTAAGGGCTACTATTGAGCTACTTATCACCGGTGAATTTTAAAAGTTTGAGTTACCTGTAGTATATATGTGTATATATTGCTATTTGAGACAAATAAACCGTAACATGGAAACATAAAAGTGTAAAGAAACAATACTGTAAATCTTTGGATATAGAGACTCAAAAACACAAACACGGAAAATGTTGAGGCCTGTGATGCTCACAGTTTACTTAAGACGGATTCATCCTCTCCACGGTGCTTGAGAATCGTGAACGTCTATCTCCCAGGATACAACAACAACGGATAACCCCGTTAGCACAAACAGGTTATCAAGGCGAACCAAAAACGTGTCTTCCCTCTATTACAAACGGATACACACAAGCTCAAGATTAATGGTGAAAAAAGGAGAGGAGTGAGTATTTTTTCTTGGTGTATTTAGACAAAAGAGATAAGCTCTCATTTATAGGTGAGGAGGTCAAGGGAAAAACGGTCGGATTAATTACACACTTAATCCTACTAATGGCTCATCAACATAGAATTAAATTGGTCGTTACATATGACCAAACATTAATCTTGCTCTAAAGCCCCATTAGTATATTTGATGACCATCAATTGTCATTCAAACCTAAATATTGACCATATTTTCCAACAATCCCCCACATGAATGAAATTGATAACGGGAAACAAAATTTCAAGGACACATATAGTTTTGCAGTTGATATTTGCAAAGGATAGGTAGGTGTTACCCTTTGAACCTTCCCTTGTGAAATATACTTAGACTCCTAGCAGCTAGTAGAACTCGATGTCTTTGAACTGTCTGCTATTTGTGGAGACAACAATATATATTCACACAAATATCTCCTTGACACTTTTTGGTTCTCATAGTATGGTCGTTATGGTCATGAACATTAGCCTGGTTCTGCGAGAGCTGTAAGAATTGCGCCACCACAATTTCCTTAGAAGCAACCCCACTTCTCTCTCACATAGATGATTCTCGATAAATCATTAAAAGCCATATGTTTAACCTCATATTGTCACTGTTATAGGAATGGACTAGGAAGTTTACTAACTCTTTTAAATAAATGTGGAGTTTGTTACTCCCACACAGTGACCTCAGTTTATACAAGTAGGTTCTCCTTTTGAACCCAGATCTTGGGATCTCTAGTCAGCTGGGTTAGGTTTTCCTTCATATAAACTTTTCAAGGGCTTTAGTATCATTCCTCTTGACGACTTGCTAACTAACTCTCACATTTAGCTTTTCGCAAGCGGATCCGCAATATTATTCTATGACTTCATATTGTCAATACGGATAACCCATGCTGAGAGTAGTTGTCGTATCGACAAAATATGTTTGTACAAATTTGAGTTTTGTTCAAATCTAAATATATCATGCTCCAGGTAATTCTTGAGTATTCCAACTAGGCAAGAACTTCATGTTTGTTGATGTCCTTTTGAACTCTAGCTAGGCCAGAATCTCCCACATAGAATTTATCTCAAGAATTTTGTAGAAAGGTTCTGCCTTTCAATATATTAATCTTGTTTATAAGATTTTTCTCACATGGATATGACATCAAGATCATAGTAATTTGTCACTTCACAAGTTTCATACTAGTGTATGCACAATTTTTGAATGTCTTATGTTAATTATTTTCCGTATCATGATTAACAAATTCCAAATCTAGCATGCTATAGACCAAGGAATCAAGTGTATGACAGAAGATGCATCAATCTGATTACTCATAGCTTCATCTACTAACATTCTCATTCTAGACAAATCACCACCTTAAACCACACATGTTTTAGGAGGATCCCATAAGTTATATGTGTATGTCCTACACTTATAATATGTCATTCCAATTCACTTGTAAGTATATAAATATAATCATATTTAATCTCTTATCATTATATGATTATCACAATTTATTATGTGATTATAATAATATAAAATCAATGCGTATCATTTTACACAATCAAAATATGTCCAACTTAGCTAATGGACATATCTCACGTTGGATGACAATCACAACGTTCAAGTTAGTTACATAAACCAACATAATTCATTGTCATCTATATATGTGTTTTTTCTTGACATTTCACAATGTACTACACAATTATATTCAACACATAGTCATTTCTTAAATAATGACAAACCGTTCGATTATTAGCAATATGACTTAATAACAAGTCATGACGATTATTCACCTTTCTAGAATAACAAGTAGTTTGATTATTTGCACCAATATTCACAAAAGAATATTTGCAACATCCAAACTTCCAATATTCGATACAAAATCGAGCGACTTATTTATTCTCATGTTACAAAATTAGTTGCACAAAGCCGCACCAAACAAATTTAAATAGGCACTATTTGCCACAATATTTTGCACCCAATGAAACAAATAATTTTGCGTTGAACATTGTACAAAATATCACATAATTTTGTATTATAACAACCCAAAAATGTTGTACGAAACAACATCCAATCAACACAAATATTAGCACAAAATATATATATAGCCGCTTGGAAAAAATGTCTTGCTAAAATACAAACTGCGATCATCTAATTCTTCCGTTTAAGCTCAACATTTTTTTTTCTTTTTCGAAATCAAGTTTAAGATGTTTCATTGTTACCTAATCACCGAAAAAAATTGATACAAAACTCATTTGTTACCATGCGAAAAACACAATTTTTCATGACATCGCGTTTGTGACAACATACCAGTCAAAACTGAATTGATGTACCAAAATAAATAATGTGACCAAATGGTTCACCCATTTAAGCTCAAAATTTCCAGAAATCAAGTTTAATGTCTTAGACGAGTTCTATAAAAAATTGGGCTCAAACATCTATTTACCACGTGAACAGCGCATTTCCCATGAATGCGCAGTTGTGACAACAAATTCTCCAAAATGAATTGTTGTACCAAAATACTTTGTGAATTAACGTTCACCTATTTCGACTCAAACTTTCCAAAAATCAAGTTTAAAGTCTCAGAGTGCAGCATAACGGAATTGAAATAAAAAATCATATGTTTACTATGAGAAAAACACATTTTCTCGCAACAATGCACATGGGGCATAAACATGTCCAAAATGAATTTATGTAACAATAGAAATTTTGATTGAACGTATTTAAGCTCAAACTTTCGACAAATCAAGTTTAAGGTCTTAGCCACCCAACATATAAAGTTGGGTTCAAGTATTCATCACGACTGTGCGGCCGTGACAACATCTACTTTAAAGTCTAAATAACACCAAAACACATTCCAAATGAATGAGTTTTATACCGATTACCCATCTATGTAATCCATATCATTTGCACAAAACGATACGTACATCATACCTCTGTGTGAGCCACTTATTAGTTAGATAATTTAACTAGCACATGGTTCAAGAGCAGTGGACACAAACACATCAAGATCAATTTTGGATGCATATATGCCATGATAGATTGAACGTAAATTTAATCTTTTTTCTTCATAATGATATCTAAATTTAGACTATATGGTTTTTATATTCGACATCACACAATATTATCTTAGCTTTCTCTTCAACTTACAGAAAACAAAGACAAAGGCCACAAAGTGATTCAAATATTTTATTTCTCATGTCATTTATGAGTAATCATAACTATATTAAAAAACTCTTAAAATAGTTTGACAAAAAAAGAAAACGATCGGATTGGTTCAACAAAAATATATATAAATAAGAAATTATGCACATTACGATCAGAACCAAGTATACAAACTCAATAAAATTGTATCATACAATCTGTCATCTTTTAGCACATTATTAGCCTAGAATTACTTGTAATAAGAAGTTGTTTATCCAACACCGCTATATTAACATTTTTTTTTCCTTTCTTGACATAACAATATCCATCAAATTACCACAAAAGTACTCACGTATTGATTTATCACATCAAATTAAAGTGTCCCAGCTTCTTTATTGATATTCATCTATGGTAGTGAAGTATGTAAAACAAGAAATGTGTTTATAAATCATGACCCAACAACACCCATGTGAAGATACAAACTAGTTAACTACTGACTTGTCTTAAGAGAACAAATAGCAAATATTTTCAACTTATCATGCTTCGTTATTTTAGCCTCTAAAATGTGTTTATAAAATCTGTCTTAAGATTGTAGTATATATGTGTATATGTTGCTATTAGAGAAAAATAAACCGTAACATGGAAACATAAAAGTGTAAAGAAACAATACCGTAAATTTTGGATGTAGAGACTCAAAAACACAAACACGGAAAATGTTGAGGCCTGTGATGCTCACAGTTTACTTAAGACGGATTCATCCTCTCCACGGTGCTTGAGAATCGTGAACGTCTATCTCCCAGGATACAACAACAACGGATAACCCCGTTAGCACAAACGGGTTATCAAGGCGAACCAAAAACGTGTCTTCCCTCTATTACAAACGGATACACACAAGCTCAAGATTAATGGTGAACAAAGGAGAGGAGTGAGTATTTTTTCTTGGTGTATTTAGACAAAAGAGATAAGCTCTCATTTATAGGTGAGGAGGTCAAGGAAAAAACGGTTGGATTAATTACACACTTAATCCTACTAATGGCTCATCAACATAGAATTAAATTGGTCGTTACATATGACCAAACATTAATCTTGCTCTAAAGCCCCATTAGTATATTTGATGACCATCAATTGTCATTCAAACCTAAATATTGACCATATTTTCCAACAATCCCCCACATGAATGAAATTGATAACGGGAAACAAAATTTCAAGACACGAAGTTGTAATAGAGTTTTGCAGTTGATATTTGCAAAGGATAGGTAGGTGTTACCCTTTGAACCTTTCCTTGTGAAATATACTTAAACTACTAGCAGCTAGTAGAACTCGATGTCTTTGAACTGTCTACTGTTTGTGGAGACAACAATATATATTCACACAAATATCTCCTTGACATTTTTTGGTTCTCATAGTTATGTTCGTTATGGTCATGAACGTTAGCCTGGTTCTGCGAGAGCTGTTGAGAATTGCGCTACTGGTGTGTGCTTATTCACACACCTTTTTCTGGCCAAATTAAGACCAAAACAGACACAAGCTAACCATAATTGCCAAAGATATTGTACTTTTGTGTTTGTGATTGTGCAAGAACAGATATTTCAGAAATTGGCATAAATCAGGCCAAAAAGGACAAAAACGAGCACGAGTTAGGAAAACGTGTAAAAAGCTGAAGCCGGGGAAGCAAATTACCACTTTTGAGCTCAGATTGTCAAAACACACCCTGGGGAATCATGAAATGCCAAAAATAGTCCTTGGAGCAAAAGTTTGCAAAATTGGCAGAAATGGTCCCTCAAGTTTAAAAAATGACAGAATTGACCCCTAAGCATTGGATTTGGAAGAAAAGTCAACAAAGGTCCTTGGGAATTCATAAGTTATCACAATTGGTCCCTGGGTCAAAAGATTGAAGAATTTACAAGATTGGTCCCTGAACTTTTTAGAATTGGCAGTTTTAGTCCCTGGTTGTATAAAATGGAAAATTATCATTGAGGGTCCTTATATAATTAAAACCTGGCAAGTTTGGCCCTTGTGAATACTTTGGAAAGTTTCCAACATTCACCCTCCAATTTTTGGATAATTACACAATTGGTCCTTGTGATAACTTTACACCAAACGGATCCTTATTTTCTAAAAACCCAAAATAACTAATCCAAATCCGAACACAAAACAAACCCAACCTTAAACATTCCCACCCAAGCCCAACTATCCTAGCCCAATCCACCACCAAAACAAACCCACCCTGATTAATATTGCCAGGGTCAACATACGGTCAAACCCACCTTCTCCCCCAAACTACTCCCTCCAAAACCACCTGCAAAACCACCTTCCCCCTCCACCTGCCCATCACATACCACCACCTGCCCTACCTGTCACCTCCACCACCCCTACCCTACCCATATCCCTTCCTGCAACAAGCAATCAGACCCAATTGGCTTAAAAACCTTTTCCCGCCAAAACCACTTCAAGGGCTGAGATTAAATTCACACCTCCAATGGTTGATATTCATGATGGGAAAGCACCAGGGTCTCTTTTTGAAGCTTATAAATGAAAAAGAAAGAAGAAAGGAGGGGGTAGTAGTTAACAGTAGTTGTAGCTTAGGATAATAATGTCGTTTTAGATAATTTTTCATTTCCAGTGTTTCATTTAGCTTCTAAAGTGTAATTTTCATGTTTTAAGTGTATTAGAACCATATTTTCACCAGTAATTCAAATATTTAGTGTTCATTTCAGTTTATGTCAAAAAGTGCTCAAAATCTCTATTTCACTTAATGTTGGTAACTGTTGTTGTTTAGTGTTTGTATAAGCTCAATTATACTCACTTATAAGCTTTCTAAAGCTTAGAAAGAATTTGCACTCAGTTAGGTTAAGAAAAGCAAAAATACAAAAAAAAAAAAAAAAAAAAAAAAAAAAAAAAAGTTCACAAAATAAGTTAAAATTCAAAAATCAGTGTGGATGATGGAGAAAGCTTGGAGCATGGTGGATATTGAATTTCCAGGGTTTTAGAAGCCTCAAGGGAGGTGTTAGGATAGATTGGAGGCCCTAGTTACTTGTTTCTCAGTTGGACACAATTTGTAAGCCAAAATCTCATTTCCTTGTTTTACTGTTCAAATGCTTAATTATTGCTTATCTCAGTTCTTTTATGCTTATTCGATGAATGTTAGTAGGATTATTGCTTTATAACATTCCTTTGTTCATTAGTTTCCTTTGTACTCAAATCTTGCAATTTAACTGCCATTATAGCTTGTTTTTGATTCTTATGCATTTATTGTTATTATTGGTGTTTTTATGCTTGAATGAACTTATTATATCATTAGTTAATCTTGTGTATCAGTATTGTAGTCTAAAACAGTTAATTGCTTTGAAAATCATATTTACAGTTCCTTATAGGGGTGTTTGGTTCAGTTGAGTTTAGGGTATTCTATCTTGTTTTGTTCATTGAATTTGGTCAAAACATGTTGCAGTAGGTTATATTGGGACATTAGAACCATAAAAACCAGCCCTCATTAGCAAAAAGTCAATAATGCATTATAATCTCTCATACCTGTTTAAGTGTTAGAATGTAGGTTTGCATAATTATTCATTTTGATGCATAAGTGTATTTTTCAGCTTAAATCAATCTCATGTTTATTTATAACATCAATTTTAGCAATTAGGAGTCAATCAAAGTTCATCTTGGTCAAAATTCATTTCGATAGAAAAAGTTAAAAAAGTTCCAAACAACATTTTTAGTCTTTTATTTTTCATTTCTTCAATTTTTAACTAAATCTCACAAAATTTATGGATAATGTGCTCTAATAGTTTATTTACTTAGTGGTATTTTTGTTTTAATTTTTAGTATTTTTCTTATAGGGCTGAATCCACTTTTTCGGGCTGCAAAAACACATTTTCAACAGCAGAAGTGGTTTTTGATTTTTTATTTCTTCATTTTAAGCCCTTTTTACCTGAAATTTGGTTTGCAAGTTAGTTGGATGGTAATATAGTTGCTCATATTTGTTTGAAATTTTTTTAAATCTTTCTTTGCAGCTTTTTAGCCCCCTTTGGCATGTTTTTGCCCTTTCATAACAACCCCTTAGTGTAGCATTTTTAATTTCTTCATTTCTTGACCATTTCACCTGAAAATTGGTTTGTAGCTTATTTGGCAACTTGTTTACAAGCTTGTATTTTTATTTTATTTTTAGGATTTTTCCTTACTGCTTATTTAGTAGCCCAAAGTGGACTGTTTGACCCATTTAGTGCCCTGCACCAGTTAGTTTATTCCTCAAGCTCAGTTTCACAAGCCTCTAGCTTCCTCTCCAGTTAAGCTCACTATGAGCTTTTTAGCTTTTTGCAAAACTTGGAGTACTCACTTTTAATATCTAGTCTCAGTTCACTAATTAGAGCTTATTAGGTATCTTATTGTTTGCCCTCTAGTTGCTATTTTGAGCCTGTTTGTTTAAAGATTGATATGCAGTGAGCTTTTGAGTGTTCATGTTGGATTAAGCTTGTTACAATGATTGATTTAGCTTGTCAGGTAGTGTCTCAGGATAGCTTGAGCTTGTATTGCACCATTAGAATAGCTTTTGGCCGTTAGCTTGTAGCTTGTAATTGCGTAACTTCATTTTGAGTGTTTTTTCACCACTGTTGAAATTACAAGCTCTTACAAAGCTTGTTTGTGCTTTCTATAAAAGTTTTCTTTACAAAAGTTGTTTATTAATAGTTGTGGATAAGTTGTGTAAAAAGAGAAATAAAAAAAAATGTTTTGCAAAAAGTAGGTTTAGTAGGATTCGAACCTGGGACATGACCAACATCACAGACTCACCACACTCGACCATCTCTGCCCTTGGGTCTTTTGCAACCTTTGTTGCATAATCAATTCATTTAACATAGGATTTTTCCATTTTGCTTATTTTACACTTTTAGCTTATTTTCTCTGCTTTTTCAATAAGCAATTGTGTGTTTTTATATTTTTCTTAAGTTTCTGATATATTAAAGTATTTGTGTAAAAATTTTCATAATTTTCTGTTTTGGTTTGATATTTTTAATAATTAATTTAGGTTTAATTAGTTTTAATTAAAAAACCAAAAAATTAATTTTCTTTCTGCTTATTTATAAGCAATAGTACCTTTTTATATTTTTCATAGGTTTTATAATCCATAAAGTATTTTTAGAAAAATTTTCATAATTTTTACTGTTCATTTACTATTTTTCATAATTAAGTTAGTTTAAATAGGTTTTAATTAATAAATAAGTAAATAATTATTAAAATAGCTTAATTATAATTTTTATAAAATTTTTATAATTTTTTAGGATTCCTGTAATGGTTAATTAGTTTTTTAAAAAATTTTATAATTTTCTAAGTCACTTTAGTATTTTTCTTAATTTAAATTAGTTTAAATTAGTTTTAATTAATTATTAAATAATTTTTAATTAATATTAAATAATATATATATATATATATATATATATATATATATATATATATATATATATATATATTTTAAAATTTTCTTTTAATATTAAGTTTGTAAAAAGTCATTTTCATCCCCTCTAGTTTATTTCTGCTTAAAACTCACATTTTTCTCTGTACGCAATCGCTTGTTTTAAATTTGGTTTACGTTTATACATATCTGTTTCCTGTAATTGTTAATACTGTTTATTTAGCTTAATCCCAATCAATTCCAGTAGTTTAATCAACTTCAATTCATTATCTGGTTACTTTCTCAATCACTGAATCACTCAAACGTTTTCCAAAAATACAATTTCAATCTCGTCAGGACATAACGACCCGGGAAAACACTGTGCTTACACCGGATCATCAATTGATCACTTTCTCCGAGACTTGGCCTATTGACCACACCTGGTTAAGAGGTTGGTTTGGGAGGAGTCAAATTTTGGCGCCGCTGCCGGGGAGGTTGTTGCGTGTTTTCAAAAACGTTTAGCTGATTAGTGATTTTCAAAACCCTCCTTGTACAAATTTCACCACTTTGTAAATTTTTGTAACAATCAAAATCATATCAAAAAGTTTATTAACACTTTTCCTAAAGTGTTAACAACACCAAAAAAAAGCAAAAACAACAAAACAAAACGTGAAGTTAATTTACTTCGTATTCTTTAAGATTACAACCTATACAGGTGGTAAAGGCAAGTTCTGACATTAAATTGTGAACTGAAAAGAGATCCATTCTTCTCTTCCGCCACCCTGCGAGTAATCTTAAATTAGACGATTTTGGTTAACGAATCGATTCCAAAATTATTTCCCAAAGTTTTTCACACATACACAAAAACCCAAAAACATTTTCTGTTTTCTTGTTAATAATTGCATAAAATACACTATCGAGAAACATTCGACAGAATACTACCTAACTGGGGGTATGAACATTAATAAGTTCCCAAACCAAAGATAAAAACTTGCCTTTTTATCTTTGTGAATTGGTGTACCTTTTTCAAAGAAGCCATTCATATTGTGATTATTGGTTTAAGTTCCCTGTTGTTTTGCCTTGGTCTTCTTTTAATTGGTTCTGTTTTTAGTGCATGCGCACCCGTTTTATCTTAAATTGTTTTCCCGTCATAAAAATCAAAAAAGAATCATCGTTATCCTCTTAAATATTTAATTCTTATCTTTTCACCCTCTCATTGTTTAATTCTCCACAATGATCGATTCCTCACCATATCATCCCCATGTTCCTCGGACCATGGAGGATTTCTATCGTCCAACACTTAACGGTAGAGGAGGACCGATCACTCCAACATCAGTTCCAGGAACCAATTTCAAATTGAAAAATCATATGGTTCGACTGATCCAGCAAAATTGCCAATTTCACGGACTTCGAGATGAGGATGCAAACGAGCATCTAAACAAGTTCATATCTATCACTCAATCCATGAAACAAAAAGTAGTTTCTCAAGATAGCATTCGTTTGAATCTATTTCCATTCTCTCTATCCCACAACGCTGAATATTGGTTTTATGCTCTTAAAACCCACTCAATTCATACTTGGGAAGAGATGTTCCTCAAGTTTCTATCAAAATACTTTCCACATTCTAAAATGGTGCAGCTTAGGAAAGACATTCTGAATTTCCGACAATTGAACATGGAGTCCGTATTTGAAGCTTGGGAAAGATTCAAATCTTTGTTATGGAAATGTCCTAATCACCAAATTTTTCTTCTTGATCAAATCACAACCTTTTATCATGGTATAACTTCGATTGATCGAGAAAAAATCAGGTTGGCTGCCAGTGGCAATCTCATGCGGAAAACTCCACAAGAAGCTTATGATTTAATCGAGAATATGACACATCATCACTATCAGTGGGATACTGAAAATCAATATCACTCTACCACTGATTTGAGTGCTCATCATTCTGATTACATTTCTGCAAAGATTGCACAAATTGAGGCCCTTGGTAATCACAAAAGTTATATAAATCAATATTGCCAACAAGGACTAGGATCCTAACACTATTCACTTTTCATACTCCGATGAGAGTGACGAGGATGAACCTTTTGAAGAAGATATCATTCAATCTTAGAGTGGCAATCCCACTCCATCTTCTGAGCCGATCATTTCTAACTCTTCCCCTTCTCTCAAACTGATTGACGGAAGTAATATCACCATGGAAGAGCTCGAGGTCTTCTTCGAGGATGATCCAATCTCATCAAAGAATGAAGAGTGTAGTCTGGGGGGAGACATCCCTTTACTTGAAAAGGTGATATCCGATGAACCATCTCTTTCTCTTCCCCCAATGGATGTTTATGATAAGCCTTTAGATCCTCTGGAGCCCAAGCTCAAGTATTCTTTACCCAATTTGGAAAAATATACTTTTGATACGGCAGAGGAGTGTGATTTACCTCCTATTGACAATTCAAACAATTAGATGTTCTCCAATTCTGACGACGATGATTACTCTTTATCTTGTGGAGACATCAATTATGTGGATGAGTTACCTTATGAGCTCGTCAGCTTAGAAGAAGAGAATGATGAAGATATTGATACTGAAATCCAAGATGTAGCTCTTCGTGAAAAATTATTGAATATCAATATTCTCATTTCTAAGATCGAATCATTAAGTGGAAATCCCACTTCTCATCCCAAGTATTCTCTCCCTACTTACGAATCATTTGGTTTTGATTTCACGGAAGAGACGAATAGTGACAGTACCACTACTCATGCTTATCTCTCTCTTCTAGAATATGATTCATTTCACTTTGATCTTGATCATGAGGAGTTCTTTGGTGAACTCACTCACATCATATCTCCTACGGAGTATGATCATTTCTACTTTGATCTAGACAAAGATGCTTTGTGTGACCCGAGGGGAGATGTTCTCAATCATGAGAATTTGCTTGATGTCAAAATCCCGACCCTCCCACCCGGGAAATTTCTTGACCAAATGAGCTTAAATGATGAGACTCATAATATGGAAATTATGAACTCTCCATTTAAAGATGATGGTCTTGTCATGATTGTTATCATGACCTTCTTTCTGTTTCTCACATTTGATGTGACTTCTCTTATCCTTCACTCCTTCAGGAGTGAGGATACCATCTTTGACCCCGACATCACCACTTATAGTTTCTACTATTTAAAGCCGGGTATATCTCATCGGTGTGGAACTTTCACGTACTTCAATGTTTGTCCAAACATCTTGAATGAAAGTTCGATGGAGATTGTCTCTTCCACTTGCTTCCCCAAGAACCAATGAATTTGGGGATCGAGTCAAGCTAGTGACTCAGTGAACAAAAACATTAGCACGCACATGGGTTTTCACCCATGTTTCTGACTTGTCTCTTCTTTCTAATAAAGTGACGAGAAGGGTGCAACCTCTTCTGCATCTTTTGTTTGTAGTTGTTGTTGTGTTTGTACAGGTAATTGTTCCTGAAGCATGAAGGCTCTCGTGCTCGTGTTTTATCCTTACTTCATTCAAGCTTCATTGTTCAAGAATTCTGATATCCTTAACTAACGTTATCTTTTGGCATAATTAATAAACGGCCTTAGATACAACGTAGGATGACCCTCGCCTTTGAAACATTGAGGCCAATGTTTAACTTTAGTCTGGGGGGGGGGGGGGTATCTTTGATTTGACTTGCACCTTTCATGTGCCGTTTACTCATGCAACTCCGTTTTTCTTGAAAAATCCAAAAAAATTGAAAAAATTCACCAAAAAAAGTACCAAAAAATTGAAATTTTTTTTTGCAAAAATATAATAAGTTTTGACACTTTGTTTTGACTTTCCGCTGGGTAGAGTAGGAATAGAAATTTTGACTTGACCAGGAGTGTTGAGCCCTAGCTTGTTCCCTTAACTTTTTAGGCTAAGCATCCGCGGATCTCATTACTCGAGATTTTAAATTTGCGGAGAACGAGGAATGATAGTAAAGTCATTAGTATGATTAGATGCTAAACGTGGAATAGTTGGATTTCTTTAGAGATCGTAACGGTTACTTGTAGTCCTTGCTCCCGCAAGATTGAAAAACCAAAAATAAAATAATTAGAAGGGTGCAACCTCTTCTGCATCTTTTGTTTGTGGTTGTTGTTGTGTTTGCACAGGTAATTGTTCCTGAAGCATGAAGGCTATCGTGCTCGTGTTTTGTCCTTACTTCATTCAAGCTTCATTGTTCAAGAATTCTGATATCCTTAACTAACGTTATCTTTTGGCATAATTAATAAACGGCCTTAGATACAACGTAGGATGACCCTCGCCTTTGAAACATTGAGGCCAATGTTTAACTTTAGTCTGAGGGGGGGGGGGGGTATCTTCGATTTGACTTGCACCTTTCATGTGCCGTTTACTCATGCAACTCCGTTTTTCTTGAAAAATCCAAAAAAATTGAAAAAATTCACCAAAAAAAGTACCAAAAAATTGAAATTTTTTTTTGCAAAAATATAATAAGTTTTGACACTTTGTTTTGACTTTCCGCTGGGTAGAGTAGGAATAGAAATTTTGACTTGACCAGGAGTGTTGAGCCCTAGCTTGTTCCCTTAACTTTTTAGGCTAAGCATCCGCGGATCTCATTACTCGAGATTTTAAATTTGCGGAGAACGAGGAATGATAGTAAAGTCATTAGTATGATTAGATGCTAAACGTGGAGTAGTTGAATTTCTTTAGAGATCGTAACGGTTACTTGTAGTCCTTGCTCCCGCAAGATTGAAAAACCAAAAATAAAATAATTAGAATTATGCATTTTCAAAAGTTGTCTAAATTTTCGCTCACTTTACGTGATGGCATAAGCATTAAATGGGCCTTGGATCCTTTATTCTGAAAGGGGTTTAGGTCTTGGAACTCCCCGTTTTGTTGTATTCCACATGAGGTTCACAAATAACACCATTAATATGTAATAAATGCCAAAAATAGCTACGGTTCGACAAGCGGATCCTTGCATCCTTTGTTCTGATAGGCGCTTAGGTCTGGGAGTTTCACCGTGAAGCTCCGTATGCTTGAGGCAAAGTAAATTGAAATAAAGTCATAAGTACCAAAAATAACTGCAGTTTGACAAGCGGATCCTTGCATCCTTTGTTCTGAAAGGCACTTAGGTCTGGGAGATTCACCGTGAAGCTCCGTATGTTTGAGGTACAAGTTATATATATAAATCCAAGTTAAAAAAAAACGATGAAAAATGTTGAAAAATGAAAAGTAAAAAATATAATAAATGTGGTGTGAATGTGTGAGCTTTTTGAGTTAAAATTTAAACGATTTTTAAATCCGACTAAATCTATCAGACTTTAAACTTATCGGAACGAAAATGAGTCTAGATACAATAAGACTTGGGAGCAGGAATTTACAAGTAGCATTTATGAGTAGTGTTAGCATCTTAATGACATTTTTGGCTATGATTTCGTTTTTACGCTTAGCTTGGGAACTCGTGAAAAATCAGGAACAATGAATTCTATCCGTATGGACACTTTTCTCTGAGCGGTGTTTCTTACTCTGTGACCCTAAACATTATTGAAAAATAATGAAAGTCAAACATCCCGTCACACAATAAGTGTAAAAAGTACATAAACAATAGGGTAGTTAATAAAGTTGAAAAATGGAGCATTCTCAGGAATAAATGATTTTGTACTCTCTTTTGAACATTTTGCTACTTCTTCAATGTTAGTAAAAAGAGTTATGAAAGTTATTTATCTCGTAGGGCGTGAATTGATCCCATTGCGTGAGGACACGACAATACCTTAGTCTGGGGGATTTTGGTGTGTGCTTATTCACACACCTTTTTCTGGCCAAATTAAGACCAAAACAGACACAAACTAACCATAATTGCCAAAGATATTGTACTTTTGTGTTTGTGATCGTGCAGGAACGGATATTTCAGAAATTGGCATAAATCAGACAAAAAAGGACAAAAACGAGCATGAGTTAGGAAAACGTGTCAAAAGCCGAAGCCGGGGAAGCAAATTACCACTTTTGAGCTCAGATTGTCAAAACACACCCTGGGGAATCACGAAATGCCAAAAATAGTCCTTGGAGCAAAAGTTTGCAAAATTGGCAGAAATGGCCCCTCAAGTTTGAAAAATGACAGAATTGACCCCTGAGCATTGGATTTGGAAGAAAATTCAACAAAGGTCCTTGGGAATTGACAAGTTATCACAATTGGTTCCTGGGTGAAAAGATTGAAGAATTTACAAGATTGGTCCCTGAACTTTTCAGAATTGGCAGTTTTAGTCCCTGGGTGTATAAAATGGAAAATTATCATTGAGGGTCCTTATATAATTAAAACCTGGCAAGTTTGGCCCTTGTGAATACTTTGGAAAGTTTCCAACATTCACCCTCCAATTTTCGGATAATTACACAATTGGTCCTTGTGATAACTTTACACCAAACGGATCCTTTTTTTCTAAAAACCCAAAATAACTAATCCAAATCCAAACACAAAACAAACCCAACCTTAAACATTCCTACCCAAGCCCAACTATCCTGGCCCAATCCACCACCAAAACAAACCCACCCTGATTAATATTGCCAGGGTCAACATACGGTCAAACCCACCTTCTCCCCCAAACTACTCCCTCCAAAACCACCTACAAAACTACCTTCCCCCTCCACTTGCCCATCACATCCCACCACCTGCCCTACCTGTCACCTCCACCACCCCTACCCTACCCATATCCCTTCCCGCAACAAGCAATCAGACCCAATTGGCTTAAAAACCTTTTCCCGCCAAAACCACTTCAAGGGATGAGATTAAATTCACACATCCAATGGTTGATATTCATGATGGGAAAGCACCAGGGTCTCTTTTTGAAGCTTATAAATGAAAAAGAAAGAAGAAAGGAGGGGGTAGTAGTTAACAGTAGTTGTAGCTTAGGATAATAATGTCGTTTTAGATAATTTTTCATTTCCAGTGTTTCATTTATCTTCTAAAGTGTAATTTTAATGTTTTAAGTGTAATAGAACCATATTTTCACCAGTAATTCAAATATTTAGAGTTCATTTCAGTTTATGTCAAAAAGTGCTCAAAATCTCTATTTCACTTAATGTTGGTAACTGGTGTTGTTTAGTGTTTATATAAGCTCAATTATATTCACTTATAAGCTTTCTAAAGCTTAGAAAGCATTTGCACTCAGTTAGGTTAAGAAAAGCAAAAATACAAAAAAAAAAAAAAAAAAAAAAAAAAAACCATAAAATAAGTTAAAATTCAAAAATCAGTGTGGATGATGGAGAAAGCTTGGAGCATGGTGGATATTGAATTTCCAGGGTTTTAGAAGACTCAAGGGAGGTGTTAGGATAGATTGGAGGCCCTAGTTACTTGTTTCTCAGTTGGACACAATTTGTAAGCCAAAATCTCATTTCCTTGTTTTACTGTTCAAATGCTTAATTATTGCTTATCTCAGTTCTTTTATGCTTATTAGATGAATGTTAGTAGGATTATTGCTTTATATCATTCCTTTGTTCATTAGTTTCCTTTGTACTTAAATCTTGCAATTTAACTACCATAATAGCTTGTTTTTGATTCTTATGCATTTATTGTTATTATTGGTGTTTTTATGCTTGAATGGACTTATTATATCATTAGTTAATCTTGTGTATCGGTATTGTAGTATAAAACAGTTAATTGCTTTGAAAATCATATTTACAGTTCCATATAGGGGTGTTTGGTTCAGTTAAGTTTAGGGTATTCTATCTTGTTTTGTTGATTGTATTTGGTCAAAACATGTTGCAGTAGGTTATATTGGGACATTAGAACCATAAAAACCAGCCCTCATTAGCAAAAAGTCAAAAATGCATTGTAATCTCTCACACTTGTTTAACTATTAGAATGTAGGTTTGCATAATCATTCATTTTGATGCATAAGTATATTTTTCAGGTTAAATCAGTCTCATGCTTACTTATAACATCAATTTTAGCGATTAGGAGTCAATCAAAGTTCATCTTGGTCAAAATTCATTTCAATAGAAAAAGTCAAAAAAGTTCCAAACAATATTTTGAGTATTTTATTTTTCATTTCTTCAATTTTCAACCAAATCTCACAAAATTTATGGATAATGTGCTCTAATAGTTTATTTACTTAGTGGTATTTTTATCTTAATTTTTAGAAATTTTCTTATAGGGCTGAATTCACTTTTTCGGGCTGCAAAATCACGTTTTCAACAGCAGAAGTGGTTTTTGATTTTTCATTTCTTTATTTTAAGCCCTTTTTACCTAAAATTTGGTTTGCAAGTTAATTGGATGGTAATATAGTTGCTCATATTTGTTTAAAATTTTTTAAAATTTTTCTTAGCAGCTTTTTAGTCCCTTTGGCATGTTTTTGCCCTTTTATAACAGCCCCTTAGTGTAGCATTTTTAATTTCTTCATTTCTTGACCATTTGACCTGAAAATTGGTTTGTAGCTTATTTTACAGCTTGTTTACAAGCTTGTATTTTTATTTTATTTTTAGGATTTTTTCTTACCGCTTATTTAGTAGCCCAAAGTGGACTATTTGACCTATTTAGTGCCCTGCACCAGTTAGTTTGTTCCTCAAGCGCAGTTTCACAAGCCTCTAGCTTCTTCTCCAGTTAAGCTCACTCTGAGATTTTTAGCTTTTTGGAAAACTTGGAGTACTCACTTTTAATATCTAGTCTCAGTTCACTAATTAGAGCTTATTAGGTATCTTATTGTTTGCCCTCTAGTTGCTATTTTGAGCCTGTTTGTTTAAAAAATTGATATGCAGTGAGCTTTTGAGTGTTCATGTTGGAGTAAGCTTGTTACAGTGATTTATTTAGCTTGTCAGGTAGTGTCTCAGGATAGCTTGAGCTTGTATTGCACCATTAGGATAGCTTTTGGCTGTTAGCTTGTAGCTCGTAATTGCGTAACTTCATTTTGAGTGATTTTTCACCACTGTTGAAATTACAAGCTCTTACAGAGCTTGTTTGTGCTTTCTATAAAAGTTTTCTTTACAAAAGTTGTTTATTAATAGTTGTGGATAAGTTGTGTAATAAGAGAAATAAAAAAAAAAATGTTTTGCAAAAAGTAGGTTGAGTAGGATTCGAACATGGGACATGACCAACATCACAGACACACCACACTCAACCATCTCTGCCTTTAGGATTTTTCCCTTTTGCTTATTTTACACTTTTAGCTTATTTTCTCTGCTTTTTCAATAAGCAATTGTGTGTTTTTATATTTTTCTTAAGTTTCCGTTATATTAAAGTATTTTTGTAAAAATTTTCATAATTTTCTGTTTTGATTTGATATTTTTAATAATTAATTTAAGTTTAATTAATTTTAATTAAAAAACCAAAAAATTAATTTTCTTTCTGCTTATTTATAAGCAATAGTACCTTTTTATATTTTTCATAGGTTTTATAATTTATAAAGTATTTTTAGAAAATTTTTGATAATTTTTACTGTTCATTTACTATTTTTCATAATTAAGTTAGTTTAAATAGGTTTCAATTAATAAATAAGTAAATAATTATTAAAATAGCTTAATTATATTTTTTATAAACTTTTTATAATTTTTTTAGGATTCCTGTAATGGTTAATTAGTTTTATAAAAATTTTCATAATTTTCTAAGTTACTTTAGTATTTTTCTTAATTTAAATTAGTTTAAATTAGTTTTAATTAATTATTAAATAGTTTTTCATTAATATTAAATAATAAAATAATAAAAAAAAACAATTTTCTTTTTTATAAAATTTTCTTTTAATATTAAGTTTGTAAAAAGTCATTTTCACCCCCTCTAGTTTATTTCTGCTTAAAACTCACATTTTTCTCTGTACGCAATCGCACTTGTTTTAAATTTGGTTTACGTTTATACATATCTGTTTCCTGTAATTGTTAATACTATTTCAATCTCGTTGGGATATAACGACCTGGGAAAACACTGTGCTTACACCGGATCATAAATTGATCAATTTTTCCTAGACTTGGCCTATTGACCACACCTGGTTAAGAGGTTGGTTTGGGAGGAGTCAGCCACCACAATTCCCTTAGAAGCGACCCCACTTCTCTCTCACATAGGTGATTCTCGATTAATCATTAAAAGCCATATGTTTAACCTCATATTGTCACTGTTATAGGAATGGACTAGGAAGTTTACTAACTCTTTTAGATAAATGAGGAGTTTATTACTCCCACATAGTGACCTCAGTTTATACAAGTAGGTTGTCCTATTGAACCCAGATCTTGGGATCTCTAGTCAGCTGGGTTAGGTTTTCCTTCGTATAAACTTTTCAAGGGCTTTAGTACCATTCCTCTTCACGACTTGCTAACTAACTCTCACATTTAGCTTTTCGCAAGCAGATCCGCAATGTTATTCTATGACTTCATATTGTCACTAGGGATAACCCATGATGAGAGTAGTTGTCGTATCGACATAATATGTTTGTACAAATTTGAGTTTCGTTCAACTCTAAATATATCATGCTCCAGGTAATTCTTGAGTATTCCAACTAGGCAAGAACTTCATGTTTGTTGATGTCCTTTTGAACTCTAGCTAGGCCGGAATCCCCCACATGGAATTTATCTCAAGAATTTTGTAGAAAGGTTCTCCCTTTCAATATATTAATCTTGTTTATAAGATTTTTCTCACATGGATATGACATCAAGATCATAGTAATTTGTCACTTCACAAGTTTCATACTAGTGTATGCATAATTTTTGAATGTCTTATGTTAATTATTTTCCGTATCATGATTAACAAATTCCAAATCTAGCATGCTATTGACCAAGGAATCAAGTGTATGACAGAAGATGCATCAATCTGATTACTCATAGCTTCATCTACTAACATTCTCATTCTAGACAAATCACCACCTTAAACCACACATGTTTTAGGAGGATCCCATAAGTTATATGTGTATGTCCTACACTTATAATATGTCATTCCAATTCACTTGTAAGTATATAAATATAATCATATTTAATCTCTTATCAATATATGATTATCACAATTTATTATGTGATTATAATAACATAAAATCAATGCGTATCATTTTACACAATCAAAATATGTCCAACTTAGCAAATGGACATATCTCACGTTGGATGACAATCACAACATTCAAGTTAGTTACATAAACCAACATAATTCATTGTCATCTATATATGTGTTCTTTCTTGACATTTCACAATGTACTACACAGTTATATTCAACACATAGTCATTTTTTAAATAATGACAAACCGTTCGATTATTAGCAATATGACTTAATATCAAGTCTTGACGATTATTCACCTTTCTAGAATAACAAGTAGTTTGATTATTTGCACCAATATTCACAAAAGAATATTTGCAACATCCAAACTTCCAATATTCGATACAAAATCGAGTGACTTGTTTATTCTCATGTTACAAAATTAGTTGCACAAAGCCGCACCAAACAACTTTAAATAGGCACTATTTGCCACAATATTTTGCACCCAATGAAACAAATAATTTTGCGTTGAACATTGTACAAAATATCACATAATTTTGTATTATAACAACCTAAAAATGTTGTACGAAACAACATCCAATCAACACAAATATTAGCACAATATATATATATATATATATATATATATATATATATATATATATATATATATATATATGTTGGATCGATATACTCTGACCAAACTACTTTGTAGTTTGTAAGGTTTTAACAATATTGAATAACTTCAACACAATTAATATTGAAACACTGAATTAACCTTATAAAGTATGTGGAATCTACTAACACAAAGCTTAAGAAGAACTTTATATTAAATCAAACTTGAACCTGCTTGATTACACAGATTCACTAACAATCCCTAACTTATCTAACTCTTGTACGTACTCTTGTTTCTAACTCACGTGTTCACTAATTCGTACGTCTAATACTGTCACACCCCCAAAATCGGGTCCAGCGGAAGCATACGTGTAGCTGGGGTGTAACTCAATTGATATCACAACACAAGTACAAAAAGGTTTTCACTTCAATCATTTAGAATAAAATTATTTAACCAAAATGTTGAATCTACATTGTTAAAAATAATGCGGAAGTAGGCCCTTAAAATAATTTAAAACGGTCCCCAAATGAATAATCAGAGTCTTCTATGACCATGCCATGCCCTGCCAAAACCTCCAGTAGCGTGCCATTGCTTAAAACCTGAAAATACATGCTAAAGTGTCAACACGAGGTTGGTGAGTTCATAGAGTCTTGTGAAAAAGAATGTAATGCATTGAAATAA
Source organism: Artemisia argyi (assembly GCA_030686995.1). Taxonomy (NCBI): domain Eukaryota; kingdom Viridiplantae; phylum Streptophyta; class Magnoliopsida; order Asterales; family Asteraceae; genus Artemisia; species Artemisia argyi. The sequence goes on along the minus strand of CM060686.1, from coordinate 151,739,349 downwards.
AGATTTCCCAGCAAAGGCATCGTAAATCCACTCAGTTCCAAGTCCCGCCATAAGAGACTTGTAACCTGTGTGTTTACAACCCACTGCCAAATGTAATATGTTTGTAATAAATCAGTCATAAGGTTGTTGCAAAGGCATCGTAATTCCGTAGTAATAGTGGTGGAAAAGTATCGTAATTCCATAAGTAATTTTCGTATGTACAATAGCCACAAGTATAAAGTGAACCGACATAAATGTCAAAAGTGCTACATTGTCTCTTAAGCTCATGACCCCGAAGCTAGACGATACTTGGCCCCAATGAGTGTTTATCAGGCACTCTAATAATAAAGACATGAAATGCATCTGTAATTCTGTTGGAGCAACCCAAACACAGATGGAGGAGTCACCCTCAATAGATCTATTCACTCACTCTCGCTTGGAATTTAATTAACGGTCCATGAAATAATAAAGGGGACTTGTCCTGACGTGATAATAAGGAAACTTAAGCAATATATGGAATTTGTAATACTTTGGCATTGTACGAAAGTAATTGAAGCAATGTATTCTCCCCCGTGAGATTCAAATGTATAAAAGTATAACACGAGTATTTAAGTATGTATCTCCCCCAAGGAGTTTATAAAGTAATTAAACCAGTAAAAGTGGGGCTATGACTCACCTGATATGATGGTACCATGAACATGTAATGAGCTAAAAAATAAGGCGCGCACACTAGCCGCAACCTAAAATGAATGATGTACGATCTACTTTAGATCATGAAATGATGTTATGAATGTCCATGCACATGTTCCTATACCACTCTACTCTTTGAAAAATACTTGTTGTTATCAAAAATATACATTTCCAAGACTTAGGAAAAATATGGCTATTAGAAAAATAAAGCTAGTTGCAATATATATACTTATATATATATCGTATGTATCAATGTTCGTGTTGAAATCCTCGGGTTGAAATCCTTGAAATAACGCCTCGTAGTGATAAAATATACTTGTAATAACTAATACTTCATTAGTTATAAAATTGGGTACTTGGTATTATTTCTAGAAATCTAGAGTTACTACGTAGTTTTAGTGTTAATATTTATAAAAGCTGTCAAACTAAAATGAGTTTTGCCGATATTCAAACGTGAATATCTTTGTCGTTATAAGTCCGTTTTACTTGTTCTTTATATCCACGGTTACGTCTTAGTATGTAGTAATATATTTTGGAAAGCTTGACTCCTCCGGGTTACGTCTAAAGCCTCTTTTTGTCCGACGAAAAACGTCCAACAGCATGTATTTTTCCAGAAAATAGTTTTCGTCAGTAAACTTGCAAAAATCATAACTTCTTCGTTATAAACTCTTTTTAATCCGTTCTTTTGCCTACGGATTCGTTTTTGAAAGTATTTTCTAAAAATTTTGCCAAAGTTTACTTTTTATTTACTGATTTTCCAGAATTTACCAAAATGTGACAGAATATTTATATAGTTGTTACAAAACCATTTCCAAGGTTCAAAACTAGTTTCTACATCAACCAAAACTCTTGCAAACACCACAAAGCTATACTAACCCTACCATACACCTTCTTAGGGTGCCATGGGTTCCTAATGACTAGTAATCAAGTTAATTTAACAAGGGAACACCTAAATCACAATCTAGGGTTTGTATGTTCAAAAAGTATACAAAAATAAAGTGGTATAACTAGTTTGTGCATGAAATTAAGCATGAATACCATAAGATACATATGTTAATTAGATGAAAGCATGAAAATAATTTTGAATACTCACTTTGAAATAATAGGTGGTGAGATGATGAGAAACCTTGGATTACTTGTGTTTTTGTGTTATGATTCTTGATTAGGATGATGAAATGAACAACTTTGATGCTTTGTACTTTGGAAAATAATGGATTTTGGTTATGAAATGAAGTTGGGTCGTGGGTTTTGGTGGAGAAGAAGAGAAATGAGTTGCTTTGATCTAAAAAAAATATAAGTGTAGTGTATATGGTGTTTTTGTATAAAATATCTAATTTCAATGGCATTATTGTAAATAAATGGTCAAGTTCAAGTAACATGGATAAGCGGGGGGGGGGGGGGGGGGGGGGGGGGGGGGGGGGGGGCTGCACATGGTGAGTTTTGGGATGAGTATGTAAGAAGCTTGGTGTTATCTGGGTCACGGAGTCGGTTTTGGTTCCGTTAATCGCTAAACGTAAAGTTTTAAATCGCGAAACGTAAATCCGGGTATCGTAAAAATACGAAACTTGAAAGAATGACTAAACTTGTCAAAATACCCCATAATAAAATATAAAATGAATGGTATGTTCCATCGGGTTGCATAAACGCTGTTAAAACTGGAAACGCGGGTTAAAAACGCGTAATTCGCGTAAAACGCTGAACTGGAAAACGTAAAATTCCAAAATACTGGGTAAATGAATGTAATAACTTTTATGATGTTATAATGGATATAAAAATATGTCAGGACCATTGTGGGAATATTTAGATATATTCGTCGTGTATAAACCGGGTGTTAACGTTTAATATAAATACTTATAAGGAAAACGTTAAATGTATCAAATATATAAATTTGAAAATCCTAAGAGTGGTATAAAATGAAAATGTTGTTATGATGATATGCAGACTGTCTCTAGTCCGTATGCGGTGTCCTTAGCGCTAATGAAATGAATTCGCACCTAAACCAATCCGGTTACGCGAATTTGAATACCCGTAAACTAAATTTATGATGAAATGTGTAATGCAAATGAATAGTGAAAACTTTTTCGGCAATGAATAGTGTTTAGTGAATAGTAAAATTCTGAATGCTTCTCAGAATGTCAAACTGACACAAAAAATGATGAATAGTAAACTGATGAATAGTGTTTTGATGAATAATGTTTGATGAATAGTGTTTTTCCAAAGTTCGGAAAATGACATGAAATGGTGAGTTGTGACAGTCTTCCCCTCTAAAAGGAACTTCGTCCCGAAGTTCAGTTTATGTTGGTTTCTGAAAACATATTGGTGAAAAGGTGATGATATTCGAGAATTCCAGCGAACTCTAACGATAGGAATTCGACTCTACTTCAACTGTTTGACCTCTCGGTCCATGATTTCTACTTGTTCTCCTGCAAGGTTTATGTTTGACTTTGGGGTTGGATTCCTTTCCAAATGGGATTATGAGTGACAAATCTAAAAAGCTGATAATACATGGTTGTGTAATCCTGTTGCTCTCTGACAATGTTCAAGTCTGACGACCACTATGCCTACTCTGTCTGAAATATTACATGGTCCAGTGTATATCGGGTTTAACTTTCCAAGTTTTCTGAATGATAACATGCCTTTCCTAGGCAAAGCTTTCAACATAATTCTACCTACCAACTTGAAGTTTTAATGGTTTACAACTTATTGAACTTGTAACTGATTCTTGACTTGTAGGAAATTTCTGGTTATCTCATGAATACTTACTGGACTAGTGAGTTGGGCTTTTCCAAATCTCGATCCGTCAATGAATGTTGGCACTTCGACCATAGAGTGCCTCAAATGGTGTAGTCTCTACGCTCGCGCGATAACTATGGTTGCAACTGAATTTGATTTATGGTAATTGGTTAGTCCATCCATTTCTTGAGTCAATCACTCATGCTCTGAGCATATCTCCCTACGTTTGAATCGTTCTCTAATTCTGACCATTGGTCTGCAGATGATAGGTGGTGTGGTTCCAAAGAAATCTTAATGTAATCGCTAGGTGTTTGAGGTGAATTAAATTCCTCTATTAGAAATAATTGAAATGGATATCATGAATCTTGTAGAAAACTTACAAGGTTAAGTCCGTCAAAGGGGTGTTGTTGAAAATAATAGATTAGGATAAGGTGGTGATCCTCCGCAGGATGTCATGAATTGAGTCTTTCTCCACCTACGATGGTTAGTCTCCATTACTACGATTTTCCCCAAGCTCTATGTCATTAAATCACCAAATCCTAAATGTATAAGTAATGTAATATAGTGATTGATTTACCAAAGATCGATGTTTAAAATTTCTTAACGTCCAATAGTTTTGTAGAGATTAACCAAAAGGAATTTGCTTGTCAAAATAAGTGCCTCAGAAAAGTATTTCTTACAAGATATATGTTTTGCATAACTGTAGTTTGGAGAAAAATCCATGTAAAAGTGAAAGTATGAAGAGGATAAAATAGCCAGGTAGGTATGTCTGCACAAATGTATAAATGTCTAATATGTTTGAATAAAGTCTATTGGTGAGTCCATGTTCAATTGAATGTTCTACAGTTTTGGTTAGGAGATTGGATTTATCTCTATGGTGTTGTTTTGTGAGCACTCGTATCTAAACGAATCTTGTAATTCAGTCAAGCCAATACTTTCTAGATGATGGAATTTTGGCGATCAGGCCAATGATAGTGGTTCGAATGGTTTTGTGATATCCTGATATTTCTGTTGAGTTTTGAATGATCTTAGTGTACCGAGGGATCCTCCTCCTAGATGGTATGGAAAGAATTTCCTAGGGAGGTCATTGATAATATCCACTTATCAATACAGGGAGTAGTGTGCGATGAGTGGCATAGGAATCTATAAAGTGTCAGCTAATTCTATATATATATGGGGATGGGGAAAGGAAATGATAGTGATGGTGAGAAGGGAAGAGACTGTGACAACTGCGACAAAATTGATATTGTGATAAAAGAAAATACTGTGATGTAAGTGTATTGTGCATAGACGTAAATGTTCATGAAATTAAATGACCAGTTGACGTGCTTCCAAGCGGCGGTTCACGAGGTGATAAAAAGTATGAATGTTCTGACAATGAGGGTATACTCACACATACATGAAACATTTGGAAAATGAGTAAAGGATTCAATCCAGACAAAATTTTATTATAACCATTCTCAGTGTTACAAAATTCATTTCTGAGTCAGATATAGGTAGTCAGCCTATGTCCCACTATCCCGGGTTGAATATAGATGACTAGTCTATATTCCACCGAGGTTCCATAAATTTTGAAATACTCAGCTCAGTTATACTAAGACTATGTCCTTCACAAATACGAAGACGTTCTGAAAGACAAAAGCAAGTGACCAAACTCGAGGTCAAATGATGAAACTATGCAAGGAAAACATAATGCGGTGACATATACGATACGTGAACATGCTTATATGAAAGACAATTATAGTAATCAACTATAATAAATGAATATAATATATCAGATAATGAGACACAAATCTCATCACCTATGTCAGCAACTAACCACAAATGAGGCTTCAGCTTGGCAGGCAGGCACGTGACGGTCATAGGGTTAAGTTTTCGTAAAAGTAGCTATAGTCTAGGTTTTAAAAACACTTAGTTCGCTATAGCCAAAGCTCTGATACCAATCTGTCACACCCCCAAAATCGGGTCCAGCGGAAGCATACGTGTAGCTGGGGTGTAACTCAATTGATATCACAACACAAGTACAAAAAGGTTTTCACTTCAATCATTTAGAATAAAATTATTTAACCAAAATGTTGAATCTACATTGTTAAAAATAATGCGGAAGTAGGCCCTTAAAATAATTTAAAACGGTCCCCAAATGAATAATCAGAGTCTTCTATGACCATGCCATGCTCTGCCAAAACCTCCAGTAGTGTGCAATTGCTTAAAACCTGAAAATACATGCTAAATTGTCAACACGAGGTTGGTGAGTTCATAGAGTCTTGTGAAAAAGAATGTAATGCATTGAAATAAAGATTTCCCAGTAAAGGCATCGTAAATCCACTCAGTTCCAAGTCCCGCCATAAGAGACTTGTAACCTGTGTGTTTACAACCCACTGCCAAATGTAATATGTTTGTAATAAATCAGTCATAAGGTTGTTGCAAAGGCATCGTAATTCCGTAGTAATAGTGGTGGAAAAGTATCATAATTCCATAAGTAATTTTCGTATGTACAATAGCCACAAGTATAAAGTGAACCGACATAAATGTCAAAAGTGCTACATTGTCTCTTAAGCTCATGACCCCGAAGCTAGACGATACTTGGCCCCAATGAGTGTTGATCAGGCACTCTAATAATAAAGACATGAAATGCATCTGTATTCTGTTGGAGCAACCCAAACACAGATGGAGGAGTCACCCTCAATAGATCTATTCACTCACTCTCGCTTGGAATTTAATTAACGGTCCATGAAATAATAAAGGGGACTTGTCCTGACGTGATAATAAGGAAACTTAAGCAATGTATGGAATTTGTAATACTTTGGCATTGTACAAAAGTAATTGAAGCAATGTATTCTCCCCCGTGGGATTCAAATCGTATAAAAGTATAACACGAGTATTTAAGCATGTATCTCCCCCAAGGAGTTTGTAAAGTAATTAAACCAGTAAAAGTGGGGCTATGACTCACCTGATATGATGGTACCATGAACATGTAATGAGCTGAAAAACAAGGCGCGCACACTAGCCGCAACCTAAAATGAATGATGTACGATCTACTTTAGATCATGAAATGATGTTATGAATGTCCATGCACATGTTCCTATACCACTCTACTCTTTGAAAAATACTTGTTGTTATCAAAAATATACATTTCCAAGACTTAGGAAAAATATGGCTATTAGAAAAATAAAGCTAGTTGCAATATATATACTTATATATATATATCGTATGTATCAATGTTCGTGTTGAAATCCTCGGGTTGAAATCCTTGAAATAACGCCTCGTAGTGATAAAATATACTTGTAATAACTAATACTTCATTAGTTATAAAATTGGGCACTTGGTATTATTTCTAGAAATCTAGAGTTACTACGTAGTTTTAGTGTTAATATTTATAAAAGCTGTCAAACTAAAATGAGTTTTGCCCATATTCAAACGTGAATATCTTTGTCGTTATAAGTCCGTTTTACTTGTTCTTTATATCCACGGTTACGTCTTAGTATGTAGTAATATATTTTGGAAAGCTTGACTCCTCCGGGTTACGTCTAAAGCCTCTTTTTGTCCGACGAAAAACGTCCAACAGCATGTATTTTTCCGGAAAATAGTTTTCGTCAATAAACTTGCAAAAATCATAACTTCTTCGTTATAAACTCTTTTTAATCCGTTCTTTCGCCTACGGATTCGTTTTTGAAAGTATTTTCTAAAAATTTTGCCAAAGTTTACTTTGTATTTACTGATTTTCCAGAATTTACCAAAATGGGACAGAATATTTATATAGTTGTTACAAAACCATTTCCAAGGTTCAAAACTAGTTTCTACATCAACCAAAACTCTTGCAAACACCACAAAGCTATACTAATCCTACCATACACCTTCTTAGGGTGCCATGGGTTCCTAATGACTAGTAATCAAGTTAATTTAACAAGGGAACACCTAAATCACAATCTAGGGTTTGTATGTTCAAAAAGTATACAAAAATAAAGTGGTATAACTAGTTTGTGCATGAAATTAAGCATGAATACCATAAGATACATATGTTAATTAGATGAAAACATGAAAATAATTTTGAATACTCACTTTGAAATAATAGGTGGTGAGATGATGAGAAACCTTGGATTACTTGTGTTTTTGTGTTATGATTCTTGATTAGGATGATGAAATGAACAACTTTGATGCTTTGTACTTTGAAAAATAATGGATTTTGGTTATGAAATGAAGTTGGGTCGTGGGTTTTGGTGGAGAAGAAGAGAAATGAGTTGCTTTGATCTAAAAAAAATATAAGTGTAGTGTATATGGTGTTTTTGTATAAAATATCTAATTTCAATGGCATTATTGTAAATAAATGGTCAAGTTCAAGTAACATGGATAAGGGGGGGGGGGGGGGGGGCTGCACATGGTGAGTTTTGGGATGAGTATGTAAGAAGCTTGGTGTTATCTGGGTCACGGAGTCGGTTTTGGTTCCGTTAATCGCTAAACGTAAAGTTTTAAATCGCGAAACGTAAATCCGGGTATCGTAAAAATACGAAACTTAAAAGAATGACTAAACTTGTCAAAATACCCCATAATAAAATATAAAATGAATGGTAAGTTCCATCGGGTTGCATAAACGCTGTTAAAACTGGAAACGCGGGTTAAAAACGCGTAATTCGCGTAAAACGCTGAACTGGAAAACGTAAAATTCCAAAATACTGGGTAAATGAATGTAATAACTTTTATGATGTTATAATGGATATAAAAATATGTCGGGACCATTGTGGGAATATTTAGATATATTCGTCGTGTATAAACCGGGTGTTAACGTTTAATATAAATACTTATAAGGAAAACGTTAAATGTATCAAATATATAAATTTGAAAATCCTAAGAGTGGTATAAAATGAAAATGTTGTTATGATGATATGCAGACTGTCTCTAGTCCGTATGCGGTGTCCTTAGCGCTAATGAAATGAATTCGCACCTAAACCAATCCGGTTACGCGAATTTAAATACCCGTAAACTAAATTTATGATGAAATGTGTAATGCAAATGAATAGTGAAAACTTTTTCGGCAATGAATAGTGTTTAGTGAATAGTAAAATTCCTGAATGCTTCTCAGAATGTCAAACTGACACCAAAAATGATGAATAGTAAACTGATGAATAGTGTTTTGATGAATAGTGTTTGATGAATAGTGTTTTTCCAAAGTTCGGGAAATGACATGAAATGGTGAGTTGTGACAAATACCTCCTAAGGCTCCTTTTATAGACACAAGGAAAACCTTAAGTCGGTTTACAATACTTGAACGACAAGTAAACTAACTCTATCTTATTCTAGAATATTCTGATAATATTACGTTACGATATTGCATGTTAGTCCTTTGACTTAGAAGTACTTTGTATAATCTTCATGCATGAGCAGTACTTTGACCATGTTTGACCATAAGCAGCACTTTAATCTTCAAGCAGCACTTTGACATAGCAGTACTTTGAATTCCCATAAGTACTTTGATTCTTCATATCCCAACAATCCTCCCCTAACTTGAATTCTACTTGCTTGATTTCAAGTTTCTTTCTTATCTTTGATCTTCAACATCTTTATCTTCAAGGAAAATTGTATTTTGATTTCTTATTTGACTTGTGTGTCAAAGTACCCTTTATCAGCTTCAGATGATATCTTCACAATAACAAATCTTCACAGCTACTCAGCAACATTTTGACAAAATGTACATCAAATCTTTAAAGTTTCGTGCTATTCTCATCACTTCCAGGTGTGTAAACTCCTGTAAGAGGTGAATCATTGAAATCTAATGGATTTTGATTTCTCTTTACCAAAGCCATTAACTCTGGAGTAGCCAATGTTTAGGTTTAAGCACAAAAACCATGGTACATTGATAACCATGTGATTTTTAGCAAATCATCAGCTATCAATAGATTTGTTTAGTCTTTACCAAGAGCCGTTTGCTTTTGGACTAGTTAGTTCTTTGATTACAACCATGGTGAACTAATTACCAAACAAATGGTTTTTCCACAGCCTTTACCACAAGCCATTTTCTTGTGGGCTAGCCAACTCTTCACTATTACAGATATGGTGAGTTGAAAACCATACAATTTTTAGTAAATTGTCAACTAAAAATGGATTTGATTATCACATCAGAGCCGTACCCTCATGATGAGTCAAACTCTTTCTTGTCTGTTAAACATGGTGAGTTGATTACCATTTACTGTGTAGTATAAATATTAACACCATGTGTGACTTCTCAAAACCTTTTATAGATATCATCTTATGCTTCAAAACATTTTATTCAAAAACTTTACTGGTTTAATGCAACAAGCAGTACTTTGACAAAGTACTGTTTGTCTTGCAGTACTTTGAGAAAAGTACTTCATTATTCAAAAAGATTTATACAATAACAATCATACCAGTATTCATGCACTATCATCTGCAGTAGTCCAAAAGATGAATAGTTTAATCACCATCAAAGCTACTTCAGTCTCATTCTCAACCTCCATACCATGATCCAACATTATGACCAGAAGTTCACTTATCAGAGGATATTGTCTCTCTGCTAACATATGGACCATGGTTCCATCTTCCATTTCAAGTGAGTGTACCCCTGATGCCTCAAAGAATCTCCATCTTGTTATATCCCAATTCCTTTGATCATTCCACAGAGCTTCACTACTTGTTTCATTAGACTCCCAGATGGTCATTAATTCACTCAATAAAATCAATCCCACTCCAATTGGTTCAATATCTTCAAAGTAAATCTGTACTTGTAGATACAAATGATATAGATATTCTCTAGCTATCTTGTGCAAAATATCCCATAACATATTGAACACAGTGAAGATTTCATCCTCTCTATGAAAAATGAAATAATTTCCTTCTGGTGACTCTACCACTGAAAATGAAGAAATTTTGGATTTCTTCTCAGCATCCTCTGTCTTCTGTGGATTCTCAAAATCCACAACTCTAAGATAGTTTCTCAGTTCATCAACAGTTTCTGGTTTAAGCATCTTGAGTCTCTTTGATAACTGATCATCTTGAGTTGCTCTCTTTCTCTTTAACTTTCTTTTCTCAACCTGTTCTCTCCTTATTTCCTCCAACTTCTTCTCCCTCTCTGAATCCATAGGTACAAAACTATCCAGCTCTCTCTTAATAGACTCTTGAACACTATCCCATAGTGCTTTCACTTCTGGATATCTTAACTTTTGTAGATTCTTATATCCTCTTCCTTTCAAAAAGCTTATCATCCAATTTCTCTCTTGACCTAAAGTCATTGGTTTTCTTGTCACAGCAACTGGCTTACTTATCTCTCTTAAATATTCAGCATCAAGTTCAGCTTGTTGCTTTCTTGCAGCTTCTTCATTTTTAGCAACTTCAAAATCTCTAAGCTGAGCCAGAGTAAAACTCTTCTTCTTCTTCTTCTTCTTCTTCTTATTCTTTGAAACATACATAATCCCTTTTCCCTTGTCATTAGGATCTAATTCTTCAGATTCAGAAGAAGATTCTAGGACTTGTGCTGGTTCAGAAATACTTATACCTCTTGGTCTTGTCAAACCAAGCATTATATGAGCTATAGTCTCATCATCACTAGCTGTATGCATCTTTTCTTCTTGCTGAATTGGATTGGAAGGACCAGCTTCTTCATCAAAAATACTTGTAGAAGGTCCAGCTGTAGAAGGTCCAGCTTCATCAACATTTATTGCAGCAGTACCTTGATCACCTTGATTCAAAGTAGTTTGCACACTAGTACTTTGAGGATCAGTACCTTGAGCAGTAGTACTTTCAATATTATCATGAAAATCAGTAGTACTTTGAATGTTGTCATATTGAATTCCGTATCTTGCTCAACATCAATGTTCTCTTCTTCAACAACAATGTTTTCTTCTTCAACAATTTCATCAGTCTGTTTCTCTTGCTCAAAATGCAAAGGTACTTCTGGATAATGCCATAGATGAGCATCTTCATTTTGATCTTGAAACACAACATCATCTTCATTCAGATTATCATTCTGATTCCTCCCCAATTTGAATGATGATGACTTCTTCTTACTCTTCTTAGATTTAGAAGCCTTCTTGGATTTCTTGTGAGACGTAGATTTCTGCTTCTTTGTTTTCCTCTGTTCCTTCGCATACAGTCTAAAATTTTGAACAAGAGGCCAAACAAACCTTTTCAATCTTTTAACCTTTCTTTTCAACTCCTTGATTTGAACATCTTGAGTATGAACCACGTTCTTCAGCCTTCTGTATTCCCTAGTTAATTCATAGGTGTCCAGCTGTCTTTCAACACCCTCAACTCCTTCATCTCCTCCAGATGTTTGTAACCCATCTGTGGGAGTAAAATCATTAGGAGTTGGTGATGGAGTCTCATCATGCTCTGAAGCAGTACCCTGCAGAGAAGTACTGTCCTGTGAAACAGTATGTTGAGAAGTACTGTCTTTGGAAACAGTCTTTTCCTTTGAAATAGATACTGAAGCAGTTCTTTCACTTGAATCAACATGCTGAGGTGAGGCAAGAGGTTGTGTTGGAGTATATGCTGATGCAGAATGCTCAGAATGTTCAGATTGTTCAGAACCACTAACTTCATCAGCTGCATCCCTAACAGCTTGTTCAATCTCCAAAATATGAGCTGTTAAAGGGGTATTTCTCCCAGAAAACTTAACACCCTTGGTTAACATAAAGGTAAACACCTTGGCTAGAACTTCAACAGTAGGCACAAAATCTTGAGGTTTAGGTACACCCTCAAGTTGGTTATCTAGAAATAGCTGAACAAACCTAGGATACATCAACCATGGTGAACCTACTTTGATGTGACTAAGCATACCATCAAGGATCATATATGAAAAATTGAACCTTTGATTGGTAGCTAACCCAACTAAGGAAGAGGCTATGTTATGACCAAATTGATCCCAAGAAGTACTCTTTGGACTTAGACAGTGAAGCAAAACATGTACTAGATACTTCCAGTGAGGACTAAACAAGGCCTTATGAAAAGTAAGCTTGGTAAGATCTCCTTCATAGCCTATATCCCTAAGTGTATCCCAAATAAATTGTTATCAAATAAAATAGTACCTTCTTCATCATCAAACGACAAAGCCTCCCTTATGGTTGCTTCAGTAACACGAATAGGTCTCCCTGCAACAGTAGCATTAATAACATCTTCATCATCTTCCAAAGCAAATCTGGCTATTCTCCAAAACTCTTGAATCCAGGGCCCAATGATTGCAGGTTTAACTAACAGAGCATAGTCAATGGTTGACCCAGTGAGGAAATCAGTGATGGAATGAAAATCAACATTCTTTGGTGTTTTGTCCAAATTGGCAATCACATTGTGTTTGTTAATGGTTGGACAGTTTGCCATTGCTGATAATTGTGAAAAGAATGATGATTGGGTATGGTTGTGTGATCTGATTTAAATGATGATGGATATAAAAAATGGAAGGGATAATATGAAAAGATATTCAGAAAATCTTGGCCAAATAAATTAACAAATCTTTTATTTGTGGCACTTATCTTCTCCGAATAATGTGCAAAGTGGTTAGCCCCTCTTTTTGACCGTTGGAACAGTACTTTTGTCAGAACAGTACTTTCCATTAAATGCCAAACAGTACGTTCCCTTTAAATACTAAGTAGTACTTTCCCTCTAATGCAAAGCAGTACTGTGATTCAAAGTACTGTGCTCCAAAATATCATACCAATTTTGACTTTTTGACTAATCCACTTTAACCATATCAGTCAAACTAAGATAATAAAGACTAACTATATTTACTTTCCCAAATCTACCAAAGCAGATGGAAGTAAATACCCTTTATAAATACCCATGACTTTGACTTTTCCTATAAATAGGGGTCGGCTCAACACATAACTTCATCAAAACTTTTCTTCATTATCACAAAACCTAGCTTCACCATGAGTCACTTTCCGATAATCAACATCTCTTCAGATGAATCTTCTGACTCTTACCAAGAATCTTTAGGATGGAGTGGCTATTTTCCACCTTGTGCATCAACTTCATCTTCAAGAAGGCCAAAGAAGAAACTTCCAGATCTAGAGTTCTATGATGATCAGCCATACATCCTGTCCAAGAGGTTACCACAGGCACTTACACAAGCCTTGAAATCAGCTGTGAGAAACATGAAGTGGTCTGGCCAAAAGAAGTCAACAAGACCAGAAAAACCTCCAAAGCAAGTGCTTGGCCTTTCTTGCCCAAGAAAGCAATCATCTTTTGATGACAAGAGAAGGATTGCTCAGAAGGCAAAGCATGATTATCAAGGAAAGGGAAAAAGGCCAATGGAGTAGATGGTGTAGGATGTAGTTTGTTTAGGGTTTGTGTTTGTTTGTTTTGATGATGTGACTTGTACTTGTAACTCCTTTGAACATGAATAAAAGTACTCTTCCTGTTTAGTGATACATGTAGCCTCCCCTTAAATAATGACTAGCTACTAATGCCTCCCCTCAAATGTAGCTTAATTATTTATCATTCCAATACTCACCACTAAATGGTTAAATCTTGAAACATCAAAGCCCTTTGTGAGTAAATCTGCTACACTATCATCAGTGTGAACCTTAATTACATTTATGAGTCTATGCTCATAACAATCTCTGATAAAGTGATGCCTAATCTGAATGTGCTTAGTATTTGAATGATAGACAGGATTCTTCATAATACAAATGGTACTCTCATTATCAATATTGATGGGAGTATTCTTGAAATTGAATCCATAATCCAAAAGTTGATTCTGTAACCAAAGCACTTGGCCACAACAACTTGCATCTACAACATACTTTGCTTCTGTGGATGAGGTTGCTGCAATTGTTTGCTTTTTACACTGCCATGAAACTAATCTTCTTCCAAGATATTGGCATCCTCCAATTGTAGATCTTCTGTCATAGTTGTCACCAGCATAATCACTGTCTGAAAAGGCTTCCAAATGAAAAGGGGACTCCCTAGGGTACCATAACCCTAGCTTAGATTGATGCCTTAGATACCTAAAAATCCTCTTGACTGCATTCAGATGTGTAACTTTGGGTTTAACATGATGTCTTGCACATAAACAAACAACAAAAGTAATATCAGGTCTAGATGCAGTCAAATACATTAGACATCCAATCATTGATCTATATAGCTTGACATCAACATCCTCTCCATCTTCATCTTTTCCCAAGGGTTTGTTAGCATCAATGGGAGTAGTGGCTGGCTTGACAGTGGTAAAGTTAAACCTCTTTAGAATGTCTGAGACATACTTATCTTGACTTACGAACATTCTACTGCTTGATTGTTGAACTTGAAGTCCCAAAAAGAATGTCAATTCTCTCATGGAACTCATTTGAAATTCTTTCTGCATAAGCTGCTCAAACTCTTTCACCATAGATTGTTTTGTTGCTCCAAAGATAATGTCATCCACATACACTTGGACAAGCATAATATCCTTTTTGTCTCTCTTGATAAACAAGGTCTTGTCAATGGCACCTCTCCTGTAATCATGTTGCAATAGAAAAGTGGAGAGTCTTTCATACCAAGCTCTAGGTGCTTGATGTAGACCATACAGAGCCTTAATTACCTTGTAGACCTTGTTTGGATGTGCAGGGTCTTCAAAACCTGGAGGTTGTTTAACAGACTTCCTCTTAGATAGTGCCATACAGAAAAGCACTCTTCACATCCATTTGATACACAGGAAAGCCCATATATGATGCAAAAGCCAAAAACAACCTTATGGCTTCAATCCTTGCCACAGGAGCAAATACTTCATCATAGTCTACCCTTTCTTCTTGTCTGTAACCTTGAGCAACTAACCTTGCTTTATTCTTGATGACATTCCCTCTTTCATCTCTTTTAACTCTGAAGACCCATTTTGTACCAATTAGCCTCTTACCATCAGGTAGATCACATATTAACCAAACTTCTTGAAACTTGAATTGTAAGAGTTCATCTTGCATAGCTTCGACCCAACTCTCTTTAGCAAGTGCTTGAGATACTGTCTTAGGTTCTTCTTGAGACAGAAAACAAGCAAATAAGCAAAATTGCTGATCCTTGTGATTCACCCTATTTTGTTAATAAACAAAGCTAAGTAAAGAAGTATGTTGCTGAGACAAATTCTTAACTTTTGTTCTGGTGAGCACTCCTGAGGTAGAAGGCCCAATAATCTTACTGACAGGATGATCTTTATGAATTTTCAAGGTAGGGGTTGGTGAAACTTCAAGATTATCTTCCAAATTTGTGAAATCAGGATCTTCAATGGAATCTGAGAAAATGCCTTCCTTCTCCAACTCATCATCAGTATCTTCTAAGGCAGGCATGGTTGGATCATTCAAATCATCAGCATTGATCCAATTTGATGTATCTAAGACACTAGAGGTACTTTCAAAAGGTGGAGCAGTACTTTCATGCAAAGTACTGTCCAAGTGATCTGTGTCTTTAGACTTCTTCTTCTTTTCTGCCTCATAAGCTCTCCTTTGATCATCTTCATAAGATTTTGCAATTGTTTCTTGAGAAAGCATCCTATTAAGTTCATCTTGGATGGCTTGATCTTCATCAGATATTGTGGAGTTTGGTTGAACAGTACTTTGAGGCTCAACAGTACTTTGAGATTCAATAGTACTTTGAGGTTCAACAATACTTTTCTTCTTTTCACTATATTCTTCATCAGGAACATCTTTAGATCTCATATTGACACCATGAACAATGTATTGTAATCTTCATTGTGAACAACTTGATTTTCTTCTCTAACATGTACATAATTCATGGATGAGGCCATAATATCAAGGTCAAACATCCAATCAGGACCTTTACCTTTTTGATTTCCTTGATCTTCTAGAAATTCAACATGAAGACATTCTTGAACCTTCTTGGTAGCCCTGTTGTATACTCTGAATCCTTTACTATTGGTACAATAACCCAATAAGTATTCTTCATCAGATTTGCCATCAAATTTTCCTAGAGTATCAACAATATTTAAAATAGTCAGTGGACATCCAAAAGGTTTCATAAACTTCAGATTTGGTATCTTTCCCATAAGCAACTCATAGGGTGTCTTCATCTGAGGTTTTGTTACTGATACTCTATTCAGTACATAGCAAGCAACACTTACAGCTTCAGCCCAAAATGGAATAGGTAATTGAGAATCTGCAAGCATTGTTCTTGCTGCTTCTATCAAGGTTCCATTCTTCATTTCTGCAACTCCATTCTGCTGTGAGGTTCTTGCAATACTAAACTCTCTCTTAATTCCTTTGTTAGCACAAAAATCATCCATAAGCTTATTCTTGAATTCAATCCCATTATCACATCTTATGGATCTAACTTTGAGTCTCAACTGATTTTCAAGTGCTATTATAAGATCATGAATAGCATCAAAGGTTTCATCTTTAAATCCCAAGAAAAAGACCCAACTAAATCTGCTACAATCATCTGTTATAACCAAATAGTACTTCTTCTTGTTTAAACTTGCAACTGAAACAGGTCCAAACAGATCCATATGCAGCAATTCCAAAGGCTCTCTAACAGTTCTTTCTTCAATCTTTTTGCATGAAGCCTTGTGTTGTTTACCCTTCTTGCAAGCCAGACATGAGTGATCATTCTTGTAAGTTTTAGAAGGTAGACCGCTAACTAAATTGCCTTTGACCAACTTGTTGATATTCTTTGTTGAGGCAACATGATCAAGATCTCTTTATATTTTAATGATGACAAATAAACCATCGAAACACATAAAATAACAAACGTTAGCCAAAATTCCCCGAATCACAAGTCTACTGCTGGCGCGCCACCCACGCGTCAACGCGTGGGTAACGCGCCAGGCATCTGTGATAATCGGGACGAATTTTGAAAGTCGGCTTTCCCCTTACCCGACAAATGTGGATCTCTCAATACAGGTATGAATATGTTATGTGCTTAATTGAGAACACTCGAAACGAGTTTTCGGATTAGAGAGATCCAACTTTTAAAGCACCCATTTACGGGAAAACGCCAACTCATGTTTTCTAGCTATCGCCCCTAGCCAAGGCTTTTCTAAACTTAGGGAGCTTATATATTTCACGTAACATCATGTGAAAGCATCCATATGCTCATATCCCATTCTAACGTCTTCTCTAATTACGTCACGGGTTTACTCCCTTATTGGTCAAACTAAGTCAAAGGTCACTTTGCGTAAACGCATCCTTTCCTACTTGGGTTATGCTTTACATCAAGGCAAAGCACTTAACTTATTTGAACCAAGGTATTAGTTGAGAACGTCGAGTCGTGAAAAGTCACGAGGCATGAAATTATGGATTCTCGACGTTGTGTTACTTGAACTAATAAGTAACTTATGATTTTCTCAACTTATAATCTTAATTGTCTAAACCTTTTCTTCTTAATGACAATTAGATTATTTTCTTCTTAATTACTTTTCTTAATTATCTTCTTCATCAAAATACCACTTACACCAAAACCATCAAACCCAATACCACCAAATCTCCCACAATCCTTCCCAAATATCCTCCTCCAACATTCCCTTACACCACTTACACAAAAGTGTACTCTTGTCTCCCACACTTTTGATCCTAGCCATTCAATTCAAGTCCAACCCATCTCAACCATCAATTCCCTTACAACATCACATCTCTTATATTCCTTACACACCTTCAATCTCAACCATCCAATTCAAATTAAACGCATCTCAACCATCCATCTAATCTACCTTCTATTCCAACACATGTGTTTAATCACAACCATCCATTTCAAACTCAAAACCAATCTCAACCATTGGATCACACTTCCTCCCCAAGCAAAAGGCTCCTTTGATCTCATCCATTCATTTCAAACCAAAACCATCTTAACCATCCAATCTCTTACAACACATCTCAACCTTCTATTTCAAACCAAAACAATCTCAACCCTTCATCCAACCTTTCCCCCCAAGCAAAGGAATATACCTTTGGAATATTCCCTTCTTAACCCAACCATGGTTCACCTCACCCAACCATGGTTAGTCTCAACACACAACCCTAACCCAACCTTGGTTAACCTAACCAACATACACCTTAACCCATCTATGGTTACCTCTCTACAACCAACCATGGTTAACTCTTAACCACACCAAGGATAGAACATTCCCTTGGGTAAACCCTTTAACCTAACCATGGTTTATTCTTTATACACTTCTCTCTAAACCTAACCATGGTTACTTCTCAAAACTTAACCTTTTCAAACCTAACCATGGTTAACCTCTAAACCTTTAACCTAACCATAGTTACACCTTAACCCTTCCCTTGAGGAATATCCCATGGCATATTCTCTTCTCTATTATGCCATGTGAGGAATACCATTTCTACCCCTACCAAATTACCCTTTCTACTCTTCTACCCTTGGTATTTGGTTTTCTAATAAACACTTCACAAATGATTTTCCAAATTGGCTATTTGAGTTGGCAAACCTTAGATTGATTAATGTTAAGGTTTAGTATGAAGTACAATTGGGGGTTTAGCAAGGATAGGTATTTAAAGGATCAAAACCCAAAGTTTTGGGAAAATGTTTACAGACGCCTGGCGCGCTGCCCACGCATTGACGCGTGGGAGACGTGCCGGCCTCGGTAAAATTTTCCCAAGTTTGGGTCTTGGCCTATTAATACCATCCTTGCCTCTTGTATTCCTCACCCCTTGCCATTATTCTTTCTCTCTACATTCTTTCTCTCTAATCTCTCTATCTCTAATCTTGTGTTCTTGATTTTCATATAACATCTATTTAAAGAACACTTCTTCTTTGCAAGGGAAGAATCACAAGAACCTAATCCACTCTTGTGATTGTGTCGAGGGTCTTCTATCTTTACCCTTTCTACTATAATCGAGTCTCTAGGTTAGGTTAGGGCTTGGTTGAACAAACTTATATTCATTCATTCAATTGTTTGTAAGGGAAGTCTTGTGTCTTGGTGACCAAGCCTAGATCATTGGGGATCTAGTTGGGGTTTGATACTTCTGTGGGAAGTCTTGGTAGTGGTCTTGGTGACCCATAGGTTAAGTCGAATCACAAGATTCTTTAGGGTGGTTTCCGAGGGCGGAATACCGTGGGAGTAACTCCTTCTTTGTGAGCATCGATATTGGTGAATATCGGTGGAGTGAATTGTAACGGTTTATAGTCCACCTAAAGGATTATACTAGTGTAATAGTATCGGTGTCGTGGATTCGCAACTAGACGTACGGATGGTATAAACCCCCCATCCCGAACCAGTATATATCGTGGTGTCTCTCTTTACTCAATTTATATACTTTGGTTGTGTTTGTGGTTGTTTGGATTGATTATACAACCACTTAGTTTTCTTTGAGGCTTAAAGTTTTTAAACGTCTTAAAAGCCGAAGAAACCGTATTCACCCCCTCTACGGTTCTACAATTGGTATGAGAGCAGAATACACAAGTTTTTGAGCGTTAAAGCCTTCCCGAGAAGTCGTTTTAAGTCAAAGACTTCATTCCCAAAAATCTAAAATCCTAACTAAGATTTTTGGTAAAGTAGAGTATAGATCCATGGCTCAAGAGAACTATGTTGAGGGGTGTTCTATGAAAAGACCACCTTTGCTAGAAACCGATGGGTTTTGTTTTTTTAAAACCCGGTTTGAGACCTATGTTAGGTCGAAAGATCTTGATTTGTGGGAGATCATCCAAAATGGAAACTTTGTGTTCATGGTGGAAGATCCAGAAACAAAGTTTATGGTGGAAAAGCCACTTGCGGATCTAAAAGATGATGAAAGGAGAAAAATTGGCAAGAATGAAGAAGCCAAAATGATGATTTACAATGCTCTACCTCGAAGGGAGTTCGAGAGGGTTCATGTTTGTAAAACCGCCAAGGAGATTTGGCGTTCTCTCATCATCACTCATCAAGGAAATTTTCAAGTAAAGGATTGCAAGATCGATCTACTCATACAAAAATATGAGAAGTTCTCAATCTCGGAAGAAGAAACCATTAATAATGGTTACACAAGGTTCAATGCTATTATCACTAGCCTCACGACTCTAGATTCTAGTTTCTACAACAAGAACCATGTGAGGAAGTTTCTTCGAGCACTTCCGGTAAAGTGGAGGCCAAAGGTGACGGCCATTGAAGAAGCCAAGAATTTGGCGGAACTCCCTCTTGATGATCTCATCGGCAATCTCAAATTCTATGAGATGATTCTTGAAAACGACAAGGCTAGCACCAAAGCCAAGAAGGAGAAGGAAAGTCATTGGCTCTTAAAGCTAAAGTCACTAGTCATCAACCTAGTGATGAAGATGGTAGTGATGAAGAGGACGATATTGACGACGAGGAGTACAATCTTATGGCAAAGAACTTTAGGAAGTTCTTTAGAAGAGGTGGTAACTTTAGGAGTGGAAATAGGTTTGGTAACCGAGGTAGTGGTGGAAGAAACAACCTTGGTGGTGGTCGAGCCTTCGATAACAAAATTGGTGAAAGCTCTAGAAGAACTCAAGCATGCTACAATTGCGGTGAGAAAGGCCACTTCATGAATGAGTGTCCTAAGCCCAAGGTGAACAAGGCATTCGTGGGCGGAGCATGGAGTGATAGTGAAGATGAAGAACAACCAAAAAATGACGCTACGTGTCTCATGGCTCAAGAAAAATTTGAGTTATCTCTAAACCCTTCCTCTTCTAATAATTTAGATATCAACAACTTGCAAAAGGATAATGAGGAACTAGTTAAATTTGATGATGATTTTAGAAAAACTTATGAAAGAATTCGTAAAGAAAAACTTCTCCTAGAGTTAGAAAATGTTAAATCTAATGAAAGAATTTGTGAACTTGAAAGTAAAGTAAAAATACAAGAACATTGCAAAGAGGTGGTTGAACCTTGTAAAATTTGTGAAACACTCACACTTAAGGTTAACTCTTTAAATGGAAAAGTGTTGCAACTTCAAAAGGAGTTTTTAAGCTTTTCTAAATATAAAAAGAGCACTCATGATTTAGAAGAAATAATAAATCGTCAAAAGGTGTCTCAAGATAAGGGAGGTCTTGGATTTTCTAAACAAGGTAAAACCACTCCCGTGAGTCTAACAAAACCAATAGTTTTTGTAAAGGCAAAAGAAACCGAGACTTCAAATTTTTCCGAGGCTGACGCACTTCACGACGCGTCAACGCGCCAGAAGCGCGCCAGACCTCTGAGAAAAATTGGTGAATCATCAAACAATATCATTAAACCAACTACTCCTCAAGCTCCTCCTGTAAGTACTCGAGGTAATCAAGATCCCATTGCAAGAAGAGAAAACCCAAAACAAAGTTTTAACTCGGGTTCTCGCAATGGTCTTGGTTATAAACAACCTCGAGTAAATAATAATCCACTCTTGCCAACACCTAATGTGAGACCTACAACCACATATAAACAAAGACCTTCATTTCAAAATAATCAAAGAAGAAATTTTTATAATCATAATCAAAGGTCATCTCAATACCAATACAACAACTATCAAAGGAGAGAGAACTTCTACCCAAACCAAACCTACTTTAGACCTCAAGGATACAATAACTATAGATCAAGCTGTCATAGTCAAAATAATTTTTAAAATAATCCTAGGTCTGATTTTTCTTGATTTGGTATTGAGAAATTGTGTGTCTTACTTCAAGACCCAAGAATGTTCAACTTAGGTAACTCATATGCTAACCTAAATGGACCCAAGAAACAATGGGTACCAAAAGTATGAGTCATGTCTTTGTTGTAGGTTTGTCTCAAAAGTGATCTACAACCGGACGAGTGGATAGTGGTTGCACTAAACACATGACCAGGAAAAGAAGATTGTTCACTTCTTACATGGAGTATAATGACAATCAAGTCATTTTTGGATGCAAACTTAATGGCAAAATTGTCAGCAAAGGTAATGTCCTTCATGACTCCATAGAAATATCCAATGTTGAGCATGTTAGGGGTCTAAGTTTTAATTTGATTAGTGTGAGTCAATTAAGTGATGATGATTGTGAGGTTAAATTTACTAAAGTTGATTGTACTATTAGTAAAAATGGTGTAGTATGTAGGAACAAGGCTAGGCTAGTAGCACAAGGTTATAACCAACAGGAAGGTATTGATTATGATGAAACCTACGCACCCATTGCACGATTAGAATCTATAAGAATTTTGCTTGCATATGCATGTAGTCATAATTTTAAACTTTTTCAAATGGATGTAAAAAGTGCATTTTTAAATAGAGTCATCTAAGAGGAAGTGTATGTTGCACAACCTCCCGGTTTTATTGATTTTCAAAAACCTAATCATGTTTATAAGCTCAAAAAGGCCTTGTATGGACTTAAACAAGCTCCTAAAGCTTGGTATGATAGGTTGCAATCTTTTCTCTTGATTAATGAGTACAAAATGGGTATGGTAGATAATACTTTGTTCACTAAAACAAAAGGAAAACATTTTATTATTATTCCAATTTATGTTGATGATATCATTTTTGGATCAACATGCCAATCGCTTTGCGATGAATTTTCTAAAATAATGCATAGTTAATTCGAAATGAGCATGATGGGTGAACTTAGTTTCTTTCTAGGATTACAAATCAAACAATTGAATGAAGGGATATTTTTCAATCAATCTAAGTATATAAGTGAAATGCTTAAGAAGTTTGGCTTGGAAAACTCTAAGGCTACAAAAACCCCTATGTCTAGAAAAAGAGTTCTCACCCTTGACAAAGACAACAAATCAATGGATAGTACTAAGTATAGGGGCATGATTGGAAGCTTACTCTATCTGGCGGCAAGTAGACCGGATATTATGTTTAGTGTTTGCCTTTGCGCTAGGTTTCAAGAAAATCCTAAAATTTCCCACTTAGAGGCCGTTAAAAGAATATTTAGGTATATTAAGGGAACTCAACATTTAGGTCTTTGGTATCCAAAGGATTCGGGGGTAAAAGTATTGGTTTATGCCAATTCGGATCATGCGGGAGATATAGTTGATTTGAAAAGCCCTAGTGGAATATGTACATTTGTAGGTGCCCGGTTAACATCATGGTTCTCTAAGAAACAAACTTCCTTTGCCAACTCCATAACGGAATCTGATTATGTTGCGGCCGGAAGGGCTTGCCAACAAGCGTTATGGATGCAGCAAGCGTTTGTTGATTATGACTTTATGTTAAATGAAGTACCTATACTTTGTGGTGATACATGCTCTATCAATCTAGATTCAAGCCCAATTGATTACCCTCGCACGAAACACATTGAAGTTAGACATCACTTTTTAAAAAGACAACATCACCAAGAATCATATCACCATAGAGAAAATTCCTTGTGGTGAGAACACATCTAAGATCCTAGCAAAACCCTTAGATAAAGATCAATTCAATTATTTAAGATTAGGATTAGGAATGAGATTACTAGAAGATGATGAGGGTGTAAAGGATAAATTGGAAATAGTGAAGGAATCTTAAGTACAAACCCTCATTAATGATCCAAATATCCATACAATATTTTATATTTACCCTAGAATGTTAGCCTTACAATCTCTCCTTCACAACTTTATCCTCTTTAAAATCTCCATCATACCCTAGAAAATAACTCTCACCATAGGAATCATGTCTCTTTCGGAAGGGTCCATTAACAACAATCAAGGAAATCAAAACCCAGAGAGCTCTAAGAGGTTGAAAAGGTCATTTACGGATATGATGAAAAAGGAAGGTGATGTTAGGATTAAGTTTGAGTATGAGTTAAGAACCTTTGCGGAATGTGAAGTGTGGGACTTAATTAAGGAACCATTAAGTCCAAGGTTGTGTGAAGATGAGTATTTCATTTGTTGTGAAAACACCGCACACATGGTCAATACTCTCAAAGAATCAAGGATTGAGTCTAGGGTGATGCTCTTATCCATCCATGAAGGAATCATAGAGTTGCTAACTACTATGTCCAAAATGAATAGGAAGTTGGAAGATGATAAAGTGAAAGGAAAAGGGAAAGGGAAGATGGTGAAAGAAGAGCTCAATCTAGGCATAAACCTAGGAATCTAGACATCAAACTTTTATGTTGCCATCAAGTACTAGTATAGTGCTTTTAGATAAAGTTCTAGGATAGTTCTTGTATAATAAATGTGTAGCATATTTTTTTCATGTATGCTTGGAATGAAATACAATCTTTTGGAACTTATAAAATTTGTCATATTATGATGTGGACTAACCCATCTTGGACCTTCAAATGTGAGGATTTTTCTTGGTTGTTGCACGTTGTGGTGTTTTTATGTAGCTAGGCCACCGCAAAGGTAAGGCTCTTGACCCATGGATCCCCACCTTAAAACAAGGGGGAGCAACGATCTAGGGGGAGCTATGTTCAAGGGGGAGCACATTCGGGTGCTATTGGAACAAGCTAGCTTCCCATTTCAAATGGAAGTCCCACCTTTTTGATTCGACAAAAGGAGGAGAAAGAAAGCAAGAGGCGTGAAGACCATTCAAGAAATGTTAAAGGCTTCACTAAATTACAAGGCAAAGGTCAAGTCGCAAGCTACACCAAAGGCGCACTTTGTCTTCGCTAAGTTTTGTAATTTTATTTGCTTTCGGTTTTTATTTGTCATCATCAAAAAGGGGGAGATTGTTGAGGAAACATGATCAAGATCTCTTTATATTTTAATACTGACAAATAAACCATTGAAACACATAAAATAACAAACGTTAGCCAAAATTCCCCGAATCACAAGTCTGCTGTTGGCGCGCCACCCACGCGTCAACGCGTGGGTAACACGCCAGGCGTCTGTGATAATTGGGACGAATTTTGAAAGTCGGCTTTCCCGTTACTCGACAAATGTGGATCTTTCAATACAGGTATGAATATGTTATGTGCTTAATTGAGAACACTCTAAACGAGTTTTGGGATTAGAGAGATTCAACTTTTAAAGCACCCATTTACGGGAAAATGCCAACTCATGTTTTCTAGCTATCGCCCCTAGCCAAGGCTTTTCTAAACATAGGGAGCTTATATATTTCACGTAACATCATGTGAAAGCATCCATATGCTCATATCCCATGCTTACGTCTTCTCTAATTACGTAACGGGTTTACTCCCTTATTGGTCAAACTAAGTCAAAGGTCACTTTGCGTAAACGCATCCTTTCCCACTTGGGTTATGCTTTACATCAAGGCAAAGCTCTTAACTTGTTTGAACCAAGGTATTAGTTGAGAACGTCGAGTCGTGAAAAGTCACGAGGCATGAAATTATGGATTCTCGACGTTGTGTTACTTGAACTAATAAGTAACTTATGATTTTCTCAACTTATAATCTTAATTGTCTAAACCTTTTCTTCTTAATGACAATTAGATTATTTTCTTCCTAATTACTTTTCTTAATTATCTTCTTCATCAAAATACCACTTACACCAAAACCATCAAACCCAATACCACTAAATCTCCCATAATCCTTCCCAAATATCCTCCTCCAACATTCCCTTACACCACTTACACAAAAGTGTACTCTTGTCTCCCACACTTTTGATCCTAGCCATTCAATTCAAATCCAACCCATCTCAACCATCAATTCCCTTACAACATCACATCTCTTATATTCCTTACACACCTTCAATCTCAACCATCCAATTCAAATTAAACACATCTCAACCATCCATCTAATCTACCTTCTATTCCAACACATGTGTTTAATCACAACCATCCATTTCAAACTCAAAACGAATCTCAACCATTGGATCACACTTCCTCCCCAAGCAAAAGGCTCCTTTGATCTCATCCATTCATTTCAAACAAAAACCATCTCAACCATCCAATCTCTTACAACACATCTCAACCTTCTATTTCAAACCAAAACAATCTCAACCCTTCATCCAACCTTTCCCCCCAAGCAAAGGAATATACCTTTGGAATATTTCCTTCTTAACCAAACCATGGTTCACCTCACCCAACCATGGTTAGTTCTCAACACACAACCCTAACCCAACCTTGGTTAACCTAACCAACATACACCTTAACCCATCTATGGTTACCTCTCTAAAACCAACCATGGTTAACTCTTAACCACACCAAGGATAGAACATTCCCTTGGGTAAACCCTTTAACCTAACCATGGTTTATTCTCTATACACTTCTCTCTAAACCTAACCATGGTTACTTCTCAACACTTAACCTATTCAAACCTAACAATGGTTAACCTCTAAACCTTTAACCTAACCATAGTTACACCTTAACCCTTCCCTTGAGGAATATCCCATGGCATATTCTCTTATCTATTATGCCATGTGAGGAATACCATTTCTACCCCTACCAAATTACCATTTCTACTCTTCTACCCTTGGTATTTGGTTTTCTTATAAACACTTCACAAATGATTTTCCAAATTGGCTATTTGAGTTGGAAAACCTTAGATTGATTAATGTTAAGGTTTAGTGTGAAGTACAATTGGGGGTTTAGCAAGGATAGGTATTTAAAGGATCAAAACCCAAAGTTTTGGGAAAATGTTTACAGACGCCTGGCGCGCTGCCCACGCATTGACGCGTGGGTGACGCGCCGGCCTCGGTAAAATTTTCCCAAGTTTGGGTCTTGGCCTATAAATACCATCCTTGCCTCTTGTATTCCTCACCCCTTACCATTATTCTTTCTCTCTACATTCTTTCTCTCTAATCTCTTTATCTCTAATCTTGTGTTCTTGATTTTCATATAACATCTATTGAAAGAACACTTCTTCTTTGCAAGGGAAGAATCACATGAACCTAATCCGCTCTTGTGATTGTGTCGAGGGTCTTCTATCTTTACCCTTTCTACTACAATCGAGTCTCTAGGTTAGGTTAGGGCTTGGTTGAACAAACTTATATTCATT
Source organism: Artemisia argyi (assembly GCA_030686995.1). NCBI lineage: Eukaryota > Viridiplantae > Streptophyta > Magnoliopsida > Asterales > Asteraceae > Artemisia > Artemisia argyi. The sequence continues at coordinate 151,712,238 of CM060686.1, read as the reverse complement.
CATTCAATTGTTTGTAAGGGAAGTCTTGTGTCTTGGTGACCAAGCCTAGATCATTGGGGATCTAGTTGGGGTTTGATACTTCCGTGGGAAGTCTTGGTAGTGGTCTTGGTGACCCATATGTTAAGTCGAATCACGAGATTCTTTAGGGTGGTTTCTGAGGGTGAAATATCGTGGGAGTAACTCCTTCTTTGTGAGCATCGATATTGGTGAATATCGGTGGAGTGAATTGTAACGGTTTATAGTCCACCTAAAGGATTATACCAGTGTAATAGTATCGGTGTCGTGGATTCGCAACTGGACGTACGGATGGTATAAACCCCCCATCCTGAACCAGTATATATTGTGGTGTCTCTCCTTACTCGCTTTATATACTTTGGTTGTGTTTGTGGTTGTTTGGATTGATTATACAACCACTTGGTTTTCTTTGAGGCTTAAAGTTTTTAAACGTCTTAAAAGCCGATGAAACCGTATTCACCCCCCTCTACGGTTCTACATTCTTGAAATTCACATGGCCTAATCTTGTGTGCCATAGATGTGCTTCCTCCATTGTTGCCCTTGCTACTAAACATGTTGCTTTTTCAGTAGCCTTGATGTTCTTCATATCTATGATGTACACATCATTGGTTCTTGGTGCTCTCAGCATCACCAAGTTTTTATCTTCTAACTTAAACTCAGGGGAGAGTATAAGACATTCTGTGTCAAGGAATAACACAGGATACTTCTTGTCACAGATCTGAGAAACTGACAAAAGATTGAATTTCAGCTCCTTCACATAGCTAACATTCTCAAAATCAATGTTTCCAAGCCTTGATAGTTCCTTTGCTAGTGATTCTCCCTCCATCAGGATCATTCCCAAATGCAACTTTTCCTCCAAAATAAGCCTTAAAATCTGACAAGAGCTCCTTTTCTCCTATCATGCTTCCAGAGCAATCACTATCAACAATTAGATGATCTTTAAGCTCCTCTTCTGGGTTGCCCTGCATAAAAATGAAAAGGGTTAGTTTCTTTTAGGATCCCAAGCCATTACTGACTTGTGTTCCCCTTGTGGAGTGACATACTCAAATTCTTTGAGTATGTAGTCACCACTGTATTTGAAAACATGATCAAGAATTAATGTTTTTGTTTCCAAAACTTTTGGTTGATTCTTATCAACGCTCCTTTTTTCACCCTTATTCTCAAAAAGTACTGTTTCTTCCCCAACAGTATTTTCTTTCTTAACCCATTTAGTTTTAACAGTAGGTGTTGGGTTCTTTGTGCTAGGTACTCTTCTGGAGGTGTAAGACCTTCTAGATTTGTAGTAATTGAACTTCCTTGGTCTTTCTTTTGAAAAAGTGTTAGCAGTACCTTGGTTGGGTGGAAACCTAGCAGTACTTTGATAAGGTACTGCTTCACCAGTACTTTGTGAAGTAACTTTTGAAGGTACTGGTGGTTTGGAAAAAGTTCTTTTCTGGTGAGGGTACCTAAGTCTTTAGAGAAATTGCTATGGTTAACCCTATTTGAGTAATTCCAAACTGGTTTATTCTCCCTTGGTATATTCTCCATGTGATTATGATTTACTGATCTGGTCTTTGGGTATTTGCTTAAGTATTCTGAATGATAATCACAGTCCTTAATCAAATGGTGATGACTATAACATACATAACAAACCTTTGGACCCATATTTCCAAATCCTCTTCCAAAAGGTTTTCTAAAATTAGCAGTGTTTTGAAAAGATTTTCTTGAAGGTACTGTTGAGTGATCAGCAGTACTTTGAGAAGTTTTTGGAAGTACTGCTTGTTTTGAAAACACTTTATCACACCCTGAACCCTTGTTATCAACCCTAGGTTTCTCAACATCATCCCCTAAGGACTCAGTACTAGATTGATTTGAATTAGATTGACCTTTAAGCTTTTTCCTAAACTCTATATTATTTACTCCAAGATGAGAAACATCTTTCCTAGGTGGTTGAAAACTACTTGGGGGATTAGGAACTGCATTGTATCCCTTGTCATTCTTATATTCAGGAGGTGTTGGACTAGGGGATTCCTCATCACTAGATGTGTTTTCATCTAAGCTTATGAATTCTTCATCACTAGTTGAGGTGTCTTCTTTAAGAATTAGTTCCTTAGTCTTAATTGGAATCTCATATGTACTACTATTATCATAACCTAGGCCAGTTTTAATGTTTGATGTTCTTTGTTTTTCAACAAAACTAACATGTGGCAGACCTGATTCATTCCAAACAGCAAGTTTTTCTAACAACTTATTCCTCTCATTAGTAATTTTTTCAAGTTCAGATACCTTACATCCTAGCTTACATTCATTTAACTTTAATTGGTAATCTTGTTGCTTATATTTTTCTGCCCAAGCTACTTCATTGTTTTCATGAGTTATGATTTTGGCTTCCATTGACTCTAAAGTCAATTGGTAACCAGCTATCTCAGACCTAGCCCTTTGAAAATTATCTCTTTCTTTCACATATTCACTAAGTAACTTTTGATAAATATCATTACACTTAGAGCATACCTTAGAGATAGTGGATGAACTTGGTGAAGTAGCTATCATAGCAAGCTGAACAGGATCTTCTTCAAATTCCATGCTCCAATCAAAGCTTCCTAGACCATCTCTTGATTCCAAAGCAGCATATCCAGGTTCCTCATCAAAAGCTGTGCTCCAATCTTCCAATGCAACCATAGAATAGGTTACAGGTTCATCATCAAATTCATTGGTCCAGTCAACCTCTGATAGATTCTCTTGAGCCACTAAAGCTTTTGGTTTAGGTTCAGTAATAGGAACCTCTTTTCTTTCAACCTTGGGTTTTTCCATAAGTCTGTTTGCCTGATACTTTGCAAACTTGCATTCTCTTGCAAAGTGTCCAGTCTTTTGACAATTAAAGCACTCAATCTTGGATTTATCAAATGCTATACCCTGCTTAGCCTTGAAATCAATACGTCTTCCTGTCTTGTTCATGAACTTCTTGATCCTTGCTGTGATCATTACAACTTGCCATCTTATGTCAATTTCTTCAAGAGCATCATCATCAATTTGCAAAATATTTTCTTGATAAGTAACAGGTAGAGTGGCTTGCTGAGCAAAGAATGAACATAGAACATCATCTGAGTTGGTGTTGTTTGATGGTGATGAAGTGGTAGTAGTCATGGTTGTGCAAGGATGCTGTTTCTCAACAGCAGTACTTTGGTAAGCAGTACTTTTGGTGGAAGTACTACTTTTGTTTTCAGAAGACACAAAGGCAATGTTTTGGGGTTTCTGATGTGACCTTGATCCTATAATACCATTCATCTCATGCTCATACACCTTCAGATTGTTATAGAGATCATCAAAGTCCATAGAATCCAAACCAGGTTGGCCCTTGATCATAGTAGCAACCACATGCCATGTTGATGGCAAACTCCTCAAGAACTTCAAGTTTGCATCTTCAACTGATGCCTCTGCTCCATACAATTCAAGCATACTCAGAAGATTTTGGAATCTTTCATAGGCAGAATCAAGACCTTCTCTTTCACCAACAGTGAATGTTTCAAACTGTTGCTTTAGTAAGTTTCTGTGCATCTTCTTGGAAGCATCATTACCTCCAAATTTTTTCTTAATTGCAGCCCATAATTGTTTTGCATCTTGAGCATCATGAAACTTCAATAGGTGTCTATCAGGAATAGCTGACAATAGTATGTTGAGAGCCTTGTCTTGATTTCTCTTTGTAGCAACTGGTATGGTTGGCTTAGGTGGTGTAGGTTGTCTTGGGAGTGCAATTGGTTCTTGAATAACCATATTACCATTGACTATCACATCCCATAGAGCATGGTCTGTGATAGCAATGTACTGTCTCATCTTCATACACCATAAATCATATTCTCCCTTCTTGACGATAGGAATTCTGACTGTGGTAATGGAAGGTACTGGTGCAACTTCTGTCGACATCTTTTAGGGTTTGTAGTAGAATTGGTGTAAAGGTTTTCTTCTTAATCAGAGTTTCCACACAAGCTCTGATACCACTTGTTGGATCGATATACTCTGACCAAACTACTTTGTAGCTTGTAAGGTTTTAACAATATTGAATAACTTCAACATAATTAATATTGAAACACTGAATTAACCTTGTAAAGTATGCGGAATCTACTAACATAAAGCTTAAGAAGAACTTTATACTAAACCAAACTTGGACCTGCTTGATTACACAGATTCACTAACAATCCCTAACTTATCTAACTCTTCTACGTACTCTTGTTTCTAACTCACGTGTTCACTAATTCGTTCGTCTAATACCTCCTAAGGCTCCTTTTATAGACACAAGGAAAACCTTAAGTCGATTTACAATACTTGAACGACAAGTAAACTAACTCTAACTTATTCTAGAATATTCTGATAATATTACATTACGATATTGCATGTTAGTCCTTTGACTTAGAAGTACTTTGTATAATCTTCATGCACGAGCAGTACTTTGACAATGTTTGACCATAAGCAGCACTTTGATTTTCAAGCAGCAATTTGACATAGCAGTACTTTGAATTCCCAGAAGTACTTTGATTCTTCATATCCCAACAATATATATATATATATATATATATATATATATATATATATATATATAGTCATAACTCGTAATTTCAGGTTTTTTTTTCAAAAGTCGAAATTTCATTATTCATTTCGGGAAAATTACTATTCATCCGTTACTATTCATCATTTACTATTCGCCAATCACTATTCACCATTTTACTATTCATCATTTTCGGAGTTAGTTTGAGATTCCGAGAAGCGTTCGAAAATTTTACTATTCATATGACACTATTCATTCCCGGAAGGAAAACACTATTCACGTGCATTATTCATTTCATCGTAAATTTAGTTTACGGGTATTTACATTCGCGCAACCAGTTAGGTTTAGCTACGAATCCATGCATCATTATTAAGGATACGTCATATAGACTGGAGTAGTCTATATATCATCAATAACACCATCAGCACTTTAGATCGTGCACGGATATGCATTATTTCCATTTACGTATGCTTAATTTGTAATTAACGTTACCGCTCAGTTTTTGCTACGAACATATACCCAATACTCCCGTCTACGATCCTAATATATTTTCATACTCATTATAATAATATAAAATTTATATTATTAATTTACCAGCTGTTTTGAAACCATTTGCTATATTTTCTGGCAAACGACTATAATTACGTCGAATCACGATATTTCAACCCGACAATTATTTTAATACCCGATTTTTATCAGGAATGTAATTTCATAATTTTTACAACTTCGTCATATTTTATTTCAACACGACACGATTTATTTTTAGTTAACTCGGTATCCGGTATCACCTAAAACTAATAATATCTAACAATATCAACACAATATCTACACAAAAGTCTTCACATTTTCTTCCACCCTTTGAAATTGCCGCCCCCCCCCCCCCCCCCCCCATGCCTCCTTCCCCTTTTTATGGATCTTGTCCCATACAAGATATTTATTTCTTATATTCCACTTTATTTCATAATACATACAAGTTATATCTAACTAGCAACATTTCTCTTTTTCTCTCTTTGGGGTGGACGGCCAAGAACAACAACAAGAGGAGAAACCATTAATTTTTCAAGATCCAAGTGTTTATCAAGTCCTAGTAGTAATCTAGTTTAGGTTTTGAAATAAAAACCACAAATATTAATTAGGTTCTCATCACCATCTTTCAATAATCACCACAAGTAAGTTACTAATCATTTTTCTACTCTTTCAAACTATTACTTGATGTATTTTTATGAGCTAGTAACAAAACATGCAAGTATGTTATGATCCCATACCACTTTAATTGATTTTTACTACATATAATGGGTTTTTGATTTTCCTATGGTTATTCTAATGAGATCCACCAAGGTTGGTGATGTTTAGGACCCCATGACACACTAAGAAGGTGTATGGTAGTTTAAGAGTTGTGTTGAAGTTGTTTGGAAGGTTTTTGCACAAGTTAGTAACTAGGAAACTAAGATTTGACAAACTTTCAAAGCTACTGTCCATTTTTGTTAAACGTGGGAAACTCAGGGTCTAGGGTGTAACTTTGGACCAAATATTTAGAAAATACATTCCGAGAAAAAACTATGGCCGAAAACAGGGATAAAAACGAGTTAATAACGAAGGAGATATGATTTTCCGAAGTCTAACGACGAAAAATATTTTCAAATATAGTTGCTGTCCATCTTTGCCAAACGTGGAAACTTCAGGGGTTTATGGGTAATATTGGGTTAGATATTCAGAAAATGCTTTCAAAAACGAAACCGTAGCCGTTGGAATCACTAAAAGAGCCCTTACGACGTGAAAGTTATGCCAAAAACGAGTTAACGACGAAAACTATATTTTTCAGAAAATACCTTGCTGTTGAACAGATTTCATGGACTGTTTTGAGGCCTAAACCATGATCTAGCCGTCCCGACTTATCAAAAATATGTTAGTATGTTGTCCCACGATTCCGGTGATGTAAAGAACGTAGAAAACGAGCTTATAACGATCAAGATATACCCTTTTGAAACTAGACGAACTATATATATTTTTGACAGCTTCTAATAGCAAATATATTCTAAGTATAACAACTAGTGTTTTACAAAACATAATATTGATAGTCGATTCTCTATCTAATCAAGACCTGTATGGTTAAAAGTTAAATGACATGACTTCTAGACATTGTTGCAAGGTTTTCAAAAACGCCGAGCTTGACCATTGACACTTAACGTACCATATTTTGCGACTAGTTTTGCGAGGCCAATTTGGGCATATTTTCAAGTAATGAAAATGTTATTTTACGACGAAAATACTATATTTACCGATAAAACACCAAACGAGGATCGTGGAGTACCATTTCAACGTATTTACATGGAAAGTGATTATTAACTTAATGAGATGTCAAAAATGTATTTTTCGACGATAAACGTTATTTTCAAATGTCAAGAGTGGTATCGATAACATACGTAATTGCATGTGTAGCATCATTTCATTTCTTACATTAGAGACTATTATTCATATTAGGTTGCGGTTAGAGATCGTGCCTCATTTCTGTGTATCCACTTTTGTCATCGTAGCTATCGCACCAGGTGAGTCATAGCCCCTACTTTTTCAATTGTTTTGGTAAACTCTTTAGGGGAGAATACATGCTCGTTTTACTTAAACGCATTACTCGTTTTACATGGTTGATTACCTGTATTTCAATGGTATGTTTGATTACCTGTATTTCTTTGGTATGTTTGATTACCTGTATTTCTTTGGTATGTTTGATTACCTGCATTTCATGGGATTTGTCATCCTTGTTTATATGATCTCATGGTCACCAATTGTTCATATGTCAAACGTAATACTGCTGTTTTCCTACTTGACTTATGTTATATGACCTCATTGTCATTCTTATTTATCTGGCGACATTGTCAGTATTATTTATCTGGCGACATTGTCAGTATCATTTATCTGGCGACATTGTCAGCATTCTTTATCTGGCGACATTGTCAGCATTATTTATCTGGCCTCATTGTCAGCATTCTTTATCTGGTGACATTGTCAGCATTGTTTATATGGCCTCATTGTATGAATTATTTATATAGCCGTTTTGCTATATTTAACTTGGAATTTAAATACAAGTATTACTTTTGTTCACGTAAACATATTACATTTGGCAGTGGGTTGTGAACACACAGGTTACAAGTCTCTTATGGCGGGACTTGCAACTGAGTGGATTTACGATGCCTTTGCTGGGAAATCTTCATTCATATGCATTACAATTCTTTTTCACAAGACCCTATGAACTCACCAACCTCGTGTTGACACTTTAGCATGTATTTTCAGGTATTAAGCAATGGCACGCTACTGGAGGTTTTGGCAGGGCATGGCATGGTCATAGAAGACTCTGATATTCATTTGGGGACTGTTTTTAACTATTTTAAGGGCCTACTTCCGCACTATTTTTAACGATGTAAATCCAATACTTTTGGTTAAACAATTTTATTCTAAATGATTGAAGTGAAAACCACTTTTGTACTTGAGTCGAGATACCGATTGAGTTACACCCCAGCTACATGTATGCTTTCGCTGGACCCGATTTTGGTGTATTTAGACAAAAGAGATAAGCTCTCATTTATAGGTGAGGAGGTCAAGGGAAAAACGGTCGGATTAATTACACGCTTAATCCTACTAATGGCTTATCAACATAGAATTAAATTGGTCGTTACATATGACCAAACATTAATCTTGCTCTAAAGCCCTATTAGTATATTTGATGACTATCAATTGTCATTCAAACCTAAATATTGACCATATTTTCCAACACGACCTCTATTTTGTCCTTTTGTTCCAAAATAGTCAAACCTCTAGTAATATTATTTTATTCTTTTTGCTTCTTCCCAAGATCAAGCAACCTAGCGAAAATTTTTAAGCGACTGAACAACATGTCACCTTTTTGTACTTTACCCATCAAATTTTTATGTACTTTTAGAAAATGCTGTAATTTAAAAATACTTTCTAAACACTTTTTTAATTCAAATTATGGAGCGAATTTATAAAAATATTTGAGCGACGTAACAATATTTAAGTGACATTTTTTATTTCCCCCAACTAGGGGCGCCCTTTGTTTTCTCACTTTATTTTCAGTAAAACACACAAAATACCGCTATACTCTCACAAGCCAAGACCCATCTTCTCCAATTTGTAATCTTGTAACCTTAAAAAAATCTTAATAATGTTTTATATCAGGGTATGTATACTCTTTTTTCAACCATTATACTATATATTTTGTAAACCATGTTCGTATTTGTAAATTGACAATGGTTTATATTGGAATATATTGTTATACGTGAAACGTGTGTATATTTATTTTCTTTAATGTCATTTTTTAATGTTAGTTTAGCTTTACTTTAAATTTCATAGTTTAGTTTGTAACCAAATCTTGTTTCATCAGATCCATTAGATTACTCAAACTTTGAGTCTTTAAGCTACGTTGGTTTTGGTTCTAATTATTATTGTAAATATACTACATGTGGTGGTTACTATGGTTTTGGTGTTTAATTAGCTTTTGTTTTTGTTATTGTAGGAATATGAAGCCAAACTCATCATTAGAAGTAAACCAAATTACTTTTCTTTAATAAAATCCAAATTGGATCAAAATCGTAGGAAGTTGTTTCGGGCTACTTGTTTTGGTAAATGGTTGGACCTTTCTTATTTTGATCACGAACCACATATGATAGATTATATCTTACAAAAACAATGTTGTCCAAGTAATGCTCATTATGATATGCCCATTGTATATTATGTTGAAGAACGTCCTATACATTTCGGCAGACCAAAATTTTGTGTTATCACTGGTTTTCGATTTGGAAATGTAAGTTTTAGCTCATATAAGTCGGGGCATCTCAATTTTAGGAATAGGGTTTTCCCAAACCATGTAGGTAAAAAGGTCACCAATTTAGATATTATTGGTCTAATTGAAGATGAACGGGCATTTGGTATTATATAAGACGAAGATGCACTACGTCTTTGTCTATTGTTAGCATTGGAGGTTATCTTTACGGGCAGATTATTGGTTGAAGAAGTTGATGATACACTCTTTCGATTAATTGAAAACCTTGATGACTGGCATGCTTTTCCATAGGGGGAGTATATTTGGAGACATTTGTATGATCAAATTTTGGTTGTGGCTGATAAACATAAGTATAAATTCCTTCAAGGTATTAACAAAGACCGCAAACATATACGCTTTCAGGCTTTGTTTGGGCTTTCAATTTTTTATCAATATTTTAATGTATGTTACTTATGCTACATTTTATTCACTGAATTTGAAGCATTTGTTACCAGTTTATAGATATGGATATTGGAATCATTTGAAAGAAGCATTCTTTTGTGGAATAAAGTGCAAGAGATGATACAAAGAGGAGTATCGTGGTCAAAGAATGCAACATTTAAAAGATTAGATTATAAGTATCTTTTTGGGAAGGTAAAACTCTTCATCAAATTTGTCGTATTACTGATTTCTGTTATTATAATTTTTTTTAATTTATATTTTTAATTTATATTTTTCTGTAAGGGATTGGTATATACAGTTTATGGATTTTTTCCATTATTACACACCTAGAACTCCCCTAGTCAAAACCACACATCTCGCTGATGAGTATTTCAAGAAGTTGGCTGCGGCACGCAAATGTGGCAAGATAGAACAAAAACATTTATCTAGTATACGTAAAAGGGAAAGCAATTTAATAGAGATTAGCATAATTCAAGATGGTGTTATTACAGAGTTGAATGCCCGTTTTTTCAAACTCGAGGGAATTATTCAGGTTCTTGCTCGAGAAAGAAATGGGGTTATATATACATAAATAACTTGTTTACTTACATTCAGATGCCGTTTTTCTAATGACATTTGTTTTATTACCACTATTTTTCATTCACAGGAGAGATTGGTGTTTGATGATGATCTTCGGAATCTGAGTGCAGAGTTTTGTGACGAGCTCAATGATTGTTTTCTTGAGTTTTTCCATTTAAGTCAGGATACCAATGGCTCACAGCGGGTAGATGTGGATGATAATGATGATGTTGCAAAGGTGAATTACAGTCTGAATGTATATGTAAACTCTTTTCTTACCATAAGATATTATAACAATTTAAAACTAAGTTAACAATTACAGGAATTTATTATTCAAGAAGAATTAAGATTGTGACATGAAGAATTAGAAAAGGTTCGGTTAAAAGAGCAGAAATTGAGGGAAGAGGAGAAGAGGTTGATGATGGAAGAGGATAAGATGATAAGGATGCAAGAGGAAAAGGAGAGATTGGATGAAATTGAACGAAAGAAAAGGGCAGAAGCACTTAAGAATTCTAGTCACTAGAAACTTGCTACTGCGCACACAACCCCTACAAAGATGAGTGACAGTTCTGGTGAAGCTAATGCATATTATTGGACAAAAGCATATGCCGAAAAGGCGGAAAAGATAGCACAATCCTTCGGCTTACTGAATCCAGATATGACGGAACAGCTTAAAGATGTTAAGCCATGGGTAAAGGTATAAAAACCACTTATTCTATTGACAGATGAATATGACCGATGAATATGATCATAAGCATAATTGTGTCTTATACTAGGATCTAAAATGCTGGAACAATGCTGTGAACAAGGTTCATTTGACAGATGAATATGACCGATATCTTGGTCTAATTGGTCCGCTTAATTGTAAGTTCCCATGGTGTGAAGATGTGACTGTCGATAGGAGGTTCTGGGAAAGTTTAGTTTGCTTAGACCCGACAAGGCAAGGTTGGCTACTGGATGGGGCAAGTAATTAAACAACTGTAATTCACCCTATATTATTGAACTAATTTCTTTTATGTTTGTTCACACTCGTTTATGTTTCACAATTTACAACACATAGAGTTATGGGTTAATTACATGTGGCATGTTAAACCCTATACGGCTGATTGGGTGATGGTTAGTGGCTACTTTGTTCAGCTTCTACTTCAAAACTCGCTGCCTTTGTGGTATGTTAATGGGGAAAGGTATTCAATTTCATGGTCCGATGTTAAGCAGGTAATTCATTTTATTTCCATTTTGGTAGCTTAATATGCTTACTTTCTTGATTTCCTCCCCTATTTGCTTGACTTGACCCAATACTTTTTTTTTGATATTTTGGCACACATGCGTTGTAGGTTTGTATGCCTATTAATGAAACGGAAAGTCATTGGTTTGTTGCACGTTTCGAGATACAGACAGGAGTAGTTACATTTTTTGATAGTGGTGAAATATATATCGAGGAATTGCCAGATTTTTATATCCAAGTTATGGATTGTTTACAGGTTCGTCTATATATCCATATAATTAAGGTTTAAACATTACATTGTTTTAACACTTTAACATTTTTCCACAGTCTCAACCACCTGAGGTCCTAAGTGAAGCGCAAGTATTTCAGAAAAAAGTCATAGATCCTTCAACTTACAACATTACCTTTTTTCACGCTGAAAAAATACCGAAGCAGGGCGGGATATTTGGTGATTGTGGTATTTGGGTATGTGTTTTTTTATATCGCTTGGCTTATGGTATGCCGTTGGATGTTAAGGATCCTATTCAGGCTGCACTTGCATACCGTGAACAAATGGCTAAGTTTTTTTTAGACACAGGGTTTGCGTTTAATCATCTATCCAGTATGTTGTAGCCTCTTTAAACAATTGCTGACCATGTGATCCCTGTAATGGGTTCAATTTTTGTATGTGTACTCTTCTTGCATGTATCGAGTATGCTGTATTCTATTCGATGTCTTCAGTCATATACGCTGGCAACGTTACTTTATGTTTAATTTTTTTTAATTGGCAATGATTGGGAGTAAATTTTTATTGCGGTTTTCATTAAAATAATACACACTCCAATACATTGTTGCCAATTATGTAAAGTTTAATATGTTAACATGCTACTAAACACCAAATAAAAAAGATAATCAAGAAAGCACACACCAAATACAAGCATACACCAAAAACCCATACATGCTAGTTTCTATGTATTGTCCAATAGGTAATAGCAATAGATCTATTATTCAACGTGTAAGAGAGATAAAAAGCACCATATATCTTGGAACTATCAATTAATAACCTAATAACCACATAGTTTTCTTTGTATTTTCAGATTTTACCAAAGGAATGGGATCTACTCATACAGAATCAACAAAGTTTGATGACATTGTGTTTGACGATTGGATGTAAGTTTGTGTATTTTTTTTTCTATTCTTCTAAAAGATTTCTTTTTTGTCTACTAACATATGTTTCTTATAATTCTTTCAACTGTTACACATGAACTCCCATAATGTTGATGAGTGCGTCTTTGAGGTATATCATGGTAATGTTTTTATGTTTCTTCCCTTAAAGTACGCTGGTGGAAAAGTTATAAACTTAAAGTTACCTAGGTCATGTAGGTTATCTTATTTTGAAATATGTGACCTTTTGTTGAAAAACATACAAGAAGATACGTGGGCCTGGTTTTATTGTAAACCTGGGTGTAGTTTAGAAGAAGGTTTGACCATTGTTGAAACTGTGGAAAATTAGAAGGGGGGTTGAATAGTTTACCGTTTAAAAACTTTAAACTTGTTGTATCAAATGTCCATATTTAACTTGTTCTAATATGAAAGATGTTACTTGTAGTTTATGACTAACATAACTTAAAACATGTTATCACACAAGTACAATCAACAAGTCACAACACAAACAATCACATAATGCAAACATTAAAGTAAAGCAATAAGTAAAAGGAAAGTGCAAACCGAACACGAGGATTTATAGTGGTTCGGTCACGGATCTCATCTCCGCCCTACTCCACTCCTCGAGTACCCAACTCGAGAGTTACTTCACTAGATCAACAACCTCCCTTCTCGGCGGAGAAAACCTTACAATCGTCACTTACACTTTATCCGATACAAAGCTAGATACCGAGTTCTTTTACAAGGTACAACCACTCCTATCGTCGCTTATACAATATTTCCGACACTATGCTAGATGTCAAGTTCTTTACCAAGGGTACAACAACTCCCGCTATGTTTTGTGGCCCAACATAAAAACCTTGTGTTTTATGGCACAAACACATAAACCATCTAATCTATATTGTTATGATACAATGATGATCCAAGACATAAAAGTCTAATGGATATGAATGACTAATCTACATGAACTTCTTGAATAAGAAGTCTTCAATCATTGAGGATGTCAAGTGCCCTTGAATCTTCATATGTTGGAATGCTTTAATGAATGATGACTTCAAGATCTTGTAACCTTCTTGGTGGATCATGAAGTATGATATGCTTACAACAAAGATGAATGTTAGAAGCATTATGATCATTATTGAAAGGGTGACTCATGTGTGTTTCTACATTGTTTGCTACTGATCTAGATATGTGTTTTATGATAGAGAGAATGTATGTTCAAAGTCATCAACCTAATGAGAAGACCATGGGCTGCTATTTATAGCCAAAGGCTTCAGCAGACCCACGGATCAGGCGGAACCCTTTTGAGGGTTCCATCCGTTATGCCCGAAGGTTCCGCCGGAACAGACAGACTACTATTTACAATAACTTTCCATATCTATCAATGTCACGTCAAGTTACTTCTAGTCAAACACACAATAAATTAAGGTGCAATCCTTCCAAAATGTGTAAGAGGTCTTATGGAAAGTCAAACACTCAACCTTTCCATAAATGCACATGATGTGATGTATATATATATATTTCTATTTTAAGATTAAGAAATATATATGAAAGTAAACTTGTAAAATGTATATATTACCCAAGTAATGTTGTTATAGTAAGTTAATGAGTTACTAAAAATGTTTGATTCCTAATGTCATCACATTTTTATCATTTGTAAAACTTACTAATATTACTTTAACACCTTAAGTGGCACTTATTCTATTTGATACCTAAAGAGCACTTTGACACCTAAAATACTTAAAGACCCTAAGAGTATTTTAGTCATTCTAAATGGTTGGTCAAGGGGTTTGATCATAATACTACATAACAAACATGTACGAACCTGTGTTGTTGCATACGACGACTCGAGACGTTGATAGGTGTTGAATGTATTTTGAGACAAACTATGATTACAAGTAACTTGTACATTTTACGTTATGTATCAAGTTATACGTTTGTCATCAATCAAAACAAATGAGACTGTATAGATTAAATATCGTAATATTTGCACTAACAATCTCCCACATTTTGATGATGACAAAATATGTAAACGTGATAGAACGCAAAATGTAAAAAGTTACTTGTGTCCGTATAACTTACTTGTATCCGCAACACCTTCTACATTTCCTTCTCCGTTTACACTCATCTCCCCCTTTTTTCGAAACAAAAAGGGGTGTGTCCTTGGAGTTAACTTAATTTCTCCCCGAAATGGTGAGCTTGCATCATCCCTAGTGAAGTTAATTCTTCAACTCCAATTTCCTAAGGTTGTTGCGTCCCTTAGGTTGTTAGCGGATCCATGGATCAAATTAAGTTCCTTGACCTACATCAAGGTTAGTGTTATGCAACATAAAAATTATACGAAAAATGCATGATGAATAAAATGCATGTTGGACTGTGTTGACTTATCTCCTTCTTTTTGTCGAAACACAAAAGTGTGTCGAAGAATGAGAATAAAGATAAATGCGTGCATGCTTCCCCTAGATTGTAGCTCCCCCTTGATCAATACTCCCCATTGCTAGGGTCCCAACGTATATGACACAAGAAATAAGAAAGCTACAAAAACAAAGGTTAGTGCATGATTAGCTCCCCCTTGATCAATACTCCCTGTTGCTAGGGTACCAACATATATGATGCAAGGATAAGAAAGCTACAAAAGAAACAAAGGTTAGTGTATGATCGACTCCCCGTTGATCAATACTCCCCGTTGCTAGGGTACCAATGTATATGATGCAAGGATGAAGAATCCTACAAAATAAAGGTTAGTATAAGACAATAATTTTTTTATGCTTGACGGAAGCTCCCCTTGTTTTAGGGCGTCAATATGAACCTACAAAACAAAAGTTAGTATAGTGGAAGTTTTGTCTTTAGATAAGCATGTCCTCTACAACAACGTGTATAGAAGATGCAATATTAGTGCTTGATGGATATTCCTCCTACGTCAAGAAGCACCTATAATGAAAGAGGGAAAATATTCGATGTAAACATCATCCTTAGATGATTATGCTATATACGATCGAGCGTATATAATGGTGAACCTACAATGAAAGAGTTAGTGCAATATATTTCATCTCAAAGAAAAGTAAGATGTAAATATATAAATGATATAAGCGACTCAAAGTAGAGAACCATGAAACCAAAAAATCTCATGAGGTGTATTCTTCTAAAAAGAAATGCATAGGAACCTACTAAGCAAAGCCTAGAAGGAAGACATGAGGTTGAAATGCTTAAAGAGGATGGTGCTAATGGTGGCGATGGGTAGACAACTATTTAAAGAATTAGAAGCTCGTGTGTATAGCAAATGTTCTAACGAAAGATAAAGATAGAACATATCGACTCATGCAATCCTAAAATTCACAACTCGAGGGATAAACAACGAATATGATTTTATCATCTACCAAAGATGATGTATCTTGCCATAATACATGCTTGAATGGAATTGAAAGGAAGTGAGGACAATAAGCACCTAGGAACAAAAATTCCATATGAAAAGAGTAAAAAAAAAATGCTAAATACCTATATGAGGATGAGAATGATAGCATATGATGCGAGAGTGTTGGTTAGACCAACGTGTTGAGAAAGTGTTGGGAATGATGGCTTTGATTAATATATCGTTTGCGCTGACAATGACGTGCATGATATGTGTCGAGGAAGAATAGGATGAGATCCTATGATGGTGTTCTTGAAAATGAGGTTTTGAAGTCCTAGTTTTGAGAGAAGAATCCTGGACTCCATTTGGTTTAGTTTTTGGTTGTGGAAGTGAATAAATTTGTCAAACACATGATGTGTTTTTCACTTGATGATATATTGGGGGTGAAAGAGGCTTGAACTATTAAAAAAAAAGAGAAAAGGTCAAAGGCTTGAAGCACTTGTGGTTTTGTGAACCGACTTTAACTAAATGGAGTGTACCTATGTGTTGGTATTTTAGGGTGTAAGAAACATGAGTAGATGTTCTTTAAATACAATTTGACAAAATACAAATATGTGAATGCATTTCTCTCCTCCTCAATAGGTGGACATCCAACATATTGTCTAGTGCATTGTATAAAGAATGATGATGAAGTGTTTAGGAGGTTGTAGGTTAATGAAAACGATGAGCTTGGTAATGTTTTTGCGGATGTTGGTTAGCATACAAAGAACTTTATCCTTAAAGTCATGTAGCTCTTCTCTATCAATGCGAGATGATCGTATGACGAGGCATGTGGTTTTCTCAAAGGAGGTGGAAAGGATTAGAGTAATGTTATCAAGGTGATTTTGGAAAGCGGAAGCACTAATGCGAATTAGAAAGAGGTTGATTGAAAGATATCCAAACACAAATTTCAAATCTCTAAGACTCAATCCTATTAGCTATAAAACTATATGCAAGTGTAGGGGTTCCATAAAACATACTACAGATCCACGTAGCAATAAAGGGATTACAGTTATGCGAGATGAGCATATAAAAGCTAGAATGAAGTGAGATGGTGAAAGATTAGTTCTCACTCCATTAAAACAAATTTGTTAGTGACAAAAGATGTCAACAAGATAAAAATCTAAAGATATTATCTAATACAAGCAACGCATTCGACTACTAGACATAAAGTTTACACATAGCAACAAGACAAATAATCATACTAAGCAAGAGCATGACATTATTTAAAACACTTCATTGTGAAATTGTTTTGATGTTAAGCTTCGACACTTAAGCATATAACAATCTATGTGATTAATTTGTATGATAAAATGACTTCTAAATGTTTATCATACCAAAAGTACTTTGACAAATTATAAGTGCACATAAAGTGAACAACTAGTGTGACAAAGTTACGAAAGAAACAAGACAAAAAATTTATGCAACCCATGTTTAAATGATAGCATTTTGGAGCAAATATTATGTAGACCATCCTAAGCATGAATCTAATAAATAACAGCAAAAGACACAAGCTTTCAAATAAATATCATATAAAAGCTTCATGTACCAAAATGACATATCATGAGTTAACAAGTAACATGTTAATCATGCAAAACATCATATAAATAAAGAATGAAAATATCATACAAATCATGTTGACATATAGTAACACGAAACACATAAGCATGCAAGCATCATAAAGATATAACCAAGGTTTACACATGAATCAATCAAATAGTTATCATGGTTATGTTAAGATGTCCAATCATATCAAACAAATAACATGTATCGACACATGTATGTGTAATGCAAAAGATTTTAATCTTTGTGTTTGGAATCTATGGTTGAATGATCTAAAGGGAGACATCTTTTATGTGAGAGTGATTTGATACTCTAAGACCAAGAGATGTGTTTGTGTGTGATGATGGATTATGTTAAGAACGTTCTCAAGAGAGATCTTTGGAACAAGTGTATAAAGTTACCAACTTTATTGGATCTTGTGTATGCTCTAGAGATGTGTGGGATATGCATAAGGTTTGAACTAGATTATGAGCAAGGTTTAGTTATGATGAATGCTTGAAAGGAAATAGACACACAAGAATGAAAAGATGATGAGGAAGCTTTAGTTCCTAGAATTTGCAGATGTTGATTTGAGGTTTAATGAGACATATGCAGAAGTTAAAAGTATTGCTAATACTTTGATAACTTGTGAAAGTGATGCTACTTAAACCTAGTGTAATTGAATGTGTGCTTCATGCTCATTTAATGGTGAAGGTTCTAATCCTATAGGCGGTAAAGTATGGTTGACGACCGAGAAGTGGATATGTGAAATGAGGTGGTGATTGCTTGACAACACTTGAAGCTTGGATATCTTCTTTGTGTTCTTCACTTGCTAGAAAGTGGAAAAGACGCATTTCATAATGAAATTCACTTGACTTTTGACGACATAGACAAATATGTTAATGAGTGTATGGATATGACAATTACCCTTTGTTTCAAAGAGTGACACAAGGGTGAACATAGGTTTATGTATCTTGAAAGGTGGTTTAATCTTAATGGGTTAGGTTGTAGTGGAGATGACACACTTGTTTGGTTACATTGTGGAATCTTTTTGTGAAGATGACTAGGTGGAGTTATTGGTGAAGATGATATTGACTCTTGGTTTCTTTGAGGGCATGGAAATGGTGGATGACTCGATATTGATAGGAAAATGGATAACTCGGTTTCTCATTTCACATTGGTTGTTTGAGGTTTGAGTGATGAAAGGTTATGAGGAAGATGCTTGAAGTTTTGCTCATGTTTGTGAAGCTTATGGGCTGAGATATATCACAAGGTGAATGTGATGAGATGATGGTGAAAGAACAAGTGAACTTAAGTGCTAAATGTTTAAGGATGAAAACCTATTGACATTTGTTTTTGTTCCTATTGATTGGGAGAGTATTACGATAAGTGCTCTAGTCGTGATGAGTGTTTTAACAAACATTGTTAAAATCCTTGGGTGTTGATTTTTGGATTTGACATTTAATGACTATGGTAGTAAGTCAAGTTTACTTGAATATTTCGAACGAAATACTTAAGTTGTCAATCCTACTTAGTTGAGATTGGATAGTGATTAGCTCCAAACGGTCAACCTAAATTGACCAGGTGATGGTCAACAAAGTCAGACAGCCTAGAGTCAATGCTCTGCGGAAGTATAAGGTTTCCCCGGGTCGTTATGTCCCGACGAGGTGTGGATGGTTAACAAACGGTTCTGTGATCGGGTGAATTTGGACGGGAAAAGGTTTGAGATTGATTACACTACTGATTTGTACAATGAAATAGCTTAAATAAGCTATATGAATAAGACAGGAAAGTGGGAAAAACCAGAAACGATTTAAACCTAAAAACGCGTACGTTACGTTTAAATAAAACGTAGACGTACGAAATAAAACACGAGTTTTTAAGAAATAAAATACCTACGAATATGAAAATTATATTTTTACAATCCTAATAATAAAAGAAACTTTTTAGAAAATTAAAATTAATTTTTACACTATTTAATTAATTATTATTAATTAATTACTATTTATTAATTACTTATTACTTATTTAAATTAACCTAAATTATAACTAATTATGAAATTACACTAAAAATATAAAAAATAAATTTGGAAAAATCTAAAATATTATAAAACTAATTTTCAAACTTAAAATATATTTTTCCTACTTTTTATATAGTTACTATTAATTTAAAACTAATTTAAACTAATTAAAATTACACTAAATAATAGGAAAATGTAAAAGAAGCTTAGAAAAATAAAATTAAAACTTAGAAAAATCTAAAATAATATAAAGCTAATTTTAAAACAGAAAATATATTTTTAAGACTATTTAAATAATAATTATTAATTATTAACTAATTATTAATTAATAAAAACTAATATTAATTATTAAAAATACTAAATGAAAAGAGAAAAATATGAAAAAATTACAGAAATTATTTCACAACTATAGGAACTTAAGAAAATTATAAAAACAGGAAGTGCTTAAGGAAAATAAGCACTTAAGCAATAAGCTTCTTAAATAGAAGCTATCACTTTAGGAAAAGTTGCTTTTTTGGATTTTCTTTTTTACAAAACTGATTTACACCTAAAAATAAGCTACTTTAAAAAAACACATTGGCTGAAATGAGAAATAAGCACTGTGGAATGATAAGTGCTTAACAGGTTTGAACAAGTAGCTTATCGGGATTTAGGGATGTGCAAAAGCTACTTGAAAAGCTATAAACAGATTCCACAATGGATAATATGATACAAAAGGTCTGTGTGACTAGGAATAAACAAAAAGGAAGGTCATAAGCATCATGGAAAAGCTACATTTAAGCAAATAAGCACTTGAGATCACCACAGTCAACCACTAGGCCTGCAGTCAACTTTAATGGCTAAATTAGCTTATGAGATAAGCTGGTAAGCATAAGTAAAGGACTAAAATGGCAGGCTGAGCTGGTGGGTGTTCCAAGAAAACAAGGCTCAAAGGTTGGGACCCACAAATAAGCATTTGACAAGCCTTGGAACTTTGGCTTATTGCACTGATTCACTCAGTGCATAAATGTGACTAGGCAACCTTTAAGGGTGAAATAAGCTATGAGCAGAACTCTCTTAGGCAAAAATAAGCACAAATTTAGTAAGAAAGATTAGAAAACTTCTCAAAAAGCTAAAATGAAAAGGATAGGGCCCACTTACAAGCACATAATGAGCTTATGAATTGGCAAGATTACACTGATGGATCAGTGTAATTGGAAAAGTGGCACAAAGTAAATGGGGTCTGCAGCCCAAGTTAATGACCCCTAAAACCTAAAATAAGCTATAAGCCTTGAATACTGGCTTATTGGATTTCCAATAAGCCAACAATCAACAGGTGGGGCCCACTATGGCACAAGTTATGAGCTATGGAAAATGGTCTGATGAGCTAAGGTCTGTGTGCAGGGCAAACACATGCCCTGCAGCCTACTTTAAGGCCACAAATAAGCAGTAATAAAAAATCACAAAATTAAGACAAATACTGATTTCTAAAGCTGAGCTGGCCTATTTTAACCACAAGAATTTTCAACTTCTAAAACCAACCATAAAAATCACAATTAATCCTGGAAATTTTGCATTTCTGCACAAATGAGATTTTTGACTTTTTATATAAAACTTGCTATGTTGACTTTTTTGAATTTTTAATGACTCTTACTGATTAATTTGAGTTTATTAAGCTTAAGTAAGGTTAAAGAAAGCAACTTCATCAAGTTCTAAACTCAAATCAAGGACTTGGTATTCTAAGACACCAACAGTTAAGCTGTGGGTGTGATTAGCTACTATTTTGACTTTTTCAATGAAAGTGACCAAACAAAAGGTTACAATGGCTTAGTATACTCCTAAAAACAATAGTTAAGCAAAACTTATCCTCAAACAACACCAAAAACTGGACACAAAAGCTTCTTCCAAACACCCTTTAAGAGGACTGTTTTGACAGTTACTGAAGCAAATGATCAATCCAAGCAATAAAAATGATAAACCAATATGTAATAAGCTAAATTAGACCTAAACCAACAGGTTTAAACAACTAATAACAACATTTAGCAAGTAACTGAAAATATGGAAAGAAATAAGTGGTGACCTACTTGTTGTCCACTGCTATGAAAATGTTGAGAACAAAGATCATATCAACACCCTAAGTACTCCCCTGAGCTTACTAAAACCAAAAGCCATCCAAAATATACCAAGCTCCAAGCTTTTCTTCTTCTTTTTGATTTTTCAGGTATTTTCTCATATATATTTTGTTTTTTTGGATTTTTTGCTTTTATGACTGATAAAGTAAATTGAAGTGATTAGAAACCTTAAGTAGACTGATTCAAATTAATAAGAACAACTAAATAAGCTTTTACAAGCTTAAGCTACACTAATGAAAAAATAAAGTTTCACTTGAAAGGGAAATTAAGAACAATGCAACAATAAGTAAACTGAGATTATATTTAAAAAGAACTTGGTTACAGTAATGAAAGGATTAATTACAATACTAAATTTTAAAACATTACACTAACTTCGACCCCTAAATTACACTAAAACCACTAACTAACTACTCCTTCTTCTTTTCTTTGTCACTTTTATAAGCCTTGGTGAGTCACTTTCTCTTTCCCACACTGAATTGGAGCCGTAGGATTGCTAGATTTGATCTTGGCCCCTCAAAATGTTTTGGCGGGAAAAATGAAATAAGGCAGTTGTAGTGGAGTTGGAGTGGTATTTAATGAGGAGGGGGTTTGGTTGGGTGTAGGTGATTGTATTGATGAGGGTTGGTGGGTTGGTGAAGACTTTGGAGGAGGGGGGGGGGAACACAGTTGCAGAAATCGTGGGAAAGTGGGGTTGGGGAAGGGTGAACAGTACCCTGGGGTTTGACTTGGTTTGACTGGGTGGACGGGATAGTATTAGTTTAGGTTTGGTGGGCTTGTTTTTGATGGGCTTTGGGGCTGGGTGTTGGATCAGGGTATTGTTTGGGCTAAAGGGTGGTTTGGCTTGTTTGTTTAATAAATACAACCATAAGGACCAATCATGTAATTTAGCAAACCGTAGGGACTGATTTTGTAATTTTCCAAAATATAGCATGAGGACCAATCTTGACAACATTTGAGTATTACAAGTACAAAAATTTATATTTTCCAAAATTAAAATACCCGGGGACCAAAATTGCAAATTTCCAAACTCCGGGGATTAAACTTGTAATTTTCTCAAAATTTTCATCCAGGGATTAAAAGTGATTTTTGTGAATTCCCAAGGACCAAAATTGATTTTTCATTCAAAATTATCCCACCAGGGACTGAATCTGCCAAAATCTGTAACTCCAGGGACCAAAAGTGTAAATTTCCAAAACTTTTTCAATTTTTCACCAAAGGACAAAATATGACAACTTATGATTGTAAAAGGACCTTTGGTGATAATTTTCTATATTTTGAATATCCAGGGAGTAGTTTTGTAATTTATTGAAAGTTGAGAGACTGAAACTGCCAATTTTGCAAACTTTGTGCGTTTTTCATCTGTTTTTGCTCATTTTGCATCTAAAACATATAAAACACAATTTTAAAATATTTTTAGTATTTTGATGCATTTGTGAGTGTTTTTGTATGTTTTGCAGTTCAGATTAGACAAAAAATGATGAGTGTTTGAGCACTCATCAATCCCCCACACTAAACTATTGCTAGTCCCTAGCAATACTGTTTTGAAAACTTGATGGATTTTAAACTCTTTACCAAAAGCCATCACTTCTGGAGTAGCCAGGTGTAAGAACTGTGGCACACCTGATAATCGTGTGATTTTGAGCAAACCACCAGCTGTCAACGGATTTGAGTAGTCTTTACCAAAAGCCGTTTGCTTCTGGACTAGCCAACTCTTGATGGAATAGTCAACATCTTGGTGAGCTGATTACCAATTATGGATTTTCCACGGCCTTTACCACAAGCCATAATCTTGTGGGCTAGCCAACTCATTTGTTTTCGGGGAGTTGAGGAACCATACAATTTTTGGCAAATTGCAAGCCGTAAACGGATTTGAGATGTCTTTACCAAGAGCCGTTTGCTCCTGGACTAGCTCTCCCTTTTGTCGGTTAGACAAGGCGGACTGATTACCACAAAATTTTTGAAGCACCAGTGAAAAATTTTTAAATTTTTTTTAAAATTTTGGCTAAAACGGGGGTATTATATGGTAAAATGTGATAAAATTCGCTAGAATAGCGAATACCCCCCCCCCCCCCCCCCCCCCACACTTAGCATGAATATTGTCCTCAATATTCAAAATCCCGGCTATGATGCCGACATTTTGAACATAAAAGGGCAACATTACAAGCTAAGCGTGGAAAATACCATTTTGTATTTTCACTCTATATGTAACCATAGCATGGGGGACTCCCCCACACTTAGGGTGAAAACCCTATAAGTATGATGTGGAAAAAACAATCTCAATCGGACTTTCATTCAAGATGTTTGGACAAACATTTGAAGCATGTGAAAGTTCCACACCGATGAGATATAATACCGGCTCAAGATAATGATACATGAAAATGCTGGGATCAAATATAGTGTCTTCATTCCCGAAGGAATGAAGAACAGGAGAAGTCACCATGTAGGTGAAGAAAGGAAGAAAGATCTTGATGACAATCAAGATTGATTCATCATCATCGGAAAGAGAATTCATGATTGGTGTATCATGAATCTCATCAGGTAAGCTCATATGATCTAGACAAATTATGGGTGGGAGGGTTGGGATTTTGATATCAATCAAATTCTCATGGTTGAGAATATTTCCCTCCGGAAAACAAAGATCAACTTTGTCTAGATCAAAGTGGAAGTTATCATACTCCGGTGGAGATATGATATGAGTGAGTTCAACGGAGAACTCCTCAAAGGTGAATGAATCATAATCGGGGAGAGAAATTTGAGAATGAGAAGTGGTACTGTCACTAATCTTCTCTCCCATATGATCAAAGGTAAAGGCTTCAAACTCCGGAATAGGATCATCAGAGACAATGTCACTATCCTTTATGGGGATAGGAGATGAAATAGGTTTAATTTTGAAAGCCTCGATTTTAGAAATAAGGAGATCGACATTCAATAATGTTGCACGAAGTGCTTCATCCTTGATTTCAGTGTCAATCTCGTCATTCTCTTCTTCTAAGCTAACTAGCTTAGAAGGTAATTCTTCCATAAAAACGATGTCTCCACAAGATAACGAATTGTCATCAGTAGAATCGGAGAACATCTCATCATGATTAGATGGGAAGAATAGAGGAGGAGGAATATCGCGCATATGGTCAAAAGTCCCCTGTGACTCTCTCGGGATTGGGACAAGGATCTCAACACTAGACTTTATTAATTCGTCTGATTCCTTATTAGGAACAGTGCTAAGATGCTCATCCCCCATGCTCAGAGAGTGAGTGTGAACTTCGGGTGTGATAAGAGCAGACTGAGGGAGATAAGAAAGACTAGCACACATAGATTTTATATTTTTCATGTGTTCTTCTGCTAGCAATTCTTGCATACTCTTATCTCCCTGTGCTTCCACGGAAGGAATCTCAACTGATGAACTGGATGATTTTTTGTAATATTCCTTCATTTGAATAGAATCCTCATCATCATCGTCATCATGAATGAAACGGAACAAAGAGCTAGATTTGGCTGCTTTTTCTTTTGCATATGCTTCCCTAACAGCTTTTTCAAAATCATCTATGGAATCAATTTTAGCAACCTGCTCTTCCGTCAATATTTTAGCCATGCATTTCTCATGTGAATTAAGAGTAAATGAAAATTGCGGGGGTGGGGATTTGTCAAAACCAGAAGGTTGACATTGGTAATTGATGAGTGTCTAAATACTCATCATTTTATACTAATCTGAACTGCCAAAACATACAAAAACACTTAAATATGTATCAAAATACTTAAAATATCTTAGAGGTGTGTTTTATATGTTTCAAATGCAAAATATGCAAAAACAGATGAAAAACGTACAAAGTTTGCATAATTAGCAGTTTCAGTCCCTCAACTTTCATAAATTGGCAAAACTAGTCCCTGGTTATTCTAAAAACATGAAAATGTCACCAAAGGTCCTTTTTAATCATAAAGTTACATATTTAGTCCTTTGGTGCAAAGTTTCACAAAATTACAAGTTTAGTCCCTGTACTTTGGAAATTGACAGAAATGGTCCCTGGGATGTAAAAACTTTGAGAAAAGCAATTTTGGTCCTTATACTAATAATCTTTTGCAGGAATGGTCCTTGGTGTTAAGTTTGGTGAATTTACATGATTGGTCCCTGAAGTTTCACAGTTTGGCAAAACAGGTCCTTCAAAGTTTCAAACTTGACAGTTTCAGTCCCTGGGTGTTCAAAATGGGAAAATTATCATTAAGGGTCCTAGGGAATTCATAAATGTCACTATTAGTCCCTGGGAGAAAGTTTTGGGAAATTACATAATTAGTCCCTCAAAAATCCGGAAATTACATAAATGGTCCTTTAACATTTAAACATGGAAAATTATGTAATTTCCGTCCTTGGGTTATTCATTATTGGCAAATATGACCCTTGTGATTACTTTGGTTAAATCACAAAATCAGACCCTCTACTTTTGCTTAATTACATTTTAGGTCCTTGTAATAAAACAACAAAACCAAACGGACCTAATAATATTTCTATAAACCAAACAAACTAACCCAACAGCCCACCCCTCCTTTTTGTGATCCAGTCCACCAGGCCCAAAAATCCAATCCAACACCCTTTAATAAAAAGCCGGTCAAACCCAGTCAACCCCCACCTTATACCATCGTTACTGTTCATCTTCCTCACCCCCACCTGCAAAACCAATACCAGTGGTTTCAACCACCACCTCACCACTTCCACCTTAGCTACTCTACATCACCAGCTCACCTCCTATACCCCGTATACCTCCAATTTGAAATAATTGCATTCCCACCACCAAAACACTCCACCTCACTGAAACATCTCCACACTCCACCTCCACCTCTCCACTTGATCACCAACTGTCTTCCATGTCCCCTACACCTCACCCTAGTCCATTAAGGCCCTAAAAAACCCTCACAAGCAACCTATCTGTCCCCTAGGACTTTTCCCGCCAAAAAGCAATTTCAAGGGTGGTGATTCATTTGACCATTTCAAGGGTTCAGATGAGATGGGAAAGTCACAATAGACTGCAAGGACTTCAAAAGATCATCTATATATGAAGAAAGAAGCAGAAGAGTTCGGAGAGTAGAGTAGTTTTAGCTTTATAATGTCGAAATAGTGTAATTTAAATTATTAAGTTGTAATTCTTAGTTAAAATGTGTTGTACTTAGTTTTATTAATGTAATTTGATCCTTATTTAACTTTAATTTTCAGTTACCTTTTGAAAAATCAAATTTTGCAATTTTAAGTAGAATTGACAATCTTACTTAAAATTGTTAAAACTTGTTCCTACTGTTCCATAAGCTCATATCTAGTCTCAATAAAGTTTTTAGAAGTTATTTTATGCATCAAACTTGTTTCAAGTTCAACTTTCAATAAAATAAGAAAAATCAGTAAAAAAAATATATAAATAAAAACAAATAGAAAATCAGTATTCAATAAGGATTATGCATTGGAGCAGGGTGGAAAGTGGATTTCCATGGTATTAGTTGCTTTGTGGAAAGCTATAGGACATGTTCATGGCCCTTGGTAACTCATCCTCAGTCCTAATTCATTTTGTAAGAATAATTCTCATCTTTTTGCATTTCACTGTTATTGTGTTTTAATACTGTTGTTATTATTTATTTACACTTATTTAGTGATATTTAGTTAAGTTATAGCTTAAAATTAAGTGTTTGCTTAATAGTTTTCATCATAGCTAACTTGTGTTCTTAACTGCCATATAAGCATTTTTGAGATTCCTATGTAATTTTGTTGTTATTATGGCTGTTTTATGCTCAATCAGTCATAAGTTATTATGTTTAGACCTTATATTCCAGTAGAGTAACCTGTAGATAGGTTATGCTTTGAAATCACAAATTCATCCATGTTAAAGGGGTGTTTGGTACTGCTTGTTTGACTGAGTTGTTGTTGTTGTTGGAAGTTAAAAATTGCTTAAACATCTCACCTTAGGTATAAATAGGTTTAGTAAAACATAGAATTGGTCCCTTTGTATGCAATAGTTAAAATTCACAACCAAGGTCCCCAACAGTTAACTGTTGGGGATGTGAGACCACAAGTCCACCCAAATCTCACCCATTGTGATTATATCTTGTTCTTTTAGCCATAATATAACTTAACATATCCATTTAAGTCAGATTAGAAGCTTTCAAAGTTGAAAATAGTCAAAGTACCAAGTTTAATACAAAAGTCAAAAGTTCATCTCTCAGATTTTCTCAAATCTTGAGAGATTTTTGTAGAATTTTGTAATTGGTTTTAGGAGCTGAAAATTGTTTTGGTAATACTCTACCACCTCAACTTCAAGGTCTCAGTACCATTTGATTTGTAGGAATTTTCTTGTGGGCCCCACAGCCCCTTGAAGTAGGCTGCAAGGCAACAAGCTGCCCTGTGCAGCAGACCAATCACTCACCACCACCACTTTGTGGTGGTTTTGTGACCACCACAGTGGGCCCCACCTGTCCAAATTAGTTTCCCTCAACCCCCCTCCTAGTAGAGAACTTAGATTGACCATAAGTTTGACCTGCACCTCAGTGGACCCCACCTAGAAATAGCTCTCAAGTTTGTCCCCATTCTGAGTTCAAAACAGGTTTTGGAATAGCTTATTGTAGCTTATTAGCTTATCTACTGAGCTTATTTAGCTAAATTAAGCTTAGACAAGTCTAACATACCTATTAGAACCAGAATAAGCCTTAGTGGGTCCCACATAAGCTCACTTGAGCTTATTTACCTTTTCAGTCAAACTTGGTCAACTGTGGAAGGAATAAGCCCCCACAGTGCTTATTATTAAGCTAGAAAATTATTGTTTTTATTAAAGTTACTTATTTTTATGTATAATAAAGTTTTGTAAAATAAAAATCAAGAAAAGACAACATAAAAATAAGTGATAGTTTCTATTTAATACAATTTAATTTTAATTTTCATTTTTATATTTTTATTAAGTAATCTGTATTTTTATATTTTTATTAACTTCCTTATATATTAAAGTATTTTTAATAAATTTTTCAGATTTTAGTTTTGTCATTTAGTATTTATTATAATTAAAAATAGTTTTATTAATAATTAATTAATAAATAAGTTTTAATTAGCATAATTAATTTTTATATAGTAACACCTATATTTTATATTTTTCCTAGCTTTTATAAGTCATAATATAATTTTAGTAATTTTTCTAGAATTTTTACTATTCATTTAATAGTTTTCTTAATTTAAATAGTTTAATTAGATATTAATTAATAAATAGGATAATAATTAGTTAACTAGTTTAAAAATATATAAAATAAAGTTTTTATATTTTTTTAGGATTCCCATGATGGTTAATTAGTTATATAAATTTTTTCATAATTTTCTAAGTTAGTTTAATATTATTTTTAATTTAAATTAGTTTAAATAGTTTAATTAATATTAATAGTTTTTAATTATTAGAAAATCATAAAAAGACAAAAAGATTTATTTTTATTTTTTATACTTTCTTCAAGTTCTATTTTAGGTTTAGAAAATATTTTTATAAGTTTTTAGTTTAATTTGTAGTATTTATAATTTTTAGTTTGATTTTAAATAAATAGTTAAATAGTTTTTATTTAAATAATTAATAATAAATAATATAATAATCTAAAAAATAGTTTTATTTTTAGTTTAATTTTATTTAAAGTTTAAGTTTATAGAATTTTCATTTTTAACCCTTATAGTTTATTTTTCTTAAAACTCACCTTTTTCTCAGTACGCAATCGCGTCTGATTTTAATTTGGTGTACGTTTTAAATACCTAGGTTTCACGTAATCATTCCATTAGCTTATTTAAGTTATTTTAAGTTGTAAAACCCTAGTTTAAACACACACACACTTTTATACCCTTACCTGTTCACATTCACTAATCACAGATTCGTTTATAATATCACATCGCACACCTCGTTGGGACTTACGACCCGGGAAAACACTGTATTCCTCGGAAGCATTTGTTTTAGACGTTTGACTTGGTTGACCATCACCTGGTAAACTTAGTTGACTGTTTGAGGCGAATCAAAATTTGGCGCCGCTGCCGGGGAGGTTGTGCGCTTATTCTAAACGACTTTGCGTATTTGTGAACCTGAATACACCCTCATTGTATATTTATCCGTCCTTGTTCATATTATTATCATATAACACCAAAACTGTTCCCGAAAACTTTTTAAAACAGTTTTCAACAAACACAAAAAAAAAACCAAAAACATTTTCCTTCTTATTAGTACTACAAAAATTTTCAAAAACACCAAAAATATTCACCTTTACACTCTTACCTATTTGATTCTTCATTTCTCACCCCCTAAACCCTTTGATTCTTTCGATGTCTTATTCTCACCCTCTTGTCTGTCAATGTTGTGGTTGTCCTTATAATGATGGTAATTGCCCCAGTTGTGGCATGGTAGAATCAGGAAACGGGTCTATCTATAACCAGAATCCCTATTCCTACCCTGACATGACTGATTCATTCCATCAGCTTCCACACCATGAGACTCAACAGTTTAACTGTTGTGAGTATTGTGGTGGTTCACACTACAGTTCTGATTGTCAAACTAGGAATCAGTTTGTCTATGAACAGGTTCCTAATAACAATTATTACTTAAACACATACGACTCACAACCACATCAGTTCAACTATTGTGAGTACTGTGGAGGTCCACACTTTAGCTCTGATTGTCAAACAAGGAATCCATTTCCTTGTAACAATTATGACTATTCGTTTCAAGACCCACCTCCACAGTGCCAAATGAACCAAGCAACTCCTCACATCCAGCAAGACCCTTATATAGAGGTTCTTGAGAAAATTAAAGATTTTAAGGAGGAGTTGGCTAAAATTTCGTCTCACAAAGCACCAAGTTTTTCTTGTGTACATTGTGGGGGTCCTCATGATGATTTTCAATGTCAACCGTATTATAAACCTGAACATTGTTCTAGTTCTAATACATCCGGTTTTGACACATTCACACCCCCACAGTCTCCACTCATTTCATATTCTCGTGATAAATCTATCGCGGAATTACTTGCTGAGGAACATGCTGCTAGAGACGGAAGAAGCATGGAAGAATTACTAGTCTTAGAACACGCAGCTATAACACGTGCCAAATTTGAATATGCTGCTTTTCTCGATGAAGATGATGAAAGTGATGATACCATATCATGTTCATCAGTTGAGACTACTTCCATGCATATACAGGGAGAAAAGAATATAACTGAATCGCCAGCAGTAGAAATAATGGAACTTGTAGACTCCATTACTGCTAGTCCTTCTCATTTCCCTGAGTATGATGTTATCACACCCGAGATTCCCACTCACTCTCTGAACATGGGGGACGAGCATCTTGACACAATTCCCGCAAGGGAATCGGACGAATTCATAAAGTCCAGTGTTGAGAACCTTGTCTCAATCCCGAGAGAGTCACAGGGAATTCTTGATCATATGTGTGATATTCCTACCCACCTTGATAATCCAAATGATCAAATTGAGAATGTCTCTAATTCCAGTAATGATTGTATATCTTATGGAGACATTGAGTATATTGAGGTATCACTGCCTCATTCTGATGTTGATCTTCTTCTTGAGAATTTCACAGCGGAACTCACTCACATCATTCCACTTCTATTTGGAAGTAATGATGATATTCTTGATTTTGAAGCCGATATGGGAGAAACTAAAAATCTTTTAAACCCTAATCCCAACATCGAGCTTAGTACTTCACATACTGATGATAATTCTTTATCTTCTGGAGACATCAGTTATATGGAGGAATTACCTTCTGAGCTTGTCAACTCAGAAGAAGAAAATGATAATCACTTTGTTCCCGAAGCAGTCAAGACTACTCTCACCAATCCTCTATATGAATTCGAATCCGAATTCACTTTAATTTCTGATAATCTACTCTTTGATATTCAGAATGAGGATTGTGATGAGTTCACAACGGAACATGAGTTCACGGATTTACATCTTGTGAATGATTCTATTTACGAGGAGTTCTCCTTTGAACTCACTCATATCATATCTCCACCGGAGTATGATACTTTCTATTTTGATCTAGATATACCCATAATATGTCTTGATCAAACGAGCTTAAAAGAGGAGATTTATGAAACAATGAATTCTCCTATTGATGATGAGGAGTTAGTTATGATTTTCATCATGATTTTCTTCCTTTTCTTCATATATTCCGTGGCTTTGCCTGTTCTTCACTCTTTCGGGAGTGAGGACATTATCTTTGACCCCGGCATTCTCATTTATAAATTATGAGCCGGGTACTTGTCTCATCGGTGTGGAACTTTCACGTGCTTCAAATGTTTATCCGAACATCTTGAATGAAAGTCCGATTGAAATTGTCTCTTCCACTTACTTCCCCATAGATTTTTAAATTGCTTTTTCTCCCAGTCTGTTCAGGACTTCTTTATTACAGTTAACCGTTCACAAGCGGTTAGCTTGCGTGATAAACCTGACAGTTTGGGAGAAAAGAAATCAAATACGGGGTCGAGTCAAGCTAGTGACTCGGGAATCAAAAACATTAGCAAAAACATGGGCTTGTCACCCGTGTGTAACACCCTAGTGTGGGGGAGATACCCCACATGTTGTATAAAAAAAAAAAAAAAAAAAAAAAAAAAAAAAAAAAAAAAATGTACATATAGTGATAGCTTCTATTTAAGAAGTTTTATCTAAAAAAATAATTGTATGTATATACATCTTAAATAAAGGCTATAGAGTATTTCCTTCGTACGTTCTAAGTTCGGTTTAACACCCGGTACTTTGAATATTGAGGACAATATTCAGTTCTAAGTGTGGGGGGAGATTCGTCTAACGAATTTAAACACATGTTCCATCAAGAACCCCCATTTTAGCCAAAATTTTAAAATTTTTTCTCACTTAGAACGCAATAAATGGTATCAATCCTCCATGTCTAACCCACAACAGGATTGGCTAATCCAGGAGCAAACGGTTCTTGGTAAAGATAACTCAAACCCGTTTATGGCTTGCAATTTGCCAAAAATTGTATGGTTCCTCAACTCCCCATTATCCTCAAAAGCTAATGAGTTGGCTAGCCCGCAAGATTATGGCTTGTGGTAAAGGCTGTGGAAAATCCATAATTGGTAATCAGCTCACCAAGATGTTGACTATTCCATCAAGAGTTGGCTAGTCCAGAAGCAAACGGCTTTTGGTAAAGACTAATCAAATCCGTTGACAGCTGGTGATTTGCTCAAAATCACGCGGTTATCAGGTGTACCACAGTTCTTACACCTGGCTACTCCAGAAGTGATGGCTTTTGGTAAAGAGTTTTTCAAATCCATTAAGTTTTTCTCAATAGATTGCTAGGGACTAGCAATAGTTTAGTGTGGGGGATTGATGAGTGTCTAAATACTCATCATTTTATACTAATCTGAA
Source organism: Artemisia argyi (assembly GCA_030686995.1). Classification (NCBI taxonomy): domain Eukaryota; kingdom Viridiplantae; phylum Streptophyta; class Magnoliopsida; order Asterales; family Asteraceae; genus Artemisia; species Artemisia argyi. Next base: position 151,679,101 of record CM060686.1, on the reverse strand, counting down.
CTGCCAAAACATACAAAAACACTTAAATATGTATCAAAATACTTAAAATATCTTAGAGGTGTGTTTTATATGTTTCAAATGCAAAATATGCAAAAACAGATGAAAAACGTACAAAGTTTGCATAATTGGCAGTTTCAGTCCCTCAACTTTCATAAATTGGCAAAACTAGTCCCTGGTTATTCTAAAAACATGAAAATGTCACCAAAGGTCCTTTTTAATCATTAAGTTACATATTTAGTCCTTTGGTGCAAAGTTTCACAAAATTACAAGTTTAGTCCCTGTACTTTGGAAATTGACAGAAATGGTCCCTGGGATGTAAAAACTTTGAGAAAAGCAATTTTGGTCCTTATACTAATAATCTTTTGCAGGAATGGTCCTTGGTGTTAAGTTTGGTGAATTTACATGATTGGTCCCTGAAGTTTCACAGTTTGGCAAAACAGGTCCTTCAAAGTTTCAAACTTGACAGTTTCAGTCCCTGGGTGTTCAAAATGGGAAAATTATCATTAAGGGTCCTAGGGAATTCATAAATGTCACTATTAGTCCCTGGGAGAAAGTTTTGGGAAATTACATAATTAGTCCCTCAAAAATCCGGAAATTACATAAATGGTCCTTTAACATTTAAACATGGAAAATTATGTAATTTCCGTCCTTGGGTTATTCATTATTGGCAAATATGACCCTTGTGATTACTTTGGTTAAATCACAAAATCAGACCCTCTACTTTTGCTTAATTACATTTTAGGTCCTTGTAATAAAACAACAAAACCAAACGGACCTAATAATATTTCTATAAACCAAACAAACTAACCCAACAGCCCACCCCTCCTTTTTGTGATCCAGTCCACCAGGCCCAAAAATCCAATCCAACACCCTTTAATAAAAAGCCGGTCAAACCCAGTCAACCCCCACCTTATACCATCGTTACTGTTCATCTTCCTCACCCCCACCTGCAAAACCAATACCAGTGGTTTCAACCACCACCTCACCACTTCCACCTTAGCTACTCTACATCACCAGCTCACCTCCTATACCCCGTATACCTCCAATTTGAAATAATTGCATTCCCACCACCAAAACACTCCACCTCACTGAAACATCTCCACACTCCACCTCCACCTCTCCACTTGATCACCAACTGTCTTCCATGTCCCCTACACCTCACCCTAGTCCATTAAGGCCCTAAAAAACCCTCACAAGCAACCTATCTGTCCCCTAGGACTTTTCCCGCCAAAAAGCAATTTCAAGGGTGGTGATTCATTTGACCATTTCAAGGGTTCAGATGAGATGGGAAAGTCACAATAGACTGCAAGGACTTCAAAAGATCATCTATATATGAAGAAAGAAGCAGAAGAGTTCGGAGAGTAGAGTAGTTTTAGCTTTATAATGTCGAAATAGTGTAATTTAAATTATTAAGTTGTAATTCTTAGTTAAAATGTGTTGTACTTAGTTTTATTAATGTAATTTGATCCTTATTTAACTTTAATTTTCAGTTACCTTTTGAAAAATCAAATTTTGCAATTTTAAGTAGAATTGACAATCTTACTTAAAATTGTTAAAACTTGTTCCTACTGTTCCATAAGCTCATATCTAGTCTCAATAAAGTTTTTAGAAGTTATTTTATGCATCAAACTTGTTTCAAGTTCAACTTTCAATAAAATAAGAAAAATCAGTAAAAAAAATATATAAATAAAAACAAATAGAAAATCAGTATTCAATAAGGATTATGCATTGGAGCAGGGTGGAAAGTGGATTTCCATGGTATTAGTTGCTTTGTGGAAAGCTATAGGACATGTTCATGGCCCTTGGTAACTCATCCTCAGTCCTAATTCATTTTGTAAGAATAATTCTCATCTTTTTGCATTTCACTGTTATTGTGTTTTAATACTGTTGTTATTATTTATTTACACTTATTTAGTGATATTTAGTTAAGTTATAGCTTAAAATTAAGTGTTTGCTTAATAGTTTTCATCATAGCTAACTTGTGTTCTTAACTGCCATATAAGCATTTTTGAGATTCCTATGTAATTTTGTTGTTATTATGGCTGTTTTATGCTCAATCAGTCATAAGTTATTATGTTTAGACCTTATATTCCAGTAGAGTAACCTGTAGATAGGTTATGCTTTGAAATCACAAATTCATCCATGTTAAAGGGGTGTTTGGTACTGCTTGTTTGACTGAGTTGTTGTTGTTGTTGGAAGTTAAAAATTGCTTAAACATCTCACCTTAGGTATAAATAGGTTTAGTAAAACATAGAATTGGTCCCTTTGTATGCAATAGTCAAAATTCACAACCAAGGTCCCCAACAGTTAACTGTTGGGGATGTGAGACCACAAGTCCACCCAAATCTCACCCATTGTGATTATATCTTGTTCTTTTAGCCATAATATAACTTAACATATCCATTTAAGTCAGATTAGAAGCTTTCAAAGTTGAAAATAGTCAAAGTACCAAGTTTAATACAAAAGTCAAAAGTTCATCTCTCAGATTTTCTCAAATCTTGAGAGATTTTTGTAGAATTTTGTAATTGGTTTTAGGAGCTGAAAATTGTTTTGGTAATACTCTACCACCTCAACTTCAAGGTCTCAGTACCATTTGATTTGTAGGAATTTTCTTGTGGGCCCCACAGCCCCTTGAAGTAGGCTGCAGGGCAACAAGCTGCCCTGTGCAGCAGACCAATCACTCACCACCACCACTTTGTGGTGGTTTTGTGACCACCACAGTGGGCCCCACCTGTCCAAATTAGTTTCCCTCAACCCCCCTCCTAGTAGAGAACTTAGATTGACCATAAGTTTGACCTGCACCTCAGTGGACCCCACCTAGAAATAGCTCTCAAGTTTGTCCCCATTCTGAGTTCAAAACAGGTTTTGGAATAGCTTATTGTAGCTTATTAGCTTATCTACTGAGCTTATTTAGCTAAATTAAGCTTAGACAAGTCTAACATACCTATTAGAACCAGAATAAGCCTTAGTGGGTCCCACATAAGCTCACTTGAGCTTATTTACCTTTTCAGTCAAACTTGGTCAACTGTGGAAGGAATAAGCCCCCACAGTGCTTATTATTAAGCTAGAAAATTATTGTTTTTATTAAAGTTACTTATTTTTATGTATAATAAAGTTTTGTAAAATAAAAATCAAGAAAAGACAACATAAAAATAAGTGATAGTTTCTATTTAATACAATTTAATTTTAATTTTCATTTTTATATTTTTATTAAGTAATCTGTATTTTTATATTTTTATTAACTTCCTTATATATTAAAGTATTTTTAATAAATTTTTCAGATTTTAGTTTTGTCATTTAGTATTTATTATAATTAAAAATAGTTTTATTAATAATTAATTAATAAATAAGTTTTAATTAGCATAATTAATTTTTATATAGTAACACCTATATTTTATATTTTTCCTAGCTTTTATAAGTCATAATATAATTTTAGTAATTTTTCTAGAATTTTTACTATTCATTTAATAGTTTTCTTAATTTAAATAGTTTAATTAGATATTAATTAATAAATAGGATAATAATTAGTTAACTAGTTTAAAAATATATAAAATAAAGTTTTTATATTTTTTTAGGATTCCCATGATGGTTAATTAGTTATATAAATTTTTTCATAATTTTCTAAGTTAGTTTAATATTATTTTTAATTTAAATTAGTTTAAATAGTTTAATTAATATTAATAGTTTTTAATTATTAGAAAATCATAAAAAGACAAAAAGATTTATTTTTATTTTTTATACTTTCTTCAAGTTCTATTTTAGGTTTAGAAAATATTTTTATAAGTTTTTAGTTTAATTTGTAGTATTTATAATTTTTAGTTTGATTTTAAATAAATAGTTAAATAGTTTTTATTTAAATAATTAATAATAAATAATATAATAATCTAAAAAATAGTTTTATTTTTAGTTTAATTTTATTTAAAGTTTAAGTTTATAGAATTTTCATTTTTAACCCTTATAGTTTATTTTTCTTAAAACTCACCTTTTTCTCAGTACGCAATCGCGTCTGATTTTAATTTGGTGTACGTTTTAAATACCTAGGTTTCACGTAATCATTCCATTAGCTTATTTAAGTTATTTTAAGTTGTAAAACCCTAGTTTAAACACACACACACTTTTATACCCTTACCTGTTCACATTCACTAATCACAGATTCGTTTATAATATCACATCGCACACCTCGTTGGGACTTACGACCCGGGAAAACACTGTATTCCTCGGAAGCATTTGTTTTAGACGTTTGACTTGGTTGACCATCACCTGGTAAACTTAGTTGACTGTTTGAGGCGAATCAGTAATCATCATGAGGACCCCCACAATTCACACAAGAAACACTGGGTGCATTATGAAGTGTTGTAGTACCCAACTCCTTAAGTTCTTTCAATATCTCAAGAACCTCTATTATAATGTCAGTAACAGAAGGAGTTGTGTGAATCATTTGGTACTGTGGAGGTGGTTCTTGAAACGAATAGTCGTAATTGTTACAAGGAAAGGGATTCCCTGTTTGACAATCCGAGCTAAAGTGAGGACCTCCACAGTACTCACAATAGTAAAACTGTTGAGTTTGGCTTGGTGTATTTTGATACGAAGCATTATTGAAATTGGGGTAATATGATTCTTGCTCGTATGAATGTGATGGGTAATCGAAAAAATTTGAAGAGTCGTTGAATGAGTTTTGATTAGGATCATAAGTAAATGAATTACTCGACCCACAAAACAAACAACTCCCATTTTGGATATCATTACCACATTGTACACATGTACACCAACGACATGCAAAACCGAAAAGCGGCTCACCACAACTGACACAAGGAACAAAATCTGGAGGTGGGACAAGTGGTGTGCTCTTAGAGCTAGCAATTTCCACCACTTCCGTTATGGTCTCGGGTTTTGGTTCTTGATAAATGTGAAGGTTAGGTAAGTCGTTCTTTTCAGTCTCAGCCCTAAGCTCAGCACGTATGCTTGACAAACTTTTGACCGTAAACCGTGAAAGGTTAGGATCAATTCTTGATGGTTTAGGAGTAATTGTGAGCTTAGGTTCTTGGACAACCGTAGGTTGGACGTATTTAGCACTTCCATCGTCAGAGGGAAGTACAGGGTCCTTTGTCACCTCAGTTTCTTGATTCATTTCCCTCACCGGAGAGGGAATAGGAATCGGAGTCCATCATAATCACTACGACATCTCGATATTTTTGACAATGCCATAAGTTTCTCAATTTTGCTCTCAAAGGCCCATAGCTCAAGGAAATCGTCATCGAGAGATGTCATTTAGAATTATACATGAGATGGGTATAAGAAGGTAGAATCAAACGGATAGAGGGTAAGTGTGGGGGGGTATTAGAAGGTAGAATCAAACGGATAGAGGGTAAGGAAAAATATTTTTGGGTTTTTAAGAAAAGATATGAACAAAGATGGATAAATGTACAATGGAATGAATTCCAAAATCACTAATCAGAAAACCGTTTAGAATAGCGCGCACACCTCCCCGGCAGCGGCGCCAAAAATTGATTGGCTCCAAACGGTCAACCTAAATTGACCAGGTGATGGTCAACAAAGTCAGACAGCCTAGAGTCAATGCTCCGCGGAAGTATAAGGTTTCCCCGGGTCGTTATGTCCCGACGAGGTGTGGATGGTTAACAAACGGTTCTGTGATCGGGTGAATTTGGACGGGAAAAAGTTTGAGATTGATTACACTACTGATTTGTACAATGAAATAGCTTAAATAAGCTATATGAATAAGACAGGAAAGTGGGAAAAACCAGAAACGATTTAAACCTAAAAACGCGTACGTTACGTTTAAATAAAACGTAGACGTACGAAATAAAACGCGAATTTTTAAGAAATAAAATACCTACGAATATGAAAATTATATTTTTACAATCCTAATAATAAAAGAAACTTTTTAGAAAATTAAAATTAATTTTTACACTATTTAATTAATTATTATTAATTAATTACTATTTATTAATTACTTATTACTTATTTAAATTAACCTAAATTATAACTAATTATGAAATTACACTAAAAATATAAAAAATAAATTTGGAAAAATCTAAAATATTATAAAACTAATTTTCAAACTTAAAATATATTTTTCCTACTTTTTATATAATTACTATTAATTTAAAACTAATTTAAACTAATTAAAATTACACTAAATAATAGGAAAATGTAAAAGAAGCTTAGAAAAATAAAATTAAAACTTAGAAAAATCTAAAATAATATAAAGCTAATTTTAAAACAGAAAATATATTTTTAAGACTATTTAAATAATTATTATTAATTATTAACTAATTATTAATTAATAAAAACTAATATTAATTATTAAAAATACTAAATGAAAAGAGAAAAATATGAAAAAATTACAGAAATTATTTCACAACTATAGGAACTTAAGAAAATTATAAAAACAGGAAGTGCTTAAGGAAAATAAGCACTTAAGCAATAAGCTTCTTAAATAGAAGCTATCACTTTAGGAAAAGTTGCTTTTTTTGGATTTTCTTTTTTACAAAACTGATTTACACCTAAAAATAAGCTACTTTAAAAAAAACACATTGGCTGAAAATGAGAAATAAGCACTGTGGAGTGATAAGTGCTTAACAGGTTTGAACAAGTAGCTTATTGGGATTTTGGGATGTGCAAAAGCTACTTGAAAAGCTATAAACAGATTCCACAATGGATAATATGATACAAAAGGTCTGTGTGACTAGGAATAAACAAAAAGGAAAGTCATAAGCATCATTGAAAAGCTACATTTAAGCAAATAAGCACTTGAGATCACCACAGTCAACCACTAGGCCTGCAGTCAACTTTAATGGCTAAATTAGCTTATGAGATAAGCTGGTAAGCATAAGTAAAGGACTAAAATGGCAGGCTGAGCTGGTGGGTGTTCTAAGAAAACAAGGCTCAAAGGTTGGGACCCACAAATAAGCATTTGACAAGCCTTGGAACTTTGGCTTATTGCACTGATTCACTCAGTGCATAAATGTGACTAGGCAACCTTTAAGGGTGAAATAAGCTATGAGCAGAACTCTCTTAGGCAAAAATAAGCACAAATTTAGTAAGAAAGATTAGAAAACTTCTCAAAAAGCTAAAATGAAAAGGATAGGGCCCACTTACAAGCTCATAATGAGCTTATGAATTGGCAAGATTACACTGATGGATCAGTGTAATTGGAAAAGTGGGACAAAGTAAATGGGGTCTGCAGCCCAAGTTAATGACCCCTAAAACCTAAAATAAACTATAAGCCTTGAATACTGGCTTATTGGATTTCCAATAAGCTAACAATCAACAGGTGGGGCCCACTATGGCAGAAGTTATGAGCTATGGAAAATGGTCTGATGAGCTAAGGTCTGTGTGCAGGGCAAACACATGCCCTGCAGCCTACTTTAAGGCCACAAATAAGCAGTAATAAAAAATCACAAAATTAAGACAAATACTGATTTCTAAAGCTGAGCTGGCCTATTTTAACCACAAGAATTTTCAACTTCTAAAACCTAGCATAAAAATCACAATTAATCCTGGAAATTTTGCATTTCTACACAAATGAGATTTTTGACTTTTTATATAAAACTTGCTATGTTGACTTTGTTGAACTTGTAAAGACTCTTACTGATTAATTTGAGTTTATTAAGCTTAAGTAAGGTTAAAGAAAGCAACTTCATCAAGTTCTAAACTCAAATCAAGGACTTGGTATTCTAAGACACCAACAGTTAAGCTGTGGGTGTGATTAGCTACTATTTTGACTTTTTCAATGAAAGTGACCAAACAAAAGGTTACAATGGCTTAGTATACTCCTAAAAACAATAGTTAAGCAAAACTTATCCTCAAACAACACCAAAAACTGGACACAAAAGCTTCTTCCAAACACCCTTTAAGAGGACTGTTTTGACAGTTACTGAAGCAAATGATCAATCCAAGCAATAAAACTGATAAACCAATATGTAATAAGCTAAATTAGACCTAAACCAACAGGTTTAAACAACTAATAACAACAATTAGCAAGTAACTGAAAATATGGAAAGAAATAAGTGGTGACCTACTTGTTGTCCACTGCTATGAAAATGTTGAGAGCCAAGATCATATCAACACCCTAAGTACTCCCCTGGGCTTACTAAAACCAAAAGCCATCCAAAATATACCAAGCTCCAAGCTTTTCTTCTTCTTTTTGATTTTTCAGGTATTTTCTCATATATATTTCGTTTTTTTTGGATTTTTTTCTTTTATGACTGATAAAGTAAATTGAAGTGATTAGAAACCTTAAGTAAACTGATTCAAATTAATAAGAAAAACTAAATAAGCTTTTACAAGCTTAAGCTACACTAATGAAAAATTAAAGTTTCACTTGAAAGAGAAATTAAGAACAATGCAACAATAAGTAAACTGAGATTATATTTAAAAAGAACTTGGTTACAGTACTGAAAGGATTAATTACAATACTAAATTTTAAAACATTACACTAACTTCGACCCCTAAATTACACTAAAACCACTAACTAACTACTCCTTCTTCTTTTCTTTGTCACTTTTATAAGCCTTGGTGAGTCACTTTCTCTTTCCCACACTGAATTGGAGCCGTAGGATTGCTAGATTTGATCTTGGCCGTTCAAAATGTTTTGGCGGGAAAAATGAAATAAGGCAGTTGTAGTGGAGTTGGTGTGGTATTTAATGAGGAGGGGGTTTGGTTGGGTGTAGGTGATTGTATTGATGAGGGTTGGTGGGTTGGTGAAGACTTTGGAGGAGGGGGGAACACAGTTGCAGAAATCGTGGGAAAGTAGGGTTGGGGAAGGGTGAACAGTACCCTGGGGTTTGACTTGGTTTGACTGGGTGGACGGGGTAGTATTAGTTTAGGTTTGGTGGGCTTGTTTTTGATAGGCTTTGGGGCTGGGTGTTGGATCAGGGTATTGTTTGGGCTAAAGGGTGGTTTGGCTTGTTTGTTTAATAAATACAACCATAAGGACCAATCATGTAATTTAGCAAACCGTAGGGACTGATTTTGTAATTTTCCAAAATATAGCATGAGGACCAATCTTGACAACATTTGAGTATTACAAGTACAAAAATTTATATTTTCCAAAATTAAAATACCCGGGGACCAAAATTGCAAATTTCCAAACTCCGGGGATTAAACTTGTAATTTTCTCAAAATTTTCATCCAGGGATTAAAAGTGATTTTTGTGAATTCCCAAGAACCAAAATTGATTTTTCATTCAAAATTATTCCACCAGGGACTGAATCTGCCAAAATCTGTAACTCCAGGGACCAAAAGTGTAAATTTCCAAAACATTTTCAATTTTTCACCAAAGGACAAAATATGACAACTTATGATTGTAAAAGGACCTTTGGTGATAATTTTCTATATTTTGAATATCCAGGGACTAGTTTTGTAATTTATTGAAAGTTGAGGGACTGAAACTGCCAATTTTGCAAACTTTGTGCGTTTTTCATCTGTTTTTGCTCATTTTGCATCTAAAACATATAAAACACAATTTTGAAATATTTTTAGTATTTTGATGCATTTCTGAGTGTTTTTGTATGTTTTGCAGTTCAGATTAGACAAAAAATGATGAGTGTTTGAGCACTCATCAGATAGCATAAAAGGATAGCAAGACTCGATAATACATCTATAACTTAAGAGTAAGTTATGACTCGATGTAAATCCTTATTATCTTGAAGGATGACACATTATTTTCATGTTAACCAAGTGAGGTAACATATGTAGATACAAGATAATATCTATAGTCATAAGTTGGACTTGTGATTTCGATATTGTATGTAATCTTTGCAAATAACGAGTCCGGATTGGTTAGGAAGTTGTCAATTTATAAATAAAGCTAATGAATGAGTAAAGGACAAAAGAATGCAGTGAGTGTGTGTAGTGATCACAAATACTCAATGGTTCGAGTATTGCAAGGAATAAGTTTCCGGATTCCTTCCTCTAAGGAGAAAGGTATCTTGGATTATTCTTGTGAAGTTTGAAAGTATTATTATAGATGATTATCTTATAGGTGCAGGTGAGATGTCCTAATCCTAATATGAGTGAACATTAGTGAGAAGAATCCTAGTGATGAAAGTGAGTGATCTTGAGGGAGGGATTTAATTGAAATTTTAAAAAGGAGTTTGCAGGACTGGCGGAACCATACGAATACACAGGCGGAACCTAGTTTTTGGTTCCGCCTGGTCCGTTGGGCCAAATTCTGGAGTACCTAGAAATTACACTGGCGGAACCCTATATTTGGTTCCGCCAGTTCCGTCAGGGGGCAAAAAGTAGACAGTCCAGATTTTCGGGGGTCGAGACGATTTCCAATTTTTCCGAAAACTCCTAAAACATAAAATTTATACCATATCTGATTAGAAAATGCAAAGATTGGATATAGAAACACTCTAACCGTTAGACTTTGACCGGGGGCTAGCGAATTTCACTATAATTAGTGAAATATCCATAAACTTGAAAATTTGACAACATCCCAAATGTTGTCTACCTGCATATCCGTTAGTGCAAGACAATGTACAAAGATAACAAAAGATCCTAGAAGTACATATATCCATGAAACACATTGTTTAATTACTAAATTGTTCAAATTTCAAGTAGTGTCAAATACTCCTTAACAATGGGTATTTATTGACTCCCGAAACCCGTTCAAGTATCCTAATAATACTTGGAACATATGCACCTAATTAGATGTGATAGATTAAAACCAAAAACACATATTCTAACACGTGTTAGCATATAGATCAAGCCGAGGATTATGAGCTTACCATAAATGGAAATTAAGCTAAGCATTGAAAATTGATAACAACAAAGTGTTATCGTCCAAACATGATATGGTTAGTTTGCATGATCAATCTAAGATGAGTTTCTATCTTATAGCACAACACATTCATTAAACGTCATTGTAGAAGCATGTATACCAAACACCATTTTACAAGAATACTACATGTTTAAAAATGTAGTGACTCATTTAGACGCGTGACCATATTCCAAGATATTTAATTAATATTACTTAATTCTCATTCCTAAGTGAATTATGCAAAATAATCACATAACATATGCAAGGAAGAATATCTAAATCAATAAGCAATACAAACACAAAATTTCAACTTAGAACACACAATCTAGCAAATATCCTATTGTGTACAAACATGAATTAGACAAACAAGCAAATGAATATCATGACAAGATTGACACTCATGAATCACAAATAAACAAATGCAATCACACCTTTCAATAAACAAATACCATATATGCATACAACTAAAACAAGTAGTCATTTAGCATAACATATAAAGAAATATATTTTTCGTCACTTTACATTTAAATATGACGATGTATGCCAAGCTTGATTAGTTTCCTTTGTATATATGAATATCACAAAATTCTTTAGTTTCAAAGAAAATAATGTCAATGTTTAAAGGATACTAACTTATATTGCCTAACTCAAAAGTTTGAGTTTCTACGTCAAAACGAAACTTGATATTTTGAACACATTGAAGTATTTGGTTTAATCTTTTGACTTCAGTTTAGATTTAGGCCATAACATCATTTTTAAAACAAAGTAGACACAATTCCCTTCAAATTGATAGGTGTCGCGACTCCTACGGACTTACGGTTAATTAGTTATGAATTTTTGAAGTTTACAAAAAATTTTGACTGTGCAGCCAAGGAACCCTCGTCCAAAGTGCAAGGAACCCTTCTGAGGGTTCCGCGGGATCCGCGGGGACTGCTGTAAAAAATTTTCACAAAATGCTAAAAACATGTATTTCGCATAGCGAGAATATGAAGGACTTACTAGATTTATTAGTAAACATATAATACACCTATTTTAACATTATTTCTTCTTATGTGACTCATCTAATTATTTACGGAGGTGATTATTCAACTATATTTTTGGTTATCCCAAACACTCCTTTTAAAACCGTATTTTACGTACATTAGCTCTAACCACATAATTTGATTCTTACAAATTATAAGAAATGTTTTCTTTTATTTTTCAAGGACACCTTCAAGCTTGTATACAAAGTAACATTTAACAACAAAATTTCTAAGTATACTTAGCGAAACATTTTTCATATTATATTCCGCTTCAATGGTAATTTTATACATGGATCGTACTCCGTTTTAAAAACCATTTGTTTTGAAAATAAGAGCTACGAGGCTCTGATACCAATTGTGGAAAACTAGAAGGGGGGGTTGATTAGTTTACCGTTTAAAAACTTTAAACTTGTTGCATCAAATGTCCATTTTTAGCTTGTTCTAATATGAAAGATGTTACTTGTAGTTTATGACTAACATAACTTAAAACATGTTATCACACAAGTACAATCAACAAGTCACAACACAAACAATCACATAATATAAACATTAAAGTAAAGCAATAAGTAAAAGGAAAGTGCAAACCGAACACGAGGATTTATAGTGGTTCGGTCACGGATCTCCTCTCCGCCCTACTCCACTCCTCGAGTACCCAACTCGAGAGTTACTTCACTAGATCAACAACCTCCCATCTCGGCGGAGAAAACCTTACAATCGTCACTTACACTTTATCCGGTACAAAGCTAGATACCGAGTTCTTTTACAAGGTACAATCACTCCTATCGTCGCTTATACAATATTTCCGACACTAAGCTAGATGTCGAGTTCTTTACCAAGGGTACAACCACTCCCGCTATATTTTGTGGCCCAACATAAAAACCTTGTGTTTTATGGCACAAAACCATAAACCATCTAATCTATATTGTGATGAATCAATGATGATCCAAGACATAAAAGTCTAATGGATATGAATGACTAATCTACATGAACTTTTTGAATAAGAAGTCTTCAATCATTGAGGATGTCAAGTGCCCTTGAATCTTCATATGTTGGAATGCTTTAATGAATGATGACTTCAAGATCTTTTAACCTTCTTGGTGGATCATGAAGTATGATATGCTTACAACAAAGATTAATGTTAGAAGCATTATGATCATTATTGAAAGGGTGACTCATGTGTGTTTCTACATTGTTTGCTATTGATCTAGATATGTACTTTATGATAGAGAGAATGTATGTTCAAAGTCATCAACCTAATGAGAAGACCATGGGCTGCTATTTATAGCCAAAGGCTTCAGCAGACCCACGGATCAGGCGGAACCCTTTTGAGGGTTCCGTCCGTTATGCCCGAAGGTTCCGCCAGAACTGACAGACTACTATTTAGAATAACTTTCCATATCTAACAATGTCACATCAAGTTACTTCTAGTAAAACACACAATAAATTAAGTTAGAATCCTTCCAAAATGTGTAAGAGGTCTTATGGAAAGTCAAACACTTAACCTTTCCATAAATGCACATGATGTGATGTATATATATATTTCTAGATTAAGATTAAGAAATATATATGAAAGTGAACTTGTAAAATGTATATATTACCTAAGTAATGTTGTTATAGTAAGTTAATGAGTTACTAAAAATGTTTGATTCCTAATGTCATCACATTTTTATCATTTGTAAAACTTACTAATATTACTTTAACACCTAAAGTGGCACTTATTCTATTTGACACCTAAAGTGCACTTTGACACCTAAAATACTTAAAGACCCTAAGAGTATTTTAGTCATTCTAAATGGTTGGTCAAGGGGTTTGATCATAATACTACATAACAAACATGTACGAACCTGTGTTGTAGCATACGACGACTCGAGACATTGAGAGGTGTTGAATGTATGTTGAGACAAACTATGATTACAAGTAATTTGTACATTTTACGTTATGTATCAAGTTATACGTTTGTCATCAATCAAAACAAACGAGACTGTATAGATTAAATATCATAATATTTGCACTAACAGAAACTGATAATGATGTAAACAAAATGTTTAATTGGCTGACATTCATGGGCTCAATGAGGTCTATGTCAGTGCAATTCCGCAAGCAACCTTAGTTGACCATTATTATAAGAACTTGCCTTTTGATGACTCTGACGTTGATGTAACATATAAAGTTAGGATTCATGAACAAAAAAGAAAAGATATTGATAACATGACGTTGGAAGAAATAAGGGCTTGGGAACATTCAGAACAAAATTTATCAGGTATCCTGAGGACACCTTAGGTTAAGCCTTGGGTTGAAGCAAGTCTTTTTAGAGGGAGGGGAGAGATTCCATATAATGATGACTTATTAAGTTGTCTGTCGTTTTTAAGGTCTGTTAACAGGCCGTACGTGCCAAAGGACTGTGATTGTGGCTGTAGGTCTCTGACTTTTTTAAGGTCCCTTGCTAAAATTGAAGGGTCAACAGAAAGTGGTTTTGGATCTAGTCCTATAAAGGGTAGCATGATTGTTAATGATGTTGACGATGGTCATACAGTTGGATCATCTACTGTTATCCAAAATGTGTCAAAGGAGATTGGTTTCAAAGCTAGTCCATTCAAAGGTAAGACTCTTTTCAATGACTTTAAAGATGCTGCAGATGATGACATTCAGAATGTTGCGACTGTATCAATTGTGGGAGGGTCTAATGCATCTCGTATGTGTCAACCGAGAAGAAAATTTCTGAATCTAGTCCTTTAGATGGAAAAAGGCTTTTTAACGACCTAGATGCGGTTCCTACATTTGGAGGGTGAACCTGTCCAGTATGTGTCAAAGGAAAGACGTTTTCAAGCTAGAACTTTAAAAGGTAGGAAATTTTTTGATGACTTTGAATCCGTTGCAAGTAATGGTTCTGTTGCTTTGAGTGATTATGTTGAGTATGAGGGTGGTGGTAAGGATGAAGAAGTTGCATGTCAGGCTGTTGGATGTACAATTGTCAAGAAAATGTCTAGTAACAATGGTTCCCAATCTTTATGCTCTAATATTCAGTAACTTCTGCTTGTTTATGTGCACTTTCAAAGTAGTTGTTGTCTAAGTGTTGTTGTAGTAGCTTAATCTACGTTGAACTTTTTAAGTAATTTGACTTGTTGTTGTTTGCAATGCTTTTGTTTAAATTTTCAATGTTGTAACAAAATGCCTTGCAATACTATATATATATTTTGTTAAAAGGTTACGTATTTTGGTTATGTTTAATTATGTATGAACTTAATAAACTTAAAATACAAATTGACAAGTGGCACAACTTTAACAATGAATGTATCATCAAGTGTATTGGACTTGAACCTTTATTTGCCATACTTGGTAACTGAAAATGTTGATGTTATTTTTTTCATTAATATTTCATTTTCAAATTTCTTTCAAACGATGATGTACGTAATTAATACAGAAACCATCCCCCAAAATAGGTTACTAATGTAAGCGGGTTTGTTAATTTGCTCACTATACGTATAAAATTGCTACACTTAGCTCATTTTAATCCTTTTTGCCCATTCCCAATGTCGAGCAACCTAGAGACTAACTTTGAGCAACTTAGCAACATTTCACCTTTTTTTACTTTGCACCTCAACTTTTTCAGAACTTTTACAAAAACTTATCTTTAAAAAAGATTTGAGCGACGTAATTTTATTTAAGCGACTTTTTCAGTACATTTACATGTGTTTGTCTGTCACACCCCCAAATTCATGATTTGCAGCGGAATGGAATACCTGGGGGTGACTGCCATAGCATCACAGTTACAGTTACATTGAACGACCTAAAGTGTCGTTTGGAAAATACTTCGTTTGATCATTGAAATAATCCAGAGTTTACAATATGAGGTCCCCAAAAGGTGTTGCAAGTTTATGAAAACAAGTCCTACTAGATTCAAACGTTTACATAAGTGCATGAACTAATGATGAGACGCGTCGACTCCGCGACTCCATAAAGGTCCAAATGCATGTCACATGAGCTACCTTAATAACCTGAAATACATTGCTAAAACGTCAACACGAATGTTGGTGAATTCCATAGGTTTATAAAATGTAATGTTGTACGGCCACCACAAGTAAATGTGCAAGATAAAAATCAAGTAAAATAGTACAATAGACCTTAAGCTCATGACCCCGAAGCTATGACTGATGAAATTATATGCCCCTCCCGAATGTTTTACCAGAACACTCCCACAATGTAGACATGAAATGCATCCGCTTACTGTTGGTAATATCTACCACGGATGGCGGCGTCACCCTCGATAGATCTATCCACTCACTCTCGCTTACCGGCAAATTAACGGTCCATGATAATAAATAGGGGACTTTAACAGGTTGGTAAGGCAACTTAAGCAATGTACATATGTTTTGGTACTTGGGCTCGTACTAAAATGGTTGATGCAATATATTCCCCTGTGGGATTTGAAATCAAAATATTGTATTGAAAACGGGGCTATGAAAACTCACCTTAAACTGATGATACTTTGATGAAGTGAAATGAACAACAATGAACGGTTAGCTGCCTCAACCTAATATGAATGATGAACGATCTAATTTAGATCACCAAATGATGTTATGAATGTCCATGCACATGTTCCTATACCACTCTACTCTTTGAAAAACACTTGTTGTTATCAAAATAATACATTTTCCAATACTTAGGAAAATATGGCAACTAGAAAATAAAACTAGTTGAAATGTATATATATATATATATATATATATATATATATATATACATATATATATATATATATATATATATATATATATATATATATATATATATATATATATATATATCATATGTATCAATGTTAGTGTTGAAATCCTCGGTTTGAAATCCTTGAAATAACGGCTTGTAGTGATAAAAATATACTTGTAATCACTAATACTTCATTAGTTATGAATTTGGGTACTTGGTATATTTCTAGAAATCTAGAGTTACTACGTAGTTTTAGTATTATTATTTCAAAAGCTGTCAAAATAATATATGTTTCGCCGATATTGAAACGTGAATATCTTTGTCGTTTTAAGTCCGTTTTACTTGTTCTATATATCCACGGTTACGTCTTAGTATATAGTAATATATTTTGGAAAGCTTGGCTCCTCCGGGTTACGTCTAAAGTCTCTTTTTGTCCGACGAAAAACGTCCAACAGCATGTATTTTCAGAAAATATACTTTTCGTCAATAAACTTGCAAAAATCATAACTTCTTCGTTATAAACTCTTTTTAATCCGTTCTTTCGCCTACGGATTCGTTTTTGAAAGTATTTTCTAAAAAATTTTCCAAAATTTACTTTATGTTTACTTATTTTCCTGGATTTACAAAAATGGGACAGCATGTTTATATACTTGTTACAAATCCATTTTTCATGTTCAAAACTAGTTTCTACTTCAACCAAATCTCTTGCAAACACCACAAAGCTATACTAATCCTACCATACACCTTCTTAGGGTGCCATTGGTTCCTAATCACTAGTAATCATGTTAATTTTACAAAGGAACACCTAAATCAAAATCTAGGGTTTGTATGTTTAAAAAGTTAACAAAAATAATATGGTATAGCCAACTTGTACATGAAATTAAGCATGAAAACCATAAGATACAAGTATTAATTAGATGAAATCATGAAAATAAATTTGATAACTCACTTTGAAATAATAGGTGATTAGATGATGAGAAATCTTGTGTTACTTGTGTTTTTGTTGTAAGATTCTTGATTAGAATGACAAAAGGAACAACTTTGTAGCTTTGTACTTTGGAAAATCATCACTTGATCATGGAGTATGGATTTGGGTCGTGGGTTTGTGAGGAAGAGATGAGAAAATGAGTTTTTGATTCTATGAACTAGTTATGTGTTAAGAAAAATGTGTTTATAGATATTTAGGAATGATTATATTGTATAATAAGAGTACATAAATGTATATGGTTAGAAAATAAAACTCATGTGGTCTAGGGGTGTTTGTATGGCCGGTAATGGGTGAGCAAGAGAAAGAAAAATCGGTTTTGATCACTTAGGAAATGTAGTGTAATATTAGTTGTAGTTTAGTGTAAGTATTAGTTATAATCGGGTACCGGGTTTGCTAGAAATAAATATTAACGAAGTTAACCGGGACTTAATAAAGTCATAAAAATGTTAAAAATATGTTGGGTACAAGTACTGAGTGTTCGGGTGATTATTGTTTAGTTTTCACGAAAATCGTCGTAATATTTATAAACTTACGTTATAAATAAAATAAATTTCCAAAATACTGGGTAAATGAATATTATAACTTTTATGATGATATAATGGATATAAAAATATGTCAGGACCATTGTGGGAATATTTAGATATATTCGTCATGTTTATTAACCGTGTGTTAACGTTTATTTATAAATAATTATAAGGAAAACGTTAAATGTATCGAATATATAAATTTGAAAATCCTAAGAGTGGTATAACATGAAAATGCTGTTATGATGATATGCAGAATGTCTCTAGTCCGTATGCAATGTCCTTACTGATAATGAAATGAATTCGCACCTAAACCAATACGGTTACGCGAATTTTAATACCCGTAAACTAAATTTACGATGAAATGTGTAATGCAAATGAATAGTGAAAACTTTTCCGGCAATGAATAGTGTTCAGTGAATAGTAAAATTTCTGAATGCTTCTCGGAATGTTAAACTGACACCAAAAATGATGAATAGTAAACTGATGAATAGTGTTTGATGAATAGTGTTTTTCCAAAGTTTGGGAAATGACCTGAAATGGTGAGTTGTGACAGTCTTCTCCTCTAAAAGGGAACTTCATCCCGAAGTTCAGTTTATGTTGGTTTCTGAAAACATATTGGTGAAAAGGTGATGATATTCGTGAATTCCAGCGAATTCTAACGATAGGAATTCGACTCTACTTCAACTGTTCGACCTAACTGTCCATGATTTCTACTTGTTCTCCTGCAAGGTTTATGTTTGACTTTGGGTTGGATTCCTTTCCAAATGGGATTATGATTGACTAATCTGAAAAGATGATAATACATGGTTGTGTAATCCTGTTGCTCTCTAACAAGGCTCAAGTCTGACGGCCACTAGGCCTATTCTGTCTGAAATATTTCATGGTCCAGTGTATATCGGGTTTAACTTTCCAAGTTTTCTGAATGATATCATGCCTTTCCTAGGCAGAACTTTCAACGTAACTCTGCCTACCAACTTGAAGTTTTAATGGTTTACAACTTATTGAACTTGTAACTAATTCTTGACTTGTAGGAAATTTCTGGTTATTTCATGAATGCCTACTAGACTAGTGAGTTGAGCTTTTTCCGAGTTTGGCCCATCAATAGATGGTCTGTGCTTCTTAATGTTTTAAATGTGATACTGGTAATATATACTGCTGAATTCTACCAGAACTCAAGTTTGTATGCCAGTTGGTCGATTATAAAATGAATCTTAAATGGTCCAATATGCTAAAGGTTCAACCTCTCTTGTTATCCAATTTGTATCATGCCAATCCAAGGCAATGCTTTTAACTTAATTTGTTCTCCCACTTGAATCTGGATGGTTTGTTGTTCAGGATACCCAATCCAAATGATGTGTGTTATGTACCAACCTAACTTCTGCCAGTTTCTCGCTGTTGGTGTGATAACTATTGTTGTAGATGAATTTGATTTATGTTAAATGATTAGTCCAACCATTTCTAGGGTCAATCACTCATGCTCTGAGCATACCTTCCTATATTTGAATTGTTCTTTCGCTTTAACCATCGGTCTGAGGATGATAGGTGATGTTTACATCTAAATGGGTTTCTGAAGAAAATCCTGAAATGATTGCTTGAAGTCCACGGTGAATCGGTTTCCTTAACAGGAATAACTAAAATGGGTACAATAAACCTTTGTGACTAATTCCACAACGTTCGGTCCTTCGAATTTGGCGTTAACTGAAAGGGATAGAATATAGGTAACAATTTGATTCCTTGTGTTTTGTTCCAACGGATGATAAGACATATGTCCTTCTTTGTCTATTGGGTTTGGTCTCCACTACTGAAGTTCATGATTAATTTGTGATGTCCTTCCTAATTCCTTCATCACATATTCCAAATATTCTTTATTGTCAAGTCACAAATCCTAAATGCATAAGCGATGTTGTAGGGAAATTGGTTCTGGAAATTTGTCTCGCAATTGTGAGTTTTGGTTGAAATCTTTTTCTGAATAAACGAATTTAGAAAATGGAGCAAATGATTTACTAAGTAATATTTTTCCTGATGATTCAAAATTTCGGTAGTTATGAAGTAGAAAAATGTTTTCAAACATGTTGTGATTAAGACTGCTTACCAAAGTTTGATGTCTATGTATATTTCTCATTGTACAATAGTGTTGCTAAAGATTGACCAAAAAGGATCGTACTTGTTCAAAATAGGAATTTCAGAAATTATTTTTCCACAAGGTATGTGATTTATGTAAACGCATCAACTTTATTTAAAAGTGAAAACACTAACAAGGATAAAATGGTAGAATAGGAAATGTTCGCTTAAATGCATAGATGTCTAACATTTAGTTCCTGAGGTTGGATAATGCCTATTGGTGATTATCAGGCATAACTACAAGCATAGGTATTTAGACTAACTTAAGTCCTGAAATATTTTATCGTTGTAGTTGGCAAGACGAACGTATCACTTGATGTTGTGTCGATAAATGTCTATTCTGTTTTCCCAGGTAGATGAGGAGATATGTTCTGGTTTGATCCCTTTCTTGGTATGAAGGTGAGGTTATCTGAAATTTCTAGAGACATAATGCCTTAGGGGAATCTGCATCGATATTCTTGATTCAAACAATTGTCCTTTGTGAAAACTTACTGCAGGAAAGTTTATGTATGGATGAGGCCATGTTTAAATGAAATGCTCTACAGTCTCAATTAGAAGCTTGGTTTATTTCTATTGTGTTGTCCTACGGACATTTATATTGAGTTCAATCCTGTAGCTCAGTCTAGCTAGAACTTTTAAATGATAGAATTTGACAACTAAGTCAGAGATGATGATTCGGATGGTCTCGCGGTATCTTAGAATTTGTTGTTGAGTTATGAATTTTCTCACTATATACTTCTAGTTCTGTTTAGTAGTTCTGTAATCCTTTCATTGCTTTTATTGTATCGAGGAATCCTACTTGTAATTGATATGGAAAGTCTCTCCTAGGGAAGTCAATGGGAAAATCCAACTTAATGGCTAAGTGAGTGACAGGTAGGGTAAGTATCCAGGGATAGTTCGGCAAAAGGGATGTTTATGGAAGAGTTCCTTTGTTTACAAAACTTTTAAATGAAGATTGTTATTAACAATCCTTTGAAAAGGTAATTATTTCCTTCATGGCATAATCCTTCCTGAATTTTACATAGGTGATCAGGCTATGTACAATTGAGGACTAATGATGCGATGTTAGACTTTGTCAAAATATCATAACTTTTCTCAAAAGTTTTAGATGGTGTTCAACGCATTGTTATTAAAAATGGTATCCTGATGTTTTCTTTCAAATAACATGAAAATTGCCTCGCGTAATAATAGTAAATACTTGGTGTAATGACAGAAAAATCAATTTATAGGATGGTAATAAAATAGTTTACTTCAGAAAATTCTTTTTTTCTATAAAACAATTTCCCCATATGATAGTAAAATAGCTTGAATGGTGTATTGGATACATGGGTGAATCTTGTCAAATGGTAATAGTCTACTAATTCGTCAAAAACGAAATCAACCTAATCCCTAATAAGACAATGCTAAAATGTTGCGAAACGATTGAAGTTTGAGCAATTGGGATAGAAAATGGAGTAAACGAAGGTTATGATTATCACCTAGGTAACAAAGGATAGATATTACATTGGAAGGGAAAGTGCTTAATACAACTAGGTTATGTCATCGTACCAACGGTAAGTACAAAAGGAAAGATACAACACTAAAGGGCTCGAACTACGGTTTATATATTGAAACAACGCTCCTCCTGCTGAAGCATTGTTGTTATCCTTGATGTTGCTAATATCCTGACGGATCTCTTTCAACAGCTCACGCTATTCCTCGAGCGATTCAGTCTTGATTCCAAGTTCCTGATTTTCCTTGTTCCTTAGCTCCGAGCAGTCATTCTTGAAATGCCCTAAGTTTCCACATTTGAAGCAACTCCCTGGGGTCTTCTGATTTGTGAGTTTCCTACAGTCTTCAGTCCGATGACCCTGCTTCTTGCACACTCCACACGTTTTACTGCAATGATCTCGGTGATGTTGATTACACAGGTTGCAGTAAGGTAACTTTCCAATATACCTTCTCTTTGTGTGCGGTTCTGCAGCAAAGGTTCTATTCACTTCTTGTCCTTTGGGTGATTTTTGAGCAGCATTACAACCTAGATTGTTGTTCCACTTCCTTTTATTGTCACTATTGTTTCCTGATGTCTCGGCATGAACTATGAGTTCCTTTGCTTCGATCGCCATTTTGATAGCTTCAGACATGGTATCGGGTTCCCATGCGATGACCAACATACGAATTCCATGGGAGAGTCCCCCGATGTACCTTTCAAGTTTCTTGCTTTCCGGTTCATCCATTGCAGAACCTAGTCGTGTTAATTCATAAAAATGAGTAGTGTACTCGTCAACATCATTTCCTACAATGGTAAAGTTTAGTGTTTCCTGTTCCTTTGCTCGTAATTCATTTCCTACACAAAATGTTATACTCATCATCCTTCTTAGTTTCTCCCAAGAGTGTGAGTAGGCAGCATCAACTCCCACCATCTTAATATGTTTGGTCCACCATTCCTGGGCATGATCCTGAAAAGTGCATGTGGCCAACTTAACCTTGTCTTCCTTACGACAGTCGCCACATCGAAATATTGTTTCTATTTCTTCGAACCATTTGAGAAATTCCTTTGTGTCTCTAGTTCCGCTAAAGGAGGGAGGATTGCACCCCATAAATTCCACGTGAGTAAGTTCCTTAGTGAGGGCGGTGGCCATGTTCTTGGCAATGACTTGTCCAACAGCAGCTTGCGTCATGCTTGAAGTGGTTTGCTTAAATCTCTCTTCATCAAATCATAAGAGACCATGAGAATCTATAGGTAATAGAAATTATCATATTCACAACACCTGAATATAATACATGAAAATTTCGGTCTACGTGAACCGAAATCACAAATAGCACAACCATTCCTTACATAGTAGAGTCACACTTGATATATTTGTTTGTACAATAATCAAAAGACAACAAGTTCTTTATACTATGTCCCACACTTTCTGTGGCTAGGATAATAGTAAAAGCTAGTGAGGATATAAGTCTGGTCTAGGGACTTCCTGGTGTCCCTCTGTGTGAAATCAGGTTCGTGGCATCATAAGGTCGAGATAGTCCTGAAGTGGTGTCTGAAGTTGTGCATCTATCAAACCTTATATAATGTAGGTTCTGAACCATTCCTGAAGAATCAGCGGATGTTTCTGTTGAGTCCGTGATATTGGTATTATCTACTAGGTGTTATCTAGTTCATGGCAAGTGGGAATGGAAAAGGAAAATGACAATGGTGGTACTAGTGAATGGAATACTACCCTCTTTCGCGCTACCTCGCGACATACAAAAGGTAAAACTGAAGTACGGACTATAGGACGACCAATAGTGTAATAAGTAGCTGACGGTGGTGGTAGTACCTGAGTAGTGGGTGCTCTACTAGTGAAGGAAAGAAAACACACTATCTTCCTTGAAATAAGCATCCTAATAAGTCCATTAAGATTAAGTCTGAATACTCTACCAAAAGGCATTCTATGTATGGGCTGAATGATAGGAAAACCCTGTTCCTATGGCAAATCAATAGTGCTAATGGTGGTGTAAGTGCAACTGGTGGTATAATGGTAGTGGAAGATGACAAGGCATCTTCAATGTCGGAATCCGATAAAAGGATGTCAGGGTGAGTATCTGAAGACATGTCACTTGTGAACCAGGTCAATAAAATGATATATATATATATATATATATATATATATATATATATATATATATATATATATATATATATATACACAAATATAAGTATAAATAACTCGCACAGGGTATGCATGAAACAACATGTATCATGATTATGCACTTATGATGAAATGATGATGCGGTTATAGTCTAGGGTCCAAGATACAACCTAGTTCGCTATAACCATAGCTCTGATGCCAATCTGTCACACCCCCAAATTCATGATTTGTAGCGGAATGGAATACCTGGGGGTGACTGCCATAGCATCACAGTTACAGTTACATTGAACGACCTAAAGTGTCGTTTGGAAAATACTTCGTTTGATCATTGAAATAATCCAGAGTTTACAATATGAGGACCCCAAAAGGTGTTGCAAGTTTATGAAAACAAGTCCTACTAGATTCAAACGTTTACATAAGTGCATGAACTAATGATGAGACGCGTCGACTCCGCGACTCCATAAAGGTCCAAATGCATGTCACATGAGCTACCTTAATAACCTGAAATACATTGCTAAAATGTCAACACGAATGTTGGTGAATTCCATAGGTTTATAAAATGTAATGTTGTACGGCCACCACAAGTAAATGTGCAAGATAAAAATCAAGTAAAATAGTACAATAGACCTTAAGCTCATGACCCCGAAGCTATGACTGATGAAATTATATGCCCCTCCCGAATGTTTTACCAGAACACTCCCACAATGTAGAGATGAAATGCATCCGCTTACTGTTGGTAATATCTACCATGGATGGAGGCGTCACCCTCGATAGATCTATCCACTCACTCTCGCTTGCCGGCAAATTAACGGTCCATGATAATAAATAGGGGACTTTAACTGGTTGGTAAGGCAACTTAAGCAATGTACATATGTTTTGGTACTTGGGATCGTACTAAAATGGTTGATGCAATGTATTCCCCCGTGGGATTTGAAATCAAAATATTGTATTGAAAACGGGGCTATGAAAACTCACCTTAAACTGATGATACTGTGATGAAGTGAAATGAACAACAATGAACGGTTAGCTGCCTCAACCTAATATGAATGATGAACGATCTAATTTAGATCACCAAATGATGTTATGAATGTCCATGCACATGTTCCTATACCACTCTACTCTTTGAAAAACACTTGCTGTTATCAAAATAATACATTTTCCAATACTTAGGAAAATATGGCAACTAGAAAATAAAACTAGTTGAAATGTATATATATATATATATATATATATATATATATATATATATATATATATATATATATATATATATATATATATATATATATATATATCGTATGTATCAATGTTAGTGTTGAAATCCTCGGTTTGAAATCCTTGAAATAACGCCTTGTAGTGATAAAAATATACTTGTAATCACTAATACTTCATTAGTTATGAATTTGGGTACTTGGTATATTTCTAGAAATCTAGAGTTACTACGTAGTTTTAGTATTATTATTTCAAAAGCTGTCAAAATAATATAAGTTTCGCCGATATTGAAACGTGAATATCTTTGTCGTTATAAGTCCGTTTTACTTGTTCTTGATATCCACGGTTACGTCTTAGTATATAGTAATATATTTTGGAAAGCTTGACTCCTCCGGGTTACGTCTAAAGTCTCTTTTTGTCCGACGAAAAACGTCCAACAGCATGTATTTTCAGAAAATATACTTTTCGTCAATAAACTTGCAAAAATCATAACTTCTTCGTTATAAACTCTTTTTAATCCGTTCTTTCGCCTACGGATTCGTTTTTGAAAGCATTTTCTAAAATTTTTGCCAAAGTTTACTTTATGTTTACTGATTTTCCTGGATTTACAAAAATGGGACATCATGTTTATATACTTGCTACAAATCCATTTTTCATGTTCAAAACTAGTTTCTACTTCAACCAAATCTCTTGCAAACACCACAAAGCTATACTAATCCTACCATACACCTTCTTAGGGTGCCATGGGTTCCTAATCACTAGTAATCATGTTAATTTTACAAAAGAACACCTAAATCAAAATCTAGGGTTTGTATGTTCAAAAAGTTAACAAAAATAATGTGGTATAGCCAACTTGTACATGAAATTAAGCATGAAAACCATAAGATACAAGTATTAATTAGATGAAATCATGAAAATAAATTTGATAACTCACTTTGAAATAATAGGTGATTAGATGATGAGAAATCTTGTGTTACTTGTGTTTTTGTTGTAAGATTCTTGATTAGAATGACAAAAGGAACAACTTTGTAACTTTGTACTTTGGAAAATCATCACTTGATCATGGAGTATGGATTTGGGTCGTGGGTTTGTGAGGAAGAGATGAGAAATTGAGTTTTTGATTCTATGAACTAGTTATGTGTTAAGAAAAATGTGTTTGTAGATATTTAGGAATGATTATATTGTATAATAAGAGTACATAAATGTATATGGTTAGAAAATAAAACTCATGTGGTCTCGGGGTGTTTGTATGGCCGGTCATGGGTGAGCAAGAGAAAGAAAAATCGGTTTTGATCACTTAGGAAATGTAGTGTAATATTAGTTGTAGTTTAGTGTAAGTATTAGTTATAATCGGGTACCGGGTTTGCTAGAAATAAATATTAACAAAGTTAACCGGGACTTAATAAAGTCATAAAAATGTTAAAAATATGTTGGGTACAAGTACTGAGTGTTCGGGTGATTATTGTTTAGTTTTCACGAAAACCGTCGTAATATTTATAAACTTACGTTATAAATAAAATAAATTTCCAAAATACTGGGTAAATGAATATTATAACTTTTATGATGATATAATGGATATAAAAATATGTCGGGAATATTTAGATATATTCATCGTGTTTATTAACCGTGTGTTAACGTTTATTTATAAATAATTATAAGGAAAACGTTAAATGTATCAAATATATAAATTTGAAAATCCTAAGAGTGGTATAACATGAAATTGCTGTTATGATGATATGCAGACTGTCTCTAGTCCGTATGCAATGTCCTTACTGATAATGAAATGAATTCGCACCTAAACCAATACGGTTACGCGAATTTTAATACCCGTAAACTAAATTTACGATGAAATGTGTAATGTAAGTGAATAGTGAAAACTTTTCCAGCAATGAATAGTGTTCAGTGAATAGTAAAATTTCTGAATGCTTCTCGGAATGTCAAAGTGACACCAAAAATGATGAATAGTAAGCTGATGAATAGTGTTTTGATGAATAGTGTTTGATGAATAGTGTTTTTCCAAAGTTTGGGAAATGACCTGAAATAGTGAGTTGTGACATTGTACACATTGGTTTTCCACTATCCTTTTTATATAATTAACCCACCCCTTTTAGTAATTTTGCATCACATTCTTCCACATTAATCCCCAAATCAATTTTAGGGTTTCAGAAACCATCTCTTCCACCGTGAATGTGTTATGTGGTTTTGGTGATGTTCCAAGGCTTCAAACATCTTGGTCACAGCATAACCCCGCAAGAAGGTTTGTTGGTTGCCCCAATTACTTGGATCCAACAACAAATTGCAACTTTTTTCAATGGGTTGATACTCCATTACAAAATCATTGGTATCAAGCAATGATGTATGAGATGCATTTGAATGTTGTTAATGCTCAACAAGATCTTGTTTAAGTGAACTATCAACTGTCTCGATCTACCTTCTACAATCGGATCTTGATTGTGTTGATTGTTAGCATGTTGGTCTTTAGGTTTATTTAAGTTTTTTTTTTATGTTTGTGAAGCTAGTTATGATAGGTTAGGTGTAAGCTTGTTTTTGGCTTAGAAGTAAGGATATTTTGAGCAACTTTTACTATTGAGCGATTGTATTTGAGAGATTTGATTTGTGCGACTTAAAATTCCCATCATTTAAGCAACTTTTACCAAACACACTATGTACCCTGTTTTGACATCATGATAGATCATCTTTCTGTAATTTTATGTTCTAACGTTCCTGTAGGGTCGCTTGTCTCTGTTAATAATAGGCTTTCAATGAAACCTTCTTCTAAAATTGGGACAGCCGATCCTACCGGAACGTTGAACATGAAGCCAGGGCTGCAAATGAAAAATTTAGTGCTTTGCCCCAAAATTTATTATAAGGTATGCCCCTCGTTGATTTGGTCGAATAATCCTTTTTGTATGTGTAACTTGGTAGTTACTAGTACTTTACATGTAATTAAGTGTATGTCATCCCACTTACTTGGTAGTTACTACTTTTAGTTGAATAATCCTTTTGTATGTGTAACTTGGGTCGTTTTACTATATTAATAATAATGTAATAATTTTAAAAAAATAATATGTAACTGATTTCTTAATATGATTTAGTAATGTGACTTATCCTGTAAAATTCGTAGTTATCACACAACTGTTTATGATCAGTTATTCTATAACTGCGCACAACTGCTTATGATCAGTTTTATAGTTTTGTGCCTATTTAATCACCCCTTATTTGGTAAATGATAAGTGGTTGTAAACTTATTCAAACCACTTTACCCTTTTTACAATGGCTCAGTTCCAAATTCTTGATCATCTAACTAATCTTTCAGGTACTTCTAATTTGCATGACAGAATGTGCTTGTGGTTTGTGTAGCAGGCTGTTGAAGACTCTTCATTTAGAAACCTGTTATTTGTGTGCTGCCAACATCTGAGTCGAGTAATGAACAAAAATCGGATTATGATGGTAGACATCGAAGCATTAGGAAATCGTGGAGTTGCTATGGATTGTTTGGATGCTTTAAGGAGAACTCAAAGCAAGCATCAAAACATGCTTGAATTGTTGTCCGATTTATTGGCTCAATCTAATGCGTGTTTTCATAAGGAGGAATCTAACGCGATTAGAATGAATGAAAATAATTAGTTGTTTAAGTACGTATCATATTTGCTAATTGGTATGATGAATTCATGTATTGTTGCAGTTATGCCTGTATCTTTTAACTTGAATAAATTGAAGTTTAACCATTTGTGTATAATATGTTGAATTCTTCATGTAATGGCATGTTGCAATTGTTGTTTGTGCCTGACTTTCTTGACATAATGACATTTTCACATCTAAGGCTTATTTGTTGTTCACAAAACCTGTATGAATACCAGGGTGTCTAAGAGCATTGGGTGTGTTAGGCGGTCGGGATTTATTTAAAATTCAAATTCAAATATGTGAGCGGGATTTATTGTTGGATTCAAATTTAAATTTTTAAAACTAGCCTATAAATACCCATTCAAGTCATACACTCATCTCATAAACTCAACACATACACAACTCATATACTCAACTCACACACGAATTTTCAAAAATGTCAAACAAAGATTTCTCTGAACAATTCCCTAGTCCACCATAAAATGAACATGTTTATGACGCTTCACTGCAATATCTCTTCCCGGTATTTCCAAATAAAAATGAACCGCTAAACGAAAATGAACCGGCAAACATTCAACCAGAAGTTCTCTTACCCATGCTCCCACTTGAGTATGAGCCAGAAAATAATCCACCTTTGGAATACGAACCCAATCCGTTAGGGTTAAGTGACAAACAACTCCAACTACTTGAACAAGATATGGAAGTATTCATGGAGTTTAAACTAGCCGAAGCACGTGAGAAAGCTGCTCGTAGGGAGCGGGAACAACAAGAATTCGAATACTGATGGGAAACGGGGCTTGTCCCTGATCAAGCAGAGACTTCAAAAGAGGAGGAGGGCGGGGTCTTTGATGATTCATTTTATTAATTTGTTGTTTTATTTTCAGTACTATGTATTTCGTGTCCTATCATCTAATTTAATGTAATTGGTGTTGTAAATATTATGATAGTTATTAAATAAATTGTTAGTCTTTGTGAGAAATATGTGAGTATTGTCATTGAATTTTAAAATCCCGCCCGTCTTTTTAGAGTGACTTTTTAAACTTTTAACTTTTTTTGAATTTGACCATTCCCAATGTAAGTACTTTTGCAAGTACTTTTGTGTAAAAATAGTTTTATACACACTTTTTTCATTTCAACCAAAGTACATGATAAAAAGCAAAACCAAAATAAGAACAAAGTTTGATTCATATGATCCATGTCAACCATTTGATACAGATGATCAAAAGGAGCAAAATACAACATAAAAAACAAAAATAAAACATAAATAAACCATAATACAACCTCTTTTTCTCCTCATGATAAAAAGCAAAACCAAAGTACATGATAAAAAGCAAAGCACATGATAAAAAGTACATGATAAAAAGCAAAACCAAAGTTGATAAAAAGCAAAACCAAAATAAGAACAAAGTTTGATTCATATGATCCTGTTTTCCAAGGCATATAGCTTTTCTAAGACCGGATCATCATTCTCTTGATTTTTCTCCTCATTAACTCCCAACAGTTTATAATAGTAGAATTCTTTTTTTTCTCAGCCAATTGAGAATCTGGACTCTCGTCCTATCATTTACTTGCCTATAAGAACCGTATTCAGAAATTGGTTTGGCACCAAAACTTTCGAGAACTAGGTCAAAGACAAAAGGGTTGTCTAACACTTTCTCATACTCCTCTTTAAAACTCGCAAATGGGTACGAAGGCATTGTTAATTGATTTGTTCATTTGGTTGGTTTGTGTGTGTTTATAAGAAATTTGTGCCTTACACTTAAATGGACTTTAGATCTTTGGTTGGTCATCCTTTTTTATGGGGAGTAGGAATATACGCGGGAACTTATCTTAAGCGACGCTTTATTTGAATAAAAGCGACTTTATAAAATCCAACTTTTTGAATTACCATTGGTCAATGGCAATAACTGAAGTGACATGTTAGGGTGCAAGTGGCATGCACCTGTGAATTGTACTTATATTTAAGCAACTTGGTTTAAGCGACTTATTTTAAAATAAAGGGAGTTATGGAGTTTGAAACGGAAATTATTTATGCTTATAGTTTTTTCAATTGAATTGGCATTTTTATTTAAAAAAAAGTGCAAATTATAAGGAAAGATATATGTTTCAAACATTACTATCGAGAGACTTTAAATTCTTATAGAAATTTCAACATGGTTATAACATAGATTAATATGTTATTTATTTTACGTATCTTAGTTTTGTATCCGTACAAACGTGGTTATAACACATAATAATATGTGATTTATTTTATTTCCAATGTGGTACTTTATGATTCATTCATATATTAAATTAAAGTTTCTCTTGTATGTAATATTCTTCGTACTCGGAAATAAATTTCTATTATATAAACATTAAAATAAGGTAACTGGAAAACAATACAAGTTTTATGTCTGTTAATACAAAATAATAATAATAATAATAAATATAGAAAAAAGAAAAAAAAATTAATAGTGAACAAAAGAAAAAAACAAATATATATATATATATATATATATATATATATATATATATATATATATAAGATTATCTTTCTTATTTTTTTAAAACTTGATACACAAAATTTTTGTATGGGAAAATGGAAGAGGCGCTTGGTAAGTTTTTTGCGTGTCTCGATGTCTACAGATATTCATCATTAGTATTATTTATAAGCCACAGTTTCTTTGAGCATCCACCACAATTCTCTCCTACCTAATTTTATAAAATAAAATCAACCCAAAAAATCTTATCTCTACCAAAAAAAAATGCCTACATCTCTACCATTGTATGATAAATTAGCAAAAATTGCCAATTCCCACCGAGTCAAAGATGTGATGCTTGTACATTACTGGGATGAAGTTAAAACAACTGTTCGTGATGAATCAGATCTGAGGGCCTAAGCTTCTGAACTCAGCGGTCTTGTTGATCGTTGGGTTAAAACGATTGAGGATCTTAACCTACTTTGTGGGGTAGACTCTGCTGTGGAAACTATTAACGACATGAAGCGAATGAATACTGAAGATCTGTGTAAGGTTGCTAGGTTGCTCCTTGTTGCTTCTCAAAAGCGTGTTCGCATTCGTGACTTGGTTGCCTCCATTGAAAAGTTTGAGATGTTTGAATATTGATATGTTGCATTTTGGGATTTGGGGGTTTCTTTTGTTGGTCAGTGTTTAATGCTTTGTAGTTGTTAATTAGTGGTTTAGGTTATGTTAGGGTTTGCTTAGGGTGTGGTGCATATCTTTTGGGCAATTGATGTAAACCGATTGTTATCTTTTGGGCAAGTGATGTTATGTTAGGGTTTGGTTATGAAGCAACTTAATTTCAAGTATTATGATGTAACTACATAGTTATCAAGGATAATCATGCTTGTGTATTAAGTAATTATGTTCTTATTAATATAAAATTATGTTATTATGTATTTGCAATTGCTTCTTTTAGTTAATCCTTATTATTATTATTATTATTATTATTATTATTATTATTATTATTATTATTATTATTATTATTATTATTATTATTATTATTATTTTGGAGAGGAAATTTTGTTTGTGTTTTATTATTATTATTATTATTATTATTATTATTATTATTATTATTATTATTATTATTATTATTATTATTATTATTATTATTATTACATCAATTTATTGAAAAACAAATAGGATTTTACAAGAAATTAGTGGGGAGCCGAGAGACTAACTGAGTCCCCACACCTCTAGCTATCGCAAAGCCAATGCTACTAAAAATATGTGGAGCAGCACATGCTCCAATGTCTTGAGTCATAGAGAATCGTCGAATACGCTTTAATAAGGTCACTGCATCCTATTATTATTATTATTATTATTATTATTATTATTATTATTATTATTATTATTATTATTATTATTTAATTGATAATTTTAGTAATGTGACCAAACTGTTGGTATTGGACATTAGTTATGAGAACCTTGTGGGATGTTTAGTTGATATTGCTTATGTGATCTTTGTAATTATACATTTTCGGTATAATACTTTGAGTTTAACAATGAACATGGAAATTGGACTAGCAAGCAGTAAAGCAATTATAAAGGTATACTCTTGTTGTAGGAAGTTTTTTTTTATACTGGTATGCTTATTAAAAAACAATCAATAACTTAAATGAAATTGTACTGTGACAGGTTCTGCTTTGGTCTCATGCCAAACCACTCAAAAGGAATGTACACTATAGTTACGGAGTAAAAAGACACAAACCAAAACCACTAAAAAGGCCATTATGTCAAGAACATCCAACAGATCCCAACAAGGAAAAAAGGTAAGTATACATTACCACCAATTTTAATTCAATGCGATATTTA
Organism: Artemisia argyi; assembly: GCA_030686995.1. Lineage (NCBI taxonomy): Eukaryota > Viridiplantae > Streptophyta > Magnoliopsida > Asterales > Asteraceae > Artemisia > Artemisia argyi. The sequence continues at coordinate 151,646,187 of CM060686.1, read as the reverse complement.
AAAACACCTGATATAACCATGCACAATCCCACTTAATTTTAGTTTAGGTAATGAGTTGCAATCCATGCTATTTTAGTTCAGATAATAAGAAACACATTATAGGCATACACATATCATATCACAATCCATAAAATAAGCTAGAAATCGTCCAAATGAAAAAAGGCAAGTGACTGGAGGACCCCGGTTGTGATTGAGAAGTAGATGAGTCACAGTTCCATATAAAAGGGGTGCTTGGCTCTCTCCGGTCGACATCTACACGTGTTCTTTGTCTCACCATTTGGTCATGTCCTTGTTGTTCCCGTGCTTGAGAAGCAGAGGTGCATGATTGTGTGGTTCTTCTATGTTTCTGAGATGTAACGTAATTTTAAACAACAATTATTCTAGAAACTAAAAAAAGAAATGTGTACATTAAACTAAAGATAAACAATTAAAGTAACTTTTTTGGGACCAATGGTACTCTACATGAATCTCTTGTGTGTCCTTTTTTGTCACACCTAGTACATTTTGTGTTTTTTGGTTCTTCTCCCTGTGATCGGATACGGTCTCTCTCTCTTTTGGTCTTCCAGCTTGCCACTTATCCATAAGCGATGGTTTTACAATTTGCAGGTCATGAGGAGTACGCCACTGTTTCATATCTTTTAAAGGATACACCTTTTCTTGGTACGTATTTTTGAGTGTTGTTTTCTTAAACCATTTTAACGCCCAACTGCTATTGTTATTCAAACATTCAGCTCTAGATACAACACAAACATGGCCACAGGGTAAACCCGATAGTTGCCATTTACGGCAACTGCATTCTTTTTTTATTAAAGTCAACAACATGAACTAGGCGTGAATCAGTAACTTGGTACAATTTGTTATTCTTAATCCCTTTAACAACCCAAGTGGCACTCTTTACCATTCTATCATTTACTTTTATGGCTGCCCAATCAGTAAGTTCATCCTTTGGTGCATCTAAACTAAAAAAATTACAATATGCTTGTTGATCCCGATTGAGCAAACGATCTTTATAAAAGTTGACTTAGCTTTTAACTTAAATAATAACGCGGAATATTAAAGTTTAACTTAAGAAGAACAATATAAACTTTCAACACTTCAATATATTATTAATATACGAGCACTCAACAATGCTAGGGTTTACAACCTTGAAGTGAATCGACTTAACAATGATACGTATATAATTCTAACCTTAGGACCTCCTTTTATAGACTAAGGAGTCCTATACAAGATAACTATCTTCTATTCATATAAGATATACACAATATCTATTCCATAATTATCTAAACGCGTATACATTCTTATCATATAAGCAGTAGAATACAACCGATAGAAGTAGAATAACTTTGTAGTCCAGCAGTAGTATTCCTAGCAGTACCATTCAGCAGTAGGATCTTCAATACTTAGAATATCCTTGGCAGCAGCATCTCAAAACCCAACAATCCTCCCCTAAACTTGATATTTACCTCAAAATCATCAAGTTTCTTCAAAGCTTGAACCAACACCAGGAGGATGCTTCCAAACACTTACTTTCTATGAAGCTTTTTCTGATGCTTGGGTCTAAGATCTTATCATACTTCTTTGTCAATTTGTAGGCTTGATGATCAGACAAATAATGTCTTTGACAATTGAGAAATCCAGGTTTAACCACCTATTTGAGTATTTCCCTATTCTTGTTTAAACCAGGATAATCCTTTTCCACCAACAAATACATAGTGACCCCACCAGCTGATAGCTCATGAACCCCACAAGATTGATATAAAAACCATTTATGTACCTTGTTGAATCCCATTTCATTCCATTCTCTATCAGTATACATAATCCTTAAGTTATGATAAACTACTTTCTCAAAAGTAAGTTTTATATCAGCAATATCACTCAGTAGCTTCTCTTCATATTTCTCTTTGTATAGTCCCTAAACAACAATTATATCATCTATATCCATATTGTTAAGCATCTATGAAAATTTAGTAAACCCTTGAACTTCATGATTTGATCTCATGAATTCCCAATATCTTTGACTTCCATCTTTTACTATAAAAGTATGTGAGACAATTGGATGCTTAGCAGCTAAAGGATTTATCTTGATGACCCCTGGTTCTTCAGTTTCAGACCAAGTAGTAAGAGCCATCTCCGTTTCTTTCTCCTCTTCTTTCTCCTCTTTATCCTCATATTCACTACTGCTTTCAACTACTACTTTTCTCTTCTTCCTAGCAAAAGTCTTGTGTTTAACACACTTCCTTTTACTACTTTGACTAGAAGAAGTCACATTTTCTACACCTTTCTCTGTCTCTGCTTCTTTAGGCTCTTCAACATACTTAGCCTCTTTCACTACTTCTTGCTCTGCTTCAATTACTTTCTCAGGTTCCATCTTTTTATTCATATCAGCAATCTGTTCTTCATCTTCTTTTGATCCAATAGCTATGAAGGTATTCATCTCTCTCTTAGCTTGTTGATATAATTTGAAGACTTCACTATCAGTCTTGTTCTTCAATTGTACCAGCTTCCAGCCCTTCATATTTTTAAGGTATTGCTCATATTCTTTCCTTTTTTGTAATGGAGTTGTACCCCTAGGAATTTTCCTTTTCTTTCTAGCAGCAACAACTTCTTTCTTCTTCTTTTCTGTGAACTCTCTTATCCAAATACCTACAACAAACTCAGGCATTTCTTGTTCTTCAATTTTTACTAGCTTTGAGAGTTCAACTTCTGCACTCATTCTTATTCTCTCAGCTTCCCACTCATCATACTTCTTCTTATCATCAGCTTCCTTTACAGCCCTTTGTCTTTCTTGCTCAAGCAACTATTGCTCAATCAAGTATTCGTCTTCTTGAGCCTTCCTTGCAACATCATCATCATGTTCTATTTGCTTCTCTTTAGGCCACCATTCAAAAGGAATCTGTGTAAGATCCACTTATTCATCATCTGAATCAAGCTCAGGTTCTATAATAACCTTGCCTTTTCCCTTGTTAGCAGCTGAAGAAGATGGGATTGTCTTTCTCTTTGGAGCAACATGTTCTCTTATCACTACTCCCTTCACAGGTGGTTTTGGTATTTGAGGTAGTTTGGTTGATTGTGATTGTTGTGGTTATGGTTGAGTTGGTTGTGATGGTTGTGATGATGTAGGTGTCTTCTGACTCAGCAGTATCATAGCTTCAGCAGCAGAATCAAAATTTGTGCCAGCAGCAGAGTCCACTTTAGTAGTAGCAGCAGAACTCTGTGCATCAACATTAATTTTTCCACTAGCAGCAACATCCACTTTAGCAGTAGAATGTGCACCCCTTCACCCAGACTTCTAAGAGCACTACCCAATTCTCCTGTTGCCTTTACTAATTGTTCAGGCTCCAAGGTTTTAAGTTTTTCTACCACTTTCTCTTGAGTTTTTGCCAATTCTCAAGTACAAGGTGAAGATGCAACCATCCCAGTTGTATCCCATCACACACCCACTATTGTAGTTCCACCTATTCAACATACCCCTGCAATAACTCACACATATGAGAGGAGGCAAAAACATCCAACTCCTCTCATTACAACATTGCATGTTGCTGAACCTTTTGGTTTAGGAACAAGCAGTGGTGGTTCAAGGCTTCATTCTAGTCCAACTAGAGAAGAGCCTGAATCAATTCCCTATGATTCACCTCTCCCAACAGGTAACACAGTTGGAAGTGTTGAGGGCAGTGTGCAACCAAATGAATTGATGAAATTATGTACCAAATTAGTCAAACAGGTTCAAGCTCTGGAGAAAGATCTGGCAATGACTAAGCAACAACATGCCACAGAGCTTAACCAGATGAAGGCAGAGATTAAAAGGTTACAGGATGAAGTTGAGAGCCTAAAGAAGCACAGATCTTCCACTCCACCTCATCATGATGATGACTCAGCCTACTTTAGTGAAGATTTGGGGAATTCTCCCAAACAGGGGAGGATTAGAACTGAAGCAGACTTTAAGGGGAGGAGACTAAATTTTGAACAAGATTTTGCTGAGCTTGATGATTTTGATAATGTTCAAGAAAAGGAAGATGAAGCTATGGGATCTAAAGAAATTTTTGCTGAAGCAGTTGAAACTCATAAAGTCATAGTGGAAACAGATATAGATGCAGTGGATGTTGCTGATGCAGAATTTCAAAGAAAAAGATTGGAAAAAGGAAAAGTTCATGTTGTTGATGAATCATCTGAGTTACAATCAAAGAAGATTTCAAAGAAAGAACAAGCTCAGATAGATTTTGATGCCGAATTGGCAAAGGAATTAGAAGCAGCTGAAGTTGAAAAGAAGAAAACGCAAGAGGAGGAAGAGATTGCAAGTTTCATGGAAGCTAAGAGGTTGGATAAATTGGAAAAAGTGATGGAAGAACCACTTTCTATTGTTCCACCAACCATATTACATGAGAAACCTCCAATGTTTACTTATGTACCTACAGAAGAAGAGATTGAGTTCTTAATTGCAAATGATCCAGTGATTAGGAAGAAGGCAGTAGAACTCATTGCTAATACAACTTTAAATGAAGATCAAAGGTCTGCTCAATTGAAGGACTTCATTCAGATGAAGAATCAGCAGGCACTTGATGATATCATTGGCACAATAAGAAAGGGTCAAAAGAAACCAAGACAACCTACAAAGGCACAAATTATTGCTGAGATAAAGACCTATTGTTGTCATGTTGGAAATTGGAAGATGGCACAATTTAAAGGAATGACACATGATCAGATTGAAGGAATTTATTACCGGGTTAAAAGACAGGATAGTCATTTCATCCCTATGGATAAAGAACCTAAATTTATGAAGTCAAAAAGGTCAGGAGTGAGTCTTGAATCCAAAGAGGCTAAGAAATTGAAGACTCAGGAGTTATCTTAAGCAAAAGAAGGTGTTAGCAAGATGACTGAAGAACAAGTTACAAATATGGTGTTTATTGAAACTGATGTGCTAAATGTAGAACCTTTACAAGCAAGATATCCAGTAGTTGGTTGGGAAATCTATTCTGATGATTTTGGTGTAGCATGGAAGATTATCAGAACTGGTAATGTCACAAGTATTTGCAGAGATTTTAAAGATGTTGTTAGATCTTGTGATAGAGAAGATTTGGATACTTTGTGGAGGATTATTCAAGATCAGTTCAAGAAAGATGAACTTGTTGATGTCAAAGCTCAAGAGTTGTGGGTTCACTTTAGAAGATTATATGAACCTGACCCTAGTGACAGATATTGGAGATTTGAAGCTCACAATATGAATACTCTGTGGAAATTCTATGATTCAAGTGTTGTACATCATGTTTCTACTCAAGATGGAGTTGATGTGTTTATGTTAGCTGAGAAGGAATATCCATTGAGAGCAGGAGTTCTCACTGTTATGATGTCAGTTAAGCTCAGATGTTGGGAAAGAAGTGAAGTCATAGAAGATTTGTTACAGAGAATTTATGATCAAAGTGTGAGGGCTGATAAGGAGTTAAGAAAAAGAAGATAAGTGTTTGGAAGAATTCCCATATCCTCACATATGCTGACTACTTGAAGAAACTTATTGATTTACATGTTAATCATAAGTTTAGGGGAGGATTGTTGGGAATTATATTAACAGTTACCACGGCTAAGTATGAAGATTACAACTGCTAAAGAATGCACTAGTAGTGGAAACTCATTACCACTGCTAGTACATATTATTACCACTGCTGTTAAGATAACTGTTAGGAAACTTGTAGAGATAAATATAGAATAGATCTTGTGTATATCTTATTCTATTATCATTATACGTATCTTGTAGAAGAGGACTCCTTGTGCTATAAAAGGAGGTCCTAGGTTAAGATTAGATATACGTTTTTCTTAGAACTTCAAGGTTGTAACCCTAGTGATATAAAGATCACTCGTATTATTATTATTAATAATATTGGAGCTAACTGTTTGATACATACATTATTCTCATTCATATACAACTGTTTCATTCAAATGCAAACTTCTAAGTATTACTAAGTAGATTCCGCATACTTAGTGATATAACTCAGAGTATCATTCTAACATAGATCAAGGTGTTTTAGATCCATCAAGTAGTATTGTATATTTGTGAATATTGTTAGTAGTTGTGTAAATTATTTCTAAAGGTGCAGAAGGTGTGTAATAGGTAGATCTAGCTGTGTTAATAGTGAATAGAAGTTGTGAATAGAAGTAGTGAAGAAGTAGTTGTGTTGTGAGGAAGAAGTAGTGAAGTTATGAGAAGTTGTGTAGTAGTAGTGGTGTGTATAAGTTGTGAAGAAGGTGTGTAGTGACAAGTGGTATGAGATTGGTTCTAGCTACTATTAGGACTCAACATCTAGCTTAGTGTCGTTAATTGGTGTAAGCAAAAGTTGTGTAAGGTTTTCTCCGCCATAAGGGAGCTTGTTGACATAGTGAAGAAAACTCTCGAGTTAGGTGCTCGGGGAGTGGAGTAGGACGAAGAGGTGCTTCGTAGCCGAACCACTATAAATCCTTTGTCTTGTGGTGCGATCTTTCCATCTCTATCTCTTTACTTACTTACTTACTTATATTGTCATCATTTACTTTCGTAGATATTAGTATACATAAGTGTTTAAATATTGATCTCACATAAAACTAGAATCGAAGATTTTGTAAACAAAGTTTTTTATAAAATTAAAAGCGATGTAAAACTATTCAACCCCCCCCCCCCTTTTTAGTTTTTCCACAATTGGCATCAGAGCCAGGTTGAACAAGATTTTTAAAATAAATTGTATTTTAAAACTTGAAATCGATCTATGGAATCCAAAAAATATTTAGAAGGGAATATGACATTTAAACCACCATATTTTGAAAATACAAGTTTTCTTGATTGGAAAAATCGATTCGAAAGTTATGTGAAGTTAATAGATTATGATCTTTGGCATGTCATTTCAATTGGTGATTTTCAACTAACGAAAACCATTTTTGAAAAACAAGATAATTATTTCAAAGTAGTGCTTGATAAAAATAATATAGCTAAAATGATTATATACAAAGCTTTACTAAGAATTGAATATGAAAGAATATTTTATTGTCAAACGGCAAATGATATGTGGAAAAGTCTTTTAAACTTTCATCAAAAGAAATGTCAAGCCAAAGAAAATTCTGTAACACCCCCAAAATTTGATACAACGGAAGACTTACAAGCTTTCGGGGTGCTACGTGAATTGGCATCATCACACGTATAGATAACAAGATATCATAGATGTAACATAAACAAAAGTCAACATTAAGTTTAAGTTTACATTCATCCAAAGTATTTGAGTACGGAAAGCCCATATTAAAATAAATAAAGTAGGTCCATAAAAGAGAATATCAGAGTTTCATCGATTTCCCTCAACCATGCCATCACCAAGCTTTCAAGTCCAAGCCATCCAAAAGCATTTAATTACCTGAGAAAAACATGCTTAAAAAGTCAGCTTTCGCTGGTGAGTTCATAGGTTTAAATCTAATGAAATAGTGGACTTGTAGAGTAAGCGCTATGTGTGACTAGAGGCAGGCTTAGATAAGCTTTCCAACTTCATTAAAATTCACAACGATAAGTTTCTTATCTTAAGGAAGATAAGTGGTCATAGTGAGTGGATCCCTCGGCGGTCACTAGCCAGGATAACGTGCTACAGTAAGGAACCACCCGTTACTGCCCTGGGTCTAGGCCGTAAGTAGAAGTCTATTCTCTAGCTAGGTTCCAAGTAGTCCTAACCTAAGGCAACCTCTACAGCAATCTAACCTTAACTAGTCAACACTAATAGCAAAACAATTTTAATAGCAGGTCCGAGAAAATAGATGCATGTTTTCTCCCCCAAGAAAGAGATAAAGAATGAGTAAAAGTGGGGCTATGAAACTCACCTCAAGTAGAGCAAGCAAAATCAAAATAATCACAAGTATGCAAAAGAGAGTACGACTAAGACTTCACAACAACTATCGACTTGGCACAACCTAATCATATATATAAGACTTAGCTCAATATATCCTCAAAAGTAAATATTTTCCCCTAGTTTCCCGAATGGTTTCCATTTGTTTTTCGAAAGAAATGTTTGTTGAAAAGTTTTGGTTATCGCTTGGTATCGTTTGGGTATCGTTCGGTATGATGCTAGAGACAAAGCCTCGACTCAAGTGGTCTTACGCCAAAATATACCTCAATAAAGGTCATCGATGCATAACTCACGTAATCACATAACGGCATAAGCCTCAAGAAATCAAGTAGTTCACATAAGCATATATCCGCATGTAAGACATATAGCAAGTAAAGATCTTGTTACACATAAGGGTCGAGGTCTTATGATATGACCTCATAAATCGATAAGTCGTCGTATGAAGGGTTGATGGTTTATCAAATTCGTCAACTTGATAAGTCCAACCATTTACCGATAACTTATTGATCTCCAAGTTATATCACAATAATAGTCGTAGGATGTATTTCTCGCTAATATTGTCAATTAATATCCTTATTGAGCTCCCATTGGGCTCGCCAGTCCAATAGGTCCAATATAAATATTAATGACCTATTATCGTTAAACAAATCCTGAACTCAATTACAATGGGTAAATTAATATCACAATAAAGAGTTAACTTTGGACTTGTTTTTGCGTGCACTCGAATATTTAATAACTCGCATCGAAGAAATCATAAGTTTTTATGGATCATCATTTCCAAAATACTTTCATTCTTAAATCGTAGTCCAATTTGTTATATATATATTGTTGGGATTTATACTTGAGTTTATAAGACAAAACATGTCAAAGATGAAGAAGACAAAGGAAGAAACTTCAATGAAAGAAAAGATTACAGCAAATCTTTTATATTATTTATTTATTACTTTGTAACCCTAATCCTCTATTATATAAAGAGGATATGGGGCGTATATTATTATGTGTGTGATTATGTAAACCAGTAAAGGTGTGTGTGTGTGTGTGTACAGGCGTTTAAGGGAAAATGCCTAGGGTATGGTTGTTAGTGTGTTAGTGTTTAGCCCCAAGGATCTTATGATTCCTGTTAGGATGTAACCGTGCTACACTTGATCACGTAGCATTGGGGCTGTTGGTGTATGTTAGAGTAGAGATGATGACGAAGAAACCTTGTAGCAATAATAAAAGATGTTTTGTTTATTCAGCTGCGTACATGTTCTTAATCTTTATTATTGTATAATCCCTAGATGAGGTCTAACCAACCTTGAGCTAAAACGATCTTAACATGTGGTATCAGAGCCAAGGGGCTCGCGATCGTGGGATTAAACAAGGTTTGGTTTGTCGAAGATGGAAGAAAATTCGGATCTGGTTCGTATCTTCAAAACTCACTGCAGAGCTATTTTCAAACAGCGATATCTCCTTCGTTAACCGTTGGATCGGGCTGAAATTTTTATTGGAGCTTCTCAACATTTCAATGAAGAGTCTCACGGGAGGGATCTTCAATCAGAGCCTCCAATAAAAAGATAAAAATTCTTGAAAACTGCTGCAGGGAGAGGTATAATTTTTCGAATTGTAGGGGGCGTTTGGTTCACATAATGTTTTTAAAGGAATTGTAATCTTTGGAATGAATTGTAATTTGATGTAATTGTAATTCAAAGAGTTGGAATGTGTTGTAATTGTAATGTGTTGTAATTGTAATTGATGAAATCTGTCGATGTGTTTGGTTGATGCGCAACGTAATGTAATTCAATAATTTTTATATAAAACATAAAAATGTAATATAAGAATAATAAAAATAATATAATAATAAATAATAACAAATAATAATAATAATAATAATAATAATAATAATAATAATAATAATAATAATAATAATAATAATAATAATAATAATAATAATAATAATAATTTTAATAAGTAATAATACTAATAATAATAATAACAATAATAATAATAATAATAATAAATTAATATTATTAGTTTAATATTTATATAATTTAATAATAATAATTTTAATAATTAATAATAATATAAAAATTATTAAAAATTATTATTATTATTTAATATTTATATTATATAATAATAATAATAATAATAATAATAATAATAATAATAATAACAATAATAATAATAATTTTAATTAGTAATAATAATATAAAAATAATAAAAAATTATTATTATTATTTAATATTTATATTATATAATAATAATAATAATAATAATAATAATAATAATAATAATAATAATAATAATAATTATTATTATTATTATTATTATTATTATTATTATAATAAAAATAATAATAATTTTAATAATTAGTAATAATAATAATAATAATAATAATAATAATAATAATTATTATTATTATTATTATTATTATTATTATTATTATTATTATTATTATTATTATTACTATTATAATAATAATAACAATAATAATAATTTTAATAATTAATAATAATATAAAAATAATAATAAATTATTATTATTATTTAATATTTATAATAATAATAATAATAATAATAATAATAATAATAATAATAATAATAATAATAATAATAATAATAATAATAATAATAATAGATGTTGATGTTTTGAAATAAAAAAAATTTCTGAATTACAACATAATTCAGAACTTTCCATCCAACTTCCTATGTAATCTAGATTCCATCATTTGGTGTAATTGTAATGGGTGAATTACAATTACAACGCAAACCAAACAGTCACCGTAATGTAAACTGAATTACAATTCCACTCTGCTAACCAAACACGATTGGAATGTAATTCAGATTACAATTACAACATATTACAATGAATTACAGCGAACCAAACACCCCCAGGGTTTTTATGGAATTTTTTGCTTTTATTCAGCATGGAAGTTGAACATATGTTGTTTTGAAGTCGTGTTCATGATGGGAAGAAGGTTTGTACTTCTGTTCTATGTTTATGATCACTTTTTGGTGTATTTAGGGTTTTAGCGACACATTAGTGACACTTTAAAGTGTCGTCTGGATACTTTCAAAAAAGTATCCTTAGCTAATAATCGTTGTTACTGCTGGGCTTCGTGATCATAACGTGGGTATGCTATTTTGGGTTTCATGATGAACGTGACTAGTTTGAAGAAAGACAAGTAGAACAGTGTTTTATTGGAATTTAGGGTTTGTAAAAACCCTAGTAATCGTTCTTGGCTGTTTCTAGTAATAGGTGATTGGTTTGATTAGTTCGGATGCTTCTGGTCTTTCACACAACAAGGTCTGCTGTCAATTACATGGGACGGTGGTCCATGCAGACAATGACTCAACATTGTACTCTTAATTATAAGTGGGTCAGTGGCTGAATATTTTATTGTTAATGAAAAGATGCTTTAAAGAAGCAAGTCCGTAGGTATTATTATTGATACAAGTGTGCTTCTCAATTTGATTTTCGTAGCTGCTGCAGTTGATTTGTCATCAATTGACAAATCGTTATCATGGGCTGATGTTTATTACGAGGTGGTCAAGATGCTTTCATATATTTTTGGTACTGCTACTCGTGCTCTTCGTTTCCACTGCCAGTTATATTTGTTTCCACTGGTCGTACAAATTTTTACCACTGCTCGTGTTACGTTTCCACTGCTGCCTTGATATTCCCATTGCTGCGACAATCGTTTCCACTGCTACGCTAGAACGTTTCTACTGCTTATTCGCTCACATATGTTGCACCTGCTGCTACTAATCTGTTTTGGCTTGTGAGCTGGTATTGGTTTAAGAGTCTACTGATGATGAGGATTATAAGAAAAGGGAATTTAGCACATGATAATTGAAGTTCCTAGTGCGTGTGTTATTTAATAACATATGTTACGAAATCATGAAAAGCAGCTAGGGTTATTATAGGTCAGTCACATGTGTTTCACAAGACATCACTTGCAAGTTGACTTGTGATTGATGGAATATATAGAAGCTGTTGTCTTTTGCACGTATGATCTATCTCGTGCTTATTCAGTGATGTGTCATTATCACTAGTGGTCCTCTCTCAATGAAGTATCTTTATCAGTTTGTGGATTAGTGTTGCATATTGTTTATGGATTTCATCATGTGGGTTGGCTATTTACTATGTATTAATATTATTCTTGAAAGATGGAGTGAAGTTCATATTATTTTCTATTGGTTGTCGTTTTGGATGTGGATTCGTATTCTACAAAAGTGAGGGGAAGATTTTTGGTTCTTGGTTGAAAATGCATGGTACGCTACACACAAGATGATTTTTGGCGTTTGGTTTATTAGTGCTTAAACAGATTCAAATGGCTCGTTCTTATTGTTCAATTGATTACGAAAAAAAGTTTTTATCACCTATTTGAAGTTGAAGTTCATACCTTTTCAGCATGAGGTAACTTGTTCGTGCGTTCAAGTGACTACGAATTGACAAACACTTGAAGGAGTTACGTTACTGTGCTCAGTGTTTATTGTCAAGGGATTGCGATCTCCTTATACGTTAAATATAGGTTCGAAGTCAGTTTTAGTACAAGATATAAGATACAAGTTTGGGTTGTTCTACTTCAGCATCAAGTTAGTAATACTTAGTTTTCTTCATTAGTAATCATCACATAAGAGCCTACAGAATTGAAGATTCAACAAATGGTTAACATGTGGTTTTCAGGGGAAGCTTATTGATTAAATGTTTAACCATCTACATGCATCATTTGAGGTGAAGGTTTTTACGACTGCTAGTTGTTATTACTACTGATAGTTTTGATTTCTACTGTTTCAAGTACATTTATAGATGCGGAAAACTTAATGGTGGGCGACTTTGAAACATTGGAAAGATGAATTGGACGTGTAATATTGATTCATGGTTGTGAAGATCAAGGTTGCTTACACTTGTCCCCTAGTGGATAAGACAAAAAGGGGAAGAATATTTACATTGACGATGCAACTTGAAGATCCTTGGTGATATAGCATGGTTTAAGGGGAAGTTCGTTTATCTTTCATATATATTAGCTTCAAGGGATGTTCGTGATTACTTTGCTTTGTCATATCAACTAGGGGAAGATTGTTGGGATTTATACTTGAGTTGATAAGACAAAACATGTGAAAGATGAAGGACTAAAGAAGACAATGGATGAAACTTCAATGAAAGAAAAGATTACAACAAATCTTTTATATTATTTATTTATTCCTTTGTAACCCTAATCCTCTATTATATAAAGATGATATGGGGCGTATATTATTATGTGTGTTATTATGTAAACCAGTAAAGGTGTGTGTGTGTACAGACATTTAAGGGAAAATGCCTGGGGTATGGTTGTTAGTGTGTTAGTGTTTAGCCCCAAGGATCTTATGATTCCTGTTAGGATGTAACCGTGCTACACTTGATCACGTAGCATTGGGGCTGTTGGTGTATGTTAGAGTAGAGATGATGACGAAGAAACTTTGTAGCAATAATAAAAGATGTTTTGTTTATTCCACTGCGTACATGTTCTTAATCTTTATTATTGTGTAATCCCTAGATGAGGTATAACTAACCTCGAGCTAAAACGATCTTAACATATATGTTTAATAAGGTCCCGATAATTATTAAGCAAACTTAATAGTTAATAGTTATCGTTACGTTATTATTTTTATTTATTACGTCACTTATTTATTATATAAGTGGATATATATATTGTACAATAAGGTCCCAATAATTATTGTACAATAATTTGCACTACCAGGCCTTCGATGGTGATCAAAGGAAATAAGGGGTGTTGTGATTGCGCCAAGCTTGGATATAACCTGAAATAAGAAATACTAAAACACTATGTTAAGTGATTGCGCAGGGGTTGAGCCCTGCGAACCACCTCCGGCGTGTGAATAAGTGACCGGTGTGAGAGTTTAAGTGTAAGCGTAGTAAAGTAAGGTGAGAGAGATTGCATACCGGATTTGTCATCGTCCAAGACTATTTATAGGTGAAGAAAACAGTCCTGGAGAGTGGTCACACGTTTGAGAGAGATCATGGGGGCGTCCCATGATTTGTGGTAACCGCCAGGGGTTAGTGTCCCACTCCTCCTGATTTAGCGGGGGAGCTAAAGCGAAAGAGGAGACGTGGGTAAGACTTGGTCTCACCAATGTTTGGACTTGGCATTGTTCCGTCCTTAAAGCTTATCGAGAGATACCCCGAAGGCCTTAATCCTTCGATTGGCGAATTCCCACTTGGTAACTAGATCGTTGATGATTAGTTTTACGCCAAAGAAAGTTTTAGGAGGCTAGCCAGAGCCTTCGATTATGTAGGTTACGATCATACTGGAAGGGGTGTCCTTCGAGCTAATCGGAGGGTACATCATCAAGCCCCCCAGTTGAAAGTTAGATATGCGCACAAGAATATGTGGCTTTCAACTCTATCATAGTTCAATGCTTTCACCGTGTTCTCGAAAATTAGATAAGATGAATTTTTGAAATACAAAGGTGCATTAAATGCGCATGCTTAGGACTTATCCGTTGAACAAAAGAATATAACGGCATAATTATCGGTAAGCTCAACCATCTTTCAAAATTTAAAGTGTTGAGTAGATATAATTATGTGTAATATAAATACCGGTGCACCGCAAATTCTAAATCACAACTTTTTCCTCTGTAACTTTCACAAAGTTGTGACCTGTTTATCTGCAACAATCAAAAGGTAAACTCTTTCCCCATCTTTTAATTAGACCCTTTAGGTATTACCAGGTAGTCATGAGTATGGATGCTAAACGTATTATAAGACAACAAAAATGTACTCTTTCCAGAGAAGCCCTAGCCTCTTTCTAGATGATTACCTAATACCCAAACAACACAAAGTTATTCTCCCAAAAAATAATCAGAGCATTTATGACGTCCCAAAAGGGTATGTGGGTCTGTATACTCATGCCTTTACCCGGTCAAATCTAAGAATACCCCTGCACCCATTGTTTCTAGAGTTGCTACAATATTATGAGGTGCATATTTCAAGGTTTAATCCGTTTGGACTAGCCAAACTTACCACCTACATAGTAATGTGTAAGGCATATGGGTATGAGCCCACACTAAATGTGCTTCGAGGCTTCCTTAACCTGTGTCCCGGGGGAGATTGGTTGACACTGTCAAAGAGGAATGATGAAAATGTGCCCGTGCTAATCACCAAACCTTTCACAAATATAACAAACTGGAAAGGGAAATTATTTTATGTACAAGATACCATCATACCTTTGGGCTACCCAACACTCTTGAATGAAGCGTTCTATTTGGATCGCAAGAAATTCAATGATCAACTTCCCCCCAATGTTCAAGACGAACCACTTTATCAACGTCTTGCCAGACATCCCATTAATGTACAGACCTTTCCAGAACCCATCCTCTTTATGGTTGGTCTTGTAGACCATTGGGAGGGATCTCCTTTGTCTCCACAAATCTATTGTGATGGCCAGAGTATGTATATGCAACTTATCATAAATAAATAACATATCTGATTATATTTATGTATCTGTTTATATTGCAGTAATGGCATTCAGGAACTTCATCGTATCTGATGGTGCAAAGGAAGCTAGCTTCATTCCCAGGGAACCTAGAGAATTCAGCTACGGGGTGGGTTCTCCTTCAACATCAGTCAACAATAATGACGTGGATGCTATGGCGCTGGAGCCGACAGCAATGATTGAAGAGGTGGTTCCCCTTAATTCTGAGGAGGTGCCTTTGACAATCAAAGCCCTTCTTGACGTAGAGATCCTTTCCTCCGATGATGTCCCCAAGGCGTATGACGGTACCTCCGGTATAGCTGACAGGGTACGTGAAAGGAAAGGAACTGAAATGAAGGCTTCGAAGCCCCCAATCAAGAGGAAACTTGACATACCCACCCTCTTATCTAGAGCTTCAAAGAAGAAGAGCTCCCAAGATAAGGTTGTTGCTGCCATAACTTCCGAAGGTTCGGATGATGAAGACATTCATGGTAAGAGCTTACTACGACCTACATACTTCCACAAAATTATTTAAAAGCTTCAAACCGTTCTTAATTCGATAATGTGCTGGCTGATCAAATACTAAGGAACTCCCCAACTCTCAAGCTTGCCACCAATTGGTTGAAGGTGTTATTCCAGGCCGCTGGAAGGGAGCTCTTGACAATATGTCAATAGAGCAACTGTGTGATCTTCATGATAAAAGCTACACAAGGAAAGCCGTGCTAGATAACCATCTTAACAGTCGAACAATAGAGCTGCTACAGACTGTTAAAAATGTGAAAGAAGAGTTGAATGTAGTTCTGGCTCGAGAAGAACATAGTGAGCAGTTGATCACTGACTTGAAGTCAAAGTGTGACAGGGCTACGGAGGATATTGAGAAGAATCCCATTGTGCAAGATCTTCGATCCAACGTCATGAAACTTGCCACTCGACTAAAGGAAGCCCAAGCTTAGTGTGGTAGGCTCAAAATGGAGGAGGCCAAAGCGATTGGGCTAAAAGAGAGAGTATCTGTACTTGAGTCAAAGTATGCAAGTCTTAAATCTGAAAAGAACATACTTATGGAGCAAAAAACCAAGTTTCAACAGGATACAGGTGCCCTAAACCTTTGATGTGAAAGTCTTCAGAAAGATAGGGCATATATGGTGGCCAAGGTTATTCCTTACATTGCTATGGAGTTGTACCATAGTGATGAGGTCGGACAAGTGGTGGCCAACTTGGTAAATGCTGCCATGTTCCATGGGAAATGTACTACCCTGGAAGAGATTACTGAAACTGGGAAGCCTGTGATCTTATCGAAGGTTCCTTACTATCGTACTTCACATGGAAAGGAATATGATAATGCCAGCAATGCATTTGCTTCGGCAGACTTTCCCTTTCTTTCAAAGGTTACCAAAGATCCGAAAGCTTCCATTGAAAGACTGTTATTGAAGAAACCTAGTAGGATTCGGCCATCTTCGCCAAGTAGGAGGGGCTCCGGTGTGAAGTTTCCCTCTCGTCAAGAAGATCCCTCCTCATCAAAGAACGCATAAATACTGCCTTGTTGGCAATGGTTTATCCCGAGGGTGGTTTGTACCCTCCGAATATGTTTTCTTTTTGCTACTTTGATTTTTAGGATGTTTTGCTTATCTGTTATCTACTTGCTACAAGAGATTTAAAGGAAATACGTTGTATCATTAATTGGGTAGGGAGGATTACATCATTTTATGAAATGAATACTAAGACGCCTACCATTAATGCTTCTTTCCCCGAATGAGAAGAGTTCAACACATGAATTTGAAATAGACAAATTATCTGAAAGGTTGTAAGTTTTATATGTAAAACTTATGAAGGTTGGTGCCATTCCATGTCCTGTCAACTTCTTCTCCAAATATTATTGCTAACTTATAGGCTTCGTTACCGTAGGCTTCAGCTACTACGTAAGGCCCTTCCCATGTTGGTCCCAACTTCCCTTGGTATTCGGCTTTGCTTGCGCTGTTAAGTCGAAGGACATATTCGCCTGGTTTGAAACTCGAACCCTGCTGTTGTAATATTTTTCTAACTTTTGTTTGTACGTAGCTTCTTTGATAGAGGCTATTTCTCTTTGTTCTTCGAGTAGATCCAGATTCTCTCAAAGCTTTTCCTTATTTTCCGAGGTTTCGAAGTCCATAATGCGCTCCGTTTCTACGCTTATCTCTGATGGGATGACAGCTTCTGTGCCATAAGTGAGGCTGAAAGGTGTTTCCCCGTGACTCGACTTGGGATGTGTCCTATGAGCCCAGAGAACTTGGGGTACCACCCATCCTTGGTGACTTCATCCTAGCCTTCTTTCGATTCCATTGATAATGTCTCTATTGGTAACTTCTTCTTGACCGTTACCTTGAGGATGGTATACGGATGTGAATGATTGCTTGATTTTTAAACCATTGCAAAAAGTAGGAAATACCCCTTCGGCAAATTGCTTCCCATTGTCAGAGATGATGATGTGAGGGACTCCGAAGCGACAAACGATGTGTTCCCATACTAATTTCTCCATGTGTCTGCCTGTCACAGATGCCAAAAGCTTGGCTTCAACCCATTTGATGAAGTAGTTGATAGCTACGACCAAAAACTTCACTCCTCCTGGTGCTACTGGCAGCGGTCCTACTATGTCAATTCCCCATTGGGAAAAAGGCCACGCAGATGTGACAGAGGTCATATCTTGTTTAGGTAGTCTTGGGACTTTTGAGTGGATCTGACACGCTTCGCATTTATGTATTATTTCCATTGCATGCCTGTGCATTGATGGCCAGTAGTACTCCAATTTCATAATTTTAGAGACAACGGAGCGGGGTCCTGCGTGTAGGCTGCACGATCCTTCATGAACTTCATTGATTATGTTGGTAGCCTGTTTAGGTCTGACACAACGAAGCCATGGGGATAGGAAGGATCGTATGTAGAGGTGGTCTCCTATTATCCTGTATTGAAGAGCTTTAATTCTGACTTTTCTTGCTAGCTTTGTATCTTTCGGCAGAATGCCGCTTATTAAGTACTCCCTTATCGGAGTCATCCAATTAGTTTCTTCCTCGGATATTATATCGGATACTTCCTTCCTTTGGATAGATCTTTCAGCTAGCACCTCAACCAAGACTTCTTTTGTTAAGTAAGCGAAGGCCATTGAGGCTAACTTGCTTAACGCATTTGCCTTCTTGTTTTGGTTCCTTTGGACGTGCTCAATGGTGTAGGATTCAAATCCCTATAGGATTTCTTTTGCTTTATCCAGGTATTGTTTAATTGTGGACTGCCTTGCCTCATAGGAACCTTTGATTTGATTGGCGACCAGCTGTGAGTCAACAAAGATCGAAAGGTTGCGTACCTCCATGTCTTTAGCTAGACATAGGCCTGCTAACAAAGCTTCGTATTCTGCTTCGTTGTTGGTCACCTCAAATTCGAATCGCAGTGCATAAGTGTATTCTTTGCCTTCTGGATTGACTAACATCAACCCTGCCCCTGAATCGTCAGAGCTTGAGGCTCCATCTGTGAATAACTTCCAGTTGCCCTTTTCTTTCACAGGTCCCTTTTTGGGAGTTTCTTTATCATTTCCTGGCTCGGAAGGAGTTTCAGCGAGGAAGTATGCGAGTATTTGACCTTTTATGGAGTTTCTCCCCTTGTATTCTATTTCATGCTCCCCCAATTCGATGGCCCATTTAGATACCCTCCCTGATTTCTCGGGCTTCGATAATATTTATTTGATGGGCTTATCAGTTAATACTGTGATGAGGTGAGCTTGAAAGTATCTTCGGAGGCGCCTTGCGGCGTGGACTAGAGCGAGAATTAGTTTTTCCAATTCTGGGTAATTTAATTCAGCTCCCTGCAAAACCCGACTGACAAAGTAGATCGGAACTTGCCTCTTCTCTCTTTCTGCCAAGAGTACTGCGCTAATGCTTTCATGGGATGCTGCGATATACATATACAATACTTCTCCATTAATTGGGGCTGTGAGTGTTGGTAGGATTTCCATGAACTCCTTTAACTTTTGAAAAGCAGCTTCAGCTTCGACACTCCATTGGAATGTCTTCTTGTCCATACATCCTTTAAGAGTCTTAAAGAATGGTAGTGATCGATCTGCACCTTTTGACAAAAACCTACTCAACGCTGCTAGCTTTCCATTAAGGCTTTGTACCTCCTTTAGTGTCTTTGGGGCTTGCAGATCAGTGATGGCTTTCACTTTTGAGGGGTTTGCTTTGTTTCCTTGCTTTGTGATCAAGTGTCCCAAGAACTGCCCCTCTTTAACACCGAACGAACATTTCTTTGGATTGAGTTTCATATTTATGGCTCTTAGCTGGTTGAAGGTTTCTTGAATGTCGGAGAGTAGGTCTTCCTCTGTCCTACTCTTTATGACCATGTCGTCGACATATGCCTCCAAATTCCTTCCTATCTGCTTATTGAAAGCCTTGTTCACCAAACGCTGGTAGGTTGCCCCTGCGTTTTTCAAACCGAAGGGCATCCTTTTATAGCAATAGACGCCCTTTCCCGTGTAGAAGGCCGTTTTCTCCTCGTCTTCGACTACCATTTGTATCTGATGGTAGCCTTTGTAAGCGTCTAAAAAGCATTTTAGGCGAAACCCCGATAAGGACTCTACCTTCCAATCTATTTCTGGGAGGGGGTAACAATCCTTTGGGCACGCTTTGTTGATGTTAGTAAAATCAACGCACATACGCCATCCTCCGTCACTTTTCTTTACCATTACTGGGTTGGCCACCCACGTTTGGTATTTGACCTCTCGGAGTATACCTGCCTGTACTAATTCGTCTACCTCTTTGCAGGCTGCAGCGTTTCTCTCCGGTGCGAGGCTCCGTCGCTTTTGTTTGATAGGCTCAATGTGCTTATACACATTGAGTTTATGTTCCGTTCCGAAAGGCTTACTATCGATCATGAAACTTCTCGGAACCCCCGTCATATCGGAGTATGTCCATGCGAACATATCTCTGTTGTCCTTCAAGAGTTGTTTTAGGCTTGCCTTGAAGGTGGCTGGGAGTTGCCTTCCAATTACTACTGTTTGCTCCGGATGGAGCTCGTTTATCACAACACGCTCTTCGGCGTCCCCGCAGCTCAAGATATCCTTCGGAGGCTCATGTGGATTTTCTTTAATCTTCTTTCCCACTTCTGGTGTCCCTTTCTTGCTGTAATTGGATATTACGGTCCCTATCCCATTGGCTGTTTGGAACTTAATTGCTGCGTGTATTGTGGATACCATGATGCCCATCTTCTGCATGGCGGTTCTCCCTATCAACAGATTATAAGGAGAATCTAACCTTACAATTGCGAAAGTAAGGGTTTTTGTCCTTGCCATTCGGCCCTCACCAATGGTTATGTCTAAAGGGATTTCACCTAGAGGCCATGAGTGTTCTCCCGAGAAGTCCCCAAAGGAAATTCTGGCTACGGAGCCCCATTGGTGGATACTTCCCATGAAGACGGCTTTACTCCCATATTGTTTTCCATCGGAGCCCCATTGGTGGATACTTCTTTGGCTTCTATCCATGTGTATGTTTTTTCCATCAGGCCTTTGTATGTTACCGGAAGGTCTGTGGATAAGAATTCCACAAGAGTCCGGTTGCGTAGGCCATGGACGAAGCCGGAAATGCGTTGTTCTTCGTGTAATCCTAGAATCTGCAGAGTTTCGTCAGTGTACCTAGTAACGAAATTTCTTGTACTTTCGTTCTCCTTCTGCTTAATGTTGTGCACTGTGGGGTGCGTCCTTGTAAACTTCTTCTGTCGGGTAAAGTGAGATCGAAACTTAGCCTTCAAATCATCAAGGTTGATAATGCTTCCCGGTTTCTGCCCATTCCACCAAATACGTGCGGAATCCCGAAGGGTATATGTGAACATATGACAGGCTACGGGCATGACCCATTTCCGCATCCTAATGGCTCCTTCGAACAAATGCAAGAAATTGTCCGGATCTCCCTTTCCATCGTAGGTGCCTATATGTGAAGGCATCTTTAGACCATCTGGCAAGGGATAGTCTTCGATACATCTTACAAAGGGTGTCGTAGGACCTGCGGGCTCTGCGTACGAGTGGGTGTAAGGTGGTATGTTCATGGGAATGCCATGGTATGGATTATGAGTAAGGGGCACCCCAGAAGGAGGTTGACTAGTGTAGAAAGGATGAGGCGTACTTGTGTTTGGAGGGTAACCATTATACATGGTGTATGGAGGGTATATCATGGGACGATTGTAGGGTACAGCCGTTTGTGGGGGATACTGATTTCCAGGTTGCCCATTAACGGATTGATAAATATTTGAGGGGTAACTTTGAAACGGGAACTGAGGATACAGGCCAAAGGGGGGGGGGGGAACTTCCTCCTGCGTTGACCAATCCCGGGTTACCTCCCACAGCAGATGCGTGGGAGGGTTGCAGTGGAACTCCTCCTTCGGTTCTCCTTAAATGTGCTGCTAGTAATGGAGGTAGGTTCACCTCCGTGTTCTCCCTCTGCTGGCTCCTCCCATTAGAGCCTTCAGCAATAGTCCCTTCTCTCCTCGTGGGAGTTCTTTCAGGAATTCCCTCAAAGCCTACATTCCTTCCTCCAGCCCATCTACCCGTAGGAGACCCAATCCGCAGAATGGGGTGTCGAGCCCTAGTTACCGAAGGTCTTGGTTCCATCTCAATCTCTTAATCATACTTATCGCTGGAATATTCTAACTCCCTTCGCATCTCCGTGTTTCTGATTTGCCTCCTTCGAGCCCTTAACAAGGACTCTAGCTCTTCGTAATTAGCATCGACAAAGGCGGGGCTAATGATGAGCTCTGGATTAGCTGACGTGGATGCGTGATGGTTGGGCGTTATTTCAGGGTGAGATCGTGTGGTAAAGGTGGAGGCCGTGATTGGCGGAAGGTTGTTGGTGTCAGTTGCGGGTAAAGGGGTTAAAGACAAAAAAACCCGGTAGGGGTGTAACCTCTCATTCTGAATTCATGCCGGAATAATAGCGAGTGTATTTGACTTAGTTATTTTACTTGGAAATAACGGGACTAATTGTAGCGAGTCCCACGGATGGCGCCACTGATTGTCCAATAATTTGCACTACAAGGCCTTCGATGGTGATCAAAAGAAATGAGGGGTGTTGTGATTGCGCCAAGCTTGGATATAACCTGAAATAAGAAATACTAAAACACTACGTTAAGTGATTGCGCAGGGGTTGAGCCCTGCGAACCACCTCCGGCGTGTGAATAAGTGACCGGTATGAGAGTTTAAGTGTAAGCGTAGTAAAGTAAGGTGAGAGAGATTGCATACCAGATTTGTCATCGTCCAAGACTATTTGTAGGTGAAGAAAACAGTCCTGGAGAGTGGTCACACGTTTGAGAGAGATCATGGGGGCGTCCCATGATTTGCGGTAACCGCTAGGGGTTAGTGTCCCACTCCTCCTGATTTAGCGGGGGAGCTAAAGAGAAAGAGGAGACGTGGGTTAGACTTGGTCTCACCAATGTTTGGACTTGGCATTGTTCCGTCCTTAAAACTTATCGAGAGATACCCCGAAGGGCTTAATCCTTCGATTGGCGAATTCCCACTTGGTAACTAGATTATTGATGATTAGTTTTACGCCAAAGAAAGTTTTAGGAGGCTAGCCAGAGCCTTCGATTATGTAGGTTACGATCAGACTCGAAGGGGTGTCCTTTGAGCTAATCGGAGGGTACATCATCAATATATATATATATATATATATATATATATATATATATATATATATATATATATATATATATATATATATATATATATATATATATATATATTTAGACTAATATTATATATAAGTTATACGGAATAAACGATATTTAATGAATTATTATTTATTCGAGTCCACGTGTCCGAGTCACAACTTCCCGGTCCACATAATAAGTCAAAGTCCAAGTCCAATGTTACGGCATTGTCGAAGCCAACCAAGACTAGAAAGTCAAGGCGATCTCAACGTGCACAAAGTCTCAAGTCAAGTATCGTCATAATAAATATCAATCCAATATATATCCCGATATCCAATCCACACTTCACAAACTACAACAATGCGAGGCCGTCTACGGCTCTCGTACTAACCTATCTCCGTCATCTAAAAGTTTTCATCCTTATAACTCCGGTAAATCACAATCAAGCACTCCATTTCTCGATATCACAATAACAACAAACATTAGTCACAATGTATATATATATATATATATAACCATTTAAATATCACAACAAGTCATATAGCCAAACAAATACCAAGCTACTCAAATAACACTTAACATCAAAATTTCATATACATTATCTCAATATTTCTCGCAACAATTTATATATATTTCAACCTTAACCAAATTACATATATAAACCATTTTACAACCAACTCAAAATTCTATATACTTCGTCAATTCACTAGTTTTCATCCAAAATAAACGCAAATTGCATGTATACTCAAGTTTCAACGTCCAACATTAACCAAATAATATACCACAAGTTTCCATTTTACCATTTACGTCAAAACTTCAAATAATTCCAACAAAAGTAACCAAAAACAACAATTAACATATATTGCCGAGATCAAAGGGTCTCGGCTCCATCTATTCGAGCCACAATCACAAATACCGAGACTAAGGGTCTCGGCGTGGGCTTCCTCGGCTAGGCCGAGCCATGTAAAACGAGCCAAACACCCCCCCAAGGGTCTCGGTTTGCACCCAAACAAGAGGAACATAAAAAAAAACCCAAGTATTTCAACCCGAAGCATCACCATTCAACTAAACATTAACCAAAACATAAACCAAGTATACTAGTAACCAAGAAATCAAGAAAATCAACAAAACCAGTGGGTTTGACCCACGAGTTGACCTCGGGTCAATACAAATCCGACCTAGACACCCACAAATCAATACCAAGCTCTTTTGTTTCATGTTTTTGTTTACCAAGAATCATTAGTAGATGAAAACCCATCAATCTTTTGTACCCATATTCAATATGTTAAGGGTTTTGACTCGGATTTGAGTCAAACCTTGTGAGAAATCACGTTTTCTTACCTTTTCTTTGTAGATCTATGTACTAGACCAAGATTAAAGATGATAGTGATGATATAGGTGGTGGGTTTTAATTAAACATGATGATGGAGATCGTTTTTGAGTGCGTAAGTGATGGTAGATGATTAAGGAGATGAGTTTTTTTGTTTTGGTGGTGGTGGTGTTGTTGTGGTGGCGGCGGTGTGGTGGTTGTGGGTGGCGGCCGAGCAAGAGAGGGGAGAGGGGAAAGAGATGAGTGAGTGTTGGTGAAGATGAAAATGAAAAGAATTTTAGGTTTAGGGTATTAGTAATATTATTAGTTTAGGTTAGTTGCACCTAGGTCCCTCAAGTGTTTAGTTTTTATAAAATGGTGGAAGTCAAGGACCCTAAACATTTATTTTTCATAATCTCTCCCAAAATATTTATTTTTAAGGTTTACAAATAACGTCGGTCGCCATAAAGAATCGTTTTTAACACTCACCGTGCCTTTAAAATACTTTATCTTAGGGTTTAAGTAGCTCGTTGAGTAAATAAAGTCCATCCAAAATGTTTTACCACTCACGGCTCGAAAAACTCAATAAAATACTTAGAACGAAATAATCGTAACCATTACTTATCAAATACGCATTTCATTAGGATTTCTAGTGCCAAAGTGAATAGTGCCTAACTCGAAGTACATAGCTAATCTAATTAGTACGTAGAGTGATAAACACTTTATAAAAACTTTCAGTTTCCAACGATACTTCCAAAACCCAATAAAATTATCGATAATTCAAATTTCAAGTTTTTTTTCAAAATATAATGCAGTAAAGTTATAAAAGGGGTCCCAAAATTACCAGTTGTTACAAATTCTGTATACAAAATAGTTGAAAATGAAAGTATAGTAGATAAATATTTAGTTGAAATGAGTACAAGTGCTACTAGTTCAAATTTTTTGTGTGAAGGTAATGATGGCAAAAACCACATGAGTCATACCAAAAGCAAACAAGAAGAGTGTATAAAGTCAACGATCGAAAAGGAACTTAATGATGATGATGATTATAGTTCCGAAAGTGAAGATGAAGAATATGCAAAGGTCGTTAAAGAATTCAAGAATATTATTAAAAAGCGACTAAAAGCACAAGATAAAAGAAAAACCACCCAAAGAAGAAAATTTAGTGACGAAGACGAAACAATGAAGCACAAATGTTTCGTAGCTCAAGCACCTAATGAAGTATGTCTAGGAGTAGATTTGGAGCCCGATGAATGGATAAAAGATAGTGGATGCTCAAGACACATGACGGGGAATCGCAAGCTATTTTCTACATATAAGGCATATAACGGAGGTAACATTGTTTTTGGTAGTGATCATCGTGGAAAAATCATAGGCAAAGGTACGATCTCTCAAGACTGTCTAACTCTTGAAAATGTTGAACATGTAGATGATCTAACTTATAACTTGCTTAGTATAGGTCAAATATATGATAATAAGTGTAGGGTTACCTTTACCGATAGAGATAGTGAAATACTTAAGGATGAGAAAGTCATAGGTAGAGGAATTAGGAAAGGAGGTATATATGTTATGAAATTAGGAGACAAACCGGAAGATAGAATATGCTTAGCTACTATAGATGAAAACTCCACTTTGTGGCATAGGAGATTAGGTCACGCAAACATGCAACAAATACAATCTTTAGCCTCTAAGGAACTAGTTAGAAACTTGCCTAGTTTAAGATATGATCAACACTTTTGCGATGCTTGTAAAATTGGAAAACAAGCACATGCTAGTCACAAAGCTAAAAATATGTTATCAACTACTAGATGCTTAGAATTACTTCACATGGACCTTCTTGGTCCATCCGCTATGCAGAGCTACGGTGGTAATCGTTACACCTTAGTTATAGTAGATGATTATTTATGATACACGTGGACTAGGTTCTTAAGTAATAAAACCGAAGCCTTTGAGAAATTTGAGACATTTAGTAAAATGATACAAAATAAGTTAAGATGCTCTATAGTTACAATTAGGACGGACCATGGTAGGGAATTTGAAAACGAAGTACAATTCGGGAAATTTTGTGATGAAAATGGAATATCTCACAACTTTTCCGCTCCACGTACTCCGCAATCAAATGGGGTAGTAGAAAGAAAAAACAGGTCTCTACAAGAAATGAGTAGAACAATGTTAAATGAACAATCTATCCCATAAAAATTTTAGTGTCACGCCGTAGATATATCAACATATATACTTAATAGAGTTTCTATTAGACAAATTTTAGGAAAAACTCCATATGAGTTATTAAGAGGTAGAAAACCTAATATAGGTTATTTTAGAGTATTCGGAAGTAAATGTTTCATCCTTAATACAAAAGACTATCTCACTAAGTTCGACCCTAAGGCTTATGAAGGAGTTTTTCTAGGATATTCACGAAACAGTAAAGCATATATAATTCTAAATAAACATACCATGAAAGTATAAAAATCCCTAACTGTAACTTTTGATGAAACTCCTCCACTACCTAAAACATTACCCTTAGAAGATGACGATATAATAGAGGAAGAAGCTATTGAGGTTAGTAAAACTAAACCCTTAGGTAATGATCTTGAAATAGAAACTTTAGAAGAAAATGAAATTGTAAATGTTAAGGAATCAAAGTCACATCCATTAGATAACATTATAGGCAACCTAAATCAAAGAACACTTAGATCACAAGCTCAAGATAAAAATAACTTCTTTTGTTTTGTGTCAACAATAGAGCCTAAGAATATAAATGAAGCATTAAAGGATGAAAGTTGGATTATGGCTATGCAAGAAGAATTAAATCAATTCAAATCAAATGATGTTTGGGAACTAGTCTCAAATCCTAGGAATGTGACCATAATAGGAACTAAGTGGGTATTTAGGAATAAATTAGATGAAAATGGAATAGTAACTAGGAATAAAGCTAGGTTAGTCGCCCAAGGTTATAATCAACTAGAAGGAATTGATTATGATGAAACATATGCCCCTGTAGCTAGATTAGAATCCATTAGAATCCTTTTAGCTTATGCCTGCGCCCTAGACTTTAAGTTATACCAAATGGATGTGAAGAGTGCATTCCTCAACGGTTATATCAATGAGGAGGTTTATGTGGCACAACCTCCGGGATTCATTGACATCGCAAAACCTGATTATGTTTACAAACTAAAGAAAGCTTTATATGGTCTTAAACAAGCTCCAAAGGCTTGGTATGATAGACCGAAAGCTTTTCTAGTAAAGCATAATTATTCCATGGGAATGGTAGATAACACTCTCTTCACTAAAAGAAGTGACCCAAATATCATCATTGTTCAAATATATGTCGATGACATTGTATTTGGATTGACTTGTCAGGATATGTGTGATGAATTTGCCAAAATCATGCATGATGAGTTTGAGATGAGCATGATGGGTAGAGACTGTAACAATTCGCAATTTCAGGTTAACTTTTATTCCCGAAAATTTTACTATTCACTTTTTACTATTCACTTTTCACTATTCATCTCGGAAATTTTTATTTCATATTCTCGTAAGTTAAACTATTTTAACGATAATCCGAGAGTTTGACGCTCGTCGGATCATTTCTGCAAAAATCACAAAGCCGTGTCCGAGATTTACTTTTAGGTTTAAACGTCCTTCTAGCATCCCGATATGTCCATAAAACATTATAAACAATAGAAATATGATTTTCTCTCATTTTAGGACAATTCCAAAAGTTTCGGAATTTTACGTTTTTCAGTTCAGCGTTTTACGCGAATTGCGCGTTTTAGACCCGTGTTTCCAGTTTTTAGCAGGGTTTTCGCACCCGATAGAACCTACCACTCATTTTATATTTTATTATGGACTATATTGACATGTTTAACCATATTTATAAGTTTCATATTTTTAGGATACCCGGTTTTACGTTTCGTGGCCTAAAAACTTACGGTTAGCAATTTACGGGTCCAAAACTAGCTACATACTTAGGATATTATCATCCAAAGACCAAGAGTCATCATCTAGTCACCTTATCCTCATTCAAACCGCCACTAGGGGGGGGAGTTCACACTTGTGGTTAAATTTTGACCATTGATTCTTTACTTAATTACAACTTTGGCTCCAAGTTAACCTTGGTCACCAAGTTTGTGTAGTTTCCTAGCCACCTTCCTAACCTCCTCATTCATAGTATAAATAGCAAGCTAATCTCTTCCTTTCTTCATCACCAAAAACTCCACAACCTCAATACCTAGCACCATGATCCTTTGATCTTCAATATACAAGTTACACTACAAAGTTCAAGGTCTTAGTATTCTCTACCTAGTTCTTAAGTTTGTTTGGTGATTCCATGGTTGAATTAAGAGCTACACAAGGTTACTAGGGCTGAAGTTAAATGGTTTTCACAAGGTTTATATCAAGTCTATCAATGGTTACAAGAGTTATGGTGAAGGGTTTACAAGCTTAGGTTTAGTGTCCTAGTTCTATACTTGACTTCCTTTCTTTAGAAAGCCAAAAGTTGTAAGCAAACCCTTATACACTTTCTTGCTCAATATCATTTTCATGCTCTTTGTGTTCTTTTCATGCTATATATGTTCTTGTTATTGTGTTCATGATGTTTAAAAATGGATAAAACGAGTATTGGTATACATATGTTAACTTATGACAAGCAAACAAGCAAACTAGTGTTTTTTATGGAAAACCACGACCACAATAGTATAAATTTGATATTTAACACTTACTTACTGTTAAATAGGACTTAACAAGGAAAACATAGCAATTTGAATCACCCAAAACGAGTATACGAGTCAAAAATTATGACCGTTTGAAGTTAGCGAAACCAAAACGGCAAATCTGCCTAAATTGCATTCTGATCAAATTATGATTTTGAAAGTCCCACTTCTGCTCTGATTCATCAAAAAGTTAAAACACGAAAGTTGTCCGGAACTACGTTTTCGTTCAGGAACAAAGAAGCTCGAGACCTGAAAATGCTTTCTGAGTGATAAATTTCTTCAAATTCTTAACAGCCCATTTTTAGATCAAAGTTACTATATAATGATTATATTTAGATGAGACCAAGAGGTCTAATGACCTAAAGCCAAGACCACAACCATGGCTAAAGCCAAGGTTGAGTCTCAAGATCATGGTAACAATGACCAAGGTCACGGCAAAGCCACGGCTAAAGACCATATAACTATTAAAGATCAAAAAGCTTATATATATATATATATATATATATATATATATATATATATATATATATATATATATATATATATATATATATATGTTATCAAATACTACAATAGTAGGGAGCCTCATGTGAGGAGTTCATTGAGTAAGCCGTCGAGACGAGTTGTGGATTTACGAGTTAAAGTGTCCTGGCTCCTCGAACGTTTACTCCATGACTTCTGAATTATGTCGGCCCGAACGGTAGTAAGAGATATACAACTTATACATGTTTCATAGACCACTTATATTCAACGACTTACACTATATACTAAGTACTACATCATGAACATTATGCAAGACATATATAGGCAATTCTTCGTACTCTTAGACGTTACTCCAAACCTAAGTCGCAACGTTCTATTATAGGCTGCTCTTAGAGACTTTCGCGATTCGACTACCACTTTCATTACTCATTTCATAGACTTAAGGTGAGTCATAGCCCCTACTCTTTACGTACTTGTTTTAAACTCTTGGGGGGGATACATGCTCAACTACTTGCTTACTTGTACAAATACTCAAAACGTCTATACTTGACTGTGTTATACTTGATTGCTTACATACATGACTGCGTTATACTTAATTGCGTTATTCTATTTATTGACTAGTAGTTGTCTTTGGGAATTGACTCCCAGCTGTCTTTGGGAAGTGGCTCCCAGTTGTCTTTGGGAATTGACTCCCAGTTGTCTTTGATACATCCTAACATTTGCGAATGTTGGATACATCATAAAAGTGAGGTCTTCGGAGATGAAGAGTAGACTCATGACTAATTGCTTAATTGTCTTGATGAACTTATACATGTCTTTATCATACTATATATTGTAGCAGTGGGTTGTGAACACACAGGTTACAAGTCTCTTATGGCGGGACTTGTAACTGAGTGGATTCACGATGCCTTTGCTGTGTGAACATTCTTTTAAGGTTTTTCAACTGTTTTAAGACAAACTCTATGAACTCACCAACCATTGTGTTGACACTTTAGCATGTTTATCTCAGGTTAGTAAGGCGATAGCTAGTGAATGGAACTTAGAGTCAAGCTGCATATTCTGAAGACTTACGCTTTTATCATTTAACATTCAAAACATTTTGTATACATTTATGTATCATACTTTGGAATCTCATGTTTGTAACTTTGAATTCATTAATCGAATGGTAACTTTTCAAAACGTCTCATTTAGAGTTCGTTTTCTATAACTTGTACTTTGTATTATGAAGTAGCACCCCTATGACACAGTCTTCCGCTGCGGTATTTTGGGGGTGTTACAGAACTAAGCTTCTTTCTAGGATTACAAATAAAACAAATAAAAGATGGAATATTGATACGTGGGAATCACACCAGGCTTTACCTCTCAAGGGATCTCGAGAAGCTTACAACCCCCACCAGGCAGTGTACCTGATCGTTGTAGTATAGTATAGTGACAAGTACCGGGGGATTGATCGTTCAACTCAGGAATAGTGTCGCTAGGATTAGAAAGCCTAAAAACTAGGTCTAGAGGTGAGGGATGATTCTTTTTGTATTTTTATATTTTTATAAAAGCAATTAAAATTTCGGGTTTTTGGAAGAGTGGGCGGAATTAGTTGCTAGTCAACTAACCCAAAAACTAAGATGCAATCAAAATAAAATAACAGAAATGAAAATAAAGCTAATTAAACTAGTGGTGTGAACAATAATGGGGAGAGTTATGTTTACTTAGGTTTCATTACTCCCTAGATATCTTTTACAGGTTGATAGTTTGTTACAATTGCATGGATGACGGGTTATATTCCTTAATACCATTCGTGGGGTGGCGTACGTACTTCCCCATCTCTATAAGCTCCTACTTCACTCCTATGTCGAGCCGGCTAAGAAGCTCCTAACATGGGATCACTAGAATTCGCTCGTGCATTAAATACAACCATAATAACCTAGTACGCATTGGTTCATGTTTCTTAAGACGTTCAAGCATGTCACCATATGGAAGTCTGCCAGTTTTCTTAAGCCTAACATCGAAAACAATCATCCGTAAAAACTATAAACAAACAATCAACCCATAATTAACATCTAGGTTTCACTACATCTAAGCAAACACACAAGAGATCTGGCCTAGCATGTTAAATTCAAGACAAGTGTAAGATATATTCAAGCAAAACATAGACATATTGATTGAATTGAAAGAGTACTTATCTCAAATTGACATGAAAGGTTTCAAAGGGTAAAAACCCTTGAAAAAGCAGTAAAATTTGTGCTAGGGTTTCTCCAAAGTTACACCCTACTTGTCCCCCTATAATGAATGAAAATTGCAAAACTATATATAAATTTTACAGGGTGACGGCGTCAAGAAGGAATTTCTGACGCCGTCAACTCGCCGCCCATAACGAGATCGGATTGCCTAGATCCAGATTTGACGCCGTCATGTGTAATATTACTCTGGGCCGTCACCATATCTTGAACCATGACGGCCAAACGTGACGCCGTCACATTTTCACTGGACCGTCACCACCTCCACCTCTTGTTTTACTCTTGACGCCGTCACATGAAGACTCTTGACGCCGTCAGGTACTGTTCCCAGCAAGGAAAATTAAGACTTTGCCGTTTTCTTCACTTTTATGCTCCAAAAACGTCCAAAATGCTTCCTTTTCCAGAATTCACTCCAAAAGTACCTAAAATGACAAAAGGGACGATTTAGGGCAATATTTGATCAAATAAATTCAAATCCGGGCTTAAATGACCCCCTAAAAACGGTTCATTTTTCGCCTCATCATATACCCTTACACTTGAGATTTGCTTGTCCTCAAGCAAATGCGCTTTTATTCTAATCAAAATACAAGTTAGGGGTCATTTAACACTACTATAAAAGTAATTACAACAAATAATTGTTCCACTAAAGACCAAAGACAAGCACGGAGGTCATATACTAGCACCTCACAAATAGTGTTTAGATACTCACATCTCTCGGGTGTAATAAAGTATATATCACAATATGGAAATGGAAAACATCTCTCACTACCTGTCATTAGCAAAATAGATTACCATAGGCTTGGGAAAGGATCAAACCTCCACCACATGGCGTAAGCACCTAGGATAAACTATCAAAGAGGTCTTTCAAAGGGTTATAATGTTAGGTGTAGGGATATGGAATACACGGTTTTGTTGGATAAAGGCAATCTTTACTGGTGGCGAGTTAATCATCTTGGTTAATGATGCGTAGGGATTGCACCAGGCTTTACCTCTCGAGGGATCTCGAGAAGCTTACAACCCCCACCAGGCAGTGTACCTGATCGATGTAGTATAGTATAATGACAAGTACCGGGGGATTGATCGTTCAGCTAGGAATAGTGTCGCTAGGATTAGAAAACTTAAAGACTAGGTCTAGAGATGAGGGATGATTCTTTTTGTATTTTTTAGTTTTTATAAAAGCAAATAAAAATCTCGGGTTTTGAAGGAGTTGGGCGGAATTAGTTGCTAGTCAACTAACCCAATAACTAAAGATGCAATAAAAATAAAATACTAAAAATGAAAATAAAACTAAATTAACTAGAGGTGTGAGCAATATATGGGAGAATTGTGTTTACTTAGATTTCACTACTCCCTAGATATCTTTTACAGGTTAATTACTTGTTACAGTTGCGTGGATGACGGATTGTATTCCTTAATACCATTCATGGGGTGGCGTACTTACTTCCCCAATCCTATAAGCGCCTACTTCACTCCTATGTCGAGCCTGGTAAGAAGCTCCTAACATGGCATCACTAGAATTTGCTCATGCATTAAATACAACCAATAAAACCTAGTACACATCGGTTCATGTTTCTTAAGACATTCAAGCATGTTACACAATGGAGATCTGCCAGTTTTCTTAAGCCTAACATTGAAATCATTCATCCATTACAACTATAAACAAGCAATCAACCTATAATTGACATCTAGGTTTCATTACATCTAAGCAAACACATGATAGATCTAGCCTAGCATGTTGAAATCAAGACAAGTATAAGATATATTCAAACAACACATAGACATATTGAATGAATTGGAAGAGGACTTATCTCAATTGAACATGAAAGGTTTCAAGGGGTGAAAACCCTTGAAAATACAGTAAAAAACGACCTAGGGTTTATTAGGTTCGACCCTAGTATTCTCCACACAAGTTCCTCTCTTAGTGAATGAAAAATAGAAAACTATATATAGATTCTGAAAGGTGACGGCGTCAAGAACAAAAGTCTGATGCCGTCATCTCGCCACCAAATAATTTCTCGGACTGCCTAGATCTGGGTTTAACGCCGTCATGTGTACTCCTTATGCAGGCCGTCACCAAAAATACTCTTGACGCCCTTCTCTTGACGCCTTCAGGTTTTCTCTGGGTCGTCATGGATTTTACCCCTGACGTCGTCACGTTTTTCCTCTTGACGCCGTCAGGTACTGTTCTCAGCATAGAAAATTAAGTCTTTGCCGTTTTCTTCACTTTTATGCTCCAAAAACGTCCAAAATGCTTCCTTTTCCAGAATTCACTCCCAAAGTACCTAAACTCACAAAAAGAACGATTTAGGGCAATATTTGATCAAATAAATTCAATTCCGGGCTTAAATGACCCCCTAAAAACGGTTCATTTTTCGCCTCATCATATACCCTTACACTTGAGATTTGCTTGTCCTCAAGCAAATGCGCTTTTATTCTAGTCAAAATACAAGTTAGGGGTCATTTAACACTAATATAAAAGTAATTACAACAAATAATCGTTCCACTAAAGACCAAAGACAAGCAAGGAGGTCATACACTAGCACCTCACAAATAGTGTTTAGATACTCACATCTCTCGGGTGTAATAAAGTATATATCACAATATGGAAATGGAAAACATCTCTCACTACCTGTCATAGCAAAATATATTACCATAGGCTTGGGAAAGGATCAAACCTCCACCACATGGCGTAAGCACCTAGGATAAACTATCAAAGAGGTCTTTTAAAGGGTTGTAACGTTAGGTGTAGGGATATGGAATACACGGTTTTGTTGGATATAGGCAGTCTTTACCGGTGGCGAGTTAACAATCTTGGTTAATTACATGTACGATATGGCGTTGCTAAGCCAAGACTAGACTCGACTTAAGCTAATAAATAAAAAATAACAAAAACATAAAATGAACATAGAATGAAAAGGGATGGTAGTCCGTATGTTTTTTCTCTCTTTTATATATATATATATATATATATATATATATATATATATATATATATATTTTCGATTTTTTTTTCTTCATACAGTCTTATCCTACCATCCAAAATATACATCATAGGGAATGAACATTCCCCTTACACTTGAATCTTTACATACTTTACTATAAACTAATCTAATGACTCGAATTTAGAAAATCAAAACACTTGGAGTACTTTTAAGATTAACGCACATATGGGGGTAATAATATGATGTTCTTCCCTATTACTCTATAAAATAAGTACTTTACCCAATCGTCCCAATCGTCCCAAAACAATATGTACAAGGATATGACTCGACTTAGCAACCATGTAATCAATTAGATAATTAACTTAGGGTTTAAACAAATAACAATAATGCACTAAAGATGAGTGCATACACGGAAGGCTAAGGCGATTTGGGTGTACATTTAAGTGGGGTGTAACAAATTCTTCCTTTAAGTAAGATGCTTAAAGTTAGAAAGGAAAAGATAGGCTCGGAGGGGTGTACTATGGGTTTCGTGTACTAAAAATGAGTACAACGCTAAGGTGTAGGAAAAATTAATTGACTTAACTAGCCAAGTAATATGACATAAATGGTCAAGTAATTATGTTACGGGTTTAACACAAGGGTGATCCTAATGCCTCTTATCATGTAGTAAATCCTACTACACGAATGTAGTCTCACTAGCGGTCTCGGGATGCATCACTAACGCAAGTTCTAGAATCTAAATGCTACCGGTACACTCATAAGCACTAATAATAAATGCTTTTCCTATCAAATCTAAAGGTGAACCTCACATATTTGGGTGGAAAATTTTTCTGAATAGTACGGTTTTGTGCTAGTCATACAATCTCCTATCCATGAGACGCTTGCTATGGCTAAAGTTTCACTCCTAAATGTTGTAAAAAATTTTAAATTTGGCGCTAAAATTGCACTAACAAGTATTTCTCATAGTTTTATTACACATCTACTATCAAGCAAACAAACTCAAGCGAAAGTGTATCTGTAAGGTATCATCATTTTACCCTTCCCTTACACTTAGGATGAACATTGTCCCCAATGTTCAAGTAAAGAATGTAAAAGTGAAGTAAGTAAAAAGAATGAAATCAAATACTCCCCTAATTCGCTCGGTATGGATAATAAGGTGGCCAGGTTAGATCTTCCTTCAAGAAAATGAACAATCAAAGCTTCCCTTCCAGAATATAAATCATCTTCTTGTCATACATTACCTGTGAAACCTGAGAAAACAAACAAGGCAACCTCGCGTGATGACGGGTCATATTCCTTAACACTAGTCGTAGGGCCGCGTACAATATTCCCTAACTCTATAAGATCCTACTTCACTCCTATGTCGAGCCGGCTAAGAAGCTCCTAACATGGGATCATTAGAATTCACTTATGCATTAAATACAAGCAAAAATTGTAGTACACCTCCGATCATGTTTCTTAAGACGTTCAAGCAAGTTACCAATGGAAGTCTACCAGTTTTCTTAAGCCTAACATAGAATACATTCATCCAAAACAAGTATAAACAAGCAATCAACCAATAATCAACATCTAGGTTTCACTACATCTAAGCAAACACAATAAAAACCTAGCCTAGCATGTTCAAAGAAAGACAAGCGCAAGATATAATCACACAATACATAGACATATTGAATGATTTGAATGAATACTTATCTTTATTGAAACATGGAAGAATCAAGGGGTGGAAACCCTTGAAAAAGCTGCAAAGTTCGACCTAGGGTTTATGAAATTCGTCCCTTCAAAGTTACCCTAATATTCCACACTTTACAATGAAAATTTGCAAAACTATATATAGATTTTACAAGGTGACGGCGTCAAGAAGAAAATTCTGACGTCGTCAACTCGCCGCCAAAGTGAAACTCGTATTGCCTAGATCCAATTGTGACGCCGTCAAGAAGAAAATTACTCTGGGCCGTCACGTGTATTTGGACCCTGACGACCTAGGTGACGCCGTCAGGTCCAAAGCACAAAATCTTTCTGGACCATCACATTATATGTCCACTTCCACCTCTTTTTGCCAAGCTTGACGCCGTCACTCTTTAATTCTTGACGCCGTCAGGTACTGTTCCAGCAAGGATTTTGAGACTTTGTCGTTTTCTTCACTTTTACGCTCCAAAAACATCCAAAATGCCTCATTTTCTAGAATTTCTTCTCAAAAGTACCTAAAATGACAAAAGGAACGATTTAGGGCTATAATTGATCAAATAATTACGAATTCAGGCTTAAATGACCCCTTAAAAGCGGTACACTTTTCGCCTCATCAGGTGAAAGATGAAAAATCCAATGGTTGAAAAGCCCGAGGAAGTATCATCTGCATGTGGTAAGTCTGCTATTGAAAGTAACGAGGAATATGGCGAAAGGGCTTAAACATCAATACAAGATATCTTCTACAATGAATGAATGATCAAAAGATTGAAGATAAAACAATCAGCTGATAGTTTTATGACCATAGTTTTATGAGAGATATCTTCAAGAAAGTCAAAGTTGCACCCAAACCTCCCGTTACTTACCAGAACATCCAAAGTGACATTGGAATATTTGTTGGATTAGATGTTCTTCAAGCAGCTAGAGATGGATATTGACTATCAATCACCGATAGGTAGAGTTTTGCAGATGATGAAAGAATAACCGGAACTTCAAGCATTATAAAAATGCTTGAAACAAGTCATTGAAGCTCGAAGATACTAAGACCGGTTGCCTTACATTGGAAGACCCGAATGATCTACCCTTAGGGGGAGATTGTTGCAACACGAAAAGTATAAATCATGATGCAGGGGCTTCCATGAAAACAAGATTAGGGAACGTTTTAATTTGTTGGAACATTATGATATCGTGCATTACATTGCTTGTCTTCAAGGATGCTGCACACCAAGCTCAGAGCAAAAGATCAAAGCCGAGGTTTATTCGGAATAGAGAGCTTCAAGGTCATCATCAGCGTTAGTTGAAGACTTCAATGTTCGCTAATCTAGACTACTTGTATTAACGGGGAGATTGCTGGAACACAGAAATACAAGTAGTTTACTAGATTAGATATTCCACCCCCGAGATACTTGTATAGTCTCGGGGGGGATTAAGAATGTTGTGGTATCACACCTTTTCCTAGGAAAGGATGGGAGGTATCTCATCCTTGTGCTTGTCTTACTATAAATACCCTAACAAGTCTCACTTGTAAGGTGTGTGTTTCATAATAAAGAAAACCTTAGTATCACCACTCTCTCTTCCTTCTCTCTACTCTCTCTCTCTCTAACATCACCACCACCATGGGTGTGACCGGTTACAATTTCGGCCGTCCACCCGACACCACCAATATCACAACCTAGACTAGATCATTGTTCCTACACAATGAAAATAAAATAACAAGAAAATAAAATGTGAGAAAAACCTTATATGGAGAAAAACGTGTTTACTTAGATTTCACTACTCCCTAGCTATCTTTCATTAATTGATTAGTTTGTTACAATTGCGTGGATGACGGGTTATATTTCTTAATACCATTCGTGGGGCCGTGTACGATCTTCCCCAACTCTATAAGCTTCTACCTCTTCCTATGTCGAGCCGACAACTAGCTCCTAATATGGCATCCTTAGTAGTCACTTATGCATTCAATACAACCTTTAAAATCGTAGTACACATCCGATTCATAAGACGTTCAAGCATGTTACCAATTGGAGATTAGCCAGTTTTCTTAAGCCTAACATCGAAATCATTCATTCAACAACAATTAATAACAAACAATCAATCAACAATCAATAGCTAGGTTTCATTACATCTAAGCAAACACAAACAAACCTAGCCTAGCATGTTAATGTAAAGACAAGCATAAGATAGAATCAAAAAACACATAGACATATTGAATGATTATTGGAAGATTTATCTTTAATTAATCATGGATGAAAGAAGGGTTTGAAACCCTTACAAAAAGGTTAAAATTCGTCCTAGGGTTTATGGTGAAGTTCCTCCAAAAGTTCTCTCCTTAATGAATGAAAATTAGAAAACTATATATAGAGAATACAATCTGACGGTGTCACGTTATACATCTGACGCTGTCAACTTGCCGCCAATGCTTTCCTTGAATTGCCTAGATCCAGATCTGACGCCGTCACTTTATATTCTTCACTTGGCCGTCACCTTATAAATTGTATGTGACGGCCTAGGCGTCACAAAGGGTGACGCCGTCACTCTTTAAATCCAAAAATCTTGCTGGCGCGTCTCGTGTAAACTTCATATCCACCTATTTGCCAACACATAACGCCGTCACCTTTAGAGCGTGACGCCGTCAGGTACTATTTCCAGCTTGATTTTGGAGACTTTGTCATTTTCTTCACTTTACGCTCTAAAAAACGTCCAAAATGCTTCCTTTTCCAGATTTCTTCTCCAAAGTACCTAAAATGACAAAAGGAACAATTTGAGGCAATATTTGATCAAATAATCACGACTTAGGGCTTAAATGACCCCCTAAAAGCATAACACTTTTCGCCTCATCATTGCCCTAATTAGAACAAATGTCAAGATAACATGAAAAGCTACTTCAACATATTCGCTGAATTGTTTAGTAAATATGATTATTTCTTCTTGTAAATTCATAATCATGAAGTATGAAATTAACTTGAAATTACTTACTTTAGTGGAATATGTTTAGGTCTCTTGTAAAGACATAAACATCAATTCCGTTATTTGTTGAAAGACTTATAACGTAAAGTAAGACGTTAACTTGTTATGTCTTCTTGTTAAGACATGTACACTTACGACGTATAATAAAATATTTAATGTTTATGTTTTCTAGTCAAAACATCCACATGAAGTCATTGACTTGGTCAAAGACTTATAATATAAAGTATACAGTAGGCTAAAAATACTATTGATGCCATCTGGTATGACTTGGTTGGCAGATACGTAAGCCAAAGAGTATAAGTTCATCTAATGAGTTGTTGATAGTCTCACAACATCAATCCACGTAGAATACCACAACTTTATGGTA
Organism: Artemisia argyi; assembly: GCA_030686995.1. Classification (NCBI taxonomy): domain Eukaryota; kingdom Viridiplantae; phylum Streptophyta; class Magnoliopsida; order Asterales; family Asteraceae; genus Artemisia; species Artemisia argyi. Next base: position 151,606,540 of record CM060686.1, on the reverse strand, counting down.
TGCCCATTATGGAAAATCAAACTCTATAGATATTGTTTGATATTTGATGACTTAAATTGTTTTACCTCCAAAGCTATCAAGGTTAGAAAAATGGGTGTGCCTTGCGTACACTCAATATGGTTCCAACCCAGAAGGAAGTTAAGACTCCAGTATATTATAGCATGGGATGAATCCCATTATGTCTTGATTGAAGTTCTGAATTTGTTAAATACCTAAGAGTAAGTAATTAACAAACTAGAATCAAGAACTAACGATGTATTTTGGATGTCCCACTTAAAAACACTTTATTGTTAATCAAGATGCTGAGTACTTGGAGATTAGTCTCCACTTACAAAAGCAAGTGGGAGCACCTCTAGATCTTGAAGTCATTCAAGAGCTAAATACACAACCTTCTGAGTACACTTGTGAATGTCATACTAAGGTTGAACATGCACATGTTAAACCATATCTCTCATTCATAAATCCGCAAGGATACCCCTAACACCTGAATGATATAGTTTTATATCAATGTTAAGGGACATAAGTTGGAGAATCATAGTGAACCTGCTAACTAAAGAGATGCATTATCAGATCTTGAATCTGATGAATAGCTCAAAACTATGAATGTTAAGATGCAGTCCTTTGAAGACAATCACTCATGGAGCTTGATTGATCTCTTACCAATCAGTTAGACTGTGAGGTTTAAAATGAGTTTCTTGATGAGAATACTCAAAAGGACAAACTTGTATGCACATTTAATGCATGCATAGTATAAGGAGTTTAATCATACTCAAGTAATTGACTATGATTAAATCTTCCTACCTACAAACATTAAATGTATAAAGATGATTAATTGTCATACCTGTTTTCATGTAAATGAAATATGACAATGGGATCTCAAAACACTTTTCTTGTTGATTACCTTGGGAGGAAGATGAGTAATCAAAAGAGTTTATGAATCCATATAATCTTTATTAATGTATACAAGATATAAGAATCCAAGTGTGGATTAAATCATGCATCTAGGAGTAGAGATCTTAAGTTAATTCTGAAATCATTAATTTGATTTTGATTCAATAAGATTACTCCTGAGTACTCTGAGAGCAAGTAGGAGCAATGAATTTATTTTCTTAAATCTCATATGTTGTTAACATATAAGAAACAATATTCCATCTAAGCTAGACCTTAATCCTTAGCCTGGAATAAAGTTTCACTTAAGGAATTTAGGAAATAAAACATACAACTTTGTTCCATGTGTTTATTAGAATAAACATAAGCGGTTAATAATCTAAACACAATAGGACATGTCATTGAGTGGAGTCTCAATGATCAATCTTATATAATGAGATTGAATGCATGAATGGAAACCTTAAGTTTAACTAAAGAATTCATTATGCAAGTCGTATTATGTATTGGATTATTTATATCATTTGCATGAATGCAAGATGAGTTGATAACAAAAATATCTAAGTGAAAGTCATTAGATAATTATTAAACGAGCAACCTAATGGATCTGCAAAGGACCAAAGATTTGTTCAAATGTTTACGGATATTTGAGGAGCTCTGTTCTGTTTTCATTCATTGATGCTTATATAACTGAGATAATGCTCAACCCTAGTTGTAGTAGGATGACATCATGAATGATGACACCTCTAACTAAATGTGCTCGATTGAGAGCATTAATGCATTATACATTAAAAGAATAAGAATACTTTACAGTTTGGAAAACTATTATTATGACTGTTAAAGTAGGTGTTTTGCTAGCTTCAAACACACTATGGAATGTATTGTTGCAATAATCGTATTGTACTTGAATGCACACATACAAAAGGACAATCATCATTCAAAACATTTGTGAATTTTGAAACAAGTATTCTCAAAGTTTACTCAGATGACTACTTGTTGTCTTGTACAACAAAATTGATCATGGTGGAAACACCGGATTCTGATCTTGTAACACCCCCCATTTTTCACTGATCGCAGAGGATTAAGTGTTTGGGGTATTACTCATGGAATCAAAGACAAGATAATAGAAAACGACTTGAAAAGAGATGTTTTTGAAAAAGGTGTTATCATTCATTTATTCATCAGAGTTTTTAAAGTAAATGATGTACTTTTACCAAAAGAGAGGTCCCTAAGATACGTTTTATGACACAAAACTTGATGAATGATAACTATTCTGGACGTCCTCATGTCCAGTACTTCTCCATGCCAGGGTTCCTATAGTGCCTAATTACCTAAGATAACATGCTTAAAAGTCAACACGAATGTTGAGTGAGAGTCATAGGTTTAAGTAGATAAGGTATGAATACAAGTTCCATAGGGTTCAGCTTAAACCCTATGTGTGGAAAGATTTTAGTGATAGAAGGTATATTGCACTAAGCTTATGAACCACACGTTAACAGTCTGGGTCATGGGGTCTGCAGACCAAACCATGAGGGGACGGGAAGGATAACTTGCCAAAGTTAATCCTTCAGTGGGTTCAAATATAGTACTTATTGGTACCATCCAAAGAGATGTTAATACCAACGGGAGTTGTCAAACTCCAATAGATCTATCAACTATATTCGCGTTCGTGTGGGTAAAATATCCCAAACTATTAGATTCATGAATTTTGGTTATGTAGTGATGGCAGATAGTTTACTCGTGCAATAACCAATGAAAAAGACTTGTATTCGGTTTAAAACATGTATCTCCCTCACAGGGTTGTAAAACATTTAAAAGTGAGGCTATGAAAACTCACCTGGGTCTTAAGGTAAGTAAAGTAGGGGTTTAGACAATTCACTCACGTATCCTGGGGGTAGTGTAGGTGTGTGTATGTCAAGTCTTAGTCTAGGTTTCCTTTAACTAATCACTCTTAGGGTTTTTATATATAACATAGCACTGTTCGGGCCATCGTAATTCAGAAGTATATGACTCCTCACATGAAGCTCCCTACTATTGTATTATGTTATCAACATAATACCGTTTGGGTCATCATAATTCAGAAGTTAATACTCCTCACACGAAGCTCCCTACTATTGAGTTATGTTGTTATTATGGTTTAGTTATAACATAACACCGTTCGGGCCATCATAACTCAGAAGTATATGCATTAATCGTTTAAGGAGCCAGGGCACTTTCATTCGTAAACCCAGCAAACTCGTCAAAACGAAATATCCACATAGTACTCCTCGCATGAAGCTCCCTAGTATTGTGTTATGATTCTAACTTAAATAGGTTTTATATTTATTTGAAAATAGTCCGTTTTTACCCTTTAAGTTTATATATTTACCTCTGTTGTAAAAATCGGCCCAGGCGGCTGATTAATCCCCGCATAATCGCTGATCGCTCACTAAGCGCCTTGATTTATCATAATCGGCCTATTTAATCATTTTGGTCAAAGATCGCTTAAAAATCGATCAAAAAACCGATTAATCATAGAAAATCGGTCTAATCGGACAAAATCGCTTAAAAATGGTCAACAAAATTGCTTAAAAATCAGTCAAAATCGCTTAAAAATCGATCAACAAACCGATTAATCAGACAAAGTTAGTCAAAGATCACTTAAAAATAGTCAACAAACCGAGTAATATCTATGTTCGACTTTGAACTTTGAAGAATTATGTATTATTTTTATATTTGAATACTTGAAATATTTGAACTTTGATACATTATGCTTATCTCATACATATAATATAATATAATATCTATAATTACCATTTTGTGCATAAAAATTACAATCCGATTAATCCCTGATTAATCCCCGCCTAACCGATTAATCACTAGGCCCTACCTAACCGCCTTACTAGCGCCTAGCGATTTTTACAACCTTGATATTTACATTTTCTACCCTATACTTATAAACTTATAACAATTAAGCATATAACTTTCTAACTTTTGCACATTTAATCCCTATACTTATATATTTTAGAAATGACAAAAATAGTCCCTAAACTATACTAAATTTCATTATTTACCCTTTTTACCCTTAACTTTATAATATTTGCAATATTAGTCCTTTTTAGTTTATAACTTGTTTTAATTTCTATCCTAAGGTTTCAATACTTTGGAAAATGAGTCCTTAGACTTATAACTTCTAGGAAATGTCAAAACAATCCCTAGACTTTATAGTTTCAGGAATTTATGATATATACCTCTATGCATGTAAAGTTTTGCAAAACTAGTTCTTAATGCATGTAAATTATATTTTAACATAGCAACTAAGTTTCTAAGCTTATTTTTAGCTAATATATGTTTAACTAAGTCAACTAATTTAGATTATAACATGTAATAGAGCAATTTAGCACATAAACATATAATTTTCTAAATCTAGAGTTTCAAAATGAAAACTTCTAAAACTAAGTGATCAAGGCTATCCTAAGGGTTCTAATGCATGTTCTAAGAGTCCTAGGTCTATTCTAAGGTTACTAGATCAAAATTTAAGGCTTACCTAGGTCGTATATGGGTTAACGAGGCAACTAGGGTTTCTAGGGCTTCTCTCGGCTCAAACCACAACTCGACACTACCAAAGCCTTGCTACTTGACTTCTATGGGTCTAATACTACAGAATGTATGTGAGGTAAAGAGTAGAAGAGGTGTGGAATGAAATAGAGGGGAGGGGAGGGGTATTTATAGGTGCGTAAGGAGTAGCGAGCATGTATGGTGCTGCTAGGTGCCGAGGATGGGGGAGGTGGAGTAACCAAGGCTATGGGGTATTGTGGCAGGTCAAGGTGGTGATGAGGAGAGGCTATGGAGTAGCTAGGGGGCTGAGATAGGCCGGTTATGGTGAGGGGAAGCCGAGGGAGGCGGTTTGGAGCAAGGTGGTGACAAGTAGGTGATCCACCTACTTGCTTTGGTGGTTAGAGGTTCTAGGGTGTTTTCTTAGTATTAGGGAGGTGCTAGGGTGGTTGCTTGGTGGTTTTAAGGTGCTTAAGTAACTTAGTTTAGGTGTTTAGGTCAAATTTTAACCTAGTTTTGTTTAGTGAGAGTTTAAAGTTTTACCTAGGGTTTAGTGCTTTATTCAGGGTCCTAATGGTGTTTAGTAACTAAGATAATGTCCTAAGTGACTTATACTAAGTGGTGATAAATTATGGTAAAGATTTGGGATAGTTTAGACCTAGTTTCGGGAAGTTATGACTTAATTAAGGTTTTGTGCTTATGTGACTTGTTCCTAAGTTTTAGGGAGTTGTACTATGATCTATCGAGTCTAATATATCCTAAAGTAACTAATGTAACTCATATCTAAGCCTTAAACACTTTCATGTTAGTTCAGATAAGCAATTAGGGTTTTAAAGCTAACCGGGAACACATAGGTGTATTTAGGGTTTTCTAGCAAGTATGGTGTATTAGAGTGATAGTTTTCTTAGTGAAAATATGTTTTAACCTTGACTTGATATACCGGGATGTTTACATCAAGTAAACATGGTAGTGGTTGGCATGGGTGGATACGTGAGCTTGTCTAGAGGTTAGTTAGGTTATAAGGATATAATAAAGCAAAATTTTAGCTCGGGAAAATCCTATAGGCATTTCTAATCCTAGATTGTGCTTAGTGAGGGCCTAAGTTAAGTTAGTAAGGCATTTCTAATCCTATTGTGCTTAGTGAGGGCCTAAGTTAAGTTAGTAAGGCATTTCTAACCTAAAGGGAAGTTAGTGGGTTGTTACAGATCTATATGTAGTCTGGTGCATATCTGTTTTAGTATTTGGATAATGGAACTGTAAGCAGTCGTATTATTTAATGAATTGATATACCGGGTATTGTCGTCTTCATTTATACTACTATGTTTTATATTTGCATGTTTAATCCATGAATAATTTATTTATTCTAAAATTGTCCATTTCCAGTTGACGATACGGGAGTATCATCGAATTAAGGCAAATGTGAGCGTGTTAGTGAGTTACTTACCAAACTCACATGTTGTTCATTGTGATGAACATTGGACTGACCCAACCTACGAGTATTCACTGCATGGATCGGCGTCAATAGTGAATCTCGCAAATGGTTATGTCTCTTATCCTCAGACTTGAGATGCAAGTAGGTCTTGCATGTGTGGAATTTCATTCTTTGATATGGTTAAACGCTGTCCTGAATAAGGTAGTTATAAAAACCATTTTCAAGAGTGATTTGGAACACATGAATGACACGTGCAGTCAAAATAGGATTTGTTCCTCCACATTTCATGGAGTTAGATACTATTGGGCCCCTCGATGAATTGAACGGATGTTTGTATGGTCCTACCCTGAGATTAAGATGAATCTTAATTCACTTGGTAATCTTGTTCAATATCTAGATCGAGAAACAGAATAGTTGAACAAATGGAATGACTTTGATCCATGTCTAGTGTTCAACATAGTATCTGTAACAAAAGGATGGATGATATATAAACCATTTAAATGAGAAGTTTGAGAAACTACCCTCACATATTTCTAGGGGCATTGGCGTGTTGCTAGACACTAACCTTTGCTTGTATAATTACTTCATTATTATGACGTCGCAAGTGGGAGCTGTTGGAGTATGCTCGTGTCATAATAAAAATAATTATATGGCTAGACATATGTGAGCCTATGGGGTCACACACTTATACACAGAGACACCATTTTATAGATTGTATTTATCATATTTACAATATATAAACGACTACGTAACACGGGATCAATAACGGGCCATTAAATACTAAGTTAAACTTAGTGTTTTTGGACTGGGCCAACTATGGGCAAGCCCACTATGGGCCCTACATGTGGCTGGCCATAGGGGAGGGGTAAAGGGGAACATGGAGTTTGTTTAAGGGTCTAAGTGTATATTGTGATAGGAGAGAACAAAGGGATTTGATCAAATCTTAATAAATATACAATTAACCTAATTGAAAAACTTCCTCCCTCTCCTATCTCTCTTGAAATGGACGGAAAAACACAAACACCCCTTTAGGGTTCGTGTTTTTCATCTCTTGCTTGCTTTATCTATTGTAGGTAAATCAAGTATCAAGGTTATGTGCTCAAGACTAGCATCGGGTGGTGTTCCATGACGTGTAGTGTGTTTCTATCATAGAGATGATCTATTTTGGTCATTTGGTTTCAAGGGTAGGTTCATGTGAAGAAGGTCTCCATTGAATTCTACCGATCACGCTACAAAGGTATAAACATGTTTGTTTTCTTTGATTGATCATATGACTCTATGGATCCTTGTTGGTGATGTTTTTCCGCTGCGTTTGAATGTTTATTTTATGTTCTTTTTATTCAACATCACCTATAAAACATAGGTATAACAGAAAAATTTCACTCTTCCTGGACACGACACCACTAAACATGCCACGGCACCGCTAAAATTAGTGGTACCGTATGCTATTTAATGGTACCGTCCCATGCCAAGACGAAATTTACTGTCTCCTCTAGAACTCTGCATCCCTATCCTCCAAACCTGCAAAATTTCACACACTCTCATGCACCTTAAGATTCCTCTAGACGCCCATAAAACATCCTTATCACCTTTAATTCAAATTACACCACTCTTGCCTATATAAGGCTTCACACTTGCAAGCATTTCTTGCAACTCATCATCATCCTTAAACCCTTCATTCACCATGGCTTCCACACAAGGATCCACATCTCACATCTCCAAGAAACCTAGAATCACCATTAGGCCTTTGTCCAAACCTCTCTTTGTTGATCTCACCAAAGATGATTGACTCCTCCCAAACTAACCAGTCAACTGGGTGCGGTCAGTAGGTCAACCCAGGAGAGAGTGCAAAGATAACCGGTGAAGAATAGGGTTTCCCCGGGTCGTTATGTCCCGACGAGGCGTGCAATGGTATTTAAAACGGATTTTTGTGATCGGGTGAATTGAATGAGGTTTAAAGAGAGATTTGGAATTTGTAAACTAAATTAAGCAAATAACAATTCAAAATAACTCAAATTAACAAACACGTAAAGCATTTAAATCACAATTATACTAAAACGTAATCTAAACTTAAAACGGGCCTAAAAGTAAATAATTAAAGCAAAGATAATAATACCACTTGTAGCAAGTAAATAATATAAAGTTAACGATAAAAGATAACAACTAAAATAATAAACTATATTATACTAAGCAAACAAATAAAAAATATATAATAAAAAGATATACTTGTTAAGCAAATTATCAAGATCCTTAAGTGTGGTTTATTATTTCAATTAAGTCCTTTATTGATGAATTAATATCTCTTACAAATATTATTTTCTCACAACGTTAGTTACTTTTGAAAACAATTTTTTCGCAAGGAGATATCAATATCTAAATTAAAACCCAATTATTTTCGCGGCTTTTGCCCGCTCAAACAACTAAAATTTTAATAAAAGTAACTTACAATTACAAACCAATATTTTTTCTAACTTTTATAAAATCACACTTAATTCACGGAATACTCTACTCAACAAGTATATAAAATATCTACTCACTACTCATCACTACTAAGCTAACAATAACAATTAATCCAACAATAATAAGCATATTTTTAAACTACCATATATAAACTACTCGCACATAATGAAAACTACACTACAAGCAACAATAATAACTATTAAGTTAAACATGGCAATAAATAAACATGTTAAAAATAAAGAGATAAAAGAGATAGAGATAACCGAATGATATGAAAAATATAAAGACGGCGAGATGAGACCCTTTCCATAAGCTTCTCCATCATTAACCCAAATTTATCTCTTAATCACTAATAACCACTAGAATCAGTAAAGCAAAGTTTTGACGCAATAGTTTAAATATAAGAAGGAAATAAAAAGTTTTTGTTAAGAATTAGCAAACTTAAAATAAAAACATCATTCGTAAAAGATAAAAGATTGAGCAAAATAAATTGACAACTAAGATACTAGATTAGATCATCAGGTAGACAAAACTATGTTTGCAGAAAGAAAATAACTATAAAATCATTAAGGGCCAGTTTGGTTTGAGGTTATGGAATAAAAGAAAGGAATCTTTTAAGAAAATAATTGTTTGGTTGCTATAAGTAATGACAATCATAGTAAAAATGTGTCAGGAAAACTATAGAAACGATACCATATAAAATAGGTGGGATTCTTCTCTCTCTTCATAATTATACAATGTTATAAATGGCGTGAGGCGTGGCGTGGCGGCAAGGCCACGCCTCAAGCCTTACGCGCCATGGAGAAGCCATGGCGTTTTTTGCGGCGTGACTAAGGCGGCGAAAAAATATTTATATATTTATCATTTATGTTATAATATCATATTTTATATGCATATCGAGTTTACGAAAGGTGAGTTTACAAAAAGTGATATGCATAAGAAATAAAGTGAAAATTTGAACTATGTTTAGAAATTACTAGGCCTAAAATTTAAGCCCACATCATCCCCTTCTAAAAATGGCGTCACGCCATACGATAAGGCGCGCCTTGGCACGCCTTTTCGCGCCTTATTCCACGCCTTTTCACACGACGCCTAGACTTCACGCCTTGGTCCAGTTCGTGGCGCCGAGGCCACGCCTCACGCCTTGGCGACACCTTGACAGCGCCTTTGCGCGCCTTTTAGAACACTGTAATTATATTGGCTGTCAATTTTTTCTTCCTCTTTTCACATGATATTTTACTATAATTTGTTATTCAAATGATATTATATATAATATAAAATTAATACATTATATATAATAATATATATAATAATATATTTTATCTCTCCTACTTTTCTCCCAAATCTTTCAAACCTTTCTTAAATTCAAATCCAATTCCAATCTCATTTGCGAACCAAACGCACCCTAAGAAGAAACTTTAGGTCCATAAAAATAAATGTTTAATTGCAAAACAATGATTAAACTATAACCAATAAATGACAAGGAAAATGCAAAAACAATTGTGACGTATGGTCTCTGGATTCATTAATGAGTTACCAACCCCTTGAATTGAAATGAAGTAAAGAACAAAAAGATAAACTAATTTATTGAATGCTAATGAATGCTTTAAAAAAGAGTGATTAAGAAATTGCAAAAGTATTAAATGAAACAATAAAGTTGCATAAACATGAATTAAATGATAGATGGTTCCTCGTACAAAATTAAAACAGAGAAAAAGAAAAGTAACTACATCTATATCAAAACATTCAAGAACATGAAAATATAGCAAGTAAAAAAATATAGTTGTATGTCGGCTCTTCTTTCCTTTTAATAATCCTACTCATGCCCTAGTCAACGGATAGTCAAAAATCTTGCTCAATATGTTTTGTGATAGTTGCATCTAAGCTGAGCTACATGGGCTACTCGCTTAAATATTGGGCTGGAAATTAACTGTTGGCTCGACTAGTTGACTGCATTTAATAGTACTCGCTTCAATAATTTTCAATAAAAGCTTTAAATCTCGTACTTTGAACTTTTGCTCCAATGTCCGTGACTCGTAAATTTTGCTCTTTTCAATTTTGTGCTCGGTTTTGTCCACTTTTGCCCCGTTTTTAATTTTTTGTACCTAAAATACATAAAAACACAATCCAAGGATATTTGCAATATAATTCGGCATATTTGTGTGTTTTCGGTCGTTTTTATAGTCTAAATGGGTACAAAAATGATGAGTATTTACACACTCATCAATGATGAAGTCACAACACCACCTTCCCAAAGCAATCAAAACTCACCACCTCCACCTAATGCTCCTTCCAAGTCATCATATAGTAGGACATCTTCATCATCCTCCTCTTTCAACACCATGCCATCATCCACGGATTACACACTCTCACCTATCACACCATTGGACAATGCTATGCCTACTCCATCACCTACATACTCACCACCACCTCCATCACCAATCATGGGTCCTCTAATTCAACTCAATCCGGTTGATATTCGTAGTGCTAATTACCTATGTTGTCTCCACAACCGTAACCTCATTTCCTCTTTAAGAGATGAACTATACTACATGTTCTCTTATGTGAAACAACTCTTGACATCACCATAACCACCAATCATGTCACCATCACCATCTCTTAGCCCATTCAACTAAACATGCTTATGTTTAGTTATCATGAATAACTCTTAGGATTTCATCTTGGACTAGAAGCAAATCTTAGGACCTCTTAAGTTACTAAAGATTAATATGTGCTTCTTTTAGTTGTAGCTTTTGTTATGTCTTTAATGTACTCACACTTTACGTGTGGATTTCATTTCAATGCATGGGCTTATTTTCTTATCTTTGTTGTTTACTCAAGGTTGGATATTTGTCTTAGTTGCTTCATGTTGGATATGTTTCTCGTGTTATCTAACTTTGTTTTGTAGCAGGAACCATTGCTCGATTACTTGGTGTTCTCCAAACTAGGGGGAGTATACATCAAGGGGGAGTCTTAGTAGTCTTTTTGCTTCGACAAAAAGGGGGAGAAGTGGGATATAAACTCACACTAAAAACTTGTCGAAACTAGTTTTTCACATAAAATGAGTTTATGTTTTGTCATCATCAAAAAGGGGGAGATTGTTGATGCAAATAATGTCTAAAAACGTTATTCTCATCTTTCGATATCTCTATGTTTTGATGATAACAAAATGTGAAAACATCTTATGTCAAAATTAACGTAAACAAGTTGTTAGTCGAAATATTCGATTTCTACGTCAATCACTCTAGGTATGAACAAACAAATTAACAACTTGACAAATGATCAAAGAAGTGAATTTGTGTTTTAAACTTCACATTTTTAGCTTGACAAAACTTTCTTTTCAAAAATACATTTTACAAATTATTTTTGAATTATAAAGAAATGTTTTATTTAGGAAAACCACTTCAAAAATATTCCCCAACAGCTAGATTTTCACCTAAACCAACTCTAAACTCCCCCAAATAAAATTTCACCACTAAAGACAAAAAATGGAGCGTCTTTGTCTGGCACGGTACCACTAAATTTAGTGGTACCGTGTGATATTTAGTGGTGCCATCCCCCTTAAAACGGTCAAATTTCCAGAGTCTATAAATACCACTTCATTTCCCAGATTTTGGTCATCCTTTCACACACATAACTTTCTGGTTTCCATCCTCCATTTCTCTTTACACTTCTTAGATCATTAGTTAGTTTTCTTTTGTTTAAAGAATGATTCTTTCATCCAACCAAGAATCATCTACATTCCTCTACTAGTCAAGAGAAGAACACAAAGTATCAAGAAGATACAAAGTGTTAGAGTCTTTGTGTAGTGCACTTGCATTACAAGTTGTCTACTTGATTGTATCTTGACATACATCAAGAGGATTAGTGTTTCTTAGTCATTGTGTTAATCATTGTGATCTTATTGAGATCTTGGAGATCTCTTGAGTGTTGAGTGATATAGTCTTGATCAAGTGGATCAAAAGTAGTTTGTGAGGATTGTGTGAGGATCGTGAAGATCGTGTAGATTGTGTGAGGATCGTGAAGATCGTGTTGATTGTGTGAGGATCGTGTCGATCGTGTAAATTGTGTGAGGATCGTGTGGATCAAGTGTAGAGTGTGAGGATCGTGTAGATCGTGAGTGAAGTAAGGATCGTGTGGATCGTGGTAGATTGGTACTAGCTAAGATTAGTACTCGACATCTAGCTTAGTGTCGAAAAATAACATAAGCGACGTTGTACGGTTTTCTCTGCCTGAAGGGAGCTTTGTTGACATAGTGCTTAGAACTCTCGAGTGTGGTACTCGAAGAGTGGAGTAGGGCGAAGAAGAGCTTCGTGACAGAACCACTATAAATCCATTTGTCTTAGTTTAATCTTTCCATCTCTTCTCATTATTTACTTATTGCATATTAGTATTAGCATAGTGTTGTGTTCATATTGGTGTTGTTTGACTTTACCTACAATCGAATCTAAGATTTTTATAAAGAAATTTTAATAACCTAAGAAAACAAGTCGGTAAACTATTCAACCCCCTTATAGTTTCCCACACTTTTTTTTTTTTTTTTCATTGACAAGATTGGGATTTTTCATATTTTAGCATGACATCAATGATGAGGAAAATTTACAATGGAGAGAATCTGTAACCATAACCATCTGACTGAGGATAATAACATGATGTCAAATCTTAAATTAGAGGAAAAAAACTATTATTAGTATAATGGAAAACCAAGATTTTATTTATTTATTTATTTATTTATTTATTTGTTTATTTTTTTAAGTGAAAAGTGAATCAATTTAAGGAAACAAACTAATACACGGGTAGAAACTTAATTATGTGTACTTTCGATTTTACTCGGTTCGGTTCGATTTCGGTTTGGTTCGGGTCAAAACACACTTATTGAGTTCGAAAATAGCTAAACCAACCTGAACTAAACTTATTCGGTTCGGGTTCGGGTTCGGTTTCTGTTTCGATAGCTTTTACTCGGTTTGGTTTTCGGATTACGTTTTACACTTATTCAGCTTTTAAGTCGGGTCGGGTTTGACCCCGTTGCTGAGCCCTAACCGTTGTATCGCTTAATTTAAAGCTAAAGAATGTCTCAGTCACAATAATGAGGAAATGAACTTCCTCCATAAGATCTTCCACGATAAGATATGACACTTTCCAAGCAACAACCTCTTCCTTCACCCATTTAAACCCTGAAATATTCCCACCATATCTAGTCCTCTCTTCCCCTCAAATCCACCCGGTTCACCGTTATTAACCACCATATGAGATGGCGGCAGTACTGCAGGCAACCCTAAGAACTACCGTGATATTTCTTTGCTTAGCCAGCGCGGTAGCGAAGTTCGAAACATTCACCCGTAGATACCTCACTTTTAACCTATCCATGATAGACCAAGTCAACAGAGAACTAAGACCCGAAAACTACGCGACCATACATAATGATGCCCCGCAAATAACACCCGACACCAGCAACCCAGGCATATTCAGCCTCGAGAACCAATCCGGTCGGATCATGTTACAGCAAAGTTTCAAACTATGGGACGACGACAACTCAGTTGCCTCCTTTAGCACCTATTTTCTTGTCAACATATTTCCAAGCCCCAACCTGAATAGTACACCTGGTGAAGGGTTGGCCTTCGTAATATCTCCAACTCTCGGCATACCAAATAATAGTTATGGTCAATACCTTGGACTCACAAACTCTGAAACGGACAACCAGACAACAAACGGCATCGTAGCTGTCGAGCTGGACACAGTCAAACAATCCTTCGATCCAGATAATAACCATATTGGTCTCAACATCCATTCTGTCGATTCTGTCATATCTAAATCATTAACACCGCTAAATATTGCTCTAGCATCCCCAGATGTAGTGTTTCACAACGTTTGGATCGAATACAGTGGTCTCGAGAAGTTTATACGTGTTTACATTGCCAACCATACCGATAGGGGACCAGTGATCCCACCTAGGCCAGACACCGCAATCCTTGAATACCCACTTAATTTGCAAGAAACCGTTCAGAAGTATTCCTACTTCGGTTTTGCTGCTTCTACTGGGACGTCGGTTGAGCTAAACTGTGTTCTACGGTGGGACATAATGGTACAACATATCACAGGATCTGATTCAAACTCAACCTCGCGATCCGACTCAAACTCAACCTCACGATCCGACTCAAACTCGGGATCTGACTCAAACTCAAACTCAAAGAGTCCGTTAATGACGCTATTACTTAGTGTTGGGATACCGTTAATTGTAGTGTTGTTGGGGTTAGGGGCGTATTTCGGTTATTATTGGTATAAGAGGAGATTGGTGGATAGGTCGAACTCATATATATTGAACCGGTTGAGGACACTGCCTGGAATGCCTAAGGAATTTCGGTTTAAGGAACTCAAGAAAGCAACAAACAATTTCGATGAGAAACGAAAGTTGGGACAAGGTGGTTACGGTGTGGTGTACTATGGGTTGTTGTCGGAGGATAATGTAGAGGTGGCTGTAAAATGGTTTTCGAGGGAAAGTTTAAAAGGGGAATATGATTTTTTGGCTGAACTTACGATCATCAATCGTTTGAGGCATAAACATCTTGTTCGATTATTAGGTGAGTTTCTATATGTGATGCTATGTCTATTTAGTCGTGCTATTCTAATCTGCAAACACCAATAAAAATTGGTTTAAGAAAATGTTTTACTAATGAGTGCATACTATTTAGTTTACATGTTAGTTAACTAATTAATTTATAGTAGTACTATTTTATAAAACATTTGAGACTTACTTATAATGAAATGTTTAAAAAATTAGGATTAATTATACAGATAGGTAATGAACTTTCAGAAATTTTTTATGTTAGATAATGAACTTTCAAAAATACTAATATAACCAATATAACTTATTGAAACCGTCAATGTTATGCAATATGTGCTATTTTTACGACTGATAACCGGCTAAACCAGTCACCACTTAAAAAAAGCCATTTTTTTATTAAAAAATGTTCACCTAAACTCATTTACTCCACAGTCCACACATCTCACAATATCCATTCATCTTCTTCCTTTTTTTAACCTAAACTCCACATTTTCCACGCCATCCTCCACCGCCTGTAACGTCACCTTACCACCTCCAAAACATCAACATTACTTCCAGATATTCGACCACCACAACCACCTCCACCCCCGGTAGCTACCTCTTTTATGTTCTCTCATTTTCTCTTCATCTACTACCAAAAAATAAACTCAAGTTCATCTTCATCTTTATATGAATATTTAAAACACACCAACCACCACTATCAATACACCAACACCAACACAGAAACCACATGCCGCAAACCACCACCATTTTTTTTTTGTCTGTGATGTTATATAGATCGATTTCCTTTTTTTAATAGATCGCTGTCCTCCTCTCCTACACCCTTATCCATCAACTGAACCAAATTTAAGGATTTTTTACATAGATATTATCACAAACACCTTGTGTACATGTTAAAAAGATTGAAAAATTTTCCACGAAAAGAGATTGATGTTGATGGTGTTGGTGTCGTGCTCGCAAAGTGACAATTAACTCAACATAATTAGTGAAAATCGATAGTTGTTTTGATTTGAGAAAAAGATTATGGATTAAAGGGTTTAAAGAAAGTAAAGGTTTAGGGGGAAAAAATTTAAGGGAAGTTTATGTTGAAGAACACATAATGTTAATCCAACATACTTATTTTACAAATGATTATTTTTAAGTAGAAGCACAAGCAGAAAAGAATGTAACCCAAACACACTCATAGTACTGAGTGTGTGTGTTTAGAGCTGTTATTTGATGATGGTGATTTGTTTTTGTATGTGTTTAGATCTATTATCATAAGTGGGCCCACCAAGCTGATGTAGCAGCTCATATTAAATAACATTGCCGGTTTCAACAAGTTTTGTTGATTCTATTAATATTTTTGAGAGTTCGTTACCTAACATTAGAAATTTGTGTAAGTTTATTACCTATCTGTGTAATTAACCAAAAAAAATAATATTCAACACTTGCATATAATGAAAAAATTGTATTATTTTTGCTATTAAATCAATACAAGTCTATTTATGCATTTTTAGCATTATAAGTTAAAAAAACACTATTTACAAATATCTAAACCACAAATACATTAACGCATATAATTAACACACAATTTAAATCACTCATTCACTCAAATATACAGCTATTTTATCACATTGTACAATCTAATCAAGCTACCAATTATCTATTGTTAAAATCCAATAAGCCAAAACTTCAGCTATGTGAAAGTGAACAATTAGTTCAGTAAGCTTGGGAAGATAAATGAGCATCGAAGCGCATATATAAATTTATGCATAAGGGTTGCATCAAAACTTGTGGATATGAAGAGCAATTTCAATCATATCCTTGTAAAATTCAAAAATTTCATATATATCCTTTTGATGCATTAAATGCATTGTACTTTATGCAAAAAAAATTAGTAAAAATGATATATATGAAATTTTTGAAATTTTCAAAAATATACATGAAATTTTCCCGAATATGAATATGTATCTTTAGTTTTTTATTCCAACCACCTAACAAGCAAGGACAAATTTATATACGAGGGTCTACTAGATAACCTAGCAAGTATAGAATTAACTACCTTAGACTACTCCTATTCATAACACAATTTCATCGTCCACCTTATTAGCACATCAGTTTTCTTTCTCCTTTCACACCTTCTCATTTTTTACTCTCAACCACTCACACCACTTCATATTTCAACCTATTTTTTTATTTCTCAAAATACGCCATTAAATAACCCACACATACTCACAAATAATAAAACGCCTGAGGGAACCCACTTGGCACGAAATCATATACGGTGAAGGTGTCACCTTTCGTTTTGTGTTGCTGCCGGGAGGCCCAGCATGCCGCTTGCTACTCTCTTTGTCACTCTTGCTACTCTCTTGCTGGGAGCAGTCTTATAACAAAAAATCACTACAGTAATTAGAAAAAGAAAAAAAATAATAATAAATAAATAAATAAATAAATAATCTCTACTCATTTATTATAATTACACTGGAGTAAGTATGTTAATGTTAATTAGATATCATGCTAGTAGACATTCTTACATCATTATCTACAAGATTAGATTAATTTTATTTTTGGACAACAAACGTTGTTTTCATGAGTGAATACGAAAAGTATTCTTCTTATCTTGACTTTTCATATTTTATGAAGGGAATAACATCCCTGCTGTTTACAGCAGGGTGCTATCTACTGTGATGGTTGAAAACATGAGAAATGAAATTGAATATATTCACTTTGCAGCCTTGAACTTTCATATTTAACACAAATGGCCCCTCGTTTATAGCTTACAGCAGATAAAATTTCCTGCAGTTTACTGCAGGGATTATTTTCCCTTTTATGAATCTTCCACCCACTTGCATGTTTATTTTCTTCGTCAAAGTCAATTACAAAATGGTTTACGCAGTTCTACTTAAATTAAACTTATTATCTTTTCATCTTTTTAATTTGTATATGGTTGTCCTGAGTTTCTTTTTTGATGATTTGAACCCCATTTTGGAGGTTTTTTTTTTTTTTTTTTTCGATTTCTTAAGTTTGACAGCATGTGTTTTTTTTATAGTGTATTTGGGATAATAATGGGGTTCCGGGTAGAATATCAAAGAAGAGAATCAGTGGCGTAGCTATGTGAGTGCAAAGGTGGGCCATGGCCCACCCACAAAGCTTTAATAGTTGTACATAAGTATCATATCATATAGCCCAATATGCTAAAATTGTATCTTGTATTCACCTTTGGCTCATCGTATACTTTGTTAGTCTATATAAGAATTACCTAGGTATTATACAATTGTCCATCACTATATATTATTTTTATATAAATGAACAAATTCGTTGCAACCTTTTTTACATAGTTATATATTATGATATTTTTTAGCACTTGTTAACGAACTTTAAACTTTTTTGGCCCCTAAAAAAACAAATTCCTGGTTACGCCCCTGAAGAGAATGGGTAAAAGCTGACGTGACGAAACATATACTTAGTGCCAATAACACATAACTCTCTAATTATATTTCAAGCAAAACATAAAAGCAATATAACTTGATGAAACTTCTAATTAATATATTATGTTGCTTGAAAATATGGGTTTTTTTTAATGATATTAGTTTGTTCCATGATTAAAGTAATTCTAATTATTTGAAAAAGAATATAAATTAAGCTGACGTGTTTCAGTACAATCCATGTTAGATGATACTCAACATGCTCATATTGTCACCTCTTCTTAGATCATGTTATTATCCTACTTCGTTTATAAGTACGTTTAATTAATAATGTCGTACGTGGGTAACGTCTATTAAATTGGTGCAGGATGGTGTCACAAGAATGGCAAGCTCCTTCTAGTGTACGAGTACATGCAAAAAGGAAGTCTCGACATGCACTTATTCACGAGGACGGGTGACATCTTAAGTTGGACACTCCGTTGCCAAATATTAGCCGGTGTCGCCTCTGCCCTAAACTACCTCCACTACGAATATGACCAAAAAGTTGTTCATCGTGACATCAAAGCGAGCAACATCATGCTTGATTCTCATTTCAATGCCCGTCTTGGTGATTTCGGCCTTGCACGTGCCCTCGACAATGAGAAAACATCCTATGCCGAAGCCGAAGGCGTGATTGGAACCATCGGTTACATTGCCCCTGAATGCTTCCTCACAGGAAAAGCCACTCAATATTCAGATATCTATGCGTTCGGTGCATTGCTGATTGAGGTTGTTTCTGGTAAACGCCCCGGAACAAAAATCAACGGGTTCGAATTCATGGTTGACTATGTATGGTCGTTGTACCGAGAAGGGCGTATCTTGGATGTAGTTGATGAACGGATTCAAGATGATTATGACAAAGAGGAAGCCCAACGACTATTGTTATTAGGGTTAGCTTGCTCGCACCCTATTGCTATCGAGAGGCCGCAAACATATGCCATTGTACAAATATTGTCAGGATCTTGCGATGCACCACCGGTCCCACACTTCAAACCTTCTTTCGTGTGGCCTGCAATGATGCCAATTGATGATTATTCCCAAGCTACTTCCCTCGACACGACCCCAATTTCAATAAGTCCATTTTAATACTTACTGGAGTGCGACGAATGGAGTAAGTTACTGGGGTTACAAGTATTTATCAGCGAAACATTATTAGCATTATTGCTTTAGTATATGAGTTGGGCCTAGCCCAGTTTATGTCCTACTATAGTTTGGTTATTCATTCGCTCATCACTTGTATATATATACATTACTAGCTTATAAGACCCGTGGAATCCACGGGTTTTTAGAAGAGATATTGCAAAAAATGAAAAATTAGTGTCTAAACAAAATAAGGAAAAGAACGAAAGTAAACAGGCTGAATCATTTTTATTTGAAAGGAATATGAAGTAATAAGTCAATGATAGTATAGAATACAATGTTTGTAACTAATAAAGTAATAAACGCCCATGCACGTGAGCTCCAATCTTGATCGCCTTTAAAAAGCAAATGTATGTAGTGGGGAAGTTGATGAAGTGATAAGCCAATGAACATTTCGTGAGCACCTAATAAGTATAAAAATAAAGTGTAAGTAAAACACTTGTGTGATTGATAATATGATAAGGCGAAAAGTGTACCACTTTTAGGGGGTCATTTAAGCCCAAATTCGAGATTATTTGATCAATTATTGCCCTAAAATGTTCTTTTGTCATTTTAGTTACTTTTGAGGAGAAATCTGGAAAAAAAAAATAAAATAAAAAAAAAATAAAATAAAATAAAATAAAAAGCATTTTGGACGTTTTTTGAGCGAAAAAGTGAAGAATAGGACAAAGTCTCCAAAATCATGCTCAAGATTGTACCTGACGGCGTCAAGACTTACTAAGTGACGGCATCAAGGCTTGGCAAAAGAGGTGGATTTGACAATTACACGTGACGCGCCGGAACAATTTCCAAAGAAGGTGTGACGGCGTCACGCACTATTAAAAAGAGAGACGGCACAGAGTAATTATAGAGTGACGGCGTCAGAAGTGGATCTAGGCAATACGATTATTATTTTGGCGGCGAGTTGACGGCGTCAGAACCTATACGTGACGCTGTCAGATGGCAAAATCTATAAATACTTTTCTAATTTTTATTCATTAGTGTGGAACTTGTGTGGAACTTTTGGTGAACTTTTTGTGTGCAAACCCTAGACGAATTTTCTGTAACTACAAGGGTTTTAACCCTTGTTTCATCCATGCTTAATTGAAGATAAGTTTTCCAATAATCATTCAATATGTCTATGTGTTGTGTGATTCTATCTTATGCTTGTCTTCTTTTTAACATGCTAGGCTAGGTTTTCTTTGTGTTTGCATAGATGTAATGAAACCTAGATGTTGATTATTGGTTGATTGTTTGTTTATAATTGTTGTGGATGAATGATTTCGATGTTAGGCTTAAGAAAACTGGCAGACTTCCAATTGGTAACTTGCTTGAACGTCTTAAGAAACATGATCGGAGGTGTACTACGATATTTTAGTTGTATTTAATGCGTAGGTAACTACTAGTGATACTATGTTAGGAGCTAGTAGTTGGCTCGACATAGAATGAAGTAGAAGCCTATAGAGTTAGGGAATATTGTACACGGCCCTATGACTAGTATTAAGGAATATAACCCGTCATCCATGCAATTATAGCAAACTAATCAACTGGTAAAAGATATCTAGGGAATAGTGAACTCTAAGTAAACACATTTTCTCTTATTATTGTTTCCACCACATTTACTTTAGTTTCATTTTATTTTACTTTATTTGCATTTGTAGTAATTTAGGTTAGTTGACTAGCAACTAATTCCGCCCATCCTTCCAAAAACCGAGATTTTTACTTGCTTTCTATAAAATATAAAAATACAAAAAAGAATCATCTCTCACCCCTAGACCTAGTTTAATCGAGTTTTAACCCTAGCGAACACTATTCTTTGAGTTGAACGATCAATCCCCCGGTACTTGTCACTATACTATACTACAACGATCAGGTACACTGCCTGGTGGGGGTTGCAAGCTTCTCAAGATCCCTTGAGAGGTAAAACCTTTTGCAAGGTTGCAAAACCACGCATCAAGTTTTTGGCGCCGCAGCCCGGGGAATAGTTATTGTCTAGGTTGAAATTTCTTTTTATTAGGTCTACTTGCTGGATTCCTTTCTAGTAAGATTTTTATAGGTATTCTTTGGTCTATCTTTTTCTTTGTGTGGTTGTTCATAATTTTCATTGACTATTCCGTTTGCCATTATGGAGAACGTGAATCCACAAAATCTGACACTAGAATCTTACATGAAGAAATATAATTATACTAATTTGGATTTTTCAAGATGGAGGAGTGAAATGATGAGAACTGGATCTTGCATTGATTTTAGTGAGTACCTTGAGAAAAGAGACCAACTGCATAAAGCTTTTAAAAAATTCACCTTAGGAGCTCCGTCAAACCCTCAAAATACCTCACTTAGTGAAACCTATGCACCATATAAGCCTTCACCTAGGATAGCTTCTTATGAATCCGACCGATATTGTGAGATGGTTAATGTCAAACCACCTAGGTGCATGCTTGGATTAGATTTCTCTAAGACATATGATGAACATGAGGAATCCTTTAGGCAAAAAGAACACAGTAATCAAGTTATTGAGAATGATTCTTATGAATCGGACCAAGAATTTGAGATGAATAGAAAAGGATTTGAGATACCTAGGTGCATGTTGGGGATTGACTTCAGCAAAATATATAATAAGCACATAGGTGATCTAGATTCGATGGAGGATAAGGCCAAAAATGTAACACCCCCAAAATACCGCAGCGGAAGACTGTGTCATAGGGGTGCTACTTCATAATACAAAGTACAAGTTATAGAAAACGAACTCTAAATGAGACGTTTTGAAAAGTTACCATTCGATTAATGAATTCAAAGTTACAAACATGAGATTCCAAAGTACGATACAAAAATGTATACAAAATGTTTTGAATGGTAAATGATAAAAGCGTAAGTCTTCAGAATATGCAGCTTGACTCTAAGTTCCACGCACTAGCTATCGCCTTACTAACCTGAGATAAACATGCTAAAGTGTCAACACAATGGTTGGTGAGTTCATAGAGTTTGTCTTAAAATAGTTGAAAAACCTTAAAGAATGATCACACAGCAAAGGCATTGAGAATCCACTCAGTTACAAGTCCCGCCATAAGAGACTTGTAACCTGTGTGTTCACAACCCACTGCTAACATATAGTATAATAAAGACATGTATAAGTTCATCAAGACAATTAAGCAATTAGTAGTGAGTCTCTACTTCATCTCCGAAGACCTCACTTTTATGATATATCCAACATTCGCAAATGTTAGGATGTATCAAAGACAACTGGGAGTCAATTCCCAAAGACAACTGGGAGTCAATTCCCAAAGACAACTGGGAGCCACTTCCCAAAGATAAAAGACAGTCATGTATGTATTAAATCAAGTATAATGCCATCAAGTATAAGACAATCAAGTATAACACAGTCACGTATAAACGTTTTGAGTATTTGTACAAGTAAGCAAGTAGTTGAGCATGTATCCCCCCCAAGAGTTAAAACAAGTACGAAAAGAGTAGGGGCTATGACTCACCTTAAGTCTATGTAATGAGAAATGAAAGTGGTAGTCGAATCGCGAAAGTCTCTAAGAACAGCCTATAATAGAACGTTGCGACTTAGGTTTGGAGTAACGTCTAAGAATACGACGAATTGCCTATATATGTCTTGCATAATGTTCATGATGTAGTACTTAGTATATAGTGTAAGTCGTTGAATATAAGTGGTCTATGAAACATGTATAAGTTGTATATCTCTTACTACCGTTCGGGCCGACATAATTCAGAAGTCATGGAGTAAACGTTCGAGGAGCCAGGACACTTTAACTCGTAAATCCACAACTCGTCTCGACGGCTTACTCAATGAACTCCTCACATGAGGCTCCCTACTATTGTAGTATTCGATAACATATATATATATATAAGCTTTGATCTTTAATAGTTATTTGGTCTTTAGCCGTGGCTTTTCCGTGACCTTGGTCATTGTTACCATGGTCTTGAGACTCAACCTTGGCTTTAGCCATGGTTGTGGTCTTGGCTTTAGGTCATTTAGACCTCTTGGTCTCATCTAATTATAACAATTATATAGTTACTTTGGTCTAAAAATGGGCTGTTAAGAATTTGAAGAACATTATCACTCAGAAAGCATTTTCAGGTCTCGAGCTTCTTTATTCCTGAACGAAAACGTCGTTCCGGACAACTTTCGTGTTTTAACTTTTTGATGAATCGGACCAGAAGTGGGACTTTCAAAACCATAATTTGATCAGAATGCAATTTAGGCAGATTTGCCGTTTTGGTTTCGCTAACTTCAAATGGTCATAACTTTTGACTCGTATACTCATTTTGGGTGATTCAAATTGCTATGTTTTCCTTGTTAAGTCCTCTTTAACAGTAATTAAGTGTCAAATATCAAAGTTATACTATTGTGGTCGTGGTTTTCCATAAAAATCACTAGTTTGCTTGTTTGCTTGTCATAAGTTAACATATGTATACCAATACTTGTTTTATCCATTTTTAAACATCATGAACACAATACAAAGACCATATATAGCATGAAAGAAACATAATAAGTATGAAATGATATTGAGCAAGAAAGTGTATAAGGGTTTCTTACAACTTTTGGCTTTCTCTTAAGAAAGGAAGTCAAGTATGAACTAGGACACTAAACCTATGCTTGCAAACCCTTCACCATAACTCTTGTAACCCTTGCTAGCCTTGATCTAACCCTTGTGAAAACCATTTAACTTCAGCCCTAGTAACCTTGTGTAGCTCCTAATTCAACCATGGAATCACCAAACAAACTTAAGAACTAGGTAGAGAATACTAAGACCTTGAACTTTGTAGTGTAACTTGTATATTGAAGATCAAAGGATCATGGTGCTAGGTATAAAGGTTGTGGCGTTTTTATTGATGAAGAATGAAAGGAATGAGCTCTCTATTTATAGCAAGAATGAGGAGGTTAGGAAGGTGGCTAGGAAACTACATAAACTTGGAGACAAAGTTGTAAATAAAAATGATCCAATGGCTAAAGTCATGAGATGATGCCACAAGTGTGAATGCCCCCCCCCTAGTGGCGGTTTGGAATGGGATAAGATGACTAGATGATGACTCTTGGTCTTTGGATGATAATATCCTAAGTATGTAACTAGTTTTGGACCCGTAAATTGCTAACCGTAAGTTGTTAAGTCACGAAACGTAAAACCGGGTATCCTAAAAATATGAAACTTGAAAGTATTGTTAAACATGTCAATATAGTCCATAATAAAATATAAAATGAGTGGTAGGTTCTATCGGGTGCTAAAACCCTGCTAAAAACTGGAAACACGGGTCTAAAACGCGCAATTCGCGTAAAACGCTGAACTGAAAAACGTAAAATTCCGAAACTTTTGGAATTGTCCTAAAATGAGAGAAAATCATATTTCTATTGTTTATAATGTTTTATGGACATATCGGGATGCTAGAAGGACGTTTAAACCTAAAAGTAAATCTCGGACACGGCTTTGTGATTTTTGCAGAAATGATCCGACGAGCGTCAAACTCTCGGATTATCGTTAAAATAGTTTAACTTACGAGAATATGAAATAAAAATTTTTGAGATGAATAGTGAAAAGTGAATAGTAAAAAGTGAATAGTAAAAGTGAATAGTAAAAAGTGAATAGTGAAATTTTCGGGAATAAAAGTTAACCTGAAATTGCGAATTGTTACAGTCTCTACCCCTTAAGGAGAACTTCGTCCCGAAGTTCAGTTGATGTTAACTACTTACGATGTGTCTAAGAGAATTCAGGATCTCTAAAATAGTCGTGTTTACTCTGATTCGTCTAAGATTCTGGTTAAGGAGTTATATCGGCTACAATTAAGCCCACTTATTTATAACACATTACTTACATAAAGAAGCGTCCAAATTTATGTAAGTAAGAGATCATAAACTCATGGTTCGGTGATTTACAATTTCTTTATTTAACTGAAGAGGCGTCCCAATCCATTTAAATAAGGAGATTCTAAAACATCCTACTTAAGAATTTCCGACACAAAATCCGCCTTCTGAGGCAGATGGTAAGATAATCCAGTCATCAAATCCCTAAAGCTAAGCAATAATATTATTTAACTCAAATCTTGTGTCTCATCAAACAAGAACTGTCACAAGATCAAGTTAACTAATTAGTTATTACTGAGCTCTATGTTTTTAATGACTCGACGAATCTCTGGGGCTCCTTATAATACTAAAGTCACATCATCTAACAGCGTGGAACTAAGCAAACGTCTAACCAAAAAGCATAAGTGTATGTATTGTGTGAAAGGCAAATAAAGAGGAAGGTCCCAACGTATATAGCAGTTATAGTCTAGGCACTAAATGCAACCTAGTTCTCTATAACCAAGGCTCTGGTACCAATCTGTAACACCCCCAAAATACCACAGCGGAAGACTGTGTCATAGGGGTGCTACTTCATAATACAAAGTACAAGTTATAGAAAACGAACTCTAAATGAGACGTTTTGAAAAGTTACCATTCGATTAATGAATTCAAAGTTACAAACATGAGATTCCAAAGTACGATACAAAAATGTATACAAAATGTTTTGAATGGTAAATGATAAAAGCGTAAGTCTTCAGAATATGCAGCTTGACTCTAAGTTCCACGCACTAGCTATCGCCTTACTAACCTGAGATAAACATGCTAAAGTGTCAACACAATGGTTGGTGAGTTCATAGAGTTTGTCTTAAAATAGTTGAAAAACCTTAAAGAATGATCACACAGCAAAGGCATTGAGAATCCACTCAGTTACAAGTCCCGCCATAAGAGACTTGTAACCTGTGTGTTCACAACCCACTGCTAACATATAGTATAATAAAGACATGTATAAGTTCATCAAGACAATTAAGCAATTAGTAGTGAGTCTCTACTTCATCTCCGAAGACCTCACTTTTATGATATATCCAACATTCGCAAATGTTAGGATGTATCAAAGACAACTGGGAGTCAATTCCCAAAGACAACTGGGAGTCAATTCCCAAAGACAACTGGGAGCCACTTCCCAAAGATAAAAGACAGTCATGTATGTATTAAATCAAGTATAATGCCATCAAGTATAAGACAATCAAGTATAACACAGTCACGTATAAACGTTTTGAGTATTTGTACAAGTAAGCAAGTAGTTGAGCATGTATCCCCCCCAAGAGTTAAAACAAGTACGAAAAGAGTAGGGGCTATGACTCACCTTAAGTCTATGTAATGAGAAATGAAAGTGGTAGTCGAATCGCGAAAGTCTCTAAGAACAGCCTATAATAGAACGTTGCGACTTAGGTTTGGAGTAACGTCTAAGAATACGACGAATTGCCTATATATGTCTTGCATAATGTTCATGATGTAGTACTTAGTATATAGTGTAAGTCGTTGAATATAAGTGGTCTATGAAACATGTATAAGTTGTATATCTCTTACTACCGTTCGGGCCGACATAATTCAGAAGTCATGGAGTAAACGTTCGAGGAGCCAGGACACTTTAACTCGTAAATCCACAACTCGTCTCGACGGCTTACTCAATGAACTCCTCACATGAGGCTCCCTACTATTGTAGTATTCGATAACATATATATATATATAAGCTTTGATCTTTAATAGTTATTTGGTCTTTAGCCGTGGCTTTTCCGTGACCTTGGTCATTGTTACCATGGTCTTGAGACTCAACCTTGGCTTTAGCCATGGTTGTGGTCTTGGCTTTAGGTCATTTAGACCTCTTGGTCTCATCTAATTATAACAATTATATAGTTACTTTGGTCTAAAAATGGGCTGTTAAGAATTTGAAGAACATTATCACTCAGAAAGCATTTTCAGGTCTCGAGCTTCTTTATTCCTGAACGAAAACGTCGTTCCGGACAACTTTCGTGTTTTAACTTTTTGATGAATCGGACCAGAAGTGGGACTTTCAAAACCATAATTTGATCAGAATGCAATTTAGGCAGATTTGCCGTTTTGGTTTCGCTAACTTCAAATGGTCATAACTTTTGACTCGTATACTCATTTTGGGTGATTCAAATTGCTATGTTTTCCTTGTTAAGTCCTCTTTAACAGTAATTAAGTGTCAAATATCAAAGTTATACTATTGTGGTCGTGGTTTTCCATAAAAATCACTAGTTTGCTTGTTTGCTTGTCATAAGTTAACATATGTATACCAATACTTGTTTTATCCATTTTTAAACATCATGAACACAATACAAAGACCATATATAGCATGAAAGAAACATAATAAGTATGAAATGATATTGAGCAAGAAAGTGTATAAGGGTTTCTTACAACTTTTGGCTTTCTCTTAAGAAAGGAAGTCAAGTATGAACTAGGACACTAAACCTATGCTTGCAAACCCTTCACCATAACTCTTGTAACCCTTGCTAGCCTTGATCTAACCCTTGTGAAAACCATTTAACTTCAGCCCTAGTAACCTTGTGTAGCTCCTAATTCAACCATGGAATCACCAAACAAACTTAAGAACTAGGTAGAGAATACTAAGACCTTGAACTTTGTAGTGTAACTTGTATATTGAAGATCAAAGGATCATGGTGCTAGGTATAAAGGTTGTGGCGTTTTTATTGATGAAGAATGAAAGGAATGAGCTCTCTATTTATAGCAAGAATGAGGAGGTTAGGAAGGTGGCTAGGAAACTACATAAACTTGGAGACAAAGTTGTAAATAAAAATGATCCAATGGCTAAAGTCATGAGATGATGCCACAAGTGTGAATGCCCCCCCCTAGTGGCGGTTTGGAATGGGATAAGATGACTAGATGATGACTCTTGGTCTTTGGATGATAATATCCTAAGTATGTAACTAGTTTTGGACCCGTAAATTGCTAACCGTAAGTTGTTAAGTCACGAAACGTAAAACCGGGTATCCTAAAAATATGAAACTTGAAAGTATTGTTAAACATGTCAATATAGTCCATAATAAAATATAAAATGAGTGGTAGGTTCTATCGGGTGCTAAAACCCTGCTAAAAACTGGAAACACGGGTCTAAAACGCGCAATTCGCGTAAAACGCTGAACTGAAAAACGTAAAATTCCGAAACTTTTGGAATTGTCCTAAAATGAGAGAAAATCATATTTCTATTGTTTATAATGTTTTATGGACATATCGGGATGCTAGAAGGACGTTTAAACCTAAAAGTAAATCTCGGACACGGCTTTGTGATTTTTGCAGAAATGATCCGACGAGCGTCAAACTCTCGGATTATCGTTAAAATAGTTTAACTTACGAGAATATGAAATAAAAATTTTTGAGATGAATAGTGAAAAGTGAATAGTAAAAAGTGAATAGTAAAAGTGAATAGTAAAAAGTGAATAGTGAAATTTTCGGGAATAAAAGTTAACCTGAAATTGCGAATTGTTACAAAAAATCATAGTCCACTATGTACTCCACAAGTCCCACCATCATTTGAGGCATACAAACTGCCCGTGACTTACCCGGAAGAAGTAGAAGAGACTATAGGAACCCCAATAGAGGTAGAGCCCTTGGACCAAACACAACTAGATGAAATAGGTTTGAGTACTTGTAGTCACAACCTTTCTCTTAGTTCTAAGGAAGTTCCTAGTTTTGATGAACCGGAGCCTCAACCAAATCCATTATCTAATCTTCCTTCTTTGGATGAAAGTTTAGGAATTGAAAAAGGTTCCGATCCACCCATCAAACCATATAGTCCAGGTAGTCTTGGGATAAAGGTAGTAGACTCTATGCCTTGTGTAGTAGAAGCTGACGTAGGAGTGAACCATGACCTTACATATTTACATCACCCATTCATGATTGATCACAAGAAACATTATGGGTTTAAACCGGGTTTATTAGGTCAAGATGGATTCCCAACTAGGAGTCTCTCAAAGTTGATAAAAGATGATCCCTTTTTAGGAGAAAACTTTAACTCACCTATTGACCAAAGTGAACTAGGTAAAGTTATGATGAAAGAGCACACCCCTTTGAGCATATAATTCATCCACCACTCTTTCCTCACGAGGCATACTTCTACCGAGATAGTGTGTATCGCTGCTTACACCCGCACTTAATCCTAAGTGTAGGGAAAACCTCCCCTATTTTCGTTAAATAAGGGTAGAGTCAGGCTCGTGACTCGAACAAAAACAAGCGCTTCTTGGGAGGCAACCCAAACTTTATTTGTTTGATTGTTTGTTTGTTTGATTTTATTTGTTTCCGTATACGTGTTTTATTTTAATTGTTTGTGGTTCATGTTTCAAAATAAATTGTGAAAATGCTTTACTTTGTTGTTAACTTCGTCTTAACCAGATATAAAGGTATTTTGCAAAAGCTAAGTGTAAGGGAAATCTAAATTTGTTTCTAAGAACGAAATCGGACGTGAACCACAACAATTTTAAATGAACATGTATATTAGTATTTGTTCGAGTCAAATGCGTGTATCGAGTCATAATGATGTTTTGCAGGAATTCCAGGAATTAAGGCATGAGTTTTTCCAGAAATTTTCCGGAAACTTAACAAAAGATTTCTGTCAGAACACTCTGTCGGCGTCAAGGATTGTAACCTGACGGCGTCAGGTGTAAAATTCTGAAAAATTTTGCGAGTTTTGTTTTTCTACCGGAGTCTTAAAGTTTTTGTTAATTATTTGGTTTTATAAACTCCAGGAAATCTGCAAACATTCATTCCACAAGCATTATATCTTAATTTGCTTTCTAGGATTTTTAGTATATATAGATTGCCGCCGATTTTACGCGAGGTTTGCCTTGATTGTTTTCTCAGGTTTAACAGGTTATATTGGACAAGAAGATGATTTATATTTCTGGAGGGAAGCTTTCTATGTTCATTTTCTTGGAGGAAGATCTAACCATGTTATCTTACTATCCACAACGAACGAATCAGGGGAGTATTTGTTTTCATTCTTTTACCTTCATTACTTTTACATCCTTTTTATTGAACATTGGGGACAATGTTCAGCCTAAGTGTAAGGGGAGGGTAATTGATGATACCTTAGAGAATACAATTGCACTTGAGTTTGTTTGTTCAATAGCAGGTGTGTAATAAAACTAAGAGAAATACTTGTTAGGACAATTTTAGCACCAAATTTAAATTTTTTTACAACATTTAGGAGTGAAGCTTTAGTCTTAATGAGCGTCTCATGGATAAGAGTTGTATGACTAACACAAAAACCATACCACTCAAAATTTTCCACCCAAATATGTGAGGTTCGCCTTTAGATTGTTAGGAAAAGAATTCATTATTAGTGCTTATGAGTGTACCGGTAGTATTTAGATTCTAGAACTTGTGATAGTGATGCATCCCGAGACCGCTAGTGAGACTACATTCGTGTAGTTAGGATTTACTACATGTTAAGAGGTATTAGGATAACCCTTGTGTTTAACCCGTATCAAAATTACTTGACCAATAAAGTCAATATAATTGACTAGCAAAGTCAATTAATTTTCCCACACCTTTGCGTTGTACTCATTTTTAGTACACGATACCCCTAGTACACCCCTCCGAGCCTATCTTTTCGTTTCTAACTTTAAGCATTTTACTTAAAGGAAGAATTTTTTACAATCCACCCAAATGTGCAACCAAATCGCCTTAGCCTTCCGTGTATGCACTCATCTTTAGTGCATTATTGCTATGTGTTTAAACCCTTAGTTAATTATCTAATTGATTACATGTTGCTAAGTCGAGTCATATCTTGTACATATTGTTTTGGGACGATTGGGACTCATGGGTAAAGTATAAGTGTTATGAAGTAATGGGGAAGACATCATTTATTACCCCCATATGTGCGTTAATCTTTAATAGTATTCCAAGTGTTTTGATTATCTTGATTCAAGTCATTAGAATAGTTAATTGTAAAGTATGTAAAAGTTCAAGTGTAAGGGGGACATAAATCCCCTATGATGTATTATTTTGGATGGTAGGGCAAGAGTGTATGCAAAAAAAAAAAAAAAAAAAAAAAAAAAAAAAAAACATACGGACTACCATCCTGTTTCCTTTTATGTTTATTTTATGTTTTTGTAGTTTTGATTAGCTTAAGTCGAGTCGAGTCTTGGCTTAACAATGCCACATTGTACATGTAATTGACCAAGATAATTAACTCGCCACCAGTAAATATTGCCTTTATCCAACAAAACCGTGTTTATCATATCCCTACACCTCACGTTATAACCCTTTTAAAAGACCTCTTTGATAGTTTATCCTAGGTGCTCACGCCAAGTGGTGGAGGTTTGATCCTTTCCCAAGCCTATGGTAATCTATTTGCTATGACAGGTAGTGAGAGATGTTTTCCATTTCCATATTGTGATATTTACTTTATTACACCCGAGAGATGTGAGTATCTAAATACTATTTGTGAGGTTCTAGTATATAATCTCCGTGCTTATTTTGGTTGAAGTGGAATGATTATTTGTTGTAATTACTTTTATATTAGTGTTAAATGACCCCTAACTTGTATTTTGATTAGAATAAAAGCGCATTTGTTTGAGGACAAGCAAATCTCAAGTGTAAGGGTATTTGACAAGGCGAAAAGTGTACCGCTTTGAGGGGGTCATTTAAGCCCAAATTCGAGACTATTTGATCAATTATTGCCTTAAATCGTTCCTTTTGTCATTTTATGTACTTTTGAGGAGAAATCTGGAAAAGGAAGCATTTTGGACATTTTTGGAGCGAAAAAGTGAAGAATACGACAAAGTCTCCAAAATCATGCTCAAGATTGTACCTGATGGCGTCAATACTTACTAAGTGACGGCGTCAAGGCTTGGCAAAAGAGGTGGATTTGAAAATTACACGTGACGCGCCAGAAAAATTTCCAAAGAAGGCGTGACGGCGTCACCCTTTAGGGTCGCCAAGGCCGTCACGCACTATTACAAAGAGAGACGGCCCAAAGTAATTATAGAGTGACGGCGTCAGAAGTGGATCTAGGCAATACGATTATTATTTTGGCGGCGAGTTGACGGAGTCAGAACCTATACGTGACGCTGTCAGATGGAAAAATGTATAAATACTTTTCTAATTTTCATTCATTAGTGTGGAACTTGTGTGGAACTTTTGGTGAACTTTTTGTGTGCAAACCATAGACGAATTTTCTGTAACTACAAGGGTTTTAACCCTTGTTTCATCCATGCTTAATTGAAGATAAGTTTTCCAATAATCATTCAATATGTCTATGTGTTGTTTGATTCTATCTTATGCCTGTCTTCTTTTTAACATGCTAGGCTAGGTTTTCTTTGTGTTTGCTTAGATGTAATGAAACCTAGATGTTGATTATTTGTTGATTGTTTGTTTATAATTGTTGTGGATGAATGCTTTCGATGTTAGGCTTAAGAAAACTGGCAGACTTCCAATTGGTAACTTGCTTGAACGTCTTAAGAAACATGATCGGAGGTGTACTACGATATTTTGGTTGTATTTAATGCGTAGGTAACTACTAGTGATACTATGTTAGGAGCTAGTAGTCGGCTCGACATAGAATGAAGTAGAAGCCTATAGAGTTAGGGAATATTGTACACGGCCCTACGACTAGTATTAAGGAATATAACCCGTCATCCATCCAATTGTAGCAAACTAATCAACCTGTAAAAGATATCTAAGGAGTAGTGAAGTCTAAGTAAACACATTTTCTCTTATTATTGTTTCCACCACATTTACTTTAGTTTCATTTTATTTTACTTTATTTGCATTTGTAGTAATTTGGGTTAGTTGACTAGCAACTAATTCCGCCCATCCTTCCAAAAACCGAGATTTTTACTTGCTTTCTATAAAATATAAAAATACAAAAAAGAATCATCCCTCACCTCTAGACCTAGTTTAATCGAGTTTTAACCCTAGCAAACACTATTCTTTGAGTTGAACGATCAATCCCCCGGTACTTGTCACTATACTATACTACAACGATCAGATACACTGCCTGGTAGGGTTGCAAGCTTCTCAAGATCCCTTGAGAGGTAAAACCTTTTGCAAGGTTGCAAAACCACGCATCATAATACATGTAAAAAAAGGGCATAAATGACATCATATGAATATTCACAACCTTTAAAGATTGGACATATAATACAATGACTTAGTTAACTTTAAACTCAACTTAGGCACAAGCTCTCTTGAATCTGGACTATGGTCTACAATCCAAAGTATAATATGAAAAGCAAAAACTAACAACACTCCCCTATCCATCAAGCTTACAAACTTCTGTATACATTAGATATCAATGAAAAATGATTAATTTAAAAATGTGATAATCTACGCAATCTACACAACCAAGTTATCCCCGATGGAACAAAATCTTAAAATACTATTTTGAGTTCAGTAAGACATTGAATATTGAGACTTAAAACAACCAATAAATCATGTCACTCATTCCTACTTATTAGAGCGACAAAATGCACCGTCTACAAAAAAGAATCATGTATTTGAAAGAAATAGTAAGTAATAAGTCAATGATAGTATAGAGTACAACGCTCGTAACTAATAATATAATAAACGTCATGCATCATGTATATATGATTTTGATGATCTAATAAACGTCCATGCACGCGGGATCGAATCTTGTTGGTCTTGAAAAGCAAAAGTATGTAGTGAACGAAAATTCAGTGATAACCCATTGAACATATTGTGAGCACCTAATAAGTTAGGAAAAAAATGTAAGTAAAAGATGTTTGTGACTTATAATACGTAGCTTATTGACCCGTGGAATCACGGGGTTTTTAAAGAGATTATGTACCAAACAGTTAAGCGTGTAAACAAATTAAGAAAGATCAATGAAAGTAAATAGGTTGAATCATTTGCTTGAAAGAAAGAACAATGAAAATAAACAGGTTGAACCATTTGTAGCTTTTGACGCGTGAAAGAGCCACGTACAACCCAACTTTTGAAAGTGATTGCCCTTGGCTTTTGTTTATAGACCCGTGAAATCACGGGAATTTTTAAGAACTATTCATTAGGAGTTGAGCACAAATAAAGTTACAAACAACAATTATCGCGAATAGGTTTCATTATTTCATGAAGAGTAATAATTTTATTATTTGAATGAGCCGATAAACAAATTGGTTTATAAGCATTAAATCAACGAACCTGCACGTATCGTATTGTTGAAAGGAAGATAGTCTTGAATATGCAAGGTATGCAATCAACGTCAAACTTTCAAGTATCCCATCCTCATTCCGTAAACACCTAACAGTTTAATAAAAAACCAAAAGTAAGCAATAAAAGGAAGTTGGCGATAAGATTATATGTAATATTAAGAAATGGTTTTAAGAAATTTCAACCTGGACGACGTATATTAATTGAATATCGAAGTAACCATTGTCTTAAAATGAATATCTTTAAGAAACACAAATACAACACAAAATTTTAGTTGCATAAAAAGGAAGGTTGATGTATGACGACTTGATAAAAGTAACCCTCATGTCCATATAAATGTATTAGTATTTGATGTGCCCACGTAACATTGGCAAGCATAAGTATTAACCATTTTAGACCTGGAACCTTTTACCTCTATTTGGCACTACTACTTCCAATTAGATCAAGCATATCAAATCCCCAACTATTTGTGAGCGAATCCAAAAATGGCAATCTGGAAATATGTTAAAACAAAACAAACTAAACCCATCCACCTCCACCTTGTTCCACATAGAAAAATACCATTTTTACTTGTCTAATAAACCTATTTTTTACTTGTTCAAGAAAAATACCATTAGTAAGGAACTAAAGGATTAGAAAAACAAAACGAAGGCATTCTTATATACTGAATACTGATCAAATATCTTGTTGGCATCATGATGAACCTAAGATTCTAATTCCAATCAGCACTAACCTGGAATACTGAGAGGTCATATGACCCGTTCAAATTAAGTCTTTAAGTTGTTATACTTAAACGAACACATATTCAACTGCAATATGCAATCTAATTACGTAAAGGCCAGAATACATTGAAGAACATATCATAAAAGTAATAATTTCAGGTAATTTAGTGATGAAAACATCAGGGTGTGCCTTTTCAATTTCATCAGAGAACAACTAAGTATGGCCTTCTGCGCACAACTTCAGTAAGTTGACCACCTTCTTCCTAGCCGACATAGCCAAGTAGCACACCCATTAACCGTGAGACTGTGAGTTCTTCCTAGCCGACATAGCTATAACATATATCCTTTATAAATTTTTTTTTGACTATATTGTAACTTTAATAGAATGAGCAAATCCAAACACTATTTCCAAAAGTGCTTATTTCTAAGTAGCTTATAGCTTATAAATACTTCTTAATTATAAGCGCATGCTAAAAATAAGCAGTCCCAACACCCCTGAAAGTAAGTCTGGAATAAATTATTGTTGGTGTCTAACCTTATCTTATATATATATATATATATATATATATATATATATATATATATATATATTCTACTGGTCTATAAGGCCCGGTCCAATTATCAGTCCACATTGAAGCTTTGTTTTTAGAATTTGGAGTAAACCCATTACAATAGAATCCATTGCAAGTGTTTACCTGCATTTGCTAACTGTATACCACAAGCTTCCTCAAGTCCCCAACTTTCCAAAAAAAAAAAGCATCAAGCAACAAAAGACTAACTCGTTTACAATTCAGATTTACTTCCAATTCATATTCTTTTAAAGGGATGCTTCATATCAATGAACGTCTAATTTAATAACCATATATCTGTTTGCAACCATTTGACAGCATTATGCTTATCAATTTTAGCATTCATTGCACAAGTGATTAAGCAATCTACTCAATAATATATTTTTCATATTCAGTGTGCCAAAATAGATTACCAGATTTAAAGGGACTGGCGGCCTTACCGGGTAAGCTTAGTCAATTATCTTTTGATGTCCTTGCAATATTATTGGAACAAAAAGTAACTTTAAAATTCGAAAAGAAGGTTAAGTTAGTAGTTTCAGTGCTAATTTTGGCTTGTTGGATGTTGTACAATCAAGGGAGAACTTAATTAGTGCCAAAGAATTCATGATTCACGAAACATGCTATCTTACAGATTTTAAATTTCCTACACAACATCAACATTCATAAATCAACAAAGTTCCAACATACAGGCCACGCCATTTTGACCGAAACAATTGTGACCCATAACCCGAACCGTCCATTTTGTCACCTATAGTATCACTGGTACAAAAAGTTGTATTCGTCACGCCAGAAATGTGTGACGATATGCATATAGTCACACACATTTTTTTCGTTGTGTGTCACCAAAGGTCCCGCCACCGTAGGTAGCATATGGTCACATTGTTGAGTGCGTAGCCTTTTTCATCGAAAAAGAGTGACCAAAACCCCGAATATGTGTGACAAATTAGGCACAAGTTTTGTTGGATTAGTCAGTATGAGTGACCATAAACACTTTATAGTCACACGAATGTTTTTTGAGAGTAACTATTGTTCGTCCTTTGGCCACATAAATATACAATATATGTGAAATTTGAGATGATTTATTCAAGTAAATGTGTATTATGTGTGACTATTTCCCGTCCTGTGGCCACATGAATGTATAATAAATGTGACGTTTGTGAGGATTTAGTCACACAACAGGTATTGTTTTTTTTTGAGTTAGTCACATACAATTTAAAAAAAAAAAAAAAAAAAAAAAAAAAAAAAAAAAAAAAAAGTGGCCAAAAGTGTGAATAAGTGTGACCATATGCTGTTTAAAGTGAATAAATGTGTATTTTGTGTGACTATTGTTCATCCAATGGCCACTTGAATTTTATGTTTGTGTGACCTTTTGTAATATTTAGTCACACAAAGCATCTTTGTTTTGGGTATCTAGTCACATACAATTAAGCATCAAGTGGCCAAAAATGTTAATAAGTGTGACCATATGTTGTTTAAAGTGAAGAAATGTATATTTTGTGTGATTATTGATCATCCAATGGCCACATTAATTTTATGTTTGTGTGGCCTTTTGTAATATTTAGTCACACAAAGCATCTTTGTTTTGGGTATTTAGTCACATACAATTAAGCATCAAGTGGCCAAAAGTGTTAATAAGTGTGACCATATGCTATTTAAAATGAAGAAATGTGTATTTTGTGTGACTATTGATCATTGATGAGTGTCTAAATATTCATCATTTTTGTCCCATCTAAACTGTAAAAACAATTAAAAACACACATATATGTCACATAATACTACAAATATTCTTGGATTGTGTTTTTATATGTTTCAGGTGCAAAAGGATGGAAAACAGATAAATAACGAGCAAAGTTTGCACAATTGGCAGGTTCAGTCCCTGAACTATCAGAAATTGACAGAATCAGTCCCTGGAAGCTTATTTTGGAAGAAATGACAACTAAGGTCCTTGGGAATTCAAAATTTGTCAATATTGGTCCCTGGATGATAATTTTCAAGATTTGGCAAAAAAGGTCTCTCAAGTTTCAAAAATGGCAAATATGGTCCCTGGGTAATCGAAAATGGAAAATTAACAATTATTACCCTTTGACTATTGAAACTTGGCATGAATGGTCCCTTGATTAACTTTGGAATATTGCCAAATCCTACCCTAAAAAATCTGCAAATTACATTTTAGGTCCTTGTGAAAACTATTAAAAACCAAATGGACCCTTGTTATTATTTGACCCAAAAATCCAAATCCAAAACAAACCACAGCCCATCCCTTATTTTCCTGTGGCCCAAAACGCCAAAGCCCAAACCCACACCCCTGTTTAAATAAAACCGCCACCACTGTTCACCCCTCTCCCACCTCACTGCTCCACCAAACCACCCTGGTTTTCACCACCACCTGTCCACCACTTGACTACCAGCTATCCTACTCTGTCCCCTCCACCTCCATAACAAACCAAACCCAATTAAACCCTTAAAACCCTCACAAGTTACCCCAACTGACACAGGATATTTTTGGCGCCAAAAAGGTGAAATCAATGGCTAGGATTTCTTTGACCAATCCAAGGGCTAAGAAATGGTGGGATAGTGTCAGAAGACTTCCAGGAACCCTAAAACTCCTTATTTAAGAAGAAAGAAGCAGATATGAAGATGTATTTGTGTAGGTAGTGTAGTTTAGTATCGACATAGTGTAATTCTCATTTTTAGTGTACCTTTTAGCTTTAAAATGTTATCTTAAGTAATTTCAGTGTAATTGAGACCTTTTTCGTTCATTAATTTCAGTTCCTTTGTTACAATTTAGTTTATGCAAAATTGTACTGGAAAATCCATTTTAAATTTAATGTTGTTCTAAGTTGTTGTATGTAGTCAAATAAGCTCAGTTAAGATCACTGGAAAGCTTTTTCAAAGCTTTCAAAACATTTATACATGTTTAGCTCATAAATCTAAAAATACATAAAAATCACCAAAAGTAGATAATAAATAAAAAAATCATTGAAGAAGAAGCATGAGGCTGAGCAGGGCAATCTTTTGGCTTGAAATGGTGTTAGTGGTTCAGTGACAAGCTACTAGGAGTATTTTTGGGCCTTGATTCCTTGGATATAAGCCTGTGGTCACTTGTAAGAAATTCCTTGATTTTTGCTTATTACTGTGTAATTGCTTATTTTGTGCTTATTCAACTTGCTTTGTTCTTATTAGGTGTATATTAGTGATAATATAGCTTAAAGTTTGTTGCTTGTTCATTGGAAATCATTTGTGCTAAAACTTCTTAGTTAACTGTCTCAATTAGCATAATATAGAAACCTAGGTATTTGTAGATTAAGCTTATGTCTCTATGCTTATTTAAGTTTACTTAAACATAATAAATCCTTAGGAATCTGT
The DNA here is from genome assembly GCA_030686995.1 of Artemisia argyi. Classification (NCBI taxonomy): domain Eukaryota; kingdom Viridiplantae; phylum Streptophyta; class Magnoliopsida; order Asterales; family Asteraceae; genus Artemisia; species Artemisia argyi. Next base: position 151,567,435 of record CM060686.1, on the reverse strand, counting down.
TTTGTAGCCTAAATACCCCCTTGCTTCATTAACTTCCAAAACAGTTTGAAATAGGTGTGTTTGGCACATAGTAGCTCCAAGCTTTCTAGTGTGTTTTAGTGATCACATTTAGCCTCAACATGTCACTTTTAGTCTAATTGTAACATTTCAGTAAGAAAATTCACAAGTCATTTGAAAAATAGTCAAAATGACCCTGTGATTCCAATTGTCTGTCCACTGTTAGGATTTAGGAGATCTAATCCCATCAAATCGACTCAAAAATAATTAGGATAGTTGGATTTAGTTTCATTTTCACTTAAAACATCAATCTCAATCATTAGATTAAGTTTTTAAAGTTCATCAAAGTCAATTTAGGAGTTCTAATCAAAAATTCAAATGTGATAGCTTTGCAGAAAATCCAATTTTCCAAGAATTTTTATGATTTTTGTGTTTAGATTCAGACCCTGAGCTTTTTACATGTTATAGTCCATCAGCTAGTCTTTAGAAATCCATTGTCATCTTATTTTTTAGATTTTTTTTAATAGCTTATTTGAGGGTTTAAACAGGCATGCAGGCCATAGCATTCCCCTGCACCAGGGCATCAGGTTTTCACCCCATTTTCAATAGGCCTTAGCTAGTTCATTAGTGGGCCCCACCTCCTGGTTCTTGGATTTTTGGAAAGCCAATAAGCCCTTCTACAAGAACCAAGGCTTATTTCAAGCTTTTTAGCTTATTTACTAGGGCTGCAACTAGCTTTTACTTTGTCCATTTCCACCCTTGTACTGAGTGCTCAGTATATGAGCCAATTTTCCAAGCCCTCTCCTGTGTTTGTTTATGGGACCCAGGGGTCAACCTTTGGCTTTTTGAAAAGCCAATAAGCTCAGCTTATTGGATCCACTTTTAGTTTGGGCTTCCAATCTCCCCTGTGGGCCCCACATGGCCTGAAAGATTGCCATTTTGGCCTGTCTCAGATTTGGATTTTGGCCATTTGCTTATTAGCTTGTAGCAGCTTATTTCCTGAGCTTATTGTGTTCCTTATTGCTTATTCCTAGTTGTCATAACCTTTTGTAGCCTAATCTACCCTTGTGAAATCAGATTATAGCTTTTCAAGTAGCTTTTTGTACACCTAGAAGTCCTAATAAGCTTAAATCACCAACCTGTTAAGCACTTTGACCTCCATAGTGCTTATTTTTCAGATTCAGCCAAAGTCCCTTCACAAAAAGTTGTTATTTTCAGTAATTAAGTAGTTTTGTAAAAGAAAATCCCAGAAAAGACAAATTTAAGAAAAGTGATAGCTTCTATTTAAGCCATTTGGCTTATTTTCAGCTTTTTCATTAAGCAAATTTCATTTTTATAATTTTCCTAGGTTCTAGTAGTTATAAAATAATTTTAGAAAAAGCTTTAGATTTTTCATTGTTCATTTGCTATTTTTCTTAATTTTAATTAGTTTAAATTAATTAATAATTAGTTTTTAATTAATAATAATTATTTAAAAAGTAGGAAAAATATGTTTTCAGTTTGAAAATTAGTCTTATAATATTTTAGATTTTTCAAAGTTGAAATTTTATTTTTCTAAGTTAAATTCCTATTTTCTTGTAATTTAGTGTATTATTAAATAGTTAAAAATAGTAATTAATTAATAATAATTAATTAAATAGTGTAAAAATTATTTTTTTTTCTAAAAATTTTCTTTATTAATTAGGATTTTAAAAATATAATTTTCATATCCGTAGGGTTTTTATTTCTCAAATCTCGCATTTTATTTCGTACGTTTACGTAAATTTAAATTAAACGTACGCGTTTTTGCTTTTTAAACGTTTTTAAGTATCTAGTTTTTACGTAATCATGCTCATAGCTAATTTAAGGTATTTTGTTTTATATTCCTTTAGTTTAATCCATCACTCACTTATACCCTTTCCCATTCAAATTCACTCGATCACATATTCGTTTTTAATACATTTGCACGCCTCGTTGGGACAAAACGACGCGGGGAAACACTGTATTCCACGAAAACATTGGCCTAGGCTGTTTGACTTAGTTGACCATTCACTTGGTTGGTTTAGACTGACCGTTTAGGCTCAATCAATCATCCAATGGCCACATGAATTTTATGTTTGTGTGGCCTTTTGTAATATTTAGTCACACAACGAATTAAGCAAACAGTTACCAAAAGTGTTAATAAGTGTGACTATATGCATCTTTTAGTCACATTTAAAAAATCAATATATATCAAAACAATTCAAATATATATCAAAACAAATTCAAATACAATAAAATTGGAATGTATATAACTGAACAAAATATAAAATTGGACATCCTTTTATACACCAAGGAGTCCTAGTCGACTTACAATAGTTTCCTAAGTATCTATAATCTTTTCCATAAGCAACTAGCAACTTCGAGCGGTCTTAATCTCTGAGCAGTACCAACTTTTACTAGCAGTAGTAACTTTTTTACTAGCAGTAGTAAATACTTGGCACATTTTATTTGAAGTTCATGAGCTGCACTAAATCCATCTAAGCAATATTAACACAAACATAATCAGCAGTAATTCAAACAACATCATGAAGACTTTTAATCCAAAACAATGAACATAATAATAAAATTTGCAGTTAAACTTACAAGTTTTTCTCCCATTGATCTAATCTCATCATCTGGATATAAAAGCCTTGAAAATGTAGGCTGTTGCATATCAACACATCAGGATGAGAGCAGAACTAGAACATGTCAAAGCTCACAACATAACAGAACTAGATGAGCCACTGGTTCAACTATCTGCACAAACATGATAGGAGAGTTACTACTAGTACCATGTTAGTACTGCTAGAGCAGAGTTACTACTGCTAGTGTATATATATATATATATATATATATATATATATATATATATATATATATATATATATATATATATATATATATATATATATATATATATATATATATATATAAAACAGAATGTATATAAATGAAGCAAATATATATACAATTGTAATGTCGTATATAATCAAATTCTCAACTATCATAAGTTAAAACCTGTTGACTCTTCGCCGCCTTAGCTTGCTTTTGCAAGGTTTCACTAGAGACCAAATGTTTTCGCTTCGTTGGTACTAATTTTAGTCCAGTATTTTGTTCACTAATATTTGGTATCGTAGTTGGTGGTGTAACCTGTAGAACCGGTTTGTCGTGGCTTAAGCGTTTTCGTATATCCGATAGTTTTAACAGGTTCTATATGTATATATAAAACATGGTACATTAGTCATGTATGTAAAACTAAAAAAATCAAAGGTGGATGTTTTATTACTTACCACTGTTTCCATTACTGGTACGTTTTCCAAAGTTTCAATGGCCATTAGAGTCGTCACCTGCAATATAAATTAAGAAATACAATGGTGTTAGCATTAGAAAATGAAATTGTTAACAACATAAAAAATGGCTTACATCTGAGTCTAATGGCAGTTTCTTTCTGCAAAAAAAATGGGAAATGTAAGAAACCAAGGCACTAATAACGCAGCATAATATAAGATCTTCCAACCATGAAACAGTAAAAATATACATGGGTTGGCTTTGGTGACTGAGAAGGAGCATACCCACGCCTCAATTTAATTCCAGTCCCTCGAAAATACTGAGGGAATTTTTAGCCAGGCATCCCATGTATCATCCTCACCCATGAAAATAGCATGTAGCCCCTGCAAGAAACAAGTAACGTGCTTAATGCTAACATAAAAGACGACAAAATTAGATGTCCCAAATATAAGTTAGGCATCAAAAACCAACATACCGGGGCAGACCCTTGCATATCAACTCGGGCAACAAATAATCCAGATGGTTGAAATGTTCTGCAGTGCCAAACCTGGAACGAATAAATGTCAAACACATTACCAAGCAAGCAAATCACTAACATTTGGTACAAATGAAACAGTTTCACAAAAAGCAACCATATTTGAGTTAATTTCCTATATAACAAATGTTATGTTAATCTTTTAATAGATCACTTACGCGACTGCGATTAGCAAACTCCAACTGTTCAACAACATCCTCCCGGAGTGGAAACCAATCAAGACTCCCTTTACGAGCAAAACAGTGGCCTCTTAGAACACGTCGATTTTCTCCATTCCAATAAACAGGAAAACTATGTCGTCTTAATAAATCTACCTGCAAAGATTACCACCACACGAATTTATAATCAAAAACATGTTTTAGGCTAGTTTTAATCCACGAAAATCAATATAAATCGTTTTATATTCGATTAAACATTTAAGAAAATATAAATTAAATATGTGTTTGAGCATACCCATTCTCAGAGTAGGATAGGTGAGCTGAGGGTGATGGTGGCTCGACTGTGATGTGGTGGTTATCTCGAACCAAACAACCGAAGCAAACAAACTCTCCCATATAGTTCCCTTGTCTTGATGACGGTGATGGCGTGGAGGAGCGATGGTTGATGGAACGACGGTGAGATACGGTGGTGAAGTGTGGTGGTGGTGTGTGAGTCGGTTATAGAGAGAAGGAGAAGAGATGAATAATAGAGAGAGGATATATCTGCTGACTAGTGTTAATTAGAGTTTTGATTTTGGGTGAAAAAAGGGTGGGAGTGAGCGGGAGATTGAAATTTTGGGGAAAATTAAGGGGCGGGATATTGAACGCTATATTAAAATTTTGGAGATTTTGGAGATTGAAAGCCTATCAAATGAGCTCGAAATGTTTAATGAGTTGAGCTCAACCTTATATAAGTTGGACTCGAGTTATTGTTGAGTTCTCGAGCTTGTAAGTGATATATATATATATATATATATATATATATATATATATATATATATATATATATATATATATATATATATATATATATATATATATATATATATATATATATATAAAATATGTAAGTGTACTAAGTGCAAATACTTATTTATGAATGTATCAAGCTTTTCGAGCTGAATTCGAATCGAATTCAATTCTTAGGTTATATTTCAATTTTAGTTTGTGTAAGAAAACACATATTTACAGATAACATGATCGGGAGGTCCCTGGATACGTTGTGGCGGTGGTGCGAGTCGGGTTCGAGAGAGAAGGAGAAGAGATGAATAGAGAGAAGATAGATCTGACTAGTGTCTAGGTTTTGATTTTGGGGAAAAAAGGTCGGTATCTTGAGCGGGAGATTGAAATTTTGGGGAAAATTAAGGGGCGGGATCTTGAGCGCGATATTAAAATTTTGGAGATTGAAAACCTATCAAATGAACTCGCCGAAATGTTTAATGAGTTGAGCTCAACCTTATACAAGTTCAACTCGAGTTATTGTTGAGTTATCGAGCTTGTAAGTAATATAAAATATGTTTGAATTCCTAAAAATCCTGCAAAACATTCATTGTGACTAGATACACGCATTTGACTCAAACAAGTACTAATATGTATGCTAAGTCCTCCATTACCATAAAATCAACCAAATACACAAAACTTCCAACAAAAACATGTAATTGCTCAACCCTAGCTAGCAACAACACATTATTTCCTTGATACGTACTCTACCATAATTTTATTATAATTAGCACGTGAGATTATGTACATGCATGGGTAAGGATGAGTTAAGGTAGGCATGAAAGTTCATGTATCTGATTTTACAAGGAAACTGCATGTTAAAGAGACTGTCCTTTTCAATTCTTGTCCTAGGGTCAACATACTTAAGAGGATCAACTTCCTCTTCTCTCCTAACCTCATCAATAACATCACTATCACCTAAGTCCTCGTCGGATCCGAGTAATAAAAAGGGCCATTCTCATGCATGGTCGTTGTCGTGGTCAGATTCTTCCATTTCATAATTATTACCAAAGTGATGGTCGGGTGAAAGGTTTGGTGGGTTTTCAATCTCCACAACGAGAGCCGGAACGGGTAATTGGAAATTCCTAAGACGAAAAACACGAATAACAGGAACCAAACGATCAATGTTACGGTTATCCATCGAGAGTGCTAACAATCATAAACAAGAAGAAAGATAGACTAAAGAAAACCTATAAAAAGAAAATAAAAAATCTCACTAGATATGAATCTAATGAGTAGACCTAAACTAAAATAAAATTCAACCTAAACAATAACATTTCATAACCATAATTTAGGACAACATTTCGATGAAACATTCATATAATTTTGTGTCTATAATATATAATAATTTGTTAATTTGTATAATATTACAAAAACTATTAAGAAAATGACATTATAGCTAGTAGGATCTTAAGATCCCGATCCGATCATACGATCACGATCTTGCAAAGATGAAAACGATCCTGGGTAGGATCCCAATCTTGAAAACCTTGCATCTTACCATATGTACTCTTTGGGCGATTTGTTAAATACAAAATACACTAAAATACAAATGTACCTTTAATACTTTTAGTTTTTAAACTTTTAATACTTTTAGTTTTTATATTTTTAATCATTTTTAAACTTATCTATACATCTTATAATGCATCTTTGACTCTCTCTCTTCTAATTTTTTAAGATTTCTATTTATACATTTTAAGTAAATACAACAAATTAAGCTATATGTACAATCAATTTAAGCATTAGCACCTACACATATTGACTGGTCAACACTTACAATTAATATAACATTTAAAACACCCTTTCAATTAAAAGTATCATTTATAAACCACAATGTACAAACAAATCAAGCTGCTAAACACTCTCTTCCTAAAATTTGTAAGACATTTTATGAATATTTTTTTTTATTTAATAATATACCTTTTTGTTACATATAGTATAAACTTATAAAACACAAAAAGTAACATATTTATATATATATCAAGTGGCTTTGGGCGAAAAAAAAAAAAAAAAAAAAAAAAAAAAAAAAAACCTACCTCTAAATTACATGGTTTTTATGTTCTAATTTTCCAAAAAAAAAAAGAGTTATAAGTGGACTCGGTCACTCAGATAATATATCATTTTCTCATAACTTCAACAGTTTATCATGCATCTAAAAATATTTTCGCTATCTGTAAAGTAATTTTCATCGTAAATAAATACTAATAGAGCAACATTGTTCGCCAAAATTTTAATTACAGGGTACCTGCCGCCGCAACGCGCGGGTGCCCTGCTAGTAATATATAATATATGCAAAGCTTATCAAACACACTTCACTTATAATATATGATATATGCAAAGCTTATCAAACACACTTCATACACTTCAACATATACTTAATACTCTTTCTATCTCACACTCATAATTAAGTCACAGCTGCATGCCTTGTTCTTTCTTTCTCTCTCTCACTACTCCACCAGAACAGACTTAGATCGGAAGCATATGGTAACATACTTAGATGGCTTCTATATTGACCCTAAGTTTGACAGATGATTTGGTTTATTTGATTATTTAGTTGTTTTTTTTTTTGTTTATCTGATTATTTATTGTTTGTGTTTATTTAATTAGGGTTATTTAGTGTTAGGGATTATGTATCTGTATATCGTGTTTTTTATTGTTAGGGTTTATGGTTTTTTTTAGTTTTAGTGCGAATATTTAGGCTAAAACATCCAAGTATCAAAGATGGAAGAAGTATTAATGATGGATGAACCGATACCACTTTCAAGTATAAACATAAACTTGTTCTGGTGTTGTTCATCCATTATTGATTCATCTTTGCCCTTTGTCAAAATACAGAAAAATTATCAAGTATAAGTTGTAAATAATAATTCGGGTTCGATGGTTGAGAAAGAATTTTCAAGTTTTTATGCCTTGGAAACCTTAATATGTATCTGTATATCGTGTTTTTTATTGTTAGGGTTTATGGCTGTTTTTGGGAGTTGGCATTCCCTTAGGGCTATTTTATCTTAGGCTTAGGTTGACTATCTGTTATAAGAATTATGTTGCATTTGTATTGAGAGAATAAGGAAAAAAAGTGGATGATGTGTGTGCGAATATTTAGGCTAAAACATCCAAGTATCAAAGATGGAAGAAGTATCAGTGATGGATGAAAAGACACCACTTTCAAGTATGAACATAAACTTGTTCTGGTGTTTCATCCATTACTGATTCATCTTTACTCTTTGCCAAAATACAGAAACAATTATCAAGTATATGTTCAACTTGTCATTCATGCACGATTAGCTCTCTAATGTCGTAGAATCGACATAATTAATATGTATGTTCGTCACATCTAAGGGAGCAATATAAATGATAGTAAGAATCTGTTTTCTAATAACTTAAAGCTCAATTATCGCAAGATCTATCTAACGTTGTAGATTGGTTCCCTTGCTTAATTTAGAAAATGTCTACTACCGTTTGTGTGGTTGATCTTGATCACCAGTTTTGGCTCTTTCAATAAGATACATTCTTGAAGGTGCCAAAGCGTGATCAAGATCAAGCACACTACCGTTATTAGACGGTGTCCAAAAACCAAAGCAATGGAACCTTTCTGCAACGTTAGATGGATATGGCCTGATAATTGAGACGTCTTCAATGCGATAATGATAAAGTGTGTATTGTTCATGACAGGCCACACTAGTTCATTATCGCATTCAAGATGAGTGATGTTACTTAGACTCTATTCTTTACTCAACATTTGTATCTATTCTTTACTCAACCTGTGTGCCGATTTCAACATACCTTTCCATTCTCAATTCCCATACTGTTCCTTTTATTTTTTCAACAATCTAGCAATGCGGCTGGTGCAGTCACTGCTGTCACTGCTGTCAATGTATGATTTCTGCAAACAACAAGATATCAGCACAATGGGTTGAATGAGAAGGTTCAAGCAGGTCTGCATCAAAAAAGAAAGCGGCAAAAAGTGTAAAAAATTTTAAATGGGATGGAAATGCGTAGTACAATTGGTAGGCTGCTGAAAGAAAGAAAGCAGCAAAAACACAATCTATCAAACAACATGTTGAGGATGAAAAGGAGTACAAAGAACCAAAAAAACCCTCTCTCAAACAACATCCCAAGGCGTACAAGACATTGGATGATGATGATTTGTCTGATGTGGAGTTTGATGGGTTGGATTACGAAGATGCACATGTGGCATTTGACCCAGAGAAATCTCCAAAATTAGATTAGTAGATTTTTAGAATGTGTAACTTTTATTTCCAGTATTTTGTAATTTTTCATTTCAAGTTTTAATGGAAAATGTTTAATCTTAATTCCAGTACTTTTGTCATTGCTCAATTGTCTCATTACTTGTTGATATTAATATAATGATTCACCCTTTGCACTATAAAAAGATTCTGCTGCTAAGAAAACGTTACTGCAGCTGGTTTTGTACATTATTTTGTAATTTTTCATTTCAAGTTTTAATGGAAAATGTTTAATCTTAATTCCCGTACTTTTGTTATTGCTCAATTTTCTCATTACTTGTTGATATTAATATAATGATTCACCCTTTGCACTAATTTTTTTTTTTTTTTAAAATCTGCTGCTAAGAAAACGCTACTGCAGCTGGGTTTGTACTGCTAGAACCGAGAGTGCAGGGGTGGATTGGTAACATTTACACTTAACGGTTTAAATCCCCAATCAAATCTATAATTCAGTTTCATGCACACATAATTTCTCTATAATCACAAACACTAACATCTTTTATCAATCATTTTCAAAATCCCCGAATCACAAAACCCTAATTCACGATGGTGTTGCCAATTGAATTAAAATGCACATTTGTTGACAGACACAACATGGTCGCTTTTTTGAAGAAACCAGATGGTTTTGAAGGATTCACACAGATAATCGATTTCTTGAATGCTACCCCTATTAGGTATGCATTAACTGTGAATCCTCCTATATGCATTTCTTTTATTAAGCAATTTTGGGCTACTGCTAAGGTCATAACTTTTAATGAGGAAAAACAGATTAAGGCTAAGGTAGATGGGCAAGATATACTCATAACTGAGTCATCTATAAGGGAATCTCTTAACCTACCAGATAATGAAGTGATTGTGTGTCTTGAAAATGCCACCATTTTCAAAGGTTTGAAAAAAATGGGGTATGAGAAGAAGAATAATAAATTAAAATTTTACAAAGGTCTCTTCTCATCTCAGTGGAAATTCTTGATTCATACTCTCTTACATTGTTTGAGTCCTAAAACAACAGGTTGGAATGAGTTTGGTACTACCATGGCATCAGCTGTGATATGCCTTAGTAAAGGAAAACCTTTTAATTTTTCAAAAATGATTTTGGAGGGTATGATCAAGACCTTGGATGATGATGGTAACTCTTTATTATATCCAAGGTTTTTGAAGCTTATTATTCCAAATCAATTGACTACTATTAAGATACATAGAGGAACTTTTTATGCTACCTCACTACAAAAGAAAGTATTTTCAAATCTGAAAAATAATGGCAAGGATTTTTCAGGAAGGGTTACACCACTTTTTCCATATATGGTGAACCTTCCATAAAAAAAGGGTGAGGATGTCATGGAAGGGGCTGCCACTTCTGTTGCTAGCTTAGAAGCAGAGCAGGCCAGTGGTAATATACATGAGACTGAGTATACAGCCATTGATGCACCTCTCAGGGAAGGTAACACATCCCGAAGTGATGAGGGTAGATCTGAAACACATGAATTGATGGATACTGATGTACAAAATGTCAATTCCAATGATCCATCTCTTGGGCTAGGTAACACAAGCCGAAGTCGTGAGGCTAGAATGAAACTTATACAGGATTTGAAAGACTATTGTACCCAGTTAGAAAAGGATGTTCTTGGCCTCCAAAAGCGCACAACAAAACAAGGTGAAAAGATCAAAAAGTTGAAAAAGAAACTTCAATATTTGGAAGGTCAACAGAGCTCAAGAAAAACTCAGTTCAGATGTTTGAAGAAGGTGGGCACAGCACACAGGATGAGTTCTTCTAAGGCTGCTAGTTTGGAGGATGCTCCCAAACAGGGAAGGAATGAAAGCAGAGTCTCAGGGGAGGAAACAACAAATGCTGAAGGTGCTTGTGCTGATATGCATGTGGATATGGATATTGGGATTGATAGTGGTGATAATATGGATGATGACTATGTAGTTGCTGACAATGAGGTGGTTTTGGAAGATGTAAATAAAATGCAGGTAGTGGAATTTCTAGGTGAAAATATTGTACAAGCTTCAAAGATCATGGTGGTGACTAATACTAGTTTGGGAGAAACTGCTGCTACTAGTAATGTTGAACAACTGGCTAAGGTGGTACAAGATGTTTCTGCTGCTACAGCAAATCAAGTTTCTACTGCTGAAGAGGTTTCAAAGAGAGTTGATGAAGCTGAAATAACTAACTTTATGGATGAGAAAAGGAGATCTAAAGTGTCTGAATTGGAAACAGAAGAGCAAGTAGCATTCATTCTTCAAGAAAAAGAGAAAAAAGAGCTCATGCAGAAAAAATGCAAGCTTTTATTGATGAGGATGAAGTTCTATAGGCTAGAATTGCAGAACTTTACAAAGATAAGACTTTAACTGATGATAACAGAGTTCAAAGACTTGTTGATTTGATAAATGAAAGAGGTGTAGAATTAGCTTTGAGTCAGCTAAGTAAGTCAATAAAGCAAGGTCAAAGACAGAAGAGGAAAATAAATCCCACAAAGTCTCCGCTCATGAGTTTAATGAAGACATACTTAAAGAATCAAGGTTTTTATAAACCTCATCAACTCAGGGGAAAGACATATGATGAAATTGCACATCTATACTACCACTGCAAGAGATATATTGAAGAAAAGTTTATCCCCATGGGTACAGAAGAAACACCATCAAAGAAACAAAAGATCATTGAAGACAAGCATGCTAAGAAGAAGAATGATTCACAAAGAAATGAAGACAACTCTTCTCTTGATCAGATGATGGTGATTGTTCCTGAAACATTATATGTTGATCCTATAAAATCTAGACATCCAATCATAGACTGGGAGATTTATAAAGATAAATTTGGAAAGTCTTGGAAGATAATCAGGCTTGGTGGAGGATCAGCAGTGTGCAAAAGTTTTCAGGAATTGATAAGAAGAAGTGACAGAGAAGACTTAGACAGATTATGGGAGTTGGTTAAAAAAAACTCAAAACAATCAAAAAGCCAGATGTGAAAGAGCAAGAGCTGTGGGTTGAGTTACACAGGTTATATGAACCTGATCCAGCTGATATCTATTGGAACTTCCCAATTCATGATCTCTCAACTTCATGGAATTTTTATGATAGCTGCAATGTACATCAGTTATCAACACAAGGTGGAGTTGATGTTTTTATGCTTGCAGGAAAAGAGTATCCTTTGAGTGCTAGTTTACTTGCTGTGATGATATCTATAAAGATAATATGTGAAGAAAGTACAGAGGTAGTTAAAGATCTCATTAAAAGAATTTGTGCTCAGTATGAGAGACAAATGCAAGAATGGAATAAAAGAAGATAAGGTGTTTGGAGGTAGCAGGGGTGTAGCTTCTCTGTTTTCATTAAATAGAGAATTGTATGTTCTTCTTTGTATCTGATCTTCGGAATGCCCATATCAGCAATTGTTTATGTTGCAAAAAACCTTTTGGTAAGTAATATAATTCACCTTTTGTGATATTACAACTCTGTTGTTTGTACAAAAGTTACTAATGCTATTATTAAGTTACTACTGCTATTACAATAGTTGTTTGTGTAATTTAGCCTATTGTAATGGATTTTGACTCCAAAAAGTCAAGCTTTTCTATGGCAATGAAAACATTTGCAGTTTTCACTAGTATATCTACTTGCAGGCAAGCTTTATTCTATTTGCATTTTCCATTTATCATGTATATGCACTTGCAGGCAATTTAGTAACATGTTACTTCATTAAAGTTGAAAATTGACTTTAGAAAATCAAGTAACACTGTTCCTATAGGGGTTACAAAGTACATAAGTTATCAGAAATGTGTGACTATATGTATCAATTTGTGACTACACTTAAATAATGTGTGACAAAATATGACTCTATGATTTAGACACCTAAATAAATACTTCATGTGACCATATATATAGCATCTTTAATTTAGTCACACAAACACTCAATGTGACTAATATCAAGGTTAATGATAACTGACTTCACATTTTGCTATAAATAATAGTCACATGAATATTTCACAATGTGACTATTTTGAATGTATTGGTCACATATAATACCCTTATGATGTGGCCATAAACATCATTTAGATACACATGTGTGATATGGTGTGACTGTCGTAAAGCCTATAGTCACATGATCGTGCTTCAATTAAGTGTGGCTATACACATTAGGATTTGGCAAACAAACACACACTAAACTTTAGACACACATATTAACTTACGTGACCGTATGTATCGAATTTTAGTTACACTTAATCTTGTTTCTAAGGTTTAGTGTGACCATATATGACATTTGGTCACACTCTTCAAGTGTGTGACATATATTTGTCACTCTTAAATGCATTTCGTGACTAACGCTTCAAACTTAATTTTTAGTTGTCACACATTTCAAATATTTATGTGGCTAACTATTCAGCAAAGAATAGCAGTCACGTTTATATAATGTGTGACAAACTTGACTATATAATTTAGCCACATACGCAAGTACTTCATGTGACCATATATCTTTTTGGTCACACTGTTCAATTGTGTGACATATATTTGTCACATATGTATATCTATAGTGTGACTAATGTTTTGAGCCGATTTGTATCTGTCACACGTCCCGAATTAAAAGTGACTAAAATGTCAAAAAATATTTACCAGTTACCCTCTGGTCACATATATACACAAATGTGTGACATATATTTTACAAAATGGTCACACAAGTCGGATCAAGTGTGGCTGTTTATTTAAGGCTGGTACATTTAGTTACGTAAATATGTTGCTGTAAGACCATTCGAAATACGCTATGTGTGACGAAAGGCCATATCTATACTAGTGTATCATGTAATTAATAAAGGGAGTTTGTTACCTGGAATGTGATCAAGTAAATAGCTTCCAATGCTTGGATACGGATTTCAGGATCAGTAAGGTTCACGCTCAAGTGACAGTACACTTCGTAGTTCAAGAGGCATTTTCATCACATATTGTTCACTATACACCTGATGCATGAAATAGAACTTCTTAATTACATACCCCTAAAAGGAGTTATTTTAATAAGTATACCAAACAACGTTAGCCTCAAATAGCAGTTTTAATATGAACACCTAAAAAACCTGTATAAATTGTTACTATAAGAAGCAATTCCAAACAACCCTTTATGTACCTTAATAATGTATCCCAAACAGCCCTTAAAGTTAACAGGTTTGATGTAGTTGGCACATCTGCGACTCGGGCAAGATCCAACCCCTCAAATTAGTGTCAATGTCAAAGGAAGAGAACCCAATCCACTACTCAATTTGCCCCTATACAAATAGAGAATATATAAGATTCGTGTATAAGTAGCATTATAGCTTCAGACGGGAAAATTAGATATAAAGAAAACTTACATATTCTGTAGCTGAAGATACCAATTGAGAACTTCCATAAGCAACTACATCAAACAGAATGAAAATATCACCACCAATGCCAGAACATCATAAGAAGATTAAATCAAAATCTATTTCGTCACTTACCAAGCGAGCAATTTCATTACCCTAAAAAATAGAGCTTCAAAAATTATCATAAGAACAAACTTTGCAACATACCTCAATTAAACCCATTGTACAACATCATCCCTTGGTTATGAGGATTCATATGTGGTCCATTTTTCCCTACAAATGACAACTACACAAACAGAATACATCAAGTAGTTGGCATGCATAAAAAACAAACATACAACATAAACTACAAATAATGAATTTCATCAATCCTAAGACGTTCAAGCAAGTTACGAATTGGAAGTCTGCCAGTTTTCTTAAGCCTAACATCGAAATCATTCATCCACAACAATTATAAACAAACAATCAACCAATAATCAACATCTAGGTTTCATTACATCTAAGCAAACACAAAAAAAACCTAGCCTAGCATGTTAAAAAGAAAACAAGCATAAGATAGAATCAAACAACGCATAGACATATTGAATAATTATTGGAAAACTTATCTTCAATTGAGCATGGATGAAACAAGGGTTAAAACCCTTGTAGTTACAGAAAATTCATCTAGGGTTTGCACACAAAAAGTTTACCAAAAGTTCCACACTAATGAATGAAAATTAGAAAAGTATTTATATATTTTTCCATTTGACGGCGTCACGTATAGGTTTTGACGCCGTCAACTCGCCGCCAAAATAATAGTCGTATTGCCTAGATCCACTTCTGACGCTGTCACTCTATGATTACTCTGAGCCGTCTCTCATTGTAATAGTGCGTGACGGCCTTGATGACCCTAAAGGGTGACGCCGTCACGCCTTCTTTGGAAATTGTTCTGGCACATCATGTGTAATTGTCAAATCCACCTCTTTTGCCAAGCCTTGACGCCGTCACTTAGTAAGTCTTGACGCCGTCAGGTATAATCTTGAGCATGATTTTGGAGACTTTGTCGTATTCTTCACTTTTTCGCTCCAAAAACGTCCAAAATTCTTCCTTTTCCAGATTTCTCCTCAAAAGTACCTAAAATGACAAAAGGAAAGATTTAGGGCAATAATTGATCAAATAATCTCGGATTTGGGCTTAAATGCCCCCTAAAAGCGGTACACTTTTCGCCTTATCATTACATAGCTTCATCAAGAAAAAGGTCATAGATGGTGTTGCATTCCCAGAATCCAGTCCCTTCATTGAACCTGAATATCCAAGAATATGAAAGAAACATAAATAAATTAATCATTATTACCATTACTCAGAAGCTCATCCACCATATGCTTGTAGTATTCATTCCTCCTTAAAGGGAAATTCCATATTTCAACAACTTCAACAACATCTTTAGAATACTTGAGAGTAAACCCAAGAAGCTTCATTCTAACTGTACCAACTATGCAATTAAAAACCATTTCCACACTTCTGCTGATTTGTTGCATTCTTCTAATGTTTCTTTCCTGCCATATATAATACACAGTAGCACCAAACAACAACCTTTGAATAACACTCCAGATGGTATTATTGGCAGGTTTATTAACCATGCTGGAGATAACACCAGCCCATTCATGCCCAAGACTATCAAATTTGGCCATTGGTTTGAGCGTCTCCCACAGCCTTCTAGAAAAAACACAAGAGAAGAATAAATGGCTATGTGATTCATCATGTAGACTGCACAGTAAACATCTTTTTTCAGCCACATTAAACCACTTACACAATCTATCTCTTGTCTTCAACCTTCCTTTAATAGCAATCCACAAGATAAAAGAGTGTCTTGGCACACATTGAGAGAACCAAACATGTTTGTGCCATATAACTTTGGGGGAATCATCATTAACAGCCTTCCAAACTTCATTAACAGAGAAATTCACTTCCTTTCCTTTTTTATCAACCCAAACAGTTTTGTTATTCACATTGTTATTAATAACAGGAATAGGAATGTTGTCTAAGAAGTTGAACCTTCCATCCCATTCAATAGGCCGCATCCATCCATTCTCATTAATAAAATCAACCACTTTAGCATTCTTGTCTAACCCAGCATTCACCAAACTATTATCATCAATCAACTTGCATAATGGGCATATAGTATGCCACTTATCATACCAGATATTACAATCATTCCCATTTCCAATTTTAACCCAAATAAACTCCTTGATCATATCTCTAAGATCAAGAAGCTTCTTCCAACTCCATGGCATTCCTTTGCTAGCTTTAATATTCCAGATACTCCTACCCTTAAGCCTGTATATATTAGTCCAATTGACCCAAACAGACCTTTTCCTAATAACAATATTTCACAAGTGCTTAACCATCAAAGATTTATTCCAAAGGTGAACTGACTTGATTCCTAAACCCTCCTGACTCTTAGGTTTGCATACATCTTTCCAGGCAACACAAGCCATACCATTAATATCATCCCCTCTATTCCATAGAAACCTCTTTAAAAGCTTATCAATCTTGTCACAAACACTAATAGGCAGAATAAACAATGTAGACCAATAAACTTGAATAGAAGCAAGGATAGATGTAACTAGTTGTAGCCTACCAGCAAAAGATAAGGATTTAGTTCTCCAATCACCAATCCTTTTTTCAAAAATGTCAACCAAAGCTTTACAATCCTTAATCATCAGACCTTTAGGAACAAGAGGAACACCTAGATATCTAATAGGCAATTTACCCTTTTTAAAAGGCATAACAAGCTGAATTTCCTCAATCTCATTATCAGTAATGTTACTAAAGAAATCCTCACTTTTATACATATTAGGGTATAAGCCAGAAGACATACCAAACTCATCCAAGCCTCTTCTTAATACTGATGCAGAAATTAAATCACCATGTCAAAGCATCAAAAGGTCATCAGCAAAACATAAGCTAGTGATCTTAAGCTCTTTACATCCCCAGTTGTATTGAAACGTTCTTTCAGCTTTAACATGTCTCAATACCATCAAATTCAATACTACCATAACTAGGGTAAAAAGATAAGCTGAGATGGGATCACCTTGTCTTAGACCCCTTCCAGCTTTGAAGAACCCATGTGTTTCACCATTGATACATATAAAGAAATGAGCAGTTGTAGGACATGTCATAATCCAATGAACCATTATAGGATGAAATCCAAATTCTTTTAAAATGAACTCCAAAAACCACCAATTAACAGTATCATATTCTTTCAAGATATCAATCTTGAAAGCACATCTTTTAGCACCCCAATTCCAATCATAACCCTTCATAAACTCCTGAGTCAATAAGATATTGTCACTAATGTTCCTCCCAGGTATAAATGCACTCTGGTTTACATCCACCAAATCATTTAAGACAGATTTTAGCCTATTAGTTATAAGCTTACTAATAGTTTTATAAACTATATTACAGCAGGAAATGGGTCTGTAGTCTGACATTCTAGAAGGGTTTTTAGATATTGGAACAAGTGAAATGAGAGTGGTATTAAACTCACCAAGCAGTTTACCACTGTAGAAGAACTCTCTAACAGCTGCACAAGTGTCCTGACCCACAATGCTCCAAGCAGCTTTGAAAAACTTTGAAGTGTATCCATTAGGGCCAGAAGCTTTATTGTCTTCAATATCAAAAAGAGCAGTTTTGATCTCTTCATCAGAAACATCATTGACCAACTCAATAGCTACTTCGGGCCTTAACTTCCTCACAAAAAAGTTATCAGAATCTTCAACAGGATAAACATCTTCACTAGCTTTGAAGAATTCTTTGAAATGATTAACAAATTTATCTGCAATATCACTACCATAGAATGAATTACCCTGCTCATCTTTCACCTCATCAATTCTATTCTTACTTTTTTTACCCTTCACCATTTCATGGAAAAAGGCACTATTACAATCTCCCTCTTTTAACCATTCAATCTTAGACTTTTGTTTTAACACTTTCTCTTCAACCAAAATAGCCTCTTTATAAGTAGCCACATATATTCTTTCTTCCTCTCTAAGGTTAGAATTACTAGGGTCTTTAGCAAGACTCATTTGCACTCTCTCTAATTCTTTCTTTAAAAAACTGACTTTATCAAAGACATTTCCATTGTCTCTGTTAAGTCTTCTTAAATACCCTTTCATATGCTTAAGCTTTTTAGCCAAAACATACAAATGATACCCATCCACCACAATATCCCAATTATCCTTAACAGTCTTCAGAAAACCTTTTTTGTCAGTAAGGTAATTCATGAATCTGAAAGAGCCCACCCTCTTACTCTTGGAAGCATTAAAAGACATAAATAGAATAGCAGGGGTATGATCAGATATCAAGAATGGGAGAAACTTAACATAGCTATCAGGATACATGTTCATGATTACCCATAATCCTATCAAGCTTCTTTAATATTCCCACACTAGGGTCTCTCCTCTGTTGAATCCAAGTGAAAAACATACCACTCATATTAATATCACCCATATCAAGCTCCCTAACACAATCTTTAAACTCTTGCATGCCTATGACTTTCACATTGTATCCATTGGAGTGCTCATTATGATGCAAATGAATGTTAAAATCACCCAACATAATCCAAGGAAAGCTTCCTGCAATCACTTTGTGTTCTAACAGATTACTCCACAAAGCAAGCCTATTCTTAACCATATTGTCCCCATAAACATAAGAGACATACATATGATTATTGCTACTAATTTCAGTAACTAATTGGTGCATAACTTGACTAGATTGAGATAACAACCTAGCATTGAGAACCCTAGGATCCCACCCCACAATAATCCTACAACCTTTTGGACTATCAACTGAGTTAGAAACCCAATGCCAATCCTTAAAAACCTCATTACAGACTTTTTCAACAAATTTCTTCCTTAGTTGAGATTCTAAAATACCAAAAATACTAATTCTATTACTACTAATAAACTTTTTAACTTCACTTTGTCTCAGGGAGTCACAAATCCCCTTGACATTCCATGAAGCTACCTTGATTCCCATTAAAATAAAGAAGAGTTTGATGCAATATCCCCTTGCATCTGAGTAGAACTACTTCCCACCACATTTGAAGCTATATCTTGAGTCATAAAAGCAGCATTACCATTATTCTCCATTGCTACTTCTTCATTTATTCTTTCAGCCACACCTTCTTCAAAGTGCTTTTGAATTAAACTATCAACATCTTTACCCACCAGGCTTTCAAATTGTTGAACCATCTCATATGTCCAAGTGTTTCTAACCCCATCAGTTAGTGCTAATTCAGACAAATGAAACAGTTCAACTTTAGCCTTTTGCTTCTCTTTAACCCAGCTTTCAATATTTATAAGCTCATTCCTGTAGCACTCATCATAAGCTTTCATATAAGCTTGATTTTGGGTCATACCAGTTTTGATGACGTATAGTCTATATATGGGCCACGAGCCCAAATGATAAACATTACTAAGGCCCAAAACCACCATGCGTGGGCTATTATAACTTGGGCCACATCAATGATGGGAATAGGCACACGTAAGCCCAAACCCAAATAAGCTATACACGGTATAGATAAGGATCATCTATCTATGGAATAGATATCCTTACCCGGATAAGCACAATGGGTGCGAAACGTAAGGAGCACGAACCCTACAAGGATTCTGCGCCTATATAAGGAATGACATAACTCTCATTCAAGGTACGATTCACAAACCCTAACTCTTTACGAGAACCCTAAATCGATTACTTACTCTCACACCGGAGTCTAATCGTGGGAGACAATCCCACGATAAGCCTAACGATGTTGTTTATTTTCTTAGTGCGCAGGTTACAAGTACTAAGAAGCGAATTGGTACGAGAGCAAGAGCCCATAATCAGGAACGCCTAACTTTTGTATCAACAAGTGGTGCCATCCGTGGGACCCTACTAAAAACTAAGAACTAGAATGACAAAGAATAAGAATTCGAGCCAGCGGACTCCGCAGTCAGAAAAACGTGACCCCCAGAGGAAGAATCAACAAGATTCGACCCCTAGGTAGGTTTCTGGGACAACCAGCGCACCCGGTCACCAAGAGGCAGGGACAACCCAACCTCTTCCAGCGGTAGAACTACCTATAAAGACTACCCAAATCACCCCAGTGGTCCCAAGCGTTGAGGAACTCCAACGCACTCTCTTCACCACTCCTCACCAAACTGTACCCGCAGTGAACAACACTGTGCCACCAGGCGCGCCTAACCGAGATAGGGTGCCTAATACTAAGGCTGACATTCTTGCAGCAACTGAGGACATACCCAATCTAACGTTGGGAAATTTTGTATCCCAAAATTATGAAACCTTAACCGCCCTCATGCAAGAAGAAGCAAGGAGAAGAGCAAGCACGAGCCTACAAGCTCGACTCAATTTTGGTCCTGAACGCGAACCATCACCCCTGCGCCACCCACGAGGAAGACGCGCAGAACGTACCACTATCCATGATAGGCTGGGTACGACATCTGAATCACAATACTCAGAAGACAGCGAGAGGCGCACTAATGTTCACTCCAGACTTGGCAGTCGAGGGATACAAGACCGATTAGGACCTCAGCATTCGCCGAGCCAAGGATCCTCCAAACCTGGGAGTAAGAGGATGCACAACAGATTGGGGAAAAGAAGATCCCCAAGTGAAAGTCCCTCAAGCTCTTCTTCTGAAAGAAGCCGGCGCAATCGCCGCAAAAGAGACTACTCTTCCTCCAGTGACTCCTCGGACAACGATGATAAAGAAACAGGACATTGGAAGTCAAGAGGAAGACGTCGCGAGGAAGAGAATGAAGATATGTCTCTTCCATGGCATCGCCAGAAAGTTGATGCGTTTACATGACGCATCAGCGATTATTCAGACCGCAAATGCAGGCGCATGCCCACTAATGTAAAAACATATGATGGAACGGGTGATCCTGTTGATCATCTAAAAGTTTTCGAATCAGCCGCCACTATCGAAAACTGGCCACAGCCTGTGTGGTGCCACATGTTTAATTCTACGTTAGTAGGGAACGCGCGCACATGGTTTAGCAAACTCCCACGTAGGAGCATCAGTGGGTTTGAGGAATTACGGAAAGCATTCTGCCTCAACTTCACCCAAAGAAAGAAGTGCGCTAAAAATCCTGTTGAACTAGCAAGAGTAAAACAGCGCCAAGGACAATCAACCAGTGCTTTTATGGAACGCTTCAATGATGAGTGCATACAAGTAAAAGCATGTCCTGAAATCCTAAAAATTTCAGGGTTCATGAATGGGATTAATAACCCAGAACTTATCCGAAAGCTAAATGACAAAGTTCCCCAGACTTTCGATGAGCTAACAAAGCGCACCAGATCCTTTACACAAGGAGAAGCAGCTGCCGCGGACAGCAAAAAGGGTTATTCGAACTATAGGCAGCAAGAGCAGCCTAGGAGACAATCCAACGATCAAAATACCAACCGCAGCAGGAATTATCGCAGCGGAAGAGACAATGACAAGTATACCCCTCTCACAAAAACTCCGAGGGAAATATTTGTAACAGAAGGTGCAAACTTCCCAAAACCGCCACCAATGCGCACCGCAGAGGAAAAGCGCATAGGGAATGGATACTGCGAGTACCATGGTCAAAAAGGCCATACAACTAACGAGTGCGTCCAGCTAAGACAACTAATTGAAAAGTTAGTAAGAGAAGGCAGAATGGACCACCTTGTAAAAAACATCAAAGAGGGAAAAGACAAACAAAGGAACGGGGGTAAGAAAGAGCCCCCCAAAGAAAAAGCTGACACCATATACATGATACAGTCATGGCAGCGCAAGATAAAGCAAAAAGTCAGCCAAAAATTCTCTCCAGAAAAAGAGATATCTTTCCCTACTCTAGCTGCGGACAACGCAGTTGTAGAACCTCTAACTATTGAAATACATACGGGAGGACATGATATCCACCGCATGTACATTGATGGAGGAGCATCCGCAGACATCCTGTATGATCATTGTTTCAAAAGACTGCGACCTTAAATCCAAAGTCAATTGATACCAGCAACAACGTCATTGACTGGATTCACAGGAGAAAAGATCTGGCCCATGGGGCAGTTACGCTTGCTGGTGGTCGTAGGAGATGAACAACACTCAACCGCAACATTGGGAGACCTGGAATATCATCCATGCACGTTGTACCATCCACAGCGCACGGAATGCTTAAGTTTCCAGTGGAAGGAGGAGTTGTCACCCTCTATAACACAACAGTACCACCAAGAGAATACAATGCGGTAACAATTGAAGCAGAGACTATCCCAGAACAGCGCACAGAAAAAACACCAAACCTAAAAGTCGCTATTCATCCCGATTACCCGGAACAACAAGTTTCAATTGGTGGATCTTTATCTGACAAAGGTAAAGCAGCCGTATGCGCACTCTTGCAGAAGAACCTGGACATCTTCGCATGGGAACCAAAACACATGACAGGAGTGCCACACTCTATCACAGAGCATAAGCTGCAAATCCGACAAGGATATCCCCCAATACGGCAGAAGAAGCGCGGCCAGGCTCCAGATCGCGCAAAGGTTATTCTGGAAGAAGTACATAAACTCGTAGACGCAGGCATCATGCGCGAAGTGTACTACCACGACTAGCTCTCTAACCCAGTTATGGTAAAGAAGAGCGATGGCAGTTGGAGAATGTGCATGGACTTCACGGACCTTAACAAAGCATGTCCACAGGACTGCTATCCACTGCCAGAAATAGACTGGAAGGTAGAATCCCTGTGCGGATACCCTTTCAAATGCTTCCTAGACGCATACAAAGGGTATCACCAAATTCAGATGGCAGTCGAAGACGAAGAAAAAACAACTTTCCACACCAGTCAAGGAGTGTACTGCTACACAAAAATGCCTTTTGGCTTAAAAAATGCAGGCGCAACATACCAACGACTGGTGGACACAGCTTTCAAGAAACAAGTAGGCCGCAACTTGGAGGTCTACGTTGACGACCTTGTCATCAAAAGCCACACAGAGGATGAATTGGTGCGCGACATCGAGGAGACGTTCAGAACATTGGGACGAATAAACATGAAGTTAAATCCCAAGAAGTGCACCTTCGGCGCAACCGAAGGCATGTTCCTTGGATACTTAATAGAACCCGATGGAATCAAGCCTTGTCCAGAAAAAACAAAGGCTGTTATTGATCTCCCCTCACTGCGTACACTTAAAGAAGTCCAGTTATTGAACGAAAAGTTAGCAGGGCTAAACCGTTTCTTATCTAAGTCAGCAGATAAATCCCTTCCTCTCTTTAAAACGCTCACGAAGTGTACTAAAAAGGGAGACTTTCGCTGGACCGAAGAAGCGGAGGAAGCTTTCCAACAACTTAAACACCATCTGGCATCTCTTTCCAAACTTGTCGCACCGTGACCAGGGGAAGAGCTAATCATGTACTTATCGGCAACTCATGGAGCAGTTAGCGCAGTACTATTGACAGATAGGAACTCCGTCCAGACACCCATATATTTTGTAAGCAAAGCCCTGAAGAGGACAAAGACTAACTACAGCGCTATAGAAAAGTTGGTCTTAGCTCTAGTATTCGCAGCCAAAAGGCTGCGCAGATACTTTCAAGCGCACCCAATAGCTGTAATCACCGATCAGCCAATCAAACAAGTTATCTCTAAACCTAACGCATCAGGACGGTTACAAAAATGGAGTGTACTGTTAAGTGAATATAATATCTCATATAGACCGCGCATTGCAATCAAAGGACAAATCTTAGCCGATTTCATCGTGGAGAACCCAGATAGTGACAGTCCAACATCTGCAACCAAAACAGATCTACAGGAACCCTGGATTCTGTTCACAGATGGGTCCTCATGTGTAGATGGATCAGGCGCGGGCCTTATTCTCACAAATCCAGAAGGTATGGAATTCACCTATGCGTTGCGCTTTGAATTCACAGCCACAAACAATGAGGCAGAATACAAAGCCCTACTGGCCGGACTACGCATCGCAATCCAAATGGGTGTACGCAACCTGGAAGCAAACGTAGATTCTCGGCTAGTCGCTAACCATGTGCCAGGTGAATATGAAGCCAAGGATGAGCACATGATCCAATACCTGGAAAAGACAAAGTCCTTGATCAAAAACTTCGACAGGTTCACAATAAAACAGGTGCCCAGAGGAGATAACAGGAAGGCTAATGCGCTCAGTAAGATCGCATCAACAAGCTTCGCGCACCTCTCAAAACAGGTATTGGTAGAAACCCTAAAAAACAAGTCAATCTTGGAGATGGAGATATCCACAGTGATAGATGAACAAGATCCTACATGGATGACACCTATCATTGAATTCATCAGCAAGGGAATCTTACCACAAGATCATAAGGACGCTCGAAGAGTGCGGCGCACAGCGCAACGATTTGAACTACGAGACAACATACTCTATCGACGCTCTTTCTTACAACCTTGGCTCAGATGTGTTGGACCTCTTCAAGCAGACTATGTACTCAGAGAAATCCACGCTGGATCATGTAGCATGCACTCAGGGCCGCGATCTGTGGTGGCAAGCGCTCTACGGTCAGGGTATTATTGGCCAACCATGCACCGCGACGCACGCGATCTGATAAAGAAATGCAGCAATTGTCAAGTACATAGGCCAATCCCGCGCCGACCACAACAAGAGCTAACACCTATTACCTCACCATGGCCATTTTACAAATGGGGCATTGACATCGCGGGACCCTTTCCTGTTGCAGCAGGAGGAGTAAAGTTCCTCATCGTAGCCATAGACTACTTTACGAAGTGGATTGAAGCAAAGGCGGTGGTGAGCATCACAGGAAACCAAGTCAAACGCTTTGTCTGGGATAACATTATCTGTCGCTTCAGACTACCGGGAGAGATCATATCAGACAATGGAAAACAATTCTGTGATAACCCATTCAAAGATTGGTGCGCACAATTGAACATCACGCAACACTTCGCTTCAGTAAAACACCCACAAACCAATGGCTTAGTTGAGCGCGCAAACCGCAGCCTAGGGGAAGGAATAAAAGCGCGTCTCGACAGACACAAAGGAAGGTGGGTGGATGAGCTCTCGCATGTCTTATGGGCGCATCGCACCACAATCAAAACCAGTACTGGCGACACGCCATTCTCCCTTGTCTATGGAACAGAAGCCGTCATACCAGCTGAGATAGGAATTCCAACTATACGAACAGCAGAGGTCAACGTCACAACAAATGACGAGGAGCGGCGCATAGACTTAGACTTGCTGGAAGAAAGGCATGAACGCGCAGCTATACGCGAGGCAAAGGCTAAGGCAAAAATGAAGAAGTATTATGATGCAAAGGTCAAACACACTTCATTCAGGCCAGGAGACTTTGTATACCGCGCCAACGACACGAGTCACGCAGAAGACACAGGCAAGCTCGGACCAAAATGGGAAGGACCTTACGAGGTCACAGATGCACTCAGCAACGGTGCATACAGACTGCGCGACATGGAAGGTCACGACCTAGCGCGCACTTGGAACATCTGCAATCTTAAAAGATGTTACTTTTAGGCTACGACCATTACACAAACACCTTTGCATCCTAAGAGGTGCCTAATAAGTGTTTGTTTCTCTTTTCTTACCTAGGAATTGTATTTTTATTTTTTCAAAAAAACTTGCAAGTATCAATAAAATGTTATGGTTTCTAGCTAACTCCATAGCGTATTTCACTTTATTGCGTACATACTTATATGTGTCAATATTGTTATCTTATATTTTTGCCTACATGGCGTGCATGCACTAATTAAAGACCCACGAAGGCATAAAGGATGAGTAAACCTACTAATTTACTCGTTGAGTAAGAGGGTTGCAAACCCATCAACATTGGATCACGCATCCTTGCTAAGCGCCTTACTTTTGAGACGTCGAGGTAAGTTTCACGTGCGCATCCTACGACGGGTGCGCAAATATTAAGTACACCGTACAAGCTTAGCAAATAACGAGCCAAGACACTTGGTCAAATAATAAAACTTAGAAAACAATGCAAGTATATTTCTTAAAGTCACGCACTTAACAAGCCAAGACACTTGGTCAAATAATAAAACTTAGCAAACCATGCAAGTATATTTCTTAAAGTCACGCACTTAACAAGCCAAGACACTTGGTCAAATAATAAAACTTAGCAAACAATGCAAGTATATTTTTTAAGTCACACACTTAATTAACAAAAAGGTATCTTATTCAACATTTTTACACAAAAATTACAAGGAAAGATACACTTCATTATTTACATAATACATATACAAAAATAGCCTACACGCTATGGCGATGCTCAGGGCTATCCTCCGGAGCAGCAGAACTCCCCGCCTCCTGAAGCTTTCTCAGAATCAACGCGTCCTTGGGAGATACGGTAGGAACACTCACGGGAACCCCATCAGACCTGGGGATGTGTGCAGCACCCACGCCACACAACACTGCCTTGCCCTGAATACCCCTCTTTTGGGCAGCCCTCTGAGCGTGACGCTCCAGAACCTCTTTCAAGGGAATCTCCCTTTCAAAAGCAAACGGAGTGAGGATGTGGCGAGGTTGCGCGAACACGGGAATCTGCAGCTGCGACACATCAGGCTTCAAGAAGTAATCTGGTTGCGCCTCTGCATCCTCTAAAAGGTGGCGCTCCAAAGTCAACCCCACCATAAGTACATCTATGGGGTTGTCTTGGTCGCGCTCCAACCTTCCAATGTGCGGAACTCGAGGACCTTCAACCCTGCCATAGCCTGCATCAACTCATCATACGCAGCCGCATTTTAACCAGGGACTTCTGCCAAGTCCTTGCTCAGAAGCTTGGCCTCATGGAGATCCTCCATAGCCTGCGACTTCCCACGAGCCACCGCACAGTGAACCACCTTCCCAAAGGCGTCCAACACCTCTTGGGACTCAAGAGTGCCCATAGCTGCCAGGCGCAGCCCGTGGCTAATCAACCACCTACATCAACAAAGACAATTTGTGTTAAGAAAAAGCATAGCAACAAAAAATATTATAAAGAAGAAGAGTAAAAAGGAAATACCTGCGCTCGACAATGGTCAACATCAAATGAGGGTATAACTCCTCATCGTACTCGATGCTCAGACCGCGCAGCTTGTTCTCCTGAACCTGGATGATCTTCTCCATATCCTCCTTGAACTTGGCGATGCTAGCAAAGTGCTCCACCTTCTTCTCCTCCAAAAACCTCACAGCCCAAGTCATGTCAGACTTATAATGATGAAGCTGCCTGCGCGCCTGCTCCACCTCAGCCAGTGCGGACAACTTCTCATGGGTGACCTTCTCAGTATACACCCTGGAGGACTCCAACTCCTCCTGCGCTTTCGCCAGCTGCGCACGGAGCCTAGCTATCTCCTCATCCTTCTGGGCGAGAGTACTACTCTCCCCGACATACTTCTTCTTCAACTGAGCCACCAGCTCAGCCTGACGCGTAGCAGTCGCAGCTAACTCATCCATCAGTTGTTGCGCCTCTACACCTTCAGCAACCTTGGCTTTCCCCTCCTTGTTTTCATTCTGCGGAGAGGAAACTACATACACGAAAACTCCATCATTCTTCGTGGCATCATCCCTAAAATACATGAAGACGACAGTTAGTACATATTCCAACAAGTAATATACAAGAAACATAATAGAGACGCAGATACTTACAGAAATGGAGAGGCCTCGGCAGCCTTCTTATCCGCGCCAGGAGCGGATGTCTCCTCCTCCGCGGACGACTCCGCATCCCCAATGAGGTAGCGTCGTCTCTTCTTGGTGCCACTGCTCTCAGCCTCCCCTTTGCGCTTAATATTCTGCGCCACCTCCTTCTTCAGCACCTCCTCAGGCTTGAGGATTTCCACGCTGTCAGAAGATTCAGCGCGCGCCTCCTCTTGCGCCATCTCGACATTTGGCGCCACGCTCTGAACAGGCGTTACCTAGAGCGGCGGCGTATTCTCAGGGACAACCTCCGGCAGCACTGTCAAACGACCCTCGGTCGCCTCCAGTAGCGGCTGCTCACCCTCCCTCAGAGGGCGCACTCCCACAGTTACCTGCTTCGGTTTCTCCAGCTTATAAACGGCGAACAGATCCATCTCTGCGCACATAAACAAAACAATAAAGAAGAAAGGATTAGTTATTAAAGGTGCGCATACAAAAAGACTTACATATTTGAAGTAGAAGGGACGAACACCCACCCCGGCCTTCCCCACTTATAAAAGTGGGCACCTCGTCAGCAGCGCCGAAGTAATTGCGACTCAACCCCATGTGCACCAAAAACTCCTCTGGATAAGGGTTAATGGATAGGCGGTTGGCATCAAGAGTCTGTGCATCAGTCAGCCTATAGGAACCGGGGCGGGGCGCCCATCCCTTGGCAAAGTATCCTGAGTATAAAACTCAAAGGGCGATGGAAAAACCACATCATCAACCCAGAAAAAATGCTCCCTCCAATTTCTCAGGGAGTCTACCTTCTCAGTGTAACACTGAAGCGCCTGGGGGCAATGGTCGGCTCTATCGTAAGTAAACGGCAGTTTACTTCAAAATTCGACACCTTAGCCGCACCTATACAGTACAGCTGTGAGATGTGGAGGCGATAGTGGTTGAGCAAATCACTCAAGAAGATAGATATCGGTACGCGGTAATTCGTGTACTCGAAGAATTTCGTGTATAACCCTATTTTCCCTTCGGGGAAATCGGCTATACACGCGTTAACATCTGGAGCCTCTGGACGCACATCCAGAGGAATGAAGTAGTCAGATGTAAACTGGGTAACATCATTCTCCGTCATCGCAGAGCGAAAGTCCTCTAACTGGGCAACCATTTTCATTAATTCACTAAGAAACGCACACAAAAATTACCTAATGAAATGATTACTTTCTTTGCAAAAATACACTTTTAAAAGAAGTGAGCAAGGGTGAGTGTGTGTTTTTACTGTGTGTTTTTGTAACAATGGGGGCGGTAACTATTATATAGGGAGTAAAAAACCCTAAATGATGTCCACGTGGATCCCACTCACAAAAACGTGTGGCTAGAACCGAAACGGTACATGCACTTTTTCCCGATTTACGAGGGCCACGTGGACACAACCCCCAATTTTCGAGGTATTCCTTTTGAAATATCTATGACTAGGTGCATTTCACTCTAAAATGGGCGGCAATATTTCAATGTTCTCCCGCCACGCTTACCGCTGTTAATATTAGTCTAGCATCCGCGGCTACAAGCCGCGCACACTAGACTGGGGGGACATGATGACGTATAGTCTATATATGGGCCACGAGCCCAAATGATAAACATTACTAAGGCCCAAAACCACCATGCGTGGGCTATTGTAACTTGGGCCGCATCAATGATGGGAACAGGCTCACGTAAGCCCAAACCCAAATAAGCTATACACGGTATAGATAAGGATCATCTATCTATGGAATAGATATCCTTACCCGGATAAGCACCATGGGTGCGAAACGTAAGGAGCACGAACCCTACAAGGATTCTGCGCCTATATAAGGAATGACATAACTCTCATTCAAGGTACGATTCACAAACCCTAACTCTTTACGAGAACCCTAAATCGATTACTTACTCTCACGCCGGAGTCTAATCGTGGGAGACAATCCCACGATAAGCCTAACGGTGTTGTTTATTTTCTTAGTGCGCAGGTTACAAGTACTAAGAAGCGAATTGGTACGAGAGCAAGAGCCCATAATCAGGAATGCCCAACTTTTGTATCAACAAGTTTCTTTCATCATTTCTTTAACTCACTTATCAACATTCTTCTTAGCATTCATAACAGCATTACTATGACTATAACTAATATCTTTTTCTAATTTACTAATTCTCCATTTAAGACCTTCCATCAGCTTATTCTTAGCCTTAGCATTACATTTTCATTATAGTATTTTACTAGATCATTTGACCATCTAAGTTTCTCACTCTCTGCAATTGACATACCCAAATCACAAGCAAGATCAATTTTACTCCTCATTTGCACCCATTCATCACTTCCAACATCAACACTGTCAGTACCTTCTTTAGCTAACACATCAAAAGTATTCTTAATACTAGTAACATTTTTAGGTTTAGTCTTACTAACATTTTCATTAACACTTGAGATTCCCTTCCCTTTATTCTGAAAATTACTCTTGTTTTTAGCATCCATAATCAACCCATCATCAACTTTTTTAGCATTACTCCCCACAGGAACAAATTTCACATCATTACCAACATTGTTACCTCTCTGATTCATCCCTCCTCTACCAACAAAACCACCTCTTCCCCTAGTATAAAATCCACCTCTATTCATAGACTAATCACTATTCTGTTGTCCATTAAACCTACTAGTACTTGCACCATTCCTAGTAAACTTCTTAGCCTCCTGCCACTCCTTACTTCCTTTACTAACTACATTAACCTTTGTAGTATTAGTCCCATTATCCTTAACCATATCAGATTTATCCACCTCAGTACTCACTCTACTGCTACAAGTTCTTAAATCATGCCCAAAAACTTTACAAAAGGTGCAAATGGGAGGTCTCCAAGTGTACTCAACCTTAAGTTTCATTGATCTACCCAATTTCTCATAACACACTTCTACAAACTCCACCAATTCCTCAGAAGCATCCACTTCAATAAGCACCCTAGCAAAACTAGCTCTTCCATATGCTTTTTCACACATAGAAGTAGTAATTCTGTCCGTTATAATGGGATTCCCAATTCCACTAGCAATCCTACTAATACCTTGAACATTCCATGCCTCAAGTGGTACATTCATGATCTTAACCCATATTGGAACTTTAGTTGGATTTGGCCTCTCCATACACATACCAGCCTCCCACTTTTGAACAAAGAAAGGCTTATTGTCAACCAACCAAGGTCCATTCTCAAGCACAAAGTTCATCCCTTCCACATATTTGAACTTAAGAAACAACAAACCACACTCATTAGTGATTATCTCAGCCAACTGATGAGTTCTCCACATCCTCCTTAAATGCCCAGAAATTTCATTGTAATTCATTTTCAACCCCACAAAGTATCCCACCAGTGTTAAATCCCATTTTTTACTACCTTCTTCAATTAGAGGATCCATGTCTACAACAATTCTACCATGCTCATTCGTTCTAACAGGTACCTTAGATAACTTGTTATTACCATAACCAGTCAAACCCTTGAAAGCAGAGGCAAAGGATACATTATTATGCATAAACTTCTCAGTCATAACAGTATCATTAACCTCACTTCTTAACCCTGCAACATTTTTGCCCACCACATTGTTTACAGTTTCACTTAGGCTAGGCCATTGACTTCTAGCACCAACCCTCTTCAATCAATTATCACTACCAGTATTAGCAAGACTACTAGATACACCATTAGTGGGATTTAACACATGATTCTCCTTAAAAGGAACAGGCATTTCACCAATATCTTTCCTACCATCTTTACTAGCATAATCCCCATTAGATACATTAACAGGTATACCATCACAATTTATAGTAGCAGATTTATAACTCACCTTATCATTTAAAGCCACAGATTCAACATAAGTCTTACTATGATTAACAATCCTAGGATTTGATACACCTTCGCCAACCAAACCTTGAGAATTAGAAACCATAGCAGCCTCATTATTCCCATCATTCAGCTCAACCTCACCATCCTTCAATTCCATATCCTCAGCTTCATCACCCTCAAATTCCAAACCATCCATATCCTGAGACAAACTTCTACTCTTACCACTACCTTCCTTACTATTCTTCTTAACACCCAAAGAACCCTTAGAGCCCATACTAGTGTTCTTCATAGCCTGCTTATTATCATTTCTAGAATTCCTAGTATTTCTCTTGTTTCGTACTAATTCATTAGATCCAAGTGGGAGTGAGGGTGGGGTGGGATTAGGGTTTATGAGATCTGGGTTGAGTGGATGAGGATTTAGATCCGACATGATTAATGAGAATACAAACACAAAATCATACTAGGAAAGTGTTAATGAGGATTAAATGAAAAGTAGATGACTAACGGAAATTATTGTAAAATGGAAAAGGATGAACAGTAAGAGAATTAATTGATCAAAGAGTGTATGAAATTATGGAAGAAAATTATATGGATAGTAAGAGAATGAATAGTAGATTACAAAGCAATAAACAAAATCAAAATCCAATGGTTAGATCGAATTTAGATGATGAATTTCATGATAAAATGTGATGAACATCTTAGAGAGAGAAAGTAGCACACACACACTCTTGCATACACTCTTGCCCTACCATCTAGAATAATACATCATAGAGGATTTACGTCCCCCGTACACTTGAACTTTTACATACTTTACAATCAACTATTCTAATGACTCGAATCAAGATAATCAAAGCACTTGGAGTACTATTAAAGATTAACGCACATATGGGGGTAATAAATGATGTCTTCCCCATTACTTCATAACACTAGTACTTTACCCATGAGTCCCAATCGTCCCAAAACAATATGTACAAGATATGACTCGACTTAGCAACATGTAATCAATTAGATAATTAACTAAGGGTTTAAACATATAACAATAATGCACTAAAGATGAGTGCATACAAGGAAGGCTAAGGCGATTTGGGTGTACATTTGGGTGGATTGTAGCAAATTCTTCCTTTAAGTAAGATGCTTAAAGTTAGAAATGAAAAGATAGGCTCGGAGGGGTGTACTAGGGGTATCGTGTACTAAAAATGAGTACAATGCAAAGGTGTGGAAGAATTAGTTGACTTTATAGTCAAATAATTATGACTTTATTGGTCAAGTAATTACGATACGGGTTTAACACAAGGGTGATCCTAATGCCTCTTATCATGTAGTAAATCCTAACTACATGAATGTAGTCTCACTAGCGGTCTCGGGATGCATCACTAACGCAAGTTCTAGAATCTAAATGCTACCGGTACACTCATAAGCACCAATAATGAATGCTTTTTTCCTAAAGATCTAAAGGCGAACCTCACATATTTGGGTGGAAAATTTTGAGTGGTACGGGTTTTTTTTTTTTTTTTGTGCTAGTCATACAACTCCTATCCATGAGACGCTCATTACACTTGATTTTTTTTTTGTGCTAGAACAAAAACTAGATTTGGCTACACCCAATAAGTGTGACGAAATACATATAGTCACACATGATTTTTCGAGTGTGTGTGACTAAAGGTCACGTGATCGTAGGGTACCTACGGTCACATGTTTGAGTTCTTTTTAGTCTCTATTACAAAAAAGTAACCAAAACCAAAATATGTGTGACTAATTAGGTACAGATTTAGTATGATTAATTAGTATTAGTGACCGTAAACACTGTATAGTCACACAAAGCATTTTTTTATAAATATTTAGTCACATACAATTAAGCATAAAGTGGCCAAAAGTGTGAATAAGTGTGACCATATGCTGTTTAGAGTGAAGAAATGTGTATTTTATGTGACTATTAATCATCCAATGGCCACATAAATTTTATGTTTATGTGGCCTTTTGTAACATTTAGTCACACAAAGCATGTTTCTTTAAGGTATTTAGTTACATACAATTAACCATAAAGTGACTAAAAGTGTGAATAAGTGTGACCATGTGTTGTTTAAAGTGAAGAAATATGTATTTTGTGTGACTATTGTTCATCTAATGACCACTTGAATTTTGTGTTTGTGTGGCCTTTT
Source organism: Artemisia argyi (assembly GCA_030686995.1). Taxonomy (NCBI): domain Eukaryota; kingdom Viridiplantae; phylum Streptophyta; class Magnoliopsida; order Asterales; family Asteraceae; genus Artemisia; species Artemisia argyi. The sequence goes on along the minus strand of CM060686.1, from coordinate 151,533,445 downwards.
GTAACATTTAGTCACACAAAGCATGTTTCTTTTGTGTATTTACTCACATACAACTAATAATTAAGTGACTAAAAGTGTTAATAAGTGTGACCATATGGTGTTTAAAGTAAATAAATGTGTATTTTGTGTGACAATTGATCATCCGATGGCCACATGAATTTTATGTTTGTGTGACCTTTTGTAACATTTAGTCATACAAAGCATGTTTCTTTTAGGTATTTAGTCACATACAATTAAGCATAAAGTGACTAAAAGTGTGAATAAGTGTGACCAATTGCTGTATAAAGTGAATAAATGTGTATATTGTGTGACAATTGTTCATCCAATGGCCACTTGAATTTTATGTTTTTGTGGCCTTTTGTAACATTTAGTCACACAAAGCATGTTTCTTTAAGGTATTTAGTCACATACAATGAAGAATAAAGTGACTAAAAGTGTGAATAAGTGTGATCATATGGTGTATAAAGTAAAGAAATGTGTATTTTGTGTGACTATTGATCATACAATGGCCACATGAATTTTATGTTTATGTGGCCTTTTGTAACATTTAGTCACACAAAGCATGTTTCTTTTGCGTATTTATCCACATACTATTAAGCATAAAGTGACTAAAAGTGTAAATAAGTGTGACCATATGATGTTTAAAGTGAAGAAATGTGTATTTTGTGTGACTATTGTTCATCCAATGGCCACTTGAATTTTATGTTTGTGTGGCCTTTTGTAACATTTAGTCACACAAAGCATGTTTCTTTTGTGCATTTAGTCACATACAATTAAGAATAAAGTGACTAAAAGTGTGAATAAGTGTGACCATATGGTGTTTAAAGTGAAGAAATGTGTATTTTGTGTGACTATTGTTCATCCAATGGCCACTTGAATTTTATGTTTATGTGGCCTTTTGTAACATTTAGTCACACAAAGCATGTTTCTTTTGGTTATTTAGTCACATACAATTAAGCATAAAGTGACTAAAAGTGTTAATAAGTATGACCATATGCTGTTTAAAGTGTAGAAATGTGTATTTTGTGTGACTATTGATCATCCAATGGTCACATGAATTTTATGTTTATGTGTCCTTTTGTAACATTTTGTCACACAAAGCATGTTTGTTTTGGGTATTTAGTCACATACAATTAAGTATAAAGTGACCAAAAGTGTTAATAAGTGTGACAATATGTTATTTAAAGTGAAGAAATGGGTGTTTTGTGTGACTACTGATCATCCAATGGCCACATGAATTTTCTTTTGTGTGGCCTTTTGTAATATTTAGTCACTTAACAAATTATCCAAACAGTGATCAAAAGTGTTAATAAATGTGACTATATGTATCTTTTAGTCACATTTAAGAAATCAGTATATATCAAAACAAATTCAAATATATATATATATCAAAACAAATTCAAATACAATAAAATGGGAATGTATACAACTGAACCAAATTTAAAATTGTAATGTCGTACATAATAAAATTCTCAATAATTTAAGGACTTCTGACTCTTCTTCTTAGCTTGCTTTTGCATGGCATCACCAGCTACATAGCATATCAGAACTCACTTGAACAAGTCGCAATGCCAGAAAACCTTAATCTGCAGTGTGTATATATGGTACTGGTAGATAAGTAAAAGTCATTACTACTATATGGAACTGTATGAAAATGAATCAAAAAGATTAATAAGTTTAGCAGAAATTAATACCATACCTTGTACTATTGTTTAAGTTCTGTTCTCCATTTGTAAACTAGTTTAGAAGTTGGGCAGACAATTTCATCTTCACGTAGCTTTTGCTTCTTACCCTTTTTATGCTCCAACAACAAAATGGTTTTTGTTAACCATTAGGTTAACAAATAGAAAAGGAATTACAGCGATATGAAGACTTTGATAACCATTAGGTTTTGGGGTTGCAATGTAGTCTTTCATCTGTAGAAGAGTTCAAATAGGCTATTAATTATAACGTTAATAAGAGAAGGATCCAAATTTTAATTGAATATCAGGATAGTAGTTGCAAACTGATCAGGTCAGGCGAGTTGTGCATAGTTAGCTGTACAATTTACACAAATTATAATAAATCCACAAATCATATCAATAATCAAACAGAGAAGGCAGCATTCAAGCCATAAATATCAATATTTTATTTGGCTTGTTATCTATAGGTGAGTTTGGGAAGTAGTGGCAAAAAAGAGAATATTATTAGACTGCGCATATGCAGAGTGACATACTACCGGATCATAATAACTTTGGTTATATGCACCACTTTGAAAACCCAAAACAAATCATCTAAATTTCTGCTAATGATATGAAAGGGAGAGACAATCAAGTCTATACCACTATCAGATACAATTATTGAGAATAGAGTCAGCAGCACTTACTTCAAGGACCTGCTGTTCAACTGTTCTGTCATCACTAGCGGCACGACCACCAACATAAGTAAGATACTGCATAATCAATTTTGTTGTCTCAGTTTTCCCAGCCCCACTTTCTCCGCTAACCAATATTGACTGGCTTTTTGCATCACCCATCATTGCTCTTAATATACACAACCAGACAGATGCTAAGAGATCATATTACCCTTAAGTATTCATAAATTGACAACAAAAATTACACAAGATCTGAGGAACCTGTAAGATGTGTCTGCCACAGCAAATACATGGAGGCTTAGATCACCAAATGGAGCTCCCATATACTGTTCCATCATGTGTACATTATAAAGATGAGAAAGCCTTGTGAATGGGGTTAACAGCAATTAGGATGCTTCCTGTGTATGTCTGACATAAACACCCACAATCGATTCAAAACAAATTAAAGAATGATTCAAAATGTATTAATGAAAAAAGTAAAAGAAAGATAGTATTGCTAAGTAACGTCAAAATTGTTTAGACATTAACTTGTAGGTGAGCACTGAAGGAAGAAGTAGAAATCGTAAATGAACAAAACTTCACACATTTGAAACTCCATTCAACTAATTTTATCAAGTATATCTATAGTTATATTTACGAAAATGTTAGCAAATCTTGTGACTATTAGCTAAATTTCTATACATAAATGTCCTATGTATCTCCATTGATCCTTTGTAAACTTAATATAATCTAGATAAAGCTTGTTTGTGACATACAAAGATGCATAGGATATTGTAAGCTCAATGTGTCTTAAGAGCATGGAACAAACAAAATCATGAAATGATTCAAAGAAAGACCACTAATAAACGCATATAGCTTTTGGTGATTTCATCTTATCCAAACTTATGAAAGAGCACTTTCATGTTCATTTTCTACTTCTTCAAGTGTAAGTGTCATTCGCAAATGAATATATAGATTACCCAGCCCCAAGAAGCCTCATGTCCATTCTCAAAGATTGAGTAAGCATGAGACATAGTGGTGGAGCCAAATTAGGTAGTTGCCAGATGGTCCAAAGAGCAATAACTGTGTGACACCTCACAGAAGTAACAAAATTTCTAAGAACTATCACAATACAAAAACGTGTCAAAATGGGCAGGTCATGGTATGGGTCAAAATGGGTCAGATATTATGTAAAGATGGAAAACGGACAGGTCTGTTAGTTTAGACAGTGTTTACAGGTTCATATGGGTCCTTTTCAAAAGACGTTAAGAAGTTCGAGTTGGGCTAGTTTCATAAAACGATATGGGTCTTAAAGACACTTTGCTTCACTTTGACCTGTTGGACCTAGTCAACCCAATTTTGGATGTTTCAACTTTTAACCCACGCACTTTATAATTATGGGTAAAAAAATGCTATTTCTGATAAAGCAATAAAGTAACAACAGGCATAGAAACGTACTGCAGCTATCGAAGAGCTGGAATCCTCTCCAAGCTGAGGATGAGTGACAAAGCACCCAACTGCTTGTTTATTCTGCCTTAAGAAATTGATAATGGCCAAATAATTAACAGTTCCACCATTGATCATGTCATGTATAGAGAAAATAGGAATCATCATACAAAGCCATACAAGATCAGACTATATTAAAACTTTAGATGGTAGTGAAAAGAAACTCACCAGATCAGTCATATTCCACTGAGCAACAGATGGATTAACCTCAGACGCACGCCCTGACTCATGATAATGAAGCTGAATATAAAATCAAAGACCAAGTTAATATGGATATCAGGAGAAACGACATTACAATAAATAACTTTAGAGGCTTTATCACAGAAAAAAAAAAAAGAAAAAAAAAAGAAAACAACAACTACTTCAACTACTTTTAAGAGCCTCCACATTACACAAACGGGTCAAAATAAGTGGGTCATGTTGCAGGTCAGAATGGGTCAAACAATACAGAAAATATGTACAAGTCGAGATGGTTATTTTTTAATATGAGTTCAAATAGTTCTACTAAGGTTGACCGATTACATTTTGTCAGTTTTACTAACTTTAAAAATTATCCATTTTGACCCGTAACATGACCCACTCATATTTCATACCAAAAGCCATCAGGTTAAAAAATGAAGAATGCATCCTACAAAAGCCATCCGTAGTCAACATCAGCTAATGTCAAACTTAACGGCTTATGCCAAAAGCCAATCATTATATAGTGACAAGCTGTTGCCTATAATATCCAAATCTAACATGAATTTGCTTGCTAATTAAGTTTGTTGCATACCTTGGTACGTTTTAGATCAGCCAGCAGTTTTGACATGTCTCTGCCCAAGAACTCACCAACAAATTCAAATGCCAACTTTGATTCATTAGAGTCTCTCACAGACATATCTGCACCATAAGATTTCACAAAAGTGGATCATTTACAGACTGAGCAATGTTAGCAATGAATAGAAGTAAACAAGCACAACAGTCAATAGCATTACCAAGAGGCCCTCTTCCAAACTCAGTCTTCACCAAGGATCTCTCAACTATCTCACTCCTGCAATTCATTAGATATGGATAGAATCACGTTAATAGTGTATCATTGACACAAAGAGCAAAACTACTAAAATGTAAACAGAAATGCGAAAATTACTCTTTTGAATTTGACTCTTCTAGAGCCTCAGGAGCAGTAGTAACCTGAAACCAAAATCGCATTATCAGCCACATGCCCACCTATCACCTAATACACACCAAACACAAAACAGTATAAAGAAAAGACATGTTTTTATGTCCCATTATTCATTCCAGTTCAAAAATCAATTTTGTACAGAAAATCAATAAAATTAGAACAAAAACAGTGCCATTCCAAGTAAAACGAAGTTGTTTATTGATCACATCTTTGAGAACAAAGATGTCACTAGCTCATCGTTGTTGCACTCGTTAATATTGGTAGTCTTCAAACACCATAAAGATTACGTTGGTTATTGATGGTGAGACCGTTAACGTGATCAGTGCATATGCACCTCAAGTGGGTCGCAGTGACATGGAGAAGAGGAGTTTCTGGGACTCCCTTGACGCGCTCGTGAGGGAGTGCCCTGCAGACCAGTGACTGATTATAGGTGGTGACTTGAACGGTCATATAGGAGCTACAACGGATGGATACGAGGGGGTTCACGGAGGTTTCGGCTATGGAGTTAGGAATGAGGAAGGTTGCTCGATACTAGAATTTGCTACCGCTCACAATTGGTGGTGGCGAACTCTTTCTTCAAGAAGAGAGACGTCCACTTAATTACCTTCCAAAGTGGGGGTCACAGCACCCAGATTGACCACCTGCTGGTGCGCAGAGATGACCTTAGAGCATGTAAGGACTGCAGGGTTTTCCCTGGCGAGGTATGCTCATCCCAACACAGATTGGTTGCATTGGACGCACTTTTTCAGGGGCGACGACACAAGAGAGAGGCGATAGGGATGCCGAGGATCTTGTGGAAGAATCTGAACGGAGATGCTGAGGAGTCGTTTAGAGCGAAAGTCTTTAAGGGTCTCTCTGCTCGAGCGGAGGACTTGACTTCTACGGACGCGAACCAGTTGTGGAGCACCCTTGCGTGTACCATCAGAGATGCGGCAAAGGTTTCCTTGGGAGTGACTAGTGGGTCATCGAGAACCCAGTCATCCCGCAGGGAATCGTGGTGGTTCAGTGAGGAGGTGCAAATCAAAGTAGCAGAGAAACAAGCTCGGTTCAAAGAGCTTCTTTTGAACAGAGAGAGCCATCAAGCGGATAGGACCGCTGCCGAAGAGAGGTACAAAGTGGCTAAAAGAGAAGCAAAGAAGGCAGTAGCTGTAGCGAAGGACAAGGCGTATGAAGACTTGTATAAGAAATTAGACTCCAAAGAGGGAGCAAATGATATCTTCAGAATAGCTAAAGCCCATGAGAGAAGAAGAAGGGATTTAGGTAACATAAAGTACATCAAAGATGAAGGAGGACGCACCATCGTGATCGACGAAGATATTAGGAAGAGATGGGGATAGTATTTCTCCTCTCTCTTTAACGAGGGGAGCACCGAGGGTAGCGGGGAAGGAGAGAACCCAAGCAAACAGTTGTTACCAGAATGCTACTGCTCGAGGATCAGCCAAGGAGAAGTGAAGGTTGCTTTACAAAAGATGGGTAGAAACAAAGCAGTAGGCCCAGATCAAATTCCCATAGAAGCTTGGAAGAGCCTATGAGATGAGGGGGTTAAATGGTTGACCTGTCTCTTCAACAAGATTTTCTCCGGTGCTAAGATGCCAGAAGAATGGAGACTTAGCGAAGTCATCCCCATCTTTAAGAACAAGGGTGACGCTAAAGTGTGTAGCAACTATAGAGGTATTAAGCTACTTGCTCACACAATGAAGCTCTGGTAGAGAGTTATTGAGAGGAGGTTAAGAAGGGAGACCAGGGTGTCAGAGAACCAATTTGGTTTTATGCCTGGGAGGTGCTCAGTAGAGGCTATCCACCTCCTTAGAAGTCTCATGGAGAAGTTTAGAGAAAGACAAAAAGATTTGCATATGGCTTTCCTTGATCTAGAAAAGGCATATGATAGTGTCCCACGGGAGTTGATTTGGAGGACTCTAATAGATAAAGGGACCCAAAGGAGATACCTAAGAGTCATTAGGGATATGTACGAGGGGGCGAAGACCCGTGTATGGTCCATGGTGGGGACCACTGAGTTTTTCCTGGTGGAAGTTGGACTTCACCAAGGATCAACCATTAGCCCTTACCTCTTTGCCTTGATTCTAGATGAGATATCTCGAGGGATTCAAGAGAACATTCCTTGGAGCATGATTTTCACAGACGCTATTGTGTTGGTTGCAGAATCGGCGGAAGGGCTAAACTACAGACTGGAGCACTGGAGAGAAGCACTGGAAGACAATGGCCTCCGGGTTAGCAGAGAGAAGACTGAATACATGAGATGTGATTTCGGTAGCAACGAGATCGGCCTTAACGAGGAGATGGAATTCGGGTCGGCGACCAGATTCTCCAACCAAAGGAGTCTTTTAGATATTTGGGCTCGGTGATTCACAAGTCAGGGAGGATAGATGATGATGTTACCCACCGTATTAGAGCAGGTTGGGCGAAATGGAGGGCGTCTTCAGGAGTACTCTGTGATAAGAAAGTCCCCTTTAAGTTAAAGGGAAAATTCTATAAGGTGGCGATTAGACCAGCTATCTTGTACGGGTCAGAGTGTTGGCCTATCACGAAAGCCCAAGCTAACAGAGTGGAAGTGGCAGAACTGAGAATGCTAAGGTAGATTTGTGGTAAGACCAGGCTTGATATGATTCCAAACGGAGTTTTTAGAGCAGAACTCGAAGTTGAAACTGTTATCTCGAAGATGCGAGAAGGAAGGTTGAGGTGGTTCGGTCATGTCAGGAGGAGGCCACAAACAGCGCCAGTAAGGAGAGTAGAAGCGCTAATGGTCGATGGTTTATGAAGGAGGGGTAGGCCTAAACTTAGGCGGGAGGATAGACTTAGACAAGACATGAAGGAGCTTCTCTTGTCTGAGGACATGATCTCAGATAGGAAACCTTGGAGAGCAGGATTAGAGTTTGTGATTAGTTTCGGGCTAGGTGGTAGTTGTAGGCCCTTTGAGTTTGCCTTAGCTGTAGGCCCCTTGCGCTTGCCTTGCCTTTGTTTAGGTCTCTTCCCCTTAGTTGTAGGCCCTTTGCGTTTGCCTTAGCTGTAGGCCCCTTGCGTTTGCCTTGCCTTCGTTTAGGTCTCTTTCCCTTAGTTGTAGGCCCTTTTGCCCGTGTTTGTTGGTTCATGCGTTTTTGCTTTGTTTGCAGGTCTCTCTTTTTCTATTACTCGCACTTTTGCACTTGCCGGAGGTCTCCTGGAAGCAGTCTCTCTACTCCTAGTTTTGCTGGGGTAGGGGTAGGATCTGTCTACATTCTACCTCCCCCATACCTCGCTCCCGCGGGATTGGGTATTGTTGTTGTTGTTGTTGTTGTTGTTGTTGTAGAACAGCATACCTTAATAAGTTATACAGTCATAGTTCAAGATTGGTCAAAATGCATACCTTCTGTGAGTTATCTAGCTCTAGCTTGTATATCATTGCTTCACTGGCATTGACATAACTCAGTGTAAAACCTTCACAGTAACCCTCAAAGAATTCAATCTCTTCCATGATAAAGATCTTCACTGCACGAGCATGCTCTTCAACTTTGAATACCTTCTCCCTCTATGAAGTAGTCACTCCCTTCTTTCAGAACAACCCCGTGTTCACAAGACAAACTTGTGATCACCCTTGAAATGATTAGCATCAATCCAACCAAACACTAGATCAACCCCTTCATTCTCTTCTACATTGAGATTAAGCCAAAATGAAAATACAAGTTCTTGAACAAGACCTTGTTCTACCATCAAATTTCGATGTCAAGAAAGTTACTCCAGCCTCTTTGGTTGCCTTGATAAAATCTTGGAGACAGTGACAAGTCAACATGAATAAACTGGATGACAAGATGGCACTTTACATTGATATGCAAGATTATTTACCTGCTCGTTAGCAACAAGATCACCAAGTGTGATAGAATCTTGGCTAAAGAAACCTGAGATCAAGCTAGTTCCATCTTGAATTGCAGCAAATTTCCCTGAATTAGGCATGAATATTAATAACTATTGAAGTCCTTTCAAAAACATAGTTGATATCAACGCTCATACCATACCATTTTTCTTATAAGTACTTGATTGGATAGACTTATACACACAAACACTTTACATAAAAGATAAGCAATCAATAACAAAAACAAAAATTACAAAAACAAAAAGGATGAGAGACTGACCGAAGAGCAACAGTTTCAGGATGGTAACAGTGAGGCTTCTTAACTCCACCTGTAGTCGGTTCAGACTTCTGAGTAGCCTTAAATCAATTCCACAACAAAATTAAAATCAAATTAAATAAATAACCCACACTAATTTCATTAAAATCAAACAAAATTAAAAGAACATACTTTGGTAGCCAATTACTTCCTGGATGCTTTTCCACCGGTTGATTTACAAGCGGTTTGCTTTGTACGAGCCATTTCAAAATAAAGCCTAAATAACATAAATCAAAATTAGAACGTAATAACATCAATATTGAAGGTAATAAATTAAAGAATGGGATAAAAGATGGAATTGTACTTGAAGATGTTAGAACCGTATCTATTTTGTATGGTTTTGATTCTGATTTTGGGGGAAAAGGATGGGTATGGCTGAATTAGTGAAAGGTTGGAGAGAGGGATCCAAAAGTGTAATTTTGAGTTAGGGGGAAATTAGAGAGGGATAAAATGAAAATATTTGGGGGGGATCAAATTTTGGGGAAACGTTTTTTAAAAATTTAAGATATAAATGTATGATCAAAAATTACTAATTTAATAAAGTGATTTACGAGGAGATACGTTTGTCACCGCTCATCGCTTCTTAAACAAGCATTGAAAAATTAGCGTTTTAAAAAATTAACCAAATCTTACCGCTTTTTTACCGAATGACTACTAAACTTACCAGCTAACATTTGGGGGTTCACCTCGAAGTAGGTCAGAAATGGTCGAGGGTGTCTCGGTTAAGCCATAAACACTACTCGTAATAAACCTAAGCCCACATATGGGCTCGGGCCTAGACACATAATTATCATCTAACATATTTTATCAATGAAGTAATTCTTACACTGGAAAACCTTAATATAGATGACCTCAATCATTTATTTATCCGCTTTTGTCTATGCAATATGAATTTTTTTAACTTGACCTTAAAGGGGAAAAAAATTATATCATAAACAATAAAGTTAACTCACCAAATTATAGAAGACGAAGCATTTTAAGTAATATGAAAGATACTAATACATTATAGAGATTAATTATAGATATTAAAAGTTAATAACGAATGGCTAGACTAGACTATCATTACATTCGAAGAGATTGTTAGGAATTATAAATGAATGTAATAATAGTCTTTTAAAAGTATGGGTTAGTTTAGTTATCTTTTTAATAGTTTATGTACTGAGGACTATAGATGTAATATGTTGTAAGTGGTCGCCAATGATTTTAAGAGGATAACAGTCGATCATTGGATAATGAGACAAGTATCCTTACACACATTTCTCTTTGTGAGTAAGTCTTTCTTCAATCAACAAAGATTCTATTACACATTGTCATCCACATTCTCTTATCCTACATACTAAGTCGCTGGATTAACTTACTTGTTAGTCGAAGAAGTGTCAACCCACTAACTAAGTAGTAGGTCTAATAGAAATGCTATGTTATGCTTATTCACAAACGAATAAGACTTTATGAATTAATTTCGAGTTTATAAGTGTTGCATATAACCTAAACTAGCCTAGGGACTCAACCAAATATAAGAGAGTATAAGAAGACTCTCGATACAACACACAAGAGTGAATTAAGTTATTGTGGTTCTTCTCTTAGGAATAAGTTAGCTTTCAATGTGATGTTACTAAGATATTAAGACACAAGAAGATTGAAAGACTTAGAGGGGTTATAAAGAAGAGAATAGATGGGACAAATGAATGGCAAGAGGTTACAAATGACAAGAGGTGGCTATTTAATACAAGATGAGACCTCATGGTATGTCACTGGCGCGTTACACTTGCGTGCCAGAGTTTGAGTGCCCTCTTTTCTATAACTAGCCGTTGGCTCATGTTAAACCCCTATGTGGCTATGGGTTCAAACTCTGTATATTAGTCGGCCAAAAATACCGAAAACCATGGTTACCTAAAAAAAGGTTTGACTGGTCTACGTTTTGATTAAGAACATTCTCAAGAATAATTTTTATAACAAAACTCCCCAAAATAATTCGTTAGTTTTTCTGCTAATATATAAAAGATTTTATTATATTTACGATTATTATACACTTAAATTAAGAGTATCAAACAATCAGAGGCGGAGATAACAGGGGGCAAATTACAAAGGGTATTAAAAGGCAAGTGCCCTCTAGCGATTATTATACACTTAAATTAAGGGTATCAAAGGGTACGTGCCCCCTAGCAGTTAAAATTGTAGTGTAAAATTTTAAAATATATGACTATTTTTGTAATTTCTCCCCTGACGAATCAATTTGTGGTGTAATTCCAAAATATTATCAAAATTTGCCCCCTCGACCATACTTTCTTGCTTCGCTCCTTCAAACGATCCACGACTTAAGCTCGAGCTCAAATCAAGCTTTTAGCGAGCTCACGAGCAGATCTACATATTTATACTTCTAGTTAAAATATTGCTTCACTTAATTATGTAGTTATCGCAAACTTTTTAAAAAGTTAGAAGCCAAATGATAAAGATTGACCAAATAAATTGATATTGATATGTAATGTTTTTAGCAATGTTTTAAAAACCGGGTTTGAAATCGACCCGGTCGAGTCACCGGACACTGGGTCGACCGGTTCGACCACCGGGTCAACCCGGTTTTCAATATATTATTTTTTTATTTTTTTGATCGGTTCGACCGCCGGGTCAACCCGGGTTACCCGGGTTTTGTTTAAAAATTTTTGAAAAAACGAAACCCGGCCGGGATTTGAGAACCGGGTTGACCCGGGTCACTCAATACCCGGCGGGTCTAACCGGGTAACCCGGTTTTAGAAACCCGGGTTTTTTTTTACCCCTTTTTTTGGCCGAAACCGGTCGAACCGGTTAACCCGGCCGGGTCAACCCGGGTTTCAAAACACTGGTTTTTAGGATAAAGTAAAAATTTTAACTTCCCTCCTAATTTTCGTTACCCCCTAAATTCCCTGCTTCAAATTCGTAAAAGTGGCTTACTCTGCCCTTAATTTTCTATTTGTACTCTCACCCACTAATCAAATTGTAATCTCTTCTTTCGACAACCCTTTTACTCATTTATATCAGCCAATCAATTCCTCTTCTAATCTATGATTTATGTTTTTTTAATCCCTAACAAGTAGAACACACAAGTTTAGCACTAATATGGTGTCATGGTTTGAAATCTTCTACTATTCTGTTATAAATTTGATGCAATTTTTTTTTTTATCTTTATATGATTTGTTAATTTTGTGCCCTTGATTCTAATCAGTGTTAGTGTCAATTTTTTAGATTATTTATTTGTATGCAAAGGAAATTTGTAGTCTTTGTCCTAATTCACTCTTATGAACCGTGTACAACTGCTAGGACTCACGGAGTCACGGGTTTGCAGGTTGCTGATGTTGAAGGGCCCATTCATACATTTGTAACTCTATGCAGTCAACCTTTTCGCAATGTTTTTGGTGTTATGGTGAAAACTTGAACCCATTGTTTGGCTTTGTTTGCCAAGTTAAAGGTAAATAATATATTTACCGCCTTGTATACTCCTTAATTAGTGTTGAGTTGTTGAGAATCACTGTATAAATTGGGATAAACATATAAAAATCACCCATCCTTATATATTTGCATGTTAGCATTTCATAATTGGTTAATTACAATCTTAAAGGATGCGATCCACCCTTTTCGCCTCAAATTGACAAGGTTATGTATACTGTTTTTTCTTTCATTTTCTTGATACTTTACTCCCTTTAAATCATGTTCTAAATAAAGATGATTTATTCACAAATATGTGACATTTATTTGCAGATATAATCTCAAGATGATGAAAGATGACGCAAGACAAGTACCTACTTTTTTTTTGTAAGATGATGAATAATGACACAAGACAATCTCCTAGTTTTCTTGTATTACTCTTGAACTACTTTGTAAATATTGGAAGACTTTAATTTTGATGATGTTATAACCTAATGGGGTTAAACACTTTTGTAAAGAAATTATTTCTAATAAACAAGAATGCACTTTTATCCTACTACTATCTGTCTAGTACAATGAAAGAAATGTCCTCAATAATGTTCTTTAGTCGTCTTAACAAAATAATAATAACAACAATAGTCTAGTTTATGAGCATGGACGGAACTTAGAAGGGACCAAGGGGGGCTGCGGCCCCCCTAAATTTTTTGACCCTATGTACATTTTATACCTTTTTATATATTGTTTTAATCATTTTTAATACAAAAATTTCAAAGTAGTGTATATCGGCTCCCCTAAAATAAATATTTTTGAAGTTGGCCCCCCACCAACAGTGTTCAAGTTCCGTCCCTGTTATGAGATGTCGGAACTCAATCTACAACACCAATGTTGGTCCTAACAATGTATTTAAGGTACTTCTGTATTAGGACCCTCTTCTTGGTTCTCAAATAAGAGTTTATGTACTACGACTTCGTCCCATTAAAATGTCTTATAGGACCCGTGGATGAGTCCTAAAACATACTAGAAGGGTAAGCATGTATTAGTGCACTGTAAAGCATCCTTTAATGTGATCTATTACAACACTATTTAGGTTGCATAAAACATTTTTATGGGACTAAAAAATTAGTTACATAATGTTTCCGTTTATTAGGACGCCCAAAAGTGTCCTAAATACGTATTACAACCCCTTTCTACAAGACACTTTAATTTTGGTCCTATTAGGTTAAAGGTCCTATAAACTTATTATATAGGACACTAAATGGGGTCCCTAAAACCATTTTTATTGTAGTGACAATGAAGCTTAAACTTCTATATTAAAAAGGAAATGCATTACATTAATAAATAGGTTACTCTAGCAAAATGGTAACCCGCTTGACTTCTCTAATAGAGGTCGTGGGTTCGATTCTCACTGGGATGTAACATCCTTTTTTATTTTCTTGTTATTTTTTATTAACATAATTTAGTCACACATTTGTGATATGATGTGGTTATTGTAAAGGCATATAGTCACATGATCGTTCTAGAAGAAAATGTGACTATACACATTAGCTTTTGGCAAGCTAACAAACTAAACTTTAATCACACATATTAAGTTACGTAACCATATTTACTGGATAAAGCAACAAAAAGTGTTAATAAGTGTGAGCATATGCTGTTTAAAGTGAAAAATGTGTATTTTGTGTGACTATTGTTCATCCAATGGCAACATGAATTTTATGTTTGTGTGGCATTTTGTAATATTTAGTCACACAAAGCATATTTGTTTTGGGTATTTAGTCACATACAATTAAGCATAAAGTGACCAAAACGGTTAATAAGTGTGACCATATGGTGTTTAAAGTGAACAAATTTTTATTTTGTGTAACTATTGTTCATCCAATGGCCACATGAATAAATGTTTTTGTGTGGCCTTCTGTAATATTTAGTTACACAAATCATGTTTGTTTTGGGTATTTAGTCACATACAAGTACGAATAGAGTGGCCAAAAGTGTTAATAAGTGTGACCATATGCTGTTTAAAGTGAAGGAATGTTTATTTTGTCAGACTATTGATCATCTAATTGCCACATGAATTTTGTTTTTGTGTGCCTTTTGTAATATTTACTCACACAAAGCATATTTTTTGGGTGTATTTAGTCACATGCAACTAAGCATATAGTGACTAAAAGTGTTAATACGTGTGACCATATGTAGTTTAAAATAAAGGAATGTGTATTTTGTGTGACTATTGATCATCCAATTGCCACATGAATTTTGTTTTTGTGTGGCCTTTGGTAACATTTAGTCACACAAAGCATGTTTTTGGGGTGTATTTAGTCACATACAACTAAGCATATAGTGACCAAAAGTGTTAATAAGTGTGACCATATGGTGTTTAAAGTGAAGGAATGTGTATTTTGTGTGACTATTGATCATCCAATTGCCACATGAATTTTGTTTTTGTGTGGCCTATGGTAACATTTAGTTACATGTAGCATGTTTTTTTGGATGTATTTAGTCACATACAACTAAGAATAAAGTGACCAAAAGTGTTAATAAGTGTGACCATATACGGTTTAAAGTGAAGGAATGTGTATTTTGTGTGACTATTGATCATCCAATTGCTACATGAATTTTATTTTTGTGTGGCCTTTTGTAACATTTAGTCACACAAAACATGTTTTTGGGGTGTATTTAGTCACATACAACTAAGCATAAAGTGACCAAAAGTGTTAATAAGTGTGACCATATGGTGTTTAAAGTGAAGAAATGTGTATTTTGTGTGACTATTGATCATCCGATTACCACATGAATTTTGTTTTTGTGTGTCCTTTGGTAACATTTAGTTACACGTAGAATGTTTTTGGGGTGTATTTAGTCACATACAACTAACCATAAAGTGACTAAAAGTGTTAATAAGTGTGACCATATGATGTTTAAAGTGAAGTAATGCTTATTTTGTGTGACTATTGATCATACAATAGCCACATGAATTTTATGTTTGTGTGGTTTTTTGTAATATTTAGTCACACAAAGCATGTTTGTTTTGGGTATTTAGTCACATATAATTAAGAATAAAGTGACCAAAACGGTTAATAAGTGTGACCATATGGTGTTTAAAGTGAATAAATGTTTATTTTGTGTGACTATTGTTCATCCAATGTCCACATGAATTTATATGTTTAAAATGAAGAAATGTGTATTAAGTTACGTAACCATATGTACTGGATTTTGGCTGCACTTAACTAATGTGTGACAAAATGTTTAGTGTGACCATATATGGCATTTGGTCATAGTATTTGATGTAAATGTGACTATACACAATAGCTTTTGGCAAGCTAACACAAACTAAACTTTAAACACACATATTAACTTACGTGACCATATGTACTAGATTTTGGCTACACTTAACTAATGTGTGACAAAACATTTTGTGTGACCATATATGGCATTTGGTCACAGTGTTCAAGTGTGTGACATATATTTGTCACTGTTTATATGTATATCGTGACTAATGCTTCAACCTTACTTTTCATTTGTCACGCGTTCCAAATTGATATGTGGCAAAACTTGATTGTATGATTTAGACACACAAAAAATTACGTTATGTGACTAATGCATCAAGGTTACTTGTATTTGTCACACGTTCCATATTCATATGTGGCTAAATAATCAGAAACAAAATTACCAGTTACCTTTAGCCATATAATGTTCGATTATGTGGCAATATAGTTCTAATGGTCACACAATCAAAATTTTCATGTGTGGCTAATTAGTAAATGTTGACTATTTTCGTACCTTTAGCCACACAAATATGTGAATGTGTGGCCGTTCCATTTCGCCCATGTGTGACCAAATCCAGTTTTTGTACTAGTGTTAAGGCTAAAGCTTCACTCCTAAATGTTGTAAAAAAGTTTAAATTTGGCGCTAAAATTGCCCTAACAAGTATTTCTCTTACTTTTATTACACACCTACTATTGAACAAACAAACTCAAGTGCAATTGTATTCTCTAAGGTATCACCATTTACCCTCCCCTTACACTTAGGCTGAACATTGTCCCCAATGTTCAATAAAAAAGATGTAAAAGTAATGAAGGTAAAAGAATGAAAACAAATACTCCTCTGATTCGTTCGTTGTGGATAGTATGATAACATGGTTAGATCTTCCTCCAAGAAAATGAACGTAGAAAGTTTCCCTCCAGAAATATAAATCATCTTCTTGTCCAATATAACTTGTTAAACCTGAGAAAACAATCAAGGCAAACCTCGCGTAAAATCGGCGGAAATCAATATATACTAAAAAATCCTAGAAAGCAAATTAAGATATAATGCTTGTGGAATGAATGTTTGCAGATTTCCTGGAGTTTATAAAACTAAAGAATTAACAAAAACTTTAAGACTCCGGTGGGAAAACAAAACTCGCAAATTTTTTCAGAATTTTACACCTGACGCCGTCAAGTTACAATCCCTGACGCCGTCAGAGTGTTCTGACAAAAATCTTTTGTTAAGTTTCCGGAAAATTTCTGGAAAAACTCATGCCTTAATTCCTGGAATTCCTGCAAAACGTCATTATGACTCGATACAAGCATTTGACTCAAACAAATACTAATATACATGTTCATTTAATATTGTTGTGGTTTACGTCCAATTTCGTTCTTAGAAACAAATTTAGATTTCCCTTACACTTAGCTTTTGCAAAATACCTTTATATGTGGTTAAGACAAGGTTAACAACAAAGTAAAGCATTTTCATAATTTATATTGAAACATGAGCCACAAGCAATAAAAATAAAACACGCATACGGAAACAAATAAAATAAAATAAACAAACAATTAAACAAATAAAACTTGGGTTGCCTTCCAAGAAGCGCTTTTCTTTATTAATGAGTCTTGTAGCTAGACTCAAAGTCACGGGCTATCTAGTATCACTAATGCTCACATACCCAAGCGTGAGCCATCTAATTGTTGCTTCATCTCTCTTGTAATCATCACTTAGCTCTAAACATCCGCGATGATACCTTTTATTCTTCTCATGGGGATATTCAAGCCCTTTCTTCTTGTCATTCTCACTCAACAATTCGATAGGGGGAATTCTATTGCATGCCTCAATTGAGTGATTCTTAAACCTAGGGTGCGATTGTGGCATTTGGTACACGAAATCTTCATCCCCCTTCGAAAAAGTGATCAACCCCTCTTTAAGTTTTTCATCAAGATTGGTTAACCGTTTAAAGGGTTCTCCAAATATAATTTGGGTTAACTTATCATCAACGAATTCTCCTAAGTTTTCCATAACAATAAACTCAACTACATACACGAAACTCCCTACAAACACGTGTAATGGTTTGTTCCTAGCAACAATATTATTCCCCTGATAAACTAACTCATTCACCATGATTTTATTATAGTTGGCATGTGAGATTATGTTTATAGGTAAAGATGAGTTAAGGTATGCATCAAAGCTCCTATATCCAATCTTACAAGGGAATTGCATGTTAAAGAGGCTATCTTTTTTCAATTCTAGTCTTAGGATCAATATGCGCAAGAGGGTTCATATCAACTTCCATCCTATCCTCATCAATTACATCCCCAACATCTACGTCCTCATCGGAGTCCGAACAATAAAACGGGATAACCCTACGGTCGTCATCATGGTCGGATTCCTTCATTTCAGAATCATTACCAAAGTGGTGGTCAGGCGGGAGATTAGGCGGGTTTTCATTTTCCACTACAGGGATTGGAATGGGTAGTTGGAAAATCCTACGACGGAAAACACGAATCACAGGAATCAAACGATCAATGCTATTGTTATCCATCGAGAGAGTTTACGAACAAGGGGAACAAAGAAATAAGATAGACTAAAGAAGACCTATAAAAATAAAATAAAAAATCTTACTAGAAAGGAATCTAGCAAGTAAACCTAATAAAAAAGAAATTTCAACCTAGACAATAACTATTCCCTGGGCTGCGGTGCCAAAAAACTTGACGCGTGGTTTTGCAACCTTGCAAAACGTTTGACCTCTCAAGGGATCTTGAGAAGCTTGCAATCCCCACCAGGCAGTATACCTGATCGTTGTAGTATAGTATAGTGACAAGTACCGGGGGATTGATCGTTCAACTCAAAGAATAGTGTTCGCTAGGGTTAAAACTCGATTAAACTAGGTCTATAGAAAGCAAGTAAAAATCTCGGTTTTGGAAGGATGGGCGGAATTAGTTGCTAGTCAACTAACCCAAATTACTACAAATGCAAATAAAATAAAATAAAATGAAACTAAAGTAAATGTGGTGGAAACAATATTAAGAGAAAATGTGTTTACTTAGACTTCACTACTCCCTATATATCTTTTACCGGTTGATTAGTTTGCTACAATTGCATGGATGACGGGTTATATTCCTTAATACTAGTCGTAGGGCCGTGTACAATATTCCCTATCTCTATAGGCTTCTACTTCATTCTATGTCGAGCCGACTACTAGCTCCTAACATAGTATCACTAGTAGTAACCTACGCATTAAATACAACCAATATATCGTAGTACACCTCCGATCATGTTTCTTAAGACGTTTAAGTAAGTTACCAATTGGAAGTCTGCCAGTTTTCTTAAGCCTAACATCGAAATCATTCATCCACAACAATTATAAACAAACAATCAACCAATAATCAACATCTAGGTTTCATTACATCTAAGCAAACACAAAGAAAACCTAGCCTAGCATGTTAAAAAGAAGACAAGCATAAGATAGAATCAAACAACACATAGACATATTGAATGATTATTGGAAAACTTATCTTCAATTAAACATGGATGAAACAAGGGTTAAAACCCTTGTAGTTACAGAAAATTCGTCTAGGGTTTGCACACAAAAAGTTTACCAAAAGTTCCACACTAACGAATGAAAATTAGAAAAATATTTATAGATTTTGCCATCTGACGTCGTCACGTATAGGTTCTAACGCCGTTAACTCGCCGCCAAAATAATAGTCGTATTAACTAGATCCACTTCTGACGCCATCACTCTATGATTACTCTGGGCCGTCTCTTATTGTAATAGTGCGTGACTGCCTTGATGACCCTAAAGGGTAACGCCGTCACGACTTTTTTGGAAATTGTTCTGGCGCGTCACGTGTAATTGTCAAATCCACCACTTTTTCCAAGCCTTGACGCCGTCACTTAGTAAGTCTTGACGCCGTCAGGTACAATCTTGAGCATGATTTTGGAGACTCTGTCGTATTCTTCACTTTTTCGCTCCAAAAACGTCCAAAATGCTTCCTTTTCCAGATTTCTCCTCAAAAGTACCTAAAATGGCAAAAGGAACGATTTAGGGCAATGATTGATCAAATAATCTCGGATTTGGGCTTAAATGCCCCCTAAAAGCGGTACACTTTTCGCCTGATCAAAAGTTAAGGGTATAAATAGTAAACTTTGAAAAATTATAAGTCCAAGGGTCATTTCTGTCATTTTCATAAAATATATAAGTACAGGGACTAATATTGTTAAGTTTAGATAGTTATTAATACAAGTATATAAGTCTTGGGTAGATTTTGTAAATATATAAAATATAAGGGTATAAAGTGAAAATATTATATAAATATAAAACTTAAATTAAGTTATAAGCATAATACAATACAAGGAAGTTCATGTAAGGAGTACCATATGGATATTTCGTTTTGACGAGTTTGCTGGGTTTACGAATTAAAGTGCCCTGGCTCCTCAAACGATTATTGCATGTACTTCCGAATTATGATGGCCCGAACGGTGTTATGTTATAACTAAACATAATAACAACATAACTCAATAGTACGGAGCTTCACATGAGGAGTATTAACTTTTGAATTATGATGGCCCGAACGATTTCATGTTGATAACATAATACATCAGTAGGGAGCTTCATGTGAGGAGTCTTATACTTCTGGATTGTGATGGCCCGAACGGTGTTATGTTATATCTAAAACATTAACAACCCTAAGAATGATTACTTAGAAACTTAAACAAGATAACTAAAGCTTGACATACATCAACACCAACAATACCACCAGGATACGTGAGTAGACAGTCTAGTCTCTGAGTCACTTTTCACATCAATTAGATTTCCCTAAGCCCATGTGAGTTTTCATAGCCTCACTCTTTTAAATGATTTACAAACCCTGTGAGGGGGATACATGCTAAATGCTTTAAATCGAATACAAGTCTTTTTTCTTTGGTTGTTGCACGAGTAAACTATCTGCCACCCCTACATAACAAAATTCATGAATCTAATCGCTTGTGATATTTTAAACAAGTGAACGCGAATATAATAGATAGATCTATTGGAGTTTGACAACTCCCGTTTGTACCATCTCTCACTGGAGAGTACCAATAAGTATTATATTTGAACCCTCACTGAAGGATTACCTTTGGCAAGTTATCCTTCCCATCCCTTCATGGTTGGGTCTGCAGCCCCCATGACCCGAATTCTTAACGTGTGGTTCATGAGCTTAGTGCAACAGACCAACAGACCAACTCTTGATAATTTTACATGCATTACAATTATCACACACACACATTACATTTTCCTTGAAGGGTGTAACAACTGAACCCTGAGGAACTTGTATTCACTAACCCCTAAACCTATGACTCTCACTCAACACCTAATGTTGACTTTTAAGCATGTATTCTAGGTATCGAAGCTCTGTGGAAATTATGGCATGGAGAGGCACGAGACTTAAAAGACTTTCTATTTGGTTATCATTCAATATAACAACTCACACTTAGATTCACGGGACCTCAACTTATAAAACTCTGATAATTTTAATGAATGATAACTCATTTTTATAAAATGTCTCTTTTCGAGTCATTTTCTATTACTGTATCTGTGATCCATGAGGTAATACCCAAACACTTAATCCGATGCGATCAGTGAAAAATGGGAGTATTACAGATTGGCATCAGAGCTTCAGTTGTAGAGAATAAGGTCAAAACCTAAACTACAACTACTTTTCTCTATACCCAAGAAAGTCTTTCGTGCCACTCCACCAGGGCCATCTCATGGATTTCGGTGGCCCTGGGTGAAATTTCAAAGTGTGCCCTTTATCATGGGAATCTATACATACCACGAATAAACTTTTAATATCAATAACATTAAATTTCAATTGGTTACGATGTTTGGGTGTCTCAGATAAGTTATTTAAGATGCGTGCGAGTGTTTGCGTATATATAGAGAAAAGAAAAACTTGGTTTTGCTTTGGAAAATTGAATTACATTGCATAAGATAAAATTTTATGCTATTTATGATGGATTTTTCAAATGTTCATTATCAAAGTGATATGTTTTTTTTAGCGGCATTGTTTGAAAATACAAAGTAATTCTTTTAACTTGGCACATAAATAAGAGAGAGGATATGCTAGATTAAAATACGATTATACTTGCAACTCTTATAAGTTTCTTGGGGCCTGTGTATTATACAAAAAGATTTGTAAAGCATGCATAAATAAATAGATTTGTGAATGTGAATAAAGAAGATTCAAAAATTGGGGCCCTTTTGCAAGGTGAGGCCCTAGGCCACAGCCCTTCCTGCCCACCCTCAACACCGGGCCTGCACTCTACTCCCCAATGCCTACTTCCGAGAGCTATATGTGCATTAGATCTACATAATAGGAATTTCCTTAACTTATATGCTAGCTTACATTATTTTATCGGTTATTAGATAGTTATGCCTGCTCCCCACTACTCTACCTTTACCCCACCCGAATAACTTACGGAGAATGCTCTTCCCTCTCCTAATGATTCGGATCTTAGTTTTAAAAATATTTTTCCCAATTCCCCAGAAAGCCCTAGGAATAGTATAGATACACCTTCACCCTTAGGTTTTACACCTTTCGTAGATGACCCATACTTAAAACGTATAAGAGAATTCTATACTAAGGCATCTCCTATTACTCCCCCAAACACTATTTTACACCCACCATTTCCCTCCCCTAGATTTGAACCACATAGGTTCTTTATTCCTAGAGAACCTTATATACCTAGGAAACCTATCCCTTCCTATATCCCTAGATATGAACCTAGACAACCCTATACCTTAGCACCTACACCTTACTTAGTAAACCCTCCCACTTCATTTTGGAAATATGAATTAGGAGAAAAATTCGCTAGGACAACTTTAGAAAACCAGGAAAATCATGTAGAAAATATTTTAAATAACTTAGATGAAATATTTCTTGACCTTATTGAGAAGATAGAAGAAGGTCATGATAATAACCTAGGCACCCGACCTAATTATAGTAGTTTAAGAAACACCCTACAACAATCCCGTTTTAAGATATCTAAAATACAGAAAAATCAAATGAGACACCACCATAAAATGGCCTTTGCCTGTTTTAGAATTTGCATCTTAGAAAAGATGATTGATGATGATGATGAAAGCCATCAATCAAATTTAGGAAATATTACAACCCTAAACCCTTAGATTTAAGAAAACTTTGGAAGAAATCCCTAAATAATATGCCTTTAGGAGTTTAGCCTTAGAATAATGCCTATAGGATATG
Organism: Artemisia argyi; assembly: GCA_030686995.1. Lineage (NCBI taxonomy): Eukaryota > Viridiplantae > Streptophyta > Magnoliopsida > Asterales > Asteraceae > Artemisia > Artemisia argyi. The sequence continues at coordinate 151,510,390 of CM060686.1, read as the reverse complement.
TAAGATAGGAAACCAATAATATCAGTTATGCCTTAGACTCTCACCTCCTAGTGCCACTCAATTTAGGATAATTTAGCCAACCTAGGATTAGGTATGCATCTTCTTGATTACCCTAGGATATCCCAAACCTTATAAAAACCCTTAGGAAATTAGGAATATCTCATAAGATATGACAAGTTGGGTACTTGTTATAACTTACCTTAAACCCTTACCCCCCAAAAACCCTTAGGAACCCGGGATAAATGGTCCCGATGCCTTAAATTCATAGATTCTCAAAAACTTTTAAGTCTTAACTCGTTTGGGTTTCGATTTCAAACCCAAAACATTACTAAGAATTGTCTCGTAAGGATACCTATTATTGAACTTTAGGCATTATAGGGAAGCCTAAAGTGTCATTCTATAGAGTCTGTTCCCTATTCCCAATTTCAACCTTCCTTTTTCCTATCCTCATAAATCTAACAACAATACATTTGGCATAAATAGCAACACTTGTTGAAAAACAAGTTATTTATGACCTTATGTAGTTGTAACTTCCACTCCCGGCCCGTTATCTCATGATACTATATGTCATGAATAACAACTTCCTTCAAACTTCATCCTTTTTCCACCTCCTAAAAACCAAATTCCATAAAAACCCTTCCTTATCATTTCATATGATACTAATGATGAGAATTCCTATTCTACATCATAGAGATCTGAATTCTTTCCAAATTCAGTATCCCTTCACTACTTCCTTATCCTTCCTTCTCAATCTTCCCTTCCTTACATCTCTAAATTACTATGATTCCTGAAATAGTTAATCCCCCTTAGAAAACCGAAATAACTCTAGGATTTCCATACTTGAGGTTAGAAATAACTCTAGGATTCCCATACTTGAGGTTAGAAATAACTCTAGGATTCCCATACTTGAGGATAGAAATAACTCTAGGATGCCCTTAGGTAAACATAAGAATAGGATACTTTGAATAGACTATCTCTAAGAAATCCTTAAGGAAATAGAAAAATAAGATTAGAAATCTTCGAGGTCTTATTAGCTAGAAACCAAACTAGAACCTATGCCCGACAGGTATTACAATAGGATAAATTTAGTCTAAGATAGGAATTTTATTTAATATCGAGGATATTAGAATTAGTCATAGATTAGACCTAAGAAGCCTTTAGATGCAACCTAGAAAGTTTAGGAATGATTGAGCATTAGATTAGTAAACTACCTTAAGCCTTTAGCACCTAGTTTAGATATAGGATAGAAAGACTAGTTAAGATTTCACTATATAAGTCATTTTGAGGATATAGTTTACCTAGACTTAAGTAGCCTACCCCATACTAAGATTTTTCCACATACAATTGAGGATCTAGAAATACCTAAGAATGATATACCATTAGGATAACCTAGACTTAGAATTCGAGGTTATTAGTTATAACTAGGAATAAAACATTTGAGGATTTTAGTCGACCTATACTTAGTTTCTTAGGATTTGACATTTTATAGGATACACATTAGAAAGTCTACTTAGAGCATACTATGGATGCTACCCTAACCGGATTTAAGTACCTAGGAATAGTGATACTTATAGTAACAGTGATACTCATAGTACTAGACAACATAGGACAGAAGACTAAGCGTGAAACCCTGCCTAAACATAATAATACTCCTAGTAAACCCCTAGATAAGAAATTACCTAGCCCTTCTCCTAACATAGGATCTTCCTTACCAGTTAAGATTAGTACTCCACCTTTAGACCCTTAGGACTAGTTATGAAAACTAGAAGAACCTTAGGGGGAAAACAAACTTTGAAGGAATCTAGTAAATCTTAATTCCATTAGGAATACCATCTTTTCAGGTATCTTATATTCTCACTCTTCCGTTTAAATCCTATTCCCCCGTCTTTTTCTCACTATTCCGTTTAAATCCCAATTCCCTGCTTTTTTCTCACTCTTCCATTTAAATCCCATTCCCCAGCCTTTCCTCACTCTACCGTTTAATCCTATACTCCTATCCTTTTCCCACTCCACCTATTCCTACTCTTCCATCCTTTCGTCATCTTCCACTCTCTCATACCTTCCTATTTCATCCCTTTCCTTCCCTCTTCTTCTTCACTCCTTCCTATAAAAAGATCCATCTTTCCACTTCCTTCCATCCTTTCACTCCTTCGTCATTTTACACTCTATTTTCTTCTCTCTAAACTCTCTCCCTACCTCATCCTACAATGTTCTAAAAGTTAGAACTTTTATTTCTCGTCATATCACAAGATTCTATTAGTTAGAACTTGTAAGAATATCTACATCGAACTTTAATCCTCATTATGTTCGACTATGATATTAAATCTCGCTTTCCAAGAGTTGCAAAAATGAGATCTTCGACGCCCGTCTTTCTAGTCATAGCATGGGAAGTTTCTATGTGACAAGTTGCTAAACAAAGAGACTGTAGAACTTGTCTCTATCATGACTAGAACTTGTCTCCACCATGACTAGAACTTGTCTCCACCGTAACTAGAACTTGTCTCCACCAAGACTAGAACTAGTCTTCATCATGGTCGGAACTTGTCTCTAAAATATTCCCGTACCACATTTCCTTAAGTGTGGAAAACTCTCTTCATTTTTCGCCAATACTACTTAAGGATGATTTATAATGACTATCCTATTAAAATGAACTAGGGTGCTTCTTCATTTTAATGAGAAAGTTATAAATTAAATGGATTGTGAATTTATAAGCTCTTGTTTACAAATATTGGGACACCTTTATTTGTAAGTAATGAGATATAAATAAATAAACCTAAGTGTCTGGAAATTATGTAAGCACTTCCTACTCCGCTTGTACAACCTCCCCTTTCTTTCGCACCACTTTTCTTTGGTATCTGAAAATCTTCCCCATAACTTCTACGTCTAATTAAATCTCGGGACGAGATTTTCTCCAAGGGGGTAAGACTATAACAATGCACAAATCTCATCACTATCATTTCCACTACAAATACCTATGTCAGGTATTTCACAGGTAAATTTTTGCTTTTTATGTGCATTCATTGCCTGCATGACTCTCTAGACTTGCTCACGTATCCACACAAGCCAAATATCTCTACCCACACATCCTATAAACCTCTAGTATGTCAATCATAAGATCAAAAGAACACCACAATAAGTAATCTACCAACCTAACACACTAAACACATCACAAAACCCTAATCTAACCCTAATTAAGCCCTAATCAGGCCTATGTGTCTATAAAACCCTAATTGCTTATCTAAACCAATTTGAAAGTGTTCAAGGCTTATGTATGAGTTACCTTAGGAACAATAGGATATTTTAGCACCCTTAGACCCTAGTACAACCCCTTAGAGCTTAGGTACAAGTCCCTTAAGCACAAAACCATAACTAGGTCATAACTTCCTATAATTAGGTCTAAACAATCCCAAAACTTCACCATAAGCTACCACCACTTAGTATAAGCCTATTAGGACCTAGGATTAGTTATTAAACACTCATAGGACACTAATATAGGCACTAAATCCTAAGCTAGACCCTAATCTCCCACTAAGCCAAATTAGGTTAAAACTAAACCTAACTTAACCCTAATCATAAAACTAATTACCTAAACCACCTCAAGCACCTCCAACACACACCCTAGCTGCTTACCCCCCCCCCCCCCCACCTTAGAACCTCAAAGCACCCAAGAAAGTAGGTGCATCACTTACTTGTCACCACCTTTGACCAAAACAACCCCGCGGCTTCATCTCCACCACAAACCACCCTATAACCGCCTATAGCTTGTCCTTTTCACTCCATAGCTTAGGTTAGTCATGTAGTAGCTATGGCTAGTCACCTACCCCCTCGACACCTCCTACTCCCGTTTCTTCACCACCAAGTCTTAACGAGCCTATATAAATCCTCGTACACCCTCACTTTTGAAACCACACCTTCCCTTATTTATCCACCTTAAAAGTCTGTAGTTATTAGTAGTATAGAGCCTTAGGAACCTTAGGAGTCGAGTACTTAGGCCTTGCATGCTTGTGGAGTTCCATCTTTGGTCAAGAAACCCTAGAAAACCCTATTTACCCTCGTTCCCCTACTTCTGGGCTTGTAAGCTTTCTTTACTTGCTCTATTATCTTAATTACAGTCCTAGGATAGATATTAGATGCCTTATATCACCTAGAAACCCTTGCCTAAGCCTTGATCACTATAACATGCTAGTTTTCTTTTTAAAACCCTAATTATACACTAAATACTAAATATATACTATAATACTTTATAATAAGCTATAAGCTAGTTTAAGTAATTTAAATAAGCTAATATTAGTTAAACATAAGCTAGGAAAACTTTTTGTTTTATAAAAATATACTTTGCATGGAATTAGGACTAGTTTTGCAAAGTTTTCCATGCATAGGGGTATATATGGTAACTTGCTGAAAATCTTAAGTCTAGGGACTATTTTTGACATTTCTTAGAAGTTACAAGTATAAGGACCCTTTTTGAAAAGTTATATAACCTTAGGATAAAAAGTAAAATAGTTACAAACTAATAAGGACTAGTTTTGCAAAAGTTATAAAGTTAAGGGTATAAATAATAAACTTTGAAAAATTATAAGTCCAAGGGTCATTTCTGTCATTTTCATAAAATATATAAGTATAGGGGCTAATATTGTTAAGTTTAGATAGTTATTAACATAAGTATATAAGTCTAGGGTAGATTTTGTAAATATATAAACTGTAAGGGTATAATGTGAAAATATCATATAAATATAAAACCTAAATTAGGTTATAAGCATAACACAATACTAGGGAGCTTCATGTGAGGAGTACCATGTGGATATTTCGTTTTGACGAGTTTGCTGGGTTTACGAATTAAAGTGCTCTGGCTCCTCAAACAATTATTGCATGTACTTCCGAATTATGATGGCCCGAACGGTGTTATGTTATAACTAAACATAATAATAACATAACTCAATAGTACGGAGCTTCACGTGAGGAGTATTAACTTTTGAATTATGATGGCCCGAACGATTTCATGTTGATAACATAATACATCAGTAGGGAGCTTCATGTGAGGAGTCTTATACTTCTGGATTGTGATGGCCAGAACGGTGTTATGTTATATCTAAAACATTAACAACCCTAAGAATGATTACTTAAGAAACTTAGACAATATAACTAAACCTTGACATACATCCACACAAACAATTCCACCAGGATACGTGAGTAGACAGTCTAGTCTCTGAGTCACTTTTCACATCAATTAGATTTCCCTAAGCCCAGGTGAGTTTTCATAGCCTCACTCTTTTAAATGATTTACAAACCCTGTGAGGGGGATACATGCTAAATGCTTTAAATCGAATACAAGTCTTTTTCTTTGGTTGTTGCACGAGTAAATTATCTGCCACCCCTACACAACAAAAATCATGAATCTAATCGCTTGTGATATTTTACACAAGTGAACGCGAGTATAATAGATAGATCTATTGGAGTTTGACAAATGCCGTTGGTACCATCTCTCACTGGAGAGTACCAATAAGTATTATATTTGAACCCTCACTGAAGGATTAAGTTTGCCAAGTTATCCTTCCCATCCCCTCATGGTTGGGTATGCAGCCCCCATGACCCGGATTATTAACGTGTGGTTCATGAGCTTAGTGCAACAGACCAACTGACAAACTCTTGATAATTGTACATGCATTACAATTATCACACACACATATTACATTTTCCTTGAAGGGTGTAACAACTGAACCCTGAGGAACTTGTATTCACGAACCCCTAAACCTATGACTCTCACTCAACACCTAGTGTTGACTTTTAAGCATGTATTCTAGGTAACGAAGCTCTGTGGAAATTATGGCATGGAGAGGCACGAGACTTGAAAGACTTTCTATTTGGTTATCATTCAACATAACAACTCACACTTAGATTCACGGGACCTCAACTTATAGAACTCTGATAATTTTAATGAATGAATACTCATTTTTATAAAATGTCTCTTTTCGAGTTTTTTTCTATTACTATATCTGTGATCCATGAGGTAATACCCCAAACACTTAATTCGATGCGATCAGTGAAAAATGGGGGTGTTACATTTATAATATTAGATAGAAATATGGGTTTCTTTTGATTTTGTTAAGTAGTAACTAATTCTTAACCAAATAAATGTAATTTCATGAACTGAGTTCATAAAATAATATTGAAGATACATGCACTATAAATTTTTTACCAAAACTCTTTCATCTACTAGTGTAAAATCTGAATGCTTTTAAAATGCGTACGATATATTTTATAAAAATCATTTTAATTCCGCCTAAATAACAAACCGCTCAAACACCTCTGATTAACAAACGTCCTGCGGTCAAACACCCCCAAAATAACGTTCTCATGTTCTGCACATAACGTGGAATCTCAACAAACCACTCTCACATGCTCTGGTATTTGTTGATTACTTCATGAACTAAAATTGTGGTGTTTGTAAATTTGAACCGAAATTTGTTTGAATTTAGTTAATTACTTCATTAGAGATTTGTAGTTATAGGTATTTAGTTGTGATTCATTGAATTTGAGCTCTAAAATTGTTGTTGTTAGTTGTGCTAATTGTTGCATATAATTAGGTGTATGATGATATGCCTAACTCAAAATAGTTATTAAACAATATATACTCTTTGTTTGTCAAATGCTAGAATTGCCAACTCTCTATTTGACAAACGACAGAATCACCTCAATGGAACTATATTAGATGAAATTGCCGAAATGGCTATATTAGTTGAAGGGTGTAGTAGGATTAGGGAGTTAAAAGAGATGATTAAGATTTTGGATGAGGATGTGATGGATTCAGCTAATCAAACATGATTTGAATGTTACGAGAAGTGATTTGTTGGCATTGCAGGATAAAATTAGGCTTACTTTATATGCTCTGCTGACACTGTTTGTTCAAAACATTTATTAAGTTAGTATATAGGATTGAATTGTGTAATCGTATTTAAGGAAGAAAGAGTTTTCTATATCACATACTAAAACACCTACAAGCACAAACACACACACACACATAAGTAAGCCTTGTGTGTTACATGTACCATCTCAACGCCTTCCAAGTGGGCTTGGGTTTGGGCTTTTACTCGTAGGCTTTGCCTAGAATACGTCACTGTTAGACTAAGACTAGTATCCTATTAGATTAGTACCTATAGCCCGATACTAGACTCTTACATATTATCTCTTAATGTTACATAGTTCCTAAACATAGAATGACCATCACTTCTATTACTTATCGATGACGTATAATACGGATAGCAGGCCTACTAGGCCTGGTTCGTATTATACACAATTGGGCTCCAGCCCAACAAAACTGAACAACGACGCATCACACGGATAACAAGCCTACCGGGCCTGGATCGCATCATATACAACTAGGCCCCCGACCCAACAAAACAAAAATACTAGACAACACCAAAGCCCTGGCCCCGAGCAGGGTACGGTCTGTATTACTAGCGACGCATGCGGATCGTGTAAGCGACACTTCCGAAGTAAGCTTACGGACCAGCCCATGGCTCGGTAGACGACCCACATCCGCAGTCCTGATTAAGCTATGGACCCTTGCCCGACAAGGGTCCCACTTCGGCCACTACGATAATATGTGAAATACTAGGAAACCCTAGCATTCGACCACCTATAAAAGGAAATCTCAGTACACATTCGCAAGGTACAATCTACTCACACATCCCAACACATTAAAAATTCCTCTGACAACATGGATACTTTTTCTCTTGCCGGAGCTTAATCGTGGGGTCCGTTCCCACGGTAAGGCTAAAGGTTTGCTTTCATTGGTGTACTTACTCAATCCATTACTTTGTTTAGTGCAAGGCTTACGTAACAGACGCTCCAGCAAGGACGGCCCAACTGATGGATTAGCTCCTAGATAGATCTTTGAGCCTTAGGAATCGATAGAATGCCAATGTAATCAAAAGCACACTATATAGAGAATCTCTAGTAAACTTATGCTTACACGGAATATAACACAAGAGTAAAGAAGACAATTAACTAAAACACTTTGATCCTCTATGGATCTATATTAATCACTATAGATTAATTCTAATGTCGTACATCATTCATAACTATGAGTTTCTTTTATACTATAAGAGACCGTAACATCTCTTACAAGAAAACGTGTAAACAAAGTTATAAAAGATATGCAATATCTTGTCATAAAATAACTTATACATATCCTTCTAACAACTTCTAATACCACGGAATAACTATATCCGCAGGAATACTTCATCAGCAGGAACCACTTCATCAGCAGGAACCACTATAGGCACCAGCAGGAACCTGTCAGTAGAAAGATATCAGCGGAAACTACTTTTGTCTTCAATAATTCCTAACAATCCTCCCCTAAACTTGAATTTGACTTGGTTAACTTCAATTTTCCAGATAGATCATTGACTTTTAGCGCAAGAGGATTGAAATTTCAACTTTTCTAGCAAAATGTAGGTAACCAGTAACAACTTCTCTATATCAGCAGCAACAGGTAACCATCTTTAAAGAATAGGATTCCAGCAGCAATTCCTATGAATCAGCAGCAACTAGAACCAGCAGCAACAAGAATAGATTTGATAAGCCTTTACCAAGTAGCTATTCACTCTTGGGCTAGCTAGTCCTTTGGTGGAATCATGGCATCACCCTGGTGAACTAGAAACCAGTTCAACACTTAGAACATGAATCATTGGTGTGTTGAAGTACCCTAATGATTTTTGGCAAATCATCACAGCCATAAACGGATTTGATATGTCTTTACCTATAGCCGTTTGCTCAGGACTAGTCAATTTTTTGGTTCCCAGAAAGGGCCTTAATCCATGGTAAATTGAAAACCATTTTCACTCTCAGCACATGAAGCATGGGTGAGTGAAAGAACCCTATAGTTTTGAGCAAACTATTAAAGCTATCAACGGAATTAAGATGTCTTTACCAAAAACCGTTTACTTGTGGACTAGCCAACTCTTTGATGGAAACAGTCAACATCTTGGTGAGTTGATTACCAAAATATGGTTTTCCACTGCCTTTACCACATGCCATATACATGTGGGCTAGCCAACTCTTCACTCTTAGAGATATCGTTAGTTGAAAACCATACAATTTTTGGTAAATTGTCAACCACAAACGGATTTGCTGATCACACCCGTGTCATACCCTCATGGTGAGTCAACTTTTACTTGTCTTAAAGACATGGTAAGTTGATTACCATCCTCAAAACCCTGTAGACAATGTTTCTCAAACATACAAGTTAGTAGACAAAAATAATACATACATTTTTTTAACTAAAAGAAATAATAAAGAAAAATATACAATAACAAATTAATAGATTACCCAATGTTATATTTAGAAGCCAATTCTTGTCTGTCAAGAAGATTCCTCCTAATGATATGAATCAACTGTTTTGCATGAGTTATATCATTTCCCACCATATCCTTAGGAACTGTCAACGTAACTTCAAGCATCTTCTTCATACCACTTATGGAAATAGGATATAGCTCATCTGACCACATATACAAAACCTTGTCAGACAAAGTAAAAACCATATGCACATTGGATAGAGGGAAAAATTGCCAACTCACAACATCCCAAGAATGTTGTCTAGTCCAAACTTTGAAACCTTTCCCAACATGATATGAAGAATCACATAACACATACAAAACACCAAGCAGGAACAAACCAGCACCTTCTGGCTTATGTGATTTGAAATAGGTAGTCACCCAGCCATATAGTAAATCCTGTCTATCCACCATATGTAAAATCTCACTGAGAAAAGTGAAATGCTTAGAAGATCCATCTTTCCTATGGATAGTATTCACTTGTCCTATTGGAAGCTTAGTCAATTCCCATTTAACCAAAGGGTACCACACAACGGGATCCTCATCATCTTCCTCAGCAAACTCAATGAATGAACTATCCTTTGCTGGTAAATCAATGGTTTTAGAAACCCTTTTCCTTGCTATGCTCTACTACCTTTTTCCAGGAGTAGAATAAGGAGATGAAACATTAGGAGAAGGTATTTCATAACCAGGAGCATCAGTTTGTACATCAGAACCATCAGTAGGAACAGACTCTGTATCATTAGTAGGAATGGTTTTATGTGCATTAGTGGAAACAGATTATGTATCCTCAGCAAGAACAGATTGTTCATGAGATGTAACCATAGGAGTAGATTCCTGAGTATCTTGAGATTTGGAAATCTCCTCAACATGTACAGATGGTTCAGGAGGAACAATATCAGCAGTAGATCCTCCAGCTACATCAGTAGAATGAGAAGGTTGTGCATCAGCAGATTCCTCATTAGGTTTTGAAGCACCACCAGCAGCACAATCAGTAGGAACATCACTTGAAACAGAAGAAACATCCACCTGAGTCAGAACTGAAGGTGAATGAACTTGATCCCCATCAGAAGAAAAAGGATCAGCAGCATCCTTAGAGACCTCAGCAACATCAGCAGACTTCAATCTCTTTGCTGCAGGTTCTTCCAAAAGACTTGCAGGACTCTTCAAAGGCTGATTAACCTAAATCCCAACTTTCCTAAGATAAGAGTGGATCCTCTCATACTGTACAATGAGTTCAGCATCTATGAAACCTTTCACATAATTCATAGTCCACCCTTTTCCATATACAGCAGAACTTTGATTTTTGATAAAAGTTCTCATATAGTTCCTCATTTGTACTTGAGTCAGGGGCTTATTTCTCTTCTCTTTTGCTTTTCTTTATGCCTCAGCTCTCTTCCTTTGTTTGCCCAATGCAACCCTCTGTTGAACATAGTCTTCCACATCAAAAGCATCCCCTAAAACTGTTTGAGCTAGAGTTGGATTTGAAGTGACTTGAGTGATAAGGTTGTCCCAATGTTCAACAGTAAACTTTTGTAAAACCTCATCCAACTCCCTCTGTCTTTCAGCAGGTAAGGTACTTGGAGCTGGAAAGCCTTCTTTATTCAGATCTTCTTGAATTTTCCTAGCCATCTCCTCATAAAAGTCTCAACTCTTCTTTATTTCTGGCCTCATTGGCCATGTCTTCAGCTAGCAATTGCTTAGCATACTCCTCACCAAGCCTTTCTTCCTCTATTTGTTTCTTGGTTCTTTGTCTAATAGGAGGATCTTTTTTAATCATGACAGATTTTCCTTTATCTAGTGGAACAGAGGAAACACCAGAAGGAATGGTTGGCTCAACAATTGTAACAGCAGGATCAGAAGGAATGTGATCAGAAGTTATCCCAACACCAGCAGAAGCTTGATCAGCAGAAATGGCATCAGTAGAATGTCCATTAGCAGGAACCTTGGTAGCAAAAACATCCTCCATAGTATCATCAGCAGGTAATGGTGAAGCTTTAACAGAAATGGATCGATGTACTAGTAGCAGCAATTCTACCAACAACATTCAACTTGTTCCTTTCAAATGCTGATCCCTCTGACTTTCTTCTAAGCCTTTATAAGTGACTCCTTCTAGCAAATGACAACTGAGCATCATCAGGTTGTTCATCATCAGGGTGATCATGTACACCCATGGGAACAACAACATCATCAACCCTCGCACTTTACAGAGAAGCTTTAGCCAGTAAGTGAAGACCATCTAAATCAATATCCTCCTTGGTTCCATCATGTTCCTCATCAGAATCAATCACCACACCCTTTCTCTTTTTAGACTTTAGCTTATCTTCCAGCCTCCTAACCTTTTTAACCTACTTGAGAACAGCCTCTCCAAGTGTTTTTTAGTATCTTTGAGATCTTTCTCCAACTGATCAACCTTCTTTAAACACCTGTTCACTAAAATAGACATAGAGGTGAGAGAATTAGGATCCTCATCTCCACCAACAGGTGTACCTGTGGTATTAGAAGCATCATTGGTCCTTAGAGGAGAATCATGAAAACCTACACCCATATTATCATAATCATCAAAGGCAGGTCTAAGAGGACTAGGTGTGGTTAGTCTTGTAAACTGTGGTGAGTCAAGAAGTTGGTCAACATTAGAAGCCTCTGGCTCAACAGGTTTTTCTACTTGTACATCTGGAGACTTAATTGTCTCTACAAAATCACTAACATGCTCATCATGAGCAACATCTGTCTCAATAGGAGCAACAAAGCTAGGTGATGGTGGTGTGGGAGGTCTGGGTGTTGAAGGTCTAGGAGATGGTGGTGGCAGGTCATCAATAGCATTGATGCACTTGCATCAGGAGCAACTGAGGGGCCAATATCATCAGTAACTGGTGCATTGGCACCAGCAGCATTAGGAATAGGTGGATTTTGACCACCAGCAGCATCACCTTCACCAGCATCATCTTTGCCAATTGGCAACATAGCAGGTAGTAATGGTCTGCGTTCCCCAGCAAAATTGGTTTTCATAGTGGCAAATAATTTAGCAGTCAACTTTCCAATAGGCCTATGAGTTTTGTCTTCAGTCTCAATGCCTAAAATAATCTGGAGGAACCTAGGGTACATAAGAAACTTGTATTTGGTATTCTTAACATTGGTAAGCATTTCCTCAAAGATGTACTTAGAGAAATTATAAGTTCTACCCTGAGACAAACAGATAATACCAAAAGCAAGAGAGCTTGAGAATTGATCTTAGCCCCTTGACTTAGGACTAATGCATTGAAGTAGAGTATGTACCAAAAACCTCCACTTAGGGCAAAACCTGTTTTTGTAGTAAAATTTCTTCCCATCAGCTTGATACCCAATGTTTGTCAAGCCCTCTACAATCTCCTCCCTTGTAGCCTGAAATTCACCATCTTCATCATCCAACTGAAGTTGAGCCCTAATAGAGGACTCTGTAACCACACATTCTCTACCATCAATTGTAGCAACTATCACCTTTGGTTGGCCTTCAATAGATCTTACTTGAGCAGTTTCCCAAAATTGTGTGACCCAAGATTCATACACAACTTCTGGATAATGGGTGAGAGCATAACTAAGCTTCGACCTTTATAAAAACTCCACTATTGGATCAAATACTTCATGCCCTTTAACACTTCCCAAGAAAGCAACTTTGTTATGATCTATTTTAAACTTAAGTGCTGCCATTGAAGATTTGAGAGACTGAGTTGTGAAATTAAGAAGTTATGAAATGAGTTTGAGTTTTTAATGAGAGGGAATCAGTTATTTTGGGCGTGGGATTCACACGTTAGGTTGTAAAAGGTAGTTTCCTAATCGAGGAACTTAATTGGCAAGAATCTTGGAAAGAATCATTGACCAATTTTTACTTTAATTTTTACCCAAAATAAAAACCCAAAACTGACACTATCAGCAGCAACCATAAGTCAAACAGCAGGAATAGTTAGTCAATCAGCAGAATCCCAAGTATGTTTCACCACGGTCAATTCGTCAACTCAACCAGCAGGAATAATGAACTATCAGTAGAAACGATAGTCAACCCGCAGGAACAACTCATCAGCAGAAACACTCCATCAGTAAAATATCTTCTTTTGGTCAACTCTTGGTTAGTAAATATCTCTAACTTTTACTTTTCAACCGACTAACATTAAAACGCATTAACTCACTAATACGAATTTGACCAGGCTTATAAATAGGGCTAGAAGTCTTCCAACCCCAAACACACTAATCAATCATTAATCCCCAATTATTCATCAAAAACCTTCAATCAGCAGCAACAACATGAACCCTAACCCAGAGATCATTGAGGTTTCTGTTAAGATCGTTTATAGCTCGAGGTTGTTTAGACCTCATCTAGGGATTACACAATAATAAAGATAAAGAACATGTACGCAGCAGAATAAACAAAACATCTTTATTATTGCTAACAAGGTTTCTCGTCATCATCTCTATTCTAACATACATCAAAGCCCCAATGATACGTGATCAAGTGTAGCACAGTTACACACTAACAGCGATCTAAGATCGTTGAGGATTAACACTAATCAACTAACTAGGCGTTTACATAAGCATACTCACGCCCTAGGTTTACACACACACACACCTTTACTAGGTTTACATCTTTTGTACGTACATAATATCAATTCCCTGTATCTCTTTATATAATAGAGATACTAGGGTTACAAAGGATATTCAAGAATAATAAAAAGATATGCAGTAATCTTTTTCTTTCTTTGCAAGTTTCTTCCTTTGTCTCCATAAGTCCCTCATGTTTCACATGTTTTGTCTTATCAACTTAATTGTAATTCCCAACAGTTTCTTCTGATTCTTCATTTGATTCCACTGAATTGACTGATGTCCAACCACCTAAAGTTTTCAAACCAAGATGAGGATGCAGAACAAAGGAACAGGCTAGAAAGAAGAAACATGATGTGAATGCGTCTGCCAACCCTCCAAGTCCTTTTGCTTCTGATGAAGATCTTTCACACCTTCCTCACTGGGTATATGATTCAGAAGCTGAAGATGACACCAATCGTCTAGAGAAGGTGTTGCAACAAGAACTAGAGAAGGCCGCTGCAAATTTCAAGAAGATTCCAGTGCCTGAACCCACTCAGCCATCTCAACAACGCCAAGAACCACCCAAACAAATCCTAGGGCTACTATAACCAAGGTTGTGGGATGGAATCAAGACCAAAGGTGTGCAAAAGAGTATCCCTGATTTTAAGTACAAGGGCAAAAGGCCCATGGAATAGATGTTTAGGTGTTTGATGTATCAGGAATTCTTCTTTTCTAATGTTGCAATCCGAATGAATAAAATTGCAAGATTCTCTTTTGATTTGAATTCTTCCTTTCTGATTTATGAATGTTTGACTTGAATTCCTACAAAAATGTTAGTGCAAACAGAGAACATACTATACAAAATAATACAAATTATGCTAATACAACAATAAGCCTTCCCTTAGGCTTATTCGTCCCCTCAAACAGAACAATCAGGGGTTAACCATCCAAATGTGAACCACTAAGTAATTAAACCTGGGGCCATCAAAAGCTTTGGTTAAAAGATCAGCCAAATTCTCATCAGTATGGATTTTAAGCACTTGAATAAGATGTTTTTTATTTGCATCTCTTATAAAATGGTGCCTAATTTCAATATGTTTTGTTCTTTGATGAAAAACAGGGTTTTTAACAATGCAAATGGTACTTTGGTTATCAGTAAAAATTTTGGTATTGACAAAATTGAACCCATAGTCTAAAAGCTGATTTTGTATCCAGAGTACCTGACCACAACAACTAGCTACAGCAACATACTCTGCTTCAGTGGAAGATGTAGTCACAATGGTCTGCTTCTTTCATTGCCAGGAGATCAATCTCCTACCCAAAAATTGACACCCACAGGTAGTAGACTTCCTGTCAAGATTAGCACCAGCATAATCACTATCAATGTATGCTTCCAGCACAAATGGAGAGTCTTTAGGGTACTAAAGACCTAACTTAGGTTTACCTTTAAGATACTTAAAGATCTTTTTTACTACATTTAGGTGTTAGGTCAGTGGTGTAACTTGGTGTCTAGAACAAGCACTAACTGCAAACATGATGTCTGGCCTTGAAGCTGTCAAATACATGAGTGAACCAATCATGGACCTATAAAGATGAACATTAATAGCAGGATCTGGTTCATTATTTTATTTTGGTTTTGGAGCTTCATAAGGAGTAGTTGTAGTTCTTATTGTTTCCATATCAAACTTCCTAAGTATGTCTTGAACATACTTCTCTTGACTGATAAAAATACCATCAGACCTTTGCTTGACTTGTAGTCCTAAGAAGAATGTAAGCTCACCCATAGCACTCATCTCAAAATCACTTTTCATGAGTTCTTCAAACTCCCTACACCAAGCCTCCTTAGTGGAGCCAAAAATAATGTCATCCACATAGACTTGAACAAGAATGATATCCCTGGAGTTCTTCTTGATGAAAAGTGTCTTGTCAATGACACCTCTTCTATAACCATGCTTCAGCAGGAATGAGGACAGCCTAGCATACCATGCTCTAGGTGCTTGATGAAGACCATAGAGTGCTTTCTTCACCTTGTAAACCAAATCAGGATTCTGTGGGTCCACAAAACCCGTGGGTTGAGTCACATAAACTTCTTCTTGAATCTCACCATAGAGAAAAGCACTTTTAACATCCATCTGATAAACCATAAAGCCCATATATGAGGCAAAGGCTAAGAAGAGTCTAATTGCTTCAACTCTTGCTACAGGAGCAAAAACTTCATCATAGTCAATACCTTCTTCTTGCTTGTGTCCTTGAGCTACCAATCTTGCCTTGTTTCTTACTACAATTCCCCTTGCATCCCTTTTGCACTTAAGAATCCATTTAGTCCCAATTGCAAACTTGCCTTCAGGCAATAGCACCAACTCCTATACATCCTGATTTAGGAATTGTTGCATTTTCTCTTGCATAGCAGCAACCCAATCTGAATCTCCAAGAGCTTGAGCTAAACTGGTTGGTTCAACTTGAGACAAAAAGAAAGCAAACAGACAATGTTGAAAGTCTACATGATTGTTCCTCTGTTGATTCTGAATGTAACTGATGCGTGCGATATGTCAGTGTAGCATAGGGTGTTTAAGCCTTTTCAAGTTTTAAAGTTATATTTGGCCAACTTATTACTAACACACACACTTAACGAGCAGTGTACCCGATCAATATGCATATAGTGGTAAGTAGAGTGTCGAACACTAATAATGAAACATAATATCTAGTTGATTTAATCAGTATTTTAATATCTAAGTTAGTTATACAATCCTAATCTAATAAAACGGGGTTCAGCCTGAGAGGCTGGCACAGATTTAGTAAATAATAAAAAGTAAAGTTAGGAATTATTGAAGTCAGAATATAGTTTTTGCTGACTGATACTGCTGACAGGATCTTGCTGATGACTTAGTGGTTTCTGCTGATAGAGTGATCCTGCTGATATCTGGTTCCTGCTGATTTTGTGCATCCGTAGGAATAATATAAAACAGATATCTCTGTTTATTTTAGGATAAGATATATAGAATATCTTTTATAGTATTAAGATTATTCGTTTCTTGTAAGATGGTTTAGGGTTTCTTGTAGTATAAAAGGAACCCATGGCTAATGCATTATGTACGATTTAGTTTTTCAATCTTAGTGATTAATAAAACGATCCATAGAGGATCAAGTGTTATTAGTATTGTGTTTGTATTTAAATTCCGCATAGATACAAGCATACAGAGATTTTCCATATAGTTCTGCTATTGATTACATTAGCAAGCTATCGATCCATTGGCTCAAAATATCTATCAAGGAAATAGATCCTACAAGTGGTATCAGAGCCACAAGAGAGTCTATGTTTAAAAGAACAATTTTTTTTCACTCTAAAACAATAGGAGATACAAGTTCCGATGCATCAGACGTTACACAAACCAACAACACCCTAACATAACAACTTCAGCAGCTGGCTCTTACCAGCAGCAGTAATGCCAAGTTCCTATATCTCAAGAAGGACGAATATGAGATATGGGCAATGAAGATGCAGAATTGGATAACTAACAGTGATTTCAATCTCTGGAATGTTATCCAGAAAGGCAATAGTTTGAAGAAGACTGGGAAAGACCAAGATGGTAAGTGACTCCTCCCAAACCAACCAGTCAACCAGGTGCGGTCAATAGGTCAACCTAGGAGAAAGTGCAAGATAACCGGTGAAGAATAGGGTTTCCCCGGGTCGTTATGTCCCAGCGAGGCGTGCAAAGGTATTTAAAACGGATTTGTGATCGGGTGAATTGAATGAGGTTTAAAGAGAGATTTGGAATTTGTAAACTAAATTAAGCAAATAAAAATTCAAAATAACTCAAATTAGCAACACGTAAAACAAGTAAATCACAATTATACTAAAACGTAATCTAAACTTAAAACGGGCCTAAAACTAAATGATTAAATCAAAGATACTAATAACACGAGTAATAAGTAAATAATATAAAGTTAACGATAAAATATCACAACTAAAAATACCGATTTTATTTTTATTTTTAGTTAAAACTAACTAACGCAACCTAATAGTGAGCTAAGGGAAAGGCAAGACTAATATTAAACTAGGAAAATATCTAACGAATCCGATCTAAAAATTAATAACCAACTTTAAATTTTACCACAACAATCTAACCACGGATTTCTAAACTACATAAAATAAAAGTATTCTAACATGGCAAAACCACAAACAATAGCAACAACAAAAAGTAAGCTAGACATAATAGCGATATAAACATACTAAAAATAAAGAGATAAAAGAGTTAGAGATAACCAAATGAGATGAAAAATATAACGGCGGTGAGTTGAGACCCACTCGATAAGCTTCAACCCGACATCCAATACCTCCATTGATTAAACCCATTAGTCACTTCTTGATCTCAACTAATCAATAATCAACCCAACTAATTACAAAATATTAATCACTTTTAAGCCAAATGACAATAGCAGTAACTAAAGGGTAATAGAATGAAGAAAACTTTAATTTTTAAGCTTTAATAGAGCTAAGTTGGAAATTAAAGATACTAATCTATTATACATATTGAAAGTGAAAAGAAGATACAACCATAAACATTTGAGCTTCGTTGTTGGCTTCAGTATGATGCAAAAAGAAATGAAACAAATATTTCAAAAACCATAAAGTAATTTTACTAACTTTAAAACAACAACTATGATAACTAATATCTAAAGTAAGATGAGTATGGCACTAACTGTCTAACTGTGATGGGAACCCAACGTTAATTTAACATGTGACAAAGATTTAACAAAAATGAAACAATACTACATTGAGATTTAACAAAAGAAAAATGATGAATAAACTTTTAACTTAATTTAAATATAAAAGCAACTTAAAATTGATACTAGTAGCATTTAAAAAGTAAAAATTGTTGTTGGCAGTTTAGCACATAAAAAAAACGAAATAATGAAAAGGGTAGGGAAGAAATTAATGCAAGAACATAGATGGGTGGACTCAATGTGAACCGACACCCATTGTGTTTTTCGGTAGCTCTCTCTATTATTTATCTACCTACATAAAGAGAAAATAAAAAGAAAACTACAAAGAAGAAAAAACTATGATACCTATCTCTACATAAAGCAAAATTAGCAAAATAGAAATCAAGTGCATTAAATAAAAAAAAACATCTGTATACATTCGAAAAGCATTGTAACAAATATAACATTAATGAGAACTAATGATTAACTAATGATTAGTTTCCTTAAAAATAGAAAATGTTTAATTTATTGAAAAGAGGATGGATTGGTGTTTGATGGTGTCACCGACCCTGGGAAGATGAATGTCGGCTGCTGCTCTTTTTATTTGGTGCAACAATACACTAATACCCTATTTTGTTGGGCTTGGTTGTTTCTTTTCATTCTTGGGGTGCTACACTACACGAGCTGGGCTTGGCCGGATCTGAGATGCTGCGTACTTGGGTTGCTGCTATATTGGGCTCGCTGGATCTGCTTCTCATGCTCAAACATAAACTACCCTCCCATCTCAGCTATGCAAGGTTTTGTGTTATGTCATGCAATCATTTCCTTTTAAAACCTCTTCTTCTCAAATCTGATTTTTCTAAATAATAATCTTCGTTCGAGCCTCATTTGATCTTTCACCATTTCGTCATTTGCCACAATAAAAATACCGATGGACTCGCTTTTTCGGGATCTTTCCAATGGTGTGCTTGAAAAATAATTTTGACTTCGTCTTAGCCTTGAAACACGCGAAAACATTATCGAAACTTATCCAAAAATCACCATTTTTGCTCCGTTTTCAATCCTTTTGTACCTATAGGACATAAAACACAATCCAATGATATTTGCAATATAATTTGGTCATTTTGGGTGTTTTTGGTCATTTTTGTGGTTTAAATGGGTATAAAATGATGAGTATTTACAGACTCATCAATCCCCCACACTAAACTATTGCTAGTCCCTAGCAATCCAATCATATAAAGTAATGAAAGGTCAAAAGAATATTAAGTATACCCCATTTCGACTTTTTATTTAATGCGAGACATTTAAACTAACACGAAAGTAAACAAAATGCTTGATTTTCCAAAAACGGTATTATGGAACGGGATTCACACAAACTGGGTGTCTCCATGGAATAATAATCGTCATCCTCTTTTTTATACTTCAAACTAAGTTCAAAAACCCTTGCGCAAATGTTTTCGTAAAAATGCTAACACTACTTATATTAATAATCTGTGTAAGTCGAGACTTAACTTTTTACTCCCACAATTTATAAAGTTTAGGTGTGTGTGCTTATTTTCAAAAGTTTGACCACCAAAAATCGGAGCTCATTATGGTTGTCATTTATTTAAGCCCAATCCTAACTCACCGGGAACCTCAGAAATTTAAGAGTCAAAAAGAGCCTTTTCCATGTAGCGGCTTTCTTCTCGGCACATCCCAACCAGTTGGTTTAGGTGACCAGGCTTTTGACACCCCACAGAGAATAGTACCGGAATTGGCGGGATTTCGATTCAAAGATTTTTGATATCCCCGACACATTAAAATCAAAACATAAATAGATAACAACAAATGATTATTTAGAGATTAAAGATTCAAATGTGAGATCACTCCATGTTGCGACTTTCTTCTCAGCTTATCCTTTTAGCCGAGGCTTAGGAGGCTAGGTTTTTACACCCTCGAGAATAGTATCGGAGCTTTCGGGGTCTTTGACTTCGACAATCTCTAAATTCCCGCTTAGTCGTTACACAATCAACGAATACTAGTTCAACTTTCTATTTAAATTTGAGAACAAGCAACTTCTATTTATTTATTCTAATTCTATTCAACACATCTTTTTTTTTTTCATTTTCTCATTTTTCAATTTTTTTTTTCTTTTCTTTTCATTTATTTATTTATTATTTTTTTTTTCTTCTTTTCACTTTTCATATCATACTCAAAATTTTGCATCATTCAGCAATTTTACATTACTTCACTTTGCAATCTTATTCAGATTTTTAAGGAAGTTGCTTATTCCAAAATTTAAATAAAAATTTGAACTAGTACTCTATATTAACCTTGCATAAAAACTTGTTTACATAACGAAAACTTTTAATGGTCAAAAGTTTGAAAACAACACGTATTTAAATCCAATTAGGAGCTACTGGGAGAAAAAGCCACAGATTACTTATATAAGCTCTAATGAGAACCAATTACTCTACGCTTAGCATTTTCATTTGCACAATTCGTTAAGAATTTAGTCTAAAAAGTTAAGGAAGCAGCCAGATCAACACTCTGGCAGAGTCAGGATTCCCCTTGTTCTAACCTAATCAAGACTAAACAACTTCTTTTATTTTATTTTTGTGTGCAAAGCACTTTTCTTTTTATCGAAAATTTTTTAAAATTTTGCCAAAAACGGGGGTACTAGGGCACTAACATGTACAATATATGTGACAAATTCGACAGAATTCCCCCCACACTTAGAATTGAATATTGTCCTCAATATTCAAAGTCCCGGCTATTATGCCAACTCTTTGAACGGAAAAAGGCAATACTAATGTCTAAGTGTGAACGGAAATCTGTTTTTCACAAAAAGGATTAAAAAGATATCCTTGAAATAAACGTTAGCAAAAGGATAGGATATTGACCGGCTGGATTGAAAACAGGCGCGTCAATCATCACGATCCAAAGGGTACCTGCAAACATGAGCAAACAAAACATGGCAAACAACAGCAGAGGAAACTCCCCCACACTTAGTGTTAGAAATAAGAAAGAAGATAGATAGCATGGGTGAAAACCCATGTGATGCTAATGTTTTTTTTTACCGAGTCACTAGCTTGACTCGACCCCGAATTCATTGGTCCATGGGGAAGCAACATGTGGAAGAGACAATCTTAATCGGACTTTCATTCAAGATGTTTGGACAAACATTTGAAGCACGTGAAAGTTCCACACCGAGGAGATATACAGACCCTAGCTTGAAATAGTATAAACTATAAGCGGTGATGCCGGGGTCAAAGATAATGTCTTCATTCCCGAAGGAATGAAGAACTGGAGAAGTCACCCTGTAGGTGAAGAATGGGAGAAAGATCTTGATGACAATCGAGATAAAGTCATCATCATCAAAAAGAGAATCCATAATTGGTGTATCATGAATCTCATCGTTTAAGCTCGTATGATCTAGACATATGGGTGGGAGGGTTGGGATTTTGATATCAATCAAATTCTCAAGGTTGAGAATATTTCCCTCTGGAAAACAAAGATCAACTTTGTCTAGATCAAAGTGAAAGTTATCATACTCCGGTGGAGATATGATATGAGTGAGTTCACTGGAGAACTCCTCAAAGGTGAATGAATCATACTCGGGGAGAGAAATTTGAGAATGAGAAATGGTACTCTCACTAATCTTCTCTCCCATATGATCAAAGGTAAAGGCTTCAAACTCCGGTATAGGATCATCGGAGAAAATGTCACTATCCTTAATCGGGATAGGAGATAAAATAGGTTTCATATTGAAAACCTCGATTTTAGAAATGAGGAGATCGACATTCAATAATGTTGCACGAAGTGCTTCATCTTTGATTTCAGTGTCAATCTCATCATTCTCTTCTTCTAAACTAACTAGCTTAGAAGGTAATTCTTTCATAAAAACGATGTCTCCACAAGATAACGAATCGTCATCAGTAGAATCGGAAGACATCTCAACATGGTCAGTTGGGAAGAATAGAGGAGGAGGAATATCACACAAATGATCAAGAGTTCCCTGTGACTCTCTTGGGATTGGGACAAGATCCTCAACACTAGACTTTATGAATTCGTCCGATTCCTTATCAGGAACAGTGTCAAGATGCTCGTCTCCCATGCTCAGAGAGTGAGTGGGAACCTCGGGTGTGATAAGAGTGGGTTGAGATGGAATCTCAAGTGATGGTGTCTCATCTGATGAATCTTTGTAAAATTGAAGAATATCAAGGATATCCTCATCATCACTATCATCAGGAATGAAACGGAATCGAGAGCTAGATCTGGTTGCTTTTTCTTTTGCTATTGATTTCCTAATAGATCTTTCATAAGCATCTTGGGAATTTATTTTAGCAGCCTGTTCGTCAGCTAACAATTCTTCCATCGATTTTTGATTTGGATTATCTGGGGTATGTGTGATTCCTCTCAAATCTTTCACTAAATCCAAAAGATCAAGAAGAAGACTTTGAGGAATTGGTGGAGATGGAGGTTCGTCATAATACGATGTGTCAAAAGTGTTACAAGGAAATGGATTCCTTGTTTGACAATCGGAGTTGAAGTGTAGACCTCCACAGTAATCACAACAGTAAAACTGATGTGGCTGTGAGTCGTATGTGCTAAAGTCATAATTGTTATCAGGAAACTGCTCATAGACAAGCGTGTTTCCCGATTGACAATCAGAACTGTAGTGTGAACCACCACAGTACTCACAACAGTGAAACTGCTAAGTATCATGGTGTGGTAGCTGATGGAATAAGTCAGTCGTGTCATGGTAAGAATAGGGATCCTGGGTATAGACAGACCCGTTTCCTGACTCTACCGTGCCACAGCTGGGGCAATTGCCACCATTATAAGGATTACCACACTACTGGCAAATCAGAAAGTGTAGATGAGACATAGAAAGAATCAAATGTGTATAGAGGGTGAGGAAATGAGAATCAAAAGGGTAGGAGGGTGAAGAAGGATATTTTTGGTGTTTTTGGAAATCATTTTATACAAATAAGAAAGAAAATGTTTTTGTGTTTTTTGTGTTCGTTGAAAACTTATTGAAAATGTTTTCGGGAACAGTTTTGTTCTGATAATAAGAAAATATGAACAAAGGATGGTAAATATACAATGAGTGTATATCCAGATTCACTAATACGCAAAACCGTTTAGAATAGCGCGCACACCTCCCCGGCAGCGGTGCCAAAATTTGACTCCTCCCAAACCAACCAGTCAACCGGGTGCGGTCAATAGGTCAACCCAGGAGAAAGTGCAAGACAACCGGTGAAGAATAGGGTTTCCCCGGGTCGTTATGTCCCAGCGAGGCGTGCAAAGGTATTTAAAACGGATTTGTGATCGGGTGAATTGAATGAGGTTTAAAGAGAGATTTTGAATTTGTAAACTAAATTAAGCAAATAAAAATTCAAAATAACTCAAATTAGCAACACGTAAAACACGTAAATCACAATTATACTAAAACGTAATCTAAACTTAAAACGGGCCTAAAACTAAATGATTAAATCAAAGATACTAATAACACGAGTAATAAGTAAATAATATAAAGTTAACGATAAAATATCACAACTAAAAATACCGATTTTATTTTTATTTTTAGTTAAAACTAACTAACGCAACCTAATAGTGAGCTAAGGGAAAGGCAAGAATAATATTAAACTAGGAAAATATCTAACGAATCCGATCTAAAAATTAATAACCAACTTTAAATTGTACCACAACAATCTAACCACGGATTTCTAAACTACATAAAATAAAACTATTCTAACATGGCAAAAACACAAACAATAGCAACAACAATAAGTAAGCTAGACATAATAGCGATATAAACATACTAAAAATAAAGAGATAAAAGGGTTAGAGATAACCAAATGAGATGAAAAATATAACGGCGGTGAGTTGAGACCCACTCGATAAGCTTCAACCCGACATCCAATACCTCCATTGATTACACGCATTAGTCACTTCTTGATCTCAACTAATCAATAATCAACCCAACTAATTACTAAATATTAATCACTTTTAAGCCAAATGACAATAGCAGTAACTAAAGGGTAATAGAATGAAGAAAACTTTAATTTTTAAGCTTTAATAGAGCTAAGTTGGAAATTAAAGATACTAATCTATTATACATATTGAAAGTGAAAAGAAGATACAACCATAAACATTTGAGCTTCGTTGTTGGCTTCAGTATGATGCAAAAAGAAATGAAACAAATATTTCAAAAACCATAAAGTAATTTTACTAACTTTAAAACAACAACTATGATAACTAATATCTAAAGTAAGATGAGTATGGCACTAACTGTCTAACTGTGATGGGAACCCAACGTTAATTTAACATGTGACAAAGATTTAACAAAAATGAAACAATACTACATTGAGATTTAACAAAAGAAAAATGATGAATAAACTTTTAACTTAATTTAAATATAAAAGCAACTTAAAATTGATACTAGTAGCATTTAAAAAGTAAAAATTGTTGTTGGCAGTTTAGCACATAAAAAAAACGAAATAATGAAAAGGGTAGGGAAGAAATTAATGCAAGAACATAGATGGGTGGACTCAATGTGAACCGACACCCATAAGGTGTATTTTTCGGCTGCTCTCTCTATTATTTATCTACCTACATAAAGAGAAAATAAAAAGAAAACTACAAAGAAGAAAAAACTATGATACCTATCTCTACATAAAGCAAAATTAGCAAAATAGAAATCAAGTGCATTAAATAAAAAAACATCTGTATACATTCGAAAAGCATTGTAACAAATATAACATTAATGAGAACTAATGATTAACTAATGATTAGTTTCCTTAAAAATAGAAAATGTTTAATTTATTGAAAAGAGGATGGATTGGTGTTTGATGGTGTCACCGACCCTGGGAAGATGAATGTCGGCTGCTGCTCTTTTTATTTGGTGCAACAATACACTAATACCCTATTTTGTTGGGCTTGGTTGTTTCTTTTCATTCTTGGGGTGCTACACTACACGAGCTGGGCTTGGCCGGATCTGAGATGCTGCGTACTTGGGCTGCTGCTATATTGGGCTCGCTGGATCTGCTTCTCATGCTCAAACATAAACTACCCTCCCATCTCAGCTATGCAAGGTTTTGTGTTATGTCATGCAATCATTTCCTTTTAAAACCTCTTCTTCTCAAATCTGATTTTTCTAAATAATAATCTTCGTTCGGGCCTCATTTGATCTTTCACCATTCCGTCATTTGCCACAATAAAAATACCGATGGACTCGCTTTTTCGGGATCTTTCCAATGGTGTGCTTGAAAAATAATTTTGACTTCGTCTTAGCCTTGAAACACGCGAAAACATTATCGAAACTCATCCAAAAATCACCATTTTTGCTCCGTTTTCAATCCTTTTGTACCTATAGGACATAAAACACAATCCAAGGATATTTGCAATATAATTTGGTCATTTTGGGTGTTTTTGGTCATTTTTGTGGTTTAAATGGGTATAAAATGATGAGTATTTACAGACTCATCAGTAAGATCACCATATATCCTCCTTCTACTGCTGAGGAAGTGCTTGGTGTGCAGAGAGAGAACAAGGCAAGAACCATCTTACTTCAAGCCATCCCAGATGATCACATGAGTGATTTCCACTATCTGGATGATGCAAAAGATATCTAGTTGGCAATCAAAGCAAGGTTTGGGGGGGGGATGAAGAGTTAAAGAGAATGAGAAAGTCTATGCTCAGGCAAGAATTCCAGGAATTCAAGATCTCAGAGGAAGAAGGTGTACACAAGGGGTATGACAGATTCCAAAAGATTTTGAGTCAGTTGAACCAACTGAAAGCTAGGCCTGACAATGAGGAGTGCAATTCCAAGTTTCTAAGAGCTTTATCTCCTTCTTGGTCCCAAGTCAGTATCTCATTGAAAACCAAAGGTGGACTGGACTATCTCTCTTTTGATGATCTGTATAACAAGCTCAGAAGCCTTGAGCTTGATATCAAGGGGCATTCGACTTATTCAACAACCCTTACAAACTCAGCCTTTGTCAGCACCACTTCAAATAAGATGACATATGCTCCAAGTTCAGGTTCTTCCTCCACAATATCTTATACCTCTCCTGGTCCAAAGAGTCATCCACAGTCTGGTAATGTGGTTGAGGAGGTACTTCATTCGTTTGTTGCTGAATATGACCAACAGCAGCAACTAGCTTACGAAGATTTTGATCAAGTTGACATGCTGGATATGGAAGAGATGGATTTGAAGTGGCAGATGGCCATGCTTTCTCTTAAAGTCAGAAGGTTTGAGAAGAAAGCTGGCAGGAAGCTTAATCTCAAAGGAAGGGATCCAGCTAGGTTTGACAGGAGAAAGGTCAAGTGCTACTCATGTGGAGAGATAGGCTATTTTTCAAGAGAGTGTACTGCTAAGAAGACTGAAGACAACATAAGGTATTCAACCTACAAGCAGAAGGATTTGGAAGCTGGAAATTTAAAGGTCTTGGTAGCTGTTGTGGATGCTTGCATTGATTGGAAGGAACATGATACTGAAGATGCTGAAAGCAGTGCTTCTCAGCAATTCTCTTGCCTGGTTAGCTGTGATGAAGAATTTGCCTTCATGGGCATCTCTCCTCAGGTATCTGATTGTGTTTTTGGTTGTAATATTAAATATGATGCACTTAAAGAAGCCTATGATGATATGGAACCAAAATATAAAGAGTGTTACATTCAGGCTCAAGCCTATAAGGAAGCAGTTAAAACACTAGAGCAACAAACGGTTTGGTTTCAACATAATCAATTGGCTTATGATGAGAAAATTAGAGTGTTAAAAAGAGATCTATAGATTACTAGTAATTAGTTAAAGTTTTCAGAAAAAGAAAAGGCTAAAGTTGACTTAGAAATACAAGAATTAAAGGTTAAGCTTGATAATGAAGTTGCAAGTGGTATGAAGTGGCAAAAGGGATCTAAGCACCTTGAGAAGTTAATTGATAGTTCCCAATCCACTAGGACTAAGAGAGCATTAGGATATGGACACCTAATAGGGCCATATGATGTTTTTGACCTTAATGAATCAAGTGTGTTAGACCCTGAACCACCTCTACAATTTCAAACACCTGTAAAGTATGTAAAAGAGGGAGAGATGCACACTGTCTCTCCCACCATCACAGGAACATTTATGCCCACCTCAGACCAACTGGACTTAGTTGAATCATAATTGAAAACTTGCACTAAGACTCCTGACTCCCCTGACTCTAGCAGTGTCTCTAGTAATAATTCTAATGAATTTGTCTCTTGTTCTTTCCGTGACAAGACCTTAGAGACCTTTACCTCTAGCTATGCCAGTTATGATTTCAGTGTCAAGTCAGAGTCACCCAAGCCCACACCCAAGTCTTCTTGCAAGTCTGATGACTTTTCTAGAGTTGCTGCTGATGAAGTTCCTTCAAAGACAGCTTCTCTTGAAGACTTATCATTTACTTCTTTGAAATACAATTCCTTTCAGTCATTACAAAACAATTATGTTTCTAATGTTTGATTGAATAATTCTGTGTGTGATAAGACATCTTTTGGTTTGAATAAATCTTCTAAAAAGAAGAAATGTTTTGTTTGTGGTAGTAAATTGCATTTGATTAAGGATTGTGATTTTTATGAAAAAGGGATGGGTGTTTCTGTTGACCATAATAGACCTAGACCAAAGTGGAACAATGTTCATGCCAGACCCTCATATGTTCCACAAGCAACCCACACCACCAGCAGAACCAAATCAGTTCCTGCTGATAGGTCTGTTCCTGCTGGTAGGTCTGTTCCTGCTGGTAGGTCTGACCCTGCTGGTAGGTCTGTTTCTGCTGATAGGACTTGTTCAACTAGCTGGAAAAGAAATGTTGCTAGACCATCCTTTAGGCATTTTAATACTTATTATGAGAATGGTTTTTGGCCTAGTTTCTATGACCCAAGGTATATGGGAGGGGCATATTGGAATTCTGCTGTTAAGCCCTCAGCAGATTGTTCTTGGAGACATAAAAGATCATTTACACACAAGGGGTCCAAGAACAATGGTGGATCATATTCATCTTCATGGCTTCATTCTAATGATCCACAAGGCGGGCTCAAGTCATTTATGACTTAAGTCTCACTTTGGTAACTCATGTTGTTGTATATTTTGTTGTTGTAGGAACATCCTCTTAAAAGTAAAGATTTAGGTATTGTTGATAGTGGTTGCTCTAGAAGCATGTCTGGGAATCAAGAGAAGCTGCATGATTTTGTGCCTATTAATGGAGGCACAATGACATTTGGAGGAGGAGTTGGGAGGATCACTGTTAAAGGAACCATCAGAACTCCAAAGGTGGATTTTGAAAATGTTTACTATGTGAAGGAGTTACAAAACTTCAATTTGTTCTCTGTTTCACAAATCTGTGACAAAAATATTCCTGTTTTATTCACTGAGGAAGGCTGTCTAATTCTCTCAAAAGACTTCCAATTACCTGATGAGAGTCTTGTATTGCTAAGAGTTCCTAGAAATCACAATCTCCACACATTCAACTTGAATGATGTAAAACCTGAAGGTGATCTAGCATGCTTGGTGGCCAAAGCATCCTTGAATGTATCTACTATGTGGCACAGAAGGATGTCACATGTGAACTACAAAACCATCAACAGACTTGCTAAACATGGATTGGTCGATGGACTTCCTCCCAAGACCTTCACCAATAAACACAATTGTGTTGCCTGCAATAAAGGGAAGCAACACAAGGCTTCATACAAAGCCATTACTGCAGTGAGCACTATCTCAGAACCTCTTCAGTTACTACATATGGATCTATTTGGTCCAACTTCCATCAGAAGTATTGACCATTAGTACTTCTTCCTGGTGATCACTGATGACTATAACAGGTTTTCTTAGGTATTCTTTTTGAGCACTAAAGATCAAACCTTTCAGACTATTAAAGAATTTATAGCCTTGATTGAAAACCAATTGAACAAAATGGTTAAAAGTATTAGGTGTGATAATGGAACAGAGTTCAAAAATGCTAATCTAATTGGACTCTGTGGGTCTAAGGGTATAAAAAGGGACTATAGTAATGCCAGAACTCCACAACAAAATGGGGTTGCTAAAAGAAAGAATAGAACCCTGATAGAGGCTGCAAGATCTATGCTTGCTGACTTTAAACTTCCCACTATGTTTTGGACTGAAGCAGTAGGCACTGCATGTTATGTTCTGAATAGGGTCTCAATTACAAGACCACACAATAAGACACCCTATGAACGTTTGACTGGGAAGATTCCTACCATTATCTACTTCAAGCCTTTTGGATGTCAAGTGACCATTTTGAATACAAGTGATCATCTAGGAAAGTTTGAAGGGAAGGCTGATGAGGGCTATATAGTTAGATATTTAGCTCATAGTAAGGCTTACAGGGTATACAATTTGTCTGCTAAGAAGATTGAGGAGTCTCTTAACCTGAGATTTTTTGAAGACAAGGTTAATGCTCAGGGTAAAGGTCATGATTGGTATTTTGACCTTGATTACTGATAATGTACCCTCCGAACAGGTCGAAGGACTCCCCTTTGGTCCTGCTCGAAACCTACATAATCGCAGGCTCTAGCTAGCCTCCTAAATCCTTCTTGGGCGTAAAACTAATCTCTTATGATCTAGTTACCAGCTAGGAATTCGCCAAACGAAGGTATAAACCCTCCGGGGTATTCTTCAACGAACATAAGATGGAAAGAGGGCAAGACCAAGTCTTACCCACGCCCCCCGTCTTATCCATGTTCTCTCTTCTTCCTTGACTGGCCCTGTAATTCAGGAAGAGTGGACATTAAGCCTTAGCGGTTAACCATAAAATCATGGGACACCCCCATGATCTCCTACAAACGTGGAAACACTCCCCAAAGCTGTTTTCTTCCCCTATAAATAGTCTTGTACGAGTTTTAGTTCTGGTATGCAATCTCAAAAACTCTACTTAATTACATTTCACCTATATTATCATACCAAATACTTATTCACACGCCGGAGGTGGTTCGCAGGGCCCAACCCCTGCGCAATCACTTAACGTAGTGTCTTTGTATTTCTTATTTTCAGGTTAGACACAAGCTTGGCTCAACCACAACATCCCCTATATCCTTTGATCATCATCGCAGGCCTGGTCGTGCAAATTATTGTACAATCAGTGGCGCCATCTGTGGGACCCGCTACAATTAGTCCCGTTATTTCCATGTAAAATAACCAGTCAAATACACTCGCTATTATTCCGGCATGAATCCAAAAAGAGAAGTTACACCCACCGAGTTTCTCGACTTTAACCCCTATACCCGTAACTGACACCAACAGCTTTCCGCCAATCACGGCCTCCACTTTTACCATACGATCTCACCCTGAAATAACGCCTAATCACCGTGCATCCTCATCAGCTAATCCAGAACCTATCATCAGCCCTGCCTTCATTGACGCTAATTACGAAGAGCTAGAGTCCTTGCTAAGGACTCGAAGGAGGCAAGTAAGATACACGGAGATGCGAAGGGAGTTAGAATATTACAGCGATGAATATGATGAGGAGATCGAGATGGAGTCGAGGCCTTCGGCTCCTAGAGCTAATCACCCAGTCCTGCGTATTGGGTCTCCTGCGAGTAGAAGGATCAATGGAAGGAATGTAGGCTTTGAGGGAGTCCCCGAGATGACCCCCACAAGGAGAGAGGGAACGATTGTTGAAGGCTCTAATGGGAGGAGCCAACAGAGGGGAAACACGGAGGCAAACCTGCCTCCACTGCTAGCTGCGCATTTGGGAAGAACCGAAGCAGGGATTCCACTACAGCCCTCTCATGCATCCGGTGTCGGAGGTAACCCATGTTCATTCAACACAGGAGGAAGTCTTCCTCCCGTCGGTATGTACCCCTAGTTTCCAGGTCAAAGTTATCCTCCAAACCTTTACCCCCCCCCCCCATGAATGGGCAACCTAGCAATCAATAGCCCTCACAAACTGCCGTACCCTATAACCATCCCAGGATATACCGTCCGTATACCATGTATAATAGTTAGCCCCTGAACACGAGTACGCCTTATCCTTTTTATCCTAATCAATCCTCTTCGGGGATACCCCTTCCTCATAACCCATACAACAATGTCCCCATGAACATGCCACCTTATACCTGCCCGTACCCTGAATCTGCGGGCCCTACAACGCCTTTTGTAAGATGGATCGAGGATTATCCCCTACCAGACGGTTTAAAGATGCCTTCACACATAGGCACCTATGATGGGAAAGGGGATCCTGATAATTTCCTGCACTTGTTCGAGGGAGCTATAAAGATGCAAAAGTGGGCCATGCCCGTAGCCTGTCACATGTTTACCTACAACCTCCGAGATTTCGCACGTATCTGGTGGAATGGGCAAAAACCGGGAAGTATCGTTAACCTTGATGATCTGAAGGCTAAGTTTCGATCTCACTTCAGCCAACAGAAGAAGTTCACAAGAACACACATCACGGTGCACAACATTAAGCAGAAGTAGAATGAGAGCACAAGAAGCTTCGTCACTAGATACACTGACGAAACTCTGCCGATTCTAGGCTTACATGAAGAGCAACGCATTTCTGTCTTCGTCCATGGCCTACGCAACCGAAATCTTGTGGAATTCTTATCCACAGACCTTCCGAAAACATACAAAGGCCTGATGGAAAAAACATACACGTGGATAGAAGCCAAGGAGGTATCCACAAATGGGGCTCCAATGGAGAACAGTAAAGGAGCAAAGCAATCCCTGTGGGAGGGATCGAAGAACAAACACAAGAGCCATAATAGGTTTACCCCCTACAACAAAGGAACAAACCATGGTTTGTTGGGGAGCCTCACGAAGTCTCTGAGGGAGATATTAGCAACAGAGAAGATCGCCAAAAATAGGGATACTACTAAGTATTGCCACTTCCACGAAGACTTCGGCCACGAAGACTTCGGCCATTAAAGTCGTGGTCTCAAATGTGGAGGTTAACAAAGTATATATGGACTGTGGAAGCTCTTGCGAGGTAATCTACGAACATTGTTTTAGGAAGCTCAGTCCCGCAAACAGGTCCAAACGAATAGAGTCAAGAATGTCTCTGGTATGGTTCTCGGGGGAACGATCGTGGCCTTTGGGAGAAATACATCTGGAGGTAACACTTGGAAGTGGAAAGCTCGCAATGACCGAAGTCCTCAATTTTGTCATTGTGAAGTCCAAATCGCCTTACAATATGCTAATCGGACGCACTGCCATGCAAAAGATGGGCATTGTGGTCTCTACGGTGCATGCAACAATGAAGTTCCAAACCGCAAACGGCGTTGGAACCATATTCTCTAGTTGCCACGAAGGAAAGCACCAGGAAGCCCAAAAGATTAAGGAAGAAGGTAACCAAAAGCGTATGAGGGATATCAGAGAAGGTTCTGGCTCCAAGGAGCATGTGATACTAGACGAATCTCACCCCGTACGAAGGGTGGAAATTAGGAAGCAACTCCCCAGCATTTTCAAGGAAAGATTGCAAAAGCTGCTCAAAACCTATGAAGATGTGTTCATAGGAAAATACTCAGAAATGACAGTGGTTGATATTGTCATTTTAAGTATAGTTTATTCCGAAGAAATACTCGTGAAAGTATTTCCCGGGTCGTTTTCCCAGCGAAGGTAGAATGGAATCGTGAATAATCGAATCGCGGAATCGAGTCGTGAAAAGTGGTAAAGTGAAAAATATGATTTTGGAATTCAAATAATAAAAAGTAATAGTGAAATAACCAGAATGTACAAGCTAAATATGCACCGATGTAAAAAACGCGAAAACGGAAATGCAACCGCAAAATTTAAAACGTAACGTTTAATAAAAAATGATTCTACAAACTTGAAAATATTTTCTAAAAATCTTAAACTATTAAAAAGAATTTTAAGAAAAGGAAAAATATTTTTTTTAGTTTTTATTTATTTTCTAGAATTTATTTCCTATTTTTAGAATTAAAAATGAATTAAAAATAAAGAAAAATAGAAAAACAAATTGGAAAAATGAAAATTTAATTCTAAAAATTTTAAAATATTATAAAAGAATTTTCAAAACTATTTTTGTATTTTTCAAGACTTTTCTGTATTTTTTTTATTGATTTTTGGTATTTAAAATTGATTTAAAATTGATTTTAAACTAAAAGAAATTAAGAAAAATAGCAAATGAACTCAGAAAATTATGAAAAATTAACAGAAATTCTAAAATAATATAGAGAGCTTGCAGAAAAATTTTGGATAAGAAATGTTAAGCAGAAGTGCTTATTAGCACCAAAACAGCTTATGGCAAGTGCTTATTTATAAGCACTTGCCACAAAACTTTACCAAACTGTTTCCACAACTCAATTATACTATTATGAACTAAAATAAACTAAGAAATGATCATCAATAAGCACAGACATACAAGAAGCAAGTAATAAGCAATCTAATATAAACTAAATAAGCAGAGACCAACACAGAATAAGCTATAGATAAAACAGACCATGCACCACACTAAACTTACTACAACTAAACTCAGATAAGACAATAAAACACAACCACAACCTCAAACTAACAATTGCAGCCCTATGTGAAAATCAGAAAACTATGCTACACAACCAATAAGCTAGCCTGAATAAGCAATCCTAATAAGCTACAAACTAGGAGATTAATGGAGCAAATGATTAACTACTATGCTGAGATGTAATAAAACAAAATGCAGGCTCTAATACTACCTAAAACTAACTTGAATGATGCTATGAAATCTGACCTACATCCTGTGTGCAAGGGAATACAGCAGGCCAAATGGCTATTTGGAGCAATTAGCAGACAAGATCAAGCTCTAAAATAAGCTAAGAGCAGATAAGCACTGGCATCCAAGAACTGAACAAATAAAATTCACATACCAAAGAACATAAATGCCAAGTTACAGCTAATTACGAGCTTATATGAGCTATATATAACTGCTACTGTGGAAGGAATAGGGACAGCTGGTTGAGCAGGTTTGGAATATAGAATCAAAATGGTTCAATACAGTTAAAGACTAAATACTTGCACTTAGATCTCAGGGACATGCATAGTAAACCAAACAGATCAAACAAAAACAAATAAACACACTGTCACACCCCCAAAATCGGGTCCAGCGGAAGCATACATGTAGCTGGGGTGCAACTCAATCGGTATCACAACACAAGTACAAAAATGGTTTTCACTTCAATCATTTAGAATAAAATAGTTAAATCAAAATTGTTGAATTTATATCGTTAAAAGTAGTGCGGAAGTAGGCCCTTAAATAGTTTTAAAACGGTCCCCATTTAAATAATCAGAGTCTTCTATGACCATGCCATGCCCTGCCAAAACCTCCTGTAGCGTGCCATTGCTTAATACCTGAAAATACATGCTAAAGTGTCAACACGAGGTTGGTGAGTTCATAGAGTTTGTTTAACAAATAATGCCTATAGAGAAAATGATCGCCCAGCAAAGGCATTGTAAATCCACTCAGTTGCAAGTCCCGCCATAAGAGACTTGTAACCTGTGTGTTTACAACCCACTGCCAAATGTGTTAAAGTCTACGTGAACAAAAGTAATACTGATATCCAAATTCCCAGATAAATATAGCAAAACGGCTATATAAATAATTCAGTCAATGTGGCCATATGATAAATCAGTCAAGCGGGAAAACCCGTAATAAGATTGATGCAAAGGCATCGCAATTCAGTCAAGTAAGGAAACAGCAATATTACGTTTGACATCACAGCCAAGTGGGGAATACCACAATACGTTTGACATCACAGCCAAGTGGGGAATACCACAATATTACAATGAGCATATAGGTCAATCAAGTAGGGAAACAGCAATATTACGTTTGACATCACAGCCAAGTGGGGAATACCACAATATTACGTTTGACATCACAGCCAAGTGGGGAATACCACAATACGTTTGACATCACAGCCAAGTGGGGAATACCACAATATTACGTTTGACATCACAGCCAAGTGGGGAATACCACAATATTACAATGAGCATATAGGAACAATTGGTGACTATGAGGTCATATAAACAAGGATAATCAATCCCATGAAATACAGGAAATCAAACATACCAATGAATGCAGGTGATCAAATATATATAGATAAAGCTGGAAATATTTGAGTAATCAACCAGGTAAAAGAAGTAATGCGTTTTAAGTAAAACGAGCATGTATTTTCCCCCAAAGAGTTTACAAAACAGTTAAAATAGTAGGGGCTATGACTCACCTGGAGCGATAGCTACGATGACAAGAATGGATACACTGAAATGAGGCACGATCTCTAACCGCAACCTAATATGAGTAATAACGATCTACTTTAGATCATGACGTGATGAAATGAATGCACGTGCACATGATGCCTATACCACTCGTAACTTGGAAATACTAGTTATTGTCATAGTAAAATAATTTTCATACTTAGGAAAAATAAGTCCAAATAGAGTTATAAAAACTTGTCGTATTATATTGTATAAAATGTTAGTTGTTACATTCCTCGTATCGAAAACCTTAAAATAACATCGTTAAGTCGTATAAATATTCTTTTGGGTCATACGTATTTCATTTGTTAAGAATATAGTCTTTAGTACCGTTTCTAGAAAATATACCATCTAGTGCGTAAGTTATTATTTTTATTTGTGACCAAGTATATATATATATATATATATATATATATATATATATATATATATATATATATATATATATAGTTTTGACGATGTTAAAACGCGTATAACTTGGTCGTTTTAAGTTCATTTTTCTCGTTCTTTATGTCCACGGATTCGTTTTAGTAAGTACTAATATATTTTTGATAGTTCGGCTCCTCTAGGTTACGTTTAATGCCTATATTTGCCCGTCGAAAACTGTCAAACAGCATGCAGTTTTTCAGAAAATAGTTTTCGTCGTTAAATTTACAAAAATCATATCTCCTTCGTTATAAGCTCGTTTTAATCCGTTCTTTCGCCAAAAGTTTCGTTTTTGAAAGTATTTTCTAAATCTTTGGTCAAAAATTATCCATCACCTACTGAGTTTCCTACGTTTTAAAAATAGCAACAGTAGGTAAATATACATTTTCAAAAATCATTTTCCTAGTTTCAAACTTGTTCCAACTTCTACCAAACCACTTTCAATCACCACAAAACTAGTCTAATCCTACCATACACCTTCTTAGGGTGTCATGGGTTCCTAAACATCATAAACCAAGTAGATCTAACAAGGATCTAACCATAAACACTTTCTAAGGTTCAAAAGTTAAAAGTTTGTAAAATAAAGTGGTATAAATAGCATATGCATGTAGATCTAGTATATATATCATATGGATCTTGTATAAAATTGATAAAATTATAAAAAGGAGTTTGATATACTTACTTCAAAGATTAAGGGGATTTTTGAGGATGAAAACCTAAGTAAACCTTGAGTTTGTATTTCAAAACTCAAAAAGGAGTACAAAATACACTAAATATGATACTTGATCTTGGGAAAATCTTGGTCTTGTTCCTCCCCTTGTTTGTGCCGTGAGTGAGAAAGAGAGAGTAGAGAGAATGAAACTTTCTTGAGCTAGTGTGTAAAATGAGAGAAGTGTGTTGAAATATCTAATGTATAAACTTTGTATCAACTAGTACCATCAATAATAGAGTTAGTATTATTATTAAAAGTGTGTAAGTGATTGGTATAGGTTAGGGGGGGGGGGGGGGGGGGGCGGCATTGTGGTGTAAGAAGAAAAAAGATGGGTTGTGTAAGAATTAGTGGTATTAGGTGATGATTTGTGTATTTATTTGTAGTTTTAAGGTGTACCGGGTACCGAGTTAACTAAAAATAAATTTTAACGGAGTTAACCGGAATAAAATAAAGTTATAAAAATTATAAAAATATGTTGGGTACAAATATTAAGTGTTTAGATAATTATTGTTTAATTTTTATGAAAACCGTCGAAATTAAATTAGACGTACGATACGAAATAAATAAATTTCCAAAATACCGGGTAAATTAATATTATAATTTTTATATTATAAAAATGAGTATAAAAATATATGGGGATCATAGTTGGGAATGTCGGACATGTTAGTCACATTTATAGTTCGCGTATTAGTGTTTATTTAAAATAAACATACGTAATTCGTTAATTATATTAAAAATATAATTTGAATACCCTACGAGTGGAATAGTATGCAAGTGCCCTAATGATGATATGCAGACTATTTCTAGTCCGTATGAAATGTCCCTAATGATATTGCATGAATTCGCACCTGAACCAATACGGTTACGCGAATTTGAATACTCGTAAACTAAGTTTACGATGAAATGAGTAATGCACGTGAATAGTGGTTTTCTCTCGGAAATGAATAGTGTCAAGTGAATAGTAAAATTTCTGAACGCTTCTCAGAATATCAAATTGACCTAAAAAACGATGAATAGTACAATGATGAATAGTAATCGATGAATAGTATTTGATGAATAGTAAATTGTCGAAGTTTGGAAAATGACCGGAAATTACGAGTTGTGACAGTCTTCCCCTCTAAAAGGAACTTCGTCCCGAAGTTCAGTTTGTGTTGGTCTCTGAAGTAGTATTGGTGAATAGATGATAGTATTTGAGAATTCCAGCGAACTTTCACGATAGGAGTTCGACTCTGTTTCAATCGTTTGACCTAACAGTCCATGATTTCTATTGGTTCTCTTACCAAGCTTACGTTTGTCTCAGGGTTGGATTCCCTTCCAAATGGGATTACGAGTGACTAATCTGAAGGTCATTTCCTGGGATTTGAATAGGTGAAACATGGTTGTGTAATCCGGTTGTTCTCTAACAAGGCTCAAGTCTGACGGCCACTAGGCCTATTCTGTCTGAAATTTTAAATGGTCCAGTGTACATCGAGTTTATCTTTCCAACTTTTCCGAATAATATCATGCCTTTCCTAGGTAGAACTTCAAACATGATCTGGCTACCAACTTGAAGTTTTAAGGGTTTACAACTTATAGAATTTGTAATTGATTCTTGACTTGTAGGAAATTTCTGGTTATTTCATGAATGCCTACTGGACTAGTGAGTTTGGCTTTTTCCGAATTTCGATCCG
This sequence comes from Artemisia argyi, assembly GCA_030686995.1. Classification (NCBI taxonomy): domain Eukaryota; kingdom Viridiplantae; phylum Streptophyta; class Magnoliopsida; order Asterales; family Asteraceae; genus Artemisia; species Artemisia argyi. The sequence goes on along the minus strand of CM060686.1, from coordinate 151,471,783 downwards.
TCCTTGGATGTTGGCACTTCGACCATAGAGTGCTTCAAATGGTGTAGTCTCTAAGCTCGTGTGGTAACTATGGTTATAAAGGAATCTGATTTATGGCAAATGGTTAATCCAACCATTTCTAGAGTCAACCACTCATGCTCTGAGCATATCTCCCTATGTTTGAATTGTTCTCTAATCCTGACCATTGGTCTGCCGATGATAGGTAGTGTAGTTCCAAAGGAATCTTAATGTAATCGCTAGGAGTTTGAGGTGAATTAAATTCCTCTATTAAGAATAATTGAAATGGATATCATGAATCTTGTGGAAAAACTTACAAGGTTAAGTCCGTCAAAGGGTGTTATTGAAAATAATAGATTAGAATAAGGTTGTGATTCCTCCGCAGGAATGTCATGAATTTAGTCTTTCTCCACCTATGATGCTTGGTCTCCATTACTAATATTTTCCCAAGCTCTATGTCATCAAATCGCAAAATCCTAAATGTATTAGTGTTATAGTATAGTGATTTATTTTTCAAAGTTTATTTTGAGATTGTGTGTTTTGTTCAAAAACCTTTCCTGACTAAATAAATTTACAACTTTAAGCAAACAGCTTTTTAAGTAACATTTTTCTTGATGTTTCAGAATTTAATAGTTATGCAAGATAGAACTATTTTCAACATAAGGTGGATAATATGATTTACCAAAAATCGATGTTTAAAATTTCCTAGCATCTAGTAGTTTTGTAAAAGATTAACCAAAAGGAATTTGCTTGTCAAAATAAGTGCCTCAGAAAAGTATTTCTTACAAAATATATGTTTTGCATAACTGTAGTTTGGAGAAAAATCCATTTAAAAGTGAAAATATTAAGAGGATAAAATAGTCAGGTATGTATGTCTGCACAAAGGCATAGGTGTCTAACACGTTCGAATAAAGTCTATTGGTGAGGACATGTTCAATTTATAGTCTCGGTTAAAAGTTGGATTTATCTCTATGGTGTTGCTTAGTGAGCACTCGTATCGAAACTAATCCTTATAATTTAGTCAAGCCAATACTTTCCAGATGATGGAATTTTTGGTGATTAGGCCAGTGATAGTGGTTCGAATGGTTTTGTGATATCTTGATATTTCTGTTGAGTTTTGAAAGGTCTTAATGTATCGAGGGATCATCCTCATAGAAGGTATGGAAAGTCTTTCCTAGGGAGGTCATTGATAATATCCACTTATCAGTATAGGGAGTAGTGAGGGATGAGTGACATCAGAATCTATAGAGTGTCACCTAATTCCTTATATACATATGGGGATGGGGAAAGGAAATGATAGTGATGGTAAGAAGGGAAAAGACTGTGACAAGTGTGACAAAACGAGATTGTGATAAAAGAAAATGTAAGTGCATTGTGTATAAATATGAAGATTCATGAGATGAAATGGCCAGTTAACCTGCTTACAATCGGTGGTTCACGAAGTAATGAAAAATATGAATGTTCCGACAACGAGAGTGTATACACACACACAAATGAAACATTTGGAAATTGAGTAGGGGATTCAATCCAGACATAATCTTATTATAACCATTCTCAGTGTTGCAAAATTCATTTCTGAGTCGGATATAGGTAGTCAGCCTATGTCCCACTATCCCGGGTTGAATATAGGTGACTAGTCTATATTCCACCGAGGTTCCATAAATTTTGAAATACTCAGCTCAGTTATACTAAGACTATGTCCTTCACAAATACCAAGACGTTCAGAAAGACTAAGGCAGGTGACCAAACTCGAGGTCAAATGATGAAACTATGCAGGGAGAAACATAACACAGTGACATATATGATACGTGAACATGCTTATATGAAAGACCATTATAGTAATCAACTAGAATAAATGAATATAGTATATCAGATAATGAGACACAAATCTCATCACCTAAGTCAGCAACAACCACAAATGAGGCTTCAGCTTGGCAGGCAGGCACGTGACGGTCATAGGGTTAAGTTTTTTTTTGTAAAAGTAGTTATAGTCTAGGTTTTAAAAACACTTAGTTCGCTATAGCCAGAGCTCTGATGCCAATCTGTCACACCCCCAAAATCGGGTCAAGCGGAAGCATACATGTAGCTGGGGTGCAACTCAATCGGTATCACAACACAAGTACAAAAATGGTTTTCACTTCAATCATTTAGAATAAAATAGTTAAATCAAAATTGTTGAATTTATATCGTTAAAAGTAGTGCGGAAGTAGGCCCTTAAATAGTTTTAAAACGGTCCCCATTTAAATAATCAGAGTCTTCTATGACCATGCCATGCCCTGCCAAAACCTCCTGTAGCGTGCCATTGCTTAATACCTGAAAATACATGCTAAAGTGTCAACACGAGGTTGGTGAGTTCATAGAGTTTGTTTAACAAATAATGCCTATAGAGAAAATGATCGCCCAGCAAAGGCATTGTAAATCCACTCAGTTGCAAGTCCCGCCATAAGAGACTTGTAACCTGTGTGTTTACAACCCACTGCCAAATGTGTTAAAGTCTACGTGAACAAAAGTAATACTGATATCCAAATTCCCAGATAAATATAGCAAAACGGCTATATAAATAATTCAGTCAATGTGGCCATATGATAAATCAGTCAAGCGGGAAAACCCGTAATAAGATTGATGCAAAGGCATCGCAATTCAGTCAAGTAAGGAAATAGCAATATTACGTTTGACATCACAGCCAAGTGGGGAATACCACAATACGTTTGACATCACAGCCAAGTGGGGAATACCACAATATTACAATGAGCATATAGGTCAATCAAGTAGGGAAACAGCAATATTACGTTTGACATCACAGCCAAGTGGGGAATACCACAATATTACGTTTGACATCACAGCCAAGTGGGGAATACCACAATACGTTTGACATCACAGCCAAGTGGGGAATACCACAATATTACGTTTGACATCACAGCCAAGTGGGGAATACCACAATATTACAATGAGCATATAGGAACAATTGGTGACTATGAGGTCATATAAACAAGGATAATCAATCCCATGAAATACAGGAAATCAAACATACCAATGAATGCAGGTGATCAAATATATATAGATAAAGCTGGAAATATTTGAGTAATCAACCAGGTAAAAGAAGTAATGCGTTTTAAGTAAAACGAGCATGTATTTTCCCCCAAAGAGTTTACAAAACAGTTAAAATAGTAGGGGCTATGACTCACCTGGAGCGATAGCTACGATGACAAGAATGGATACACTGAAATGAGGCACGATCTCTAACCGCAACCTAATATGAATAATAACGATCTACTTTAGATCATGACGTGATGAAATGAATGCACGTGCACATGATGCCTATACCACTCGTAACTTGGAAATACTAGTTATTGTCATAGTAAAATACTTTTCATACTTAGGAAAAATAAGTCCAAATAGAGTTATAAAAACTTGTCGTATTATATTGTATAAAATGTTAGTTGTTACATTCCTCGTATCGAAAACCTTAAAATAACGTCGTTAAGTCGTATAAATATTCTTTTGGGTCATACGTATTTCATTTGTTAAGAATATAGTCTTTAGTACCGTTTCTAGAAAATATACCATCTAGTGCGTAAGTTATTATTTTTATTTGTGACCAAGTATATATATATATATATATATATATATATATATATATATAGTTTTGACGATGTTAAAACGCGTATAACTTGGTCGTTTTAAGTTCATTTTCCTCGTTCTTTATGTCCACGGATTCGTTTTAGTAAGTACTAATATATTTTTGATAGTTCGGCTCCTCTAGGTTACGTTTAATGCCTATATTTGCCCGTCGAAAACTGTCAAACAGCATGCAGTTTTTCAGAAAATAGTTTTCGTCGTTAAATTTACAAAAATCATATCTCCTTCGTTATAAGCTCGTTTTAATCCGTTCTTTCGCCAAAAGTTTCGTTTTTGAAAGTATTTTCTAAATCTTTGGTCAAAAATTATCCATCACCTACTGAGTTTCCCACGTTTTAAAAATAGCAACAGTAGGTAAATATACATTTTCAAAACTCATTTTCCTAGTTTCAAACTTGTTCCAACTTCTACCAAACCACTTTCAATCACCACAAAACTAGTCTAATCCTACCATACACCTTCTTAGGGTGTCATGGGTTCCTAAACATCATAAACCAAGTAGATCTAACAAGGATCTAACCATAAACACTTTCTAAGGTTCAAAAGTTAAAAGTTTGTAAAATAAAGTGGTATAAATAGCATATGCATGTAGATCTAGTATATATATCATATGGATCTTGTATAAAATTGATAAAATTATAAAAAGGAGTTTGATATACTTACTTCAAAGATTAAGGGGATTTTTGAGGATGAAAACCTAAGTAAACCTTGAGTTTGTATTTCAAAACTCAAAAAGGAGTACAAAATACACTAAATATGATACTTGATCTTGGGAAAATCTTGGTCTTGTTCCTCCCCTTGTTTGTGCCGTGAGTGAGAAAGAGAGAGTAGAGAGAATGAAACTTTCTTGAGCTAGTGTGTAAAATGAGAGAAGTGTGTTGAAATATCTAATGTATAAACTTTGTATCAACTAGTACCATCAATAATAGAGTTAGTATTATTATTAAAAGTGTGTAAGTGATTGGTATAGGTTAGGGGGGCGGCATTGTGGTGTAAGAAGAGAAAAGATGGGTTGTGTAAGAATTAGTGGTATTAGGTGATGATTTGTGTATTTATTTGTAGTTTTAAGGTGTACCGAGTACCGAGTTAACTAAAAATAAATTTTAACGGAGTTAACCGGAATAAAATAAAGTTATAAAAATTATAAAAATATGTTGGGTACAAATATTAAGTGTTTAGATAATTATTGTTTAATTTTTATGAAAACCGTCGAAATTAAATTAGACGTACGATACGAAATAAATAAATTTCCAAAATACCGGGTAAATTAATATTATAATTTTTATATTATAAAAATGAGTATAAAAATATATGGGGATCATAGTTGGGAATGTCGGACATGTTAGTCACATTTATAGTTCGCGTATTACTGTTTATTTAAAATAAACATACGTAATTCGTTAATTATATTAAAAATATAATTTGAATACCCTACGAGTGGAATAGTATGCAAGTGCCCTAATGATGATATGCAGACTATTTCTAGTCCGTATGAAATGTCCCTAATGATATTGCATGAATTCGCACCTGAACCAATACGGTTACGCGAATTTGAATACTCGTAAACTAAGTTTACGATGAAATGAGTAATGCACGTGAATAGTGGTTTTCTCTCGGAAATGAATAGTGTCAAGTGAATAGTAAAATTTCTGAACGCTTCTCAGAATATCAAATTGACCTAAAAAACGATGAATAGTACAATGATGAATAGTAATCGATGAATAGTAATTGATGAATAGTAAATTGTCGAAGTTTGGAAATTGACCGGAAATTACGAGTTGTGACACACACCTACATCAATAGATTCAAATGCAAACTGTTTCATAAAGTTCCTATCTGTCTATTAAATTTGAAAATAGTTTTGACTATTTATTGAATGAACTAACTGATTTTCTGAATCAATCCTATTTTATTACACTAGAATAGCATAAGTGTAACAGCAAAACAACACAACAACAACTACAACACACAACAAATGCTAAAACCAAACACCCCCTTATCTAACAGATTACACTAAGAGATGTCAACTAGTACTAGCTAACACTAATCCAGTGATCACATAAGATCAAACAACAATAAATGAGACTAAATCAATAATAAAATCCAACAAATAACCTCAATTATTCAGAAACTCAGTTCAAGCAAATGAACTCAGAAAATTATGAAAAATTAACAAAAATTCTAAAATAATATAGAGAGCTTGCAGAAAAATTTTGAATAAGAAATGTTAAGCAGAAGTGCTTATTAGCACCAAAACAGCTTATGGCAAGTGCTTATTTATAAGCACTTGCCACAAAACTTTACCAAACTGTTTCCACAACTCAATTATACTATTATGAACTAAAATAAGCTAAGAAATGATCATCAATAAGCACAGACATACAAGAAGCAAGTAATAAGCAATCTAATATAAACTAAATAAGCAGAGACCAACACAGAATAAGCTATAGATAAAACAGACCATGCACCACACTAAACTTACTACAACTAAACTCAGATAAGCCAATAAAACACAACCACAACCTCAAACTAACAATTGCAGCCCTATGTGAAAATCAGAAAACTATGCTACACAACCAATAAGCTAGCCTGAATAAGCAATCCTAATAAGCTACAAACTAGGAGATTAATGGAGCAAATGATTAACTACTATGCTGAGATGTAATAAAACAAAATGCAGGCTCTAATACTACCTACAACTAACTTGAATGATGCTATGAAATCTGACCTACATCCTGTGTGCAGGGGAATACAGCAGGCCAAATGGCTATTTGGAGCAATTAGCAGACAAGATCAAGCTCTAAAATAAGCTAAGAGCAGATAAGCACTGGGATCCAAGAACTGAACAAATAAAATTCACATACCAAAGAACATAAATGCCAAGTTACAGCTAATTACGAGCTTATATGAGCTATATATAACTGCTAATGTGGAAGGAATAGGGACAGCTGGTTGAGCAGGTTTGGAATATAGAATCAAAATGGTTCAATACAGTTAAAGAATAAATACTTGCACTTAGATCTCAGGGACATGCATAGTAAACCAAACAGATCAAACAAAAACAAATAAACACACCTACATCAATAGATTCAAATGCAAACTGTTTCATAAAGTTCCTATCTGTCTATTAAATTTGAAAATAGTTTTGACTATTTATTGAATGAACTAACTGATTTTCTGAATCAATCCTATTTTATTACACTAGAATAGCATAAGTGTAACAGCAAAACAACACAACAACAACTACAACACACAACAAATGCTAAAACCAAACACCCCCTTATCTAACAGATTACACTAAGAGATGTCAACTAGTACTAGCTAACACTAATCCAGTGATCACATAAGATCAAACAACAATAAATGAGACTAAATCAATAATAAAATCCAACAAATAACCTCAATTATTCAGAAACTCAGTTCAAGCAATATCAATATGATGAACTAAGCTAATCATGAACTTAACCAAAGCAAATTACAAAACTAATATTAACTATCAATAATACTTCTGTAAATGAAAACTAAATCAATCAAATGACAATTAAGCAAGCAACTCTAATCTGAAATAGGGAAAAACACCAACCCAAGCCTATCTTTTAGATAAGCCCATACCACCTCTGAGTCACCATAAATCACCATTAAAATCATCACTATACCCCGTTGACTTCCATTGACCATTTCACCATTCATCATAAAAGCAGAAGTAAACTAAGAGAACTACTAACAAGCTATCAAGGAGCTTGAATGAGCTTTTAAGAACATGTAAATGAAAGCTTAAAACAGATTTAAAATAGTAAATTGCTTTGAAATTTAAATGATAAGAACATTAAATGAGAACTCGAATTTTATTGAAAATCTAAAGTGATTACAGAATTTAAAAGCTTGAATTACAATAAACTACAGCTAGTTATACTACTACTACCTCTATAGTACTCCTACTCCTACTCCTACTCCTAGCTAACAGCTTCAAATTGAGAGGTGAGGAGTGCTTATATAGCTACGAGCTGAGGTGAGGAGCGTCTTCAGAAGGCTCTAGAAATGGCATCTTCTGCGAATATCCAATATTAGATCCCTTGTGATAATCCCATCCAATCAGAATCCCTGAATCCTTGTGGTGACGCGTTCAGACCAATCCACAGCTGCCACTTGTCATTCTTTCTTGTCAGAGGGTGTCAGGTGTGGTGGGGAATGACATTAGTACCCTTAATTGGGTAAATTAAGGGTGGGGGTTGGGTAATTTGGATAAACAGTAATTTAGGGTTCATGGGGTCTGGTTTTGGGGGTGAATTGGGTGGAGGGAAAAAGGTACAGTGTAATTTTATTATTTACTTTGATGGTTGGGTCGGGTTGTGGATAATATGAGATGAGTGGGCCGGATTTGGATGTTAGGTTAGATTAATGGAGAATGGGCTTTGGTTTGTGTGGATTGGGTTTAATAGATAGCAGATTTTAAGATTTGGTTTTAGTTTAAATGGAATTAAAGGTTTAGGTATTAGTTTTGCAAAGTTATAAATTCAAAGGGCCATTTCTGCCAATTTTAAGAATTAGTATCCAAGGGCTACTTTTGACAAACTATGCTTCTTCAAGGTTGATTATGTCAATCTGAGCTCAAATATTGATTCGGACTTGAAAATAGCTTCCACGACCTCGGCTTTTGAACTCTTTTCCATTTCTCGTGCCCGTGTTGTTGATTTTTGCTCGATTTTGTCCATTTTCTTTAATATCCTTACCTGCACATGTAGAAACACAAAAACAACATATATTTGGCAATTTTGGGTCGGTTTTTGGTCTCATTAGTCCGGTTTTTGGTCAAATAATAGTGAGTGAATAAGCACTCACCAAAATCCCCCCGACTAAAGTATTGCCGTGTCCTCACGCTTTTGGGATAAATAATTTCAGAACCTCTTTTTACTAACTTTGAAAAGTAGCAAGAACGTTCAAAAGAAGTCGTAAAATCATTTATTCCCGAAAACGCTCCGTTTTCCAAAATTTTCCTTTTATTCCTTTATTCCACTTACACTTTTTATTTTTGTATTTTTCTTACTTCATACTTGTGACGGTTTGTTGAACTTTCATTATTTTGCAATAATTCTTAGGGTCAACGAGTAGAAACACTTCTATTTAAGAAGCGACCATACGGATAAAAATCGTCATCCTTGATTTTTCACAAGTCCCCAAACTAAGCGTACAAACGAGATCACAGCTTATTTACAAATTAGATGCTAACACTACTCATAACAGTTACTTGTGGAAACTTCTTACTCCCATTTCCTAGGTTTTGTATCTCAATATTTTATTTTGTTGAGAAATGAATTGCTTCATATTTTCTCATTTCGATACTTTTTAAGTCCGATAGTGATACCTAAGTTAAAACGATAAATAGTTATTCATTTTCTCTTAAGAACCACTGTAATAGAAATTCGGTCCACATCAAGGAATTTGGGTACATACAATATCAGAAATATAAGTTGCGAAGTACGATCACGTGCACCTCATGTGACTGATTACTAGTCACTTATCACATGCACCTCACGCGCCAACAACTTATTTACATACATAAGCTCTTATTCAACAATACTTACAACTTTCACTTTTCTTCATTTTTCACTTTTTTCACTTTTCATTTTTTCCTTTCTTGACTTTTCTCGATACATCAATGGAAGCTTATCGGGTAGCTCCAAAACCACATGGATAATCAACTTTTGACTTTTGATTTTTTCACTTTTTGCTCTTATTTTTGATGTTCCTTGATATGTACCCAACTTCTAAAGCAAAAATTCTCTTAAGAAAACAAAGAACTAAATATTATTCAAACCGAAATACCACTAATTAACCTAGAACATCTATTATATATGGGTGACGTATCTGATGGGAGTAAAAAGCCACAAGTACCTCTCATGAGCTCTAAAGAGAACCACTACTCCACGTTTAGCATCTAACTTCTAAATAAACTCTATCATTTCTCGCTCTTCGCAATTTAAGATTCCAAATAATGAAACCAGCGAATACTTAGCCGATAATCAGCCACGCATATATAAAGTCAGTTACGGAAACTTGCAAATTCTAGAAGAAGAATTCGCGTTTTCTAGCTCCTTATGTAAAAGACTAGCGAAAGCTTTTAAACTGCGCATGTATAAAGTCAAGTACGGGAACTTGCAGATTCTTAAGAAAGAATTCGCATTTTATAGCTCCTGGTGTACAAGACTAGCACAAGCTTATTTGATTATCATTGGTTAAGGGAACAAGCTAGGGCTCAACACGCCCGGTCAAGTCAAAATATTTATTCCTACTCTCACCAACAAGAAAGTCAACAAGGTGTCAAAACACTTATTCAAACTTTATATATTTTTGTACAACTTTTTTTACTTTTTTCTCATTTTTTTTATGACTTTTTCATTGATTTTTCTCAAAAATTTTTTTTTGAAATTTTCAATTTTTTCAATTTTTTTATTTTTGGTGGAAAAACGGAGTTGCAAGAGTTCACGACAAAGTGCAAGGCAAAAATCAGATCGAAAGATCACCCCCCCCCCCCCCAGACTAAAATGAAACATTGTCCTCAATGTTTAAGAGGTAAGGGTTCTCCTACATAAATCTAAGGCCGTTTATTAATTATCCAAAAGATAAATGTTAGTCGATAAGATTAGGATATATGGAGAAGCAAAGAATGATGAAACTCAGGTGGAGAGAAAGACAAAACCACGAGCACGAGAGTCTTCATTATTCGGGCAAATCCTGTACATTCACAATAACAAGCACAAAACACGAGAAAATGAAAGAGGTAGCCCTCCTCACGTCACGTTAATAAGAAATAAGAAATTTAAAAAGATGAAAGGATAAGCATGGGGTGGCTCCCACGAAGCGCTTGTTTTTGTTCACCGAGTCACATGAGCTTGACTCGATCCCCGAATTAATTCGTCCTTGGGGAGAGCAGATAGAACGGACACTCGTCAATGGAGATTCCAGGATCAAATATGGTATCCTCACTCCCGGTGGAGTGGAAAGAAGAAATGGTGGGATAGGTATAGTATGGTTGAAACACCCGGATGGTATAAACAAATTCGAGTTCAGAAACCTCGTCCACCATTCTAAAAATATCTTTATTCAGACCAGATTCAAAATCTTCATCGGGTGGTTTCGCGGGTGGACGAGAAGATGGTAAATCGAAGAGAAATGAATCGGTATCGGAAGGTAAATCATCATAATGTAATTCTTTAGTAAGCACGTTTCTTCGAAAGCCATTCTCGTCATTTTCAATTTCCGGTTGAGAAATGGTATGAGAAAGTTCATCGGAGAACTTCTCGTGAGGAGAATCAAGCATATGATATGAATCCTGGACCTCGGGTTCTATTTCGGACTCATCACTAGGAATATCGAAGATCGGATTATTTGAAATTTGATTAAAATCCGATTCAAAATCAAATAACGGATTCGTGAAAGTCATATTGAATGTTTCCAAAACCCTTGGAACAAGGTCATCATCATCCTCATTATCATCATCGATATCTCCACAAGAGTCTTCATCACTCGTAGTATACTCCTTGTGAGAATCTGAATAACTTTCAACTTCAACTAAATCTTCATTGCTCATCGGAGGGAGAGAAGTTGACGGCTCTTCATTCAATAATTCTTCAAGTAAACTAATATCCCCCTCCAGATCAAAATTAGCATCGTCCATTATCGGAATGGAATCATTAGCAAGAAATGCCTCGATCTCTTCTAAAACGACATCACTCCCTTCAACCGGTGTGAAAGAAGGATGGAAAGAAGAATCATCGTTAGAATTTTCCCCGGACTCACTTTGGATTGGAACGAGGTTCTCAACACTTGACTCATTGAATTCGTCAGATTCCGTTGCCGGAATAGTGTCAAGAGGCTCGTCCCCCATTATTAGAGAGTCCACGGGTTCCACGAGAGAAGAGATAGAATCATTTTTAGGGTTAAGAACGATTGTAACCATGGAATCATCATCGTCGTCGTACATACAACACTCACAAAATTTAGATTTTCGTTCTTCGGCAAGAAGTTCTTCCATTGATTTCACTTGAGGCTCGGTAGTATGCGTATAACGATTATTCACCATCTCTTTCAACTCATCCATCATGGATTTGATTTCAAAATTTTGATTAATAAATTTGGAAGTTTGTGGGGGTTGGTTAAAACCATGAGAATCGTAACAAGAATTAGGTTCATGATAAGAATTTTCAAACGATCCCCCACAATTTTCAAATTTGATGTACTTTGAAATCCACCATTGTAATACGAATTTGGCTCATAAAAATCATTTTGAGGATAAAAATCAAAGCTCGGATTGTAAGCATAAGACGTATCAGCACTCGGAGTATAGCAAATACAATCGGTGTATCCACATACATCACAAAAACATTGCCCACACGGCATTCCTTCTTCGGACGGGTTTCCACAATTATAGCAGTAAAACGAAGGTGGTGGTGGTGTATAAAAATCGGGAATGTTTGACGAATTGTTGAACGAATTTTGATCACACGAATGAGAATTACAATTCAAACAAACGCCATCACAAATATTATCTCCACATTCGTCGCACGTACACCACACACACAACCCTCCGAAGAACGGTTCTCCACAAATAGAACAAATCGGATCCATGAGAATTAAACGTAAGAGGGTTTGAGAAAAAGAATCAAATGATAAGAGGATAAGAAGATTATTTTTGTTTTTGATTTTTCAAATTTTTATATTTTTTAGAGAAAATATATATACAAGATAGTAGAAAAACTTAACGCAACACGATTTTTCAAGACGAATATTCAAAACTCACGTCCACCTTCCCCGGCAGCGGCGCCATTTTGATATTGTCGTTTTAAGTATAGTTTATTCCAAAGAAATACTCGTGAAAGTATTTCCCGGGTCGTTTTCCCAGCGAAGGTAGAATGGAATCGTGAATAATCGAATCGCGGAATCGAGTCGTGAAAAGTGGTAAAGTGAAAAATATGATTTTGGAATTCAAATAATAAAAAGTAATAGTGAAATAACCAGAATGTACAAGCTAAATATGCACCGATGTAAAAAACGCGAAAACGGAAATGCAACCGCAAAATTTAAAACGTAACGTTTAATAAAAAATGATTCTACAAACTTGAAAATATTTTCTAAAAATCTTAAACTATTAAAAAGAATTTTAAGAAAAAGAAAAATATTTTTTTTAGTTTTTATTTATTTTCTAGAATTTATTTCCTATTTTTGGAATTAAAAATGAATTAAAAATAAAGAAAAATAGAAAAACAAATTGGAAAAATGAAAATTTAATTCTAAAAATTCTAAAATATTATAAAAGAATTTTCAAAACTATTTTTGTATTTTTCAAGACTTTTAAGTTTTTTTTTTATTGATTTTTGGTATTTAAAATTGATTTTAAACTAAAAGAAATTAAGAAAAATAGCAAATGAACTCAGAAAATTATGAAAAATTAACAAAAATTCTAAAATAATATAGAGAGCTTGCAGAAAAATTTTGAATAAGAAATGTTAAGCAGAAGTGCTTATTAGCACCAAAACAGCTTATGGCAAGTGCTTATTTATAAGCACTTGCCACAAAACTTTACCAAACTGTTTCCACAACTCAATTATACTATTATGAACTAAAATAAGCTAAGAAATGATCATCAATAAGCACAGACATACAAGAAGCAAGTAATAAGCAATCTAATATAAACTAAATAAGCAGAAACCAACACAGAATAAGCTATAGATAAAACAGACCATGCACCACACTAAACTTACTACAACTAAACTCAGATAAGCCAATAAAACACAACCACAACCTCAAACTAACAATTGCAGCCCTATGTGAAAATCAGAAAACTATGCTACACAACCAATAAGCTAGCCTGAATAAGCAATCCTAATAAGCTACAAACTAGGAGATTAATGGAGCAAATGATTAACTACTATGCTGAGATGTAATAAAACAAAATGCAGGCTCTAATACTACCTACAACTAACTTGAATGATGCTATGAAATCTGACCTACATCCTGTGTGCAGGGGAATACAGCAGGCCAAATGGCTATTTGGAGTAATTAGCAGACAAGATCAAGCTCTAAAATAAGCTAAGAGCAGATAAGCACTGGGATCCAAGAACTGAACAAATAAAATTCACATACCAAAGAACATAAATGCCAAGTTACAGCTAATTACGAGCTTATATGAGCTATATATAACTGCTAATGTGGAAGGAATAGGGACAGCTGGTTGAGCAGGTTTGGAATATAGAATCAAAATGGTTCAATACAGTTAAAGAATAAATACTTGCACTTAGATCTCAGGGACATGCATAGTAAACCAAACAGATCAAACAAAAACAAATAAACACACCTACATCAATAGATTCAAATGCAAACTGTTTCATAAAGTTCCTATCTGTCTATTAAATTTGAAAATAGTTTTGACTATTTATTGAATGAACTAACTGATTTTCTGAATCAATCCTATTTTATTACACTAGAATAGCATAAGTGTAACAGCAAAACAACACAACAACAACTACAACACACAACAAATGCTAAAACCAAACACCCCCTTATCTAACAGATTACACTAAGAGATGTCAACTAGTACTAGCTAACACTAATCCAGTGATCACATAAGATCAAACAACAATAAATGAGACTAAATCAATAATAAAATCCAACAAATAACCTCAATTATTCAGAAACTCAGTTCAAGCAATATCAATATGATGAACTAAGCTAATCATGAACTTAACCAAAGCAAATTACAAAACTAATATTAACTATCAATAATACTTCTGTAAATGAAAACTAAATCAATCAAATGACAATTAAGCAAGCAACTCTAATCTGAAATAGGGAAAAACACCAACCCAAGCCTATCTTTTAGATAAGCCCATACCACCTCTGAGTCACCATAAATCACCATTAAAATCATCACTATACCCCGTTGACTTCCATTGACCATTTCACCATTCATCATAAAAGCAGAAGTAAACTAAGAGAACTACTAACAAGCTATCAAGGAGCTTGAATGAGCTTTTAAGAACATGTAAATGAAAGCTTAAAACAGATTTAAAATAGTAAATTGCTTTGAAATTTAAATGATAAGAACATTAAATGAGAACTCGAATTTTATTGAAAATCTAAAGTGATTACAGAATTTAAAAGCTTGAATTACAATAAACTACAGCTAGTTATACTACTACTACCTCTATATTACTCCTACTCCTACTCCTAGCTAACAGCTTCAAATTGAGAGGTGAGGAGTGCTTATATAGCCACGAGCTGAGGTGAGGAGCGTCTTCAGAAGGCTCTAGAAATGGCATCTTCTGCGAATATCCAATATTAGATCCCTTGTGATAATCCCATCCAATCAGAATCCCTGAATCCTTGTGGTGACGCGTTCAGACCAATCCACAGCTGCCACTTGTCATTCTTTCTTGTCAGAGGGTGTCAGGTGTGGTGGGGAATGACATTAGTACCCTTAATTGGGTAAATTAAGGGTGGGAGTTGGGTAATTTGGATAAACAGTAATTTAGGGTTCATGGGGTCTGGTTTTGGGGGTGAATTGGGTGGAGGGAAAAAGGTACGGTGTAATTTTATTATTTACTTTGATGGTTGGGTCGGGTTGTGGATAATATGAGATGAGTGGGCCGGATTTGGATGTTAGGTTAGATTAATGGAGAATGGGCTTTGGTTTGTGTGGATTGGGTTTAATAGATAGCAGATTTTAAGATTTGGTTTTAGTTTAAATGGAATTAAAGGTTTAGGTATTAGTTTTGCAAAGTTATAAATTCAAAGGGCCATTTCTGCCAATTTTTAGAATTAATATCCAAGGGCTACTTTTGACAAACTATGCTTCTTCAAGGTTGATTATGTCAATCTGAGCTCAAATATTGATTCGGACTTGAAAATAGCTTCCACGACCTCGGCTTTTGAACTCTTTTCCATTTCTCGTGCCCGTGTTGTTGATTTTTGCTCGATTTTGTCCATTTTCTTTAATATCCTTACCTGCACATGTAAAAACACAAAAACAACATATATTTGGCAATTTTGGGTCGGTTTTTGGTCTCATTAGTCCGATTTTTGGTCAAATAATAGTGAGTGAATAAGCACTCACCAGGGGTTCTGAGGTCACTCACCTTCAATGGCAAGCCTTTTAGCACGGAACACAAGCTAAACGAATCCAAATACGTCAAACCAGTTAAACAGAAGCCCCGTCGGATGACATCTGAACGAAGCATTGCAATCCATAAGGAAGTCGACAAGCTCGCAGAGTCAGAAATACTCAAAAAGGTAGAAAGCCCACTGTGGGTTACTAATCCAATTGCAATCCAACGAAGAGATGGAGAATGGAAAATGCAGGTTAACTTCGAAGACATCAACAAAGCTTGCCAAAAAGAAAGCTACTTGTCAATAGAAAAACAACAACCATTGTCTGAAATTCGTTGGGAATGCTTCCATAGTATGGACAAAGGATGCCATCAGATACAGATGGCAAAAGAAGACGAAGAAAAAATAGCCTTCCGTGTAGGTAGGAGCACTTACTGCTTTAGAAGAATGCCTTTCGGTTTAAGGAATACTGAAGCCATGATGCGTGGGAATCGCACCTTGCTTTACCTCTCGAGGGATCTCGCGAGGCTTACAACCCCCACCAGGCAGTGTACCTGATCGTTGTAGTATAGTATAGTGACAAGTACCGGGGGATTGATCGTTCAGCTAGGAATAGTGTCGTTAGGATTGAAATTAATCTAACTAGGTCTAAAGGTGAAGGATAATTCTTTTTGTATTTTTATATTTTATGAAAAGCAAGTAAAAGTCTCGGGTATTGGGAGAGTGGGCGGAATTAGTTGCTAATCAACTAACCCAAAAGCTACTAATTAAACTACTTAACAAGAAAACTAAGCTAAGGTTCTACAAGATAAGTGAAGCATGTCTACCCATGATATGTTACTCCTTGCTAGCTATCCAATCCTACCTATTAAATTGTAACCTTGTTTTAATTGACGGGTTGTATTCCTTAATACCATTCATGGGGTGGCATACATAACTCCCCAATTCTATGAGCTCTTATCTCCTCCTACACCATGCCCAGCACAACTATAGGGATTGTAAACAGTGGCTCATGCATTAAATACAACCAATAAAGACCTAGTACGCCTCGGTTCATGTTTCTTAAGACGTTCAAGCATGTTACCATTTGGAGATCTGCCAGTTTTCTTAAGCCTAACATATAAATCATTCAATCAAAACAAGAATCAATAGGAAACAAGGATTATAAACTAAACCAACTAGATCTATTGAAGTTGTCACGCCTTAATTGATGGAGATAGACACAGCATCAATAAGAAATCAATGAGATCTAATCAATTATATACAAGTTTCACATAATCATAAGTAGACACAAGGTGAATTAGCAAATCATCATCAAAGAAGAGCAATCAACAAGAATAATGAAAAACATAATTGAGATAGAATCATCAAACCAATATATGATGTTTATGGAGTGATTGAAACCCTTTAAGTTGCTGAAAAAACACCCACCTAAACCCAGGAATCGACTTTAGGGTTTAGGGCTTGAAAAAAGTGAAGTTATGATGTTATATTTATAGTCAAAATTCTGCCCGGCCCGGTCGTGACGGCGTCAGACCAACTTTGACGGCGTCACGACCAACAATTTTTTACCAAATTGTATATCTCTTCGTCCTCTTCGTTTTCTTTTTTGAATCGCTCAAATCCGAGTTCGTATGCAAAAGTTATGGCCAAAACGGTGTCAGCTACCACGCGCGCAAGTTTTGACCAGTTAACACGTGACAGCCTTGTGACGCCCTGTGTGACGCCGTCATCAACTACGGATTTTTATTCTTCAGGTTTGACGCCGTCAAGGCATTACTCTTGACGCCGTCAGCTACTGTTCCCAGCATGGAAAATAGAGACTTTGCCGTTTTCTTCACTTTTATGCTCCAAAAACGTCCAAAATAGCTTCTTTTCCAGAATTCACTCTCCAAGTACCTAAAATCACAAAAGGAACGATTTAGGGCAATATTTGATCAAATAAATTCGGATTCGGGTTTAAATGACCCCCTAAAAACGGATCATTTTTCGCCTCATCATATATCCCTACACTTGGGATTTGCTTGTCCTCAAGCAAATGAGTTTTTCCACCAATCAAAATACAAGTTAGGGGTCATTTAATACTAATATAAAAGTAATTACAACAAATGATCGTTCCACCTTAGTCAAAACAAGCACGGAAATTATACACTAGCACTTCACATTAAGTATTTGGATACTCTCATCTCTCGGGTGTTGAAAATTTATATGTCATAATTGGAAATGGAGAAATATCACTCTCTACCTGTCATAGCAAATAGATTACCATAGGCTTGGGAAAGGATCAAACTTCCACCACTTGACGTAAGCACCTAGGATAAACTATCAAAGAGGTCTTTTAAAGGGTTATAACGTTAGGTGTAGGGGATATGGAAAACACGGTTTTGTTGGATAAACGGATATTTTACTGGTGGCAAGTCAATTGTCTTAGTTAACTACATGTACAATGAGGCGTTGCTAAGCCAAGACTCGACTCAACTTAAACTAACAAATGAAAAAAATAACAAAAACATAAAATGAACATAGAATAAAAACGGGATGGTAGTCCGTATGTTTTTTTTTTCTCCTTTTTTTTTCTATTTTTTTTTTCTTTTTCTTGATTTTTTTTTCTTTTTTTTTCGATTTTTTTTTTTTTTTTTTTTTTTTTTTTTTTTGCATACACTCTTACCCTACCATCCAAAATAATACATCATAGGGGTTTGAGCATTCCCCTTACACTTGAATCTTTACATACTTTACATTTAACTATTCTAATGACTCGAATTAAGAAAATTAAAACACTTGGAGCACTTTTAAGATTAACGTACATATGGGGGTAATAAATGATGTTCTTCCCCATTACTCCATAAAATAAGTACTTACCCATGAGTCCCAATTGTCCCAAAACAATATGTACAAGGATATGACTCGACTTAGCAACCATGTAATCAATTAGACAACTAACAAAGGGTTTAAACAATTAACAATAATGCACTAAAGATGAGTGCATACAAGGAAGGCTAAGGCGATTTGGGTGTACATTTAAGTGGGGTGTAACAAATTCTTCCTTTAAGTAAAATGCTTAAAGTTAGAAACGAAAAGATAGGCTTGGAGGGGTGTACTAGGGGTTTCGTGTACTAAAAATGAGTACAACGCAAAGGTGTGGGAGAATTACTTGACCTATGAAGTCAATGTAATTATATTACATGTGTAGAACAAAGGTTATCCTAATGTCTCTTATCATGTAGTAAATCCTAACTACACGAATGTAGTCTCACTAGCGGTCTCGGGATGCATCACTATCACAAGTTCTAGAATCTAAATACTACCGGTACACTCATAAGCACCAACAATGAATGCTTTTTCCTAAAGATCTAAGGGCGAACCTCACATATTTGGGGTGGAAATTTTTGAGTGGTATGGTTTTTGTGCTAGTCATACAACTCCTATCCATGAGACGCTTATTAAGACTAAAGTTTCACTCCTACATGTTGCAAAAAATTTTAAATTTGGTGCTAAAATTGCCCTAACAAATATTTCTCTCAGTTTTATTACACATTCACTATTAAACAAAACAAAAACCAAGTGGAGTAATAGTTTCTAATATACCCTCCCTACACTTAAACCGAACATTGTCCCCAATGTTCTAGATAAAAGATGTAAAAGTAAAATTAAATAAGAATGAAAGAAACTAATACTCCCCTGATTCGTTCACCGTGAATAACGTGACAACATGGTTAAATCTACCTCCAAGAAGACGAGCATTGAAAGCTTCCCTCCAGAAATATAAATCATCTTCTTGTCCTGTAATCAACAAACACAAAAACCCAAGCATCAAACCGAACAAAGATCACAACTAGATGTAATTCCAGACTTAGAAATCGAAACAAGACAAAGCAACAAAAGGATAGGATACTTGTGGAATGAATTACAAATAGGAACTCATAAAACATATCCACAATTATTGACACACAAACAAGATAGAATATATGCTAATCATGAATTGTGAAGTTTTCATGTTCGAATTTAGTTCTTTTTAACAAAATATAAATTTCCCTACACTTATCTTTTTGTAAAATACCTTTATATGCAATTAAGACGAGGTTAAAAACAAAATAAAGCATTTTCACAAATTATTCGAAACATGAAAATTAAACAACTATGATTAAGCATATATGACACAAACAAACAAATAAAATAAAAACATCAAACAATTAAAAATATGGGTTGCCTCCCAAGAAGCGCTTGTTTTTGTTCGAGTCACGAGCCTGACTCTACCCTTATTTAATGGAAATAGGGGAGGTTTTCCCTACACTTAGGATTAAGTGTGGGTGGAAATAGTGATACACACCCTTAGGGTGGAAATATGCCACGTGAGGTGAAGGGGGTGAGTGAATGGCTTCCTTCATCCTAAAACTACCCGGATAATATAGGTTGATGGGTGGGTCGGTTCCTCTTTTGTCTCCTAGAAATAAATCTAAGGATGGGAAGTTGTGTAAAGGTTGAGGTTCCGGTTCATCAACATTAGGAAATTCCCTAGAACTAGGAGTAAGGTTATCACTACAAGTATTCAAACCTATATCCTCTAGTGGTGCTTGGTCCAAGGGTTCTACCTCAATTGGGGTTCCTATAGTCTCATCTACTTCTTCCGGGTAAGTCACGGGCGGTGTATGTGCCTCAAATGATGGTAGGACTTGTGGGGTACTTTGTGGGCTTGGATTATCCACCTCATCCTCCATTGTATCTAGATTACCTATGTGTTTGTTTTGTACTATGATTTTAGGTGACATCCACGCAGGTATCCCTAAGTAATCATCCCCAGACAAACTTCCTGTTTGCTCCTTCAAACTTGTTATTGATTGATTTGTGATGTTGTTTGTCGGGTTGTCTACTCTATAATAATATTGGGCACAATCTTCTATGGCATCCCATGCTTCTTCAGCATTTAATTCCCTAAGGTCCCCGTTGGCAAAATCGTCAATGTACCTTTGGTCATACAGGTGGACACTATAGTAAAAGATTTGATTTAGGTACCATAGATTGAAACCATGATGAGGGACTATTCGTAGTAAATTTTTAAAACGAGTCCATGCATCATAAATAGGTTCATCTCGATATTGTTTGAACATCAAGATGTCATTAGGAGTGAATGGGTTTCGTGGTCGGTAGTATGGTGGATTCGCATTCTCCATAATGGTGAACGGAAGAGTCAATGGAAATGTTTCTACGAACAAATGCACAAAGAAAAGATAGACTACAAGAAAGCTAATAAAAAGAAAATAAAAATCTCACTAAAAAGGAATCTAATGAGTAGACCTAATAAAAATCAAATTCAACCTAAACAATAACTATTCCCCGGGCTGCGGCGCCAAAAACTTGATGCGTGGGAATCGCACCTTGCTTTACCTCTCGAGGGATCTCGCAAGGCTTACAACCCCCACCAGGCAGTGTACCTGATCGTTGTAGTATAGTATAGTGACAAGTACCGGGGGATTGATCGTTCAGCTAGGAATAGTGTCGTTAGGATTGAAATTAATCTAACTAGGTCTAAAGGTGAAGGATAATTCTTTTTGTATTTTTATATTTTATGAAAAGCAAGTAAAAGTCTCGGGTATTGGGAGAGTGGGCGGAATTAGTTGCTAATCAACTAACCCAAAAGCTACTAATTAAACTACTTAACAAGAAAACTAAGCTAAGGTTCTACAAGATAAGTGAAGCATGTCTACCCATGATATGTTACTCCTTGCTAGCTATCCAATCCTACCTATTAAATTGTAACCTTGTTTTAATTGACGGGTTGTATTCCTTAATACCATTCATGGGGTGGCATACATAACTCCCCAATTCTATGAGCTCTTATCTCCTCCTACACCATGCCCAGCACAACTATAGGGATTGTAAACAGTGGCTCATGCATTAAATACAACCAATAAAGACCTAGTACGCCTCGGTTCATGTTTCTTAAGACGTTCAAGCATGTTACCATTTGGAGATCTGCCAGTTTTCTTAAGCCTAACATATAAATCATTCAATCAAAACAAGAATCAATAGGAAACAAGGATTATAAACTAAACCAACTAGATCTATTGAAGTTGTCACGCCTTAATTGATGGAGATAGACACAGCATCAATAAGAAATCAATGAGATCTAATCAATTATATACAAGTTTCACATAATCATAAGTAGACACAAGGTGAATTAGCAAATCATCATCAAAGAAGAGCAATCAACAAGAATAATGAAAAACATAATTGAGATAGAATCATCAAACCAATATATGATGTTTATGGAGTGATTGAAACCCTCTAAGTTGCTGAAAAAACACCCACCTAAACCCAGGAATCAACTTTAGGGTTTAGGGCTTGAAAAAAGTGAAGTTATGATGTTATATTTATAGTCAAAATTCTGCCCGGCCCGGTCGTGACGGCGTCAGACCAACTTTGACGGCGTCACGACCAACAATTTTTTACCAAATTGTATATCTCTTCGTCCTCTTCATTTTCTTTTTTGAATCGCTCAAATCCGAGTTCGTATGCAAAAGTTATGGCCAAAACGGTGTCAGCTACCACGCGCGCAAGTTTTGACCAGTTAACACGTGACAGCCTTGTGACGCCCTGTGTGACGCCGTCATCAACTACGGATTTTTATTCTTCAGGTTTGACGCCGTCAAGGCATTACTCTTGACGCCGTCAGCTACTGTTCCTAGCATGGAAAATAGAGACTTTGCCGTTTTCTTCACTTTTATGCTCCAAAAACGTCCAAAATAGCTTCTTTTCCAGAATTCACTCTCCAAGTACCTAAAATCACAAAAGGAACAATTTAGGGCAATATTTGATCAAATAAATTCGGATTCGGCCTTAAATGACCCCCTAAAAACGGATCATTTTTCACCTCATCAAGCCACTTACAATAACCTGAAGGATACTTGCATACGCAAAGCAAGACAAAGGAGGATCTCCTCTATGATGTCGAAGAAACCTTTGTACAGCTAAGGAGGATAAACCTAAAGCTGAATCCCAAGATGTGCTCATTCGGTATTGAAAAGGAAGAGTCGGGCGAACGCCCATTCGTAAAGCGAAGGATCCAGACGGACCTAGACAAAGAAAGGATTTCCCCAAAGGCACGAACTCGGGGATCACCAGGGAGGGTTAACGGTTTTCAAGACAAGTTGGAAACACTGAAGTCATTTTTGTCGAAGGGTGTGTGTTGATATAAATAATGCGTAAAAACGTTATTAATATTTTTCGATATCCCTATGTTTTGACGATCACAAAATATAAAATCATTAAACGTAAAATCATTACGTAAATAAGTATTTAGTGACAAAATATCACTTTATCCAACTAATTCACTTAAGGTATGAATAAACAAGTGCTTAATACATTTTATGATCAAAGGAAGGTTTATTTACTAATTACAAATTATATAAAATGGTATAAACATTTTATAAAATTATATAAAATGAATTCAAATTTGTAACCAAATTCAGTTAAATTTTCACCAAATAAACTTTCCCCAGAAAAGACAAAAAATCTGGCCGTTTTAGTGGGCGGCCTCGTTAATTATAAGGGGCGGCCCCCTTAATTTTAAGGGGGCCGGCACACAATTAAGGGGGCCGGCATACGCTCCTGTGTCAGATTTATTTGCCTATAAATACTGGTTCAAATCTGATTTTTTCCTCATCTTTTGCACTTAAACTTTCTGTTTTAATTCTCTCAAATCATCTTCCTAAACCTTTGATCATAAACATATTAGTTCTTGTTATAAAGTGATTCTATCCATCCTCATTCAAAGTGCAAGAGAAGAATACTCCTTTCATCTCAAACCAAGAAGTATTGAAGATTAGTTGTGTAGCTTGTATTTATTGTATAGTTGTGTAGTGATTGTAATTAATAGATCTAGGAGGGTTAGTAGTTGTGAATAGAAGTAGTGAAGAGATAGTTGTGTTGTGAAGAAGAAGTAGTGAAGGTGTGAGAAGTAGTGTAGTAGTAGTGTGTGTACAAGTTGTGAAGAAGGTGTGTTGTGGTGTGAGATTGGTTCTAGCTACTATTAGAACTCGACATCTAGCTTTGTGTCGTTAATTGGTGTAAGCGAAAGTTGTGTAAGGTTTCTCCGCCAAAAAGGGAGTTTGTTGATATAGTGAAGAAAACTCTCGAGTAGGTGACTCGAGGAGTGGAGTAGGGCGAAGAGGTGCTTCGTAGCCGAACCACTATAAATATCGTGTGTTATGGTTTGATATCTAAAACATGAAAATCCGCTAAGATAGTCAATCTTCCTATGTGAACTACTACATCCTTGATCATTCTGACCGAGTGGGCAATACTTCCATCCGCTAGACCAATTATTACTTCCGTCTCCTCTAACTTTCCTAGCTTAAGAGTGGTGAAAAGGGATAAGGGAATCAAGTTGAGGCTTGATCCTAAGTCGGCAAGTGTGTCAAAAGCTTCGGATTTTCCTATCTTACAAGGCAAAACAAATATACCCGGATCATTAAGCTTCTTAGGCAACTTGTTTTGAACAAAGGCGGTCCCATTTTTACCAAATTTAAGTTTCTCATATTTTTCTAGGAGGGCACTATATTAGGGGGCACGGGGTAAGACATCAATGATGGGGCGTTCAAGGTGGAGCTCCTTGAATTCATCGTCAAGGTCTTGTGTAGGAGGTGTTTCAACTATGTTATTGACGGGTTTAATGTCGGATGTTTTATTTAATTGGTCCTTTTGATGAATTTGGGTTTGCTTGAAACACGTGCTCATTGCTTTGACCGAATAGTATTGTGGACAAGAAGTAGGTGACGAAACCGATGATATGGCATTAACGTTTAGTTTTGGGTTCTTGACCGTGTCGCTTGGGAGTGCTCCCATTTCTCGGTCATTGAGAACTTTCAACAATGTGTCAATTTTATTGGTCATCTCACTTTGCTTTTGTTTAAAATCGGCTTCAAACTTAGATATGCAAGCTTCTTGAGATGCCATAAATTTGGAAATCAATCCTTCAAGATTATTGGTACTACCATAGTTATTGGAAGGATTGTTGTTGAAAGTACGGTTAGAGGGTGGACCGTTTGATTGGTAAAGATTAGGTGAATTGGAAGAATTGTTTTGGGGCATGTTTTGGTTTTGTTTCCACCTAAGGTTCGGGTGATTTTTCCAAGAAGGATTGTAGGAATCACCGTAAGGGTTTGGTTCGGGTTTGAAAGTGTACCACTTGTCTCCCGCTTCGTTGGTACGCGAGGATGCGTAATCCGCAAAAGCTTGTCCGGGGAGTTCCACGCAATCACGAGTGTCATGGGGACCACTACATAATTCGCATGAAGAAGTGATTTTGTTCACTTGGCTTGAAGGCTTAGGAGCTTCGTAGGATTTCATGAGAAACTTGACTTGGTCCTCAAGTTCCATGATCCTACGGTCGGGAGTGCTAGAATTGTTCGAAGGCAAAGATATTGCCTTGACCGTTTTGTTCAAATCACGAGGATCATTCCAACTTTCGTTGTCATAGAGAGCAAGATCTTCTATGAGTTCCCATGATTCTTCCACACTTAGATCACGTAGTTTGCCACCGGCCGATTGGTCAATGGTTCTCCTTGTGGAGAGATCGATATGGTCATAGAAGATTTGGACATGGAGCCAAAGATCTATGCCATGATGAGGGACTTTTTGGAGTAAGTCCTTGAAACGAGTCCATGCTACATATAGAGTTTCACCTTGACATTGTTGGAACATTAAGATATCATTTCTAAGCTTGGAAGTTCTCCCCGGTGGGAAAAATTGAGCAAGGGAACGAGAAGTGAGATCATCCCATGAGGTGATGGATCCCGCGGGTAAACGTTCAAGCCATTGACTAGTTTGATCACGTAGAGAGAATTGAAATAGACGTAATCAGGTCGACTCTCTAGTTGCAACATCAAGGTCTATGGAATCTACGATTTTGAGGAAATCCTTGAGATATTGATTAGGATCTTCGGAACGAAGTCCATGGAATGCACCTCCACTTTGCACCAACCGGATGGTGTCGGATCGTAAGGGGGACACATTGGCACCTTAAGTGAGCTCAATGGTGTTTCGATAGCCTTGGTGGCTAGGACGGGAATACTCTCCTAAAGTTCGGGGTCTAGGAGGTTGGTTTGCTAGTGGTGGGTTTTGTTGTGGGGGGTTGATGGGATCAAAGATATTACCACCTTCCATGATGTCGGATGGTAAAGGTTACGAACAAAGAAACAAAGAAATAAGATAGAATAAAGAAAACCTAAAAATAAAAATAAAAATCTTACTAGAAAGTAATCTAGCAAGTAGACCTAATAAAAGGAAATTCTAACCTAGACAATAACTATTCCCCGGGTTGCAGCGACAAAAACTTGATATGTGGGAATTGCGCCCTCGCAACAGGTTTTATCTCTCAAGGGATCTTGAGAAGCTTACAACCCCCACCAGGCAGTGTACCTGATCGTTATAGTATAGTATAGTGACAAGTACTGGGGGATTGATCGTTCAACTCAGGAATAGTGTCGCTAGGATTAGAAAGCCTACTAAACTATGTCTAGAGGTGAGGGATGATTCTTTTTGTATTTTTATATTTTATGGAAAGCAAGTAAAATCTCGGGTTTTAAAGGAATGGGCGGAATTAGTTGCTAGCCAACTAACCCAATTAACTACTAATGCAATCAAAATAAAATAAAAGAAATGAAAATTAAACTAATATGCTAATGTGGTGGAAACAATAATGAGAAAAGTTGTGTTTACTTAGATTCATTACTCCCTATATATCTTTTACCGGTTGATTAGCTTGTTACAATTGCATGGATGACGGGTTATATTCCTTAATACCAGTCGTAGGGCCGTGTACAATATTCCCTAACTCTATAAGATCCTACTTCACTCCTATGTCGAGCCGTTAAAAGCTCCTAACATGGGATCATTAGAATTCGCTTATGCATTAAATACAACCAAAAATCGTAGTACACCTCCGATCATGTTTCTTAAGACGTTCAAGCAAGTTACCAATGGAAGTCTACCAGTTTTCTTAAGCCTAACATCGAATACAATCATCCGTAACAATTATAAACAAACAAACAACCAATAATCAACATCTAGGTTTCACTACATCTAATCAAACACAATAAAAGCCTAGCCTAACTTGTTAAAAGAAAGATACACATAAGATAGAATCAAACAAAACATAGACATATTGAATGATTATTGAAGTACTTATCTTTATTCAAACATGGAAGAAAGAAGGGTTTGAAACCCCTTCTAGATGCAGGAAATTCGACCTAGGGTTTTTACAAAACTTGTTCCACAAAAGTTCCACACTTTACAATGAAAAATTGGAAAAATATATATAGACTATGCATCCTGACGGCGTCATGTGTTAACCTCTGACGCCGTCAACTCACCGCCAAGTTGAAATTCGTATTGCCTAGATCCACTTCTGACGCCGTCATGTAGGAATAAGCTCTGGGCCGTCACATGTATTTGGACCCTGACGGCCTAGGTGACGCCGTCAGGCCAATATCAAAGAAAACACTCTGGCCGTCATGTTATAATTTCCACATCCACCTTTTTTAGTACTCTTGACGCCGTCACAAGTAAACCCTTGACGTCGTCAAGTACTGTTCCAGCAAGGAATTTTGAGACTTTGCCGTTTTCTTCACTTTTATGCTCCAAAAACGTCCAAAATGCTTTCTTTTCCAGATTTCTCCTCAAAAGGAACGATTTAGGGTAATAATTGATCAAATAATCTCGAATTCGGGCTTAAATAACCCCTTAAAAGCGGTACACTTTTCGCCTCATCACTAATTCAGCCCACTCCTTCAATACCTGAGATTTTACTTGCTTTCATAAAAATATAAAAATACAAAAAGAATCATCCCTCACATTTAGACCTAGTTTAGTAGACTTTTTAATCCTAACGAACACTATTCCTGAGTTGAACGATCAATCCCCCTGTACTTGTCACTATACTATACTACAACGAACAGGTACACTGCCTAGTGGGGATTGCAAGCTTCTCAAGATCCCTTGAGAGGTAAAACCTTTTGCGAGGGTGAAATTCCACGCATCAATTCACCAAATCTTACCATGATACTTTGAGTAACAATCTAACCAAAATATATACAATTCTATCAAATTCAACTTAGAGATTCTATAAATCTTTCAAAGATTTACACGTGATGTATGGCATGATGTCATAGTATATTTTTGTTATTAGAAATATGAAAATGCTATGTTTTTTTAAAATGTAAATGTAACAAAAGTGATTTTTACTTTTAAATAAAAGTTTATAAGTAAAAGGCTTTAACTATATTTATGTTTTACTAACAATAAAGTTTATACTTTGTCGTTAACAAAACTTAGCAAAGATCGTAAAATATAAATAACGTTTTTAGGCGATATTTGTATTAACAAGAGCTACTCCAGAGCCGTTCAAGATGGTGGGGCAAACCTCATCGAGGACAATAAGTCTCTAAGGGGGTGATTGTAACACCTCAGACAAATCCTACATCGACAGAGGCCTTGAGAGATGCTAGGTATATAAGAATAACATTCACCTTATTAGCCACAAAATGTTTTGTGGCTGATAAGGCGGATGTTATTCTTATATACCTAGCATCTCTCCAGACCTGTATCGATGTGGGATTTGCCGAGGGTGTTACAATCTCGCCCCCCCCCCCCCTAGGGAATTATCGTCTTCGATGAGGTTTGCCCTACTATCTTGAACAGCTCTGGAGTGGCTCTGATACCACTTGTAACATACCGCCTACTGATACACAATATTGTCCTAAGTAATAAAGACAAAGAAATTATACACATATCTACAGGAATCTTTATCCGTACAACACGCTCGAAGATATGATCAAATGAAATTCCCATTGACATTTATATAATAATAAAATATATATGAAAATGGAACCAATATTAATTTCCAAAAAAAACAAAAACATGTTACTTTTTTTTGAAAGAATCCCTGTTACCCCATTGTTGTTCAGGATCAGAAAATACATTTATTTTGAGATGTGCTTAGCCAAATGATAAGGGTTTCTTTTAGTCAAATTTCATGCCTTATGTATTTGTTACTTTGTGTTTTTCTATTGATATAAAAACTCTTTTATATTATAATTATTTAAAGAGAGCATCATAGAAATATGCATTCCTTCATCACCTATCATTTTGTAAAAACTTGTTAGCCCACTTGCATGCACAAACCTTAATGTTACGTATTATAGTATTATGAAAAGATATATTCGGAATTTTTTTATCAATAACCCATAAGTCTTCTTTCTTGACCCTCAAATTGTAGTATCTTTATTCACAAGTAGGTTTTTTTTATTATTTATATATACTTTTAAATGTTTCAGAAGTATAGATAATTTATATTTGAAAAATCTTATTTTGATTATTTGAAATTTTTTGGGATAAAAAATAATTTATAACTTAAAAAAATAAAAAGCAATTTTTCATATGAATCCTACTTTGTTAACTTATTTTTAAAAAAGTTTAGGTATTAATCCAATCAACTTTCAAACTCATAGCTGCCATAAATGCAAGCATAATTTCATCATACATTCAAAATCATAATACAAAGTAACTTAATACAGTAATAGTCTAAAAGGAGTATGTAGGCATGAGGGGAATAATTTGTTGCAATTCTTTAAATAAAAAAAAATGGTTGTAAAATAGGTACAAATTGTGTCGTTTGGAATTTACCTATTTGGTTCGGTTCATTTAGTGAGCCGACGGAATATATATATATATATATATATATATATATATATATATATATATATATATATATATATATATATATATATATATATATATATATATATATATATATATATATATATATATATATATATATATATATATATGTGTGTGTGTGTGTGTGTGTGTGTGTGTGTGTGTGTGTGTGTGTGTGTGTGTGTGTGTGTGTGTGTGATGTACTTATAAAGTCCAACTAAGATTGTTTGATTTGATATTCTTGAAACTTGCGGATATTTTACATTGACTTTGGTATATTGCACTTTTGGGATTTTACAAACCAAAAGGGGTGACATTGTTTTAAATACGATATCTTTAGACATTATAACTAGATTCATTTGTAGGTGTCTCCATATATACATTGTTTGTAGGTGTCTCCATATATAACTCCAAAACTATTCATTTGACAACAATTGAACATACATATGCATTAGCACAAATGTTCTATGCATCGATAAAGCATCCCCGCAGCAACGCGCGGGCAAACTTGCTCGTTATTATTATTATATCAAAATTCAACGACACGTGGATTTTTATGTATTTGAAGATATCTAATAATATGTTGTCTTTTTTATTCCTTTTTTTTAATAAAAAGGGTATGAGTGTGATGCGAGTGTACGTATTTCATTTGCTAGGAACGTGGGACATAAAGCAAAGTCGTGAGACGTCAGGGCAAAGTGGACAATATTGTGTATCAGTAGGTGGGATGTTACAAGAGGTATCAAAGCCACTCCAGACCCATTCAGGATGGTGGGGCAAACCTCATCGAGGACGATGAGTCCCTAAGGAGGGGTGATTGTAACACCCTAGGCAAATCCCACATCGACAGAGGCCTAGAGAGATGCTGGGTGTATAAGAATAACATTTGTCTTATCAGACACAACGCGTTTTGTGTTCTGCTATGAGTAGATTTCTCAGGAACAACGCAGCTAAGCGTGCTCGTGTGAGAGTAGCACTGGTATGGGTGACCTATCGGGAAGTCTCACACGAGGGCCACAAAAGCAAAGCCGTGAGCCGTCAGATCAAAGCGGACAATACTGTGTATCAGTAGGCGGGATGTTACATATGCAAAGCTTGATATCTAAATCGATTGTTCACATAATTTCATCAACACACTAAAAAAAAGATTAGCGTTATAGTTCTTGCAGTGATCGATATATTAGTCAATTTTTTTTTTGTATGAAACTACCTAATTTGGGTGTTCTAGGATTAATTGAGATCGTCTTATCTAGAAAAGAAAGGTCACAATCACCGGTCCTTGATTGGTATTGTCGAACAATCAAGGTAACGTTGTTTTGTTAAGATCTTAATTGTTTGATATATACATAGTTTTCAAAACTGGAATGGACTTCCATTTTTGTCGAACAATTAGTTATCGATTATATAAGTATCCTTTGGTTCGTTATGTATCTACAAATGGCTGTAAACCGAGCTGATCAATCAATTAAGTCTCATGTGCTTTTAATCATTAATCACTATCTTTAGTATTGATTCTATTAGAAGTATATTTTGACTTGTTTATTAATTAATACATGATCACAATATATAATCCCTTATGATTATTCTAGATATAAATCATAAACCGGGTTAGGCCTATCTACTAATAATAAATCCCAATGGCTTAATTATATACGTCTAACACTTCCTCACAGTTTGATTGGAAGAGAACCGAATACTCAAACTGGTATGAAACAACTCAAAAAGTGTAATTGGCAAACCCTTGGTAAAGATGTCAACATACTGGTAACGAGATGGCACATGAAGTACATGAACCTCTCCTCGTGCAACCATATCACGAACAAAATATATACAGTCTCCATGTGTTTGGTCCGTTGATGTTGAACATGATTAACAGTCATATAAATGGCACTAACATTGTCATAATAGAGAGGTGTGGCAGACAATAGTGGTATATGAAGCTCACGAAGAAGATTACGTAGCCAGGCAGTTTCAACATCAGCATTAGCAAAACCTATGTACTCAGCCTCAACATTCGATTTAGATAGTGCATGTTGCCACTTTGAGGACCATGAGAGGATAATATCCCCCAAGAAAACACAGTAACCAGAAGTAGAACGCCTAGTAGAAGGACAGCCATCTCAATCAACATCAGAATAAGCAACAACAGAAACCAGTACAGGATGCATAA
This sequence comes from Artemisia argyi, assembly GCA_030686995.1. Lineage (NCBI taxonomy): Eukaryota > Viridiplantae > Streptophyta > Magnoliopsida > Asterales > Asteraceae > Artemisia > Artemisia argyi. The sequence continues at coordinate 151,440,159 of CM060686.1, read as the reverse complement.
AGTTAGAGTCCAAAGTCCAACATGCCACGAACATAGCAAAGAGCTCGCTTGAGGGCTGAAAAATTAGGCTGTCGAGGATCATCCATACGAAGGCACAATAGTTACTACATAAGAAATATCTGGATGATTAAATGTTAGATACTGCAAACGACAGTGAAAAATTGTTTATATAGTTAACAGTTTTAACCCTTATGTTTAACAAATTTATTACCAATGGCCAAATTTGATATAAGAGTTATATATTGTATAAATAGATTCGATTGTCTATAGTAATATCATTGGCATTAACTTTGACATGTTTAACTGACGGTTGTTTTCTAAACTTATAACATAGTGTGCAAACTCATAAATGTTTGTATTAGTTGGTGCTTGTGAATATTGCAAAGGGTCTCCAAAATCAATGAGACAACCTTGGGTGTAATGGTGGTTGTTACCACCATTTCCACATTATCGCTACATCATCTCTGTCCACCGTGTTATACCACTTTTCACCTGTAGTGTTTAGCACATTTCTTACTATTTACCTATACCATGCTTATACATACAAATACCACACAAAACACTCAAACTAAAAAAAAAAGAAAAAAAAACACTTGAATTCAATTGGTTGTACCACTGATTACCTTCTTTTTTCATTCACCACGCGTCAACCTCGACTCACCGTAATATTGCTTTATGTATGAAGTGGGAAAAAGATGGGAGACCAAGCGTGCGCAAGTGCCCTTGTTGCACCTAACCTAAGTCTATTACGCGTCTGTGATGCAAATTGCTTTATTTGTTATTCTTGAGTAACCGTGGTCTTTTCTTGACCGATGAATCGACGGGGTTAAAATTCACTATCACACAGACTTAAATCAGGTAAAACTCTTCTTTTTTGAAAGAAAAAAAGATTTTAATTTGTGACTTCACATATATATGTGGAGATGATAGTAACAAACCCAACCTTTTGTGAACTCGAACAACTGGTGCTTAAAGATTTTACTGATATTTGTTTTAAATATTTATCTATTCATTCAACATTTTTTAACGCAAAAGAAGGCGTTTTAGTTGGTTAAATGGAGCTTTTTGGTCGTGACATCAACAAAACATCCATCATTTGGCAGTTCTAATGACTTTAAATGATCTATTATTCCCAATTATAATGTCTTCTTTTGGTAAAGCCAATTATAATGTCTTCACTCATATATTCAACTAAAGCTCAGTGGGTCGAGCTAATTAATAGTTAGGAATCAGCCATCCCGCCTCCACGGTCGGCGCCAACACTAATTCTCTATACATGCATGGGTCCCTTAATAGTGACATGATATATGTATCAACCCCACTTTATATAAATAAATTTAACATCATGCACTATATAAACCTTTATTGAAGCACCGAGTAATCACAACTTTAGCAAGTCAACCATCGCATTGGTGACTCTTTGAGTGGTGCTTCAATCAAGTCTTACTTGGTCATTGCCACTCTTCTTTTCGTTTTTGCTGGTGTCGGGTCAGCAATTGCGTATGGTATGTTGGGTTTCCTTATTAGAGATATTATTGTGTTAAATTATGTGGCTAGCTCTGAAGTTTAGAAGTGACATATTAATCTAGTAAATACTTAAACAGACCTGAGAAACATGTATAAACTACTGTTTGCTAGTAGTTTTGAAGCGAGCCGAATTTTGAGTATTTGTATACCCACTCAGTTCTAAATTGTGTCTAGCGTACTATAATACCCGCATAAATGTTTAAGATAAATTGAGCTATCTTACAACATGGGAAAATGACCAACACAAGCATGTTCCAATTTGATAAACATGTTCTAGTATTTATTGAGCTATGTTTGAACTAACTTAGCATTGAGACTTCATGTTTACCTAAAAGCGCCATTTCCTATAATTCTATATAATATAAGTTGAACTACAAACAAACAGAAAAAGTGTTAATGATCAAGCAATGCTATGGAACAATTTTTTTTGCTAAAAATGTTTAATTTCCAAAAATTTGCAGGCAAGCTCACATCCAATGCAGCACTAGACCCTGTTGGGTTAGTCGCAATAGCAATAGCGTTGGAATTTAACATATTAGACATGTAATATAGCACGAGTAAACGTAGTGGATATATGATCAAGTATAGTATATAATTAATTAACATAACTAATTACCTTGTTTAAGTTTACTTATTGTTGATTGAATAAGGAACGGATTCACGAACGTGGGTACTAATTTTCCCAAAAGACCACACGAATAACTATATAGGTTTTTAAGTTAAAGCCCTCTATGGTCTCAGACACAACACGTTATCTAGCAATAACAATTAGGATGCTAGTTCTTGGATCACGATAACAAACCAAACACTTTGTTTGCTTGATCAAAATCGAAAACCCTTGCCCCCGCGCGAGCGCGCGCGCGCGCGCGGGGGGGGGGGGGGGGGGGTTGTACCATCGGTTTACAAAGAGAGGAGAAGAGAAGAGAAATTAGGTTTGCTAGGTTTTCACAAAACCTAACCTCCTCCCCTTTATAATTTCGACCAAACCTCCTTAAGGGAAGGCTCTAGAAATGTTTTTAAGATTTATTTTAAATAATCTTAAGTGCCAACTTAATTAATTAAATGCCTTAGCTAATGACCATTACGTAACAGTTAAATAACGCCCGTTAAGTACTTGTCCCGTTAAGTACTTGTCGTGAAATGTTTATACGATTAATATACTACAATAAAAAATATTAGTTATTTAACTAATATAATTAATATAATACATTATATATATTAATTACATTATAATTGTATCTACGTGTTAACGTGTGTGACCCCATAGGATTACGTATTTTTCGGACATATATTTATTTGTGACATGGACAAATCCCAACAGCTCCGACTTGGACATGTCCCAAATAAATATAATAACATTGGTAAGCATCTAGGATGTCACACCTCGCCAAGGCGGAAACGCGAGGGTGTAACTTCATGGATATTATCACAACACCTGGTGTCTATATAGAGAAACAACTACATGCACAAAAATAGAGCAAAGTACAAACACAAAGTGTTGTAACAATACCCCAAAACAAAAACAAAAAACCAAAACAAATTCCGAAACAATACATGAATCCAAACATAGATGATAAACCACTTCCAATGCAACTAGGGTCTCGACTAATCACATCCTTCTATCTTATCCTTAGAAAGCTCATCTGAAAATGATGCTTAAAACGTTAACATAATGTTGGTGAGATTCATAGGTTTAAGACACACATACATTCTCAAGGAAACCAGTACACTGTGATCATAAAAAGATATAGTTGGACGAATAATTAAAGTTATCATATAAGCTAACATGTAATCACACAAGATAAAGGCAACCAATACACATAAGGCAACCAATGGGATGGAACGTGTCCCCCGCTCCAATATAGACATCAATTAGGTCGCATGTGCTAGCAACAGGATAAGCATCCTCCCAATTGAGTCTCTGATATGCATGCCTGATAATTCCCGATAATCCACGATAATCTCATCACAACATATAATCATCACACCATAGTAATCATCACATATAGCATACATACGATAACATTATAAGTTCAAGCTCTTTTAAATCACACATAATCACAGTAACTCAAACCATTTAAGACAAGCATCATTCCCATTCCAATTTTAAAACAAAGTAAAAATATTGGACTATGAACTTACCTCAACTTTGCAGCTTCCAACAAATAACAATCACAAATCTATACAACACAAATAAGTTAACGTTACACATGGTCAAGCTAAAAGCTATAACCCATGCAATACTCATATGATGGATGTCTAAGATTCATATGACCCACTATGGATCTCCTAGACCCCATACTAACCATCACCATAACCTAGTACTCACTAAATCCCTTGCACTTTTTAAAATCAGAAAACGCAGAATTTTAGGGTACATTCGCCCACATGAAATAGTAACAATTAAAGCTCAACAACTCACACCAAAAATTCACCATGGTCTCTCATAAGCATACAAGCTAATCCCAGAAGGCCATGGTCTAATAACACACACAAGTACCCATAAGAAAATCAAACTTGTCAACTATCCAGATTCGGATCTGAACGCACACCAAAAAGTTTTGATTAAAATAAAATGCTTCTACAAGTTTTTATCGCGAATCCTTTTCTTGGGAGTCTAAGATAACCTAAAACTCAACTTTCCCAGAAGGGCTAACCTTAATATCACTTTTTCACCCACAATTCACTATCAAACTTTTACCTAAATTATGTCCCTGTTTAACAGCATTGACACCTTATCAAAGAAAAATCAAAAGACTAACTTCGAGACCTCGAAATCAATTTTGGCTAGACTTTTTGGAAAGCTCTTTCATTAAACTTCAATCTAGACTAAAATTTCGTGATCTAACTCATCACCATCTGTTAAATACCTTCGAATCTTTACAACACTAATTTTCTTTCCAAACCCTAACTCAATAACTAGCATGTTTTACGCTCAATTCTCTTTACCAATCACCATACTATTATCAATTGATGATTCTAACATGTTTTACATCATTAATTTACAGAAGTTTATAAATCCTAAATCCATCATATCAAATATTACATGAATTGAATTAATAATTAACCAATTATATAAAAACTAGTAACAAAATTATACCTTGATCTTGGTTTTAGCTTCAATAATAAAAACCCTAAGTTTTCTTGCTCTCCTCCTCTCTTGGTCGATCATAATATGCAGGAAAAAGGGATTATGGGTCGTTGGGTTTGGTATATAAGGGTTGGGGTTGGGCATGTTTGGGTTGGACTAGGATTCCTTAGCTTTAAATTGTATTTGGGCTACAATTGGGTTTCCTTTTTCCCCTAAAACACCCAATGGGCCGATTTTCCCCTCCTCCCATATTATTTTTACTTTTTTATTAAATTTAATTATTACACTCAAAACCTTATACTTTTCATATTTTATAAACTCCCAAAACAAAACCTAACGTCTTTCGCGATAAACCTTAACTTTTACGACAACCAGAAAAATAATCATTTTCAAAACAAAGTTTCCAAGAATAGATTTTCACTCCTTTATGAAATTTAACCCATAAAAACAAAACACACATAACTCGCTTACGCTCATTAACTTGAACGAAGACTCGTTACGCAAAACCTCCAAAACACCAAAGAAAATCTCATAAGTCATTTCCACACCACTAAGGTGATCAAATGAACTTACTCACCATCAACTCTATTCAAACCAAAAATGACATCTCACACCAAGGGATTTAGTTCCATAACTCACTTATCTCACATATAACACTTCAATCACCTAGGACACACCAAATAAACGTCAACCGAGTCAAGACTATCAGTTAAATTGACTTGCTAAAACCACGGTTGTTACATAGGAACACCTCAATGCGCCAAAAAATACCTAAGTGTAGTTTCGTAAAGTCTCAATTAAATGATTTAGTCATTCACCATCATTTTGTTTCCGATACCGTGTTAAATATGGATATAAATCTATTTCATTATATTATAACGATTTTGTTTCTCGCTTCTATGAATTATATTACAAAATGTATCGAGACTATCTAGACTACTTTTGGGCATGGTCATGCAAATATTTGTTCAAACCAACGAGAGGCCCAGTGGTATAATACTTCAATATCTAGTTGAAGGAACCAATTATGTATTGATTGCACGTGTCATTTATGTGCTTCACAACACTTCTTAAAATAGCCTTTATAACTACCTTATTCAGGATATCATTAAATTATAACAAAAAATGAGATTCATACATGCAAGACCTGCTTGCATATCAAGTCTAAGGATTAGCAAAGAAAATCACTTATAAGATTCACTTGATGACAACGATCGATAAAGTGATAATCTTGTTAGTTGAGGTAGTCCATATGGAAACTTGTGAATATCATGTGAGTTTGGTGGACACATCTTTTAATATTCCAAGATATTAACAATTACCCAGATTTGTTTTAATTCAATTACACTCTCATATTGTTGATCGAAAATGGACAATTTTAGAATAATATAAATTATTCGCAGATTTAAACATGCAAGAATAAGATATAATTAATATTAAATGAAATAACAAATACCACGTATATTAATTCATTGTATAAACAAAAATCGTTTAACATCCCTTATCCAAATACTACATTAAATCAAAGCATGATAATCCTAGTTGAAAATCATGCCTCAAAGATACAATGATCGTACTTGATGACAAGGCACATATTTCATTAAATTCAACTAAGTTTTGATTTTTCGAAATTTTAATTTAGTAATACTTATTTCAAAAATTCAATTAGGAAATTCTTTTACATATATGATGATTGTCTGTATGTGTGCATACAAGTATCTCATTAGGGATAAAAAGTGAGAGAAAGTGAATGGAGCGAGAAAACTAAAACTCCCTCTGTCTCAAAATTATTGTCCACATTTTCATTTTGGGATGTCTCAAATTAATTGTCCACTTTCATTTTTAAATAAAAACTAGAGAATATAGTAAGATAATATTCTCTTTGAGTGGTTGAAAACAAAAGTGGCCCACTTTTATCAAACTTTGTAATTCTTGTCTCCTGAAAATAATTTTGAGACGGAGGGAGTATAAGGCTAAGAAAGTTGTAAGAGAGAATTGCAAAAACCGTCCTTAAAGTTTGGCCAAATTGCACATTTCGTCTCGGAAGTATGGAAAGTACAAGGATCGTCCCTGTGGGAAACTTTTGGGGCAAAATTCGTCCCTGGCCTACATCAAATGACTAAAATACCCTTGTCTCTATATTACTTTTCAGTTTCTTACACAAATGGTCCCTGTGTTTCGCCAGGTTTTGCTGATTTAGTCCTAACTTTTTTTTTTACTTTATTTAACTATTAATATTAGTATTATTTTTTATACCTTTTCGTCCGTTTTTGTCCGTTTTTCTTACGTTTTTGTCCGTTTTTCTCACGTTTTTTCCGTTTTTGTCCGTTTTGCTTACGTTTTTGTCCGTTCTTCTTACATTTTTTCCGTTTCCATACGTTTTTGTCTGTCTTTCTTACGTTTTTGTCCATTCTTCTTAGGTTTTTTCCGTTTTCATACGTTATTGTCCGTTTTTATCCGTTTCTCTCACGTTTTTTTTCGTTCTTGTCTATTTTTTTACGTTTTTGTCCGTTCTTCTTACGTTTTTTTCGTTTCCATAAGTTTTTGTCCGTCTTTCTTACGTTTTTGTCCGTTCTTCTTATGTTTTTTCCGTTTTCATACGTTTTTCTTACGTTTTTCTCCGTTCTTCTCACGTTTTTTCCATTTTCATACGTTTTTGTCCATTTTTCTTACGATTTCGTCCGTTTTTCTCACTTTTTTTCCGTTTTCAAATGTTTTTGTCCGTTCTTCTTACGTTTTTTTCGTTTTCATACATTTTGTCCATTTTTCTTACGTTTTTGTCCGTTCTTCTTACGCTTTTTGTCCATTCTTCTTACGTTTTTTCTGTTTTCATACGTTTTTGTCAGTTTTTATCCGTTTCTCTCATGTTTTTTCAGTTTTTCTTACGTTTTTGTCTGTTTTCTTACGTTTTTGTTAGTTCTTCTTACATTTTTTCCATTTCCATATGTTTTTGTCTGTTTTTCTCACGTTTTTTTTCCGTTTTCATACGTTTTTCTTCCGTTTTTTCCATTTTTTCGTCCGTATTTACACTGTCATCACCACCAAAAAATTTCCAAAAAACATATTTTTTCCATTTTTTTTTAAATTTTTCTAAAGAAATGTTTTATCAAAAATATATGTATTTTTAAATATTTTTCTAAAAAACTTTTATTCGAAAAAAAATTTATTCGATTTAAAAAATATATATATTTTAGATTTTTTTTAAAATTTTTTTCTGAAAAATTCCAAAAAAGTATTTTTAAAACGTATGAAAACGGAAAAAACATAAGAAGAACGGATAAAAACGTAAGAAAAACGGACAAAAACGTATGAAAACGGAAAAAAACGTGAGAAAAACGTACGAAAACGTAAGAAAAATGGACTAAAAACGTATGAAAACGGAAAAAAATGTAAGAAGAACGGATAAAAGTGTAAGAAAAACGGACAAAAACATATGAAAACAAAAAAAAAGTGAGAAAAACGGACGAAAACGTAAGAAAAATTGACTAAAATGTATGAAAACGGAAAAAATGTAAGAAGAACGGACAAAAACGTAAAAAAAAACGGACAAAAACGTATTAAAACGGAAAAGCGTGAGAAAAACGGGCGAAAACGTAAGAAAAACGGACAAAAACGGCCGAAAAAACGAAAAAAAAACGTGAGAAAAACGGAAAAAAAAACGGACGAAAAAGTATAAATAAATAAATTAGAAAAAAAGTTAAGAATAAATTAGCAAAACCTGGCGAAACACAGGGACCATTTGTGTAAGAAACTGAAAAGTAATATAAAGGCAAGGGTATTTTAGTCATATGATGTAGGACAGGGACGATTTTTGGCCCAAAAGTTTCTCACATGGACGATCCTTGCACTTTCCAAATTTCCGGGACAAAACGTGCAATTTGACCAAACTTTAGGAACGATTTTTGCAATTCTCTCGTTGTAATGTGACAATTAGGAGTAGTTTAAGTCACTCTATCACAGTATCCGTTGGAAAGGAAGGCCAAAACCAGCCTGAAAGGAAGAATCTTATCCAGAGTCACGTGTAACAAGCTAATTGATCAAAAGACAACTGCCGTTTAAACAAATCAAATTGACCGACCTTTATTTGCGAAACCGCCTTAAAACAGTTGACCTAATCTTTTAGTCTACGCGTTAACACACGTCACAAAACATACCCAACCGACCTACATACTCCTATAAATAAACCTACCCTCCTTCTGTTCTCAACACCCCAATAGGTTTTCCGTTATTTCTCTACTTCTTTCGTAACTTCTTATTTTTTAAATCTTTTTCCTAAACATATTCAGTTGGTTATATAACAAAACTGTTTGTTATCTCAATAGGTTATGACTTGATATTATCATCCGAGCACAACAGATTCCAGGTTCTTCTATATGGGTTATTTTATGAGATGATTATATTCGTGGGTGCATGGAATATGGTTTAAGTTTTGATGGAATGAGTTCTTGGTAACGAGTTTTGATCATGTTATTCATACGGTTTGTATTCGACTTAATTAGAACCTACTTGATATGGCAGATCTTTGGTTTTCCTTTGCTAGGCATTATATTTCGATCTCATGAAACTGATATAAGATGGTTTTGATTTTAAATCGGGAGACACTTGTTATTGGTTTTGTAGGTGCCAGAGATTAGGATCGAATAGCATCATTCTAGGAACTTTTATAGTGATGTGTTTATTTTGCGAAGAAGGATAAGATTTACTTGATATTTGGTTGCTTATATTTGATATGAGAGTCACGTGGTTACCTTTTGTGTATTTTTAGGGTTCTGCTGGCTGTTGAGTACACGACATGTTGCATAACTATGGATTCCAGGTTAATTTGATAAGAAAGGTGTTTGTTATTTCAATAGGTTAATTTTTAGAGAATTTTCCCCCTAACGATGCATCTTCTACTATCAATGCAAAACTATTTGTTATGGCAGATAAATCTGGATTAGGTTTTGATCAATTCAGGATATACTGGCATCTTTTATGACGGTTTGGTTTCGATATAGAAGCTTATATATATATTGTTATAGCAGATCATCAGTTTCTTTGATAGGCTATGAAGGTATCCAATTTTGATCGAATGGATCTTCTACAATTAATGACGGTTTGTTATCTGTTTTTAAGATATAATTGTTCCCAATAGATTCATCGGTTTATTAGCAAAGCTATGTGTTGTGGCAGAAATATATTGGTTATGGTTTTGTAGGTGGACAGAGATTAGGATAAGATAGCATCATTCTAGGATTCTTAATCAGATCAATCGATTGTTTTGGTCTGCAATGCGTAAAGTTTACTTGAAAATTAGTATCTGGTACTTTATATTTAATATGTTTTCAGATTTGCAATTAAATGTGACGGGCATCTCTTGTGTATTTTCTAGGGATCTGTTGGTTTTAATTTGAGAGATAGACTGGGGACCTGTTTATCATCGAGTAGCAACTGGATGGGTACAAATGATCTTTTTTTTTTTATATATATAATCTTACATTAGTTACTTCATATATATATGCGGCCTTCGAAGGTTACAGGTTAAGTTGATTTGTTTGTTGTTCGTTAAGTGGTAAAATGTAGATAAATTATAGGCTTGCTCGATTTTTGTTTTGAATTGATGATCATTCACGTAGTCAGATAGTGTTTTTTTTGGGGCTTAGTTTCGCATCTTGGCTGTTAATTGACAGATTTCAGGTTCCTTCTTTCGATATATTTCTATCTCTATCTGTTGTGGCTGCAGATCTATCAGGTTGTTGATCCATAGGTGCACTGGTTATAGGCCATGATGGGTTTAGTTATTGATAACGGGTTTTAATGTTATTCTATACTTAGTTACGGTTTGTTTTCGATCAGTAACTTGTTTGTTATGTCAGATCCGTCGGTTTTTCTTTGCTAGGCATTAATTATGGCTATGTTTTTGCTGCAAGGTATCTAATCTCGATTGAAAGAGTTATTGGAAATGGATTCCATGATAAATTTGCATGTTCTATCTTCGATGATGGTTTGATATCGATTTTGAAGCCATTTGCAAAGCTATGTTGTTTTGATATCCATTTTGAAGCGATTTGCAAAGCTATGTTTGTTGTGGCATTACTGTTGTGGTTTTGTAGGTGCCAGAAACTAGGATTGGATAGCATCATTCTTTGAGTTTTATATATTTGGTTCGATTGGTTTGTCGTTGTTCTGCAAAGGATAAGATCTACCTGTTATTTGTTGGTTATATCTGATGCTTTATATTAGGTTTGTTTTTGGTATGAAAACTGAGGGTTTTGAGTTTATTGTGTATTTCTAGGTTTGTGCTGACTGTTGAGAGTTGGGGACTCGCTTATCATTATGTAGCTATTGGTTGGGTACATTTGGTCTTGTTTCATTACCTCCCCTTAAATACCATATATGTTTATGTTGCCCTGCGGTTTTAGGATTTGATTTATTTGTTGGCTAATGGCTGCAGTAAAATTAAGGGTTTTTACAATTTTCAGTGCTTGGATGATCATTCATGAGGTTATGGTAGCATTTGTTTTGAGGTTAAATTTTGCATCGATAAGTCGATCACTCGGTTAGTCGTCAAGATTTGTTTTGAGGTTATACCTGTATTAATTTGGTCAAGGTTTCTTTTGACGACTAGTCTAACATGCCAACTACAAACTTTTGTTAACTTCCTATGTCCTCTTAAATCTCAGTGTCTAAATATGCGAGATGTAGATTGATTCAGGAACCTTGTTGTGCCATGAGGGTCTTTAAGGCATCGACTGGATATGGTCTATTCTTTGTTGTGACGTCTGCCTTTCTCATCTTGGGTGTTTTTGTTACTGTTACTCTGTTAAACATGCTCTATTCTTTATTTGTATGTGTGTTTGGATTATATGTGTATTATGTGTTGTTGTGGCCACAGGTTTAGACATTACTAGGAATATGATTGGACTGCTTTTCTGCTGGCGAACCACTGGCACCGTCATATGCTAATTTCTTGCCATTGCTTAGTTCATTAATTTGTGTTTAGTTTCCCCTTGTAAGCTTGCATGACAAGATTATTCTCTGTTTGTAGGTTCATTTGATGTCGAACATACTTTGGCACTCATGATCAGTTGGTCACCATTTTCTGGTTCTTCTTGAGCTCTTTTGAAATTATTGGTTTTCTTGTCTTTCATCTTCATAGATTTGTTGATAAGTCACAGATGCCCATTCGGTTGCAGACGATAGTCCAGACCGCAAAATACTGAATAAGTTCTATTTTGTTTTAAAAGCTTATTTTTTGTTGATAAGTCACAGATGCCCATTCGGTTGCAGACGATAGTCCAGACTGCAAAATACTGATTAAGTTCTATTTTGTTTTAAAAGCTTCTTTCTATGCAGTTTTTTTCTAAAAAAACAAAAATAGTCTCTATATAGTCTCTTAGATAAGAGGACCTTTGCCTTTTGTGTAGGTTTGTTAGTTACTAAATGCTGATTCTGATAACTAGCCTCTGTTTTTTTGTTCGACTCTTTTGATCTTTTCTTAAGTACTTCTATGATATGATTAGAAACATTCTTTTTAGAGTGTAGAAGTAGAAGCATTGATAAGTGTCGATAGATACTTTTGTATAGAAAATGTGCTTCTATTGGTTGTATATTAATAGATCACTTTTTTTCGTTCTTTATTTCTGTTATTCTTTTCAACATCTGATTTCTTGTTTATCATTGTGTAAGCTTGCATGACACAGTTGTATTCCATTTGTAGGTGTCTATGGTGTCATGCATCCGGGGCAATTTACTGGTTTTTTGTCGCCCTTATGGTGTATATTGTTTTAGTTTTATTTATTTATTTGGTCATCATGAGATCCTCTGTTCGCTCTTTTATTGATAGGCTGAGAAAGTTCGTGTGGGGGACTCATATGAGTTATTGCGTGATACTTTAGGCCAAAATATTGAATAAGCTCAATTTTTTCTAAACTTTCTTTCTATTCTTTTATTTTCTTTAATGGAAAATCACTTTTCTAAGGTCTTAAATATGAGGACTTCTCAATTTCTTATTTCGTTTTCTATTTGAAATTATTTGCGTCTTTGCAATATCATTAGAAGAATTCTTTGTCCCTCTTTTGCTGATAGGACTGGAAGAGCATGTGTTTGGACTTTGGATTTGATACATAATTATATGTTGTCACCACAGGCTTAGAGATTCCTGAATATATGATTGGACCGTCTTTTGGCTGGTGGACCAGTAGTACCATTGTTTCTTTTCTTTTTTTTCCCCTTATTTTGTTCATTATTTGATCTCATGTTTTCACTTGTGTAGGCTTGCATTACATTATTTATGTTTTGTTTGTAGGTTTGCATGGTATCATACATGGTATCATACAGCGTTGTCCATCACCCTTTTCTGGTTTTCTTTAGTTCTTGTGGTTATTTAAGTTTTTTTTAGCATCACTGGCTTATTAGTCTGTCATCATCATGAGATCATTCTGTTTTGCTCTTTTGTTTATAGGTTGAGAAAGGTTTGTGGTGGACTTCATATTTAAGTTCGTTTACGTTGTTCTAAGGCTATCTGTTCTGATTCTTCACTTGACTTGACGATCAATTCTTTTCTTTTTTGTTTCCTTGGAAATTTATTCTCTCTTAACAATATCATTAGAATCATTATTTGTCGCTCTCTTGCTCATCTTTTCAGTTCATGTTTTGTTGCTAATGGTTCGATAGACAAACTGATGGTTTGACCGTTGCAGATCTTTTAGTATTCTGATGCGTTGTTTTACTTATTTTTAGTTCGCTTTTTGGCCAATGTTATGGGTTTTTTTTTTTTTTCCTCCCTTGAGAGGACTGTGTTTTTATGTAGGTTTGTCGTATGCTGAACACCGGTCCTGGCCTCATATGATGGTTTGCCTGTAGTTTTCATGATCATTTTATATTATATAATTGAATGTGATTAAGCTGTTTTTTTTTTGCTGTTTCTTCTTTGCCATTGTTCTGTTGGTTAACTTGTTTCTTGATTTTTCTTGTGTAAGTTTGCATGTTCTGTGTGTTGGTTTATGTGGTGTCGATCATTATGGGCACTGTCTGCTGGTTTTTCTAAACCTTTTTTTTTTATGCTCTGTCCTCTATTATGATAGGTCTTCAATTGCATATTCTTCTGCTGATAGGTCCCTGAGTCTGTGTGGGATACTTCAAAGTGAAATTTACTCTTTAATCCATATGGAGTTAACTGCATATTGCTATGACCCATTGCAATCAATTGTAGAACGATCAGAAAATACATGTCCTGGTGTTTTAATTGTTTGTCTGCTGGTTTTCTTCCGTATATATGATCATCTTACTTTTTTATTGTTATGTATTCTTCATTGGTTGCATCTTGCCGATTGTGTAGCTGTACATATCATGTGAGTATCTGCTGTTTATAATTGGCCATGGAGGATTATGCTCTTCCGTCTATCTTCCTTTTACTTGGCTTAAATATATGAGGGGTATACTATTGTCATCTTAGACTTACGCATCCCCGAATATGCCTGGCTCTTTTTTTCATGCAAATTATTGGAATATATCCCTAAAATTGTTGTTGGAAGTGCTCAGGTTATATCAGGCCCTTGACCATACATCCACATTGAATTTTTGTGCTTTTCTGGTGCTTGCTGTTTTTTCCTTTTTTTGCAGCAAGATTTACCTGACAGTTGGTTGCTGTTATCTGTTAGCCTATTCAATTTGTTATTGGCCATCACCGTCAGAAGTCTTTGTTGGCTGTCAAGTGGGCTCAGCAGTGGTTCGTTATTTCATAGCTTGGATGGTTGGGTTAGTTATTTTTTATTTGTTGTTGCAATCGTTAAGTTGGGTTAGTTGTTTTGCTGCTAGGGTTCTAAATGGATTGAAGGGTACATTTAATTTGAACAGTGTCAGTTTTAGTATTATTGTACCTCTGTTACTGGTGGCTGTTGATCTTTTTCTTAGTTCCTTTATGCGCTGGTTGTTGCAGTCATCGGTCAGGTTATACAGTGATAGTGTTCTTTTTTTCCGAGTGTTAAATTACATGACTATAGTGTCCCTTCTTCACATGGATTGGTTGGAACCATTGCCTTCTTTTGGATTTTATTGGCTGGATCTTCTTGACGTATATAAAATTTACTTGCTCTGTGGTCTCAAAAATTTTTACGGTGGTAGCTGTATCTTGTACTCTGCCTGATGATAAATGAAATTATTTGTGCTGGAAGTGGGTTAATGAAGTCTGTTTGTATTCTTTAAACTGGAAGCACAAGTTATCTGATGAAAGGTGAATTTAATGAAGTTTCTATAGGTAAAACACAATTGTAATGCGCCGTGTAAGAAACTAGATATTACTAGATGCACTCATGATTCATGATTGGTTTTTCTTGTTTGGCCTTGCTCAAGTATGACTGCTAAATGGATTGTCGTAGCGATATTAGTATGGTTAGTCATTTCTGCAAGTGATCAGCACTTTGTGAGAATATGGATATGGCTTGGTGTAATCATGTAGGATTTGATGGAGAAGATTGCTGGTTGTTTTGGACGACCTTGAGTAAGAGATGTTGCATGCTACATGTTTTTTTTTTTGGTTCAGCCGTTTCTACAAATGGGTATGAATAAATGAAAGTGTCATCAGTCCTTAATTTTAAGTTGGTGGTGTTTGGTTTCGTAATGGGTGGTTTATACTTTATACTGTGATACACCAGATATGGATTTTAAATAGAAGTGGTTATTTGGGTGCTGATATATAAGTATAAAACTATGGCTGAAGACTGCAAAATGTTATCTGTGCATGGTGTGGTTTAGTGGCTATTTGGAAGATGTTGCTTTTGCTGTATATGCTTTGATTGTTTCTTTGTTTAATACTGTTATGGTATGTGTACAAGTTTTAACTCTGCCTGGGTTTAGTGTGTACTCAGCCGGTCCCAAGCCTGGATAAAAAAGAGGAGGGTTGAAGGAGAGGTAAAATGCCTCCTGTGAAAAACTTGTATTCGTACTTCTATGAATAGTATTTTGAAGGGAACCATTTAGTCGCTTTGAATGGTATTTGGTGTGCATAATTTTTGTATATGAGAAGTGCTGGTGAGTACCGAGTAATTATATTGAGTGTTTCATTGCTATCTATTCTTTAGGCTCTCACACATAAGCATGTATATCTCTTTCCATTTCAACATTTTGTACAGCCACAACAATCCCCAAATTGGCATAAGTGTACTGTCTGAATCATGTATGTGGTTACAATAAAGGATGGTATCGTATCTAAAACTAAGAACCACGGCTACGAGCAACATGTGAGACACTTGTAGACTAGATGGGTTGAACTTTCCACCCTACCTATATCGTTAAAACCTTATTTCTACACAATTACATAAGTCGAAACCGCCATCGATCTATCATATGAGAAAAGCATTTGCCTAGATAAAAAGCCCTCCAAGAAAAGATACATTAGGCGCTCCCGTTACTTTGTGTATTTCTCATACATATAGCCATATAGGCTATTTCGTTTATATTTGACCGATTAAAGTGTTACTCAATCCGTGCTTGTAATTCTTCTTTCTAATCATTTTGACTATTCTAGAGAATGGTATAAACTATGAATTTCTCTGTTTGTCTTAAAAAAATGATATCCACAAAACTTTTAAAAAATATAATAATAATAATAATAATAATAATAATAATAATAATAATAATAATAATAATATTTAAAAAAAATTGTCATGATTCCTATAAATAAGGATAGCCATCAATAATACAATGACTAAAATTAGTACAAATAGGTTGTGGCTTAATTTAGAGAAAAATGATAAAGATTAAAGAAGCTTAATTAATAAGACCTAAATACAAATATAAATCTGACTAAACAATAACGTGCATCAATGTGGTTCCTCTTCAATGAAGATCACAACGGTCGGCAATATGAACCTGACCTAAACTAACGTTTTTTGAGTTGAAGGATGAAAGCGGATCCAAGGTTTTCTCACAGGAACACCGCTTGCACTTTTCAAACCATACGAACGAAACATGCAATTTGACCAAACGACGACAAGTTTTGCAATTTACTCTACAAAAGATAAAACAACACACATAAGTAAAAGTGTATGAGATGACAACTTTTAGAAGTAATTGTACACGAGATGACAAATTTTTAGTGCAAGGATTTTCCTTCCAACGTGTATGGACTTTATAAATCACCATGAAACGTGACATATTAGTAGCTTTCACTATTATGAGTTTATACACGACATATGTGTTTTAAAAAGTATTGTAGTTGTAACTAATACCATTGTTGCAAAAAAGATTGGAAATGGTAGAAGTACAAGTTTTTGGCATGATCATTTGTTAGGTGACACGACTCTTCAAGAATCTTTCCCACTATTGTATAGGCTTGAGCTAAACAAGAATTGTTTAGTTTGTGAGAGAACCATCAATTCCTCATCAAACAATAATGCTACTGTTACTTCCACCTCAGAGCAAACTTACACGCCCATTAACCACAATTTGTCTAATGTTTATGGGTTTTCAATTTCGTGGATCCGGAGAAGAAATTTTCGATCAGAAGATGACCTAAATGAACAAACTGAACTCATTAATCTTCTAGTAAACTTACACCTCTCAAATGATTGCGATGTTCGGGAATTCACCTATGATGCCTCAAGAAGATTTTCAGTTAACATCATGTGAAAGCTCATCTCCACCATGTCAAGTGACAATAACTCTTAGCACACCAGATGGAATTAGCTACTGCCCACAAAGGTAAACATCCTTACTTGGCGTGTTTTAAACAAAAGACTTCTTACAATATTTAATCTTGATCGGCGTGGAATTGATCTCGATACGGTTAGATGCCCTCTTTGCAACAACGACATTGAAACAGAAGATCATATATTTTTCAAATGCCCCATAGCCATTGATACTTGGAAGGTCGTATACTCATGGTGGCAATTTCCGGGAATCAACAACTCAAACCTTCTAGATATCTTAACCATGGCTGATTAGCTTCCCCTGGCACACAAGCATAAGAAATTCTTTGATGTGATCGTAAACACAACTATATGGGCTATATGGAATCATTGAAACAAAACTGTCTTCAACCTTAAATGACTTCAAAAGGAGCTGTTTTTTAATGATGTAAAACAATTGTCGTACAATTGGATTTATAGTAGGAGTGTAAATATCACGTCCAGTTGGATAGAATGGTTTTCTATCCTCGACCTTGTAATTCTCTTTTTTTAGCTTCATGCTAGTTAATACAATTGTTGTTTAAAAATAAAATAAAATAACAGTGTTGCAAAAAAGGCCTACTAGGCTGACTAATCACCACTTAGGCGCTACTAACTACCAACATTTCTGATTTGTGTAAATCGGCCACTATGGTCAATGGCAGTCAACGATGGTCAAACTTGACAGAAACTTGCAAATCTTACCGAAAATACCCAAAACCCTCTAAAGTCGTTAAATTTTATATGTTAACTCTTTAAACCATTTTCTTTAACTCTTTATTGAAAAAACACATGTCATTTCTAAAAGCTTCTTTCTTTCTCGGGATCATTTGTTGTTGCACCTTAGCCCAAAACATAAAACTCGAAAAGAAAAGAAAAATGCATCCAAAGAAGAAGTACACGACAGAACAAAATCTTTCAAAAATTGTTGTCTCGCCGCAAAGCGCGTGCCGCTTCCACCTCGTATATAAACAATTAATATATTTGAAGTATTTTAAATTAAAAAAAAAAAAAACATATATGCATTCGCTATTAATAGTATAGATAACGAGGGGAGGAGCCCGCCGCGTTGTGGCAGGGGTGTTTGTAGTTTTTTTTACATCGTCGTATGAAAGCAGATAGTTACATTCGAATGAAAAACGACATAATTCATATCCGTTAATAGTACAAATCGTATCATACAAAAGATCCTATCTTTACAACGAATAGCAAACATATCATTTTTAAAATACATGATACAACTATTACAACCATGTGAAACTAATGCTAGGACTTTCCTTGCGACATCACCTATAGTCCTTTCCTCTGCTGGGGATTCTCACAAAATGAACTGCGGCATTCCTACAAAAGTCTTATTGCTGTCATAATAACATATCAATTGCTTAAATTTTCATTTCTTCCCAAATCTCCCATTATCGCACTTTTTTCATCTCTATCTGCAACACATTGTGTGATAAGCTTTTTGTTGTCTCTCAACCTCATCACAGTTCTTTCAAAGAAAGCTAACCATCAGATACATCCAATAGCGTATATGGCTATTACAACTAATAAATCTGGGTTTACTTTAGGGTTGTTGGAATGTACAAAATTTCTGCTTATTGACTTAGGTTTAAGCACAATAGCGGTTTGAAAGTACCTATTTATCATCTCATTAAAAGCAATTGGGCTGTTTAAAAATATTTGTTTAGAGTGTCCCTGAAACTGATGAACTCGATTAGATGAAGAAATTGATAGATGTCTTTTTAGGATTTTAGGATTGATGTCTACTAAGCTAGTTATTAATTCATTTGTATGAGATTATTTGTTTAGCATTTTATGATTGGTGTCTACTAAGCTAACTATTAATTCATTTGTATGGGTTTCATGGTTTGCTCCGGTTGACATATAAAGATATCGGTACAATTAGCCAAATTTGTGATCATAAAGATTATTACAAAGAAAATGCACACGATTTTGTAATCTAGGCAACTTAGAAGGCTATTTTACTGCATATTTGTTTTTGTAATACTTTGCATGTCTTAACAACACATTAAATTGAAGTTAAGTATCAGCATATGTGTCGACCCTTCCCTTTCCGATTGATTCAGTTACACATTTCATTTTTTGTATATTTCATGGCAGGCATTTGATGAAGCCATCTCTGAGCTAGATACTTTGGGCGAAGATTCATACAAAGACAACACGTTGATCATGCAACTTCTGAGGGGACTCTAATGCAACTTTATTTAATACTTGTTACCCTAACAAAACTACAAACTAAAGTACGCAAATCATAACTTGAAGGTTAGCAACGGATTTTTTTAAATGAGTATGTGATTTATTTTAGTAAACGAATCTTCATTTCTGAAACTAAATAAAATGTAAATGCAGGTGCTTCTACCGCTAAATGGAAGTATGAGTAGCATGATTCTATCCCAGCGGCAAATGAAAAGTTGAGTGCCTATTTAGGATGCATCTGAGTGAAGGAACTCACCGACATACTTCACGAGTTTTTTAGCCACCGAAGCTGGTAGTTTACTTATGAACTTAACTATGTATTTGGAATCTGAATTATATTACGAAGACCAAAGATAACAGCTCAAAGTGTGGTCGGATTTGGATTTGAGGTGGATTTTGTGAATTGTATCAAACTTATAATTGGTGGTGATGTTCGTGAATGGTCCCAAGGTACTTTCTTTCATTCGAAATAGCCTCACATTCTTTTATAAAAGACTCAAGAATATGTCTTACATATTATGTACTTTAGTCATGTTGAAATCACCTTTAAGTTATAAGAGTTGTACTTTTAGTGTGGCAATTGACATTTCTTGATTTAATTTCTTGGTTATTTTGATAGTTAGAATAGGATAATTTTGAGCTTGTTTTACAGGCACTTGCTTCACCAACTCAGAGGTGTGATTTGTTGCAACAACTATTTGTTGACGTGGCTCTAGAAGTTGAAGATCGACCTTGAGGTAAAAGCACTCGCTACTGCTGGTTTGTTTCCCATTTTACTCAAAATGGAAAGATTTCTTAGTTTACGTGTATTTGTGTATTTCTGTAACAAATTTGACAAATGAAGCTGTAACAACCCCTCCCACATTGGTATGATAACATACAATTGCGCCCCTTATTATAAGCTTCAATTTGGAAACTACTACTATATTGTTTGATGCGTGGGAATTGTAACAGGCTTTACCTCTCGAGGGACCTCGAGAAGCTTACAACCCCCACCAGGCAGTGTACCTGATCATTGTAGTATAGTATAGTGACAAGTACCGGGGGATTGATTGTTCAACTCAGGAATAGTGTCGCTAGGATTAGAAAGCCTAAAAATTAAGTCTAGAGGTGAGGGATGATTCTTTTTGTATTTTTATATTTTTATGAAAGAAATTTTGGAAGAGTGGGCGGAATTAGTTGCTAGTCAACTAACCCAATAACTAAGATGCAATCAAAATAAAATAACAAAAATGTAAATAAACTAATTAAACTAGTGGTGTGAACAATAGATGGGAGAATTGTGTTTACTTAGATTTCACTACTCCCTAGATATCTTTTACAGGTTAATTGTTTGTTACAGTTGCGTGGATGACGGGTTATATTCCTTAATACCAATCGTGAGGTGGCGTACGTACTTCCCCAACTCTATAAGCTCCTACTTCACTCCTATGTCGAGCCTGCAAGAAGCTCCTAACATGGGATCACTAGAATTCGCTCATGCATTAAATACAACCATAAAAATCTTAGTACGCATTGGTTCATGTTTCTTAAGACGTTCAAGCAAGTTACACAATGGAGATCTGCCAGTTTTCTTAAGCCTAACATCGAAATCATTCATCCGTTACAACTATAAACAAGCAATCAACCTATAATCAACATCTAGGTTTCATTACATCTAAGCAAGCACACAAAAGATCTAACCTAGCATGTTAAATTCAAGACAAGCGTAAGATATATTCAAACAACACATAGACATATTGAATGAATTGAAAGGATACTTATCTCAATTGAACATGAAGGGTTTTAAGGGGTGAAAACCCTTGAAAATACTGTAAAAGTCGTGTTAGGGTTTATTAAGTTCGACCCTAAAATTCTCCTCCCTCTAGAATGAAAATAACAAAGACTATATATAGATTTCCTAAGGTGATGGCGTCAAGAAGAAAGTTCTGACGCCGTCTGTTACACCCCGTGCCCGCTTTGACCAAAAACTTAAAACTTTTTACGCGGAAACGCTTGACTTTACATACATTCCATCTTTCCTTTGACCATTGACTAAAATTTGTTAACGTATAGACCTTGGAACCATTTTTAGATGAAACTAGACTCAAATACCTTTAAAACGATAGGTGACACGACTTCTAACAAGTCACGGTTGATTTTCTACAAAATAAAGAAAACTGCCAAACACCTCTTGTGCACTAAGGGACCCTAAAGTGCACTATTGGCCCGTAACACCTTTAAACACTAAATCAACACTTTGGACCTATATTTAAACACATGTAATCCATATTTAACTTAAAATATACATTATACCTTGTTTCCCAAAATTCTTGACCCGTTAGACCCAAAATGGGTTAAAATGGACCTTGTCCCAAACACTCCTTTTTCTGCATGACCCTTTGGTGCACTATTGACCAATTTTCCGGAAAAACGACTTTTATAACATGACATAACACCAAAACTTTCAGAAATCATTAGAACATTATAAACATCAAATATATGCATAAACTTGGTCATAATGACCCACAAAAATGTGCTTTACAAAGTAACGGGTGGAAACACCCATTTTGACCCATTTGCATACTACACTTAACCATATCACCTTTAACCATAAAATTAGCACTTTAACCGTAAACCAAACACTCATTTAACATTAAAAACCATGAAAACTTTGATCCATGACCATTGACCCGTTCACATCCCAAAATGGGTACAATTACACGTTATGCCAAACGCCCCTTTAACTTGACCGTAAACACATGAACTATACTATAACTTGTCCATTGACCACCAATTTATACACTTGACACTTGACCATACTTTAAATAACATTAATGACTCACGGGGGTACAAACATGACACTTGAGCTCGGTATACTACCTAGCTCCTACTATCTTACCACACCTTCTACTTCACATGTCCAACTTACTCCATATTCCACGCCATCCATAAAAACGTGACAACCTACAAAACGGTTAGACAACTAAACCGTAAGCACAAAGGCTTAGTAAGTAAAACGATCATAATAAAACATCATAACTCATTCACACATTAAGCATCATAATCCACTTATTTCATCACAATACTAACATAGCACATACCTTGGCCACTTCAAGCCTTATCATTATATCTTAATCTTTCATACTCACTTACACTAGTCCAACTAAACTCTCAATCTCTTTTGCTAGTTATGCCAAACTAGCCTTACATCTACTTCTTCATCACATCATCATTCAAACACTATAAAACATCTCATCATAACAATCATATAACACAAAATGTAAGAAATCATTATAATATCAAATCATAACCGGTTTACTTACCTTAGCTTTCAAAGCTAAGTTTAACAAGAACATAAGCATCCTCTTCATCATCATCACCATCCTTCATCATCACCCTTAGGCATAAACACAAACACTTTAACCACATGACCAAATAACCTTACCAATGGTCTCTACAACCATTATCTTACCTCTAAACATCTCTAATCATCATATAATCATATCTTGATTATATGATGATCAATCCAATAACTAACTACTTAAATGAGATTACTTACTTGTGTAGGATCATAGCTAGGAGAGTCCATAATCATGGAGCCTTCATCTTCTTCACCTTAAGTCATCATCTAGATTTTCCCTCCCTTTCTCCTTTCACTAGAACCGGACTTCAACTCCATCTAAAATGATGGAGAAAAGTCCAGAAATTACTAGTTATAACTAGTTAGGTGGTATATTTGGACAATGGCAAGAATGGCCCTTCTAGTCTCTTTTTTATTACTTTGGCCACAACCAACTTATAACATATTTAGCATATAACAAGTCAAGCCCTTAAAGTCTATTTCCTTCTATTTGTGCCACATAATACTTTCATAACCTTATAACACATTCTTTGACCACAAGATTGACTATCGGGTTTGACCATTACGCAACATTCGTTGACTAACCAATCACGTAAGGCCCTTAGTCCATTTCATCTAGGGTGGGGCCTATTTGTATCCGGGATACGGGTGTTACACCGTCAACCCGCCGCCAGAAAGACAATCGGATTGCCTAGATCCAGATCTGACGCCGTCATGTGTATTGCTGCTCTGGGCCGTCACCACTTTTACTCTTGACAGCCTTGCCTTGACGCCGTCACGTTTTCTCTGGGCCGTCACCAAAATTGCTCTTGACGCCGTCATCAAAATCTTCTTGACGCCGTCAGGTACTGTTCCCAGCAAGGAAAATTAAGACTTTGCCGTTTTCTTCACTTTTATGCTTCAAAAACGTCCAAAATGCTTTCTTTTCCAGAATTCACTCCCAAAGTACCTAAAATCACAAAAGGAACGATTTAGGGCAATATTTAATCAAATAAATTCAAATTCCGGCTTAAATGACCCCCTAAAAACGGATCATTTTTCGCCTCATCACTATTCTTCTGCCATGTTTTTCAGGTGTAAACGTTTGGTTATTAATGAACTAAATATAGAAAGTGGTCACGTAATTGTTAGCGGTTAAATATACCATCTATTTGCAATCTGATATCCCTAAAGTGATGTATATGTGTTGCATGTACTTATTGATAACAATTGTAGTTGCAATATTATTTTAAGCATAAAGGGTTACAAGTTAAATAAGATTTGTGATACTCTTACCAGTAGGAACTTGGTGACTGATCGATATCGTAACACAAAAGAGGAGCAACACTTGACAAGGCCAATTTCTGAGGAAACCAGTTCAAGGGAACACGTAAAATAATGATAGGTAAAGACATTGCTAGAGAGGCTAAAGAAAATTTTAACAGCAAATGGATTCATACCAAATCTTTTAGGTGATTGAAGTGTAGTCTATTTATGCAATGTTAAATTTTGAATTCCTATTAAACTTAACATGCCATGGTAAATTTTAGAATAGTTTGGTGGTGTTTGTTTTTCATAAAGAGGCTCTTAACATCCTCTTAATCTGAACCGTTCAGACGTGGTCAGACATTTTGGTCGTTCAGACCGTTTATTTTTTTTCTCTCGTTCAGACGCGTTCAGAAGCAGTATGATCTTAATGGTCTAGACTTGAGGGGTGTCTGAATGCCTCTTGTTGGAAAAAAAAAAAAAAAAAAAAGTATAGTACAAGCAAGCAAATTTGTGGTTCAAACATGAGTTTTTTTTCCGTTCAGATGCGGTCAGATTCAGACATTTACGCTTCAGATTCAGGCTGTGTTTGTTTTCTCTGAAAAACATCTTAACAGCCTCTTAATAGGCTAAATGTCTGAATCGGTCAGACATTTGGTCGTTCAGACCGTTTTTTTTTTTTTTTTTTTTTTTTTTTTTTTTTTTTTTTTTTTTTCAGCAAGAGGCAATAAGACGCATTCAGACACCCCTCTCAAGTCTAAACTATTAAGATCTTACTGCATCTGAACGCGTTTGAACGACTGAAAAAAAAAAAAAAAAAAGTACGAGCAAGCAAATGTGCGGTTCAAACATGAGTTTTTTTTCCCATTAAGATGCGGTCAGATTCAGACATTTACGCATCAGATTCAGATGTGCGGTTCAGATTCAGATTCAGACCCTCTTAACAAACAAACACCACCTCAGATTCACATTCAGATTCAGATATGTGGTTTAGATTCAGATTTAAAGACTCTTAAAAAACAAACACCATCTTAGTCACAGTATACATATCTGAGACATTGTGACCAGGTTTGCAACCATTGATGATCCTCTTTGCGTGTCACACCACATGGTTTTATATTTCGTCAATGAAGTTTAGCACCAAACTAAAATGATGCTCTTAAGTTTAAATGTTAAAAATAGATATTTTGTATTATTTTAATTACATTTTAATATTTTCACTTTCTATTTTGAAAATTACAAAAACACTTATTAGAATATCACATATTATTAATTATCTGTCGTTAAAAATTTTTGTTGCTATAAACGGGTACTCACCTAGTAGGGAGTAATTTTTTCTTTTGAATTGAAGATGTGATCGAAATTTATGGCTGTTTTCCAAAAGCTTTTAATTTGGTTTTAAACATGAAAATGATTCTTCTGGTATGTTCTAGAGCATGACACAAACGATAAGGACGAATCTTATATGTTAGCACGTGTAGCAAGATAACTGGTCTAACGCGTTCAATCTAATCCAAGTAGACCGACCTTGTCAAACCGCCTTAAACCAAACAGTTGGCTTTACTTTTAAATACGCGCTAACACACGTCATAAGCTTAACCGACATAACACCTCTATATATGCCTATATCGCCTCTTTCCATCAACAGCCCATAGGTTTTCTGTTATATTTCTTTAATTCTTTCATGCCTTTTTATTTTTCAAGATCTATTTGCTAATGATCAATCGATCTGAAATCTGTTTTTTTTTTTTTTTTTTTTTTTTAATTCTCTAATAGGATTGTTGTTAGATACGGAGTATTATCAACCTAGCTATTAGTATTACGGATTCCAGGTTCTTCTATTTTAATTATTCTCCTATCGATCTGATGATTATATTTGGATTCGGTTGCGAAACTGTATATGCTGTGGTAGATCTGTCTGGTTGTTGTTGATTCGTAGGTGCATGAAATATGGATTAGGTTTTCATGGAATTGGTAATGAGTTTTGATCAGGTTATTCTACCGTTCGATGGAATATCAGGTTGTTAATTATGGCAGATATGTCGGGTTTTTTGTTAGGTATTATCACGTCGTATCTAATTTCGATATCGAATGAATTATGGATGCCAGGTCTCTGATATAAGATGGTTTGATTTCAGTTTTGTAGTGCCAGATTAGGATCGGATAAAACCTTTCTAGGAATCTCTTATATACACCGGATCGATTGGTTTATTATGCAAAAGGATAAGATTTATTTGATATTTGGTTGATTATAAATATACTTGATTGGTTTGATTTCTGTTTCAAAACCGAGAGTCACGAGGTTATCTCTATTTTGTGTATTTCTAGGGTTCTGCTGGTTGTCGAGTACACGGCATCTTGGGGCCTGTTGAATCGTTCTGCAGATGGGTACATTTGATCTTGTTTGATTTACATCGTCAAATTAACCAATATATCTATATGCACCTCTATGTATATATACTACCCTCCCTTCTATTCTGAACAGCCTTTAAGTTATCTGTTATCTATTGATTTGATAATTTGACCTCAAAACCGTTTTTTAATTCAATAGGTTAATGGTTAGAAAATTACTGTATTTTGAATCTTCTGGGTTTTAGTGAGATGATTATTTTTCGATTGCAAAACTATTTGTTATGGCAGCAGATCTATTAGGTTGTTGATTCACATCTACGCCGAATATGGATTAGGATTTGATCTAATCAGGTTTACTCGTTTATTTAGTGACGGTTTGATATCGATTTTGAAGCTATTTGTTATGACAGATTCATTGTTTTATTTGTAAAGCTATATACGTGTTGTGGCAGAACTGTTGGTTATGGTTTTGTAGGTGCCAGCAGCTATGATCGGATAGCATCATTCTAGGAATTTCATATATCTGTTTGATTGGGTTTTCTCTGAAGGATAAGAATCTGAGATTTACTTCATAGTTGGCTATTCCTATATATATCAGCTTCACATTCAATTTTTTTTCCAATTCGAAATCGAGAGTGATGAGATATTCTTTTGTGTGTTTCTAGGGTTTTGAGAAAGGCTGGTCACTGGTTTAACTAGCGTTTGGATGGGTACATTTGATCTTGTTTAATTATCTTACATTTGACCTAAAGTTAAACCCATTAAACAAACAGGCTTTTATATCGAGATATCTTTCAAAACAAATATTATATATTTTATAAGACAATGTTATAGTTTTTTTTGGTCATGATCAGATATCTTTCAAAACGAATATTATATATTTTCGTTATTAGTTAAAATAGTTTGATTTTTTCCTTTCCAAAAAAACTTATAATTTGATTTTGGACATGAAACTTCTGGAGCATGTCATAAATGGTAAGGACGAATTTTATATATTAGATAATTGGTCTAACAGACAAGTAGTGTTCGAGCTAATCAAAGTGGACCGACCTTTCTGTCAAACCTACTTAAAACAAATAGTTGACTTTTTCCACTTTTGAATACGCGCTAACATACGTCATAATACCTCTATATCTACCTATATCTAGCTTCTTTCAATTGACAGCCCATAGGTTTTTTGTTATATTTCTTTATTTCTTTCATACCTTCTTATTTTTCAAATCTATTTGCTAAATGAAATCTGTTTTTATTCTCTAATAGGATAGCTGTCTAGTATTACGGATTCCAGGTTCTTCTACTTTGATAGTCTCCTATTGATGATTATATTTGGATTCGGTTGTGAATCATATGCTGTGGTAGATCTGTCTGGTTGTTGTTGATTCGTAGGTGCATCGAATATGGATTATGTTTTCATGGAATTGGTAACGAATTTCAATCAGGTTATTCTACCGTTTGATTCGATCTAGAGCCTATATGTTATGGCACATATGTCGGTGTTATTATGTCGTATCTGATTCGATATCAAATGAATTACTTGTAATGGATTCAAGGTCTCAAGTTACTGATATAAGATGGTTTGATTTCAGTTTTGTAGTGCCGGAGATTAGGATCGGATAACATCATTATAGGAATCTCTTATATATACCGGGTTGATTGGTTTATTATGCTATAAGGATAAATTTACTTGATATTTGGTTGCTTATAAATATACTTTATTGATTTGATTTCTGTTTTGCAACTGAGTCACTAGGTTATCTCTATTTTGTGTATTTCTAGGGTTCTGCTGGTACATGAGTATGGGAGTTGCGGCCTGTTTTATCGTTAACACACGTTGTCAACATGACCAGTATACACCTATGCACCTCTATATATATACTACCCTCCTATTCTCAGCAGCCCTATGGGTTTTCTGTAGTTTATGTACTTCTATAAAATCTTATTTTTAAAATATGTTGATAAATAATCCATCGATTTGATAATTCTGACTTGAAAACCGTATGTTATTTCAATAGGTTAACGGTTAGAAAATTATTCTCCTAACAATGGAATCCAGGTTCTTCAATTCTTTATCATTTTGAATCTTCTGTATTCAGTGAGATAATTATTTTTCAATTGCAAAACTATTTGTTATGGCAGATCTATTAGGTTGTTGATTCACATCTACACAGAGTATGGATTAGGTTTTGATTGAATCAGGTTACACTCGTTTATTTAGTGATGGTTTGATATCGATTTTGAAGCTATTTTATAGGACAGATTCATCGTTTTATTTGACAAAGCTATATACGTGTTGTGGCAGAACTGTTGGTTATGGTTTTGTAGGTGCCAGCAGCTATGATCGGATAGCATCATTCTAGGAATTTCATGTATCTGTTCGATTGAGTTTCTTGTGAAGGATAAGAATCTGAGATTTACTTGATAGTTGGCTGTTCTTATATCAGCTTCATATTCAATTTGTTTTCCAATTTCAAATCGAGAGTGATGAGGTTATCTCTTGTGTGTTTCTAGGGTTTTGCTGGTTGTTAAGAGAAAGGCTGGTCACTGGTTTAACTAGCGTTTGGATGGGTACATTTGATCTTGTTTGATTATCTTACTTTAGATATTGTATATTTATGTCGCCTTGGAGGGAGTTTGTTTTTTGTTAAGTAGTAAACTGCAGTAGAACTATAGGTTTGTTCAATTTTTGTTGTGTTTGGATCAGGCAGCGCTTTCTTTGAGGTATAGTTTTTCGTCGAGATGTCCCTGAGTTGATCACCAAAGTTTAGACTCCATCAATTTTCAATGTGCTGGTGTGGAAAGTGGTTATATGCTAAATTCTTTGTTAAGGGTATAGTGGATCTTAGTGACTAACTAACTATTGAAACTTAAGTGGCCAAAGGTTTTGGGAACAACATTGAATATCAGCTGGATATGTGTTATTCGTTTGCGTGCGATGTCTACGGTTTTCGTCATGGCCTCTTGGGTGCTTTCAGTATTTTTAGATGTATTTTTTTAGGTTTGTGTTTATGTATGGGTTATATGTGTAAAATTTATTATTTTTGTTGTCACCGCAGGTCTAGACTTTATTGAAAATATATGATTTAATCCTCTTTGCTGGCGGATCCATAATACCGTCGTTTGTTCTTTGTTCATTGCCATTAGTCTGTTCATTATCTTTTTTAATTTTCCATTGTGTGGAAGCTTGCATGACATGATTATGTTCTGTTTGTAGGTTTGTGTGGTGTCAAACATCCTTGTTCAATCATGTTTACCGTCTGCTGGTTTTTCTAGATTTCTTGTGCTTCTATTTATCTTCTGCATTATTTGTTTTCCAGTCCATTGTGATGAGATTCTTTATCTCGCTCTTTCCTTGGTATAGGTCAAGGATGTTCATTTGGTTGACGGCTAATTTGAGTTACCGCGTGTCAGCTTAGACCAACATATTAAATAAGTTCTTTTTTGTTGCAACACCTTATTCCTATGTTCTTGATTTCTCATAAAATTTCAATTATAGGCTTTTAATTAAGATGACCATGCCTTCTTTTGTAGGTTTGTTGTTTGCCAAATGAGGTGTTTGTGATAACCGGCTGCTGGGTTTTTCTCTGATATTTTATGATCATTTTTATTTACCATTATTATTGTGTCTTTGCAATAATATGTTTAGGATTCTTCTTTTTAGCTCACTTGCTTATAGGTGTTAGCAAGCTTCTTGTTGCCACATGTTTTATATATTTGGGTCACTTTTTGGCTGGCAGATCATTAGCACCGTCATTTGTTCTTTGTCATTATTATGTTTCTGTTTTCTTTCGTGTAACAAGTTTGCATGACATGATTATGTGCTTGTTTGTAGGTCTGTGTGGTGTCATTCATTCCTGTCCATTATCGTCTGCTTGTATTCAGTAGCACTTGTAGAAGTATTCGGTTCTAGCATTACTCTATATCAGTCTGTCATCATAATGATATGTGCGTAATCTTGCGTGACTATTTTGATATGTGTGTAGGTTTGTGTTGAGTCGGGACATCTATTACTAGACATCATGGTCATTATGAACTGTTTTTTCTTTGAATTACTATGATCATGCTCACATATCATTATGTGGCTATTGGATGGGTACATTTGGTCTTGTTTGATTATCTCCCCTTAAATACCATATATGTTTATGTTGCCCGGCGGGTTTAGGATTTGATTTGTTTGTTGGCTAATGGATGCAGTAAAATTATGGGTTTTCACAATTTTTAGTGCTTGGATGATCATTCATGAGGTTATGTAGCATTTGTTTGGAGGTTAAATTTTGCATCGATAAGTCACTCGGTTAGTCGTCAAGATTTTTGTTGTTGAAGTGTAGATATGCTTAATACCTGTATTAATTTGGTCAAGGTTTCTTTTGACGACTAGTCTAACATGCCAACTACAAACTTTTGTTAACTTCCTTTGTCCTTAAATCTCTGTATAAATATGCGAGATGTAGATTTTCAGGAACCAGCTTGTTGTGCCATGAGGGTGTTTAAGGCATCGACTGGATATGGTCTACTCTTTGCTGTGACGTCTGCCTTTCTCATCTTGGGTGTTTTTGTTACTGTTACTGTGTTAAACATACTCTATTCTTTATTTGTATGTGTGTGTGAATTAGATGTGTAATTATGTGTTGTTGTCGCCACAGGTTTAGACATTACGAGGAATATATGATTGGACTGCTTTTCTGCTGCCGAACCACTGGCACCGTCATATGCTAATTTCTTGCCATTACTCAGTTCCTTAATTGGTTTTTAGTTTCCCCTTGTAAGCTTGCATGACAAGCTTATGCTCTGTTTGTAGGTTCATTTGGTGTCGAACATACTTTGGCAATCATTATCAGTTGGTCACCATTTTCTGGTTCTTCTTAAGCTCTTCTGAAATTATTGGTTTTCTTGTCTGTCATCACGATAGATTTTTCTATCTCAGCTTTTTTGTTGATAAGTCACAGATGCCCATTCGGTTGCAGACGATAGTCCAGACGGCAAAATACTGAACAAGTTCTATTTTGTTTTAAAACCTTCTTTCTTTCTTTTTTTTTTCCTTTTTTTTTTAATTTATTTATTAAACCTTTTGTGTAGGTTTGTTAGTTACTAAATGCAGTGATTCTGATAAATAGCCTCTGTTTTTTTGTTCGACTCTTGTGATCTTTTCTCGAGTACTTAGTTCCGTCTTTATGATATGATTAGAAACATTCTTTTTAGAGTGTAGAAGTAGAAGCATCACATATGTGTCAATAGATACTTTGGTATAGAAAATATGCTTCTATTGGTTGTATATGACTGGATCACTTTTTTCGTTCTTTATTTCTGTTATTCTGTTCAACATCTGATTTCTTGTTTATCATTGTGTAAGCTTGCATGACATGATTTTATTCTATTTGTAGGTGTCTATGGTGTCATACATCCTGGTAATCACGATTTACTGGTTTTCTATCGCCCTTACGGTCGTATATTGTATTAGTTTTATTTGTTTATTTCGTTGTCATGAGATCCTCTGTTCGCTCTTTTGTTGATAGGCTGAGAAAGTTCGTGTGGTGGACTTCTCATATGATTTATTGCGTGATACTTTGGCCAAAATATTGAATAAGCTCAATTTGTTCTGAACTTTCTTTCTATGCTTTTATTTTCTTTAATGGAAAATCACTTTATAAGGTCTTAAACATATGTGAGGACTTCTTAATTTCTCATTATGTAGGTGCGCTGGTTGCAACAATAGTGCTAGCGATGTCTATATGCTGTTTTTTCTCTCAAAGACTCCTCGTCATTTCGTTTTCTTTTTGAAATTATTTGCTTCTTTGCAATATGATTAGAAGAATTCTTTGTCCATGTGTTGCTGATAGGTCTGGAAGAGCATGTGTTTGGATTGGACCCTCTCTTTTCTTTTTGTGTGGATTTGATGCGTAGTTATATGTTATCGCCGCAGGCTTAGAGATTGCTGAATATATGATTGGACTGTCTTTTGGCTGGTGGACCAGTAGTACCGTTTTCCCTTATTTTGTTCATTATTTGATCTCATTTTTTCACTTGTGTAAGCTTGCATTAGATTATTATGTTTTATTTGTAGGTTTGCATGGTATCATACAGCCTTGTCCATCACCCTCTTCTGGATTTCTTTAGTTCTTGTGGTTATTTAAGTTTTTTAGCATCATGTGCTTATAGTCTGTCATCATCATGAGTTCGTTCTATTTTGCTCTTTGTTTATAGGTTGAGAAAGGTTTGTGGTGAACTTCATGTATAAGTTCGTTTATGTTGTTCTAAGGCTATCTGTTCTGGTTCGTCACTTGACTTAACGTTCAATTTTTTTTTTTTCTTGGAAATTTATTCTCTTAACAATATCATTAGAATCATTATTTGTCGCTCTCTTGCCCATATTTTCAGTTCATGATATGTTGCCAATGGTTCGATAGAGAGTTATCTCAGAAAGACAACTGCTGGTTTGACTGTTGCAGATCTTTTAGTATTGTGATGCGTAGTTTTACCTTTTTTTAGTTCGCTTATTGGCCTATGTTATTTTTGTTTCTTGAGAGGACTGTGTTTTTATGTAGGTTTGTCGTATGCTGAACACCGGTCCTGGCCTCATATGATGGTTTGCCTGTAGTTTTCATGATCATTTCATATACTGTAATTGAATGTGATTAAGCTGTTTTTTTTTGCTGTGCACCACCTGTCATTTTTTTTTGCCATTGTTCTGTTGGTTAACTCGTTTATTTGATTTTCCTTGTGTAAGCTTGCATGTTTTGTGTGTTGGTTTATGTGGTGTCGATCATTATGGGTGCTGTCTGCTGCTGGTTTTTCTAAACCTTTTTTATGCTCCGTCGTCTATTATGATAGGTCTTCAATTGCATATATCTTCTGTTGATAGGTCCCGAGTCTGTGTGGGGTACTTTTTCTTTCTTTTGTGTAGCTTAGATGCGTAAGTATACTTCCTATTTTTGCGCAGGTTAAGATGGTACCAACCTAAATTGGACTGCTTCTGTGCTGGTGGACCATTAGTAGATGTGTGGTTGGGAAATGAAGTATGTGGTCCTAAGGGTTGGATCCTTTCAATCTGAGTAATACCAGGCTGTGTTTTAAACCATAATCTTTTATTTTAGGTTGTTTAAATGGCTGTCAGTCTTTCTGCCTTTTTAATCAAGAGGACTGTGTTCTATTTGTAGGTTTGTTGCTTGCCGTACACCTGTCTTGATCTCTTAACGGTCATTTTCTGGTCTTTATCGGTTTTCTTATTTTCTGTCTCTGCATTTTTTAGTTTTCCTGAATTGTTCATCGGTTGTATCTTGCAGTTTTTGTAGCTCGTCTTTCTCTTATGTTTACCTGCAATTGAATTGGTTTGGTGGGCCTAATTTAATAGGAGGTTTTTTGGTAAAATTTATGTGATATCAACGTCCTGGTCTTGGGTTTTTTTTTTCTCTGTGTTCAGATGCCCACTTGTCTTTTGTCATTTATGCTTTTAACTTCTCTGTGCTTTCTTCTAAGTTTGCATGACAAGATTATGTTGCATGTGTAGGCTTATGTGGAATCAAACATCCTTGTCCAATCATAATGGTCGCCATGTGCTCTGGTTTTTTCTTTAATTCTTACAAGTATTTGCATTATATGGTTTTCTAGCTATCGTCATCATATGAGGCCCTTGTATCTTCCTCTTTTGCTAATAGGTCAACAGACTGGATGCGTCATTTGAGTTCTCCTCGATACTTAAGACTAAGTTATATATGAAGTTCTATCGCTTTTTAAAACCTTTTATTTAACATTCAATATATGCTCTCAGTATGACCTTGTTCGTGTGTAGGTTTACTGATTTCCAAACACAGTGCTCATGATGGCTATATATGCTGGTTTCTAAATTAATTTACATGACAACCTCTTTCCTACTTTTTTCTGTCTTGACCTTTCCCTATAGAATATGTTCTGTGTGTAGGTTTGTTGGGTAAATTGTCTATCTGCTGGTTTTCTTCAGTATATATGATCATCTTACTTTTTTATTGTTATGTATTCTTCATTGGTTGCATCTTGCAGATTGTGTAGCTGTACGTTTCATGTGAGTATCCTATTGTTATATGCTCTTTCATTTATCTTCCTTTTATGTGGCTTAAATGCATGAGGGTATACTATTGTCATCGTAGGCTTACGCATCCCCGAATATGACTGGTTCTTTTTTCTTGCAAATCATTCGCTTATATCCCTAAAACAGTTGTTTGAAGTGCTCTGGTTATGTCAGGCCCTTGACCATACATCCACATTGAATTTTTTTGTGCTTTTCTGGTGCTTGCTGTTTTTTCCTTTTTTTGCAGTAAGAGTTACTTGAAAGTTGGTTGCTGTTATCTGTTTGCCTATTCAATTTGTTATTGGCCATCACCGTCGGAATCTTTGTTGGCTGTGGAGCGGGCTCAGCAGTGGTTCGTTTTTTCTTAGCTTGGATGGTTGGGTTAGTTGTTTTTTATTTGTTGTTGCAATCGTTAAGTTGGGTTAGTTGTTTTTGCTGCTAGGGTTCTTAATGGATTGAAGGGTACCTTTAATTTGAACAGAGGGGTTGTCAGTTTGAGTATCATTGTACCTCTGTTACTGGTGGCTGTTGATCTTTCTCTTAGTTCCTTTATGCGCTGGTTGTTGCAGTCATCGGTCAGGTTATATAGTGACAGTGTTCTTTTTTTCCGTGTGTGTTTAAATTAGATGACTATAGTGTCCCTCCTTCACATGGATTGGTTGGAGTCATTGCTCTCTTTTGGATTTTATTGGCTGGTTCTTCTTGACGAACGAGAAATTTACTTGTTATGTGGTCTCCAAAATTTTTTACGGCTATAGCTATATCTTGTAGTCTACCTGATGAAAAATGAAATTATGTGTGCTGGAAGTGGGAATTTAATGAAGTCTGTTTGTTTGTATTCTTTAAACTGGAAGCACAAGTTATCTGATGGAAGGTGAATTTAATGAAGTGTTTATAGGTAAAACACAATTGTAATTCAATGTGTAAGAAACCAGATATTACTAGATGCACTCATGATTCATGATTGGTTTTCCTTATTTGGCCTTGCTCAAGTATGACTGCTAAATGGATAGTCGTAGCGATATTATTATGGCTAGTCTTTCTGCAAGTGATCTGCACTTTGTGAGAATATGGATATGGCTAGGTGCAATCATGTAGGATTTGATGGAGGAGAGTGCTGGTTGTTTTGGACATCCTTGAGTAAGAGATATTGCATGCTACATGCTTTTTTGGTTCAGCTGTTTCTGCAAATGAGTAGGAATAAATGAAAGTTTCATCAGTCCTTTTTAAGTAGGTGGTGTTTGGTTTCATATGGGACATACTGTGATAGACTGGATATGGATTTTAAATAAAAGTTTCAATTTGGGTGTGCTGATATAAAAGTATGGCTGAAGAATGCAAAATGTTATCTGTGCATGGTGTGGTTTAGTGGCTATTTGGAAGATGTTGCTTTTGCTGTTTATGCTTTGATTGTTTCTTTGTTTAATATTGGTATGGTATGTGTACAAGTTTTAACTCTGCCTGGGTCTAGTGTGTACTCAGCCGGTCCCAAGCCCGGATAAGAAAGAGGAGGGTTGGAGGTAAAATGCCTCCCGTGAAAAACTTGTATTTGTACTTCTATAAATAGTATTCTGAAGGGAACCATTTAGTCGCTTTGAATGGTATTTGGTGTGCATGATTTTTGTAGATGAGAAGTACGGGTGAGTATCCGAGTATTTGTATCGAGTGTTTCATTGCTATCTGTTATTTGGGTTGACCCATTCAAATTTTTTAGGTCTTGTCATTTTACACAAGCATGTATTGCTCTTTCCATTTCATCATTTTGTACAGCCACAACAATCCCCAAATTGGCATACGTCTAAATCATGTATGTGGTTACAATAAAGGATGGTATACCACGGCTACGAGCAACATGTAAGACAATTGTAGACTAGCTGGGTTGAACTTTCCACCCTCCCTAAATCGTTAAAACCTTATTTCGACACAATTTACATAAGTCGAAACCACCATCGATCTATCATATGAGAAAAGCATTTGCTTAGATAAAAGCCCTCTAATTTGTGTGTATGTGTGTGTCATGATTCCTGTTAGGATGGCAATTTCTTACCCTACACGAAACCTGACCTGAAACCAACAGGTCTGGGTTGTGCTAAATAGATTACAGGTCAGGTTTGGGTCGACTTATCTAACCTATTTATAAAACAAGTCAGGTTCGAGATGAGAATAAAATAAGTAGGTCGACCCATCAATCCGTTTAAGATTTTTTTCATAAACTAAAAATTATTTATATTTTATTATGCGGGTTAAATGGTCGACCCGACAACCTGTTTAACCTGTTAACTCGTGTAATGTGCTAACTTTTGTATATAAAAAGGGTTGAATGAGTCAACCTAAAACCCGTTTAACCGATTCAACCCGTTTAACATATTCAACCCATGTAACCTATTTAACCCACCAACCCAAGTATATATACGGGTTAAATGGGTTAGGTTCGGGTTATGTCTAAACAGGTTAGAATACCTCAAGTATCATGTTCCCTAAACTTTTTTATTTTTTTGGTATATCTGAGTTTTCGATTCGACATTGTGAACCGACTAATCCAAGGGCAACTATCCTTTTGGATAGCCCGCAGTCGTCGCAGGTAAACCTCCGTTGCCAATGGGGGATTAATTTTCTCCTCAGGGTTCGAACCCAAAACTTCTTGGCACTTTCATCCTAAGAGGCTAAGCCATTACCACTGAGTCACCCCATTGGTTATGTTCCCTAAACTTGTTAAATGCATTTATGTTTCTTTGGAATGCAACACATGCATGCATTCATGAATAATAATAATAATAATAATAATAATAATAATAATAATCTTAAATATGAGTTATTTATTTCTTACTTACTTCAACACATGCATGCATTCATTACCTCTTCTCCAACTACCTACGATCCCCTTTAATGTTAAGTAAAATTATTTGTATTTGGTTAGTATTAGTATTTGTGTTAGAGTAGTATTAGTATTGAATTGATATCAGTATTTGTGTTAGGGGAAAAATAATAAATAACGTAACAACGAATTCTATCTTTTGAAAGTAAGCATCAACAGTTTAATTACCAAGTTGTATGACCCGTAATTCACCTTTTAAAGCGATAGCACGAGTTCGTTTATTATAAAAAAAATGGTTTCAAGAAAGTCCCACGCATCAACAAGCAATCGACTTTGTTAGGGTTGAGAAAGAATTTGACTATAGTTGTCAAAGTTTAGGGAAAAAGTAGTCGACTGATGTTGAAAAAAAAAATGAAAACTGATCGAGCTTTAGTCGACTTTAGGTCTAAAAAAACGTGGACAAAAGGGTACTTAATAACCAAAAACCAATAATACGAATGTTTCATAACACAACCGAATGCGAAGAGAAAAAAATTTATTTACTAAATGCCCAAAGATTTAGTTGGACCAAAAGGAGGTCAAAGTCAAACATTACCAAACAAAATACCAAAACAAAAACTGGAGACCTTTGAGTGTTGTTTAACAAAAAAAATCACGAACCAAAAATCTTAATTTGACATACAATCAAAAGAACACCCCTAAAGTCAAAAGTTTAATTAACTAGTCTGATGTAGCATCTCTATATCATGCTTAGAACAGATGTAACTCGGAAATGACTTGATCCACTATATGTACATTAATCATATCTTAAAATTTTGATTTAGATGACCAAATGAAGCGTTAGAAACACGAAATACGAACCTTTTGGGAAGAGCGTCAGTTTGAATGTTACATTTAATGAAAACGGGTTATATAAATCATTGAAAAAAATCATTTTTCTTTTGATTTAACCAACTCATAACACTAACCATTTCAAATATGCAATGACTTCGTTACATCACTCTGCCATCGATTTTCATGCTGTCATCATAAAATTGGCAGCATGATCAGAACCCTAAATTTTGTTTTGGGAAATCATCTTAATATATTTTTATTTATTATGTTATAATCTATTTTTGTAGGTAGAATTTGATTTGGGAAGATTAACCAGGTTTGACAAGTTTCTATCGATTTTCATTCTTCAATTTAACTCTTAGTATATGATATGGATTGATGAAAATGATTATTTGTAGTTTATGTTCTATGCGTGTTTTTTATGCACACCAATTGTTGATAAATTGTGTTTTTGTAATTGTCATTTGTAGGGCAAAAATGAAGCACATGATGATTCATATAACCAAGAGATGATGTTATATATGATGATTCATCCGTTGTATTAGTTGAATTACAGGTTTGTATTTATTCACTTTCGTTTCAAGTAATTGTATTTCTAGCCGGTCAATTGTGGTGCTTTTGTTTGTTTAACTGTGAGTTATGGTGATGTACAAACTAAATTAACAGTGATGTTTTTATGATACACGTGGTAATGCCCTTTTTATGATACATGTGTGTTTGATTTTTTATTAATGATGTTTATTGGATGCCAGAATCTAATACATGCAAATATTAATAATTATAGTATGTGGTCCTCAAATCCAAATGTGATCTCACATACAACATACTTTCATCTGCCCTAATAATGATCTTTTCCGCTTAGTATGTGAAATCATCAGTACGCCTTTTTTTTAAATGTTATATAGTTGTCGCTTGCAGGGGCTCTTTTAAAGAACACTAGGGCTCATGGTTGCAGCATCACCATGTGCTTTGGTTGTCGCTCTCTTGGCTTATGCTACTGCAATCAGTGCATGTGCAAAAAAATGTATTGCCATTTTTAATATGAGACCTAATAAAGTGGTCTTCCATTCAACAATACCTTTTCTAGAAAGAATCTTTAGGATCAATGGGTGTCGTGGCCAAAAATAGTAGTCCCATTATTGTTATCGACAATTATGACAGCTTCACTTATAACATTTTCCAGGTTCGTCTCTCTTCTTTATTTATGTATAAGAATATTGTCCCATGGTGAAAAGCTTGAGTCTCAATCATGATTTGTTACATTTTAATCCTTTTATTTTTGGAGATGAGTCAACGACATGATTTTATCTGGTCACTTTACATTTATTATAGATATACAACACAAATTCCTTCTAAACTATTTCACGCGGTCAATTACTTGCACACGGCTGTTTGTTGACTTTTATACTAATACATTTTCTTAATATGTAGTATATTGGAGATCTGGGATGTAACTTTGAGGTATACCGAAATAATGAGGTTGAGGTGGATGAAGAAGGAGTGATTTATTAGGCAAGTAAGATACAAGTGGCTTTTAACAACGTAATTTATTTCCAAATTCAACGGACACTTCATCTATGGCAATTAATGATTACCAAGGTAGACTCTTATTTTTTATTTTATTTTTAAATTTTTTTTCCATCTTAGCTAATGTGAGATGTTATGTTTAGATCTTAGCTATTTGTTATATTTAGGGTCCGCTTGGTTTAAAGTGGTGAAAGGGAAAGGGAAAGGGAAAGGAATGCAAAGGAATGAGTGAGGTGGGTAATCAATACCTTACCCCCCAATTTACTCTATAATGGTTGATTACCCACTACCGGGTAATCAATACCTTACCCTTCCCCAACCAAGCACCATTATTTGATATATGTGGGCCCTTTTCATTTCCTTACCCATTCCCCACCCTCCCTTTACCCCCCACCAAGCACCCCATTATATTTAGTTCTAAGTTGAAGCTTCTTGAAGCATGAGCAATGGTTACATTAATTTTTCTTAACTTGAATTGACATGTTGTATTACAAGAACAAGGATACTAAATACCGTTATGGTATGTAGGATATACGAGTATAGGACGTTTGCCAATAAACATAAGATGACATCATCACCGATCTAATGTTTTTTTTAAAGACAAGCTTCAAACTTTTAATATCCGATAACTTTTAGAAAGAAACAATAACAAGATTGGTATTATTTCTTCTCTCAATCGATGACAAAAGGAACACATGATTATATCTTACCTTTTGAGCGAGTCCTTGAAGCGACTACCTTTTTGTTTCTAATTTCAATTCGTATAACAAAAGTGTAAGAAACCAAAAAGGGTGTGTTGGTATTTTGTGTGTTTCTTCATAAGGATGGAAAATCCTCGAATACTCGCGGGGATCCCCAATCCCCATTGGGGATAGGTATGAGATGTAAAACTATTCCCTGATGGGGATGGGAGCGGGGATGGGAATGAGAAATACGATCCCACATTTTCCGCCCCATTGCCATCCCTAGGTAGATGTAAAATGAATGTATTTTTGCTAGAGCTATGCTACATCCACAAAAGAAGCACAAAGAAACATCCACAAAAATGAGGTCGCATGTTTTGATTGGGTTTGATAAAGTCTTTTTGTAGTATATAATTATTCCGAAGAAATACCGGTGAAAGAATTTCCCCGGGTCGTTTTCCCAACGAAGGTAGAATGGAATTTCGAATTCGGTTCGTAAATCGTGAAGTGAATGGGAATTATAATAGTGATTTTTGGAGTTTTAAGACTACAATAGCAAACGTAAACTAAAAGGCAACAATCAAGCATATAAAATGATCTAAAAGAGATAAATGTGAAATATGTTTGCTAAGTGACGTGAAAAATTCATTAAGTGTGGACTAAGGTTTGATGACGAATTATATTCCTTAAACGAGACTATTTTCTCACAACGTTGGTTTATTTTGAAAACAATCCTTTAAAAAGAAAATAATTACTAGATGTGTAATTTGATTATTCTCCGGCTTTTGCCCTTCAAATAATAAGATCACAAATCTAAATAATCTCACTAATTATTAATCACAATCCCTTATTAATCCACACTTAAATCACAAATCCATATCACTTAACAAACACTCATAAGCTACTTGCTATGCATACCAATTGAACTAATAAAAACAAATATTCCAACAAACATGATCATATTAATAAACTAATTATATAAAAGTGAAAAGGAATAGAAAGTAGAACCCGATCTAACGCGACGAGAATAATAAACCACCCGATTTTATAAACATGACAAATTATAAAGTTTATTTCTTTAATAGCTTTAATATCACCAAATAGTAAATAAAGTTTTTGACTTTAATCACTAATTAGCTTTATAAAAACTAGAAAAGCTATAAGCTTTATTAATAAGCAAGCTTATAAAACCCATAAGCTCCTCGCCTTATGTAGAGAATGATGAGAAACTAAGAAAGATCACAACTTTATGCAACATTAGTACAATTAAGCTCTTGAATAAACTAGATCTAGATTCAATAAGCTATAGAAAAGCTAATCAAATCTAGACAAACTAGTAATAGAACTAAAAAGCTAGAAAGCTAATAGATCTATACTAGTTATGAATCAACCAAAGCTAAAAAGCTAGATTGATTAGAAGAAAATAAGAGATAAGCTAATTAGATGAAAAGTATTAAACTAATTTGATTTATTTAAGAAAAAGCTTTTAAAATAAAAAGAGATTAAGAGATATAAACTAAAAATTATTAAATCTAATAATACTAAAGAAGTTATGAAAAGAGATTAAGAAATAAAAGAAAAGTTTTTATTTAATAAGCTAATTTAATAAGCCACTAAAAGTTATTAAGCTAAAATATACTTTTAGATAAAAGAGAATGAAAATAAAAGAAAGAGATGAGAATAGAAAAGAAAAGTAAGCTAAGTAACATCAAACATCTTCATCTTCATTGATAAAATTAAAAAATATTAATACAATGAATATTTGAAAAAGCTATTACAATAAAATAAACTAAAAACTATTATCTAAAAACTACACTAAAAACTACTAATAAAAATATAAAGTAATGTGTGTGATGTAAAAAATGGTGAGGAGAAAATGATTTTTAAGCTGCTCCCAATGATTAGTATTTATAGCCCTCCTCTATGGGATCTCGAACCTTCTCTCAATGCATGACAACTATGAAAGGGATGGATCTGGACTCAATAGCCTCTAAATTCATTGAAAATATCTTTAACAAACATGCCACTTGGCGAAGTTTTATTGGGTATGGTGCGTCATCAAAGAGTAAATGGCGGATTCTAATTGGACGAGAGAAAGTGGTGATGCAGGACTAGTTCACGCGCCTCACTTGATTTTATTTTGGGGATGAGACTTCACATGCAAAGTTTTCAAGAGCAAAATATTCAATGTGATGTTCTCTTTAAAAATATATTTGATGCTCAGGAATCAAGGAGGCTTCACATGCTCCACCACACTCCAATTAATATAAACAAAAAGTTGGACCATCTCTTTTCTTTATTTTGTAGCAGCATAAGAGTAAAAAGCTTGGGACCACTTTGGCTTTGATAAGTGATAACTTTCATTCTTCATTTGTTTTGTCACCATTTCATTCGTTGGCCTTAGTTCCATTTCATTCTTTCCATCAATTGTGGCATGCATGCAAAGCAAATAAAGCTCAC
This sequence comes from Artemisia argyi, assembly GCA_030686995.1. Classification (NCBI taxonomy): domain Eukaryota; kingdom Viridiplantae; phylum Streptophyta; class Magnoliopsida; order Asterales; family Asteraceae; genus Artemisia; species Artemisia argyi. The sequence continues at coordinate 151,397,380 of CM060686.1, read as the reverse complement.
GTCATTTTGGCTAGCACATGGTCCATCAGTTGCTAACTTTTTTTTTTTTTTTTTTTTTTTTTTTTTTTTTTTTTTTTTGCAATATGGTCTCTTTTATTTCTTTCATGCCATGTTATTCCACTAAAAAAATGCATCTCTTTTAAATGCTGGACTTGGACTTCAGTTTAATTTCATTGGGCCGCTCTTCAATTTCATTTCTTGGGTTTGAACTGGGCCAAAAATGGTGTAGGACTTGGAGCTGCTATTAATCTTTAAACTTCTATCTTTTACCTTGATGCTCCAAATAAAATTATAATTGATCTCCTAATTTCGTGCTCATTCCAATCTCGTGCTCGTGTTTTATCCATTTTTCTTTCTTTTTGTCCACTTTTCAAAATATCCGTATCTGCACAATCAAAAACACAAAAACGCATATATTTGGCATATTTGGCTCGGTTTTTGTTCTTTTTAGTCCGGTTTTGGTCAAATAATAATGAGTGAATAAGCACTCACCAGGGTTAATCAAAAAGTAAAGAGAGAAATTATTTGAAAGTCACCAATTAAAACCAGAGGCGGATCTAGCATATTCAAGTGGTTCCCGGGAATCACCTAGGACAGAAAATTTCTTCAGAAGCGTATATAATTTTGTATAGGACCCATTTTGGAAATAACTTAGGAACCACCTTAGAACTAAATATACAAATGAAGAAAGAAAGAAAAAAATGAAAAATAAGGAGAATATGTGATCGGACTTTACTGTCTCCGACAAGATGAAGTTGGTGAAGAAGATAGTGAGATAAAAGGCTATATAACACAAAATGACAAAAAAAACATTTGTAATCAAAAATGACTTTTTCTGACATAGCAATCTTAGGGTCTGTTTGGTATGCGGGTGTGAGAGGGTTTGGTTTGAAAGAAAGTTAAAATCATTTGTTTGGTAAACTCTCTTTTGACTCACACACTACTTTGAATACTAAATTTCATTTCCCTTCATGTTGGTGGGTTTCACATAAAAAGAGCAGTAAAGAATGTTTGTTGACTTCTAAACAATTAACAGCCACATGATTGAAATGATTCTCTGTTTCTTTTGTATATTTTATTAAAAGATAATATACCACATGTTAATTAAATAATAAAATATATATTTTTTTAAAATAATAATTAATTTTCTCTTTCCCTCTTTTCTTTCAAACCAATCTCAATTCTCAAATCCAAATAACAATCCAATCCCACTTACAAACCAAACATACCCTTAATTACTTCATTTTGAACCTAGTAAATTTTAAATGCGCCAAAATCATGCATCGTGATCTCATGATTGGGTCGTGTCCACCAAATGTTTATGTACACTTTTCTATGTTTTTACTTTTTATTTCCATCCTTTTGATGTTTGAAATATGTTTCATATCCAACATTAAAACGCTTCAAGTGTTTAACATCTAAGCCATCCTCGTATGCTTGTCCACTTCGTGTTAGTAGTATATTGAAAATGACATACGCTATAGAATTGGTATTTCACGATACAAGCATGAATTATTATAAGGTAGAGGAAGCTAAGAGGACTTATTTATTAATGTTTTTGCTAATACTGGTAATGAACTTATTTAAATAAAGGTAAGTACCAAAAAGGTAGAATATCCTTTTTTGTGTCTTCGTAATGGTCATTTTTAAGACTATCTCCAAAATGGTCATGCTCAACTGCTAACTTCGCAACCCCACCAAGTGCTTGACACGTGTCCTTTGAATCAAGCGCTCAACTCCGCAACTTCACCTAATACTCGACACGTGTCCATTTTTTTATTATAAAAGTACGAGTGTCTTATTACCAACTGTATTAAATGACAAAGGTACCCTTATCTTTTATATACCTTTTCTTTCTCTCTCACCTATTAATTCATCACATTCCCATCTCTCACCACTCCAAATAACTACGCAGCCCACTAAAACCTTTTCATTTCAATATATGAAGAAAATCTAGATCTAAAAATATTCGTCCCTTCTAATTATTGAAGCCACTCTCAAATCTTCCCAAACGAGAGATAGTATGTAACTTCATATAATTATTGAGCTCAAAATAAGTATTGAAATGAAAAAGTTATATAAAGAAACATAGCTCATAATAATTATGTAACCTTTTCATTTCCAAATGAAGCCATTCTTAAATCTTCATTTCGATATATGAAGAAACAGAGCTCAAAATAATTATATACTTTCATTTGGAAAGATAGTATGTAACTTCACCAAACGAAGAAACAGAGCTCAAAGTAATCTTATACGCACATGTTCGCCGGAGAAGATAGATGGCCGCAGATCTTCGCCTGAGAAGAAACAGAGATCGTTCATAATCTTGTCTATCACATCCGATGATTGCAAAACTTCACCGGAACGATCTGATCCCAAGATCGGAGTCATCTTTGAAGCGGTGGAGACGTTTGACGATGGCGCGTGTGAGTCAATCCATTATTACAAGAATCGATTTATAAAGTTAGCATCTTTATGGTAAATCTAATATGGGTTTGTTCTAATTTTAATATTTTTTGTTAAATTTGAGATGGGTTTGTTAAATCTGAGATTGGCTTGTTTTGATATTATACTGAGATTTGAGGTTTTGAGAAAAATGTTTAGGTCGGTTTGGGTTGGATTATTTTATGATGTTGAATAATGTTACAAAAAGTAGATGTTAACTACTTTGCCGGAATAGACGTGGTACCGGAACAGGGGTGTGGTGAGCAGTTGAGAATGGAGGAGTCGAACAGGGGTGTGGTGAGCAGCTGAAGGTGGTGACAAGTGGCGGGGCAGAGAGAGTGGTGGTTGGTGGTGGTGAAGGGGTGTGGTGGCTGGTGATAGTGATAGGGTGGTGGTGATGAAGTGGGTTTATATATTGAAGAAGATAGATGAATAATATATTAGATTAAAGGCATTATAGACCTTTTGCATTATTTATAATAAGACGAAATATCAAATAATAAGTATTTTTATTATAAAAAAATGGACACATGTCAAGCATCGGATGGAGTTTTGGAGTTAGTAATTGAGCATGACTATTTTACAGATAACCTTAAAAAATGACCATGATGGGGAAAAAAAGATATTGTTTTTTTCTTTTCTTTTTTTTTTCTTTCTTTTTTTTGTACTTTTATCATTTTTATATTGTTTAAAATTGTGTTAAATTGTATCCTACCCGACCCGACTCGATGCATAAATATGATAGCTTTTTTGGGCGTAGATTTGAGGAATCATCTTAGTTTCTTTGTTGGCTCCGCCACTGATTAAAACATATCAGTTTATTTATTTTTTTGGTAAATGGGAGTAATCCTGCACCTGGTAAATATAATAAACCAAAAATGTTCAAGTACAAAGGATATGGGTGAAATCCCATATCTCAGCCCATTATATAGGCAATAAAGTTTACATAAAAAGGTAGACAGCTAAGAATATTGAAAATAACTCGTGCTTATGATATGCCATAAGCACTTACAACTCAAGAAATAACACAAAAAAGCTAACTAGCAGCTACCGTGAAAGATGAACTTCCACCAGTATTTGGATTAGCCAAATCTTCATTCACATGTGTGACATGTTCTCCATCTTCTTCATCATCGTTCACCAATGCAGCATAAGAATTATATGTAGTAACAATACCTTCCTTAGAAGTAGACCCAGTAGACTTCAACTCAGACGACGTTGAATGCACATTAAGCCGAGTATCAGCTCTCTTCTTTAATTCACTAGTAGTTTTCTTTGGCTCATACCTAAACTTCTGTTTGACTGAAGTACTAGCAAAATGACTACCTTTAGCAGACTAGGCTTTACCTTTCTTCTTCTTATGACTCACCGTTTGGAAACCATCATTGGCAGGCACAGTAGAAGGATTAGCAACATTTGAAGTAGTAGCAACGGGATGATTGGCCACTTTATTAGGGCAATGATCATGGATATGGCCAAAAATTTTGCATAACGTACACCTGGGAGGCCTCCATTCATACTCAACTCGAATAGTATCTTTAGTAAAACCATCCCCTATAAGATAGGGGACACCAATAGTAACAACCTCTACGAGTTCAGCCTCTGAACTAACCTCAATTAAGCATCGAGCAAAGCTACTCCTACCCCAAGAATCCTTACACATAGAGCTCGTATACGAATCAAGCATAATAGGCTTGCCAATAAATGAAGCAATTAAGCTAATACCATCCTCTTCAAACACTTGAATAGGTACATCATGTAATTTAACCCATACTGGAATACGAGTCAGCTCTTCCTTACACAACCTAGTATCAATTGACCATTTCTTTGAATGATCGGCGATTTTCATATCATCCAAGGGCCACCTTCCAAAACTGCTTATAAACCAGACTGAGTATCAAATTTAAAAAATAAAAAGCCTTTTTCATTCATCATAATCTTTTTTAAACCATATTTAGCCCAATTATTTTTAACATAGTACTCAACCACTGAAAACGCCATTCTATTACCAATAAAGTAGCCATATAGGGTATGTTCAAGACGAGCACTAACCTTTTCAACCACACTACATGGAATAGAAACGTTAACTCCTTCAAAAACTGAATCAACAACCAAAGGACAAAAAGTAGAATTTGGAATAGATTTATCCTTTGTATTCGCATCCACAATTACAACATTGGGTGTTGTATCTTTGATACTCTCATCAGAATTAGAATTTGTTGCATTGGTATTCATCTCATAAAACTCAAGTAAACCACTCATAGCTTCATGCACCTTTAAACGAGTATCATTATCCAAATTAGACCATATTGGATATTTACCAGCTTCAAGCTCCTTAAGGAATAAATCCATATCCAAGGTTGATTTCAGTGATACACCAAACACCAATTTAATAAAATCATGTTTGCTTTTGATGGAATTAAGCTCAATAGAAGGACCAGTATCCACGTATAAATGGGACGATTCAACATCAACCTGAACATCATAATCAGCATGTGGAACCGGCTCCACATACCCTGTACCATCCTTAGGTTGAGACTTCTTATGTTTCCTTACAGTCACCTTCGACAAATCAACAGTAGCAATGTTATCTTCAGCCATAGGGCGTGACAAAGTATTTTGCTCCTCTCCCAATTTCGACATCAAAACAAACCCAAAAACCCTTAGCACCCAGATCGTATAACCAAAACCACGAGATCATGCTTAACAAAGAGCAAACGATTAGAATAGACAAGAAGGTATTATCGCCGGCCTTCAAACCGAATGGGAGAAACCCTAGCAAAAACTAGGGTTTATAATACATTAGCGCACAATAAATACACCATAATAAACTTATCGGATCAATGGAAAATTTATGACCAACAGCAATAAACCCTATTATAATGACGAACAGTAGCAGAAACCCCAAAAAACGAGAAAAGAAGCAATAAGACTGTAACACCCCCAATTCATGGATGCAGCGGAATTCGAACTGGGTGTTACTTGACGGCACAATAGTCACAATAATAGAAAACGAACTCCAATTGAGTCGTTAAAAGATTTATCATTCAAATTATATAAATATCAGAGATTACAAAATGAGATCCCAATTGGTTCCATGTTTACAAATCACATTAAGTGAGTTTTTGAATGATAAGTAAATTTATAGCCCTCTTGAGAATCCGTGTCCTTCCGTGCCATCCTTGATCGTCATGAACCTGAAATACATGCTTGAGAGGTCAACACAAAGGTTGAGTGATATTCATAGAGTTTGTTAAATCGATTGAACACAATATGTTGGTAGTGTGAGTTATAGGCTCACACCAATGTTTGGAAAACAAAACAGGTAGGCTACGTTATTATACGCCCGGAACAGTTATTATACACTAAGCTTATGACACCATAACGTTAACGTGTACCAATATCGATCGGCAGATTTATCCCGGTAGGTACTTTGCTAACATACCTAAATCTCAAATATTAATGCATTTGTTTGAACTTTGTCAATACAAATGGGATTCGTCAATCCCAATAGGCCTATTATTAATATTCGCGCTCACTATTTCTAGTGATTAAATGGTTCATAATAAAGGATCTCGGTTTGGCAAGGAAGGTACTTAGTGATAATAAAACAATCAGGCAGCATATAGTTTCAAAGCATTGTGTTTGGTTTAGAAATAGCATGTATTCCCCCCAAGGGTTTGTAAAACATTGAAGTAATGTAAAGTGGGGCTATGAACTCACCTTAAGTAAGATAGCAAGTAATGAATGTAACGGTCGAATCGTGAAGGTTTCTACGAGCAACCTATAATAGAATGTCGCGACTTAGGATCGGAGTAAAGAATATGAAGTAGTGCCTATATATATATCTTGCATTTAGTCCATGATGTGGTATGATGTATATTGTAAGTCTTTGAAAGTAATGATTCATGAAACATGTATGTTTTGTATATCGTTTACTACCGTTCGGGCCGACATAATTCAGAAGTCATGTTAGTAAGCGTTCGAGGAGCCAGGACACTTTAACTCGTAAATCCACAACTCAACTCGACGGCTTACATAATGAACTCCTCACATGAGGCTCCCTACTATTGTAGTAGTTGATGAAATATATAGATATAAGTTTTGATCCGAAAGTTACATGTCCGATATTTGTATAAACTTAGGAAAGTTTATTTGTACATGAAGATTGTTATTAGGGGTAGTTTCATAAGTCTTGTATGACCATTTTCTCTTGGTAATATCTCATGGTTCCTTTTTAAGTGAAGTAGATCCAAATTGCTTGTTCATGTTATCGCCTAATTCATTGTTTCATGTTTACGCCTATGTAAGTTGTTATGGTCATTTCGTCATGGCCTAGCCATGACCTTTGGTCCTTGTTCCAAGGTCATGAGACACAACCTTGGCTCTAGCCATGGTTATGGTCTTGATTATAGGTCATAAGACCTCTTGTTCCATTTAAAGTATAACCATAATCTAGTGACTTTCGCCTAAAAATGGGCTGTTTAGAATTTGAAGAATTTTATCACTCGGAAAGCGTTTTTAGGTCTCGAGCTTCTTTGTTCCTGAACGAAAACGTCGTTCCGGACAACTTTCGTGTTTTAACTTTTTGATGAATCGGACCAGAAGTGGGACTTTCAAAACCCAAATTTGATCAGAATGGTATTTGGCAGTTTACCGAAAAGTTTTGGTAACTTCAAATGGGCGTAACTTTTGACTCGTATACTCGTTTTAGGTGGTTCAAATTGCTACGGTTTCCTTGTTAAGTCCTCTACTACAATATGTAATAATCCAATATCATATTTTTACCATTTTGATCAGGTTATACCAACAAAGTCACTAGTTTACTTGTTTTATGAACTTGTCTTATCAATCATGTACAATAACTTGTTTTACTCACTTTTATACATCATGGACATTAATACAAGACATAATATAGCACAAATAATATGTAAATAACATGAACATGATTATTTAACAAGAATCAAGTTAGGGTTTGGCTCACAACTTTTGGCTTTCAAAGATGAAAGGAAGTTAACATGTAAGGATAGGACTTTGATAGACTTGCTTCAACCCTTTTTCACTTCATGCAATCTTTCTACCCTTGGTATTCTTGAAAGATGGATGATGAAGGTTGAGGTGAATTGAGTGGATTTAAACTCAAGAGAAATCACCAAGTATTCTAGGGTTTGGAAGATTTTTGGTAACTTATGATCAAACTAGGGTTTCTACTTGAACTTGTACTTGAATCTTGCATGATACTTGGAAGAGAATGAGCTAAGGATGAGAAGATGGGGAGGGTGAAGGGTGGCGTTTAAATGAGGGGAGGAAGGGAGTATTTATAGTCCAAATGAGGAGGTTAGGAAACTAGTAGGAAATTACCAAAACTTGGTGACCAAGTTGTAATTTAGAGATGATCTAGGGGTAATTTCATGAGATGAAGCCACATGGGATGACTCCCCCCCTCCTAGGTCGGTTTGTAAGCTTGGAGAGCAAGGGTGTGGACTTTTCTTGGTATTATCCAAGATACTTGGTTAGTTTTGACTCCGGGAAATGCCAATCGTAAATGATTAAGCCTCAAAACGTAAAACCGGGTGTCGTAAAATTATGGAATTTGAAAGTATGGTTAAACATGTCCATATAGTCCATAATAAAATATAAAATGAGTGGTAGGTTCTATCGGGTGCTAAAACCCTGCTAAAAATTGGAAACACGGGTCTAAAACGCGTAATACGTAAAACGTACGAATATTGCGTAAATTGAGAAAAGTAAAATGTTACTTTTCTAATGTGATAAATATGATTTAAAATGACTTATAATGTCTAGACTGGGCTCAGTCTAGTGTCGGTTGGTATTAAATGTCTTTTAGACATCAAACCGTAAGCCTAAAAATCACGAAATGACTTATAAAATCAAGGGATGATTTTTGGTCAATGGGGGAGGGAAAGAATATCTTAGAAACGCGTTTTGTGGTCTAACGGTTAATCGCCCATACGGTTAAGCGTGCTCATGCGAGAGTAGTACTGGCTTGGGTGACCTGCCGGGAAGTCTTTGGTCATATTTTTCTCAGTCACGATTAATTCTCAAATAAATCATGAGTGTGATAAACATTTTTCTGATGCGGGGTCACTTAACGCGGTCGAGTTTCGTTGTACGTAGAATTTCTGAATGACGTTTTACCCTAAAACGTGTAATTCCTTAATAACTTTCACGAAAATGATCTGACGAATGTCAAATATTTAATTTGCCATGGAAATGATTTATCACTTGAGAATATCAAATAAAAATCAACTTTCGGGAAAATTTTCGGGAAAAATGAATAGTAAAAGTGAATAGTGAAATTTTCCGGGAATAGTAATTATCCTGAAAAATGTGAATTGTTACAAAGACCTTGACAATCAGACGTGAAGGATTTGAGAATGATAAACAAAAATGTTTAAATCACTCCTAGGATCATTAACGAAATCAAGAAACAAGGATTAAAGATCAGAAGTCGATTTTAGGGTGGAATTAAGGATGGCTGCAATAAAACCCTAGAAAAAACGAAAAAAGAATCAATGAATCCTTGACAATCATACGTTAAATGATATAAGAATACAAAACACAAGTGTTTAAATCACTCATAATATCAAAAATGAATCAAGACCAAGAATTATTGAGCAGATTTTGAGATTAGGGTTCTAAGGGAATCACATTATTTGGGAGAGTTTTTTTTTAATGACTATTTCCATTTCATGTGGAGGCCAAATGTTTCTTTATGATTTTTTTTATGATGTAACATAGCTATTTTTGTTGTCAGTTAAACTGTAGTTTGATTTTGTTTCCAAAAAGAAAAATGCTAAATCCTTTATCAAAATCTCTTATTTATTCTCCTACTTATATGATATTAACAATTGTTAGACAGTTTGGATGTAGAGAAAAAATGAGTGAAAAAATATATATAATATTATTAGATTTAGACAAAAAATACACCGTTGGTCCCTAAACTTTCCACGAAACATCGCCATGGCCCTTAGCTTTTCAAAATCATCGCCAGGCGTCCAAAACTATGGATTTTGAGGCCGAATGCGTCCCTTGACCAGAAATGGGGAGGTCAACACTATGTTTTGGTTATTGTTTCAAGGGCAATATAGTCCAACCACATTTACAACTAGCGTATGGTTTATGTCTAACCCAACATTGTATTTAAGGGACCAACTGTGTTCTTATATAGTTTTTGCCTATGCAACTTGACCATAACTTTTCAGATACGCTTATTAATTATTTTGCGGGAACCAATAAACCCATGACTAACCGTTGATTTTTTAGTAAGTTCCGATGATGTATCATAAACATTGTAACTTACAACATATACTGAAAACAACCCTCAACAACGCTACCCATAGTTATTCCATAAACAAAAGGAAAAAAAAATCCAAAGAATGGGAGACATGAAGCTTAGTAAGCCACAAGTGACGGATAAGATGGTAGAGTATGTGAAGGCAAAATATGGTGTTAGTTGGTTAGAAAGTGATGAAATGTCTGATGAGATGTATGAAGATTTATGCAGATTTGCCAAAGAAGCCAAAGTGATCAAAGGTTAGTTTAGTTTACTTTATTTGTGTCATTGACATAGTGATTGAAAAGTAGGATAGTAGTAATGGTTAAAATCTGATATCCTTGTGTTTTTGTTGTATTTCCAAATACCAATTCTAAAAGGAAAAGAGGTTGATGCATCAAATGCACAAACTGTTAGCACCATTGTTCATAAAAGTCCAAAACCAAGTAAAATGGTTACAAATATTGTACTAGGTCTTGTTGCGGCAAAGGTAAGCAGCAACAATAAGAGGAAACATTGGTATGTGCCTCCCCCTAACGACCTCAACTGTCCCACTATGAATATCAAGTCCTCCATCAAAAAGTTCACTTGTTATTTTTAGTTGTTTATGTAATGAAGATGTTAATTTTTTGGAATGATGATGGCTAATGAAATAGTTGGATTTTACATTTTTGCTTTACTTGTTTACGGTTTTTAGTTTGCAATCGCATATGCAGTATATTGTAGTGTTTGGAATAACTTAATTTGACTATTAAAGTCAACATATACCCAAAAAACAAAATAGTAACCAAACTGCATTGTTCTAACATATGAATTACAACATATCAGTTCAATTGCATTTATTAAACTGAAAGACAACATAGAATTTCTTGCTCCTCATTCACTTGGGTAAATGACTAGCACTTTCATCAGTTGGTTTATGAGTTGTAGGTCCTTCAGTAGGTGTTTCACTTGCAGATTCTTCACTAGCTGATTCACTTGGGCATACTCCACTTGCTGTTTTAGTTGTAGTTGTCGTTGTAGTTGCTTCACTTTGTTCATCACCACTGCCCACGTTAGCACGACCTATGCTATAATAGTTAACACCTAAGCCAATCACATACCCACCACGATCGGTTGTAGTTGTCTTTTCCCTTGTAACATCAGCTGTTGTGGTGTTAGATGGGGTTCCCATTTTTTCAAGGCACGATGGACAAGTATACCACATAAAATCTTTGTAAGGGGGACGCCTTGCAAAGAACATCAATCCAGCCCTGTTTTCCCTTTCAATCCAACAGTCATTACAGACCAATTGGCAACCATTTTGTAGATCCGTTGTGAAAAGCAATAGAATACTTAAAGATTTGATGATAATAGATGGAAAAAGGATAAAGGTTCAAAGAGGTTGTTGAACAATTAGGTAGTATTAGAAAGACGAGTAAATGCATATAATACAGCCAAAAGACTACAAGTTTTTTAAATTGTTGACTATAGCAAAGTACCAACATCACAAGCTTAAACTTCAATTGTATTCCGGGTGATCCCAAGTCTGAGAGTTGTTTGAGTCATAACCGTCGTCGTAAGTATCAAAGCTCGCAAACCTCTATGCATCTAACTGAGCTTCCAATCTGCTCAGCTCCCGCTCCTTGTCAGAGTTCCAGCCATCTTCATAAGCTGCCACATTTTCCTCAAAGCTTAGTAGAAAGTTATCCAGATGAGGTTCCTGTTGTTGTTCAAGTTGTTTGTACATTTTCTCTTCTTTCAAAAACTGGTGGAATGCTTTTTCTGCTAGGCTTAACTGCTCCTCATCTTCATCCGACCTTTTATATTCTTCTTCTTGTAAAAAAAAGAGATTCAAGAGTCTCTTGTTCCATAGCCCGCCTTATCTCCACTTCATCCATCCACTGATAAAAAAAGGAAAAGAAAAGAAAGAAAATTAATATATGCATACATCATATCCTATTTAAACACAATAGATCATCAGTCAATCATACGATGAATGTTTGCATACCTGCTACCTTCTCCCATCCACATGCCTTTTTTTTTCCTCGTATGTTACTTTCGTTTTAGGGTTGTGGAGATCGTTCCTTGTGACACCTTCTATTATTATGTCCAATGGTCTGACAATTAGAGCATTTCATCTGTTTACGAGATCTAGATCTAACCATTGATAAGCAATTTTAGGGGGGAAATACTAGACTTATTTTGAATTTGAATTTGGGGATACTAATGCTCAAAATACAACCGTACTTATAAAAGCATCCATAAAGATTTATGGTAACTGTAAGACGTGGTAAGGGACGAAACATACGAAATTTGTATGTTTACACTGTTTCACGAAGGACCAAACATATAACACCAATGTCAATAAGTGATTAAGCTATACAAGCAACAAACAAAAACCAAAAACAAAAGCGGATTAAGCGAAACAGATCTTTATTTCATTCGATAACATAGATCAAAAGTACATGATAGTGTGATACTAGATGATCAAGCAAAATACATAATTCATAAGGCCCAAAAGACAACAAACATTACACACTAAATGTTTCACTATTACTGATTAACAACAAAATCAAGTTTTCCTAAGAAAATCAATGAAATTGTTCCTGCCTCACACCTGAGCATGGGTTTCAGTAATCATCTTGTTAATCTCCATAGCTTTGATGACATTTTTCTTTTGAATCTTTTTAAGATCTTGTAGAAGCCTCCATGACATAAGGGAAGTACGCCATCCTTCTAGTTCAGCCATAAACTCTTGGGTTTCATGGGTCACATGAACCAAATCTACATAACACTTGAGGAGTCCTTTTGCAAGCTCTATATCCTTGTCGTTCTCGCGTTGATAGTACAGAGCTAGCAAAAAGTTCGTGGGAACCGGTGGTGGTTGCAAGTTCATGTAGGCGTGGGAATTCTGACATTTTTTTGGTGTTTTATGTTTGGGAAGTAACTTAATTGTGTGTTTGGTATGCAAAACCTTTGGGGTATGGGCCCTTAAATACTAACTGAACTGATGATGTTACAAATTCAGGGACCAAATTTGATATTACTATATCATAAAGAGTAAAGCTATTAAATGGCGGGAATTTTAAGTATACAAACGTCAACATTGGCAAGGTTGGGGACCAAGGGCGAAATTAGACAAAAATTGTTCAATACGCTTAAGTTTTTCGTTTGGGTAACGCCCCAATAAACCCGACCCAATGACCCGACCAACTTAACCCTAAAAAGTTTCATAATAACCCAATACATAGAAAAATCAGTCATTCTACATTGTGAGAAACAACGTTGATGCAAGTTAATGGAAAGGAAACATTTAAATGTTCAGAATCAGAAGATGGAGGTGAAGTATTGTTCCAGATTCACACAAATGGGACATTTGAATATACCCCACTCAGGTATGAAGGCGGATCCATTATTAATGTTAATTCTTTTAGGTATGATAGGGGTATCTTTAGTTCAACCCTAGATAATCTCTTATCAGAGATTAAGGAACCAAAATGGGCGGTGTTTTTCTGTCATCCAAATAAATCGCTAGAAAATGGGTTGCACTTGATTTATAGGGACCAGGATGTCCTTAAGCTATATGATTTTGCGGAAATACATGAGTCAGTTGATATCTTTGTTATACATAGGCCCCAGATGTTAGCAGTATTTTACTTGGAAAACATTGGTTTTGAGGTTGTGGGTTGGTTAGAGGAAGATGCTAACTTCAGAATGTCAAGTGGGAGACCTTTTATGACTCGCCGTAAATGGAAGGGTAAAGATAAGAACAAATTGAAGGTTGGTGTTGTTATCAAAGAGGGAAAAGATGTTATCCATGACAAAACCAGCAAACAGGAAAAAGATGTTATCCATGACAAAAGCATCAAAAATAAGGGAAAGGGTAAGCTGATTATGGAAGAGGATGATTTGCAAGAGGAAAAGGGCGAGGAAGTTGTAAAAACTTATAAGCGAGGTTTTGATGGGAACGGGAAGGCTATAATGGTTGAAATTCCTGGTTTTGATGGGGAAAACATTGCTGATGGTCCTGGTGATTGTAATGTTGTGCCTAGTGCCAACAAGCCATCCTAAGTAAGTTTTCAATTTTGAATTGCATGGCTTGTGTTTTATATTACGTTACACCGATTATACCTTATATAACTTGAATATTTGGTGTTTGAATACTTGTTTTTCCAAGCACATTTGCAGTTTGTCCATCAGTGACAGGATAAATGTTTTTGTATGTTGATAATCCAGTTCCAGTATGTATATCGTTAGAAGGTTCATCAGGTGAAGGCTGTGCAGTGGAGGTCGCATTGTCTTCTCCAATTTTGCGTTAATTAGCAGTAGAACCTTGTATCAGACAATGTTTTAAGTCATTTTCATGTTGTATCAAACATTGTTTGACCAGTTGACTACTACAAGTCAAACTATCCAAATATGCTAAATGCTTAATAGTGAATGTGTTAAGTCATTCTCATGTTGTCTAATACATTACGGAGTATAATTTATGGCTGTACATATTAGCTATTCGTTGACATTTAAAAAGTCAAACTAACCAAATGCTAAATGTGATGGTATACGCACCACAATCGATCACACCTTTGTATCAGCAAAATCAAACACAGTGGCCACTTAACATTTGATGAACCTATGTTCAAATCATACCCTGTAATTGTACAAGGTTACATGTGTTAAAAATGCAAATGCTTTACATATTTTATGATGTAACTCCAATATGCAATTGCTAATCCAAACAGCCACTATGGTTAAAAAGGCAAATCGTTTAATTACTTAGACATCTAATAATCAAACTGCCAAATTGACTTGTAACAGTCAAACTAAAGAATTAACAACAACATGAAAAGTATTGATTGCCAAACAATATAATTTATTCAAAACCCAGATTTTTATTGATTGATCTCATGTTGACAACCATTACAAACTTCACTACCATCTAAACATACACTTAGCTAGACCTGCAAGTTTCCTTATCACCATTTTCCTTCAATTCCTTCATTTCCTTTAGATATTTAAACAGAGCTTCAAGTTTTGTAATCCTTGTTTTCAAATCATCAAACTTTGGTAACACATTGTCGGCAGCCTCTTTCTTCTCCTTCTTAGCACCCAAACGATGTTCCTTGGAGCAATCCTCTTTCCTCAACCCAGTGTACAAACCCTTCCCCTTATCTTTTTTGTGCCATTCTTAGTTATTATTGAATCTATGTGTGCTGCGTTATTCATAGCTGAGGATTTTATAGAATTTAATACAATGTCGGGTTAGATATAAACCATACGCTAGTTGTAAATGTGGTCGGAATATATTGCCCTTGAAAAAATAACCAAAACTTAGTGTTGACCTCCCCATTTCTAGTCAAGGGACACATTCGGCCTCAAAATCCATAGTTTTGGACGCTTGGCGACTATTTTGAAAAGTTAAGGGCCATGGCGATGTTTCGTGGAAAGTTTAGGGACCAATGGTGTATTTTTGTCTTAGATTTAAGATCATTTGATGACCAAATTTTATTTACAATTGACTAATCTCCACCCTCCATCTTTATTTGATCTAATGGATAAAATTAATCCCAACAATTTAAAAAACACACTTTCAATTTTTTTTTTCTTCAAAATATTAATATATTTCAAACCGTTAATCTTTAAGCGAAAAAAATATACCGTTACGACAAACATTTAATTATCTTTCTATAGATAGGCACTTTGATATATTTTCAACAATTTTTTTTTTTTCATTTTTTTCATGTTTTTTTTTTCGTGGACGAAAAATCACATGTGACATATCACATGTGATTTTTTTTGTGTAATTATTTTCGCTTAACGATTAACGGTTTAAAAGATATTTAAATTATAAAAAATTTGTGAAATATTAAAATATTTTTTTATCTCAACTATTGATTTCTTTTTAAATGAATGGTGAAGATGAGTCTCTTAATATGTAAAAAAGGTTTGATATTTAATATAACTCGCCTCTTATTATTATGTGTATTAGTATGATCATATTATACAAGGCTTAGTAATGCTGTTAAAAAAAAAAAAAAAGAAAAAAAAAATTCTTAATATTGATTTTTGACATAAAAATGATTCTTCTGGTCAATTCTAAAGCATGACACAAACGATTAGGACGAATCTTATATGTTAGCACATGTAGCAAGATAGTTGGTCTAACGCGTTCAAGCTAATCAAAGTGACCGACCTTGTCAAACCGCCTTAAACCAAACAGTTGGTTTACTTCAAATACGCGCTAACACACGTCATCAACTTAACCGACATAACACCTCTATATATATACCTATATCTACCCTCTTTCCATCAACAGCCCACAGGTTTTCTGTTATTTCTTTACTTCTTTCATACCTTCTTGTTTTTCAAATCTATTTGCTAATAATCAATCGATCTGAAATCTGTTTTTTATTAACTAATAGGATATTATCATCCTAGCTAGCTGTCTAGTATTACGGATTCCAGGTTCTTCTATCTTGCATATTCTCATATCGATGATTAATTTCGAGTCGGTTGCGAAAGTATATATGTTGTGGTAGATCTATCTGGTTGTTGTTGATTCGTAGGTGAATGGAGTATGGATCGATTAGGATTTCAGGGAACTGGTAACGAAGTTTTATCAGGTTATTCTAACGTTTGATGGAATATGAGGTTAAGTTGTTACGTCGTATCTGATTTCGATATCGAATGAATTATTTGTAATGGATTCAAGGTCTCAACTCTCAAGTAACTGATATAAGATGGTTTGATTTCAGTTTTATAGTGCCAGAGATTAGGATCGGATATCATCTTTTAGGAATTTCGTATATATACCGGATCGATTGGTTTATTATGCAAAAGGATAAGATTTACTTGATATTTGGTTGCTTCTTTCTCACTCAGTATACTTGATTGATTTGATTTCTGTTTCGAAACCGTGAGTCACGAGGTTATCTTTTTTGTCTTTCTAGGGTTCAGCTGGTTGTTGAGTACGCTACATCTTGGGGCCTGTTGAATCGTTATGTCTTATGTAGATGGGTATATTTGATCTTGTTTGATTTTCATTAACACACGTTGTCAACATAACCAATATACAACTATGCACCTCTATATATACTACCCTCCCTTTATAAAATCTTACTTTTTTAAATATGTTGATAAATAATAACACATCGATTTGATTGTTCGACCTGAAAGCCGTTTGTTGTTTCTATAGGTTAATCATCATTAGAAATTATTCTCCTAAAATGGAATACAGGTTCTTTTTTATTTTGAATCTTCTGGCTTTTAGTGAGATGATTATTTCTTGATTGCAAAACTTTCTGTTACGGCAGATCTATTAGGTTGTTGATTCACATCTACGCGGAATATGGATCAGGTTTTGATCAAATCAGGTTTTACTCTTATTTAGTGACGGTTTGATATCGATTTTGAAGCTATTTGTTATGACAGATTCATTGTTCTATTTGTAAAGCTGTATATGTGTTGTGGCAGAACTATTGGTTATGGTTTTGTAGGTGTCAGCAACTATGATCGGGTAGCATCATTTTAGGAATTTCATGTATCTGTTCAATTAGTTTGTTCTGCGAAGGATAAGAATCTGAGATATACTTGATAGTTGGTTGTTCTGATATCAACTTCATATTCAATCAGTTTTCCGATTCGAAATCGAGAGTGATGAGATTATCTCTTGTGTATTTCTAGGGTTTTGCTGGATGTTGAGAGACAGGCTGGTCACTGTTTTAACTAGCTTTTGGATGGGTACTTTTGATCTTGTTTGATTATCTTACATTTGACCTAAAGTTAACCCATCAAACAAACAGGCTCTTATATTGGGATATCTTTCAAAAAAAAAAAAATATTACTATATATTTTATAAGATAACTATACTAGTAGTTTTTTTTGGAGTCATGATAGATGTGATCAAATATATGGCTTAAAACACTTGTATTTTTGTTTTCAGTTAAAATAGTTTGATTTTTCCTTTCCTATAAACTTTTAATTTGATTTTGGACATGAAACTTCTGGAGCATGTCATAAAAACGATAAGGAAGAATCTTATATTAGCACGTGTAGCAAGATAATTGGTCAACGACAAGTAGTGTTCAAGCTAATCAAAGTGGACCGACCTTTCTGTCAAACTGACTTAAAATAGTTGACTTTTTACACTTTTGAATACGCGTCAACACACGTCATCAACTTGACCGACATAACACCTCTATATATACCTATATCTAGCCTGTTTCTAATAACAGCCCATAGCTTTTCTGTTATTTCTTTACTTCTTTAATAACTTCTTATTTTTCAAATCTATTTGCTAAATGAAATTTGTTGTTTATTCTCTAATAGGATAGCTGTCTAGTATTACGGATTCCAGGTTCTTCTGTTTTGAATATTCTCCTATCGATGATTATATTTGGATTCGGTTGCGAAACTATATATTTTGTGGTAGATCTATCTAGTTGCTGATTCGTAGGTGCATGGAATATGGATTAGGTTTTCATGGAACTGGTAATGAATTTCGATCAGGTTATTCTACCGTTTGATTCGATCTAGAACCTATATGTTATGGCACATATGTTGGTATTATTACGTCATATCTGATTTCAATATCAAATGAGTAATGGATTCAAGGTCTCAAGTAACTGATATAAGATGGTTTGATTTCAGTTTTGTGGTGCCAGAGATTATAATTGGATAACATCATTCTAGGAATCTCTTATACCGGGTTGATTGGTTTATTATGCAAAAGGATAAGATTTACTTGATATTTTGCTCTGCTTATTTCCGACTCAATTTTGATTTTTGTTTCGCAACCGAGAGTCACGAGGTTATCTTTTGTGTCTTTCTAGGGTTCTGCTGGTTGTTGAGTACACTAAATCTTGGGGCCTGTTGAATCGTTATGTAGATGGGCTGATGGGTACATTTGATTTTGTTTGATTTACGTCGTCAACTTAACTGATATACACCTATGCACCTCTCTATATATAGATATTAGATACTAGCTACCCTCCTATTCTCAGCAGCCCTATAGGCTTTCTGTAGTTTATTTACTTCTATCAAATCTTATTTTTTAAATATGTTGATAAATAACCCATCAATTTGATAATTTGACCTGAAAGCCATTTGTTAATTCAATAGGTCACTCCTAAAATGGAATCCAGGTTCTTCTTTATTATTTTGAATCTTCTGGCTTTTAGTGAGATGATTATTTTTCGATTGCAAATCTTTCTGTTATGGCAGATCTAGTAGGTTGTTGATTCACATCTACGCGGGGTATGGATTAGGTTTTGATCGAATCAGGTTATACTTGTATATTTAATGACGGGTAGGTTTCGATTTGGAATGTTTTTTTAATGGCTGATTCATCAGTTTGGTTTCTTTGCTAGGAATTAATCATTGCTAAGTTAGTGGCGAATGTAAATGATTTTGATCGAGTGACGGTTTGATATTGGTTTTGAAGCTATTTGTTAGGACAGATTCATCATTTTATTTGCAAAGCTATATATGTGTTGTGGCGGAACTGTTGGTTATGGTTTTGTAGGTGTCAGCAACTATGATCGGGTAGCATCATTTTAGGAATTTCATGTATCTGTTCGAATGGTTTTTCTGTGAAGGATAAGAATCTGAGATTTACTTGATAGTTGGCTGTTTTTATATCAGCTTCACATTCAATTTGTTTTCCAATTCGCAACCGAGAGTGATGAAATTATCTCTTATGTGTTTCTAGGGTTTAGCTGGTTGTTGAAAGAGAGGCTGGTCACTGGTTTAACTAGCGTTTGAATGGGTACATTTGATCTTGTTTGATTATCTTACTTTAGATACTGTATATTTATGTCGCCTTGGAGGAATACGCAATACATTGATCTGTTTGTTTTTTGTTAAGTGAAAAACTGTACTAGAACTATAGGTTTTGTTCAATTTTTGTTGTGTTAGGATCAGGCAGCATATTCTTTGAGGTTTTGTTTTGCATCGAGATGTCACTGAGTTAATCACCAAGTTTTAGAGTATCGATTTTCAATGTGTTGGTGTGGAAAATGGTTATATGCCAAGTTTTTTGTTAAGGGTATAGTTGATATTGGTGACTAGCTAGCTACAACCTTTTATTGATTTCATTAAACATCTTGAAACTTACGTGGCAAATGGTTTTGGGAACAACATTGATCATCAGCTGGATATGCGCTATTCCTTTGTGTGCGATGTCTACAGTTTTCGTCATGGCCTCTTTGGTGCTTTCAGTATTTTTAGATTTTTGTTGTTGTTGTTGTTGTTGTTTATATATGGGTTACATGTGTGAATTTAATTATTTATGTTCTCACCGCAGATGTTGACGTTACTGAAAATATGATTTAATCCTCTTTGATGGTGGACCCATAATACCGTCGTTTGTTCTTTGTTAATTCATTGCCTAGTCTGTTCATTATCTTTTTTAATTTTCATTGTGTTTAAGCTTGCATGACATGATTATGTTCTGTTTGTAGGTGTGAGTGGTGCCAAACATCCTTGTCCAATCATGTTTACCGTCTGCTGGTTTTTCTAGATTTCTTGTGCTTCTATTTAACTTTTGCATCATTTGTTTTCCAGTCTATGGAGTCTTCTATGTCGCTCTTTTGTTGGTATAGGTCAAGTATGTTCATTTGGTTGAGGGCTAATTCGTGTTTCCGTGTGATAAGCTTAGACCAACATATTGAATAAGTCCTATTATGTCCCAACACTCTACTCATCTGTACTTAATTTCTCATGCAATCACAATTATAGGCTATTAATCAAGACGACCGTGCCTTTTTTTGTAGGTTTGTTGTTCAAGACTACGGTGCCTTTTTTTTTAGGTTTGTTGTTCAAAAAATGAGGCATTTGTGATAGCATGCTGCCGGGTTTTTCTCTGATTTTTATGATCATTTTATTTTCTTCTTTTTTTGCATCTTTACAATACTATTTTAGGATCATACTTTTTAGCTCACTTGCTTATAGGTCTAAGCAAGCTTCTTGTTGCCGCAGGTTTATATATTTGGGTCACTTTTGGCTGGCAGACCATTAGCACGGTTATTTCTTCTTTGTCATGATCATGTTTCTGTTCTCTTTTGTGTAAGCTTGCATAACATGATTATGTGCTTGTTTGTAAGTCTGTGGTGTCATTCGTCCCTGTCCATCATCGTCTGCTGGTATTCTGTAGTTCTTGTAGATAGCATTACTGTCTATCAGTCTGTCATCATAATGATATGTGTGTAAGCTTGCATGTCTATTTTGATATGTGTGGAGTCGAAACATCTATTACCAATCATCTGTCATCCTCATGAGATACCTGTATGTCGCTCTTTTGCTAATAGGTTATGGGAGCTCATGTGGTCTGGGGGCGTCATTAGATTTTTGCTCGTACTTCAGCCACATTACTAACTAAGCTCTATTGCGTCATAATACCTTCTTTCTATGTTTTTAATTTCTTAGGTAGAGAACATCTGTTTTATGTTTCTAATACGACCAATGTTTGTGTATAGGTTTGTTGAATTCCAAACACTATGGTCATGATGACAATATGCCAGTTTCTTGACTTGACTACTTATACCATTTTTCTCCATTTTTTTTTCATTGGAGGATTACTGTGTCGTGCTCCCTTGCTTATGATATCTGCTATCAAACATTGCGCATACAGGTGTTGCGGCAAGATGCTGGAAGGCTGGATCCTTGCTGCTTTTTTAGGATCATGCCAATTTTTGAAACTGTTTCTTTGTTTCTTTTTGTTCTGCGTCATTTATTGGCCAGGTTCCCTTTTACTTCTGAAAATTAAGAGCGCTATGTTCTTTTGTCTGAAGGGTTGGTCGGTGCTGAACACCGGTGCTGGCGTCTTAATTGACCATTTGCCGGTTTTTCTTCAATACTCATGATCATTTTCTTTCTAGCATTATCAGTTCTCTTCGTCTCTATTTTGATCAGATATTTTTATTATGCTCTCTTATTTGTAGGTGCAGATTGTGTTGCTTTCTGAGTCTTGCAGTTTAAATGGCCTTGGGGAGACTGTGTTAGCTATTCGGTTAAACACTTGTGACATTACCTTTCTTTCTGTTGTTTTTTCTTCAGTTAGATTTACTTTATTATGTCATCTGCGTGTTGTGTGGCTAAGATGCATAAGGATACACTGGATTCATTGCAGGCCTACACAAGTGAATAGGATTGGCTTGGTTTTTGCCTGCAAATCATTAACTGGTTTTCTCTTAGCAATTGGTCATCTCATTATCTGATCTTTTGACATCCCTTGTGTGTAAGCTGCATGACATTATGTTTTGTGTGTAGGTTTTACGTGGTTTCGAACATGCTTGCCTAATCATCATTGTCGCTATCTGTTGGCTCTTCTATTTTCTTATATGATTTAACCTTCTTTGCTGACGGACTCATAAAACTGGCGTTTGTTCTCTGTTCTTGCCATTTGTCTGTTCGTTTTCTTTTTTATTTTTCCATTGTGTGTAAGCTTGCATGACATGATTATGTTCTGTTTGTAGGTTTGTGTAGTGTCAAACATCCCTTTTTTTTTGAACGGCGGAAATTATATAAAGCAAAACTAGCAAGAAGCTAGACAAAAAACGAGATTACATAGTTTTTGTATAAGCAAGTTTTGGATCGATGTCCACTCAAACCAATTAGAAATGAATTTCCTATTTCGATGAAGGATCCAAGTGTGTGAAAGGATTTTTATCTCTTCACTTAATGTGTCTTTCCTTGGTCTTTTTGCATCAAAGCACAACCTGTTTCGGTACCTCCAAATGATCCAGAACGTTGTTTGAACAACCGCATCAAAGCATATCTTTTCTAACGTTTGAAATGGGACCGAGTCTCCCCACTTGATTAAGCTAGAAAGGTCCTTTGGGTAGTTATCCAAGCCCCACCATCTAGTCACCATGGTCCATAATTCTGTAGCGATTGAGCAATCTATAAAAAGATGTTGCGAGTCCTCGAGTGCTTGATCGCAAATTGGGCATCGAACCGAGTCAATATCTATACCGCGGTGATCGAGATTGCACCTTGTTGGAAGCCGGTTATTGCATAGCCGCCATGTATGTATGTTGATCTTAATGGGGATTGACTTGTTCCATCGAATATTTTCTTCAAGAGACGGCAACGTTTTTTCTTCAATTCATTTCTGAACCATCACGTGGGTTTCGTCTCCAGGCCCAAACAAGTGAACAATGCCCATTTGAAGAGATGCATCTTTCACTAATATCCAATCATGTTTACCGTCTGCTGGTTTCTCTAGATTTCTTGTGCTTCTATTTAACTTTTGCATCATTTGTTTTCCCGTCTATTGTGATGAGATTCTTCTATCTTCGCTCTCTTGTTGATATAGGTCAGGGATGCTCATTTTGTTGAGGACTACTTTGAGTCACCGCGTGATAGCTTAGACCAGCATATTGAATGAGTTCTATTTTGTCGCAACACCTTCTTTAAATGTTCTTTTTCTTTACGCAGTCTCCATTGTAGGCTATTAATTAAGAAGACTGTGTCTCTTGTGTAGGTTTGTTATTGCCAAGTGAGGTGTTCGTGATGACCGGCATGCTTGGTTATTGTCCGACTCTTTATGATCATTTTTTTTGTGCCTTTGCAATATGATCAGTATAATTGTTTTTTAACTCTCTCAGTTCCGCTAGATACTTTGGTATAAAAATGTGTTCCTAATGGTTATAAACAGGTCCTCCGGAAAGGCAATAGTTGGTTTCACCCTTGCACTAATGCGTCTTTTCTGTGTATGTGTTTGTTGGCCAACTTCTGTATTCTTCTTGAATTATGTCGACTGTTATGCTGTAAGTTTGCTCTTAGCTGAGCACTTGTCTTGGCCTCTAAATGACATCTGCTGCTTCTCCCAAAATTTTTGCCTTTCATGACTTGGGGTAGTGTTTCTTTCCTTTTATGTGGATTAGATGCATACTTATATGTTCTTGTTTTGCCACATGTTTAAATATAATCGGGTTACTTGTTGGTTGGCAAACCATTAGCACCGTTACTTCTTCTTCTTCTTCTTCTTTGTGTTATTATTATGTTTGTGTTTTTTGTGTAAAGCTTGCATGACATAAGTTTTTGCTTCTTTGTAGGGTTGTGTGAGAGTTGAGAAAGCATTTACCAATCATTATGGCCACCATGTGCTGTATTTTTAATAATAATTAGTAGATCATGTTCAATATTAGGATTATTGGTTTTCTCGCTGTCATCCTCATAAGATCTTTGTATACCGCTTTTCTTTTTTTTTTTTTTTTTTTTTTTAATAGGTCATCGTAGTTCGTGTGCTGGAAGTGCCATTTGAGTTATGCTCGAGACTTCAGACTGCATTACTAAATAAGCTCTATTGCACCATGCCTTCTTTCTATTTTTTTAGTTCCTATAGTAGGGAACATCTATTCTATGTCCCTAATACGACCATGTTTTTGTATTTTACATACTCGATTGTTTCATTGGATTAATTAATGTCTCTTGCTCATGATATGTGGTATAAATTTTCATACAGGTGTTGTGGAAAGATACTGGATGGTTGGACCCTTGCAGTATTATCATGCCATGTCATTAAAATGTTTCTCTGTTTGCTTTTGTTCTCTGTTCAGTTATTGGTCAACTTCTATTACACTTCTTAAAATTAAGAATATGTTCTGTCTGTAGGTTTGTTCGTGTGGTGGTCTTCTCATTTGAGTTATTCCATGATACTTCAGGCCAAAATATTGAATAAGCTTAATTTGTTTTAAACTTTCTTATGTTTTTATGTCCCTTTTTTCAAGAATTTCTGTTATAAGATCATAAATATGAGGCCTTCTCATTATGTAGGTGTGTTCGTTGCAAATGTGGTGTGATCACTATATGCTATTTTTTCAGTCAACACTCCTGGTCAATTCATTTATATTTTAAAATTATTTTTCGTATTTGCAATATGGTTAGAAGAGTTCTTTGTTTTCTATGTTTTTATTTCCTTTTTGAAGAATTGCTTATAAGATCATGAATATGAGGACTTCTCATTATGTAGTTGTTGGTTGCAAGTGTGGTGCTCGTGATGACTATATGCTGTTTTTTTTCACTCGAAGACGTACTCCTGGTCATTTCGTTTTTATTTTTAACTTATTTCTGTAAATGCAATATGATTAGAAGAATTATTTGTCCCTCTTGCTGATAGGTCTAGAAGAGCTTGTGTCTGGATTGTGGGCTTCACTTATATATTGGCTGGATGAGTTCTATCCGTCTTTGGTGTTTTCATTGTTGTTAGATAGTGTTTTATTCTTTATTTTGTGTGTGTGGATTAGATGTTGAATTATATATGTTGTTATGTTGTTGTTGGTGCAGGTTTAGACATAACTGAGAATATCATTGAATTGCTCTTTGCTGGTGGACCATCAGTACCTTTTACATGTTGGTTGTTTTAGTTACCGTTGGGGTTTATTTATTTCCTCTTTTCTTTTTGTGTGGATTGGACCGTCTTTTGGCTGGTGGACCAGTAGCACCATTGTTTCTTCTTTGCCCTTATTTTGTTCATTATTTTCTCATGTTTTCACTTGTGTAAGCTTGCATTACATTATTATCTTTTGTTTGTAGGTTTGCGTTGTATCATACAGCCTTGTCCATCACCCTCTTCTGGTTTTCTTTAGTTATTGTGGTTATTTTCAGTTTTAGCATCATCGGTTTATTAGTATGTCATCATCATGAGATCATTCTATCCTTGCCCTTCTGTTAATAGGTTGAGAAAGTTCAGTGGTGGACTTCATATTTAAATTGGTTCATGATACTGGGCTTTACTCGACCCATTTCCCAGTCTGCACTGCTCAAGTGAGTGTGCGACTCCGTATGAGGACCTCCTACCCTTCTGCCCACTCTCCGTTCACACGGTTCTCAAATCAGAGGAGGAAGGGTGGGCAGCGGTACCACGAGCCCTCTGTCCCACACATCTATCCAGAAGCAAGTGTAGTTCACCGGTTCCACCGAATGCTCCTATCTGTTGGCAAAGATCGTGTGAGTGTGCAGTTATGCTTCGGAGTTTAGACCAAATTATTGAATAAGTACTATATTGTTGTAAGACTATCTATTCTGCTTCTTCACTTGACTTAAAACGCTCTCTTGCTCATATTTTTAGCTCATGATATGTTGCTAATGGTTCTATAGATAGTTCTCTCAGAAAGACAACTGATGGTTGGACCGTTGCAGATCTTTAAATATTGTGATACGTAGGTTTGTCATATGCTGAACACAGGTCCTGGCCTCATATGATGGTTTGCATGTAGTTTACATGATCATTTTATATGACATAATTGAACGTGATTAAGCTGTTTTTTTGGCTGTCTAGCACCTATCATTTTTTATTTCCCGTAGTTCTGATGGTTAACTTGTTTCTTGATTTTCCTTGTGTAAGCTTGCATGTTCTGTGTGCTGGTTTGTGTGGTGTCGGTCATCATGGGTCTTTTATTCTTAGTTTGTTTAATGGCTGTCATTATTTATGGTTTCTTGATTAAGATCAGGACTGTGTTCTATTTGTGGGTTTGTTGTTTCCCGTACACCTGTCCTCTCTTAATTTTTGTCTTTGTATTTTTTAGTTTTCCTGATTTGTTCAGGTTGTATCTTGCAGTTTTTTGTAGTCACCATATTAATGCTTCCTTTCTTGTCTCCTCTTACGTGTACCTGCAATTTGATTGGCTTGGTGCGCTTAATTTAATAGGAGATTTCTTGGTCAAATTTGTGTGATATTGACCTTTCTGGTCTTGGCTTTTTTTCTCTACTGTCAGATGATTTTTAACATTATCTTCTTGATTCTTAGATGCCAAGTAATTGTCATCATATGCTTAGGCACAAATCTGTATGGTGGATCATAAACACTTGTCTTGTGTGCTTTTATCATCTGGTTTTGCTTTCCCTTAAAGTTTGCATGACAAGATTGTGTTGTGTGTGTAGGTCTGTAGAATCAAACATCCTTGTCCCATCATAATGGTCGCCACGTGCTGGTTTTTTCTATAATTCTTATGAGTATTTGCAGTATAGTATTATATGGTTTTCTAGCTGTCGTCATCATATGAGGTCCTTGTATCTTCCTCTTTTGCTGATAGGTCAACAGACTGGATGCATCATTTGAGTACTCCTTGATACTTCAGACTAAACTATAAAATAAGTTCCATCGCTTTTTAAACCACATTTTTTTATTTTTTATTTTTTTAGTTCCTATAGTGCCAAACATTTAGTATATGTTTTCAATATGACCTTGTTTGTGTGTAGGTTTGCTGATTTCCAAACACAGTGCTCATGATGGTTATATGCTGGTTTCTAATTTGATTTATATGACAATCTCTTTCCTACTTTTTTCTGTCTACGCCTTCATTATTAAAATTTCTGCATTTCGTTCCTGTCTCACTTATAGGTGTAAGAGAGCTTGTGTGTGGATTACACTGTGGGTTATGTTCCGTCTGTAGGTTTGTTGGTGCTCAACACTTGCCTGGCATTTTAATTGTACTCTCTGCTGGTTTTCTTCAGTATATATGATCATCCTTTTCTTTTATTATTATGTATTTTTCATTGGTTCCATCTTGCAGATTGTGTGTAGCTGTACTTTTCTTTTGTGTATCTGCCGCTTAATTGTCCATGGACAAGTTTTGTTAGCTGCTCGGTCAAACTATGTGATGTCTACCTTTCTGTCATACTTTTAGCTGCTATATGCCATGCTATTTTATTTTATTTTCCTTTTGTGTAGCTTAGATGCTTAAGGGTACAACGCATAATTGAACATGATTGGATCCGTTTTTTTTCCTGTGGATGATTGGCTAGGCTAATATCAGGTCCGTGAAATTGTTGTTGGAACTTGGAAGACTGGAAGTGCTCAGGAATTCATTATATCAGGCCCTATCAACATGTTTGATTTAAATATTGGCTTTTCTGGTGCTTGCTATTTTCTCTATTTGTTATTGGTCATCACAGTCACGAGTCTTTTAGACTTTCCTTTGTGTTTCTAGGGCTCTGTTGGTGGTGGAGTGATGGCTAGGCAGTGGTATCTCAATAGTTTGAATGGTTGGGTTAGTTGTTTTGCTGCTAGCTTCTAAATGGATCACAGGGTTGAATTTGAACAAAGTGACTATCAGTTTGAGTATCATCATACCGCTGTTACTGGTGACTGTTAAATCTTTTATACTTATATTTTGCACTGGTTGTATCAGTCATCAGTCATAGTGCTCTGCATTTCCACATGAATATAGTATCCCTCATTTACATGGATTAGTTGAAACCATTGCGATCTTTTTGATTTATTGGCTGCCTCTTTTTACAAACATGAAATATAGTTTGTTCTGCTGTCTCCAAATTTTGTACATTGATAGCTATATCATGTACCCTACTTGATTAAAAAGGAAGCTATTTGTGCCGGAAGTGGGAAGTTGGAGTTGATTCGTTTGTAATCTTTAAACTCGAAGCATAAGTTATCTGATGAAAAGTAAATATGACTTGTTGTCCACTAGTTTATTTGCTCGTGGAAGTTTATTTAGGTAAACACAATTGCAATAAGCTTTGTAAGAAACTAGATATCACTAGATGCGCTCATGATGCATGATTATTTTCCCTTGTTTGGCGTTGCTCAAGTATGACTGCTAAATGGATTGTTTTAGCGATACTATTATGGTTAGACTTTTCTGCAAGTGATCTGTACCATGTGAGAATATGGATATGGCTAGTTGCAACATGTAGGAATTGATGGAGGATATTTCTGGATGTTTTGGACTTTCTTGCGTAAGAGATGTTGCATGCTTTTTTGGTTTAGATGTTTCTGCAAATGACTAGGAATAAATTAAGTGTCCTCAAGTAGTTGCTGGTGTTTGGTTTCATATGGGTGACTGATATACAAGTATGGTTGAAGAATGCAAAATGTTATCCGTGCATGGTCTGTGGTATAATGGCTATTTGGAAGATGTTTTTGCTGCATATGCTCTGATTGTTTCTTTGTTAAATATTGGTATATACAAGTTTTAACTCTGCCTGGGTTAAGTGTGTACTCAGCCGGTCCCAAGCCCGGATAAAAAAGAGGGTTGAAGGAGGCAAAATGCCTACGCTAAAAACTTGTATATGAAGGGTAGTCTAAAGGAAACTATTTACGGTACATTTGCTTTAAATTGTATTTGGTGTTCATGATTTTTGCAGATGAGAACTGTGGGTCGGCAATGATTTCAAGCATTATTGCGGTGTATCCTTCGGTGATTTGCACATATGTATATTGAGTTCTCTCTGTTTCAATCTTTAGTACAGCAATAAGTAGAGGTGGCAATTTGTGCCCAAAATAAAAAAAAATTGGCTAAATGGACAAATTTTTAAAAGATTTGAGTACATTTGAGTCTTTTTTTTTTTTTTTTTTTGAAATGGGCATATATTGCCTATTTAGAAGTTAAATGAGCATAATGGACACATGTTTTTCTCTCAATTGAAAAACATTAAATTGTTTTAAATGAAAAACTTACTTAAATATAAATAAAGTGTTACGTTTGATGATTTTTTTTTTTTTTTTTTTTTTTTTTTTTTTTTTTTTTTTTTTTTTTTTTTTCAAGTCTTTTCTAAAGCGATTCGTATAATATGCGCCCGTTTGACCCGCGCCCGTTTAGCCTGTGCCCGACCGGCCCGCCCGTTTTGCCACCTCTAGGCCAATAAGCATTGATCTATTTTCGATTGCTTTAGCCTTGGCTTTCAAGATTTTGATTACAGATTTGAATAATTTTGGGGTTTATTGGCTAATGAATTGAAATTTATATTTAAAGAGAAACTTGATATAGGGAGGCATGATAATTCTAACATATTAAAAATTGTATTTTTCAAGCCACGCTCTCGACCACGCTTTCGTTTCTTGACTAACAAACTCTCAATGTTTATTACTGCAAACAAACAATGTTGCAGTAATAAATATTGAGAGTTTCTATTAGCCCATAAATGACACACCAGCCCATTTGGTGTTTTAGCCCATAAATGACACACCAGCCCATTGTTTGTTTGCCCATAACAAACTCTCAATGTTTATTACTGCAACATTGAGAGTTTGACAAAGACATTTCATTTGGTGTTTATTTTAAGCTATTATATTTATCGAGGTAAGACGCCCTTAACAAAAGAAGGAAAAAAAATTAAAAAAAAAAAAAAATCCAAGCTCTCGGTACTAGCAAAGTTGGTTGCGTCGGTGTTTATTTCTTAGTTTGTGTTGTCATGAAATTTGTCGATTAACTTCCATTTAATTTCCTTTACGTTGTCAACTGATAGTTAAACCAAAGCTAAATTGAAATGTTTGTCTCTTTTTGTATCACACTAAGGGCTTGTTTGTTAATTTTTTTTATTAAGTCATGTTTAACTAAGAGATGACTTAATGCATACAACCTCAGTTTTATTACTTAATATTTTCAATTATCTTTTTCTATTAAGTCACAAACAAACAGTTTTTATATGACTTAATTAATTCAGTTTTTTTATATTAAGTCAATTAAGTCGAAAACAAACACCCCCTAATATTCGGTTTTTCTTTTTCCTTTGGATAGTCAGCCTCTATCCCTTTCAATTAAAAAAAAAAAAAAAAAAAAAAAAAAAAAAAAAAAAATGGGTAATAGATAAATATATATACTTCATAACTTCAAGGATATGTTTAATAGATTAGCACATGAACATTTTGTTCAACCTTGATCATGATATCCTCATATCCATATCAGTTGCCTTGATCTATAGTTTTAGTATCATACCTTTTTGCATATTTACAAATTTTTAAACAGAGGTGGAAAGGGCTTGGTTAATCACAGCTCATAACAAAGTTAAATTTCTTATAAAAGACATGAAACAATATATTATATAAAAATGGAGAGGTGACTGTAAAATGGTTTTCGAGGGAAAGTTTAAAAGGGGAATATGATTTTTTGGCTGAACTTACGATCATCAATCGTTTGAGGCATAAACATCTTGTTCGATTATTAGGTGAGTTTCTATGTGTTGGTTATGTCTTTATTTAATTAGTCCTATTATTCTTAATGAGTGCATACTATTCAACAAACAAACTTTTGAATCCTAATAATATTTTTGAAATATGTAATGATATATATAGCTCATGTTAGCAGAACATTATACTTTCCAGCGTTAGTTCAGTAAGCTTGGGAAGATAAATGAGTATTGAAGTAATGAAGCGTATAAATAAATTTATGCATAAGGGTTGCAGCAAAACTTGTAGATAAGAATATCAATGAATCTTTAGTTCTTTACCCCAACGACGTACCTAACAAGCAAGGACAAATTTTATATACGAGGGTCTACTAGATCACCTAGCAAGTATAGAAGAAACTACCTTACAACAAAAAAACACTACATTAAAAAAACATGTTTATTCTCTACTCATTTATACTTGCTCCATCAGAAAATTATTATACATAAACAAAAAATACACAGTTTAAAAAAGTGCATTAATTAATGCTTTGATTTTTACAAAATTCAACAAAAAACAATTTTAACCTTTGACAATTAATTAATGTGTTCTTTTAGTTTTGTAAATACCAATTTTAATCAAGGGCAATATATTAAACTTAAACAAATGTAACTATCATTTTTTAGTAGTGCAAAATTGCATATATATCCCTCTCAAAGTGAATAATTGCATATATATCATTTGTACACGTTTTTTATGCATATAATACATTGGTTTTTATACATGCTTTGGATATATTTATGCAATTATGCATTTTTAGAAGGATATATATGCAAAAACCCCTTTTTAGTAGTGGTCAATAATTTTGGAACATCAAAAAAGGAATAATGAATAATAAAATTGGGACAGAGGTAGTAATTAATTACGGTGGACTAAGAGGTGTTTATTTTCTTTCTTAGCTAAGAGTCCATGTGGGTCTCATTTTTATGTAAGCCTTTTAATTTGGAGGACATGATAATTTAAGGCTTCTGGATATAGATCAAACAAGGGATTTTTATAGGCTTTACATAAAAAGTAATGATATTAAATAGTATCTTTTAGCTAAGGGGAAAAAAACGCCCCCTAAGTATATTAATGTTAAAGATAAGGATCTTCTCATGTTCATTTGAATATGAGAAGTAAAGTCATGCATGTTGTGCTAGTTGACATTCTTACATCATTATCTAGAAGATTAGATTAATTTTATTTTCTACCTTGGAAAACAAACATTATTAATTTCTGTTGACATAAATTAATAATGTCTAAAAACATTGTTAACATATTAACAATGTCTCTATGTTTTGATGATTACAAAGCATAAACTCATTAATCTAAAACTTATGACGTAAACAAGTTTTTAGTGCTTAACATTTGTCTTTACATCCAAATCACTTAAGGTATGAATAAACAAAGTGTTTATTGCATTCTATGATCAAAGGAACAATTTTCTTAAACACTAGACTTTTTATAAAATGTCACAAAACATTTTATATCTTTTACAAAACATTTTTGGAATTAAAGGAATATGTTTAATTCATTATAATTATATGAATTCAAATTTTCAACCAAAAATGGCAAATCTAATCCAGAAAAACCTTCCCCACAAAAAGACAAATAAACCCAACGTTCTGGAGGGGCGGCCCCCTTAATTCCCTAGGCGGCCCCCTTAATTATTAAGGGGACCGGCCCCTAATTAAGGGGACCGACCACGCTCCAGAACAGTATTTTTTCTCCCTATAAATACTGGTTCATCCCACAGAATTTTCTTACCTTTTGCACTCCTAAACTTTCTGTTCTAGATCCCCATTTCTATTCTCCAAATCCTTTGATCATAAATACATAATCCTTTGTTTCAAAGTGATTCTTACATCATCCTCTCAAGTGCAAGAGAAGAATACTTCTATCCTCCAAGACAAGAAGTATTACAACTTGTTGTGACCTCCACATCCAAAGTGTTGGTGCATCATCAAGAATATTTACATATATCTTTGTGTAGTGTGTTGTGAATATTTGATTGTAGATAGTTGTGTTAGGAATATAGATAGTGTGATTGGCTAGTAGATTGTAGTGAAGATAATTGGTGTGTAGAAGATAGGTGTAAACTAGATTGTAGTAAAGATAGTTGGTGTGAAGTAGTTGTGAAGATAGGTGTGTAGTAGATTGGTGTGAAGTAGTTGTGAAGATAGGTGTGTAGTAGATTGGTGTGAAGTAGTTGAAAAGAAGGTGTGATTTCGTTGTGACGAAGCTTTGGTGTGTAATTGGTGTGTAAGGTTTTCTCCGCCATAAGGGAGCTTGTTGATATAGGAGTGGAGTAGGGCAAGGAAGGTGTCCTTGTAGCCGAACCACTATAAATCCTTTGTCTCGCGGTTAGATCTTTCCATATTTTACTTATT
Source organism: Artemisia argyi (assembly GCA_030686995.1). Lineage (NCBI taxonomy): Eukaryota > Viridiplantae > Streptophyta > Magnoliopsida > Asterales > Asteraceae > Artemisia > Artemisia argyi. The sequence continues at coordinate 151,364,379 of CM060686.1, read as the reverse complement.
ATCTTGCTTATATCGTTATCACTTTTGTAGACGTAGACGTATATATATAGTTGCTCATATAGTGCTAGTATTGATTTTACTTAAAGATCAAACGAAAGTTTTATTCACAAAACAAAGTTTTTACAATCAAACTAAAAAGGTTATATACATATAATTGATCATTTCGATCAAGTATAGTTTTCATACAAAATATAACTAAGGATTATAAAATAAACAATTACGTACTTATCTCTCGTATATAGCTACAATTGTTTATATTATGCATGTGTTGATTTCACATACTTAGCATACATTATTATTATTGTTTATACTTAGATATACTTGTTCATATTGTTCAAGATTTGAGTTCACATAAGATTGAATCAAAGTTTTAAAAGCAAACAAGGTTTTAAAACTAAACTAAGTTTTCAAAATAAAATTAAAAAGACGTAAAACTATTCAATCCCTCCTTCTAGTTTTCCACAATTGGTACCAGAGCCACGTCTAGCAAGATTTTTAAAATATATTGTATTTTAAAACTTGTAACGATCTATGGAATCTGAAAAATATTTAGAAGGGCAATCTATGCAAAGACCACCACTATTTGAAAGTGATGGATTTTTATATTGGAAAAATCGATTCGAAACTTATGTGAAATCAAAGGATCTAGATCTTTGGCATGTTATTACTAATGGTGATTTTTTACCTACTCAAAATAATCCCGAAACAAATAAAGATGAAATAGTACCTTTTGAAAAACAAAATGATGATTTAAAAAGAAGACTTTCTAAAAACAATGAAGCAAAAATGGTTATTTACAATGCGTTACCACGTAAAGAATACGAAAGGATCTTTATGTGTGAAACCGCAAAAGAAATTTGGAATTCTTTACTAATAACTCACCAAGGTAATAGTCAAGTCAAGGATAACAAAATAGATCTACTTATGCAACAATAAGAGCAATTTATGATTCCGGAAGAGGAATCAATTGATAATGCTTTTGCTAGGTTTAACACTATTATCACAAGTCTAAAAGCACTTGATGAGAATTTTTCTAGTAAGAATTTTGTCAGGAAATTTCTTAGGGCTCTTCATCCAAAATGGCGAGCTAAAGTCACGGCTATTGAAGAATCAAAGAATTTGTCAACTCTAAAACTTGATGAATTGATCGGTAACTTAAAGGTCTACGAAGAAATAATAAAGAAAGACTCCGAGATGGTCAAAGGAAAAAGGGAGCAAAGCAAATCAATTGCGTTGAAAGCTAAAAAGGACTCTAGTGACGAAGAATGCTCAACCTCCAAAAGTGACGATGAAGAGTATGCTATGGCAGTACGAGACTTCAAGAAATTCTTCAAAAGACGAGGAAGATACATTAGGCAACCGTATAATGAAAGGAAGTGTTTTAAATGTGGCAATCAAAATCATCTCATCGGAAAGTGTCCAATGATGTCAAGAGATTAAAATCAAAAGGCGTTTATTGGAGGTGCTTGGAGTGATAGCAATGAGGACAAGAAAGAAACCACAAATGAAGAAAAGTGTCTTATGGCTAAGACATCAAGCAAGGTACGTTCCGAAACCGAATACTTTAGTGACGAAAATTTATCATTAGATGAAAAAGACCTAGATAGTGAATATAATAGGTTATGCAAATTAGGTCAAAAGGTTATAGCTAAAAATAAGTCACTAAAACATATTAATAATCAATTAGAAAATGAAGTACTCGAATTAAAAATTAAACTACAACATTTGGAAAAAGGAAAAGAAGTTTTTGTAAAATGTAAAACTTGCTTAGAGGTTAAAAATGAAAACGAAAAACTTAAAGATGAAATTTTCAAACTTGACAGGTTTAAAAATAGTAATAACCCACTTAAGAAAATACTAAGTGCTCAAGAAACTTCGGGAGATAAAACCGGTCTAGGATTAACTTCAACTAATGTTTCAACTAGTGAAAATAAAAGTATAAAGTTTGAATGTGATTCTAGTAAACAAAAATTATTAGAATCAAATCCTAAGTATATACTTACAAAAGATAGAAAAATACCCATTGCGAATGATGAAAAAGTAAAAACTTTTTATAAACCATCCTTAAAGACCGAAGTAGGATCCTCTAAACCTAAATTTAGATCTAAAACTCCACCACCAAGAAAACCTAAAAATCATCATCCAAGATCTAAAACATCTCAACCTAGAAGAAATCTAAATAGACAATATTACAATAACACTAGAAATCAAATGTGGAATTATCAACCAAGTTACAATCCTTGGGAAATATTACCACCATACATGCATCCCTGCCAAATGTCAAATATGTTTGGACCAAACAACTTTGGACCAATGAGACAATGGGGACCAAGTGGCTAAATTGTCAATCTTGGAAGAAGTTGGAATATCATCTACAAATGACTTCTATAAGTCAACATGGTCACTTGAAGTGCTTGAAGATATTCCATTGAAGACTAAAAGGTACGCGTTTCTTTTAAGTTCATCACTATAATTTGCATGCTTAGATAAATGATTAGTTAGATTAATGCTTAGTACATAATTGCTTATATTCTTATAACCTAGAAACATCATTGGTTGACTTTCCTAGGAATAAGATAAAATTGTTCATTGCCGAACAAAATAGAAAATGGAAATCTTCTATATCCACTATTAGGAAACTCATGGTGATGAAGTGAAATGAGTTAAGTGGATCAATCGTTGATATAGAAGTAGGATTAGATCCCTCGCGTAAGAAAACTATGGATGAAACAAGCTCTCGTAGACTATGGCATTAAGTCAGATAAGCGTGCGAAAACAAAGGAACTATAGATGTTAGGTTATACCCCATTCAACACTCTCGCATCTAACATATAAATTATCGTCTTCATTTCCTTTAGGATCATAGGATATGTAGAAACGATAGCATGAGACAATAATAGGCTTAACCAATCCTCTTGAGCATGAGATCTTTAATAAACATTTTTTAAAATATTTGATTTATGATATTTGTTGTCAAAAATCTAATATCTCTAAAAATATGCAAAAACCTCACATTTTGGAAAATAGTCTTTCAAATAACTATCCCACTTTTAAATAACATGTTTTCACTATCAATATCCACAATTTTGTTTTGATCAAAACTAAAGATTGGGAAAATATTCTTTACCGTTCATTCACACATTTTGAAGTAAAAACCCAATCTATTTTATTCAAATAACTCTCACATCCAAGTGAAAACTTACTTTCAAACATTGTTGAATAATGCTAAAAACGTCTCTTTTAAAATCATGCATGGTGATCTCATATTTGTCATCTATATTTATATAAATGACACTTATAAGTGAACTAAATCAAATCAAGAGGACCATGGTTTGTTCATTAAGACTTTGTTTGTAACAAGTCTAGAAATACATGCTATCATAACTACCCACTTATTGCACATTGATACACATTAGGATTAATCCTCATTGTTATGTAGTTATGAAATACTTGATGTTGCTTATTGTTTCCTAGCACTTATATTTTACTTGCTTGATGAGTATGTTTGCATGCTAGATGAAATTGCTTGTTTACTTAATCTCTTTGGTTAACATGCTTTGGCTACATAATTGCCTACATAATTAGTATATGCTTAATTGCCTCAAAGAGTTGGACTTGTTTGAAACCAAAAACACAACCTTTCTGCAATTCACTACCAAAAACCCTTTTCTGGCAATCTGGGAATCACCAGATGGGCGGCCCCCTTAATTATTAAGGGGACCGGCCTCCAATTAAGGGGACCGGCCATCTGATGGTCAAAGGTGTTGTTTCCCTTTTCTATTTTTTAGCCCATTTCATCCTACACTTCCCAAAATTCACAAACCTATTTTATCCTAAACCTTCCATCAATGTTTATCCATCCTTGATCCCACCAATCCTACATTATAAACACTCTCATTCCTCTCAATCTCCACTCATCTCATCATTTCCTCTCCCATTAAACCAAAACCACCAAGAAACTTGTTTGGAGAAGAAAGCCTAACTTCCTTTAAAATTCCGTCAAATCAAATGACGTTGTCAAACATCCAACACCAAATTCCTCCTATGTTTTCAAACATTACTTACCTAACACCTCACTTTCCTTCTCACAAACATTACATATCAAAAACCTTTACTCACCCATATCCTTCTACATTACACTCAAACCTCATAATCTTTTCACAACTCAAGCGATGTTGTTCATAATCAACCAACACCTAAACCTCACTCTCACACAAATGATCCATTTAACAACAAATCATCCATTCGTGCTTCGACTAATGCTCCTTCTTATGATGAGCATGCACAATCCCAAAACAATAATCCCAACCTCATTACCAACACTTTACATGTTGCTCATTCAACAAAAACACCATCCACTCATGAAGGATCTCTTCCACACATATCATATTTTCATGATTACCCAAGCTCAAACATGTCTCCACCACCAAGAGTATCACCACCACATCCTACAACTTCACATGGCATTCCTATGTTGCATGTTCAAACCATCACCCAAGACAACTATCATCACCTTCCTCCGAACACTTGAAGTTCGTTGAGGCGCTAAAAGAAGCCCATGAGCTTAGTGCTCTTTTAGCCTTACATCTTGCTCAACGCAATTTGGATCCACCTTCATCTAGATCACCCTCATCACCACACAACATAAATCAACTTGAGAAGCATGTCAACAATTGACCTTGTTGCATCTTTCTCCTAAAAACCATTGCATTCAATGAACACTTGGATTGAATATCTTCTCACTAGATCACATCCAATACCCTCACTTGAACAACATCCAAAACCTCAATCAACCTCTTCCGCTACAAACTCTCCACCACCAAACTATCCAACATTCATGACCCGAACATATACCTCTATTAATCCAACAACCTCCATTAATCCAACAACCTCCATTAATCCAACAACCTTATCCTAACTCAACCATCCTCATTCCAAACACTCCATCATCAACCATCTAAGCATACCATATGCTTATGATTTTCACTTTTAAATACGAATCAACCAACCTTTTGTTACAAGCAAGTTCGATGGCTCTCTTTGGCAAATTAGGATCTTTTAACATAATCACTTTGAATTAATTGTTATGTATCCTTAATATTTGTTTACCATGCTTGTTATTTGTATATTGCATATTCTTCTATATATGCTTGTGCTTCTAATATTTTTCTTGCGAGCATTCCATATCTCGATCCCTTGGTGCCATCGAACAAGGGGGAGCACACATCAAGGGGGAGCTTTTATCCCGTCTAACTTCATTTACGAAGCTAGTCGGCATAACCTTTTTGATTTTACAAAAAGGGGGAGAAGTGAATGTTAAACTCTAATACTTGTCTAAAAATTAATTTTTAGGTTTAAAGAGTTTAAGGTTTTGTAATCATCAAAAAGGGGGAGATTGTTGACATAAATTAATAATGTCTAAAAACATTGTTAACATATTAACAATGTCTCTATGTTTTGATGATTACAAAGCATAAACTCATTAATCTAAAACTTATGACGTAAACAAGTTTTTAGTGCTTAACATTTGTCTTTACATCCAAATCACTTAAGGTATGAATAAACAAAGTGTTTATTGCATTCTATGATCAAAGGAACAATTTTCTTAAACACTAGACTTTTTATAAAATGTCACAAAACATTTTATATCTTTTACAAAACATTTTTGGAATTAAAGGAATATGTTTAATTCATTATAATTATATGAATTCAAATTTTCAACCAAAAATGGCAAATCTAATCCAGAAAAACCTTCCCCACAAAAAGACAAATAAACCCAACGTTCTGGAGGGGCGGCCCCCTTAATTCCCTAGGCGGCCCCCTTAATTATTAAGGGGACCGGCCCCTAATTAAGGGGACCGACCACGCTCCAGAACAGTATTTTTTCTCCCTATAAATACTGGTTCATCCCACAGAATTTTCTTACCTTTTGCACTCCTAAACTTTCTGTTCTAGATCCCCATTTCTATTCTCCAAATCCTTTGATCATAAATACATAATCCTTTGTTTCAAAGTGATTCTTACATCATCCTCTCAAGTGCAAGAGAAGAATACTTCTATCCTCCAAGACAAGAAGTATTACAACTTGTTGTGACCTCCACATCCAAAGTGTTGGTGCATCATCAAGAATATTTACATATATCTTTGTGTAGTGTGTTGTGAATATTTGATTGTAGATAGTTGTGTTAGGAATATAGATAGTGTGATTGGCTAGTAGATTGTAGTGAAGATAATTGGTGTGTAGAAGATAGGTGTAAACTAGATTGTAGTAAAGATAGTTGGTGTGAAGTAGTTGTGAAGATAGGTGTGTAGTAGATTGGTGTGAAGTAGTTGTGAAGATAGGTGTGTAGTAGATTGGTGTGAAGTAGTTGAAAAGAAGGTGTGATTTCGTTGTGACGAAGCTTTGGTGTGTAATTGGTGTGTAAGGTTTTCTCCGCCATAAGGGAGCTTGTTGATATAGTGAAGAAAACTCTCGAGTAGGTGACTCGAGGAGTGGAGTAGGGCAAGGAAGGTGTCCTTGTAGCCGAACCACTATAAATCCTGTAGCGCGTACTGTAGCATATTTTCATAAGGAAATTTATGTAAAAAAAAAAAAATCTGTACCTAGTACTGTAGCGACACTGTAGCGATGCGGGGAAAAATACTGTAGCGTGTACTGTAGCAAACACTGTAGCGACACGTGTCGCGTTTTGGTTAAGTGCCTGCCTTTTATATAGTATATATAATTACAAAAATGCTTTACGCGGTTCTAATATTAATCTTACTCCTTCCGTCCCAATTTATTATTCACGTTTCCTTTTTAGGATGCCCTAATTTAATTGTTCTCTTTCTTACTTTTTGACAGAATGACATTTTTGCCCTTAGGTAATTAATTAAAGTCTTCTTTAAGATATGTAATAATAATTTTAAACAAATGTACTTTTCTTAAATTGTGCGTTTCTTTTCAGGGGACAATAATTTTAGGGCGGATGGAGTATTATCTTTCATCTTCTTAATTTGTACATGGTTGTCCTGAGTTTCTTTTGATGATTTGCACAAACGGACTAAACCATGTGCCGGCGGGATCGAGTTTGTTGTTGTTGTTGCACAAATGGTCTAAAAAATGCCTTCATAATTAAACTTAAAACACACAAGTTTCTTTAGGGTTTAAAACTTAATATAGCTAAGTGTCTCATCCCAAACTAATTTTTATTCAATACATAAGGGTTCGTTTGGTAAAACGGAATGAAATGTCAAATGAATAGAATGAACGATGTAATGTAATGTAATGATTCATTACCGTTATTAATATTGTTTGATTTGTATGATACATCGGAATGAAATGGATAAGAAAAAGACTAAAATATCCTATTGATGCTAGTAATTTTATTTAATGTGGGTAGTTAATGATGAACTTTTATGTAATTTTTGTTCAATTACAAGATGGAATTAAAAAAAAAAAAAAAAAAAAAAAAAAAAAAAAAAAAAAAAAAGGTAAGGGACTCTTAAGGAATCAAAATGGTAGATTTTAAGGTTTGTTTGGTATTATGGAATAAATGTCAAATGAATTGAATAAAGAGTAAATTATGTAACATAATGATCCATTACCGTGGGTAATGTCTATTAAATATGACCAAAAAGTTGTTCATCATGACATCAAAGCGAGCAACATCATGCTTGATTCTAATTTCAATGCCCGTCTTGGTGATTTCAGCCTTGCACGTGCCCTCGACAATGAGAAAACATCCTATGACAAAGCCGAAGGCGTGCTTGGAACCATGGGTTACATTGCCCCTGAATGCTTCCTCACAGGAAAAGCCACTCAGTATTCGGATATCTATGCATTCAATCTTTGCTGATGAAGTTGTTTCTAGTAACGCCCCAGAACAAAAATCAACGGGTTCAAATTCATGGTTGACTATGTATGGTCGTTGTACCGAGAAGGACGTATCTTGGATGTAGTTTATGAACAGATTCAAGATGATTATGACAAAGAGAAATCCATTGACTATTATTATTAGGGTTAGCATGCTCGCACCCTATTGCTATCGAGATACATGCCGTTGTGCAAATATTGTTGATGTGTGGTTTTGCAACCTTGCAAAATGTTTTACTTCTCAAGAGATCTTGAGAAGCTTGCAATCCCCACTAGGCAGTATACCTGACCGATGTAGTATAGTGAGTGGCAAGTACCGGGAGATTGATCGTTCTCTAGGGGAATAGTGTCGTTAGGATTAAAAACTACTTAAACTAGGTCTAGAGGTAAGGGATGATTCTTTTTGTATTTTTGTGTTTTTATGAAAGCAAATAAAAATCTTAGGTATTGGAAGAGTGGGCGGAATTAGTTGCTAGTCAACTAACCCCAAATTACTACGAATACAAAATAAAATAAAATAACAAAAAAAGTAAATTGGTGAAATTCTTATAATGGGAAAAACTGTATTTACCTAGATTTCACTACTCCATAGTTATCTCTTACTGATTAATTAATTTGTTATAGTTGTTTGGATGAAGGGTTGTATATTCCTTAATACAAGTCATGGGGCTGTGTACGTCCTTCCCAATCTATAAGCTTCTATCTCTTCCTATCTGTGGAAAACTAGAAGGGGGGGGGGGGGTTGAATAGTTTTACGTCAATTTGTATTTTAAAAAACTTTGTTTTATAAAAACTTCGATTCTTATTTATGTGAATTTCAACACTTGCACAACACAAACAATTTAATCTAACTAACTACATAATTATAACTTAAATATGAAAGTAAAGAAAAGATAGAGATAGTGTTGGATCGATATACTCTGACCAAACTACTTTGTAGCTTGTAAGGTTTTAACAATATTGAGTAAACTCAACACTATTAATATTGAAACACTGTTTGACCTTGTAAAGTATGCGGAATCTACTAACACAAAGCTTAAGAAGAACTTTTATATTAACCAAACTTAGAACCTGCTTTGTTACACAGATTCACTAACAATCCCTAACTATTAACTTTTATCGACTTCTAAGCTTATCTAAGACTTGTAAAACTTCTAAAACATATATATATCGACCAATACCTCTTAAGGCTCTTTATATAGATAACCTTAAGTCGGTTTACAACATGTAATCCTTGAACGACAAGTCATTATCCCTAACTAATTCTAGAATATTCTCTTAATATTACACATTAATCCTTGTCTAATATTGCACATCAGTCCTTGCATCCTTCAAAGTACTTTAAGTAATCTTCATATCAGCAGTACTTTGACTTTATTCTTCAACAGTACTTTGACTTTTGTTCTTCATGCAGCAGTACTTTGACATCCAGAAGCACTTTGATATTTCATATCCCAACAATCCTCCCCTAACTTGAACTCTACTTGCTTGATTTCAAGTTTCTTTGTTATTTATAATCTTCAAATCTTCAATCATACTTTGAGATTGTTTCTTTATTTCTTTTCTTCTATTTGTCATCTGTCAAAGTACTCTTTATCAGCATCATATCTTCCATAGCATCTTTTCAGCAACTCAGCAACATTTAGGTACCAAGATCATCAAATCTTAAAAGTTTCATACTATTCTCATCACTTCCAGGTGTGTTAACTCCTGTGAGAGGTGAATCATTGAAAATTATGATTTTTAGCAAATCATCAGCTATCAACGGATTTGATATGTCTTTACCATGAGCCGTTTGCTATGGACTAGCCAACTCTTGATCACTTGGATGTATGGTGAGTTGAGAACCTAGTTTTTGGTAAACTATCAACCATAAACGGATTTGATAAGTCTTTACCAGTAGCCGTTTGCTCTGGACTAGTTGATTCTTATGTGGATTAGATATGGTGAATCAATAACCATTTTTTGTGTAGTATAAATACTAACACCATGTGTTTCTTTTCAAATCCTTTTTCCTTTTTATCAAAAACATTTATTTTCATTTTAAAGAACTTATACTGGTTTATATCAGCAAGCAGTACTTTGACAAAGTACTGTTTGTTTTTGCAGTACTTAGAAAAATACTTTAACTTTACAAAACAAATCATACCAGTATTATGCAATATTACTCTTCAGACTTAACCCATCTAATAAATAGCTTGATAACATCCAAAGCTACTTCAGATTCCTCTTCAAGTTCCATTCCATGATCCAGCATTCTGAGCATTATTTCCCTGATCAATGGATATCTTCTCTCAGCCAACATATGAATCATGGTACCATCTTCCATCTCTAATGTATGAACTCCTGATGACTCAAAGAATCTCCATCTTGTAATTTCCCAATTTTCTTGATCATTCCAGAGAGTATCAACACTTGATTCTTCAGTATCCCAGATGGTAAACAAATCTCCAAGTAAAACTAATCCCACTTCTGAAGCTTCATTCTTTGTATAGTAAGTCTGCACTTGCACATATAAGTCATACAGATCTTCCCTTGTGATACAGTGCAACAAATCCCATAACATATAGAATGTTGTGAAGCTTTCATCTTCCCTGTGGATCATAAAATAATTTCCCTCTTTAGATTCAACCACAGAAAATAAGATTATCTTGGACTTAGTTCCAGACTCTTCACTCCTTTTGTTCTCAAAATCAACAACTCTAAAATAATTTCTGAGTTCATCAACTGTATCTTCATGAACTAGCTTCAGCCTTTTTGTCAATTTATCATCCTCAGCTAATTTCTTTCTTTTCAATCTCCTTTGCTCAGCTTGTTCCTTCCTTATATCTTCTAATTTCTTTTCTTTATCAACTTCCATAGGTACAAAGCTATCTATTTCTCTTCTGATATCTTCTTGTACTTTGTCCCATAAAGCTTTTATTTCTGGATACCTTTGTTTATGTAAGTTCTTGTATCCCTTCTTTTTTAAGAATTGCATCATCCAATTTCTTTCCTGAGCTTTGGTCATTGGCTTCTTTGTAATTGGCCTTCTGACTTCCTCCAAATACTCAGCATAATATTCAGCTTGTTGCTGTTTAGCAAGCTCTAAATCACCTGCAGTCTCTAATTCTCTAATCTGAGCAATAGAAAATTTCTTCTTCTTCTTCTTAGAGTCTTTCTGAACCATTATACCTTTCCCTTTATCTTTTGGATCTGGTTTTTCTGATTCAGAAGTACTTTCATCATCCTTTTGTGCAGGCTCAGATATATGTATTCCTCCAGTAGGTCTTCTCAAATTCATCATAACCCGAGCAATTGTTTCATCATCACTAGCAGTATGTTCTCTTTCTTCTTCTGGTATAAAAGTAGAAGGACCAGCTTCATCTGCATAATTCATTGTAGAAGGTCCAGCTGCAGTGACTTCACTTTCAATATTTCTGGAATAAGTACCTTGCTCATCAGTACCTTGCAAACTTAAGTTTTCTGCAGCAGTACTTTGAACACCAGCACTTTGAATATTCTGTGCACCTTCATCCTGCTTAACAATCTCTTGCTGATCATCTACTTGCTCATTCTCTTTTTGCTCATTCTCTTTCTCTTGCTCATTCTCTTTCTCTTGTGTAAAATTCATATCCTCTTCAACATAGCTTTCTGATATAAGAGTCTCTGGACTTAAGGAATATTTCCACAAATGAGCATCTTCTGAAATATTAACTTCAACATCATCTTTATTCAAATTCTCATCTTGATTCCTCCCCAATTTGATAAATGATGATTTCCTATGCTTCCTTTTAGACTTAGACTTTTTCTGTGTAGATTGTTGCTTCTGAGACTGCTTCTTTTCTTTCACAAAATGCCTAAAATGCTTAATAAGAGGCCAAACAAATTTCTTCAATCTGATGAACTTCTTTCTAAGACGTTTGATCTTGGCATCTTGAGCAGTAACAGTAGACTTGAGCTTCTCCAATTCCTTAGCCAAATCAGAAGTACCCGCAGTACCTTTCATTCCCTCATCTCCTCCAGATGTTTGAAACCCACCTGTAGAAGTATAATCATTGGGAGTAGGTACTGGTGAATCCTCTGAAGTAGTACCTTGAGGATCAGTACTTTGAGGAGAAGTACCTTGAGCAGAAACAGATTGATCCAAAGAAGCTGTAACTGAAGGAGTCCTTTTATCTGAAACATCATGGTGAGGAGAAACAATAGGTGGTGTGGGAGTATGCACTGAATCAGAATGCTCAGCAGAATCAGATGAAGCATCATGATCAGAGTGTGCAGAACCACTATTTTCTTCTTCATCCCTAACAGCTTGAGCTACCTCTAACATATAAGCATTAAGAGGTGTATTCCTACCCGAAAAGTTAACTCCCTTATGTGACATAAAAGTGAAAACTTTAGGTGGCATCCGAATGGTAGGTACATAATTCTGAGGTTTGGGTACACCATCTAGTGGATTTTCTAAAAGCAATTGAACCAACCTAGGATACATAAGAAAAGGTTTGCCAGCCTTAATATGAGTAAGCATACCCTCAAGAATCATGTATGAAAAATTAAAAGGCTGATTGGTAATCAGACCAACAAAAGCAGAAGCTATGGAATGACTGAATTGATCCCAAGCAGTACTCTTTGGACTTAAGCAATGCAGCAAAACATGAATAAGAAATTTCCAATGAGGACAAACCATAGCCTTCTAAAAAGTAAGCTTAGTCAAAGCACCTTCATACCCAATATCTCTGAGTGTATTCCAAACTTCTTGTTTCCCAAATAAAACAGAGCCTCCTTTATCTTCAAATAACAAAACCTCCCTAATTGAAGCCTCTGTAACACGAATAGCTCTCCCAGCAACTGTAGCAGTAATGATATCCTCTCCATCCTCAACCTGTGACTGAGCTGTATCCCAAAAAGCTTGAATCCATGGTCCAATAACCTTAGGGTTAACAAGAATGGAGTAACAGATGTTGGTACCATTGAGAAAATCAATAATGCCATGAAAATCAATGTTTGCTTGGGTTTTCTCAAGGTTTGCAATCATGTTGTGTTTGGTGTTGGTTTGTCGATTAGCCATGATGATTAGGGTTAGAATACAGAGAGTGATGATCGATTGAAAAGTAGGTATGAGTTTATATGGATGAGTAAGGTGAATAAAAGGAAAAGATATGAGGGTTATATACGGATAAAATTACAAAAAATCACGGTGAATTAATGACTTTACCGTTATTTTTGGAAGTAAATATCCCATATCTTTCGAAAGGTTGTTAGCCGCAAATCTGACCGTTGGAACAGTATCTTGACACGTCAGCGAACCCTTTAATTACACCAAGCAGTACTTTCCGTAAAGAATGGAGAAGTACTTTCCAAAGTACTTGTCTTACTCAAAATTGCAAAAATTGACCATTTGACCAAAAAATCTTAAAAAATCAATACGCATTAATGACTATCACCACATTAAATACCAAAACAACCAGGGTAAGTGAACTTCAATACACTTCAATAAATACCCATTAACCTTCATCTTGCTTATAAAAGCAACTTCACCAATAACTTTGAAAACACCAAATCATCTCAAAACACAAACAAGTAAGCAGAATGAGTGACATACCCATTGTTAACATCTCTTCAGACTCAGAGGGTACCACATACTCAGAGATAAGTTACTACTCTGATTCTGAGTTTGAAGATCCAGGATGGTTAGACTACTTTCCTCCTAATGCTCAGTGGATGGGACATCAAGAAGCTGCATCAACAATGAGTGCTGCCCATTCTACCATAACTGATGCATGCAGTACCACCAGCAAAAAACCTAAAAAGAAAGTTGGTTCTGGTTCATCTTTGGCTAAAGAACTTCCACTTGCTTTGACTCAAGCTCTGGAATCAGCTATCCAGAACATGAAATGGCCTGCTCCAAGAAAAGAAAGATCTCCCAAACAGGTACTTGGCCTGGCCTGCCCAAGAAAACAGACTTCTTTTGATGACAAGAGAAGGACTGCTCAGAAGGGAAAGCACAGCTATGAGGGCAAGGGTAAAAGGCCTATGGAGTAGAGTGTGGAGCCTGGTAGTAGATGGATGTAGTCTTGTGTTTGTGTTGTGGTTGTGGTGTCTATGATGTCTGTGTCATGTACTTGAAAGTAAGAATGTAGTTGTACTTCTTGAATCATGAATAAAATTCTTACTTTGGAATGATACATGTAGCCTCCCCTTAAATAATGACTAACTAAAAACTACTAAAGCCTCCCCTCAAAAATAGCTTACATATTAATCATGCCAATACTCACAACTAAGAAAGTAAATCTTGAAACATCAAAGCCTTTTGTGAGTAGATCTGCTACATTATCATCAGTATGAACTTTAACCACATTAATAAGCCTTTGTTCATAGCAATCTCTTATGAAGTGATGTCTAATCTGAATGTGTTTGGTTTTAGAATGATAGACTGGATTCTTAACAATGCAGATGGTACTCTCATTATCAATGTTGATGGGAGTATTCTTGAAATTGAACCCATAATCCAAAAGCTGATTCTGCAACCAAAGTACTTGTGCACAACAACTTGCAGCAGCTACATACTCTGCTTCTGTAGAAGAAGTTGCTGCAATTGTTTGCTTCTTACATTGCCATGACACTAATCTGCTTCCAAGGTATTGGCATCCTCCAGTTGTGGACCTTCTATCATAGTTATCTCCAACATAGTCACTATCTGAGAAGGCATGGAGATGGAAAGGTGAATCCCTAGGATACCATAATCCTAGCTTAGGTTGTTGCCTAAGATACCTGAAAATCCTCTTGAAAGCATTCAAATGAGATACTTTAGGATTAACCTGATGTCTTGCACATAAGCTCACAGCAAAAGTAATATCAGGTCTTGATGCAGTTAAATACATAAGACATCCAATCATAGACCTGTATAGTGTGACATCAACATCTTCTCCATCTTCATCTTTTCCCAAAGGTTTGTTAGTATCCACTGGTGTAGATGTAGGCCTAACAGTTGTAAAAGTGAATCTTTTGAGAATATCTGCAACATACTTATCTTGACAAATATAAATCCCACTGCTTGACTGTTGTACTTGAAGGCCTAAGAAGAATGTTAATTCTCCCATGGAACTCATCTGAAATTCTTTCTGCATAAGATCTTCAAATTCCTTCACCATAGATTGCTTGGTAGCACCAAAAATAATATCATCTACATATACTTGAACAAGCATAATATCCTTCTTATCTCTCTTGATAAACAAAGTTTTGTCAATAGCTCCTCTTCTGTAACCATGTTGCAGTAAAAAGTTGGAAAGCCTTTCATACCAAGCCCTTGGAGCTTGATGAAGACCATAAAGAGCTTTTATTACCTTGTAAACTTTGTTTGGATGTGCAGGATCTTCAAAACTAGGAGGCTGTTTGACATAAACTTCTTCTGTGATTTTGCCATATAGAAAAGCACTTTTAACATCCATCTGATATACAGGGAATCCCATATAAGATGCAAAAGCCAAAAATAGCCTAATGGCTTCAAGTCTTGCCACAGGAGCAAAAACTTCATCATAGTCTACTCCTTCTTCTTGTCTATATCCTTGAGCCACTAACCTTGCCTTGTTCTTGATCACATTACCTCTTTCATATCTTTTTACTCTGAAAACCCATTTAGTTCCAATAAGTTTCTTTCCATCAGGTAGATCACATAATACCCAAACTTCTTGAAGTTTAAACTGTAGAAGTTCTTCTTGCATAGCTTCCACCCAGCTTTCTTTGGCTAGTGCTTGTTTGATATTCTTGGGCTCTTCCTGAGATAGAAAACAAGCAAATAAACACACCTTCTGATCCTTGTGATTCACCCTGTTTTGCTTGTAGATAAAACTAAGTAAAGAAGTATGTTGTTGAGACACATTCTTAGCCTTAGTCCTTGTGAGCACCCCTGATGATGAGGGTCCAATAATATTGATAGCAGGATGAGTTTTAAGAATTCTGAGAGTTGAAGTTGGTGGAACTTCAAGATTATCTTCCAAATTAGTGATATCTGGATCTTCATTAGAATCTGAGAAAATGCCTTCTTGATCCAATTCATCATCAGTATCTTCTAAAGTAATGGTGTTTGGATCAGCAGTATCTTCTAAGTCAGGCATATGAGGATCATGAACAACATCAGTATTTTTCCAATTTGAAGTATCCAAAGGTTGAAAAGTACTTTCAAATGGATTAGAAGTGCTGGCTGTTTCTTTTGCTTTCTTCTTTTCTGCTTCATAGGCTCTCCTTTGTTCATCATCATATGACTTAGCCATTGTTTCTTGAAAAAGCATTCTAGAAAGTTCATCTTAAATGGCTTGATCTTCTGCAGATACTGGTATCTGTGGTGGAACAGTACTTTGAGGATCAACAGTACTGTTAGGTACAACCGTACCTTGAGGCTCAGAAGTACTTTTCTTCTTATCATTGGCATTATCTTTTGGCTCATCTTCAGATCTTAAATTAACATTATGAACAATGTACTGTGCTTCATCTTCAGTGGGAGCAGCTTGATTTTCTTCCCTTACAGGTACATAATTCATTGATGAAGACATTAAATCAAGATCAAACATCCAATCAGGACCTTTACCTTTAGAATTCTCTTGTTCTTCCAAAAAATCAACATGAAGACATTCTTGAACTTTCTTGGTAACCCTATTGTACACTCTGAATCCTTTGCTATTTGTACAATATCCCAATAAATATCCTTCATCTGACTTCCCATCAAATTTGCCCAAATTATCAGCAGTATTTAAAATGGTTAGGGGACATCCAAAAGGTTTCATAAACTTGATACTTGGCTTCTTTCCCATGAGTACCTCATAAGGTGTCTTCATTTGAGGTTTAGTCACTGATACTCTATTCAACACATAGCAAGCAGCACTTACAGCTTCAGCCCAGAATGGAACTGGTAGTTGAGAGTCTGCAAGCATTGTTCTTGCTGCTTCTATAAGAGTTCTATTCTTTCTTTCTGCAACTCCATTTTGTTGAGGAGTTCTAGCAATACTGAACTCTCTTTTAATTCCTTTCTTGGCACAGAATTCATCCATAAGCTGATTCTTGAACTCAGTCCCATTATCACATCTAATGCCTCTAACCTTGAGCCTTAACTGATTCTCTAATGCTATAATTAGGTCATGAATAGCATCAAAAGTTTCATCTTTAAAACATAAGAAAAAGACCCAGCTAAATCTACTGCAGTCATCTGTAACAACCAAACAGTACTTCTTCTTGTTCAGACTGACAACTGAAACAGGTCCAAACAAGTCCATATGCAGCAATTCCAAAGGCTCTTTAATAGTCTTCTCATCAATCTTCTTACAAGAGGCCTTGTGCTGTTTACCCTTCTTACAAGCAAGACATGTGTGATCATTCTTAAATGTCTTAGAAGGTAAACCTCTAACTAAATTTCCTCTGACCAGCTTATTGATGTTCTTGAAATTCACATGTCCCAGTCTTCTGTGCCATTGATGTGCTTCCTCCATAGATGCTCTTGCAATCAAACATGTTGCTTTTTCAGCAGAATTCATATTCTTCAAATCTATGCTGTACACATCATTAGTTCTTGGTGCTCTCAGTAACACCAAGTTTCTGTCTTCTAACTTGAAATCAGGAGAAAGTATAAGACATTCTGTGTCAAAGAATAACACAGGGTACTTCTTATCATAAATCTGAGAGACTGACAAAAGATTGAATTTGAGCTCCTTCACATATCTAACATCTTCAAAATCAATGTTTCCTGCCTTGATTGTTCCTTTGCCAGTAATTCTTCCTCCATCAGGATCATTCCCAAATGCAACTTTTCCTCCATAATAAGCTTTAAAATCTGACAAGAGCTCCTTTTCTCCTGTCATACTCCCAGAGCAACCACTATCTACAATAAGATGATCTTTAAGCTCCTCCTCTGGGTTGCCCTGCATTAACATGAAAAAGGTTAGTTATTTTTAGGAACCCAAGCCATTACTGACTTGTGTTCCCCTTGTGGAGTGACATACTCAAAGTTTTTGAGTATGTAATCACCACTGTCTTTGAAAACATGATCAAGAATTAAGGTTTTTGTTTCCAAAACAGTTTGTTTTTCATGATCAATTTTCCCTTTTTCACCCTTAACTTCTGAAAGTACTGGTTCTACCCCAACAGTACTTTCTTTCTTAACCCATTTTGTTGTGACTTTAGGAGTTGGGTTCTATGTCCTAGCATCTTTTCTTGTGTTGTAAGTCTTTCTAGGGTTGTAATGACTGTAACTCTTAGGTCTTACACTTGAGTGTTTGCTAGAAACATTAGGGAACTTTCTATCAGTACTTTGTGAAGGTACTGATGGTTTGGAGTATGACCTTTTCTGATGAGGGTACCTAAAGTCTTTTGAGAAATTACAGTGGTTAACCCTATTTGAGTAATTCCAAACTGGTTTGTTATCCCTTGGCCTATTCTCTCTATAACTTGGTTGTGCAGTTCTGGTCTTAGGATATTTACTAAGATATTCTGAATGATAATTACAATCTTTAATCAGATGATTAGGACTATAACAAACATAACAGACCTTTGGACCAATATCCCCAAATCCCCTTCCATAAGTGTTTCTAAAATTAGCAGTATTTTGAAAGAATTTTCTTTGAGGTACTGCTGAGTGATCAGCAGTTGTTTGAAAAGTGTTTGAAGGTACTGCTTGTTTTGGAAACATGATCTCTTCAACCTTAGGTGCTTCAACAGACTTTTCTAAAGTTTCAGGACTAAATTTACTTTTAAGCTTTTTCCTAAACTCTAGATTATCTACACCATAACAATCAACATCTTTTCTAGGTTGTTGAAAGCTACCTGGGGGGTGAGGAACTGCATTATAACCCTTTTCTTTCTGAAATACAGGAGGTGTTTGACTAGGGGATTCCTCATCACTAGAAGTGTTTTCATCTAGACTTAGGAACTCTTCATCACTAGTGGAGGTATCAACAGTTAGATTTAGTTCCTTGCTCTTAAATGGTATTCCTTCATTACTATCATAACCTAGGCCTGTCTTGATATTAGATGTTCTTTGCTTTTCAACAAATTGAACATGTGACACACCTGCCTCATTCCAAACAGCAAGTTTTTCTAACAACTTATCCCTTTCAGCAGTCACTTTCTCTAGTTCAGACACCTTGCAACCTAGTTTCCATTCATTCAACTTAACTAGATAATCCTGTTGTTTATATGTTTCAAGCCATGCTACCTCATTGTTTTCATGTGTAAGGATTTTGGCCTCCATTGACTCTAAAGTTAATTGATAACCTGTTATCTCAGCCCTAGCTTTTTGAAATTTATCTCTTTCAGCTACATACTCAGTAAGTAACTTTTGATACATATCATTACACTTAGAGCATACCTCAGATTTGGTGGATGGACTTGGTGAAGCAGCTGAACTGTTTCTTCTTCAAACTCCATGCTCCAATCAAAGCTTCCTAACTCATCTCTTGACTCCAAAGCAGCATATCCAGGCTCTTCATAAAATGCTGTGCTCCAATCTTCCAAGGCAACCATTGAATAGGTTATAGGTTCTTCATCAAACTTATTGGACCAATCAATCTCTGACAGATTCTGTTGAGCAACCAAAGCTTTTGGTTTTGGTTCAGTAATTGGAATCTCTTTTCTTTCAGGCTTGGGTGGTTCAATCATCTTGTTTGCTTGATACTTTGCAAATTTGCACTCCCTTGCAAAGTGACCAGTCCTTAGACAGTTGAAACATTCAATCTTGGATTTGTCAAATGTTATGCCTTGTTTAGCTCTGAAGTTGATGCCTTTACCTGTCTTGTTCACATACTTCTTAATCCTTGCAGTGAGCATAGCAACTTGCCATCTGATATCAATTTCTTCCAAAGCATCATCATCTATTTGCAATACATCTTCTTGATAGGTGACAGGCATAGATGCTTGTTGAGCAAAGAATGAACATAGAACTTCATCTGAGGTGGGGGTTAGTGATTGTGATGAATTGGTGGTGACCATTGTTGTGCAAGGAACCTGTGTTTCATTCACAGTACTTTGAGTAGGGTAAGCAGTACCTTTGTGAGAAGTACTGCTTCTCTTTTCAGAAGAGACAAAAGCAATGTTCTGTTGAGAGCTTGAACCTATAGTACCATTCATCTCATGCTCATACACCTTCAGATTGTTGTAAAGATCATCAAAGTCCATAGTATCCAGCCCTGATTGTCCTCTGATCATAGTAGCAACTACATGCCATGCTGATGGCAAACTTCTTAAGAACTTCAAATTGGCATCTTCAACTGATGCCTCAGCATCATATAGTTCTAACATACTCAAAAGATGTTGAAATCTTTCATATGCAGAATCAAGACCTTCTCTTTCACCAACAGTGAAAGTTTCAAATTGTTGCTTCAGCAAATTCCTATGCATCTTTTTGGAAGCATCATTACCTCCAAACTTCTTCTTTATTGCAGCCCACAGTTGTTTGGCATTTTTGGCATCATGAAACTTTAGTAGGTGACCATCAGGAATAGCAGAAAGCAGTATGTTGAGAGCTTTGTCTTGATTTCTTTTGGTAGCAGCAGGTACAAGTATTTTTGGTGGTGTTGGTTGTCCAGGTACCTCAACTGGTTCTTCGACTTGCATGTTACCATTGACAATCACATCCCACAAGGCATGGTCTGTGATGGCAATGTACTGCCTCATCTTCATGGCCCATAGATTGTACTCTCCCTTCTTAACAATAGGAATTCTAACAGCAGTAATTGAGGGAGCAGGTGCAGCATCTGTCGACATCTTAAAAGGGTTTGTAGTGAAATCGGTTTAAAGGTTTTAAAGGTTTGTCTTCTTAATCAGAGTTTCCAACACAAGCTCTGATACCACTTGTTGGATCGATATACTCTGACCAAACTACTTTGTAGCTTGTAAGGTTTTAACAATATTGAGTAAACTCAACACTATTAATATTGAAACACTGTTTGACCTTGTAAAGTATGCGGAATCTACTAACACAAAGCTTAAGAAGAACTTTTATATTAACCAAACTTAGAACCTGCTTTGTTACACAGATTCACTAACAATCCCTAACTATTAACTTTTATCGACTTCTAAGCTTATCTAAGACTTGTAAAACTTCTAAAACATATATATATCGACCAATACCTCTTAAGGCTCTTTATATAGATAACCTTAAGTCGGTTTACAACATGTAATCCTTGAACGACAAGTCATTATCCCTAACTAATTCTAGAATATTCTCTTAATATTACACATTAATCCTTGTCTAATATTGCACATCAGTCCTTGCATCCTTCGAAGTACTTTAAGCAATCTTCATATCAGCAGTACTTTGACTTTATTCTTCAGCAGTACTTTGACTTTTGTTCTTCATGCAGCAGTACTTTGACATCCAGAAGCACTTTGATATTTCATATCCCAACAGATAGATAGATCAAACCACAACACACGGTATTTATAGTGGTTCGGCTACGAAGCACCTCTTCGCCCTACTCCACTCCTCGAGTCACCTACTCAAGACTTTTCCTTCACTATGTCAAAAAACTCCCTTTTTGGCGGAGAAACCTTACACAACTTTCGCTTACTCCAATTAACGACACCAAGCTAGATGTCGAGTCCTAATAGTAGCTAGAACCAATCTCACACCACTACACGCCTTCTTCACAACTTATACACACCACTACTTCACAACTACACACTACTTCTACTTCACACCAGGACTTCTTCAATACTAGATTTACAAACCCACCTAGATCTACCAATTACAATCACTACACAACTTTACAATAAATACAAGCTACACAACTAATCTTCAATACTTCTTGATTTTAGATGAAAGGAGTATTCTTCTCTTGCACTTTGAATAATGAGGGATTAGATCACTTGAAACAATACTAATATGTTTATGATCAAAGGATTTAGAAAGGTGTTTTGAGAGAATTAGAAAAGAAAGTTTTAGTGCAAAAGGTGAGGAAAAATTTCATATTTGAACCAGTATTTATAGGTAAAGAGTTTTGACAGAGGAGCGTATGCCGGCCCCCTTAATTGTGTGCCAGCCCCCTTAAAATTAAGGGGGCCGCCCCTTATAATTAAGGGGGGGCGCCCACTGTAACGGCCTGAACTTTTTGTCCTTTCTGGGGAAAGTTTATTTGGTGAAAATTTAACTGAATTTGGTTGAAAATTTGAATTCATTTATTTATTATGAAATAAACATTTTCCTTTAATTACCAAAAATATTTTTCTTAAATATATAAAATGTTTATACCATTTTATATAATTTTCAATTTTTAAATAAACCTTCCTTTGATCATAAAATGTATTAGGCACTTGTTTATTCATACCTTAAGTGTATTAGTTGGATATAATGATATTTTGTCACTAAATACTTATTTACGTAATGATTTTACGTTTAATGATTTTACATTTTGTGATCGTCAAAACATAGGGATATCGAGAAATATTAATAATGTTTTTACGCATTATTTATATGAACAATCTCCCCCTTTTTGATCATTACAAAATCTAAACTCATTAAATCAAAAATTATTATATATGCAATTATTTAGTTAGTTTATATCACTTCTCCCCCTTTTTGTGAACATCAAAAAGGTTGTCTCGAAGTCGGATGAGCTCCCCCTTGATGTGTACTCCCCCTCGTTTTAAGGTTACAAGACAAGTAGAGATATGGAATGCTTGCAAAAATATTTAGAGCATACAATATATATGCATGCAACAATTATATATTATATATATAAATAAAACAAGCAATATAAGCATGGAAGGAAACACTTCAATAATTTGATGAAAATACAAACAACATACATCCAAGATGCATGAACAATACAACTAATAAACTAAAGCCTTAAGGGCTTACAAGCAACCAAAACTCTAATAGAAATGTTTTTCCTAGAGCTTGCCATCAAAATGGTTTAAACATTTTTATTTTCCAAATATGAGCCATGCTTAGTTTGGGAGGAGCAATGTTGTAGGTGGAGATGATGGAGTTGATGGAGGTGTGTTTGATGTTGATGGAGGTGGAGGTGTGGTTGATGTTGGTGGTGGAGGTGTGGATGTTGTTGGTTGAGGTTGAGGGAACAAGCTTTCAAGATATGAAAACATGTAGTGGATTTCATCTCTTAAGCCAAAGATGATGGTGCGGTTATGGATGCAACAAAGGCAAGTATCACCATGAGCTTCAAGCAAGCTCCATGGGATGGGATTGAAGTTTGGTGGATTGAGTGGTGATGGTGAAAATTGTGCATCAAGAGGTGTGATGGGAGATAATGAAAGAGTGATGTCTAAGGTTGCATTTTCATGAGGTGGTGGTGGTGGAATTCTTGGTGGAGGTGAAAGGTGAGTGTTGATGTAGTCATTGATGGATGATGATAATGGTATGGAAGATGTGGAGGTTCCATGTGTTGATGGTGTTTTGGATGGTGCATTTGGAGCACTTAGAGATGAACATTGAGGTGGTGGTGATGGAGTGGTATTGTCTTCATTAGTGAGATTAATAAAGAGTTGTTTTGGTGGTATGATAATAAGCTTTTGTTTCTTGGCTTTGTTGGAGGTGGTGGTTTTTGGTGATGACATGATGAATTGGTTGAGGTTGATGAATGTGATGATAATGGAGTGTGGATGAAAGGTGTAAAGGGTTATATAGCATGAAATCATGTTTAGAAGTAGAATTAATTTGAAATTGCATTGTTAGATTCCAAAATCAGTTTAGTTTTTAAGGGAAATGGTAGCTGGGACTAGCAAAAGGAGTCACAAGTTGCAAAAGAAAACAGTGTAAAAACTGTTCCAGATGGCCGGTCCCCTTAATTCGTGGCCGGCCCCCTTAAAATTAAAGGGGCCGCCCGTGTTAATTAAGGGGGCCGCCCATCTGGTAAAATCCCAGATGACTAAATTTCAATTTTTTTCTAAAAATGGTTTATTTTGGTTTTGTGTTTGCAGCAAGCTCTATTGGAACACTTTATTTTAGTTTTGGTCTATTAGAGAAGCATATATGTAATCATACACTAATCATGCAAGCATAGAATAAAAGCAAGTATAAAAAAATGCATACATGTAGAGCAACTAATAATAATAAGTCAACTAATAAAGTTCAAATGTATCTAAAATCATAGCAACAAATATTAATTTCCGAATATATGTCGGAAATATAGCACACAAGAAACAATTATTCAATGAAAGCAACACACTAATAGTTCAACAAACACGATCATCCAAAGCAAATAATAAGACCCCCATCACTTCTTCTTCTTGAACAATCCTCCAATCGTCTTAGCAATGGACTTGAAGCCTCCTCGCATCTCCTCTCGTATCCTTCGGTTTTGATTGAGCAAATCGGTTTGTCTCTCAAATAGTACTTGGTTAGTTTGAGAGGAAGGAGATGGCACTTGGTAATTGTCTTCTTCAAGTTCTTCCAAGTCTTCAAGAAACGTATCGGGAGAGGAAGCACGATGAATAAATTCATCCTCTTCGTCATCCTCTCGACGAGATGATGAGCCATGAAAACTATGACGACGAGATTTACCCTTATCACTACGAGGTTTACGGGTTTGTTTAAGAACGAGAGGATGTAAGGTCGGATAGATGGACTCATGGATACTACCATCAAGATCGGGATAGTGCTCGATAACATGGCGATAGAGATGAGTGAGGAACATTCCATACGGAAGATTTGCTTTAGGAGTAGCTCTTGCACGTTCAATGCACTTGATAAAGAAATAAGCCAAATTGTAATGTTGTTCGGCAACAATACAATACAACATATGAGCGAGGCTAGCCGGGAGATGGTCACGGTGGCCTCCGGTACCAAACTCATTCTCACGAATGAGTTCTTCCCAACGCTTCATGTCGGGGCTTAATTCTTTGAGTAGAATTTGGTTTTCGGTAATATCGACATTTTTGGATTTGATTTTTCGAGTGGTAGTTTCACGAGTTAAACCAAGCATTTAAAGAATTTCGAGTGGAGAAGTAATTTCGGAGAAATAAGGACCAAAAGTTGGACGAGAATATTGAAGGGCACCAAGATCCCATTCGTTTGTGAAAATGGATTGACCGGTGAAAGGAATTTGGAGGATTTGACCGAATTGTGCAAGAGTTAGAGTAATGAATTCATGTTGGATCATCAACGAGATGAAAATAGAACCAAAATCATCAGTTTGGACCTTGACTTGGCTATAGAAGTCGAGAATGAAGCGAGGAATAATGGGTTCATTTATTTGGAAGAGACATTCAAAACGGATATTAGTGAACATACGATCGATGAAATCGGATTGATAGTAAGTGGGATGTACGACACGACCTTCATGAATATTTCTATCTTCAATTTGACGATAGAAATGAGCAATGAAAGGAGAGGTGGCGGGAAGTTGAGAGACTTTGGGAATATAGTTTTTGGTTAAGGAAATATCTTCGGTAATAACTTTGGGCATTGTCACCTAAACACAATAACAACAAAATAAAATTAAAATAAAGTTGACGTTAAAATATTATGCTTATATTTTTATGACATATGTGGAACGTAAACATACTTCGACTCTAAAGACCTTTAACTTAAGAAGTAGTTTACCATATTCCTTATTTTTATTTTTAACTTGTGTTAGATATATTTTACGATGTTTATCAAGTTGTTATGGGATAATCCAAACGCCCCTTTAAACATCTTAATATATCATGAAAATTTGCTAGATGTACATTAGATTGTATAACTAGCTATTTCTAACAAGTTTCTTATGCAAATGATTTGTTTCGAAAAGAATTGTTTATATTTTGACTCAAAAATACTATTTTTCTAGTTAAACCAAACGCTTCCTTATCTAAGAAATTTACTACCAAAATATCAATATATATATGAATTATATATCCTGACAACTCTAAAATGCTAGTTTTATACTTATATTCATGACGATGTATTGTAGAGGTTATATTGGATAATTTTCGACACTATTTGGACATGATCCAAACACCTTCTTATCAAACCAAAAAAAAAATATATATTTTTACTTCACCGAAAAATTTGTTTTTGTGATTAATAAGTTATAAAACCATAATGTGATATGTTTTAACAAGTTTTTGTAGCATTATTCTACAATGTGTATAAGCAAAATTTGAAAATAAGTGTATGAACTTTTTCAAAAATTTTCGACAAGAGGGTTTGTAATTTTTAGTTTCTAGTGTTAATTATACATTCTAATCCTAAGAGAAGCATTTAGTTATGGAAATCCTAGACTCAATATGAAAGAAACTTGAAATTGAAGATTTTGAAATAAAAAGCTTAATCATGATTATGGCCAAATTAGATGAAATTAAGAGAAATGTGTTATGAAAAACTTACAATACCTGTTGCTAATCGTGTTATAAGTATTTGCCCTTTGTTAATTGACCTTGATATGAAGATTTGAGAATGGATTTTGGATGGTTTTGGGGTTTAAAATTCGTCACAGCGGCAGTAGGAGTGAAGGGAGGAGAGAAAATGGAGTGTTTGGTAAGTGAAATAAGGAGGAAAAATGAGTGGAATACGTCAGATGGCCGGCCCCTTTAATCATTAAGGGGGCCGCCCCCTTTTACACTGTCGGTCCCCTTAATTTTAAGGGGGCCGCCCAGTTAAATTTTGACTTTCGCGGCTTAGATTCAGAAAAATAAAAATAAGTATATATATATATATATATTAGATTTTTTTAATCAAAAATACGTTAGAGAGAGTTCGCACGAAGAGAATTACTTGACATTTTATTTGACGTTTCGTCAACTAAAATTTCTTTGATACTTTTGGATAAAAATGATCAAGCCGTCAAGTTTACGATGAAAATTAAAATGTGGAAGGTATATATATGTGTGTGTGTGTATATATATATATATATATATATATATATATATATATATATATATATATATATATATATATATATACGTGGGAATCGCATCAGGCTTTACCTCTCAAGGGATCTTGAGAAGCTTACAACCCCCACCAGGCAGTGTACCTGATCGTTGTAGTATAGTATAGTGACAAGTACCGGGGGATTGATCGTTCAGCTAGGAATAGTGTCGCTAGGATTAGAAAACCTAAATACTAGTTCTAAAGATGAGGGATGATTATTTTTGTATTTTTATATTTTTTAGAAAGCAAGTAAAAATCTCGGGTTTGAAGGATTAGGGCGGAATTAGTTGCTAGTCAACTAACCCAATACTAAGATGCAATCAAAATAAAATACTAAAAATGAAAATAAACTAAATTATACTAAGGTTGTGAGCAATAAGTGGAGAAATTGTGTTTACTTAGATTTCACTACTCCCTAGATATCTTTTACACGTTAATTACTTGTTATAGTTGCGTAGATGACGGATTGTATTCCTTAATATCATTCATGGGGTGGCGCACTTAATTCCCCAATCCTATGAGCTCTTATCTCCTCCTATGCCATGCCCGGCACAACCATAGGGATTATAAACAGTGGCTCATGCATTAAATACAACCAATAAAACCTAGTGCACATCAGTTCATGTTTCCTAAGACGTTCAAGCATGTTACCATTTGGAGATCTGCCAGTTTTCTTAAGCCTAACATCGAATTCATTCATCCAATACAACCATAAACAAGTAATCAATACATAATTAACATCTAGGTTTCATTAGATCCAAGCAAACACAAGATAGATCTAGCCTAGCATGATGGAATTAAGACAAGAACAAGATATAGACAACCAACACATAGACATATTGATTGAATTAAAAGAATACTTATCTCAATTACACATGAAAGGTATCAAGGGCTTAGAACCCTTGAAAAACCTGTAAAATTCGCACCAAGTTCGTACTTAAGGTTTCTCCAAAACTTCTGTCTTTTTAATGTGAAAATTAGAAAACTATATATAGGAAATAGGGTCTGACGGCGTCAAGACCAAATAGGTGACGCCGTCACCTCGCCGCCAAAATACTTCTCGGACTGCCTTGATCTACTTTTGACGCCGTCATGTGTTATGCATTTCCAGGCCGTCATGAATTTTACTCTTGACGCCGTCAAATCTGTACTGGGTCGTCATGGAAATTACTCTTGACGCCGTAAAGATTTTCTTCTTGACGCCGTCACCTACTGTTCTCAGCAAGGAAAATTAAGACTTTGGCGTTTTCTTCACTTTTATGCTCCAAAAACGTCCGAATTGCTTCCATTTCCTGATTTCTCTCCCAAAGTACCTAAAATCACAAAAGGAACGATTTAGGGCAATATTTGATCAAATAAATTCAATTTCGGGCTTAAATGACCCACTAAAAACGGTTCATTTTTCACCTCATCATATACCCTTACACTTTAGATTTGCTTGTCCTCAAGCAAATGCGCTTTTATTCTACTTAAAATACAAGTTAGGGGTCATTTAACACTAATATAAAAGTAATTACAACAAATAATCGTTCCACTAAAGACCAATAGACAAGCACGGAGGTCATACACAAGCACCTTACAAATAGTGTTTAGATACTCACATCTCTCGGGTGTAATAAAGTATAAATTACAATATGGAAACGGAAGATATCTCTCACTACCTGTCATAGCAAAATAGATTACCATAGGCTTGGAAAAGGATCAAACCTCCACCACATGGCGTAAGCACCTAGGATAAACTATCAAAGAGGTCTTTTAAAGGGTTGTAACGTTAGGTGTAGGGATATGAAATACACGGTTTTGTTGGATAAAGGAAGTTTTACTGGTGGCGAGTTAACAATCTTGGTTAATTACATGTACAATATGGCGTTGCTAAGCCAAGAATAGACTCGACTTAAGCTAATAAATGAAAAATAACAAAAACATAAACTGAACATAGAATAAAAAGGGATGGTAGTCCGTATGTTTTTTCTCTTTTTCTTTTTCTATATATATATTTTTTTCTTGATTTTTCGATTTTTTTTTTTTTTTTTTTTTTTTTTTTTTTTTGCATACACTCTTACCCTACCATCTAAAATAATACATCATAGGGGATGTAAATTCCCCTTACACTTGAATCTTTATATACTTTACAATAAACTAATCTAATGACTCGAATTAAGAAAATCAAAACACTTGGAGTACTTTTAAGATTAACGTACATATGGGGGTAATAAATGATGTTCTTTCCCATTACTCCATAAAATAAGTACTTTCCCATGAGTCCCAATCGTCCCAAAACAATATATACAAGGATATGACTCGACTTAGCAACCATGTAATCAATTAGATAGTTAACTTAGGGTTTAACAAATAACAATAATGCACTAAAGATAAGCGCATACACGGAAGGCTAAGGAGATTTGGGTGTACATTTAAGTGGGGTGTAACAAATTCTTCCTTTAAGTAAGATGCTTAAAGTTAGAAACGAAAAGATAGGCTCGGAGGGGTGTACTAGGGGTTTCGTGTACTAAAAATGAGTACAACGCTAAGGGTGTGGGAAAAATTAGTTGACTTAACTAGCCAAGTAATATGACTTAAATGGTCAAGTAATTGTGATACGGGTTTAACACAAGGGTGATCCTAATGCCTCTTATCATGTAGTAAATCCTACTACACGAATGTAGTCTCACTAGCGGTCTCGGGATGCATCACTAACGCAAGTTCTAGAATCTAAATGCTACCGGTACACTCATAAGCACTAATAGTAAATGCTTTTCCTATCAAATCTAAAGGCGAACCTCACATATTTGGGTGGAAAATTTTTTCTGAATATACGGTTATGTGCTAGTCATACAATCTCCTATCCATGAGACGCTTGCTATGGCTAAAGTTTCACTCCTAAATGTTGTAAAAAAAATTAAATTTGGCGCTAAAATTGCACTAACAAGTATTTCTCATAGTTTTATTACACATCTACTATCAAACAAAACAAACTCAAGCGAAAGTGCATATGTAAGGTATCATCTTTTTACCCTCCCCTTACACTTAAGATGAACATTGTCCCCAATGTTCAAGTAAAGAATGTAAAAGTGAAAAAGTAAAAAGAATGAAATCAAATACTCCCCTGATTCGCTCGGTATGGATAATAAGGTGGCCAGGTTAAATCTTCCTCTAAGAAAACGAACAATCAAAGCTTCCCTTCCAGAATATAAATCATCTTCTTGTCATACATAACCTGTAAATCCTGAGAAAACAAACAAGACAACCTCGCGTAAAATCGGCGGCATCCTATATAAGTTACTAAATCCTAGAAAACAAGATAAGATATAATGCTTGTGGAATGAAGTTTGAAGATCTCCTGGAGATTATAAAACTTAATAATTCACAAAAACCATAAGACTCCGTTAGAAAAACAAAACCGGTAAAATTTCCAGATTTTTTTACAAGTGACGCCGTCAAGAATTAATTCTTGACGCCGTCAGAAGTGACCTGCAGAAATTCTTATGTTAAGTTTCCGGAAAATTTATGGAAAAACTTGGTCCTACTTCCTGGAAAATCCTGCAAAACTTCATTATGACTCGATACAAGCATTTGACTCTAACAAATACGAATATACATGTTCATTTAATATTGTGGAGAATCATGATCGGTTTGTTTCTTGAAAACATATTTGGGGTTTCACCTTACACTTATCTTTTGCAAAAATACTTTTAGGTGGAGTTAAGACTAGGCCAAAACAACAAAGTAAAGTATTTCCACTATTTAATTGAGAAATATGATCTACCAACAATAAAAATAAAGCATGCATACGGAAGCAAATAACAAACAAACAAAATAAAATCACACAAAACATGGGTTGCCTCCCAAGAAGCGCTTGTTTTTGTTCGAGTCACGAGCCTGACTCTACCCTTATTTCACGGATAAAGGTGAGGTTTTCCCTACACTTAGGATTAAGTGCGGGTGATAGTATCGATACACACCATCTCGGTGGAAGTATGCCACGTGAGGAAAGAGTGGTGGATGAATTATACACTCAAAAGGCTGTGCTCCTATCATCATAACCTTACCTAATTCAATCGGGTTAATGGGTGTATTAAGATTTTCTCTTAGAAAGGGATCATCTTCTATCAACTTCGAGAGACTCCTAGTTGGGAATCCATCCTGACCTAATAAACCCGGTTTAAACCCATAATGTGTTTTGTGACCAATCATAAATGGGTGATGTAAGCATGTAAGGTCATTGTTCACTCCTATGTCAACTTCCTCTCTACAAGGCTTAGAGTCTACTACCTTTATCCCAAGACTACCCGGACTATATGGTTTGATGGGTGGATCGGAACCTATCTCAATTCCTAAATTCACATCCAAGGATGAAAGATTAGGTAACGGTTTTGGTTGAGGCTCTGGTTCATCAAAACTAGGAACTTCCCTAGAACTAAAAGAAAGGTCATCACTATAAGTGTTAAAACCTATATTCTCTAGTTGTGCTTGGTCCAAGGGTTCTACCTCAATTGGGGTTCCTATAGTCTCTTCTACTTCTTTCGGGTAAGTCACGGGTGGTGTGTATGCCTCAAATGATGGTAGGACTTGTGGGGTATTTGGTGAGCTTATGCTAATTACTTCATCATTCCCTATGTCACGATCACCTAAATCCTCAACATGTGTTTTATTATAATCTAACCCTAACATTTTCCCAAGTATCTCACGTGCTTCTCTAGGCATCTCAACTTCTATATCCGAATCATAAGGATCATCCTCAATATTACGACTACTATATACAAATTGCCCAAAAGATTCATCATCTGTTTCTTGAGATTCATCATCATCGATCATAAAACCTAGGTCTTTTTGATCAATGTGATCATGTTCGGCTACATCCTCCATCACATAAAGGTCACCTATGTGTTCATCCTGTATTATGGTAGGGCCTAACCATGACATGCAGCTAGGTGGCTCATACGAAACTATCCTAGGTGAAGGCTCATATGGTGCATAGGTTTCACTAAGTCAGGCATTTTCAGGGGTTGATGGAGCTCCTAAGGTGAATTCTTTAAAAGTCTTATGCACTTGGCCTCTTTTCTCAAGGTACTCAATAAAATCAATATAAGATCTTGTCCGCCTCATTTCATTCGTCCATCTTGGTATAACCAAACTGGTGTAATTATATTTTTTCAGGTAAAACTCTAATGTCAGACTTGGTGGATTCACGTTCTCCATAATGGTGAATGGAAGAGTCAATGGATTTATTTTACTAACAAAGGCACGAAGAAAAAGATAGACAAAAGAAAAACTAAAAATAAAAATAAAATCTTACTAGAAAGGAATCTAGCAAGTAGACCTAATAAAAAGAAATTCTAACCTAGACAATAACTATTCCCCAGGCTGCGGCGCCAAAAACTTGATACGTGAGAATCGCACCAGGCTTTACCTCTAAAGGGATCTTGAGAAGCTTACAACCCCCACCAGGCAGTGTACCTGATCGTTGTAGTATAGTATAGTGACAAGTACCGGGGGATTGATCGTTCAGCTAGGAATAGTGTCGCTAGGATTAGAAAACCTAAATACTAGTTCTAAAGATGAGGGATGATTATTTTTGTATTTTTATATTTTTTAGAAAGCAAGTAAAAATCTCGGGTTTGAAGGATTAGGGCGGAATTAGTTGCTAGTCAACTAACCCAATACTAAGATGCAATCAAAATAAAATACTAAAAATGAAAATAAACTAAATTATACTAAGGTTGTGAGCAATAAGTGGAGAAATTGTGTTTACTTAGATTTCACTACTCCCTAGATATCTTTTACACGTTAATTACTTGTTATAGTTGCGTGGATGACGGATTGTATTCCTTAATATCATTCATGGGGTGGCACACTTAATTCCCCAATCCTATGAGCTCTTATCTCCTCCTATGCCATGCCCGGCACAACCATAGGGATTATAAACAGTGGCTCATGCATTAAATACAACCAATAAAACCTAGTGCACATCAGTTCATGTTTCCTAAGACGTTCAAGCATGTTACCATTTGGAGATCTGCCAGTTTTCTTAAGCCTAACATCGAATTCATTCATCCAATACAACCATAAACAAGTAATCAACACATAATTAACATGTAGGTTTCATTAGATCCAAGCAAACACAAGATAGATCTAGCCTAGCATGATGGAATTAAGACAAGAACAAGATATAGACAATCAACACATAGACATATTGATTGAATTAAAAGAATACTTATCTCAATTACACATGAAAGGTATCAAGGGCTTAGAACCCTTGAAAAACCTGTAAAATTCGCACCAAGTTCGTACTTAGGGTTTCTCCAAAACTTCTCTCTTTTTAATGTGAAAATTAGAAAACTATATATAGGAAATAGGGTCTGACGGCGCCAAGACCAAATAGGTGACGCCGTCACCTCGCCGCCAAAATACTTCTCGGACTGCCTTGATCTACTTTTGACGCCGTCATGTGTTATGCATTTCCAGGCCGTCATGAATTTTACTCTTGACGCCCTATTTCGTGACGCCGTCAAATCTGTACTGGGTCGTCATGGAAATTACTCTTGACGCCGTCAAGATTTTCTTCTTGACGCCGTCACCTACTGTTCCCAGCAAGGAAAATTAAGACTTTGGCGTTTTCTTTACTTTTATGCTCCAAAAACGTCCGAATTTCTTCCTTTTCCAGATTTCTCTCCCAAAGTACCTAAAATCACAAAAGGAACGATTTAGGGCAATATTTGATCAAATAAATTCAATTCCGGGCTTAAATGACCCCCTAAAAACGGTTCATTTTTCGCCTCATCATATATATATATATATATATATATATATATATATATATATATATATATATATATATATATATATATATATATATATATATATATAGACCGAGGATCAGGTGCGGATTTCAATTTTTAGTGCGGATGTGCGGATGGATCTGGACCGCCCATTCCAGATCTGATCTTGACTTTTTGTAAAAAAAGTCAAGATCTGACGCTAATATCACGGTACCAATTGATCATGAAAACGATTTTTTTGATTTTTTTCGTTTTTAGGGATCCTTACTATTGTTGTCTTCTTTACTTTTTTTTTTTTTTTATTTTTTTAGATTTTTCTGAGCACTTTTTTTTGTTTTTGATTATGAGTGCTACGATGATATTTAGGATATTATGAGTCTTACGGTGATATTAACGATTTTACTTAAAAAGTTACGTTGATATTAGTAAAAAAAACTTAATATCACTATTTTTTTTATTACGATATTAAGAAATAGTTAAAGTGATATTAAAAAAAATTAACTTTGATATTAAGAAAGCATGATAGTTACGGCGATATTAACAATTTGATATTAAAAAAGTTATTGTGATATTAAATTTTTTATTAAAAAAAAAGTTTATGTGATATCAGAATATGATTTTGACTTTTTTACAAAAGTCAAGATCTGATCTTGACTTTGTCAAGATCAGATCTTGACTTTTGTAAAACAGTCAAAATCATACGCTAATATCACAATACCTTTAACGATGAAAATGATTTTTTTTTCGAAATTTTTTTCAGCGATTTATAATTATTTGTTGTTCTCTTTATTTTTTTTTTAATTTTTTCAGATTTTTTTGATTTTTTTCAATAAAAAAATCTACTGTGATATTAACGATTTTTAAAAAAGTCAGGATATTTACGATAATGCCACTCCGCTTTTTCAGATGGTTGACTAGATGGAGGGCTGAGATTCGTCCGTACATCCGCACTAAAATCCAAAAATATACCGGATCCCTTCCCTATATATATATATATATATATATATATATATGGGTTTATAGGACGAGAAAAAGAGAGGGAGACGAATGCAAAAGATGACGGGAGTTTGTTTCATCCATAGGTTCTTCAACTCATTTCTCTACATCAACATGAGTATATTTGAACGTTAAAGTTCAAGAAGGCCAAAAGAGGGGAAAAGAAAAGGTTCGTAAACGAAAATTTTCTAGTTCTAGAAAACCAACTAATGAGTTTTCTAGGTTATAAGAGCATATAGTATGTATAATAATAATATGTATACGTATATATATATATATATATATATATATATATATATATATATATATATATATATATATATATATATATATATAAGAAAAAAATAGCTAAGAGTAATTACAAAATAAGCTATAACAACAATAAACTAGATACTAGACTAAGCATGCAATTTTGACAT
The DNA here is from genome assembly GCA_030686995.1 of Artemisia argyi. NCBI lineage: Eukaryota > Viridiplantae > Streptophyta > Magnoliopsida > Asterales > Asteraceae > Artemisia > Artemisia argyi. The sequence goes on along the minus strand of CM060686.1, from coordinate 151,329,498 downwards.
GAAAATTTAAAAGAGACGTGTACCTTTTTGTCTTCAACAAGCAAATCTTCAAAGTCTTCAAGAGATTGCATGATCAAGTGGAAGCGGATTGAAAACCAAGCTTGCCAAGGTATGACGAATTTATCTTGTTGGTCCCCATTGTCTCATTTGACTGAAGTTGTTTGGTCCAAAGACGTTATGCATTTGACTTGGGTGCATGTATGGTGGAATCATTCCCCACGGATTGAAGTTTCACATTTGATGATTATTGTGAAAGTTTCGTCTATTTTGGTTTATTCTAGGTTGAGGAGTTTTAGACCTAGGATGAGGACTATTTGGTTTTCTAGGTGGTGGAGTTTTAGATCTTATTTTTGGCTTAGGGGGTTCTACTTCGGGTTTTAAAGATGATTTACGGAAGCTTTTAATTTCTTCATCACTTGCAATAGGTACTAATCTATCTTTCAAAAGTATATACTTTGGTTTTAACTCCAGAGGTTTTAGTTCACTAGTTTCACCTTCAAACTTTACTTTTTTAGATTTACTAGTTGATTCGTCGGTTGAGTCGTATCCTAAACCGGTTTTATCTTTGGCAATTCTTTGAGAGCTAATTATTTTACTAAGTGATTAACTACTATTTTCAAAATTTTCAAATCTAATAATTTCTTCCTTAAGTTTTTTATTCTCATTTTTAACAACTAGACATTATTTACATTCTATAATACTTTCTTTTCCTTTTTCTAGCTTTTGTAGTTTCATTTTTAATTCAAGTATTTCATTCTTTAATTTTTTGTTAGTATGTTTTAGTAGTTTATTTTTAGCTATGACTTTTTGTCCTAGTTTGCATAATCTACTATATTCGCTATCTAAATCTTTTTCATCTAACGATAAGTTATCATCACTATAGTATTCGGTTTCGGAACGTACCTCATCGGAAGATCTTGCCATGAGACACTTTTCATCTTTTGTTGTGTCTTTTTCATCATTGTCACTATCACTCCATGCTCCTCCTACAAAGGCCTTGTGGTTTTGACTTCTTGACAATTTCGGACATTCTCCAATAAAATGGTTTAGATCTCCACACTTGAAGCACTTTCTTTCATTCTTGCTAATTTTGTCGTCCTTGTTTCTTTGGAATGTTTTTCTTTCATCAAACGGTTGTCTAACGTATCTTCCTCGTCTTTTGAAGAATTTCTTGACGTCTCTTACGGCCATGGCATACTCTTCATCTTTACTTTCGGAGGTTGAGCATTCTTCGTCAATAGAGTCCTTTTTTGCTTTCAATGCAATTGATTTGGTTTTCTCCCTTTTTCCTTTGACCATTTCGGAGTCTTTCTTTATTATCACTTCATATACTTTCAAGTTTCCAATTAGCTCGTCAAGTTGTAGAGTTGATAGATTCTTTGACTCCTCAATAGCCGTCACTTTAGCACGCCACTTCGGATGGAGAGCCCTAAGAAATTTCCTTGCAAAATTTTTGCTAGAAAAATTCTCATCAAGTGCTTTTAAACTTGTGATGATAGTGTTAAATCTAGCAAAAGCATTATCAATTGATTTCTCTTCTGTAATCGTAAATTGTTCATATTGTTGTACAAGAAGATCTATTTTATTATTTTTGAATTGACTATTACCTTGGTGAGTGATTAGTAAAGAGTTCCAAATGTCTTTTGCGGTTTTACACATAATAATTCTTTCATATTCTTTGCCTGGTAAAGCATTATAAATAACCATTTTAGCCTCATTATTTTTAGCAAGTTTCTTTTTCAAATCATCGTTTTGTTTTTCAAAAGGTACAATTTCATCCCTTTTGGTTTCGGAATTATTTTGTATAGGAGGAAAATCACCATTAGTAATAACATGCCAAAGATCTAGATCTTTTGATTTCACATAAGTTTCGAATCGATTTTTCCAATAAAGAAACCCATCACTTTCAAATAGTGGTGGTCTTTGCGTAGATTGACCTTCTAAATATTTTTCAGATTCCATAGATCGTTTCAAGTTTCAAAATACAGTTTATTTTAAAAAATTTTGTTTAACGTAGCTCTGATACCAATTGTGGAAAACTAAAAGGGGGTTGAATAGTTTTACCTCAATTTGTATTTTAAAAAACTTTGTTTTATAAAAACTTCGATTCTTATTTATGTGAATTTCAACACTTGCATAACACAAATAATTTAATCTAACTAACTACACAATTATAACTTAAATATGAAAGTAAAGAAAAGATAGAGATAGAGAGATCAAACTACAACACACGGTATTTATAGTGGTTCGGCTACGAAGCACCTCTTCGCCCTACTCCACTCCTCGAGTCACCTACTTGAGAGTTTTTCTTCACTATGTCAACAAATTCCTTTTTTGGCGGAGAAACCTTACACAACTTTCGCTTACTCCAATTAACGACACTAAGCTAAATGTCGAGTCCTAATAGTAGCTAGAACCAATCTCACACCACTACATGCCTTCTTCACAACTTATACACACCACTACTTCACAACTACACACTACTTCTACTTCACACCACAACTTCTTCAATACTAGATTTACAAACCCACCTAGATCTACCAATTACAATCACTACACAACTTTACAATAAATACAAGGTACACAACTAATCTTCAATACTTTTTGATTTGAGATGAAAGGAGTATTCTTCTCTTACACTTTGAATAATGAGGGATTACATCACTTGAAAAAATACTAATATGCTTATGATCAAAGGATTTAGAAAGGTGTTTTGAGAGAATTAGAAAAGAAAGTTTTAGTGCAAAAGGTGAGGAAAAATTTCAGATTTGAACCAGTATTTATAGGCAAAGAGTTCTGACAGAGGAGCCTATGCCGGCCCCCTTAAAATTAAGGGGGCCGCCCACTGTAACGGCCTGAACGTTTTGTCCTTTCTGGGGAAAGTTTATTTGGTGAAAATTTAACTGAATTTGGTTAAAAATTTGAATTCATTTATTTATTATGAAATAAACATTTTCCTTTAATTACCAAATTTTTTTTTCTTAAATATATAAAATGTTTATACCATTTTATATAATTTGTAAATAAACATTCCTTTGATCATAAAATTTATTAGGCACTTGTTTATTCATACCTTAAGTGAATTAGTTGGATATAATGATATTTTGTCACTAAATACTTATTTACGTAATGATTTTACGTTTAATGATTTTACATTTTGTGATCGTCAAAACATAGGGATATCAAGAAATATTAATAACGTTTTTACGCATTATTTATATCAACACTATCCAGTCCTCGTAAACAGTTACTTATGCATTAAATACAACCTATAACATAATAGTACACATCTGATTACGTTTCTTAAGACGTTCACGCCTATTACCATGTAGGAGTATGGCCAGTTTTCTTAAGCCTAACACGAAAATCAATCAAGCAACAACCAATAATCAACAACTAGGTTTCATTAGATCTAAGTAAACACAAAGAGAATTAAGAAACATGTTAAAAGAAAGACAAGATAAATAATTAATCAAACAACACATAGACATATTGAATGATTAAAAAGAAAACTTATCTTCAATTGAACATGAAGAAAAAGAGGGCTTGGAAACCCTAAAGTTACAGTAAATTTCGTCTAGGGTTTTTTCTCCTAAAAGTTACACACCTAATGAATGAAAAATTCAAAACTATATATAGATTTACAGGGTGACGGCGTCAGGTTTTAGATCATGACGTCGTCAAGTCGCCGTCACTAGGATTTCGTGACGCGCAATAAACCTTCCTTGACGTCATCACTTGATACAAACTTCTAGGCCGTCTCTCTTTGTGAACATACATGACGGACTACTCTTGGTATAACGTGACACAGTCACGTGTTAATCTCCAAATTCCTTTCAGGCGCGTCAAGTGTAAATGATCATCCTCCTCTTGATTCATCATCTGACGGCGTCACTTAGTGAGTCCTGATGCCGTCAGGTACTATTTTCAGCATAGTTTCTTGACTTTGTTGTTTTCTTCACTTTTGACTCCAAAAACGTCCAAAAAGCACCATTTTTCAGAATTTTCGTCCAAAGTACCTAAAATAACAAAAGTAATGATTTGAGGTAATAGATCATAAAAACACGATATAGGGATTAAATGACCCCCTAAAAGCGTAACAAATATTTCCTTATCAATTGTCAGGATCTTATGCAACAACGCCGGTCCACCCTTCAAACCTTCTTTTGTGTGGCTTGCAATGATGCCAATTGATGATAATTCCCAAGCTACTTCGATCGACATGATCCCGTTTTCAATAAGTCAATTTTAATACTGACTGGAGCACAATGAATGGAGGAAATTACTGGGTTACAAGGACCGCGATCTAGTTTCTTTTGATACAACTGACCCGGCCTCTAGGAGGTGCATTCTTTATGATTTGTGTTGTTGTGCAATTTTGTTTTTCGACTTTTTTCTTACATTATTTTCGGCGAACGAGGAATTCAAATCCGCGTTTTGCTTTCGATGCGTAACTTTTGTAGCTTGCAAATTGCATTATGTAAGTCAGTGATTGTGATATTCAATATCTAATAAGTATTTGGTAACTGAAGTTGACATTATAATTAGTATAGGCTTAATCCAATCAGGAATATCTTAACCATAATGGAGACACTTGAAAATGTGAAATTGCAAAAGATAATACTAGTAGTAGTTTAACATTTTGTTACCTATTTATTTGTGCGATTTGTCTATTTAAGTCAGAGGTTGAAAAAGACATGAAATGAAGTTGCACGTGTGTTTGTATGCATACGTTTTACAAACGATAAATGGTGAAATGAAAAATGCATGATGATCGAAGCTTGTAATTTCTTGATAAATGATAGGCAACTGTTGCAAGATGCGCATGTGAACTTTTATCGCTCTTGGCTTGCTCAACAGGTGATACATAAACAGTTAGTAATGTGTATTAAATTTGGTCACTACTACACACAAATCTCATTAAGTAAGGTTGTTAAGGTTATTTGGTACGATTTTGAAACCATATATCTTATCTAAAAATAAAATATTTTTTAGTACATTTTTAAACCAGAAAATGATTATTTGGTCCGGTTTCTTTTCAAATGTACCGTACCAAAATTTCTTCTAGATTATTTTTTTTCTAGTACGGTTTTCAATAAACCACATCAAAAACCAATTCGCTCAAAAAAAATATTAATTTTTTTCCTTTCCAAAACCTGTAACCAAACACTATCACAATATCTTTCGCATCAGACCCAAACATTCCAGCATACACAAAAAAACATTCAACAAACTTAAGGTTCTATATAAACATCAACAAATGCAACAATCTGAGTTTAATAAGTGTTACCCATTTTAGATGTTTAGACGTCGTCATCACGAAAGTATTGAGGAGCCGCTGTGTATTTTTCACTACAAAAAAATGATGAATCTTTTTAAGTTCTATGCTAATATTTATGTTCATTTTACGTCAACATGTTGAGTGTTTAAACTTACAGATTAATGTTATGTTACATGTGATACGTCAAGCGAGTTTGACTTTAAAAAAAGACTTTTATTTCCTTTAACTTCTTTGAATTAACTGTATTGATTTAGATGTTTGATATATGGTTGAAAAACTAAAAATATGTATTTTTTAATGCCAAAACGATTAATCATTTCAAGTTTTATATAAATACTTATAATCATTTCATGACATCATTTTGAGTATTCGAACTTACAAATTAATGTTATATCACTTGTCATACATCAAGCGCGTTTGACTATCAAAAAACAAATCTTAAATTCTCTCCAACTTCTATGAGTAATTCAAAAATTATGTGTGATAAATGGTTGAAAAGCTAATGATGTATATTTTTCAATGCCAAAAATGATGGATATTTTGAAGTTCTACTCAAATATTTAACCCGTTTTATAAAAGCAGTTGAGTGTTCGCATTTACAGATTATTGTTATATCGCATGTGATATATTAAGCAAAATATTGCACCTACCAAAAAACCAAGAAATACCAAAAAACCAACAAAAAGAGTTTGTCTATTAAAAGATAATTAAATGTCCGTCGCGATGGTGTAATTTATGTAGATTAACCAGTGTTACAAAAGTCGGCGATTAATCGCTAGGCGGGGATTAACCGCACTGATTTTCACTATTCGGCCTTATTAATCTGTTTGGCAAAAAATTGGTCAATTTACCGAATAATCAGATAAAAATCGGCCAAATCAGGCATAAATCGGCCAACTCGGTTATAGATAAAAATCGGCCAAATTAGATATAAATCGGCCAAATCGGGAATAAATCGGCAAAATCGGAAAAAATCGGCTAGATCAGACAAATCGAGCATATAGTTTCAAAACTTTATTATTTTATATATAAAAAGACCAATCCGATTAAAAAAAAATCACTTTCATCATTTCTTAGAAATTAAATATCTCACAAACCGTTAATCATTACCCGAAAATAATCATACTATCATGACAAGAATTAAATCATCTTTCTATAGAAGGACACTTATATATATATATATATATATATATATATATATATATATATATACTCCATTTATAAAACATCAATAAACACATCCTAACTCCCAACCATAAAATTAAAATTCAACAATCCATACCTAATACCCAACCTAGATTAACACACACCCTACCAACATCCTAACCTAACAAACAAATACAAACCTAACAAACAAATACACCACCTACTACCATTTACCCTAATCTCATTTTTCAATTCTCTCTCATAAAAACGCACACCAAACATTTACCCTCACCTCAAAAAACACTCTCCAAAAATTAATAAACACAAACAAATACACTCTCATCTCTCCATTTACTCTCATCTCTCCACAAATTAATAAACACTCTCACATCAAACAAACATCACTCTCATCTCTCCATAAAAACATCACCACCTCACCACCATAAAATCATCACACCACCTGACCACGCCGCCACCAGAAAACCATCACCACTCCGCCACCACTTGACCACGCCGCCACCACCTGACTACGCCGCCACCACTTGTCCTCCAAAGAAAGCCCACGAAAGTCATAAACCAATGCACCACCCATCCATTTTTAAGATATTTTTGTAGATCTATTATTTTTATCGTATGTATATATATTTTTTTCATAGATCCAAACATATTTTTTCTAGATCTATGTTGACATATATAATGCCTAAAAACATTATTAAGTTTTTATCAATATCTCTATGTTTTGATCATTACAAAATATAACCTCAAAGAACTAAAACTTATGACATAAACAAGTATTTGGTGATTAATATTTCTCTTTACATCCAAATCACTTAAGGTATGAATAAACAAAGTGTTTAGTGCAATGTATGATCAAAGGGGTATTTAATTAACTAATACAAAGTTTATTTAATTATATAATCTTATTATATATTTTTGAAAAACACTTTTGGTAATAAGGAAAAATGTTTTAATCATACTAAATATATGATTTCAAATATTTAACCAAAATCAGTTAGTTTTTCACCAAATAAACTTTTCCCACTAAAAGACAAAGTTTCTGGCCGTTACAGTTGGGCGGCCCCCTTAATTATAAGGGGCGGCCCCCTTAATTTTAAGGGGGCCGGCCATGCTTTAAGGGGACCGGCCACGCTCCTCTGTCAGAAACGTTTGCCTATAAATACCACCTTAAACCTGGATTTTTTCCCCACCTTTTGCACTCCAGAACTTTCTGTTCTAGATCTCCATTTCCAATCTATAAATCCTTTGATCATACATTCTTAAATCTTTGTTTCAAAGTGATCCATACATAATCCATTCAAGTGCAAAAGAAGAATACTTCTATCCCTCAAGACAAGAAGTATTACAACTAGTTGTGATCTCCACATCTAAGTTGTTTGTGCATCATCATTGATTATTATTTCATAGTGTGATTAGTTGTGAATATTTGTTAGAGAATAGTTGTGTAGATAGTAGAAGTTGATTAGTAGTGAAGTAGGATAGTTGTGAAGATTGGTGTGTAGAAGAAGGTGTGTAAAAGATTGGTGTGTAGAAGAAGGTGTGTAGAAGATTGGTGTGTAAAAGCTAGGTGTGAAGAAGATTGGTGTGAAGATTGGTGTGAAGATTGGTGTGTAGATTGGTGTGTAGATTGGTGTGTTAATTGGTGTGTATATTGGTGTGTAAGGTTTTCTCCGCCATAAGGGAGCTTGTTGATATAGTGAAGAAAACTCTCGAGTTAGGTGCTCGGGGAGTGGAGTAGGGCAAGGAAGGTGCCTTGTAGCCGAACCACTATAAATCGCTTGTCTCTCGGTTTGATCTTTCCATCTTTTACTTATTTCATTACTTACATAATTATTGCTTCATAGTATATATACTTAGTGTTGTTCATATTGTGTATAACTAGATTTCATATAACATCGAATCTACATTTTATAAATCAACGAAAACGTTTTAAAACAATTTGTTTTATAAAAATTAAAACGACGTAAAACTATTCAACCCCCCCTTCTAGTTTTCCACAATTGGTATCAGAGCCACGTCTAGCAAGAATTTTAAAATATATTGTATTTTAAAACTTGTAACGATCTATGGAATCTTTAAAATATTTAGAAGGGCAATCTATGCAAAGACCACCACTATTTGAAAGTGATGGATTTTTATATTGGAAAAATAGATTCGAAACGTATGTGAAATCAAAAGATCTTGATCTTTGGCATATTATTACCTTTGGTGATTTTCCCCCTATTCAATATAATGTTGAAACCTAAATGGATGAAATTGTAGCTTTTGAAAAACAAAATGATGATTTGAAAAAGAAACTAGCAAAAAATAATGAGGCTAAAATGGTTATTTATAATGCGTTACCACGCAAAGAATATGAAAGAATTTTTATGTGTAAAACCGCAAAAGAAATTTGGGATTCTTTACTAATCACTCACCAAGGTAATAGCCAAGTCAAAGATAATAAAATAGATCTTCTTGTACAACAATATGAACAATTTACGATTCCGGAAAAGGAATCAATTGATAATGCTTTTGCTAAGTTTAACACTATCATCACAAGTTTAAAAGCACTTGATGAGACATTTTCTAGTAAAAATTGTGTTAGGAAATTTCTTAGGGCATTGTATCCGAAATGGCGAGCTAAAGTCACGGCTATTGAAGAATCAAAGAATTTGATGACATTGTCACTAGATGAGCTTATTGGCAACTTGAAAGTCCATGAAGAAATTATAAGAAGAGATTTGGAAACGGTCAAAGTCAAGAAAGAACAAATCAAATCCATTGCTCTAAAAGCCAAAATGGAACCTTGTGACGATGATGATTCAAGTGACGAGAGTGAAGATGAAGAATATGCGATGGCCGTAAGAGAATTCAAGAAATTCTTCAAGAGACGAGGAAGATTCACTAGATCACCACGTGACGAAAGAAAGGTGTTCCAAAAATATAGAAGTGATAATTACGTGAAAAGAAAGTGCTTTAGATGTGGAAGTCCAAATCATCTCGTTGGAGAATGTTCAAAGCCGCCGGGTTATGAAAATCAAAGCGCATTTGTTAGTGGAACATGGAGTGATAGTGATAAAGAAGAAGTGGAAAAACCAAAAGAAGAAAAGTGTTTTGTGACAAATGCAACCGACGAAATATGCCTTGGAATTGACTTGGAGCCTAACGAATGGATCAAGGATAGTGGATGCTCGAGGCACATGACGGGGAATCGCAAGCTATTCTCTACATACAAGGCATACAATGGAAGTAACGTTATTTTCGGTAGTGACTTGCGTGGAAAAATTATTGGCAAAGGTACGATTTCTCAAGACTCACTTACTATTGAAAATGTTAAACATGTAAATAATTTAACATATAACTTACTTAGTGTAGGCTAAATATGCGATAATAAATGTAGAGTTATCTTTTCCGAAAAAGATAACGAAATAGTTAAGAATGGAAAAATTATAGGTAGAGGTATTAGGAAAGGAGGAGTATATGTTATGAAACTAGGAAACAAACCTGAAGATAAGATATGCCTAACGACCCTAGATGAAAACTCTACATTGTGGCATAGGAGATTAGGACATGCTAACATGCAACAAATACAATCTTTGGCCTCTAAGGAATTAGTTAGAAACTTGCCTAATCTAAAATATGACAAGCATTTTTGTGATGCATGCAAAATTGGAAAACAAGCTCATGCTAGTCACAAAGCTAAGAATATAGTATCCACTACTAGGTGCCTAGAATTATTACATATGGATCTTTTTGGTCCATCCGCTGTGCGGAGCTATGGAGGAAACAAATATACCTTAGTAATAGTAGATGACTACTCACGATACACGTGGACTAGGTTTTTAAGTGACAAAACCCAAGCCTTTGAAAAATTCGAAATATTTAGTAAAATGATTCAAAATAAATTAGGATGCTCAATAGTTGCCATTAGGACGGACCATGGTAGGGAATTTGATAACGAAATACAATTCGGAAAATATTGTGAGTTAAATGGAATATCTCACAATTTCTCCGCTCCTCGTACTCCTCAATCAAATGGGGTAGTAGAAAGAAAAAATAGGTCACTACAAGAAATGAGTAGAACTATGTTAAATGAACAATCCATTCCACAAAAATTTTGGTGTCACGCCGTAGATACATCGACTTATATTTTAAATAGGGTATCAATTAGAAGAATTCTAGGAAAAACTCCTTATGAGTTATTAAGAGATAGAAAACCAAACTTAAGCTACTTTAGGGTATTTGGAAGTAAATGCTATATTTTAAACACTAAGGATTACCTCACTAAGTTTGATCCAAAATCATATGAAGGAATATTTTTAGGATACTCACAAAATAGTAAAGCATATATAATACTTAACAAACACTCCATGAAGGTAGAGGAATCACTAAATGTAACATTTGATGAAACACCACCACCTCCTAAAACGCTACCTTTAGAAGATGATAATTTACTCGAAGATGAAGCCATTGAGGTTAGTAAAACAAAACCCATAGGAAATGATAATGAAGACATCCACTTAGAAAATAACGAAACTATTAATATTAAAGAATCTAGATCACATCCATTAGATAATATAATAGGACATCTTAACCAAAGAACCCTTAGGTCACAAGCCCAAGATAAAAACAACTTCTTTTGTTTCCTCTCAGCAATTGAACCTAAGAATATTAGTGAGGCTTTAAAGGATGAAAGTTGGATTATAGCTATGCAAGAAGAATTAAATCAATTTAAGGCAAATGATGTTTGGGAACTAGTCCCAAATCCAAAGGATATGACCATCATAGGAACCAAATGGGTATATAGAAATAAGTTAGACGAGAATGGAATAGTTACTAGGAATAAAGCTAGGTTAGTTGCCCAAGGTTATAATCAACAAGAAGGAATTGATTATGATGAAACTTATGCCCCCGTAGCTAGACTAGAATCAATTAGGATATTACTTGCCTATGCTTGCGCCCTAGATTTTAAGTTATTTCAAATGGATGTGAAAAGTGCATTCCTTAACGGTTTTATCAATGAGGAGGTATATGTGGCACAACCTCCAGGATTCATTGACTTCGCAAAACCTGATCATGTTTATAAGTTAAAGAAAGCTTTGTATGGACTCAAACAAGCTCCCAAAGCTTGGTATGATCGATTAAAAGCTTTTCTTATTAAACATGATTATTCCATGGGAATGGTAGATAACACTCTTTTCACTAAAAGGAAAGACCCAAATCTCATCATTGTTCAAATATATGTTGATGACATTATATTTGGATCGACTTGTCAAGACATGTGTGATGAGTTTGCCAAAATCATGCATGATGAGTTTGAGATGAGTATGATGGGTGAACTCAACTTCTTCCTAGGATTACAAATAAAACAACTAGATGATGGAATATTCTTTAACCAATCTAAGTACATTAAGGAAATGCTTAAGAAATTTGGCCTAGAAGACTCAAAACCCATGAAAACACCCATGTCTACGGAGGTAAAGCTCACAAAGGACGATGAAGGTGAGTCCGTAGATAACACCAAGTATAGAGGAATGATAGGGAGTTTACTATACTTGACGGCAAGTAGACCCGATATCATGTTTAGTGTCTGCCTTTGTGCCCGTTTTCAAGAGGATCCCAAAACCTCTCACCTAGAAGCGGTTAAGCGTATCTTCCGATACATTAAAGGCACTATACACTTAGGATTATGGTATCCTAAGGAATCCGGCATAGAAACCATTGTCTATGCGGATTCGGATCATGCGGGAGACTACGTAGATAGAAAAAGTACTAGCGGTATTTGCACGTTTATGGGATGTTGTCTAACATCTTGGTTTTCGAAAAAGCAAACCGCTCTTGCTATCTCTACCACCGAAGCCGAATATGTAAGCGCCGGAAAGGCATGTCAACAAGCACTATGGATGAAACAAGCTCTCGTAGACTATGGCATTAGGTTAGAAAATGTCCCCATTATGTGCGATAACAAAGGTGCGATAGATTTAAGCAAAAATCCGGTACAACACTCTAGGACTAAACACATAGAAATACGTCACCATTTTCTTAGGGATAATGTACAAAAAGGAAATATATCTATAGAAAAGGTTGCATCGGAAGACAATATTGCGGATATATTCACAAAACCCCTTAAGCGTGAATTATTCAACCACTTGCGTTTAGGATTAGGAATGATGGAACAAGTTGACTAAATTACATTGAATTAATTCTAAGTTATACTTACATGAAAATTTATTTTTCTTTCATTCCATCTTCTCTGAGTCTAGGAATCTATTTCACTCAAAAATTATGATTGAGAAAATTTATTTTCTTTGCATAAATTTTTTTAACTCAATCAATTCTCTTTAATCTTTATTCTCACAATCTAGGAATCACATGAAAATCATTTTTATTGCATTGTTGACTAATTCTAAAAACATTGTATTTCAAAATCATGCATAAACTCTCACATAAATTGTCAATGTATATAATCTAATATATGTCTTTGACATTCATGATCGAGCAAAAATTGAATCAAGGAGATCATTTGGATTGTTTCTTAGGATCGTTATTTCTTTTTGCTTCTAGGTGTCGAAACAATCACAACTCCACATTTGTTGCATATAGACACTCACTAGGACAAATTCACTAGTAATGGTGTCATCTTGATCCATCATTAGTCTTTCACTCACTAATTACCCTTGCCTTTTATTCAAGATAGGTACCTTAGGAAGCTTAAGTGTGCTTGCATTTACTTACCTCCTATTGCTTATTATGTGTTGATTATTTGCTCTTGTGCCTATGTGTTTTTGCATGATATCTAATGTTAGATTAGATGCTATATTGCCTAAAGAAATTGAACTTGCTTGAATCTAAATCCAAAAACACAACCTTTCTGCAAATTTTCTTCCAAAAACCCAATTCTGGCAATCTGGAAATCACCAGATGGGCGGCCCCCTTAATTATGTAAGGCGGCCCCCTTAATTTTAAGGGGACCGCCCCCTAATTAAGGGGACCGGCCATCTGATGGTCGGGTTTACAGAATCTTTTCTGCTTTTTAGCCCATTTCAACCTACATTTCCCATTTTTCACCAACACATTTTGTCCTAATCCTCCAAACAAACTTTATCCATCCTTAAACACACAAATCTTACACTATAAATATCCCCAATCCTCAAAGCTCTCCATTCATCCCATCATGAACTCTCCAAACAAACCAAAATCAAAAGCCTCAAGGCTAGCAAGGATGACGGAAAAACCCGTTTGGCGACGAAAAAGTCCTCGAAACAAATCCATCATCACAAATGAAGTTGGAAATCATTCCTCACCACCAACCTCTTATTTCCCAAACCTTGCATCAAACCAACAAAGGCATTCACTTGATCCACTTTACAAACCATACAACATTGGCCAAACATCTTCCTTCAAGCCAAACTACACCTCTCAACCTCTAACAACTTATAATGATCCATGCAAGTTTGATCAACCATCAAACTACAATTCCAACTACTCAAACCCAACTCATCCATACCAAACCTATGATCCCCTCCACATTGCCACGGAAAAACAAAAGTTCCGTGATGAAATAAACCAAATCCATGATCTTAGTGATCTCCTTGCTATGCATCTTGCACAACGCAACAAAGGGCTATCTCCATCATCACCCTATGCAAATTGCCTTCCCCACTCTCTTAACTTGGATCAAGTTACAAATCACACTCACTTTTGCCCTTGTTGCATATTCCTTCAAAAACAAATCCTCTACTTGAGTGAAGATATTTCTTGGATTGAATATCTTCTCACTCGTGATCATCCAATACCACCCTTAACACGATACAACATCGTGAGATCCACTTCTTCCACTCCATACAACACTCCATATCCACCTCAATCTAACATCTAAGCTCCATGCTTATGTTTTCCTTCAAGCAAATAAAACATATCAACCATGGGTTGCAAGCAAGTCCAAGTGCTCTCTTAGGCAATATAGGACTATATCTTTTATTTTGTTTTATTGTAATCAATATGCTACAAGCATATTGAATGTTGTTATGCTAATTATTTCTATCATGCTTGAATGCATCTATTTTTATTTGCATAATTGTTGTTTTTGCATATATATGTGTGTTGTTCTCTTCAAAATATTTTTGTAGCCAAGATTCCAATTGCTCGTTCCCTTTGTGCTCTCAAATGAGGGGGAGCATACATCAAGGAGGAGTTCTCTACCCGTTTAAACTTCTTTCACGAAGATTATTCGGCCTAACCTTTTTGATTTTACAAAAAGGGGGAGAAGAGAAATGGTAAACTCTATAATACTTGTCTAATAACAAGTTTTAAATCTTTTGAGTTTAAGGTTTTGTAATAATCAAAAAGGGGGAGATTGTTGACATATATAATGCCTAAAAACATTATTAAGTTTTTATCAATATCTCTATGTTTTGATCATTACAAAATATAACCTCAAAGAACTAAAACTTATGACATAAACAAGTATTTGGTGATTAATATTTCTCTTTACATCCAAATCACTTAAGGTATGAATAAACAAAGTGTTTAGTGCAATGTATGATCAAAGGGGTATTTAATTAACTAATACAAAGTTTATTTAATTATATAATCTTATTATATATTTTTGAAAAACACTTTTGGTAATAAGGAAAAATGTTTTAATCATACTAAATATATGATTTCAAATATTTAACCAAAATCAGTTAGTTTTTCACCAAATAAACTTTCCCCACTAAAAGACAAAGTTTCTGGCCGTTACAGTTGGGCGGCCCCCTTAATTATAAGGGGCGGCCCCCTTAATTTTAAGGGGGCCGGCCATGCTTTAAGGGGACCGGCCACGCTCCTCTGTCAGAAACGTTTGCCTATAAATACCACCTTAAACCTGGATTTTTTCCCCGCCTTTTGCACTCCAGAACTTTCTGTTCTAGATCTCCATTTCCAATCTATAAATCCTTTGATCATACATTCTTAAATCTTTGTTTCAAAGTGATCCATACATAATCCATTCAAGTGCAAAAGAAGAATACTTCTATCCCTCAAGACAAGAAGTATTACAACTAGTTGTGATCTCCACATCTAAGTTGTTTGTGCATCATCATTGATTATTATTTCATAGTGTGATTAGTTGTGAATATTTGTTAGAGAATAGTTGTGTAGATAGTAGAAGTTGATTAGTAGTGAAGTAGGATAGTTGTGAAGATTGGTGTGTAGAAGAAGGTGTGTAGAAGATTGGTGTGTAGAAGAAGGTGTGTAGAAGATTGGTGTGTAAAAGCTAGGTGTGAAGAAGATTGGTGTGAAGATTGGTGTGAAGATTGGTGTGTAGATTGGTGTGTAGATTGGTGTGTTAATTGGTGTGTATATTGGTGTGTAAGGTTTTCTCCGCCATAAGGGAGCTTGTTGATATAGTGAAGAAATCTCTCGAGTTAGGTGCTCGGGGAGTGGAGTAGGGCAAGGAAGGTGCCTTGTAGCCGAACCACTATAAATCGCTTGTCTCTCGGTTTGATCTTTCCATCTTTTACTTATTTCATTACTTACATAATTATTGCTTCATAGTATATATACTTAGTGTTGTTCATATTGTGTATAACTAGATTTCATATACCATCGAATCTACATTTTATAAATCAACGAAAACGTTTTAAAACAATTTGTTTTATAAAAATTAAAACGACGTAAAACTATTCAACCCCCCCTTCTAGTTTTCCACAATCTATTGATTTTTTTTTGTAAATCTTGACGTTTTTTTAATATCCGTACGTTTTTTAGATGTATTGTTTTTTTTCGTAGATATTTATTTTTTAGATGTATTATATTTTTTTTGTAGATATTTAATTATTTTTCGTAGATATTTATTATTTTTTTTCGTAGATATGTATTTTTTTTAGATATTTATTTCTTTAGATGTATTGATTTTTTCTTTACGTATTTTTTTAGATGTATACGTTTTTTTAATCCATATATTTTTTTGTAAATAAATACATTTTTATTTAGACCCATAAGTTTTTTTTGGTAAATATTTACGTTATTTAAGATACCTACGCTTTTTTTGTTTTTCTATAATCTTTTTTGTATATGTTTATTTTTTTGATAGATCCATACTTTTTTTAAAGATCCATACATTTTTTTGTAAATCAATACATTTTTTTTAGATCTATACTTTTTATATGTAACGCGTTTTTTTTATTATCCATACGTTTTTTTTTAAAATTATATCTAACGCGTTTTTTTTATTATCCATACTTTTTTTATATCTTTTTTAGATCTATACTTTTTACATGTAACACGTTTTTTTTTATTATCCTTTTTTTTTTAATATCTAACGCATTTTTTTTATTATCCATTCTTTTTTTTATATCTTTTTTAGATCTATACTTTTTATATGTAACGTTTTTTTTTGTAGGGCGCCGTTTTCTGCTACTGTAGCCGCCACTCTCACCGGAAAAAGTGACCGTCGCCGGAAAAAATTATAGTCACGTAAATAGTATGCTTTATTTCTAAATTTTTTTTGTTAATATTTATTGTGTAAATTTTTGTTAGTATTTATTATGTAAATTTTGTTATAATGAAGTTTATGGTTTAAATTCTGTTACAAAGTTTATATTGTAAATTTTGTAATAAGTTTATATTGTAAACATTGTTATAAAGTTTGCTATTTAATTTTGTTATTAATTTTATGGTGTAAGTTGATATGAAGTTTATAGTGTGAATTTTGTTACTAAGTTTATTGTTTAAGTTTGTCAGAAAGTTTATTGTGTAAATTTTGTTATAAAATTTATGGTGTAAATTTTGTATAAAGTTTATGGTGTAAATTTTGTTATAAGTTTATAGTGTAAACTTTGTTATAAAGTTTATGGTGCAAATTTGTTATAAGGTTTATGGTGTAAATTTTGTAATAAAGTTTATTTTGTAAATTTTGTTATAAACTTATAGTATAAACTTAGTTATAAAATTTATCATGTAAATTTGTTATAAAGTTTATTGCTTAAATTTAGTTATTAAGTTATGTTGTTAATTTTGTTATAAAGTTTATTGTGTAAATTTTGTAATAAACTTTATTGCTTAAATTTGTTATTATAAAGTTTATGGTCTAAATATTAATATAAAGTTTATAGGGTAAATATTGAAATATTTTGAAAATTTGAAAATAGTTGAAATTAAAATTTTTTTGGATATATTTTGAAATTTTTAAAAATTTGAAATATTTTGAAATTTTAAAAGTTTAGAATATTTCAAAAATGTTTGAAATTTGAAATATTTTGAAAATAGTTGAAATTCAAATTTTTTTGCAATATTTTGAAATTTTTAAACTTTGGAAATTTGATATATTTTCAAATTTTTAAAAAGTTCAAATATTTTGAAACTTTTAAAAAGTTTGAAATATTTCAAAAATGTTTGAAATTTAAAATATTTTGAAAAATTTGAATTATTTGACTTTGATTTCAAAACTTATCACATGTCAAGTCTCCATCACATCAATGAAATCATTTTATTTTGTGTGGCTCAATAATTTTTTTGAAAGACTCAAAGAACCTTAAAAAAAATTAAACTTCTTAAACATTTTGAAAGACTCAAATAACTTAAAAAAATTAAACTTCTTAAACATTTCGGAATTTTAAAAAATAGAAATATTTTGAATTTTTTTAAATTAAAATTTCAAAATTTTTTATTACTTTCGGAAATTTTAAAAAATATTTTGAAAATTTTTAAATTCTTTTAAAAATTTATGAAACGCTAAATATTTCAAAACATTTTGAAATTTTTGAAAAATTCAAAACATTTTGAAATTTTTTAAAAATTCAAAACATTTCGTAATTAAAAAAAATTGAAATTGAAATATTTTCAAAATTTTTAAAATTAAATAAATTAAATAATCTAAATATTTTAAAATTTTTAAAATTTTTAAAAATTTCAGAATTTTAAAAAATTGAAATATTTTCAAAAATTGTTAAATTAAAATTTCCAATTTTTTTTAATAATAATTCCGATTTTTTTTTTAAATTAAAATTTGAAAATTTTGAAATTTGAAATAATTTGGAATTTATAAAAAAAATGGAATAGTTTGAAATTTAAAATATTTTGAGAATTTTAAATATTTTATAATATTTGAATTTTTGAAATACAATTTTTTTTAACTGTGAAATTTTTTAAAGTTATGTTTGAACTTAATTTTTTGAATTTTGAAATAATTTGAATGTAAAATGTAATAAACATTCAAATTCTTTTGGGATTAACAAAGTTTAGAAGTCTCTAATTTTTAAAATATTCAAAATGTCTAGAATAATGTAAGTTACACATTTTTAAAATATTCAAAATGTAAGTAATACATTTTTAAAATTCTCAAATACTTTTGGAATTAACAAAGTTTAGAAATCTCTAATTTTTAAAATATTAAAAATGTCTAGAATAATGTAATATAGTTATTTTAGTCTATGTTATACATTTTTTTTATTGCCTTATGTAGGAGTGCTTTTTAGTTATTATCCTAATTATTGATTTATTATCGTAGAAAATTGGCCAACACATTTGATGCTATAGATTTTTCTTCATTTAGTAATAGAAATTATGACCTATGGTACACAACACAATTGTTCGAGTTATTTGCGTTCAGAAAGTCATTCGAGGCGTTGAGAATAACCGTCGAACCGATAGTCGTAATAACAAACTTATTTTGATTTTGATCGATCGAAATGTAAGTATAGATAAATTTTGAAATTTTCATTGAAAATGTTACTAACTTTATATAATACAACTTTTAGAGACAAAAAATGGCGGCCATTATTCATTCCAATCTAATAGCCCAATATAAAGATAGAAGTTTAGAAGGACATACATTTTTGCTACAACGTTTCAAAATCGAACTGCACGATCAAGATTTCCCTAGATTTGAAGGATATACATTTTTGCGTTGTGAAACGAATATAATAATTCGGGACAACACAAATCTCGAGCCGGTGTCAATAGACCCGTTCCCATGTTACCCTTTGGTACGAAATATTGATGCTCTCTTAAATGATCAAACTCGGGAAACTAACTTGATCGGTAACAATTTTTCTTCTTTCGATTATTATATTATTTTGTACTCTACATAAAAATCAAATTAAAACATATTTTTATATTTATATCTATATTTCGTTTTTATAGACGTTTTTGGTAAAATCAAAAGTGGACATCTAATAACACGTGATACTGTTATTGTGTTGTTTCTTGAAGATCAGACGTAAGTATAAATTATTCTTTTTAAGTTTAATACATATTTATAGATAAGTTATTAATTTTTATTTTAAATACTTTTATTCTTAATAGAGGTAGAGAAATTAAGTTGACTTGGTATGCCAAATCGCACAATGTACCTGGAGTTATCGCACGAGCAATATCAAACCATTGGGTTATATATGCATCCCATTTGAAACTTATGCATTCTGATGATGGAAGTAAGTTAGTACTTTAAAAAAATATTAATTATGTCTAAATTATTTTTATTAATATTATTAAGTTTTTATTTTTATACATTATTTTCAGTAAATGTTTTGCGTTCTACGCGCTTTACGAAGGTGATAAATCAACCACTGATGCCGGAAGCACAAACTATTAGAGATATATTGGGCGATTAGAATGTTTTTTATATTGAGTATGAAGGCTAAAAATTATGTATCTTAATTGTTATCATGTATTTGTAATTCATGTATTGTTATTCTATATACATTGTCATACTTATTATGAACGATGTAAAATATGTGAATGTAGACATTTTAAGTGTTCACTCTATGCATGTTTTTTTAAATCGTTATGTTAAATCATTATAGTCCGAAAATCCTATCAACTAATTCTATGTATAAAAAAATGGTTGTATAGTTATCAATGACGACCGGGAATGATGAAAATGGTAATTTATCAACGAGACAAAAGTACCAGAAAGAGTACTATGTGAAACGCAAGGCTAATGGTGTTGTCTCCCCGCCTAATGCTGAAAATAGAAATAATATTAATAAGAAGTATTACGAGCAACGAAAAGAGAAACGTTTGAGAATATTTGCAAATGGTGAAGGAATTTGTAAGTCGACGATATTTGCAAATGGTGAAGGAAGTAGCAATTCGACGACATCATCATCAAATATTAGTCAACCTTTTGAGAGAATACCACTACGAACCATGAATACCAACACTATGTTAAGTTCAAGTATTTCTCTATGTCAAGGAAGTAGTACGAGGATTGTAACCAGACTAAATGGAATTCATTCTGCGAATGTTTCCCCTCAAGTCGAAACTACTCAAATATGTTCCGGGATCACACATGAGACTTTTAATGGTACAAATAAATAATACTATTTGTATTAATTTGTATAAAACCACATATAAATTTTGCATTTCTTGACACTTTGGGCCTTTCTAACATAGGCAATCAAAATCGAACGTGGTATACTACTACCACTACCCGATGAAGTCATGAATGAAGTCATGAATAGTGACGTTTCACAAGGTCGATACGAGGTTCCTCTTCGCCCAACAAATATTCATCAACCATCCGAAAGATTACTTCAAAGAAGTCACATTAGTTCAGAACTTACACATCAAACTTTAAACGGTACAAATGAATATAATTTGTATTACTTTAACACGCGTACAAAATTTGCATTTCTTGACATAATTTTTCTTTCAATTCAAATATAGTCA
Source organism: Artemisia argyi (assembly GCA_030686995.1). NCBI lineage: Eukaryota > Viridiplantae > Streptophyta > Magnoliopsida > Asterales > Asteraceae > Artemisia > Artemisia argyi. The sequence continues at coordinate 151,308,416 of CM060686.1, read as the reverse complement.
ATCGAGCGGAACGTGGTATATGTAACAACCGTGGTTTTGGCAGGTCAGTTTGACTGATAGTCTTGACTCGGTTGACGTTTGTTTGGTGTGTCTTAGGTGATTGAAGTGATATAAGTGTGATATAGGTGAGTTTTAGCACTAAATCCCTTTGCGTAAGTGTTTTTTTTTTTTTTGTGATTTGGAAAGTTTGGAATTTGGGAAAATTCATTTTGATCACCTTTGTGGTGTAGAAATGACTTGTGTAGTTTTTGGTGTTTTTGTGTTTTTGCGTAACGAGTCTTCGTTCAAGTATTTGAGCGTTAGCACGTTACGAGGAGTTTATTTTTATGAGTTATGTTTCAAAAGAGTGTGGAATTCTATTTTTGGAAACTTTATTTTTGGAAATGATATTTTTCCGGGTTGTCGTAAAAACTGAGGTTTATCGCATAAGACGTTAGGTTTTGTTATGGGGATGCATAAAATATGAAAAGTATGAGGTTTTGAGTGTAATAAATAAATTTAATAAAAAAATAAAAAAATAAGTATATATATAAAGGGGCGGCTGAATATTAGGATAAGGGGGAAAAAGGAAACCAAATTTGATACCAAATACAACTCTAAGCCTTAAGGGTTATCCAAATTAATTATAAATACAAAAACAAAACCTCCCTACCCCTTTTTCCTGCAATTAATGTCGACACAAGGGAGGAACAAGAAGAAAAAAAATTAGGGTTTCATAGTTGGCTAGCAATAATCAAGAATCAAAGTAAAATCTTTAACCCTTACGTGTAATTAATTTATTATTGTTATGATTCATGTAATATTTAATATGATGGAATCTAGGGTTTATATACTTCGGTAAATTAATGAAGTAAAACATGTTAGGATGATTAGATGTCGATAATATGGTCAATGGTTAAGGGAATTGAGTGTTAAACGCGTTAGATTATGTGTTAGGGTTTGGACAGAAAACTATGGCTGTAAAGATGTGAGTGTAAATAACAGATGGTGAAGCGTTAAGTCACGAATTTTAGGTCTAAACTGAAGTTTAATGAAGAGCTTTCCAAAAAGTCCAGCCACGATTGATTTCAAGGTCAGGAAGTTGGTCTTTTGATTTTTCTTTGTTAAGGTGTCAAAGCTGTCAAACCGGGACAGAATTTTGGTAAAAGTTTGATAGTGAGTTGTGGTTGTAAAAGTGGTATTTTGACTAGCCCTTCTGGAATAGTTAAGTATTAGGTTATATTAGACTACCACGAAGAGGATTCGCGATAAAAACTTGTGGAAGTATTTTATGGAAATCAAAACTTTTTGGTGTGCGTTCAGATCCGAATTTGAGTAGTTGACAAGTTTGAATTTATTATGAGTATTTGTGTGTGTTATTGGTCCATGGCCTTCTAGGATTAGCTTCTATGATTATGAGAGACCATGGTGAATTTTTGGTGTGAGTTTTAAGCTTTATTTGTCGTGATTTTATGTGGACGAATGTACCCAAAAATTATGCGTTTTCTGATTTTAAGAGTGCAAGGGATTTAGTGAGCATTAAGTTATGGTAGTGGTTAGTGTGGTGTCTAGGAGATCCATGGTGGGTCATATGAGTCTTAGGCATCCATCATATGTGTATTACATGGGTTGTAGCTTTTAGCTTGGCCTTGTGTAACGTGGACTTATTTGTGTTGTTTAGATTTGTGATATGTGTTGTGGAAGCTGCAAGGTTTGAGGTGAGTTCATAGTCCCATATTTTTACTTTGTTTTAAACTTGGGATGGGAATGATGCTTGTCTTAAATGATTTGAGTTACTATGATTATGTGTGGTTTAAAAGCTTGGACTTATAATGTTATCGTAATAATGCTATGTGGTACATGAAAGTGTGATATGTGATTCCGATTAGGTTAGCGACCTAATTGATGTTGTGTGATATGTGATTCCGATTAGGGTAGCGACCTAATTGATGCTGTGTGATTTCCAATTGGGAGGATGCTTATCCTGTTGCTCGCGCATGCGACCCAATTGATGATGTGTTTTGGAGCGGGGGTCACGTTCCGGCCCGATGGTTGCCTTTTGTGTGATGATTGGTTTATGGATACATGTAGCTTGTATGATAACTATATTTATTTGTCCAGCTATATTTTATAATCATAATGATCTGGTTGCCTTGTGAGTGTATGTGTGTCTAAACCTATGAATCTCACCAACATTATGTTGACGTTTTAAGCATCATTTTCAGGTGAGCATTCTAAGGCGATGATAGAAGGATGTGGTTAGACGAGACCTTAGTTGCATTGGAAGTGGTTTATCTGTGCTTTTGGAGTTTACCATGTTGTTATCTTTTGGGTATTGTTATGACACTTTGTGTCTATACTTTGCCATTTTTATTGCATGTAGTTATTCTCTATATAGACACCATGTGTTGTGATGATATCCATGAAGTTACACCCTCGCGTTTCCGCCTTGGCGAGGTGTGACAGATTGGTATCAGAGCCTTGGTTATAGAGAATTAGTTGGTTGAACCTAGACTATAACTTAGGAGTCCCTCATATAGTTGCACTTAGGATCTATGTGTAAGTATAGTATTTTATATGTCTATTTTCCTATATTTATGAGATGTTTTATTGAGTTTCGGACGTCTATTATATTCCCTATACGTAGTATTGTATATATCGACTTCCGCACGTAAGTGATGCGTGGGAATTGCACCAGGCTTTACCTCTCGAGGGATCTCAAGAAGCTTACAACCCCCACCAGGCAGTGTACCTGATCGATGTAGTATAGTATAATGACAAGTACCGGGGGATTGATCGTTCAGCTAGGAATAGTGTCGCTAGGATTAGAAAACCTAATTACTAGTTCTAGAGATGAGAGATGATTCTTTTTGTATTTTTATATTTTTTAGAAAGCAAGTAAATATCTCGGGTTTGAAGGATATGGGCGGAATTAGTTGCTAGTCAACTAACCCAATACTAAAGATGCAATCAAAATAAAATACTAGAAATGAAAATAAAACTAAATTAAACTAAGGTTGTGAGCAATAAGTGGAGAAATGTGTTTACTTAGATTTCACTACTCCCTAGATATATTTTACACGTTAATTACTTGTTAAAGTTGTGTGGATGACGGATTGTATTCCTTAATACCATTCATGGGGTGGCGTACTTACTATGTCGAGCCTACTTCACTCCTATGTCGAGCCGGCTAAGAAGCTCCTAACATGGGATCATTAGAATTTACTCATGCATTAAATACAACCAATAAAACCTATTACACATCAGTTCATGTTTCCTAAGACGTTCAAGCATGTTACCATTTGGAGATCTGCCAGTTTTCTTAAGCCTAACATTGAAATCATTCATCCAATACAACCATAAACAAGTAATCAACACATAATCAACATCTAGGTTTCATTAGATCTAAGCAAACACAAGATAAATCTAGCCTAGCATGGTGGAATCAAGACAAGCACAAGATATAGACAACCAACACATAGACATATTGATTGAATTAAAAGAATACTTATCTCAATAACACATGTAAGGGTTCAAGGGCTGAAAACCCTTGAAAAAGCTGTAAAATACGTATATGGTTCGGCCTTAGGGTTTCTCCAAACTTGTTCCTTTTAATGAATGAAAATTAGAAAACTATATATAGAAAATAGAGGCTGACGGCGTCAAGAACAACCTTGTGACGCCGTCATCTCGCCGCCAAAATAATCCTCGGACTGCCTTGATCTACATCTGACGCCGTCATGTTATCCACTTTTCCAGGCCGTCACACATTTAACTCATGACGCTCTTCTTTGTGACGCCTTCATTTCTGTACTGGGCCGTCATGATCTTTACTCTTGACGCCGTCAAATTCTTACTCTTGACGCCGTCACACACTGTTCCCAGCTTGGAAAATTAAGTCTTTGGGATTTTCTTCACTTTTATGCTCAAAAAACGTCCGAATTGCTTCCTTTTCCAGATTTCACTCCCAAAGTACCTAAAATCACAAAAGGAACGATTTAGGGCAATATTTGATCAAATAAATTCAATTCCGGGCTTAAATGACCCCCTAAAAGTGGTTCATTTTTCGCCTCATCATATACCCTTACACTTGAGATTTGCTTGTCCTCAGCAAATGCGCTTTTATTCTAATCTAAATACAAGTTAGGGGTCATTTAACACTAATATAAAAGTAATTACAACAAATAATCGTTCCACCAAAGACCGAAGACAAGCACGGAGGTCATACACTAGCACCTCACAAATAGTGTTTAGATACTCACATCTCTCGGGTGTTATAAAGTATAAATTACAATATGGAAACGGAAGATATCTCTCACTACATGTCATAGCAAAATAGATTACCATAGGCTTGGGAAAGGATCAAACCTCCACCACATGGCGTAAGCACCTAGGATAAACTATCAAAGAGGTCTTTTAAAGGGTTGTAACGTTAGGTGTAGGGATATGAAATACACAGTTTTGTTGGATATAGCCAGTCTTTACTGGTGGCGAGTTAACAATCTTGGTTAATTACATGTACAATGTGGCGTTGCTAAGCCAAGACTAGACTCGACTTAAGCTAATAAATGAAAAATAACAAAAAACATAAAATAAACATAGAATGAAACGGGATGGTAGTCCGTATGTTTTTTTCTCTTTTCTTTTTCTATTTTTTTTTTCTTTTTCTTGATTTTTTCGATTTTTTTTTTTTTTTTTTTTTTTTTTTTTTTTTTTTTTTTTTTTTTTTTTTGCATACACTCTTACCCTACCATCCAAAATAATACATCATAGGGAATGAACATTTCCCTTACACTTGAATTTTTACATACTTTACAATAAACTAATCTATTGACTCGAATTAAGAAAATTAAAACACTTGGAGTACTTTTAAGATTAATGTACATATGGGGGTAATACATAATGTTCTTCTCCATTACTCCATAAATAAGTACTTTACCCATGAGTCCCAATCGTCCCAAAACAATATGTACAAGGATATGACTCGACTTAGCAACCAAGTAATCAGTTAGATAGTTAACTTAGGGTTTAACAAATAACAATAATGCACTAAAAATGAGCGCATACACGGAAGGCTAAGGCGATTTGGGTGTACATTTAAGTGGGGTGTAACAAATTCTTCCTTTAAGTAAAATGCTTAAAGTTAGAAACGAAAAGATAGGATCGGAGGGGTGTACTAGGGGTTTCGTGTACTAAAAATGAGTACAACGCTAAGGGTTTGGGAAAAATTAGTTTACTTAACTAGCCAAGTAATATGACTTAAATGGTCAAGTAATTATAATACGGGTTTAACACAAGGGTGATCCTAATGCCTCTTATCATGTAGTAAATCCTACCACACGAATGTAGTCTCACTAGCGGTCTCGGGATGCATCACTAACGCAAGTTCTAGAATCTAAATGCTACCGGTACACTCATAAGCACTAATAGTGAATGCTTTTCCTATCAAATCTAAAGGCGAACCTCACATATTTGGGTGGAAAATTTTTCTGAATATACGGTTATGTGCTAGTCATACAATCTCCTATCCATGAGACGCTTGCTATGGCTAAAGTTTCACTCCTAAATGTTGTAAAAAATTTTAAATTTGGCGCTAAAATTACACTAACAAGTATTTCTCATAGCTTTATTACACATCTACTATTAAACAAACAAACTCAAGTGAAAGTGTATCTGTAAGGTATCATCATTTTACCCTCCCCTTACACTTAGGATGAACATTGTCCTCAATGTTCAAGTAAAGAATGTAAAAGTGAAATAAGTAAAACGAATGAAATCAAATACTCCCCTGATTCGCTCGGTATGGATAATAAGGTGGCCAGGTTAGATCTTCCTCCAAGAAAATGAACAATCAAAGCTTCCCTTCCAGAAAAATAAGTCATCTTCTTGTCATACATAACTTGTAAATCCTGAGAAAACAAACAAGACAACCTCGCATAAAATCGGCAGCAATCTACATAAGTTACTAAATCCTAGAAAACAAAATAAGATATAATGCTTGTGGAATGAAGTTTGCAGATTTCCTGGAGATTATAAAACTTAATAATTCAACAAAAACTTTAAAACTCCGTTAGAAAAACAAAACTGGTAAAATTTCCAGATTTTTACACGTGACGCCGTCAAGAGCAAGCTCATGACGCCGTCAGAAGTGACCTGCAGAAATTCTTATGTTAAGTTTCCGGAAAATTTCTGGAAAAACTTGGTCCTACTTCCTGGAAAATCCTGCAAAACTTCATTATGACTCAATACAAGCATTTGACTCTAACAAATACGAATATACATGTTCACTTAATATTGTGGAGAATCATGATCGGTTTGTTTCTTAAAAACATATTTGGGGTTTCCCCTTACACTTATCTTTTGCAAAAATACCTTTAGGTGGAGTTAAGACTAGGCCAAAACAACAAAGTAAAGTATTTCCACTATTTAGTTTAGAAACATGATCTACCAACAATAAAAATAAAGCATGCATACGGAAGCAAATAACAAACAAACAAAATAAAATCACACAAAGCATGGGTTGCCTCCGAAGAAGCGCTTTTCTTTATTTATGAGTCTTGTAGCTAGACTCAAGGTCATGGGTTACTACGTGACCTCATCGTTGGTTTCACTCTCTAGGTCATCTTCTAAACCAGTTTTGTATTCCGGACCTAGTTGCAAGCATTCTTTGTAGAAACCAAGCATCCTATTCTTCACATACTCAACTCCTCTACGTCTATCCTCATCATTCCTATAATAAGCCGCTTGCTTGTGTTCCTTTTCTACATTAGAGAGAAGGCGGTATTGCTCAATTTTGTAGGGCATTTGGTAGGCAATCTCATCATTCTCTTCCTTGAATCTAACTATCCCTAAAGTCGGATCATAACTCATCCTAGTGGCCTCAACAAATGGTTTTCCGAATATTATTTGGCTTAGGCAATCATCTATCACCAGACGAGTGTCTTTCACTATCATAAAATCGGTCTCATAAGTGAAATTACCTATAATCACATGCAATCCCTTCACTCTCCCTACAAAATTACTTATCAAATTCCTATTGGGCATCATCCTAAAATCAAGTTGTTTCTTCATCACCCAATTGTAATAAGTCCTAGTCATGATGTTTACAGGAGATCTAGGATCGATGTAAGATTTCCATATATGCATATGCCCGATATTGCATGGTATGTTAATGTTAGAGGGGTCTCCCATTTTGATAAGGGGTGTGCCAAGGATATACGGTCTCTCGGGACTATCGAATAAATCCTTGTGGTATTCCCGTTCTTCCTTGGTGGGCAACTTATCAAAGTACTTCTCTATAGTTTCTACTCCCTCTAACTCCTTTCCATTATTAACCTCAGCTTCCCTACTTTCATCCCTAGTTTCGGTTTCTACTCCAACTTCATCCTTGTCACTTTCTTCTATCTCCTTATCTATTGGCTTAATGGTGACAACATTGACAAAGTGGACATGTTTAGATGATGAGGGGTCCTTAATTTGGATTCCGTTATTGGTGTCCCTAGTGTCCTTCCTAGGTGTAGTTAACGCTTGGTGGTTGAGGGCTTTCAACAAGTTGTCTATCTTGTTGGTCATCTCCGTTTGTTGTTGGTTGAATTCGGTTTCGAACCTAGCTATGCGAGCTTCTTGAGATGCCATGAACTTAGACATCAATCCTTCAAGATTGTTGGTACTACCATAGTTGTTAGAAGGATTGTTGTTGAAAGTACGGTTGGAGGGTGGACCGTTTGGTTGGTAACGATTAGGCGGATTGGAAGAATTGGGTTGATTTTGTTTCCACCTAAGGTTTGGGTGATTTTTCCAAGAGGGGTTGTAGGAATCACCGTAAGGGTTTGGCTCGGGTTTGAAAGTGTACCACTTATCTCCCGCTTCGTCGGTACGCGTGGATGCGTAGTCCGCAAAAGCTGTTCCGGGGAGTTCCACACAATCACGAGTGTCATGGGGACCACTACATAATTCGCATGAAGAAGTGATTTTGTTCACTTGGCTTGAAGGCTTAGGAGCTTCGTAGGATTTCATGAGAAACTTGACTTGGTCCTCAAGTTCCATGATCCTACGGTCAGGAGTGCTAGAGTTGTTCGAAGGCAAAGATATTGCCTTGACCGTTTTGTTCAAATCACGAGGATCATTCCAACTTTCGTTTTCATAGAGAGCAAGATCTTCTATGAGTTCCCATGATTGTTCCGCACTTAGATCACGTAGCTTACCACCGGCCGATTGGTCAATGGCTCGCCTCGTGGAGAGATCGATATGGTCATAAAAGATTTGGACTTGGAGCCAAAGATCTATGCCATGATGAGGGACTTTTTGGAGTAAGTCCTTGAAACGATTCCATGCTTCATAAAGAGATTCATTTTGACGTTGTTGGAACATCAAGATGTCATTTCTAAGCTTAGTAGTTCTCCCCGGTGGGAAAAATTGAGCAAGGAAACGAGTGGTGAGATCATCCCATGTGGTGATGGATCCCGCGGGTAAACGCTCAAGCCATTGACTAGCTTGATCCCGTAGAGAGAATTGGAATAGGCGTAATCGGGTTGTCTCTCTAGTTGCAACATCTAGGTCTATGGAGTCTACGATTTTTAAGAAGTCCTTAAGATGTTGATTTGGATCTTCGGAACGAAGTCCATGGAATGCACATCCGCTTTGCACCAACCGGATGGTGTCGGATCATAAGGGGGTCACATTGGCTCCGGTGAGCTCAATGGTGTTTCGGTAGCCTTGGTGGCTAGGTCGGGAATACTCTCCTAAGGTTCGGGGCCTAAGAGGTTCTAGTGGTGGGTTTTGTTGTGGTGGGATGACGGGTTCAAAGATGTTCCCATCGTCCATGATGTCGGGTGGTGAAAAGTTACGAACAAAGACACAAAGAAATAAGATAGACTAAAGAAACCTAAAAATAAAAATAAAATCTTACTAGAAAGGAATCTAGCAACTAGACCTAATAAGAAGAGATTCTAACCTAGACAATAACTATTCCCCGGGCTGCAGCGCCAAAAACTTGATGTGTGGGAATTGCACCAGGCTTTACCTCTCGAGGGATCTCGAGAAGCTTACAACCCCCACCAGGCAGTGTACCTGATCGATGTAGTATAGTATAATGACAAGTACCGGGGGATTGATCGTTCAGCTAGGAATAGTGTCGCTAGGATTAGAAAACCTAATTACTAGTTCTAGAGATGAGAGATGATTCTTTTTGTATTTTTATATTTTTTAGAAAGCAAGTAAATATCTCGGGTTTGAAGGATATGGGCGGAATTAGTTGCTAGTCAACTAACCCAATACTAAAGATGCAATCAAAATAAAATACTAGAAATGAAAATAAAACTAAATTAAACTAAGGTTGTGAGCAATAAGTGGAGAAACGTGTTTACTTAGATTTCACTACTCCCTAGATATCTTTTACACGTTAATTACTTGTTAAAGTTGTGTGGATGACGGATTGTATTCCTTAATACCATTCATGGTGTGGCGTACTTACTTCCCCAATCCTATGAGTGCCTACTTCACTCCTATGTCGAGCCGGCTAAGAAGCTCCTAACATGGGATTATTAGAATTTACTCATGCATTAAATACAACCAATAAAACCTAGTACACATCGGTTCATGTTTCCTAAGACGTTCAAGCATGTTACCATTTGGAGATCTGCCAGTTTTCTTAAGCCTAACATTGAAATCATTCATCCAATACAACCATTGATGAATGGGAATCGCACCAGGCTTTACCTCTCAAGGGATCTTGAGAAGCTTACAACCCCCACCAGGCAGTGTACCTGATCGTTGTAGTATAGTATAGTGACAAGTACCGGGGGATTGATCGTTCAGCTAGGAATAGTGTCGCTAGGATTAGAAAGCAAGTAAAAATCTCGGGTTTGAAGGATTTGGGCGGAATTAGTTGCTAGTCAACTAACCCAATACTAAAGATGCAATCAAAATAAAATACAAGAAATGAAAATAAACTAAATTAACTAAGGTTGTGAGCAATAAGTGGAGAAAATGTGTTTACTTAGATTTCACTACTCCCTAGACATCTTTTACACGTTAATTACTTGTTATAGTTGCATGGATGACGGATTGTATTCCTTAATATCATTCATGGGGTGACGCACTTAACTCCCCAATTCTATGAGCTCTTATCTCCTCCTATACCATGCCCAGCACAACCATAGGGATTATAAACAGTTCCTCATGCATTAAATACAACCAATAAAGACCTAGTGCATATCGGTTCATGTTTCCTAAGACGTTCAAGCATGTTACCATTTGGAGATCTGCCAGTTTTCTTAAGCCTAACATATAAATTCATTCATCCAAAACAAACTATAAACAAGTAATCAACATATAATTAACATCTAGGTTTCATTAGATCCAAGCAAACACAAGATAGATCTAGCCTAGCATGATGGAATTAAGACAAGAACAAGATATAGACAACCAACACATAGACATATTGATTGAATTAAAAGAACACTTATCTTAATTACACATGAAAGGTATCAAGGGGTTAGAACCCTTGAAAAACCTGTAAAATTCGCACCAAATTCGTACTTAGGGTTTCTCCAAAACTTCCCTATTCTTTAATGTGAAAATTAGAAAACTATATATAGGAAATAGGGTCTGACGGCGTCAAGACTAAATAGGTGACGCCGTCACCTCGCCGCCAAAATAATTCTCGGACTACCTTGATCTACTTCTGACGCCCTCATGTGTTAGCGTTTTCCAGGCCGTCATGACTTTTACTCTTGACGCCCTACTTTGTGACGCCTTCAAATCAGTTCTGGATCGTCATGGAAATTACTCTTGACGCCGTCAGGAATTCCTTCTTGACGCCGTCACCTACTGTTCCCAGCAAGGAAAATTAAGACTTTGGCGTTTTCTTCACTTTTATGCTCCAAAAACGTCCGAATTGCTTCCTTTTCCAGATTTCTCTCCCAAAGTACCGAAAATCACAAAAGGAACGATTTAGGGCAATATTTGATCAAATAAATTCGAATTCCGGCTTAAATGACCCCCTAAAAGTGGTTCATTTTTCGCCTCATCGTATACCCTTACACTTGAGATTTGCTTGTCCTCAAGCAAATGCGCTTTTATTCTAGTCAAAATACAAGTTAGGGGTCATTTAACACTAACATAAAAGTAATTACAACAAATAATCGTTCCACTAAAGACCAATAGACAAGCACGGAGGTCATACACAAGCACCTCACAAATAGTGTTTAGATACTCACATCTGTCGGGTGTAATAAAGTATAAATTACAATATGGAAACCGAAGATATCTCTCACTACCTGTAATAGCAAAATAGATTACTATAGGCTTGGGAAAGGATCAAACCTCCACCACATGGCGTAAGCACCTAGGATAAACTATCAAAGAGGTCTTTTAAAGGGTTGTAACGTTAGGTGTAGGGATATGAAATACACGGTTTTGTTGGATAAAGGAAGTTATACTGGTGGCGAGTTAACAATCTTGGTTAATTACATGTACAATATGGCGTTGCTAAGCCAAGACTAGACTCGACTTAAGCTAATAAATGAAAAATAACAAAAACTTAAGATAATCATAGAATGAAACGGGATGGTAGTCCGTATGTTTTTCTCTTTTTCTTTTTCTATTTTTTTCTTTTCTTTTCTTGATTTTTCGATTTTTTTTTTGTGCATACACTCTTACCCTACCATCCAAAATAATACATCATAGGGGATGAGAATTCCCCTTACACTTGAATCTTTACATACTTTACAATAAACTAATCTAATGACTCGAATCAAGAAAATCAAAACACTTGGAGCACTTTTAAGATTAACGCACATATGGGGGTAATAAATGATGTTCTTCCCCATTACTCCATAAATAAGTACTTTACCCATGAGTCCCAATCGTCCCAAAACAATATGTACAAGGATATGACTCGACTTAGCAACCATGTAATCAATTAGATAGTTAACTTAGGGTTTAAACAAATAACAATAATGCACTAAAGATGAGCGCATACACGGAAGGCTAAGGCTATTTGGGTGTACATTTAAGTGGGGTGTAACAAATTCTTTCTTTAAGTAAAATGCTTAAAGTTAGAAACGAAAAGATAGGCTCGGAGGGGTGTACTAGGGGTTTCGTGTACTAAAAATGAGTACAACGCTAAGGGTTTGGGAAAAATTAGTTGACTTAACTAGCCAAGTAATATGACTTAAATGGTCAAGTAATTATAATACGGGTTTAACACAAGGGTGATCCTAATGCCTCTTATCATGTAGTAAATCCTACCACACGAATGTAGTCTCACTAGCGGTCTCGGGATGCATCACTAACGCAAGTTCTAGAATCTAAATGCTACCGGTACACTCATAAGCACTAATAGTGAATGCTTTTCCTATCAAATCTAAAGGCGAACCTCACATATTTGGGTGGAAAATTTTTCTGAATATACGGTTATGTGCTAGTCATACAATCTCCTATCCATGAGACGCTTGCTATGGCTAAAGTTTCACTCCTGAATGTTGTAAAAAAATTTAAATTTGGCGCTAAAATTGCACTAACAAGTGTTTCTCATAGTTTTATTACACATCTACCATTAAACAAAACAAACTCAAGCGAAAGTGCATATGTAAGGTATCATCTTTTTACCCTCCCCTTACACTTAAGATGAACATTGTCCCCAATGTTCAAGTAAAGAATGTAAAAGTTAAAACGTAAAAAGAATGAAATCAAATACTCCCCTGATTCGCTCGGTATGGATAATAAGGTGGCCAGGTTAGATCTTCCTCCAAGAAAATGAACAATCAAAGCTTCCCATCCAGAATATAAATCATCTTCTTGTCATACATAACCTGTAAATCCTGAGAAAATAGACAAAACAACCTCGCGTAAAATCGGCGGCATCCTATATAAGTTACTAAATCCTAGAAAACAAAATAAGATATAATGCTTGTGGAATGAAGTTTGCAGATTTCCTGGAGATTATAAAACTTAATAATTCACAAAAACCATAAGACTCCATTAGAAAAACAAAACCGGTAAAATTTCCAGATTTTTACACGTGACGCCGTCAAGAGTTAACTCTTGACGCCGTCAGGATTGACCTACAGAAATTCTTATGTTAAGTTTCCGGAAAATTTCTGGAAAAACTTGGTCCTACTTCCTGGAGAATCCTGCAAAACTTCATTATGACTCAATACAAGCATTTGACTCTAACAAATATGAATATACATGTTCATTTAATATTGTAGAGAATCATGATCGGTTTGTTTCTTAAAAACATATTTGGGGTTTCCCCTTACACTTATCTTTTGCAAAAATACTTTTAGGTGGAGTTAAGACTAGGCCAAAACAACAAAGTAAAGTATTTCCACTATTTAGTTTAGAAACATGATCAACCAACAATAAAAACTAAGCATGTATACGGAAGCAAATAACAAACAAACAAAATAAAATCACACAAAACATGGGTTACCTCCCAAGAAGCGCTTTTCTTTATTTACGAGTCTTGTTGCTAGACTCAAGGTCATGGGTTACTACGTGATACGGGTGAGTTCCTCATTGAGGACATCTTTGGGATCAAACTTAGGTTTCAACTTCCTATCGGTTTCCTTAGTATGGTATGACCTTTCAAACTTTTCTCCATCCGGACCATACAAAGTCATTCTCATATGCCATGATCCGTCACCTTCTTTAGGTGGCTTGTCCCACCTCCATTCACACTTGTCTCCCTCTATTTTCCACTTATTTATCTCTATATTAATAGGCATTACGCTCAAGAACTCAATCATCTTCCTAAAGACTAAGGGGTCCTCAAAGGGATCTAGCTCTTCATCTCTAGCTATGAGTTGTTCTACCGAATGTGTATTTTCAACGAAATCCTTCTCTAGATAAAATGGGCATTGAGGTCCTATGAAATTCCTTTCTATCCAAGGTCCATATCTAGACGGTCTCCTATTCATCTCTACCCAATGCGGTGTCGGTTCATCATCACAATCATAACTATGCTTCTTTACATCGTACACCGACCAAGTATCGCCTTCACCTACTGCTATCTTAGACTCCTTACAATCTATCATGGCACTAGCGGTTGCTAAAAATCCTCTCCCTACCAATAATGGGCATGTAGTGTCACTAACCATGTCTAGGACGTGAAAATCCGCTAATATAGTTAACTTTCCTACGTGAACAACTACATCCTTAATCATTCCAACCGGGTGGGCAATATTCCCATCCGCTAGCCCTATCAATACCTCCGTTTCCTCTAGCTTTCCTAACTTAAGAGCGGTGAATAAGGATAAGGGAATCAAGTTGAGGCTTGACCCTAAATCGGCTAGTGTGTCGAAAGCTTTGGATCTTCCTATCTTACAAGGCAAAACAAATATACCCGGATCATCAAGCTTTTTAGGCAACTTGTTTTGAACGAAGGCGGTCCCATTTTTACCTAGTTTAAACTTCTCATATTTTTCTAGGAGGGCATTATAGTAAGGAGCACGCGCTAAGACATCAATGACGGGGCGTTCAAGGTGAAGTTCTTTGAATTCATCGTCAAGGTCTTGCGTAGGAGGTGTTTCAACTATACTTTTTACCGGTTCTATATTGGGTGTTTTATTTGATTGGTCCTTTTGAAGAATTTGGTTTTGTTTGAAACACGTGCTCGTTGATTTAACCGAGTAGTATTGTGGACACGAAGTGGGTGACGAAACTGAAGATATGGAATTAACGTTTAGTTTCGGATTCTTGACCGTGTCGCTTGGGAGTGCTCCCATTTCTCGGTCATTGAGAACTTTCAACTATGCGTCAATTCTAGTGGTCATCTCGCTTTGCTTTTGTTTGAAATCGGCTTCAAACTTAGATATGCGAGCTTCTTGAGATGCCATGAACTTAGACATCAACCCTTCAAGATTGTTGGTACTACCATAGTTGTTAGAAGGATTGTTGTTGAAAGTACGGTTGGATGGTGGACCGTTTGGTTGGTAACGATTAGGCGGATTGGAAGAATTGGGTTGATTTTGTTTCCACCTAAGGTTTGGGTGATTTTTCCAAGAGGGGTTGTATGAATCACCATAAGGGTTTGGCTCGGGCTTGAAAGTGTACCACTTATCTCCCGCTTCGTCGGTACGCGTGGATGCGTAGTCCGCAAAAGCTGTTCCGGGGAGTTCCACACAATCACGAGTGTCATGGGGACCACTACATAATTCGCATGAAGAAGTGATTTTGTTCACTTGGCTTGAAGGCTTAGGAGCATCGTAAGATTTCATGAGAAACTTGACTTGGTCCTCAAGTTCCATGATCCTACGGTCGGGAGTGCTAGAATTGTTCGAAGGCAAAGATATTGCCTTGACCGTTTTGTTCAAATCACGGGGATCATTCCAACTTTCGTTGTCATAGAGAGCAAGATCTTCTATGAGTTCCCATGATTGTTCCGCACTTAGATCACGTAGCTTACCACCGGCCGATTGGTCAATGGCTCGCCTCATGGAGATATCGATATGGTCATAAAAAATTTGGACTTGGAGCCAAAGATCTATGCCATGATGAGGGACTTTTTGGAGTAAGTCCTTGAAACGAGTCCATGCTTCATAAAGAGATTCATTTTGACGTTGTTGGAACATCAAGATGTCATTTCTAAGCTTAGTAGTTCTCCCCGGTGGGAAAAATTGAGCAAGGAAACGAGTGGTGAGATCATCCCATGTGGTGATGGATCCCGCGGGTAAACGCTCAAGCCATTGACTAGCTTGATCCCGTAGAGAGAATTGGAATAGGCGTAATCGGGTAGTCTCTCTAGTTTCAACATCTAGGTCTATGGAATCTACGATTTTGAGGAAGTCCTTAAGATGTTGGTTTGGATCTTCGGAACGAAGTCCATGGAATGCACATCCGCTTTGCACCAACTGGATGGTGTCGGATCGCAAGGGGGTCACATTGGCTCCGGTGAGCTCAATGGTGTTTCGGTAGCCTTGGTGGCTAGGTCGGGAATACTCTCCTAAGGTTCGGGGCCTAAGGGGTTCTAGTGGTGGGTTTTGTTGTGGTGGGATGACGGGTTCAAAGATGTTCCCATCGTCCATGATGTCCGGTGGTGAAGAGTTACGAACAAAGACACAAAGAATTAAGATAGACTAAAGAAAACCTAAAAAATAAAAATAAAATCTTACTAGAAAGGAATCTAGCAAGTAGACCTAATAAAAAAAGATCCTAACCTAGACAATAACTATTCCCCAGGCTGCGGCGCCAAAAACTTGATGAGTGGGAATCGCACCATGCTTTACCTCTCAAGGGATCTTGAGAAGCTTACGACCCCCACCAGGCAGTGTACCTGATCGTTGTAGTATAGTATAGTGACAAGTACCGGGGGATTGATCGTTCAGCTAGGAATAGTGTCGCTAGGATTAGAAAACCTAAATACTAGTTCTAAAGGTGAAGGATGATTATTTTTGTATTCTTATATTTTTTAGAAAGCAAGTAAAAATCTCGGGTTTGAAGGATTTGGGCGAAATTAGTTGCTAGTCAACTAACCCAATACTAAAGATGCAATCAAAATAAAATACAAGAAATGAAAATAAACTAAATTAACTAAGGTTGTGAGCAATAAGTGGAGAAAATGTGTTTACTTAGATTTCACTACTCCCTAGACATCTTTTACACGTTAATTACTTGTTATAGTTGCATGGATGACGGATTGTATTCCTTAATATCATTCATGGGGTGACGCACTTAACTCCCCAATTCTATGAGCTCTTATCTCCTCCTATACCATGCCCAACACAACCATAGGGATTATAAACAGTGGCTCATGCATTAAATACAACCAATAAAGACCTAGTGCATATCGGTTCATGTTTCCTAAGACGTTCAAGCATGTTACCATTTGGAGATCTGCCAGTTTTCTTAAGCCTAACATATAAATTCATTCATCCAAAACAAACTATAAACAAGTAATCAACATATAATTAACATCTAGGTTTCATTAGATCCAAGCAAACACAAGATAGATCTAGCCTAGCATGATGGAATTAAGACAAGAACAAGATATAGACAACCAACACATAGACATATTGATTGAATTAAAAGAACACTTATCTTAATTACACATGAAAGGTATCAAGGGGTTAGAACCCTTGAAAAACCTGTAAAATTCGCACCAAATTCGTACTTAGGGTTTCTCCAAAACTTCCCTCTTCTTTAATGTGAAAATTAGAAAACTATATATAGGAAATAGGGTCTGACGGCGTCAAGACCAAATAGGTGACGCCGTCACCTCGCCGCCAAAATAATTCTCGGACTGCCATGATCTACTTCTGACGCCGTCATGTGTTAGCGTTTTCCAGGCCGTCATGACTTTTACTCTTGACGCCCTACTTCGTGACGCCTTCAAATCATTTCTGGATCGTCATGGAAATTACTCTTGACGCCGTCAGGAATTCCTTCTTGACGCCGTCACCTACTGTTCCCAGCAAGGAAAATTAAGACTTTGGCGTTTTTTTCACTTTTATGCTCCAAAAACGTCCGAATTGATTCCTTTTCCAGATTTCTCTCCCAAAGTACCTAAAATCACAAAAGGAACGATTTAGGGCAATATTTGATCAAATAAATTCGAATTCTGGCTTAAATGACCCCCTAAAAGTGGTTCATTTTTCGCCTCATCAACCATAAACAAGTAATCAACACATAATCAACATCTAGGTTTCATTAGATCTAAGCAAACACAAGATAAATCTAGCCTAGCATGGTGGAATCAAGACAAGCACAAGATATAGACAACCAACACATAGACATATTGATTGAATTAAAAGAATACTTATCTCAATAACACATGTAAGGGTTCAAGGGCTGAAAACCCTTGAAAAAGCTGTAAAATACGTATATGGTTCGGCCTTAGGGTTTCTCCAAACTTGTTCCTTTTAATGAATGAAAATTAGAAAATTATATATAGAAAATAGAGGCTAACGGCGTCAAGAACAACCTTCTGACGCCGTCATCTCGCCGCCAAAATAATCCTCGGACTGCCTTGATCTACATCTAACGCCGTCATGTTATCCACTTTTCCAGGCCGTCACACATTTAACTCTTGACGCTCTTCTTTGTGACGCCTTCATTTCTGTACTGGGCCGTCATGATCTTTACTCTTGACGCCGTCAAATTCTTACTCTTGACGCCGTCACACACTGTTCCCAGCTTGGAAAATTAAGTCTTTGGCGTTTTCTTCACTTTTATGCTCCAAAAACGTCCGAATTGCTTCCTTTTCCAGATTTCACTCCCAAAGTACCTAAAATCACAAAAGGAACGATTTAGGGCAATATTTGATCAAATAAATTCAATTCCGGGCTTAAATGACCCCCTAAAAGTGGTTCATTTTTCACCTCATCAGTAAGATGCTTCGTTGGACTACCGTTGTCGCTATTGGATGCGAGAGAAGTGGTCAGATGAAACGGATTAATTGCAGAATCCGAGTTCCCGATAGCATGTATCTATGTTCGGACAAGGAGATGACGTTTATGGGAAACGTTGGTGGAGAAGAAGTGGAGAGGTTTGGAACCACGGTGACTTCTGGGATGGAGCCATTACCAAATACCCTTGGTAGTGTCCTCACTTCACATAGGAAGGAGAGGTGGTTTAGTCTAAATCTCGTGAGTTGTATGCACTTGTGAATCATGTGGAATCGGGAGAAAATAATAGAGATTGTTTTACATGTTGTCGACTACCTCAACATGTAGGAAACATGAATGGGTGGTTGAGTAAAGATGAAAGGGAGTTAGGATGGAATGGTGTGGATTCGGATCTAGAGTCCAGTGCGAGTAGTAAGTTGAATTGATCTGAGTGGTGAGATAAGTGCGAGA
The DNA here is from genome assembly GCA_030686995.1 of Artemisia argyi. Taxonomy (NCBI): domain Eukaryota; kingdom Viridiplantae; phylum Streptophyta; class Magnoliopsida; order Asterales; family Asteraceae; genus Artemisia; species Artemisia argyi. Next base: position 151,289,637 of record CM060686.1, on the reverse strand, counting down.
GTGGAGTTGAGCCATTATGCGAGGTCTTTTGTTTTGTGTTATGTTTTGGAATTTGTAAATTGTATTTTGCCGTCTGGAGCCATGTTGGAGCGTGATTACTCTTGGATATTGGATCTACCTTATCCAAGTAATTTTGATTATAGAGTTTACGTGATCGTTGGAATTGTTTCATGCGAGATGATTGTTTGCGACGTATTTTGTTTTTGTTTGCATGTTTGTTCGCATGATGTGTTGTCATAGGAGGAATACACTTATGAAAGGGGGCATAGATAATTATGGTGGCCAACATAATTATACATGCGTCACAACACAAGTGGACTTGCAAGTATGATGGCATGGATTGCATGGTGTATTAGGTGCTATGTGGTATATGTGCGTTATCATTGAGATGTGTGGTTTTGGAAGTAAGTATGCGTGTGGAATAGGCTTATAACTATGGTCGCGAACATAATTATAAGGGTATCACACACGTGGACTTGTGACCATTATTGCATTGATTGATGTTTGTTGTTATATATTGTAGTAGATGGTATGTGATATCATGATTAGTGATGGCTGCATGGTCAGAGAAGTATTCTCTTAACCGTTTGGGCAGTCGTTATATGTTGGGGTGTGTAGGTGGTAAGATTCCATCCTACCTATCATATGTTGATACCTCAATTATCGGTCGGTACTTATATTGTGATATATAAGTTGATTTGTTTGCTAGACGCTCCGTTTGTATACCTAATTCTTTGGTTGGCATTCCTATTCGTACCATGATGGTACAGTTGCCATATTCTTTCTATTCGATGTCGTGATAGGTTTTGGGTAATCGAATTCATTTTCGTTAGATACTGGTTCGTTTCTTTGGTTATTCCTTGCATTCATTCCGCGAATGAATATTATATTGTTCTTCAAGTATTGTTTGTTCGTGACGAGTTGGTGTGAATATTTGATCCCTCATTTACACACACCAATTGAATTTTGTGACATGTTTTGTGACCTGTTAGTATCGGTGTTTTTCTATGATTTTGGTTTGATCGTTGTACGAATGAGTTTGTAAGTTCATCGTTTGGTTTGCAATGTATTTGCGTGAGTGTTCCCTGGTATGAGATTCGTTTGGTGGTTATTTTGATTATGTGATTCTTCTGTGTTTTTTTTTCACATCCAATAAAAGGGTTGTGTTAAAGTCCTTATGGTATTTTAAAATTCGTTTTAGGTATTTCAAGGTCATTTGTCGGAAACTATTATTTTTATGGTGAAAAGGAAGTGTGGAAAAAAAATGGTTACGTTGATGTCTTACATAAAATGGTTTATATGTATTTTATAAAAAATGTATAAGTTAAGATATGTCTTGTGAAAAACGGTGTTCATTTGTTTTTTGGGAAGGTCGAGTACGGGAATAGGAACTGTCTATGGTTCTCATTTACCAAACTTGTTATGTATTTGGTTTATCGAGTGTTTCTTTCGTTGAGGTACGCTTGTCGATGTTTTATGGGTACGTGTATTTTATATTTTCTTTGTATGGGTTTTCATGAACATTTTATCCGTGTCTACTTTTATTGGGGGAAAATTTCTCATTGTGTTTTTCTAGCTTTGATTTTGATGTTCGTTACTTCGTAAGTCGGTAATTCGTACCCCTTTTGAGTTCGTTGATATACGTTTTAGTTCGACCGGTTTCATGGTTCGCTTCGTTTACTTAGGATAAATTGTCGTGTTGATTATCAATTTGTTCGTTGAAGAAGAAGAGGGTGTTTGCTAAGTTGTTCAAGTGAGAGGTGTAGCTTTAAGATGTACGTTCTTCAGGAAGGTGGTCAACGATAGCGAGTGTTCGTGGACACTAGTAAGATAAAAGTAGTGAAGCATGGAAAGTACCTGAGACACCATCTGAGAGACGATTGTCCTCAGGATTGGCAGGTACTATTGACGATTCATTTCTATCTTTCTATAGATTGCGTAGGCATCGCGGAGGTGGAAGATCCATAAGAGGAACTGTGTGATACATGATTTAAAGTTGGGAAGAAGAACTTGGAGATGATATTTGTATGGAGCAGAAAGTGTTATCTACACAGATCATAAGAATCTTTAGAATTTATTTGACATGAGGCTAATATATGTAGAAGAGAAGTTGGGTGTGGAATTTTTTTAGTGACTACGATTGTCTGATTCGCCACCGTCAAGGAAGGGCGGACATCGTGGTAAGAGCGCTGAGCGGGAGCGAACGAGTGAAACTTGGATGTTTGTGAGCAATGATTATGATAATTCAATTCGGAGTTGAGAATATGATACTGACAGCCTAGAGAGAGAGGTTCAACGATGAGAACAGGTAAGAAGAATGATTACTTGGTTTAGACCAGTAAATGGAAAGGAACTAAGATGGACGATTGTACTTTGTAGACCCGCTAATGATTTCATGGAGAGGAAGCTTAAGGACATCGATCATGCAAGGTATAAGATACATCCGAGAATGGATAAGACTTATTATTACCTTAGCAAGAGATGTATGGAGGAGTAGGCGAGATTTCTTTTCGCTCGGTGAGTTGGTAAAGAGCTATGGGGTGTCGCGTTGATCATCAAAATACATGATGAAATACTTACTTCGCGATAGTGGTAAACGTGTTGTAGAGTCTTGAGAACGCGTAGGTAGAGGAGTACGACTTATCATTCTCTAAGGAGTGAACTAAGTGAGCGTACAAATCAGGCGATGGATGGTGAGCTGAGAGCATGGGTGTGTTTGATTTTGGAGGAAGCCGGGGTATACATTTACCCTTAGCTGAGTGCTCCTATATCAACAATAGTATTGAGTATGTGTCGTGTGAAAAGTTGTATGGAAGGTAATGTAGGTCACCTGTTCTATGGGCAAAGGTTGGAACAGGCCAACTAATTGGTCCTGAACTAGAACGAGAGTCTACGAATAAGGTTTTCTGAATAAGGAAAGACTTAAGGCAGCAAGAGATCGCCAAAAGAGTTATGCTAATTATTGCTGTAAGCCTTTAGAGTTTGGTGTTGGTGATATTGTGAGGTTAAAAGTATCTCCTTGGAAGGGTGTTGTGCGTTTCGGTAAGAAAGGCAAGCTAGCACCGAGATATGTAGGACCATTTGAGATTTACGGAAAGGATTGGATTTGAAACATATCGGTTGAATTTGCCTGAGGAGTGAAGTAGAGTGCATGATACGTTTCACGTATCTAATGGAAAGAAGTGGTTGGCAGATGCTAGTCTGCATGTGCCATTAGATGAATGTAAGGTTGACAAGACTCTTCGTTTTGCTGAGAAACCTGTTGAGATTATGGATCGAGATGTTAAGGGTTTGAAGTTTGGTGAGATAGCGTTGGTAAATGTATGGTGGGATTCTAAGCGTGGTCATGAGTTTACTTGGGAGCATGAGGATCAGATGTAATTAATGTTTGTTTTGTGTGTATCCATTATATGTGTGTTTCCTGCGGTTACCATTTGGATTTTCTTTTGATTCGAGGGTATCGTACCTACCTGTGAGAAGTCGTTTTGATCATTGGTGTTATTGATCGGGGAGTGTATCTATTTGCGTGTATCGTTGGAGTGACGGAATGTTTTCTATCGTGTGAATTCGAGTATTTAGTCGGTTCATATTTTTGCGATTCTTTCTCTGTGATTTTATGGGATGGTATTTATCCGCTTAAATATCCATAAATTTTCTTTTGCTGTTGTGAGTGGTGACTATAGTAGTTGAAATCTCGGGACGCGATTTCCTTAAGTGGGGGATGATGTAACAACCGTTGTTTTGGCAGGTCAGTTTGACTGATGGTCTTGACTTTGTTGACGTTTGTTTGGTGTGTCTTAGGTGATTGAAGTGATATAAGTGTGATATAGGTGAGTTTTAGCACTAAATCCCTTTGCGTAAGTGTTTTTTTTTTTTTTTTTTGTGATTTGGAAAGTTTGGAATTTGGGAAAATTCATTTTGATCACCTTTGTGGTGTAGAAATGACTTGTGTAGTTTTTGGTATTTTTGTGTTTTTGCGTAACGAGTCTTCGTTCAAGTATTTGAGCGTTAGCACGTTACGAGGAGTTTATTTTTATGAGTTATGTTTCAAAAGAGTGTGGAATTCTATTTTTGGAAACTTTATTTTTGGAAATGATATTTTTCCGGGTTGTCGTAAAAACTGAGGTTTATCGCGTAAGACGTTAGGTTTTGTTATGGGGATGCATAAAATATGAAAAGTATGAGGTTTTGAGTGTAATAAATAAATTTAATAAAAAAAATAAAAAAATTAAGTATATATATAAAGGGGCGGCCGAATATTAGGATAAGGGGGAAAAAGGAAACCAAATTTGATACCAAATACAACTCTAAGCCTTAAGGGTTATCCAAATTAATTATAAATACAAAAACAAAACCTCCCTACCCCCTTTTCCTGCAATTAAAGTCGACACAAGGGAGGAACAAGAAGAAAAAAAATTAGGCTTTCATAGTTGGCTAGCAATAATCAAGAATCAAGGTAAAATCTTTAACCCTTACGTGTAATTAATTAATTATTGTTATGATTCATGTAATATTTAATATGATGGAATCTATGGTTTATATACTTCTGTAAATTAATGAAGTAAAACATGTTAGGATGATTAGATGTCAATAATATGGTTAATGGTTAAGGGAATTGAGTGTTAAACGCGTTATATTATGTGTTAGGGTTTGGACAGAAAACTATGGCTGTAAAGATGTGAGTGTAAATAACAGATGGTGAAGAGTTAAGTCACGAATTTTAGATCTAAATTGAAGTTTAATGAAAGAGCTTTCCAAAAAGTCCAGCCACGATTGATTTCAAGGTCGGGAAGTTGGTCTTTTGATTTTTCTTTGTTAAGGTGTCAAAGCTGTCAAACTGGGACAGAATTTTGGTAAAAGTTTGATAGTGAGTTGTGGTTGTAAAAGTAGTATTTCGACTAGCTCTTCTGGAATAGTTAAGTATTAGGTTATATTAGACTACCACGAAGAGGATTCGTGATAAAAACTTGTGGAAGTATTTTATGGAAATCAAAACTTTTTGGTGTGTGTTCAGATCCGAATTTGGGTAGTTGAAAAGTTTGAATTTATTATGAGTATTTGTGTGTATTATTGGTCCATGGCCTTCTAGGATTAACTTCTATGATTATGAGAGACCATGGTGAATTTTTGGTGTGAGTTTTTAAGCTTTATTTGTCGTGATTTTATGTGGGCGAATGTACCCAAAAATTCTGCGTTTTCTGATTTTAAGAGTGCAAGGGATTTAGTGAGCATTAAGTTATGGTAGTGGTTAGTGTGGTGTCTAGGAGATCCATGGTGGGTCATATGAGTCTTAGACATCCATCATATGTGTATTACATGGGTTGTAGCTTTTAGCTTGGCCTTGTGTAACGTGGACTTATTTGTGTTGTTTAGATTTGTAATATGTGTTGTGGAAGCTGCAAGGTTTGAGGTGGGTTCATAGTCCCATATTTTTACTTTGTTTTAAACTTGGGATGGGAATGATGCTTGTCTTAAATGATTTGAGTTACTGTGATTATGTGTGGTTTAAAAGCTTGGACTTATAATGTTATCGTAATAATGCTATGTGGTACATGAAAGTGTGATATGTGATTCCGATTAGGTTAGCGACCTAATTGATGCTGTGTGATATGTGATTCTGATTAGGTTAGCGACCTAATTGATGCTGTGTGATTTCCAATTGGGAGGATGCTTATCCTGTTGCTTGCGCATGCGACCCAATTGATGATGTGTTTTGGAGCGGGGGTCACGTTCCGGCCCGATGGTTGCCTTTTGTGTGATGATTGGTTTATGAATACATGTAGCTTGTATGATAACTATATTTATTTGTCCAGCTATGTTTTATAATCACAGTGATTTGGTTGCCTTGTGAGTGTATGTGTGTCTAAACCTATGAATCTCACCAACATTATGTTGACGTTTTAAGCATCATTTTCAGGTGAGCATTCTAAGGCTATGATAGAAGGATGTGGTTAGACGATACCTTAGTTGCATTGGAAGTGGTTTATCTGTGCTTTTGGAGTTTATCATGTTGATATCTTTTGGGTATTGTTATGACACTTTGTGTCTATACTTTGCCATTTTTATTGCATGTAGTTATTCTCTATATAGACACCATGTGTTGTGATGATATCCATGAAGTTACACCCTCGCATTTCCGCCTTGGCGAGGTGTGACAGTATACTATTACCACTATTTGATGAAGTCATGAATCTATCAATGTTGTCTTCCATCACTCAAGACGTTCTACAAAAAGATCCGTATGCTATTGTTTATGATGGTATCCCTTTAGAACATCGCGTGTTGCCAGCTTGTAGTGTGTGTATTCATTGTGGAGCAAAAAGTTTCAAATTTGAATTTCCTAGCTTTTACTGTATGGGTGGGTAAACAAAGTTGGCACCGCACAACATTCCTGAAGAATTGTATAATCTTTTCACATCACAAGCCGATTTAGGTAAGCGATTTAGAGATAACATACGTGCATACAATACAAACTTTTGTTTTGCATCGATGGGTGTTACCTTAGATAAAAAAATATGCTACCATGTCATCCGGAGTATATACATTTCGCGCGAGTTGGGGAATTTATCACAGAATCGATCAATTAGTTCCGAGGGATGGAAATCCTAGGTATCTACAATTGTATTTCTATGATTCTGAGTCAGAGTTGAATCACAGTGTTGGGAATTCTGTGAAGTAAGAATTCTGCTGCTGTTTATGCTGAAAGGATTCTGCTGAAGAGTTAGTTTCTGCTGAAGCAGCATATCTGCTGAAGACTAGTTTCAGCTTTATTAGTTTCTGCGGATATAGTATTTCTGTATTTTATGTAATGTAGTTTGGATATGCATGAGTTTATTTAGGAAGTGATAATGCATATCTTTTAGAAGTATTAGAATATACGTTTCTTGAGAAACGGTTTAGGGTTCCTTGAGTATAAAAGGAACACACGGTTTATGTATTGAATAACTTTTAGTGAATACTCTTATTATAATTAAAAGATCCATTGAGGATCAAGAGTTCTTAGTATCAAGCTTGTGTTTTGTTTCCGCTTTATAAATACAAGTTGCAGAGATTGTCTATTAGTGTGTTATTGATTACAGTAACATTACTAACGATTCTAGAGTGCTCAAGAAGATCTATCAAGGTCTATAGTTCAACAAGTGGTATCAGAGCCTCGAGAGAGTCTCTGTCATACTAAGAATCACAAATCTTACACCTTAAGAATCCAAACAAATCAACAACTATGCCTGGATCTGATGATGATACTGATACAACCCAAAACATTAACACCACTTCTCTTCAACAACTCAACCTCTCTAACAGTAATGCTAAGTTTCCATACTTGAAGAATGCTGAAGAATATCATTTGTGGTCCATGAAAATGCAGAACTGGATCACAAACATAGATTGGAATCTATGGGAGATTGTTAAGAAGGGGAATAGCCTAAAGAGACATGTTACTGATGCTGATGGAGTTGTGACAATTGTAGCTCCCAAAACTGCTGAAGAAATTCTGGCTGTGCAAAGGGAGAGCAAGGTAAGAACAATTCTGCTCCAAGCTATACCTGATGACCATATGGGTGACTTCCACTTTATGGAGGATGGCAAGGACATTTGGATGGCTATAAAAGCTAGATTTGGTGGGAATGATGAATCAAGAAGGTTGCAGAAGTCCATGCTAAAGCAGAAATTCCAAGAATTTCAGATATCTGAAGAAGAGGGAATTCATAAAGGCTATGACAGGTTTCATCGGATCTTAAGTCAACTTAATCAGTTGAAGGCTAGACCTGACAATGAGGACTGCAATGCTAAGTTTCTGAGATCTTTGCCACCATCCTGGTTGCAAGTCAGTATTGCTCTCAAAACAAAGGGTGGCTTGGACTTAATCTCCTTTGATGATCTCTACAACAAGCTCAAATCACTTGAGCCTGATGTTAGAAGTCCTATTCGTCCATCTACTCATTCTGCATTTGTTGGTGCTTCTACAAAACCTGTGCATCAAGCTTCAAGTTCATATACATCAGGAGCATCTTCTCAAACTCATAATCAATCTACTCCTAAATCAAGATCAAGTAATGTGTTGGAGGATCTTATTCATTCATTTGTGGCTGAATATGAACCTCAACAGTTTATTGCTTATGAGGACTTTGAACAGGTAGATCCATTGGAAATGGAGGAGATGCACTTAAAATGGGAGCTTGCAATGATCTCAATGAACATCAGAAGGTTTGAAGCCAAGTCTGGAAGGAAGTTTGGGTTTAATGGAAAAGAGGCAGCAAGGTTTGATAGAAGGAAGGTTAAATGCTACACTTGTGGTCAAGTGGGACATTTTTCAAGAGAATGCAAAGAAAGAAAGGCAGGAGATGAAGTTAGATATGGCTCTTATCCATTGGAAGCAGGGAATAACAAGACTGTACCTTCAAAGGCAATGGTGACTTTGGATCACCAAATTGATTGGGGTGATCATGAACCTGCTGGAGAGGAAGCTTCTACTTCTTCACAAGTGAATCTACTGGCATTTACACCTTCAGAAGACAAGAAGGAGCAAGTCTCCTTGATGGGAATCTCTCAGGTACACAATTGCGTGTTTGGATGTAGTGTAAGATACAATGAACTTAAAAAGGAATTTGATGAATTGAAACCTAAGTACAATGAATGTTATATAGAGGTAGAGTCTTATAAATTGGCTTTAAAAACTCTAGAGAAACAAAAAGTATGGTTTCAAAAGAATTAAGTTAAATATGATGAAAAAATAAGAGTTCTAGAAAGTGATTTAGAAATTGCTAAGATAGAATTAAAACGTACTGAAAAAGAGAAGTCTAATCTGGAAAAAGAAAACCAAGAATTACAAGTTAAGTTAGACAAAGAGATAGCTAGAGGTAAACTATGGCAAATGTCAGGTGATAATCTAGCTTGTGAACTCTATGGTAGTCAGGCTGTGAATTCTAAAATTGGTTTAGGATTTCAAAAATATGTTGGTTTAGAAGCTAGGAATGACCTAGGTAAAACCACATCGGCAGGATTAGCTCACTTTGTCAGAGAAGGTAACTTACATGCTGTCCCTGGACCTATAAGAGGGGAACATATGCCTATTGACCTATCAAAACCTAGTGACTTTGATGGATCACACCATCTCTATGGAAAAAAGTCAACTGACTTGCCAGACCCTAGTGTTAAATCTACTGACTTTGTCTCTTGTTGTGACAGTGACAAGTCTTCTGATGAAGGGTCTACCTCATTTGCCAGCTGTGATTCAAGTGAGAAGTCTGACCTGCCCAAGACCACTCCCAAGATCATGCCAAAGCCATCACCCAAGACTCCTCACAAGCCTTCTAGAGTTGCTGCTCATAACAAGACAGTTTCTACTGAAGACTTGTTTTTACATTCTTTGCATAATAATACTTTTGGCTTTGATAAAAACAATTCTGTTTGTCATGGTGATTTGAATACTTTTTCATGTTATGGAAATTCTTTTGGTTTAAATACATCTTCTAAAAGGAAGAAGTGTTTTGTGTGTGGAAGCAAATATCACTTGATTAAGGATTGTACATATCATGAGCAAAGAATGAGTGCAGGTGGTAGTCAACGAAAAACTAGGCAAATGTGGAAAAATGTTAGTGAAATACCATCTTTTGTTCCACATCAGCAGAAACCCAATTCTGCTGAACCACATTCTTCATGGAGAAGAACCAGTACTAGACCTTATGTTCGACCCACTAGTTCTTTCTTTTCTAATGGTTATTGGCCTAATCACTTTGACTCTATGTATTATGGTGGTGGGTATTGGGATACTGCTGTGAAGCCCTCAGCAGGTTGTTCTTGGACCAAGAAGGGACCTAATATGCATTACAGGCCCAAGAACAATGGTGGATCTAAAACATCTACATGGCCTGTTACTAATGATCCACAAGGCAGGCTCAAGTCAGCAATGACTTGAGTCTCCAAAGTGTACTAATTCTTTGTATAAATTTGTTGTTGTTGTAGGAACATCCTTTGAAAAGTACTGAAGTTGGTATTGTGGATAGTGGTTGTTCTAGAAGTATGTCAGGAAACAGGGATAAGATGCATGACTTTGAGCCCATTGAAGGAGGAGGCACTGTAACCTTTGGTGGTGGAGATGGCAAAATTACAGGGAAAGGAACCATTAAAACACCCTTGTTAGACTTTGAAAATGTTTACTATGTGAAGGAACTGGAGCATTTTAATCTAATCTCAGTATCACAAATTTGTGACACTAAGCATAAGGTTTTCTTCTCTGAAGATGAGTGTCTTGTACTTTCCAAGGACTTCAAACTCCCAGAAGACACAACTGTATTGCTGAGAGTTCCTAGAACCTTCAACTTATACACATTCAACCTGAATGATGTTCAGCCTGAAGGTGATCTAACATGTTTGGTAGCCAAAGCTTCCCTGGATGAATCTAATAAATGGCATAGAAGAATGGCACATGTGAATTACAAGACCATCAACAAGTTATCCAAACTTGGTCTTGTTAAGGGCCTTCCTTCTAAACTCTTCACCAATGAACACAATTGTATTGCTTGCAATAAGGGAAAGCAACACAGAGCCTCTTACAAAACAGTCCAAGCAGTGAGCACCATTTCAGAACCTCTTCAGTTGCTGCACATGGATCTCTTTGGTCCTACCCCCATTAGAAGTATTGATCACAAGTACTTCTGCCTGGTTATCACAGATGATTATAGCAGGTTTTTCTGGGTGTTCTTTCTCAAGACTAAGGATGAAACAACTCCAATCCTAAAAGACTTCATTGTCTTAGTTGAGAACCAGCTGAATAAAAAGGTTAAAGGAATTAGGTGTGACAATGGTACAGAATTCAAAAATGTTGTCTTCATAGAATTCTGTAAGTCTAAAGGGATTAAAAGGGATTATAGTACTCCAAGAACTCCACAACAAAATGGGGTTGCTGAAAGGAAAAATAGAACCCTTATTGAGGCTGCAAGATCAATGCTTGCAGACTCCAAACTTCCCACCATGTTTTGGACTGAAGCAGTCAGTACTGCTTGTCATGTCTTGAACAGGGTATCCATCACTAGACTTCATGTCAAGACACCTTATGAACTTCTCACTGGGAAGGTTCCACACATACATTACCTTAAGCCTTTTGGATGTAAAGTGACTATTTTGAATACTGCTGATATACTGGGTAAATTTGATGGGAAAGCTGATGAGGGATATATAGTTGGGTATTCAGCTCACAGCAAGGCTTATAGGGTTTATAATCTGAATGCTAAAAAGATTGAAGAGACCCTTAATCTGAGATTTCTTGAAGATCAGCCTAATATTCAGGGACAAGGCCATTCTTGGTATTTTGACCTAGACTATTTGACTGACTATTTGGGTTATACTAGGCATGCTTCTAATCCTAATGCAGGTACCAAAGATTCAAGTTCTAACCCTGCAGGTTCTATGGATGATGACTCAGAATGTGAGTCTGAGCCAGAAGAAAATACTTTTGTTGTACCATCTTTTCCGCCTAACCATTTTGTAGGTAATCACTCTGCTGCTGCACAAGATGATGAGTCACATTATGTAGAAGATCTTGCAAGATTGCAGAAGCAGGAACATGCTGCTACTAAGGAAGCTCAGAAACTCAATGACAAGGTTACACTGGAGACTGAGGCTATCCTACATCAGTCTGCACAAGCAGTCAGTGGAAACAAGGATACTGCTGAAGGCACACCTGTTCCCACTGACTCTGTCAAAGATGCTGATTCTGCTGATGTTCACTCTCCCATCTCTACTGAAGTCTCTGCAGATTTTGATAAGCCCTTTACTAGATTTCCAAGTCCTTCTGATCTTGGGAATTATCAACCAAAGCCTGGCCTGTTTAATTCAGCTTCATATGATACTGAGTTTGAGCCTACACTCACCAACATTGATGCCACCATTGATGTTCCACCTACAGCTACCAAAAGGATTCACAATGCTCATCCCCTATCCAAGATTATTGGTGATCCTAAAGACCCTGTTCGCACTAGAAGCACTGTCAAGAATACAAAATATGGAGAAGTTGCTTTTATTTCTTATGTCTACAATCAAAAGAGGAACAATCACACAGACTTCAAACATTGTTTGTTTGCATGCTTTCTTTCTCAAATTGAACCAACTAGTGTTCCTCAAGCACTGGCTGATTCAAGTTGGCTTGAGGCAATGCAAGAGGAGATGCTGCAATTTAAGAATCAGCAGGTTTGGATTTTAGTTCCTCTTCCTGATGGTAAGTATGCCATTGGGACAAAATGGATTTTGAAGAATAAAAGAGATGCACGGGGTATTGTGGTGAAGAACAAAGCAAGACTAGTGGCTCAAGGTTTTAGACAAGAGGAAGGCATTGACTATGATAAAGTTTTTGCCCCTGTGGCCAGAGTTGAAGCCATTCGAATATTTTTGGCCTATGCCTCTTACATGGGCTTTATGGTTTATCAGATGGATGTTAAAGGTGCTTTCTTGTATGGAGAGATTGAAGAGGAGGTTTATGTGACTCAACCCAAGGGATTTGAAGACCCTGATCATCCTGAGTATGTGTACAAAGTTGTCAAAGCTCTCTATGGACTGCATCAAGCTCCCAGAGCTTGGTATGCTAGACTCTCCACATTTCTGCTGAAGAATGGCTACCGAAGAGGTGCCATTGACAAGACTTTATTTCTTAAGAAAGATTCTAGGGATATTATTCTTGTGCAGGTGTATGTGGATGATATTATCTTTGGTTCTACCAAAGAAGCCTGGTGTAGAGAGTTTGAGGATTTGATGAAGGGAGAATTTCAGATGAGTGCTATGGGAGAACTCACTTTCTTTCTGGGTTTACAAGTTCAGCAGAAACCTGATGGTATTTTTATACATCAGGAGGAATATGTAAAAGATATATTGTCCAAGTTTGCTATGGAGAATGTCAGGACTGCCACTACTCCATATGAGGCTCCCAAACCAAAGAACAATCTTACTCCTGATCTTCCTGTCAATGTTCATTTATACAGGTCTATGATTGGTTCTTTGATGTACTTGACTGCCTCAAGACCTGATATTACATTTGCTGTGAGTGCATGTTCAAGACATCAAGTCACTCCACTTACTTCTCATCTGAATGCTGTCAAGAAGATTCTTAAGTATCTTAAAGGCCAGCCAAATTTAGGTCTTTGGTATCCCAAAGAGTCTCCATTTCAGCTAGCAGCTTATAGTGACAGTGACTATGCTGGTGCCAATTTGGATAGAAGATCCACAACTGGAGGTTGTCAATTTCTTGGAAGAAGACTGATTTCTTGGCAATGCAAGAAACAGACCATAGTTGCTACCTCTACTACTGAAGCAGAGTATGTTGCTGCTGCAAATTGTTGTGGACAGGTTCTATGGATTCAGAATCAATTACTGGATTATGGGTATAACTTCATGAATACTACCATTTTCATTGACAATCAAAGTACCATATGCATTGTTAAAAATCCAGTTTTTCATAATAGAACCAAACATATTGAGATAAGACATCACTTTATAAGGGATGCTTATGAGAAACATTTGGTTAAAGTGGTCAAAATTCACACAGATGAAAATGTGGCAGATTTGTTAACCAAGGCATTTGATGGACCAAAGTTTCAATATTTGGTGGTCCATATTGGAATGCTAAACCCTTAAATGCAAAGTTTAAGGGGAGGCATAAGCCTCAGGGGAGGATGATGACTGTAAACTTTGTATTATTTGTATAAGTTGTATAATTTCTGAGTGTTAACAAGTTTTTAACACTAACCCTCTAACAGTTGTGCAAGTTGTTTGGTGTATTTGCTTGTTTGATGTTTGTTTTGCAGATGTTCTGAAAATGAAAGTCCCATGATAAATGTCACCAAGAGTTAGTGTCAAAGGAATGTGGTCAATATGTTGAACATGGTTTCTACTGATTAATTGAAACATGCTGAAGGTCTTACACAATGGATTTATTCAAATAAGATCTTTTCATTCATTCATTGAAACAAGTTACAGCTTACATTCAAAGTTACAATTGAGATACAATGACCATTCCTAAACTATTGGCTAATTCAGTACTACTAGCTTCTATCAATTATTACAAAATACTTGAGGCTATGACAAGTACAATGAAGAAGCTGAAGATGAAAATGGAAAAAGAAGAGAAGGAAGACTGGGAAGATGCTCATGAATTAAAGTCAAGAGAATACTCAAGAACTTTGCCTCATGGTTACATTCCTCAATCACCTACTTCAGCTTCTCCTTTCCCTTACGTATGATCTCAGTCTTCTTACTCTGTCCAATATGATCTTGATGTGGAAGACCAGGTTCTGGAGCAGGAAGATCCAACATCAAATTTTGTGATGTTGGAGGAGATGGATCCCTCTTAATTGATCTTGGTTGGGATCTCTCTGGTGTGGATGGAGGAAGAAAGGTTGGATCTTCATTTTCCTCCTCTGAAGAGTCTTCATCAGAGGTATAGATGAAAGGAGAGACAAGCTCTCTCTCAGCAGGATTGGGTACATTGCTTGGTTCACCTTTCAAATGAGCATTCCACTGTCTTTCTTGTGCATCCCATCGGTTCTCCAATGCTGTTGCAAAGTCAGAACCTTCAAACCCCCATGGATATGGTGGTATATCTTCTTCTGCTGATGGAGAAGAAGAATTTGGATCTGAGGTTTTTGGGGGTGAAGACATAATTTGGATGAAGAATTGGGGTTAATAAATAATTAGGGTTTGAAAGACAATTTGGGGAAGATTGATGAATGAGATGTGTTATCTGAGGTGATTAAATAAGCCAATTTTAGGAGTTACGGTATTTAATGCGAGTTGGGTGGCACAGTAAAACCAAGATATTGACTGAAGATATTTTTACCTTTGGTTGATTCTGCTGATGGTTGACTATGCTTCAGCAAATTTGACTTTCATTTCTGCTGAAGGGAAAATTTTCAAATTAGAAGTTTTGTCAGACTTGGTCAATAAGTTGTTCCGATAATTTTGACCACAATTGGGGAACTTCCAAATTTAACTCACTCTGCATATCTTTTCGAATAAAAAATTATTCGCTTATCACTTCAAATAAACACATTATTCTCTGGAGTAATTCATAACCATCTCACACAAATTTAGTTAAATGGCTCGACTTGAATTGAAGGGCGATCATAACAAATATGCTTTTCTGAAGACAAAGAAGGGTCATGAAGAATTCGATTTGATGGTGGAGTTTCTACAAAGGTCGAAGATTCATTATGCTTTGACTTATTGTCCCAATTTGGTGTGTGAATCCTTGGTGAAACAATTTTGGGCATCTGCTACTAAGAGATCTGCTACAGAGATAGTAGCTGAAATAGATGGTGTAGAATATGTGGTGACAGAAGGGTTGATAAGGGCAAAGCTTTAGTTGGATGATGAAAATGGTGTGTATCATTCCAACACTGCAGAGATTCTTGCTGGGCTAAGAGAAGCTGGATATCAAAGTACTGACACATCCAAGTGGCACAAGAATCAATTTTGTCCAAAGTGGAGGTATTTGGTGCATGTGCTGCTTCAATGTATAAGCAACAAGTGTGGTGGATGGAATCAGTTCTCTCTGCAATTGGGTTGTGGTATTGTTTGTCTTTCTAAGGGTGAAACTTATAATTTTTCTAAGTTTATTTTTGAAAATATGCTAGAAAATATAGATAAGGAACAGCATAAGTTTTTAATGTACCCTAGATTCTTACAAATAATTTTAGATATAACCACTGAAGATAGAACCCATATACCCATTAAAAGTCTAGGTTCTAAGTTGTTTGCCTCAATGAAAACTAATTATACTGGGGAACATCACCCTATGTTGGAAGCCATGTTGCCTCAAGGCAATGCCAATGTAGTTGAGGGTGATGATGCTGGTAATGTGCCTGCTCCTAATGCTGCTGATGATGGTAATCCATCATCTTCTGGTGTTGCTGCTGATGGTAATACTTCAGTGGTAATGGAGGAGGTGCCAGCTACAACTACTGAACCTTTACCTGATTCTACTGACTTACCACCACCTACCCCTGTACATATGTCAACAAGTCCTACCATTTCACCAGTTCAGGATGCTCCAGTTGAGCAAAATCATGAGTTTGAAGATGACTTACAGACTCTTGAACCTGATCTTACTAGACTACATTCATCTAGTTCTTTGGGAGAGCAAATTAATGTAGGTTCTCCTAATGTTGTACATGAGTCTGTTTATCCTGCAGGGTTCAATGAAGCTCCTCATACCACTGAGCAATCTGCTGGTAGAGCAGAGGACCCTATTACTCTCACATTTGTATATGATTCTCTTACCAGGTACATGAAAATGACTGAGGATCTCCAAAAGGAATTTGCTGAGACCAAGACTACTCTTGGTAATGAAATTCAAAGTCTGAAAAGCAAAGTCAAAGATTTGGAGGCACAGCTAAGTAAGCAGAAGCAAAGCAATGATGGATTGGATTCTACTGAAGTAGCAAAGGAGGCAAATTTGGATTCTACTAATTTGGATTCTCTTGAGATTCTAGCTGAAGTTGCTAGACAGTCTCATGTTGTACCACCTAAAGCTGCTGCAGCACCTTAATCTAAACCAATAATACTAGTTCAAAGAAGAAGTACAAGACAGTATTTGGCAAGGAAAGCTGCTGAAGCCTCAAAAGTATCTGGTGGTGATAATGATGTGCTGATGACTGAAGCTGTGGATATACTTCAGGAGAAACAAACATTAAGTACGGTTGCTACTGATAAATTTGCTGACAAAGGAAATACATCAGGAGAAACATACTTTGTAGCTGGAAGAGAATACTTGAATTCTCCTCTTCATCATTCATCAGAGAATCCACAGGTTTCTAATGATAGAGAGGTTCAAGATTTACATGATGAACCTATGGCAGATGTGCATGTGTCTAATGCTGATGTTGCTGTAGATAATGTTCCTCATGATAATTTGGATGAGCTTGTAACTGCTGAAGATAGGGCTGAACAAGGTAAATTATTACAAGAATGGGAAAATTATATGAAGAGTACCAATCTAGCTGAGGAAGTACAAGCTAAGTTTGATGCAGAATTAGATTCAGAGACTCAAAGATATGTTTCTACATTACCTATTGAAAGACAAAGGGAATTGGATGCAGCAGTTTTAGAGTTTGATGAGTCAGACTGGCAGATGATTGGGAAACAGATGCTTGCTAATCCTACTGTCACTGCTGAATTGATTGGTAAGAAAGTAGAGAAACAAGATTATGAATCTGAGATTGTGAGTATGTTAAAGATGAGGAAGAAGGCAGCTGATGAGTTGAAAGCTAAAGCTAAAAGAGATAAACCTATGACTCGAGCACAGCAGAGAGATTATATGAGAATCTATGTGAAAAATCAAAGCAGTTCTTTGTTCAATAGTGCTTGGTCTAAGCAACAGGTGTGGGGACTTCCATTTGAAAAACTGGTTGAGATTTATAACAGAATCAAGACTAAGAATGATAAAGATGGATTGGGTGCTTCCAAGAATATTCCTCTTCTCAATGCTGATACTAGTGTTACTGAGAAAGTATCTTTACCTGATACTTCTGCTGGTGTATCTCATGTTGTTTCAGATCCTCCAACTAGGAAGATTGTGGATAAAGGTAAAGCAAAAGTAATGACAGCAGATCCTCCAACTAGAAAAAGAACTAGGAAACAATTGGAACAGGAAAGAATGGGTGAAGAAGCTGCTAGGAAGTTAGATGAGTTCCAAAAAGATGAACAAAAAGCTGAGCTTGCCAGATTTCATGAACTAAAGACAAGAGAAGTTGAAATTCAAGCTGCTAGAAACAAACAGATAAGGAAGGCTATGGATGAACAATATGCCTCTGCTGCACTTGTATCTTCTCAAGATTCTACTGATGAACAAATGGATAATCCTTCAGTGGAAACTGATGTTGCAGAAGGTGAATCTGCTGAAACAGAAGTTCCTACTGCTATTTATATTCCTGGAAGAAGAGGCAAGAGAATGGCTAAAGTAGGATCATCACATTCAAAACAAAGTTTAATTAATGTGAATGATACTGATGCTTCATTTATAAAGGAAGGATCATCTGATGATTGGCCAGAAGGAACTAGAGTTGTTCTGCAGATTCTTCATCTTGTCAATTATCAAGATTTGGTCACTCTATATGAGTTGGTTATTAAGTATTATGCCACTCATACTCCTGAAGGTTTTGGATTGTATCTGTTGGGTGATCTTCAAGTATTGTTTGATTCTTCTACTCCCACTGGTGCAAGTTATGATATCTGGAAGAATAATCAGAAATGGAAAATTCAGAGTTGGAAGTTCTATCCTCTGTCTTATGTTCATGTGCTGGAAACTACCACTGGTCTTAGGATTATTATGGATCTTACCAACAAATATCCTCTAAAGGTATCATTGATGGAGAAAATGTTACAACAGAAGTTGGAAATTCCTCCTAATCCAGTTGGTAATACAAGATTGTTTGCTGAATCATTGGTGAAGGTTTTCAAACAAAGGATTAAGACTTCCAGAGCAGGATCTGATTAGGGATATCATGTTGTATATTTTTAATAAAAAAAAAAAAAAAAAAAAAAAAAAAAAAAAAAAAACTAACTTGTTGTTGTATAGTTTTGTATGCAGGTTTGGTTATCAACTTACCTGATGTTGACTATTCCATCATAAAGTTGGCTAGTCCAAAGGGTACAGCTTTGGTAAAGACATGTCAAATCTGTTGATAGCTGTAATGGTTTGCTCAAAACCATAGGGTTTTCAACCCACCCATGCTTTATTGCTGAGTAGTTGAAATGGTTGTCAATTGACCATGGATTTTTCCTTTATGGATTTTGAATAATTGGCTAGCCCACATGTATATGGCTTGTGGTAAAGGCAGTGGAAAACCATATTTGGTAATCAGTTAACCAAGATGATTTTCATCAAAATAATTGGCTAGTCCTGAGCAAACGGCTACAGGTAAAGACATCTCAAATCCGTTTATAGCTGATGATTTGCTCAAAATCATGTGGTTATCAGTGTACCTTTGAACACTTGGCTACTCCAGTAGTGATGGCTATTGGTAAAGAGACATCAAATCCATTATTTTCAATGATTCACCTCTCTCAGGAGTTAACACACCTGGAAGTGATGAGAATAGTATGCAACTAATTTGTTTTGATGTACATTAAGTCATTTGTTGCTGCAAAGAATGGAGCTTTCAAGTATTTGCTGATCATAGAGATTCTGCTGAAGATGATTCTTTGCTGGTGCTATTTTACAATCCTCTTAGTATGTTGTTTTAAAGATCTATCAAGAATCTTGAACTTAACCAGGTCAAATTCAAGATTAGGGGAGGATTGTTGGGAATTCTGTGAAGTAAGAATTCTGCTGCTGTTTATGCTGAAAGGATTCTGCTGAAGCAGCATATCTGCTGAAGACTAGTTTCAGCTTTATTAGTTTCTGCGGATATAGTATTTCCGTATTTTATGTAATGTAGTTTGGATATGCATGAGTTTATTTAGGAAGTGATAATGCATATCTTTTAGAAGTATTAGAATATACGTTTCTTGAGAAACGGTTTAGGGTTCCTTGAGTATAAAAGGAACACACGGTTTATGTATTGAATAACTTTTAGTGAATACTCTTATTATAATTAAAAGATCCATTGAGGATCAAGAGTTCTTAGTATCAAGCTTGTGTTTTGTTTCCGCTTTATAAATACAAGTTGCAGAGATTGTCTATTAGTGTGTTATTGATTACAGTAACATTACTAACGATTCTAGAGTGCTCAAGAAGATCTATCAAGGTCTATAGTTCAACACACAGGCTCAAGTGGGATAATCTAGATAGAAACGTAGTTGAGATATTGACACGTGTTCTTGCTACGTATCCATACGTTAGAACGTTTCGAAGTCTTGGTCAGCTTGGTCCACTAGACAAATATAGAGTCACTTTAAATGCATCAGTGGAACTTGATCAGAGGGTGTACAATAGGCCTACCACATCCGAGGTTGGAATATGAGAACTCAGTCTTCTAATTTTATATACCTTACTTGCAACACCATTTTTTTATATGTTGGTGTAGGTTGCTGGTATATGGGTAGAAGGTAATGACAATATCACCGCGCATAAAAGAAGTATTTTGGTGTATGGGAGGTCTCAACGCAGTGAAAATATTCAACCTTCCTATGCGTGTTACGATCCAATGTCTTATGTTCTATTTTTTCCAAACGGTGAACCTGGGTAGCATCCAAAAATTCCAAGGGATGGGGTGTCAATCGATGAAATTACTAATGAAGACAAAAACATGGATCATGGTTTAGAAGGTACGCATTTTCTAAAAAATTAACATTGCGCTGTTTTTTATACATTAGATATGCATTTTCTAAATATTTAACACTATGCAGAGTCTAACTCAAACCCTGGTAGGAAGACTGTGACAATGCGGGAATACTACTGTTACAAGTTTCAGATTCGTGCTGCACCGAATTTGATCCTTTTTGGAGGGAAGTTGCTACAACAGTTTGTTGTAGATGTCTACATAAAGATTGAGACATCACGTTTGGCTTATTGTGAAAAAAAACCAAAGCAAGATAAGAGCTGATTTGTACCAAGGTATCGTGGATTGTGTTAGCGCCGACGAGGTTCAACCGAGCAGAGTTGGGCAACGAGTTATGTTGCCTGCATCTTTCATTGGAGGGCCACGTGACATGCGAAGACGGTTTCTGGATGCCATGACGTTAGTTCAAGATGACGGAAAACCAGATATATTCCTTACTATGACATGCAATCCAACATGGCCTGAAATCCTTGAACATTTAGAACCCGGCCAAAAAGCATATGATTGACCCGATGTTGTTGTAAGAGTCTTTCATGCTAAGCTAGAAGATCTCAAGGATCAACTTTTCAAGAAACACATAATTGGTGCTGCAAGAGTCTTTCATGCTAAGCTAGAAGAGTCTTTCATGCGGATAGATTTGAGACAAAGGCACACATATATGTCATTGAATTTCAAAAGCGTGGTTTACCACATGCACATTTCCTTCTTATAATGAGACCGGAAGACAAGATGAGCAATCCAGACCATTACGACAAAATGGTGTGTGCTGAAATCCCGAACCCGATAAAGTATCCGAAAATGCATGAAATGGTTGTGAAACATATGATGCACGGTCCTTGCGGTAATATTAACACCACAAGTCCTTGTATGCAAGGTGCTCCAAAACAATGTCGTTGGAGATATCCTAGACAGTTTAACGAAAAGACAGCACAAGGAGATGATTCATATCCGTTATATCATAGAAGAAATAATGGTATTAAGGTGAATGTTCGACAAAGCACACTTGACAATAGGTGGGTGGTCCCATATAACCCTAAACTGTTGATGATGTACAATTGTCATATAAATGTAGAGGTGTGCTCGAGTATAAAGTCTGTTAAATATGCTTTCAAATATGTTTACAAGGGCCATGATAAACAAGTTGTACACATTGATTCAGACGGAGAACAAGTCGTTAACGAGATAAAGAAATACCAGGATGCACGTTATGTATCACCCCCCGAAGCCATGTGGAGAATTTATGGTTTTCCTTTGTCTCAAATCTATCCGCATGTCATGTCGTTGCAACTTCATCTCCCGAATAAACAATTGGTCAGGTTCGGAGAAAATGATATAATTACTGACATCGTTGACAAACAAAGAGATAAGAGATCAATGTTAACGGCGTTTTTTGAGTTGAATAAAGTTGATGCGGGTGCAAGGAGATATTTTTATAGAGATATTCCTCAGTATTTTACATGGAATTCGAGTTCACATCGTTGGAATCGTCGAAAAAAAGGTGCAATGAGAGGGAGATTGGTTTCCGCGAATCCTGCTGAAGGGGAGCGATTCTATCTACGTGTTTTACTGTCACATGTAGAAGGGCCTACCGGTTGGGAATACCTTTACACGGTAAATGACGTATTATACTCGACATTGTATAATTGTAAATAAACTAGATTTTTTCATTTCATCATAATAATCATTTTTATTCTAATTTTGATTACAATGTACCAACCATTATATTAGTGTACGTAATAGGCATTTCTTGTAATAAATCATTACGTTATATAAATCTACACAAACAAAACAAAATTCTTTCTGTTGTAAAAAAATCTTGTCCACTTACAACGTACCTAACACAACGAAAGTGTTACAATACAAAGTGATATACTTTGAAACAAAACATAACATGATTTAAAAAATTCTATGTCTAAACTATAAGCAAAATATAAAAGCAATGTAACATGATAAAACTTCTAATTAATATTATGTTGCTTGAAAATATGGGTTATTATTGTAATATCTTAGTTTGTTCCATGATTAAAGTAATTTTAATTCTTTGAAAAAGAATATATATTAAGCCAAGTTGACGTTTTTCAATAGAATCCATTTTAGATGATGGGATAATGATTTTTAAATGTATCCAACTTGTCACGTTTTACTAAGTTGTGTATGGAACTTTTAATTTTGCTATCTTGGGTCTAAACTGCCTAATCTTTGCTAACTTATGTACTAACGGGGTGATTAAGGTTTTCCGTTAGATTTATTTACATAAATTGTCCTTCTCGTTAGTACCAAGTTGCAAAATAAGTCCTAACGGACAGTTAGAATAATTTGCATAAAACGTCCTTGTGGTTAGCCCCAAACTGCCGTAGTTAGTCCTTATGGCTCACCACGTGTCAACACATGAGTGGTGCCACGTGGCATCGGGGTCGGATAACGGGTCAAGTCGGGTCGGTAACCAGGTCGGGTCGGATATGGGTTCGGGTCGGGTTCCACGTGGACCACTGAGGTGGTGCCACGTGGCAGTAAGTATATATACTCTTTTTGTGTCTGCTGGGAATCGAACCCAAGACTATATACTCTTTTTGTGTCTGCTGGGAATCGAACCCAAGACCTCTCGTTGGAGAGGGAAGGGTGCCACCGCTGTACTAGAGCAGCCCTTCAATTTATTATACGCAAATTATATTTTTATAGTACAACTAATCCGGTCCATATTTGTAGTATAACAAGGTTCAATTAATTTTTGTTCCGGGTCATTTAGGTAAGGTTCAAGAGTATATGAAAATATCGCCGGACTCGTTTTTTCGTGCTCTTTCCAATGGTATGCTCGGGAAATTTTTTCGACTTCGTCTGAGCCTCGTAAAACGTGAAAATGTCGTCAAAACTTATCCGAAAATCACCGTTTTTGCTTTGTTTTCAAACCCTTGTACCTGCAAGACATAATAACGCATTCCAAATATTTTTCAATATAATTTAGTATATTTCATGGTTATTAGTCCGTTTTATCGTGTTATCGAGTATAAAAATGATGTTATCGAGTATAAAAATGATGATAAAATGGACTAATAACCATGAAATATGCTAAATTATATCGTAAATATATTTGGAGTGTGTTATTATCTCTTGCAGGTACAAGGGTTTGAAAACAAAGCAAAACGGTGATTTTCGGATGAGTTTTGACGACGTTTTCGTGTTTTACGTGGCTCAAACGAAGTCAAAAAAATTCCCCGAGCACACCATTGGAAAGAGCACGAAAAAACGAGTCTGTAGGTACTTTTATTTATTTTTGAACCCGTCCAAAAGTCTCTTAAATGACAGGTCAAATTGATATTGAATCTTTACTATATAGGACACTTCACAAAGAAGGGTTAAATAATAAAATGCGTGTAACATACTTGAAACCTTTGCCAGAGCAGCTGGTAAAGGCTTTCACCTCTTATACGAGAGGTCCTCTGTTCGAATCCCGGCTGAGCCAAATTCGTATTATTAACACTCCATGCCACGTGGCACCACCTCAGTGGTCCACGTGGCACCCGACCCGAACCCAAATCCGATCCGACCCGTTTACCGACCCGACCCAGATTGTTGACCGTCGTTGATTGGTCGTTGACCGGCGTTGACCGTCAGCCATGTGGCACTGCCAGGTGTCATTACTTATTTGACGACCGTTATGACTTATTTTGCAACTTGGTACTAATGAGAAGGACAATTTATGTAAATAAATCTAACGGAAAACCATAATCACCCCGTTAGTACATAAGTTAGCAAAGATTAGGCAGTTTAGACCCCAAGATAGCAAAATTAAAAGTTTCATACACAACTTAGTAAAACGTGGCAAGTTGGATACATTTAGAAATCATTATCCCTTAGATGATACTCAACATGCTCATACTGTCACCTCCTCTTAGATCATGTTATTATCCTACTTCATTTATAGGTACGTTTAATTAAAGATTCGGTGGGTAACGTCTGTGCAGGATGGTGTCACAATAACGGCAAGCTCCTTTTAGTGTACGAGTACATGCAAAAAGGAAGTCTCGACATGCACTTATTCACGAGGACAGGTGACATCTTAAGTTGGACACTTCGTTGCCAAATATTAGCCGGTGTCGCCTCTGCCCTAAACTACCTCCACTACGAATATGACCAAAAAGTTGTTCATCGTGACATCAAAGCGAGCAACATCATGCTTGATTCTCATTTCAATGCCCGTCTTGGTGATTTCGGCCTTGCACGTGCCCTCGACAATGAGAAAACATCCTATGCCGAAGCCGAAGGCGTGCTTGGAACCATCGGTTACCTTGCCCCTGACTGCTTCCTCACAGGAAAAGCCACTCAGTATTCGGATATCTATACGTTCGGTGCATTGCTGATTGAGGTTGTTTCTGGTAAACGCCCCGGAACAAAAAATCAACGGGTTCGAATTCATAGTTGACTATGTATGGTCGTTGTACCGAGAAGGGTGTATCTTGGATGTAGTTGATAAACGGATTTAAGATGATTATGACAAAGAGGAAGCCCAACGACTATTGTTATTCGGGTTAGCTTGCTCGCACCCTATTGCTATCGAGAGGCCACAAACACATGCCATTGAAAAAATATTGTCAGGAATTTATGATGCTCCACTGGTCCCACACTTCAAACCTTCTTTCGTGTGGCCTGCAATGATGCCAATTGATGATTATTCCCAAGCTACTTCGATCGAAACGGCCCCGTTTTCAATAAGTCAATTTTAATACTGACTGGAGTGCGATGAATGGAGGAAATTATTGGGGTTACAAGGACCGGTAAATGATCTAGTTTCTTTTGATACAACTGTCCCGGCATCTAGGAGGTGATTCGTATGGTCTGTGTTGTTGTGGAATTGTGTTTTTCCTTACACTCTTTTCAGTGAAGATGCACAAGAAAATATTGTGTTTGTTATGATATGAACGAGGAATTCAAATCCGCGTTTTGGTTCCTATGTTTAACTTTTGTAGCTTGCAAATTTCATTAAGCAAGTCAGTGATTGTAATATTTAATATCTAATAAGCAGTTGGTAAATGGTAACTGAAGTTGACATTATAATTAATATAGGCTTAATCCAATCAGGAATATCTTAACCATAATGGAAACACTTGAAAATGTGAAATTGCTATTTATTTGTGTGATTTGTCTATTTAAGTCAGAGGATGAAAAAGACACGAAATGAAGTTGCGTGTGCGTCTGTATGCATACGTGTTACAAACGATAAATGGTGAAACGAAAAATGCATGATGATCGGAGGAGTCTTGTAATTTCTTATTAAATGATAGGCAACTGTTGCAGGGCGCATGTGAACTTTTATCGCTCTTGGCTTGCTCAACATGTGATACTATCACCATAATAGTTAGTAATATGTATTAAATTTGGTCACTACTACACATAAATCTCATTAAGGTTTTTAAGGCTATTCAGTACGGTTTTGAAATCGTATATAAACGTACCAAAAAATAAAATATTTTCTAGTACATTTTTAAACTAGAAAATGATTATTTGGTCCGTTTTCTTTTCAAACCGTACCAAATTCTTCGAGCATATTTTTTCTTGTACAATTTTCAATAAACCGCATCAAAAATCTATTTGTTCAAAAAAATATTATTTTTTTCCTTTCCACAACCTATAACCAAACACTATCACAATATCTTTCGCATCAGACCCAAATATTCCAGCATACACAAAAAATATTCAACAAACCTAACATTCTATATAAACATCAGCCAACACAACAATCTGAGTTTAACAAAAGTGTTGCCCATTTTAGTTGTTCAGACGTCATCATCACGAAAGTATAAAACCTTAAACTATTGAGGAGTCGTTATGTACTTTTCACTAAAAAAATGATGAATCTTTTGGAGTTCTATAATAATATTTATGTTCATTTTACGGCAACATTTAAGTGTTTAAACTTATAGATTAATGTTATATCACATGTAATACGTCAAGCGAGTTTGACTTAACAAAAAAATACTTTTATTTCCTTTAACTTCAGATTTTTTTTTTATTTTTTATTTATTATTATTTTTTTTTTTGGAACGGCGGCTTATATTAAAGACTAGCAAAAGCTAGGAAAAAAGATTATAGAGAAGATATAGTTGCTAACGGATTTTGTAACCAATAAACCCAACTACACTTAAACTTAGGATTTGATGTTCCCAAATTATGTTTGATATATGGTTGAATAGCTAAAAATATGTATTTTTTAATACCAAAACGATTAATCATTTGAAGTTTTACATAATACTTGTAATCATTTCATGACATCATTTTGAGTATTCAAAGTTACAAATTTAGGTTATATCACATGTGATACATCAAGCGGGTTTGACTATCAAAAAATAAATCTTCTATGTTCTCCAACTTCTCTGAATATTGATTTTGAGATTAAAAAATTATGTGTGATAAATTGTTGAAAAGCTAATGATGTATATTTTTCAATGTCAAAAATGATGAATATTTTGAAGTTCTACTCAAATATTTAACCTGTTTTATAAAAGCAGTTGAGTGTTCGCACTTACAGATAATTGTTTTATCACATGTGATATATCATGCAAAATATTGCACCAAGAAATACCAAAAAATCAACAAAAAAGTTTGTCGAAAGTATATGAATGCCCATCAATTAAAAGATAACTAAATGTCCGTCGCGATTGTGTAATTAATATAAATTAACGGTTTACGGTTCTTGAGATATGTAAATAAATTATTATTATTATTATTATTATTATTATTATTATTATTATTATTATTATTATTATTATTATTATTATTATTATTATTATTATTATTATTATTATTATTATTATTATTATTATTATTATTATTATTATTAATAATAATAATAATAATAATAATAATAATAATAATAATAATAATAATAATAATAATAATAATAATAATAATAATAATAATAATAACAATAACAATAATAATAACAATAATAATAATAATAATAATAATAATAATAATAATAATAATAATAATAAGATAAAAATACATCGTTGGTCCCTAAACTTTCTACAAACCGTCGCCATGGCCCTTAACTTTTTAAAATCGTCGTCTGGCGTCCAAAACATGGGAATTAGAGGCCGAATGCGTCCCTTGACCACTTTTGTCTTGGTCAACGGTTATGTTTTGGTATATTCGCAAGGGCATAATAGGCAAACTACATTTTTCACCACAATATAGTTAAATCAACCAAGAGTGATAGTTTATGGAGCAACTAAGAACTATGGTTTGTGGAACTTGAGCCTGTCTTTTCTAATATGCTAGTTATAATTCGCGCGAAACCAATTAACCCACAAACCAAACACATTTACACACCATAATAACACACACCCTTATCCAGACACCCATTTCCAGAAGTCAAAGATCCAACTAAAATTCCAACATTACAATGTCTTTTGGAGACAATGTGATCACTGATATGGCAGATTATATCAGCAACATGCCAGATAACGTGACCACTAATATTATGAACCGATTGCCACTAAAAGATGTGGTAAGGACCGGTAGTTTAGCCAAAAGCTGGAGGTTTAAGTGGACTTTGCTGACCGATGTCATAGTTGATGAGGATTTGTTTTACTATTTAACAAATACCTGTGATGGGAGGCATATTACTAGGCTTTTACTTCAGCTTATTGGGCCAGTAAGAAGGTTTGTGTTTTCCGTAGAGACCAAAACGCTATTTGGACACGACGACTTGCATTATGAAGACATTCATGACTGGCTTTTGTTTTTGGCTCGGGTCGGAGTTGAGGAGGTCACAATTCGAAACTGGTATGTTGATCCAGTTACTTTGCCAACCCAACTTTACTATCGTCAAGAGTTGACATTTCTAAAACTTCATTGTTTCACTTTTTCCACTAAGACAAGTTTTAGGTGTTTTCCAAAGCTACTCAACTTAGAATTATGTAATGTCAATTTTCATAGTGGTACAGTTTGGGACTTAGTTGCTGGTTGTCCCTTGCTTGAGTTTCTAAAATTGGATCGTTGTAGTACAAACGAAATGAGACTATGGGATATTGCAATTCTTAGAAATTTGAAGACGTTAAATTTGTCATTTGGTATTTGGAACCATCCTATGACAATAACAACTTCCGATATCTTTCGGTTGTCAAATGTTCCTAAACTTGAGACCCTTACCATGGATTTTGAAGACTGCAATGTAAGACCTATTCTTCGCGTTTTCTACCTCAACTTACATAATGTTAAAGTAATTTCTAACATTGATGCAATGTTAGCTTTGAAACTAAATAAAATTCGTCCTTTTATAGTTGTTGGAAGAAGGTACATTCTGGATGAGTGTCCGTGTGGCCTTTCTATCCCTCAAGACTGTTGAGATATACGGGGTCGATTGTTGTAATAAGTCAATGGTGTCATTGATCGTTAAAATGATTCGTGGGTCTCCAAATATGCAAAGGCTAGTAACCAAGGTAAGTGGAATGCATATGTATGAAAGACATCCTATTAAATTCCAATGGTTGTGCATATGAATATTTCTCTCATTTTGAAGGCCTTATACACGTTTACTTATGTACCTTTGGAGATTGATTCATTTGATTTACCCATCAACAGAATGACCACGGGGCAACTTCAAACTGTGGTGTTTCATTCTTTCCCTATAACAGAGAATGAAATAGCTACGGTTGATACTTGCATGTTCCCCCTTACTGAAGAAAATTTATATCATTGACTGCACTTTGACTACTGATGAAAATGAAAACATCAGGTTGAACTGGGATTTGGCAAGGAGGCTGTTGGAACTCCCTCGAGCATCCCCCACAGCCGGGGTAGATTTTTTTTACTGATTCTAGTTTATATATGGGTTGAATACCCTAAGACAACTATTTTTGTTCAAGTATGTTGCTACTTACTTGGTCACCAAATGTAATGGCAAGTTTGACTTTAGGAAGTCAAACGTGCAAATGGTAAAGGTTATTTGGCATTTGCAATTTTGACAATGCCTATGTTGGTCACCAAATGTAATGGCAAGTTTGACTTTAGGAAGTCAAACGTGCAAATGGTAAAGGTTATTTGGCATTTGCAATTTTCACAATGCCTATGTTGGTCACCAAATATAATGGCAAGTTCGAATGTTTATATTGTGTCTTTATGTTTAGTGATTTTAGTGATGAATATATTGTTTTAAAGTTTCATATGGGATCGGTAAGGATTTAATGGGGTGCAATTAATTAATTTAACAAATTACACCCTACGCTTGTAAACTCAATGTAGCATGTTGTGAACACGTCACTACATTTTGGGCGGGAATTGTAACTACGTTGACGAAAATGTAGACAACCTTAGGGACCAAGTATGAAATAAAATTTGTTATTAAACGCCTTCACCGTCTCTTCACTACGAAGGTATTAACTTTAGTGCGTAACCCAATAAACCCATCAACAAGCTTTTCCTCACATTTCCCTATGGAAGAACATTTTGCAATGTTGAATGAACTCATGCAATTGGCCGATTCACCATGATTACATGATCGTATGAGCCTCTGGTTTGGTCAAGAGGCTGTTGAAGCAGGGTTTTTTAAAAACCTTATTCGTGCTGCTATTAATCATCTCAAGAGGATGATACCAAAGCGTAGGGAGCTGATTCAGGAGAATGAAGCTTTGAGACCGCGTGGTGTGGCACTTGACAGTTTAGAGTCGTTAAGGAAAATCCAAGCCATTGAAATCGACCTACTTGCAAGTTTGATCAAGGTGTATGGTCAAGCTGATGCTAATATTAGTAAGCAGGAAGGTTTTGTTCAGAAAATGGCTGAAAATAATTAGTGTAATGGGGTCTTAATTTAGGGTATTTCCAGGGGTAGGTTAATTAGGTCTTTTGGGTTCTTGTTTTAGGCTTTTAATTTTCTTGTAGTCTAATTGCCATTTGCCACTATTATGCATATATAATTCTATGGTTTCTCGGTTAATCTTGTTTGCTGTATCTTATTGTGTTTACTGTAGTTATGAAAAAAAACAAACATCCCTTTATGTCAGCAAATACAAACACAGTGGGGGGGAAGCAAAACCCAAACACCCCATCTTGGTTGATTAACTAGAGTGTAGTACATGGTTGGTACCTAAAGTCGTATGTCATGGTTGATTTAACCATATTGTGGTGAAAAATGTAGTTTACCTATTATGCCCTTGCGAATATACCAAAACATAAGCGTTGACCAAGACAAAAGTGGTCAAGGGACGCATTCGGCCTCTAATTCCCATGTTTTGGACGCCAAGCGACGATTTTGAAAAGTTAAGGGACATGACGACGGTTTGTGGAAAGTTTAGGGACCAACGGTGTATTTTTGTCTAATAATAATAATAATAATAATAATAATAATAATAATAATAATAATAATAATAATAATAAATAGAAGTGTATTTTAGTTAAATAATATTAATTAATCCTTTAACTTTTCCTTTTATAAAATGAAGAGAAAAGTTCTTTAAATTCTTCCTAGACCTAGTTAACCAATCGCAACCCTTCATTTAAAAAAAAAAAAAAAAAAAAAAAAAAAAAAAAAAAAAAAAAAAAAAACTTTCATCATTATTTAGAAATTAAATATCTCAAAAGCGTTAATCGTCACACGAAAATAATCATACCATCACGACAAAAATTAAATTATCTTTCTATAAAAGGGCACTTATATATACGTGATCTGCGAAATCACACGTTATCTAAACATACAAATCACATATGATTTTTTTAGATCCAAATTGTAACACTAAAAAAAACTTAAATAAAAAGTTCGTCGAAAGTATATATAAGTGCCCGTCTGCTAAAAGATTCAAAAATTGTTGTCGCGATTGTGAATTTTTTTTGCTTAAACCGTTTGCAAAATATTTTATTTTTAATACGTATGTGGAAAGCAGTTTTTTTTTTTTATATATTTTTTTTTAAATAATTTTTATAAAATAATAGATGTTCTAAAATTGATTCATTAGATTTATAGAAAATATGAGATATATAATGATGTTAACTAGCGTGGTGTTATTTAGGAGTGCATCATTGTTAATTATGGTCGCGCGTGTTGTTTACGGGTTTTAGTTCTATATTGACTTGGTCTATCATGATGTAGAACCGTAGAGGGTGGGTGAATACGGTTTCTTCGGCTTTTGAAACGTTTAAAAACTTTAAGCCTTGAAGACAACTAAGTGGTCTAAGTTGGAACAACCACAATCACAATGACAACCACGAACATATAAAGTGAGTAAAGGACACAACGATATATACTGGTTCGGGATGGGGGGTTTATACCATCCATACGTACAGTTGCGAATCCACGACACTATGCTATTCACTCTAGTATAATCATATCGGTGGCTTACAAACCGTTACAATTCACTCCACCGATATTCACCAATATCGATGCTCACAAAGAAGGAGTTACTCCCACGGTATTCCGCCCTCGAAAACCACCCAAAAGAATCTCGCGATTTGACGTCACCTAAGGGTCACCAAGACCACTACCAAGACTTCCCACCGAAAGTATCAAACCCCAACTAGATCCCCAATGATCTAGGCTTGGTCACTAAGACACAAGACTTCTCTTACAAACAACTGAATGAATGAATAAGTGTTTGTTCAACCAAGCCATAACCTAACCTAGAAACTCGATTGTAGTAGAAAAGGTAAAGATAAGAAGACCATCGACACAATCACAAGAGTGGATTAAGTTCTTGTGATTCTTCCCTTGAAAGGAGATGCGTTCTTTCAAAGATGTTAGTGTGTTTAACTAAGAACACAAGAGATAGAATCAGAGGATTAGAGAGAAAGAATGTAGAGAGAAAGAGTAATGGCAAGGGGTGAGGAATACAAGAGGCAAGGGGGTATGATTGGTCCCAAACGGTCAACCTAAATTGACCAGGTGATGGTCAACAAGGTCAAACGTCTCAGACCAAATCTCCGTGGAAGTATAGGTGTTTCCCCGGGTCGTTATGTCCCGACGAGGTGTGGATGGTATCAAAACGGGTTTGTGATCGGGTGAATTGGATGGGAAGTAACCAGATAAAGATTTGGATTTGTTTACACTACTGGAATGACTAGGAATAACAGTATTAACAATCACGGGAAACAGAAACGTATAAACGTAAACCAAATTAAAATCAGACACGATTGCGTGCTGAGAAAAAGGTGAGTTTTAAGGAAAATAAAACTACAGGGGTTGAAAATGAAACTTTTACAAACTTAAAATAAAAAGAAAATTTAAAACAAAAAGAAAAATATTTATTTGATTATTTTAATATTTAAATTCTAATTAATTAATTAAAACTATTTTAAATCTAATTTAAATTAAACTAAAAATGATAAAGGTTACAAATTAAACTAAAAACTTGCAAAAATAATTTCTAAAACTTAAAATGAACTTGAAGAAAGTATAAAAATTAAAAATAAATATTTTTGTCTTTTTATGGATTTTCTATTAATTAAAAACTAATTATCTTAATTAAACTATTTAAACTAATTTAAATTACTAATAATACCTAAATGACTTAGAAAATTATGGAAAAATTCCTAAAATTATTTTATAACATTTAAAAGCTAGGAAAAATATAAAAACTAGGTTTTACTTAATAAAAACTAATTATGCTATTTAAAACTTAATTATTAATTAATTATAAATAAAACTAATATTAAATGTAATAAATACCAAATGATAATATAAAAATCTGATAAAATTACTATAAATACTTTAATATAAGAGAAATTTAAGAAAAATATAAAAAATCTAAGTACTTAATAAAAATCTAAAAATGAAAAATAAAATTTAAATAAAATTAAATAGAAACTATCACTTGAAATTAAGTTGTTTTGTCTGGATTTTTCTTTTAGAAATCTATTTTAGACCTAAAAACACACACTTTTTGTGAAAACAACTTTTTTGTATCTTAACAATAAGCACTGTGGAAGCTTATTAGCTCCACAGTTGACTTTTGTTGACCAAATGGGGAAATAAGCTCAAATGAGACCAAGTGGGACCCACTATGGTGAATTCAGGTCTAAATAAGTTGAGGGAACTTGTTTAAACAAGAAAAAGCCAAAAAGTCCCACAGAATAAGCAAATAAGCCAACAAAAAGCACTTTGAAAATTGGAACTCAACTAAAAATGGGACAAAGATTTGGGCTTAAATCAAGTGGAGTCCACAAAGATTGAGGTCAAACAAAGAGTCAAACCTTGAAGCCCACCAAGGGGGGGGGGGGGTTGAATGAACCAAGATTGGTAGCTTGTGGACCACTGTGGTAGAATTGCAAATGAGACTTACAACTTGACCTTGTGCAATCCAAAACCAAGAACTGAGAATCAAAGCTCATGAACCATTCCTAAAACCTCCCAAGAGGTACTAAACCATATTTCCTTCATCCTTTGCTTTGCTTCTTCTTTCTGATTCCACTTTTTTATTTATTCTTTTATTTTTTTCACTATTTTGTGTTTTAGCCATTTTGGAGTAAACTGATTTAGATGCTTACTGAACTTGTAAAGGCTTATGAATACTTTGAAAGAGGCTTAAATGAACAGTAAATACAATCTCAAACAATTACAATGCTAAGATGGAAATTTAAGAGTTTGTGAGTAAATAGGAATAAATAACTAAACTGAAATTCTGGATTTAATAAACTTGAGATTACATTCCCAAACTAAAATTACACTTAGAAATCTAAAATTACTGATTGAAAAGCTAATTTAGATTACTTGCCAAATTACATTGTTCCCTACATAACTGAAAAATGAACTAAAAATCTAACAGATGCTCCAATGACATCTCCCTCCTTTTTGTAGCCTTCCATTAGGGTTTTGAGGGCTCTTGTCTCTTTCCCAACACCAATCTTGGACCCTTGGATGAATTGCAATCAATCTTGACCAATGGGAGGTTTTGCCGCCAAAATGGAATTTGGATTTTTGCTTATGATATCTTGATGCCAGAGGGTTATTTGGAGTGTAGCTTTTGTTTGAGATGCAAGGGGGAAGGTTGAGTGTGTAGGAGGGGAAGGCAGTGTAGGGGTGATGATGGATTTGGCAGGTTGCAGGGATGAGGTGGAAGGAGGGGGTGGTCAAAAGGGAAAGGTTGACTGGGGGGAATTAAATAAAAACGAGGTGTTTGTTTATTTTATTTGTGGTGTGGGATTTTGAAAGGTATTGGGCCAAAGGTGTGAGTTGTGGACTGGATTGGATTATAAGGGAGTTGGATTTGGGTTTAGTGGGAGTAGTAATATTAAGGGTGTCCGTTTGGTGTGTAACTTTGTTAAGCCCAAGGACGAATTTCGCAATTTATCCAAAACTTAAGGACTGAAGTGGCAATCTTTTAAAATGTAACATAAGGACCAAACTTGCCATTTGTGAATAATATAAGGACCATAAATGTAATTTTCCACTTTTGAAAATCCCGGGGACTAAACTTGCCAAAATTCAAAGTTGAGGGATAAAAAGTGAAATTTTACCAAAGTTATCAAAAAGGGCTAAAAATTGCAACCTGTGAATAGTACAAGGGAAATAGTTGATAAGTTCCAATTTTTAAATTCCCGAGGACTAGTTTTGCCATTTTTGAAAGTACAGGGACCAAACGTGTAATTTTCTCAAACTTTTCACCCAAGGACTTGATTTGATAATTTTTGAATTCCAAAGGACTTGGGTTGACTTTTCTTTCGTTTTAAACCTTCAGGGACTAGTTTTGTCAATTTTTAAAACTTGAGGGACTGAAACTGCCAATTTTGCAAACTTTGTACATTTTTCATCTGTTTTACTGTTTTTGCATCTAAAACATATAAAACACAATTTTGGAATATTTTTAGTATTTTGATGCATTTCTGAGTGTTTTTGTATGTTTTGCAGTTCAGATTTGACAAAAAATGAGTGTTTGAGCACTCATCAGGGTATTTATAGGCCAAGACCCAAATTTGGGAAAAATTTACCGAGCCCGGCGCATTGCTCACACGTTAATGCGTGGGTGACGCGCCAGAGGCTCTGTAACATTTTTCCCAAATGTTGAGTTTTGGTCTTGTAAATACCTACTCTTGCTAAACCCCCAATTGTACTTCACACTAAACCTTAACATTAATCAATCTATGGTTTACCAACTCAAATAGACAATTTCGAAAATGTTTTGTGAAGTGTTTATTAGAAAACCAATTATCAAAGGTAGAAAGAAAGAAGAGATAATTGGGTAGGGGTAGAGTGGGTATTCCTCACATGGCATAAGAGAGAGAAGAGAATATGCGAAGTGATATTCCTTTATAGGGAAGAGTGTGAGAGGTAGAGTTAAGAAGTAACCATGGTAGGTTTTGAAAGAAGTGTATAGAGATTAAACCATGGTTAGGTTAGAAGGTAAACCATGGTTAGGTTAAAAGGGTGTATCCAAGGGAATGTTCCATCCTTGGTGTGGTTAAGAGTTTACATGGTGATTTAGATGAAACTATTTATATGCATCAACCTCCTGGTTTTAGGGACCCGGAGCATCCAGATTATGTTTGTTTTTTACAGAGGTCTCTTTATGGTCTTAAGCAGACACCTTGGGCATGGTTTCAGCGGTTTGTTGCTTACATTACAACTGTTAGGTTTACTCCAAGTTGTTGTTACTCTTCTTTATTTATTTACAGACAGGGTGATGATACTGCATTTTTGTTACTGTATGTGGATGATATTGTGCTCATTGCTTCCTCTGATAGTTTATTACAGTTGATTGTTGCTTCTTTACATAAGGAGTTCTCTATGACTGATTTGGGTGCTCTTAACTATTTTTTGGGTGTATCAGTTATGCGTGACTCTACTAGGATGTTTCTGTCACAGCGTAAGTATGCTATGGAGATTTTGAATCGCGCACATATGGTTGGTTGTAATCTTTCTCGGACTCCTGTTGACACTGATTCTAAATTGGGTGATATTGGTGATCCGGTTTCTGATCCTAAGTTATATCGGAGTCTTGCAGGTTCTCTTCAGTATCTCACATTCACTAGACCTGATATTACACATGATGTACAGCAGGTTTGCCTTTATATGCATGATCCTCGAGAGCCTCATTTCTCTGCTCTTAAGCGGATTTCACGCTATGTTCAGGGGACTCTAGCATATGGTTTACAGTTATTTTCTTCCACTACTGACTCTTTTGTTGCTTATTCAGATGCTAATTGGGCTGGTTGCCCTACTACTTGCCGGTCTACATCAGGTTATTGTGTTTTTCTTGGCAACAACTTACAATCCTAGTCCTCGAAGCGTCAACCAACGCTTTCTCGTTCCAGTGCTGAGGCTGAGTATCGTGGTGTTGCCAATGCTGTTGCTGAGACATGTTGGCTTCGGAATTTACTCCGTGAGCTTCATACACTTTTGTCCTCAGCTACTATTGTTTATTGTGATAATGTGAGTGCAGTGTACTTGTCCTCTAATCCTGTTCAACATCAGCGGACAAAGAACATAGAGATTGGTATTCATTTTGTTCGTGATTTGGTTGCTACTGGTCAGGTTTGAGTTCTACATGTTCCTTCTCAGTTTCAGCATGCTGATATTTTTACCAAGGGGTTACCGTCTGCCTTGTTTGCTGAGTTTCGTGACAGCTTGAGTGTTCAGTCTCCTCCCACTCAAACTGCGTGGGAGTGTTAGACGATTGGTATTAGGATGGTTTAGGCCCGTTATGTATATTGGCCTAGATTTTATCTTATATAATGTATCATGTACTATGAATCCATTCAATATATGATTTCATTCTATCGATTATGTCATATCTAGATCATTAACACCGCTAAATATTATTCTAACATCCCCACAAAGAGTGTTTCACAACGTTTGGATCGAGTACAATGGTCTCAAGAAGTTTATACGTGTTTACATTGCCAACCATACCCATAGGGGACCAGTGATCCCACCTAGACCAAACACCTCAGTCCTTGAATACCAACTTAATTTACAAGAAACCGTTTAGAAGTATTCCTACTTTGGTTTTGCTGCTTCTACTGGGACGTTGGTTGAGTTTAACAGTGTTCTACGGTACGTGGGACATAACGGTACAACATATCACGGGATCCGACTCTAACTCAAAGAGTCCGTTAATGACGCTATTGCTTAGTGTTGGGATACCGTTGGTTGTAGTGTTGGGGTTAGGGGGTATTTCAGTTATTATTGGTATAAGAGGAGATTGGTGGATAGGTCGAACTCACATATATTGAACCGGTTGAGGACACTGCCTGGAATGCCTAAGGAATTTCGGTTTAAGGAAATCAAGAAAGCAACAAACAATTTCGATGAGAAACGAAAGTTGGGACAAGGTGGGTACGGTGTGGTGTACTATGGATTGTTGTCGGAGGCTAATGAAGAGGTAGCTGTAAAATGGTTTTCGAGGGAAAGTTTAAAAGGGGAATATGATTTTTTGGCTGAACTTACGATCATCAATCGTTTGAGGCATAAACATCTTGTTCTATTATTAGGTGAGTTTCTATGTGTTGCTTATGTCTTTATTAAGTCCTATTATTCTTATCTGCCAACACCAATAAAAACTGGTTTAAGAAAATGTCTTACTAATGAGTGCATACTAATAATATTTTTGAAATATGTCATGTTAGTAGAACATTATACTTTCCAACGTTAGTTCAGTAAGCTTGGGAAGATAAATGAGTATTGAAGCAATGAAGTGTATAAATTAATTTATGCATAAGGGTTGCAGCAAAATTTGTGGATAAGAATATCAATGAATCTTTAGTTCTTTACCCCAACGACGTACCTAACAAGCAAGGACAAATTTATATACGAGGGTCTACTAGATCACATAGCAAGTATAGAAGAAACTACCTTAAAACAAAAAAACACTACAGTAAAAAATAAATAAATAAATAAATAAAATAAAATAAAAATAACATGTTTATTCTCTAATCATTTATACTCCCCCGTCACTAAATTATTGTCCACAAACAAAAAATACACAATTAAAGAAAAGTGCATTAATTACTGCTTTGGTTTCTACGAAATCCAACAAAAGACAATTTAAACCTTTGACAATTAATTAATGTGTTCTTTTAGTTTTGTAAATATCAATTTTAATTAAGGGCAATATAGTAAACTTAAAAAAATGTAACTACCATTTTTAGTAGTGTGGACAATAATTTTGGGACATCAAAAAGGAAGAGTTGAGGTCCATGAAGAACTCATACATGCCATATAACTTATCAACCAATCATAGCCACCCATTTATATTTTTCATATTTCATTTCAAAACAACATATCTTGTAAACGGTAAATCTTCAAGCTACAAAAAAAAAAAAAAAAAAAAAAAAAAAAAAAAAAAAAAAAACTATCGCGACGAGAATTAAATCATCTTTCAATAGATATACATTGTTATATACTTTTGACGAACTTTTTTTTTTTTAATTTCCGCCTAGAAAGAATCATATATGACTCGTAAAAATCATATATGATTCGTAAAAATCA
This sequence comes from Artemisia argyi, assembly GCA_030686995.1. NCBI lineage: Eukaryota > Viridiplantae > Streptophyta > Magnoliopsida > Asterales > Asteraceae > Artemisia > Artemisia argyi. The sequence continues at coordinate 151,250,961 of CM060686.1, read as the reverse complement.
TATATGATTCGATTCTTACGAATCATATACGATTCGATTCTTATGAATCATATATGATTCGTAAGAATCATATCTGATTTCTTAAAATCGAATCATATATGATTTTTCTGTGCGAAAAAAAAATTCATCGAAAAAAAAATCATCGAAAGTATATAACAATGCATGTTTATAGAAAGATAATTTAATTCTCGTCGCGATGGTATTTTTTTGTAGCTTGACAATTTACGGTTTGCGAAATATTTAAGTTTAAAAAAAATGGTGGAATTTTATTTTTTTATTTTAATAAAAAAAAATTAGTGGCTAAGATTGTTTGATGGGTTCTACGGTAAAAGTTAGATCTATAAACAACTTTTGGCCAAAAAGGAATAGTGGACAATAAATTTGGGACATAGGTGTAATTAATTACAGTGGACTAAGGGGTGTATTTTTTTTCTTTCTTAGCTAAGAGTTCATGTGAGTCCCATTTTTATATAAGCTTCTTAATTAAGAGAATATGATAATTTAAAGCTTCTGGATATAGGCCAAACAAAGGATTTTTATGAGCCTTACATAAAAATAATAATATAAATGGTATCCTTTAACTAGGGAAAAAAAAAAAAAAAAAAAAAAAAAAAAAACGCCTCTTAAGTATATTAATGTTAAAGATAAAGAATCTTCTCATTACCATTTGAATATGAGAAGTGTGCTAGTTGACATTCTTACATCATTATCTAGAAGATTAGATTAATTTTATTTTCTGCCTTAGAAAACAAACATTGTTAATTTCATTAGTCAACACAATAACCATTTTTCTTTTATATACCTTGACGTTTTATTTTATGAATCTTCCACCGACTTGCATGTTTATTTTATTCTTTAAAGTCAATTACAAAAATTCTTTACGCGGTTCTACTTATATTAGTCTTATTAGTGAGGTAACCGTGCTTTGAAATTAAAATTTTGGCAAGTAACGTTTTCTAGCTATATGCGTTTTGTGGCAATAACTTTACAAATAGCGATATATATATATATATATATATATATATATATATATATATATATATATATATATATTTCATACAAAAATTGTTTTTGTAAGGTACACATGCGATACTTTTAAAGATATAAAAACGGTACACGGTAATATTGTGAAGATAGTTAGATAAGCTCAACCTCACAATTAATTTAACAAAATTTTCAGATTTAGCCCATACTAACTAAAATTCGCAACCCAACTTTAAAAAGTCCAGCAAGCTTATAATTATTATCTAATTTCCAGCCCAAATTAACAACAAACCCTACACCCTTTAGAATATAAGTTCTTCATAATGGAAACCTAAACACACATCGCACATTCAAGGTCCCCATCCAACCTTCTCTATCTAAATAGAACTTGCAGTCACCAAATATTTCATTCTCCAAAATAATACGCATATTCAATCTTTCCAACCTTATAACTCCTTAACAAACGAACACAACACATCAAATAAATCCACCCTTATATCTTCATGGCAGTCACGCACCTAAATAGCTCGTTTTCCTACATATAAAAAATGCAGCATCATAATAAATTTTCTTCCATCTCCTTATCACAAACGTAGGATAAACCTTCTATATTTCAACCGTAACCGAAGCACACTATGTTCGTCAAGATCTCATTAAAGAGGTCTTGGGTAGGTTGTTTATTTGTTGTCCTCTTATTACTTTCAAGATCTATGATGGTTTACTCTTATATACTCTTGTTTTAACAAACAAATTTATGAGTATTAAAGAGAAGATTGAGATTGTTCTTTCTTTGTAATTTTCAAGTCTCGGTTGTTTGATAACGAGTAGTTATTGTGTTTTGTTGACTGTGGTTGTTTCTATTATTTCATTTCATGGCTTAAGGGTGTATGTGGACAGTACGTAGGATATTGATTGTCTATTATGGATTTTGAATTTGTAAGATTATTGTTGACTTTAGTTGTAGAGATATTTTACTGTTGAATCATTTAGTATAAATCTCGTTTAACTTATTATTATTATTATTATTATTATTATTATTATTCATTTTGACTACTGGATTTTAGATTTATGTTTTAGAAGGTTAATATTTTGGAAGCTTAATTTGATTGTACATTGCGGTAAAATGGTTGTGTATTTTAGTGAGAGGGTAAATTAAATAGTGTATTAATTATATGTGTTGGATAATACTTTTTTAATTATCTTTGTGCTCTAAATAGTTGTAAACAATGCTTGATAATTTGAATTTTTTTTATAAGGGGTGTTTTAATGACTACAATTTAATAGCATTAATGTTGTTTGATAGAATTTTTGTCTGAAAATGACACCACGCTTGTTTTTGTTGTACAATATGCTTACTTTATTGTAATTCTAAAAATTTGGTGCATTAAAGTGTTGTAAACTATGCATTATTTCTTGTAAATCTGAAAATTTTGGAGAGAGAGTGCTCCATGCATTATATGTAGTATAGATTATCTTTCATGTTCTTAATTTGTACATGGTTGTCCTGAGTTCCTTTTGATGATTTTGCACAAACAGACTAAACCATGCCCCGGCGGGATCAAGTTTGTTGTTGTTGTTGCACAAACGGTCTAACAAATGCCTTCATAAACTTAAAACATACAAGTTTCTTTAGGGTTTAAAACTTAATATAGATAAGTGTCTCATCCCAAACTAATTTTTATATATTCAATACATAAGGGTTCGTTTAGTAAAACGGAATAAAATGTCAAATGAATAGAATGAACGATGTAATGTAATAAATGATGTAATGTAATGATTCATTACCATTCTTAATATTGTTTGATTTGTATGATACGTCGGAATGAAATTGATAAGAAAGAGACTAAAATACCCTATTGATGATAGTAGTTTCATTTAATGTGGGTAGTTAATGATGAACTTTTATGTAATTTTTGTTCAATTACAAGATGGAATTAAAAAAAAAAAAAAAAAAAAAAAAAAAAAAAAAAAAAAAGTAGGGTACCCTTAAGGAATCAAAATGGTAGATTTTAGGGTTTTTTTGGTATTATGGAATAAAATGTCAAATGAATTGAATAAAGAGTAAATTATGTAATGTAATGATCCATTACCGTGGGTAATGACTACTACCTTCGTCCCAATTTATTTGTCCACTTTTAATTTTCAAAGTCTTTCTTTGTCAACTTTGACCTTAAATATGTTTATTTGTGTTATTTAATATTTGATGCAAAATATATGAATATATTGAGTTTTAAGTGTATTTTTAATTTGTATAATTTTCATCAAGTATTATATATCATAAATAAGAATATTTACGGTCAAAGTTGACAAAGATAGACTCAAAAAGTCAAAACTGGACAAATAAATTGGGATGGACGGAGTATTAATTATCACCAAAAGGTTGTTCATCGTGACTTCAAAGCGAGCAACATCATGCTTGAGTCTAATTTCAATGCCCGCCTTGGTGATTTTGGCCTTGGACGTACCCTCGACAATGAAATAACATCCTATGCCGAAGCCGAAGGCGTGCTTGGAACCATGGGTTAGATTGCCCTCGAATGCTTCCTCACAGAAAAGCCACTCAGTATTCGGATATCTATGCATTCAGTCTTTGCTAATTGAGGTTGTTCTCGTAAAAGCCCCGGAACAAAAATCAACGGGTTCGAATTCATGGTTGACTATGTATGGTCGTTGTACCGAGAAGGACGTATATTGGATGTAGTTGATGAACGGATTCAAGATGATTATGACAAAGAGGAAGCCCAATGACTATTGTTATTATGGTTAGCATGCTCGCACCCTATTGCTATCGAGATACATGCCATTGTGCAAATATTGTCAGGATCTTATGCAACATCGCCGGTCCCACCCTTCAAACCTTCTTTCGTGTGGCTTGCAATGATGCCAATTGATGATAATTCCCAAGCTACTTCGATCGACATGATCCCGTTTTCAATAAATCAATTTTAATACTGACTGGAGCACAATGAATGGAGGAAATTACTGGGGTTACAAGGACCGCGATCTGGTTTCTAGTTTCTTTTGATACAACTGACCCGGCCTCTAAGAGGTGCATTCTTTATGGTTTGTGTTATTGTGGAATTTTGTTTTTTTGACTTTTTTCTTATACTCTTTTTGGCGATCGAGGAATTCAAATCCGCGTTTTACTTTCGATGCGTAACTTTTGTAGCTTGCAAATTGCATTAGGTAAGTCAGTGATTGTGATATTGAATATCTAATAAGTATTTGGTAACTGAAATTGACATTATAATTAGTATAGGCTTAATCCAATCATGAATATCTTAACCATAATGGAAACACTTGAAAATGTGAAATTTCAAAAGATAATACTCGTAGTAGTTTAACGTTTTGTTACCTATTTATTTGTTTGATTTGTCTATTTAAGTCGTAGGATGAAAAAGACACGAAATGAAGTTGCGTGTGCATCTGTATGCATAAGTTTTACAAACGATAAATGGTGAAACGAAAAATGCATGATGATCGGAGCTTGTAATTTATTGTTAAATGATAGGCAACTGTTGCAGGACGCGCATGCGAACTTTTATCGCTCTTGGCTTGCTCAACAGGTGATACAAAAATAGTTAGTAATGTGTATTAAATTTGGTCACTACTACACACAAATCTCATTAAGTAAGGTTGTTAAGGTTATTTGGTACGGTTTTGAAACCGTATATCTTATCTAAAAATAAAATATTTTCTAGTACATTTTTAAACCAGAAAATGATTATCTGGTCCGGTTTCTTTTCAAACTGATACATGGGAATCGCACCAGGCTTTACCTCTCAAGGGATCTTGAGAAGCTTACAACCCCCACCAGGCAGTGTACCTGATCGTTGTAGTATAGTATAGTGACAAGTACCGGGGGATTGATCGTTCAGCTAGGAATAGTGTCTCTAGGATTAGAAAACCTAAATACTAGTTCTAAAGGTGAGGGAAGATTATTTTTGTATTTTTATATTTTTGAGAAAGCAATTTAAAATCTCGGGTTTGAAGGATTTGGGCGGAATTAGTTGCTAATCAACTAACCCAATACTAAGATGCAATCAAAATAAAATACTAAAAATGAAAATAAACTAATTTATACTAAAGTTGTGAGCAGTAATTGGAGAAAATGTGTTTAATTAGATTCCACTACTCCCTAGACATCTTTTACACGTTAATTACTTGTTATAATTGCATGGATGACGGATCGTATTCCTTAATACCATTCATGGGGTGGCACACTTAACTCCCCAATTCTATGAGCTCTTATCTCCTCCTACACCATGCCCAGCACAACTATAGGGATTGTAAACAGTGGCTCATGCATTAAATACAACCAATAAAGACCTAGTGCGCGTCGATTCATGTTTCTTAAGACGTTCAAGCATGTTACCAATTGGAGATCTGCCAGTTTTCTTAAGCCTAACATATAAATCATTCATCCAAGACAAGAATAAACAAGTAATCAACACATAATTAACATCTAGGTTTCATTAGATCTAAGCAAACACAAGATAGATCTAGCCTAGCATGATGGAATTAAGACAAGAACAAGATATAGACAACCAACACATAGACATATTGATTGAATTAAAAGAACACTTATCTTGATTACACATGCAAGGTATCAAGGGGTTGGAACCCTTGAAAAACCTGTAAAGTTTGCACCAAAATCGTACTTAGGGTTTCTCCCAAAACTTCTCTCTTTTTGTGTAAAAATTAGAAAACTATATATAGGAAAAGGGGTCTGACGGCGTCAAGACCAATCTTGTGACGCCGTCACCTCGCCGCCAAAACTCTTCTCGGACTCCCTTGATCTACATTTGACGCCGTCAAGACTTAATCGTTTCCAGGCCGTCATGACTTTAACTCTTGACGCCCTATTTCGTGACGCCTTCAAATCTGTACTGGATCGTCATGGAATTTTGCTCTTGACGCCGTCAGGGAGTTACTCTTAACGTCGTCACCTACTGTTCCCAGCATGGAAAATTAAGACTTTGGCGTTTTCTTCACTTTTATGCTCCAAAAACGTCCGAATTGCTTCCTTTTCCAGATTTCACTCCTAAAGTACCTAAAATCACAAAAGGAACGATTTAGGGCAATATTTGATCAAATAAATTCGAATTCCGGCTTAAATGACCCCCTAAAAACGGATCATTTTTCGCCTCATCGCAAACGTACCGTACCAAATTTCTTCTAGCATTTTTTTTCTTGTACGGTTTTCAATAAACCGCATCAAAAACCTATTCATTCAAAAAAATATTAATTTTTTCCTTTCCAAAACCTATAACCAAACACTATCACAATATCTTTGGCATCAGACCCAAACATTCCAGCATACACAAAAAACACTCAACAAACTTAACATTCTATATAAACATAACAAACGCAACAATCCGAGTTTAATAAAAGTGTTACCCATTTTAGTTGTTTAGACGTCATCATCACGAAAGTATTGAGGAGCCGCTGTGTATTTTTCACTTAAGAAAATGATGAATCTTTTTTAGTTCTATACTAATATTTATATTCATTTTACGGCAACATGTTGAGTGTCTAAACTTATGAATTCCCCTTACACTTGAATACACTCTTACCCTACCATCCAAAATAATACATCATAGGGAATGGGAATTCCCCTTACACTTGAATCTTTACATACTTTACAATCAACTATTCTAATGACTCGAATTAAGAAAATCAAAACACTTGGAGCACTTTTAAGATTAACGCACATATGGGGGTAATAAATGATGTTCTTCCCCATTACTCCATAAAATAAGTACTTAACCCATGAGTCCCAATCGTCCCAAAACAATATGTACAAGGATATGACTCGACTTAGCAACCATGTAATCAATTAGATAGTTAACTGAGGGTTTAACAAATAACAATAATGCACTAAAAATGAGCGCATACATGGAAGGCTAAGGCAATTTGGTTGTACATTTAAGTGGGGTGTAACAAATTCTTCCTTTAAGTAAAATGCTTAAAGTTAGAAACGAAAAGATAGGCTCGGAGGGGTGTACTAGGGGTTTCGTGTACTAAAAATGAGTACAACGCTAAGGGTGTGGGAAAAATTAGTTGACTTAACTAGCCAAATAATATGACTTAAATGGTCAAGTAATTATGATACGGGTTTAACACAAAGGTGATCCTAATGCCTCTTATCATGTAGTAAATCCTACCACACGAATGTAGTCTCACTAGCGGTCTTGGGATGAATCACTAACGCAAGTTCTAGAATCTAAATGCTACCGGTACACTCATAAGCACTAATAGTAAATGCTTTTCCTATCAAATCTAAATGCGAACCTCACATATTTGGGTGGAAAATTTTTCTGAATATACGGTTATGTGCTAGTCATACAATCTCCTATCCATGAGACGCTTGCTATGGCTAAAGTTTCACTCCTAAATGTTGTAAAAAAATTTAAATTTGGTGCTAAAATTGCACTAACAAGTATTTATCATAGTTTTATTACACATCTACCATTAAACAAAACAAACTCAAGCGAAAGTGCATATGTAAGGTATCATCTTTTTACCCTCCCCTTACACTTAAGATGAACATTGTCCCCAATGTTCAAGTAAAGAATGTAAAAGTGAAAAAGTAAAAAGAATGAAATCAAATACTCCCCTGATTCGCTCGGTATGGATAATTAGGTGGCCAGGTTAGATCTTCCTCCAAGAAAATGAACAATCAAAGCTTCCCTTCCAGAGTATAAATCATCTTCTTGTCATACATAACCTGTAAAACCTGATAAAATAGACAAGACAACCTCGCGTAAAATAAGCGGCATCCTATATAAGTTACTAAATCCTAGAAAACAAGATAAGATATAATGCTTGTGGAATGAAGTTTGCAGATCTCCTGGAGATTATAAAACTTAATAATTCACAAAAACCATAAGACTCCGTTAGAAAAACAAAACTGGTAAAATTTCCAGATTTTTACACTTGACGCCGTCAAGAGTAAACTCATGACGCCGTCAGGATTGACCTGCAGAAATTCTTATGTTAAGTTTCCGGAAAATTTCTGGAAAAACTTGGTCCTACTTCCTGAAAAATCCTGCAAAACTTCATTATGACTCAATACAAGCATTTGACTCTAACAAATACGAATATACATGTTCATTTATTATTGTGGAGAATCATGATCGGTTTGTTTCTTAAAAACATATTTGGGGTTTCCCCTTACACTTATCTTTTGCAAAAATACTTTTAGGTGGAGTTAAGACTAGGCCAAAACAACAAAGTAAAGTATTTCCACTTTTTAGTTTAGAAACATGATCTACCAACAATAAAAACTAAGCATGCATACGGAAGCAAATAACAAACAAACAAAAATAAAATCACACAAAACATGGGTTGCCTCCCAAGAAGCGCTTTTCTTTATTTACGAGTCTTGTAGCTAGACTCAAGGTCATGGGTTACTACGTGACCTCATCCCTTGAAATGATATACCCCATGTAGTTGCGATCATTACTGTTATGGTGGTAGTGCCTCAATCTGTCGATACTCGCAATTACCATTCCACCTAATTTACTTCTCAAGTTAGCTACCCCATCTTGGCTCACACCTTCGATTGTGAATGGCCCATACCACCAAGGACTTGGTTTATCGGGTGGTATTGTTGTTTCCAAGTGTCTCAAGAGTACCAAGTTCCCTTCCTCAAATGGTATATGATTTTCTGCGGGTCGAGTATGTTCGACTTCGACCTGAACCTTATTGCTTTTTCTTCTTTCATTTTTGGCTTTCTTATAGCTTTTGATTCTTGCCTCCCATGCAAGAATTTTATTCTGAACACGAATGGGTGTCGTGCCAATGTTGTTTTTGATCTTTCTCCAACTTAAATTCTCATGCCCACTTCGCGGGGTCATGGGAAAGCTAATCTTTCTTTTTCCAGATTTAAGCTCAATCTTCCTACCTTCATACTTAATTACAGCCCTAGCGGTGGCGAGAAATGGTGCCCCAAGGATTATTGGCATGCACCCATCTCCTTTATCATCGATGATCATAAAATCAACGGGGTACATGAATCCTGCGACATTAACTAATACATCTTCTGCGATTCCTATGGGGTATACGTACGAGTGTCCAACGAGAGATAACCTAACACGAGTGGGGGCTGGCATTTTTGACGTTAGTTGGATGTAAATAGTTAGGGGCATAAGATTTACTTCCGATCCTTGGTCGGCGAAAGCACTAAGATGTTTCAAGTCCCCGATGCTCGTTGGTATCTCAAAGTTCCCACATGCTACCTGCTTAGTAGCCACTTTTTGTACCAATAGCCACTCGAATACTGATCCTCCAGGAAGCGTATCATACTCATCTTTCACTTCTTCCTCTTTCTCAGAAACCTGTCTGGAGGGTTGGTTACGCCCATCACCCTTAATCCAATTTGTTATGGTGTTTTTGTTTATATCATGTTTCAGGTAGTAACTTAAAGGTTGGGATTCTGGTGGTTTTTCTAAGGTCTGTCTAGCAGGAGTTTCTACCTTCTCGTTATCCTTATGGACAATGGTGATGGAGTTAACGAATTGGGTGGTGGGAGTGGCGCTTTCTTTCCTTAGTAGTATTCTTTCGGGGGTTCTCTGGTTGGCATACTCCTCTAATAGACTCATCATCTCATTCATTTTCTCCTGCATCTCCTCTTTTTGCTTATAAACTGCTTCCTCGAATCTAGCAAGCCGATCTGAGTGAGTTGCCATATATTCTCTCATCCTAGCTTCAAACTCCGAGCTAAGTTCCTTGGGAGGGGAACAAGGTGGGGTATAGTTCTGAAAAGTCTCGACCTTCTCTCTGGAAGGCGACTCAGATAATGGTGCCAAAGTTGGTTTTGAGACAGAATTGACAGTAACTCGTCTAGGACTTAAAGGCCTCCTTTGCCTTTCCTCAAAATAGTCAACATTTGCCTCGAGTTTGCATAGGAGTTCATCGGGGATTTCGGTGGTCCCTCCAGATGTTGAGACTGCATTGATAGCCGCTTTTACTGTATGATTAAACTCCCACATCTCCTGATTATCAGTGGCGAGCTCCTCGATAACTGCCCAAGACTCCTCGGCATTCTTATCACGCAGTTTACCTCCCGCGGCCCTATCAATTGTGCGTTTAGTGTGATAGTCAACATGGTCGTAGAAAATCTGGACCAATAACCAAAGGTTTATACCATGATGAGGGACCTTATGGAGGAGATCCTTAAAACGGGCCCAAGCTTCGTAGAAAGTTTCACCCTGCTGCTGTTCAAACATCAGAATATCATTTCTAAGCATTGCAGTCTTCCCCGGTGGGAAGAATTGAGTAAGGAAGCGATTGGTGAGGTTATCCCATGTGGTGATGGATCCCGCGGGTAAACGCTCAAGCCATTGACTAGCTTGATCCCGTAGAGAGAATTGGAATAGGCGTAATCGGGTTGTCTCTCTAGTTTCAACATCTAGGTCTATGGAATCTACGATTTTGAGAAAGTCCTTAAGATGTTGGTTTAGATCTTCGGAACGAAGTCCATGGAATGCACATCCGCTTTGCACCAACCGGATGGTGTCGGATCGCAAGGGGGTCACATTGGCTCCGGTGAGCTCAATGGTGTTTCGGTAGCCTTGGTGGCTAGGTCGGGAATACTCTCCTAAGGTTCGGGGCCTAAGGGGTTCTAATGGTGGGTTTTGTTGTGGTGGGATGACGGGTTCAAAGATGTTCCCGTTGTCCATGATGTTGGGTGGTTACGAACAAAGACACAAAGAATTAAGATAGACTAAAGAGAACCTAAAAATAAAAATAAAATCTTACTAGAAAGGAATCTAGCAAGTAGACCTAATACAAAGAAATTCTAACCTAGACAATAACTATTCCCCGGGCTGCGGCGCCAAAAACTTGATACGTGGGAATCGCACCAGGCTTTACCTCTCACGGGATCTTGAGAAGCTTACAACCCCCACCAGGCAGTGTACCTGATCGTTGTAGTATAGTATAGTGACAAGTACCGGGGGATTGATCGTTCAGCTAGGAATAGTGTCGCTAGGATTAGAAAACCTAAATACTAGTTCTAAAGGTGAGGGAAGATTATTTTTGTATTTTTATATTTTTTAGAAAGCAATTTAAAATCTCGGGTTTGAAGGATTTGGGCGGAATTAGTTGCTAATCAACTAACCCAATACTAAGATGCAATCAAAATAAAATACTAAAAATGAAAATAAACTAATTTATACTAAAGTTGTGAGCAGTAATTGGAGAAAATGTGTTTAATTAGATTCCACTACTCCCTAGACATCTTTTACACGTTAATTACTTGTTATAATTGCATGGATGACGGATCGTATTCCTTAATACCATTCATGGGGTGGCACACTTAACTCCCCAATTCTATGAGCTCTTATCTCCTCCTACACCATGCCCAGCACAACTATAGGGATTGTAAACAGTGGCTCATGCATTAAATACAACCAATAAAGACCTAGTGCGCGTCGGTTCATGTTTCTTAAGACGTTCAAGCATGTTACCAATTGGAGATCTGCCAGTTTTCTTAAGCCTAACATATAAATCATTCATCCAAGACAAGAATAAACAAGTAATCAACACATAATTAACATCTAGGTTTCATTAGATCTAAGCAAACACAAGATAGATCTAGTCTAGCATGATGGAATTAAGACAAGAACAAGATATAGACAACCAACACATAGACATATTGATTGAATTAAAAGAACACTTATCTTGATTACACATGCAAGGTATCAAGGGGTTGGAACCCTTGAAAAACCTGTAAAGTTTGCACCAAAATCGTACTTAGGGTTTCTCCCAAAACTTCTCTCTTTTTGTGTAAAAATTAGAAAACTATATATAGGAAAAGGGGTCTGACGGCGTCAAGACCAATCTTGTGACGCCGTCACCTCGCCGCCAAAACTCTTCTCGGACTGCCTTGATCTACATTTGACGCCGTCAAGACTTAATCGTTTCCAGGCCGTCATGACTTTAACTCTTGACGCCCTATTTCGTGACGCCTTCAAATCTGTACTGGATCGTCATGGAATTTTGCTCTTGACACCGTCAGGGAGTTACTCTTGACGCCGTCACCTACTGTTCCTAGCATGGAAAATTAAGACTTTGGCGTTTTCTTCACTTTTATGCTCCAAAAACGTCCGAATTGCTTCCTTTTCCAGATTTCACTCCCAAAGTACCTAGAATCACAAAAGGAACGATTTAGGGCAATATTTGATCAAATAAATTCGAATTCCGGCTTAAATGACCCCCTAAAAACGGATCATTTTTCGCCTCATCACAAACGTACCGTACCAAATTTCTTCTAGCATTTTTTTTCTTGTACGGTTTTCAATAAACCGCATCAAAAACCTATTCATTCAAAAAAATATTAATTTTTTCCTTTCCAAAACCTATAACCAAACACTATCACAATATCTTT